>OZ018326.1:88168408-89552044 GCA_963969495.1 Ceratothoa steindachneri
AGCTGAAACTAGTTTACACTGTGCATCTTAAGGAAATACCGATGAGATAAGGTCATCTCAAATCAAAATTTGGGATTACTAAAGAAAAGACTTTTAGGCAATAGGCGAAAAATGAGACGGGATAGAATAATTCGAAAATGTGATCGAATATAAATTACTAAACGAGCTTTTAAAAAAAAACAGAAAAAAAAGGTAGAACACAGAACATATAAATAAATCTAGAAAAAAAATATTGAAAACAACAGATCACTAAAATAAATTAAACATGATAGACAGAACATAACACTAAAAGATAAACGGTACCAAAATCACAATAAAAGACTTATTAAAAGAGTCGAAGAATTTTATCATGAACACTGTCAACAAGGACCACCACACACCGAATGACAATAGCTCACTAAATGAGGAAAATATGACACCAGTAAAGGACTAAATTTTGAAAGCACTTAAGAGAATAACAAGGCGTAAAGGCCTGAGGGAGGATGGAGTTAAATTCGACCTTACAAAGTCAGGTATTCAACGGTTTGCTATCTTATTAGTTAGTTTCTTTACTACATGTTTAAGATAAAGTATGAGGTAACCAAAAAAGGTTGCATTTTTTTAAACCAGTTTACGAGAAAGGAAAATTTCGTGAATGTTTTTGGTTTTCTGATACAAAATAGTTTCTATCCGTCTCGGAGATCTTTTGACAACAAAATGAATGTTTATCAATTTCTCTTGAATCAAATTCCTTAGGCTTTGAAGCCCAAAACTGTTGAAGTCTCTCTTCTACTGCGTCTTTGTGTTACTCTTTAATTTCGAATATAATTCCCAAAATATAATAACAAAGAGGTTATTAAAAGGAGACATAAGAGGACAGTAGACTATTCAGTCTATCTCGCACTGCACGGGCGATGGGTGCCTGCATTGCCTTACAGTAAAAAATAAATTTGCAATAAAATTCTTTAATAAGGACTCACTCAAAAATAGACTTCAAAGCTTAATTAATTTTATTTAAGAAGCATAGAGAAGATTTTATTTGGGGAGAAATCGATCCCTGAAACGAATAAATACTATTTTGTAAAATAAACCATTTTGTTTACACAGCATTTTAATTTTTTAAATAAAAAAAAACACGAACATTCTTGGGCTTTCTGATAGGTTTCCAATGACATGATCAAGAGCTTCCATTTCACTTCTTTTTAGTCGCGTGCCCTTTATATCTCACTATGTCGGTCGGTTCCCGTTTTGTTTTTTTTGTTTTTTGGGTGGGGCGGGGGGGTAATAACATTGTAACTATTCAGCCGATTCTGATGAAATTTAAAACGCTTATGTTGTTTAACATTTTCTTCCGAATGAGATAATTTTAAGGTCCCTCCCAAGGTTAGCCCGGGAATTATTCTGTTTTGGCAATAACATCATAACTATTCAGCAGATTCTAACGAAATTTGAAACCCTCATGTTGTTTCACATTCTCTTTCGAATGATATAATTGCCATAGTACTCCCAAGTTAGCCGGGGAATTATTCATCAATAACATCATAACTATTCGGCCGATTCTAACGAAATTTAAACCCATTACGTTGTTTTACATTCCCTTTCGAATGATATAATGCCAACGTCCTCCCAAGGTTAGTCCGGGAATTTTGAATGTTTTAAAGGTCGTAAGGTCATAAATCAGAATAAGTGAGAGCACGCGACTTTGGTCAGCAGACCTTGTTATAAAAGGTGACAGTGAACTATCTGTTACTCAGTCTTTCATCAGCAACATTACATAAATGACTTAAAAAGTCATAACGAGCAGACTGAGGCAAACACTCGACAGCGATCAGCCACTGAAACGGACAGATTTCAGCACCAACTATAGTACCTATGATCATCTGCAGATTGTTCAACAACTATTTCAGAGAACAAATTAATACCATATTTGTTTTTAAATGGTATTTGTAGACTATGAAAAAGCCTTTGACTCCATAAAACCAATTAGTTGTAAGAGCACTACAGTAACAAGAAATTGCCTACATGGACATACTCTCTTAAATATATCGTCACGCCCCACCGTCATTTAGGCTGCACTCTTTCAGTAATAAAATATAAATTAAAAAGGAGTGATAGAAGGAGATTCCATCTCCCCCACATTGAGTACAAAAGTTTTGACAGGAGCTACACTGGTTACCTATTCGCTTCCGTACCCACTAGAAAATTCTTCTCATCACCTACAAGGCCCTAAACCTCGAGGTTCCACCTTATCTCTCGTCTGCCCTCTCCCGTCGTCAAACTCCTCGGGCACTCCGGTCTAACCTCGCTCCCCTCCTGAACACTCGTCGTTCTGTCCTCTGCTCGATGGGTGACCGTTCCTTCTCAGTTTGTGCTCCTAGACTCTGGAATGCTCTTCCTGCCTGAGTTCGATCTTTTCCCTCCCTTGCTACATTTAAACGTCTTCTGAAGACTCATCTCTTCAGAATTTCCGTCTCTTTCCTGTAAACTTTCTCTACACAACCCGCGCTCTGGGAGTGCTAACAGCCCTGACGGGTGCATTATAAATACCTATTATTATTATTATTTAATTCGCCTTCGCTTTAGCGATGACATAGCAATTTTTTTTCTTCACATCCAGATGAATTAAAGTCAATGGTAACAAGATCATCACAAGCCATTCTTACAGTTAGAACAACTTGTAACTTGATGCGAAAATGGAAAAGGAAAAAATTCGGTTGGAGAGGAGTAGGAAAGATTAGCGATTAGGTCATCCCATAAGTAAAAACTGTTTTAGTTGTAAGATTCAAAAGTTAAAAAGAATAAGTAAATTATTAGTTCAATCAAGTATATAATTTACCAATTGAATCAATAAAGTTCTGTCAATAGTCCGAAAGTTCCATGATGCTTGTTTTATACTTTTCAAGAAGTTTGTAGGCAAATAAGTCACTAATAATTATCTATTGTAGTGCGTCTAATTAATCATAATCACCACTAATGAATTGTTCCAAACTTCAAAATAGATGATAATCGAAAGGGGCAAGCTCGGGAGAATACGGGGATGTGCAACCTTGAGAGAGAAACAGACAGACAAACTGGCAGATAAACAGACAGCCAGCCAGAGACAGATAGAGACAGACAGACACGTTTCCATGCCGTAGTTTAATCGATGGCAACCTGAGGCTCTCATTATAGAGTTTCACGGTAGTTCCCTTAATTTAATTCCTTCCGAGTGTGAACCTAACTGCGGAAACTGAAGGAGGGAAAACGAACTGCTTTAAGATCGGCCTGATTAACTCTTGCCACCATCAATTCTGCGTGAGGCTAAGCTGTGGGGATAGGCCCAGCGCAAGCCCTTCTTCACATTACTCCACTCACAGGGCAAGCACAGCTTCACTCATCTTTCATCTTTTTCTAATCTCTTATCTCTCTCTTTCACTCATCTCTCTCAATCTCTCTTTCATTCAATCATCCCCTTCACACACTCATCCTTTCATTAACCCATAAATTCATCTCTATTTTCATCGAGTGAAGCTTGAGTCATTTTCGTATTCGAAGGACAGCTATAACAATAATGTTAGAAATTATAATTTTTTTTACATAAAAATGATGCCATTAATGTTGTGTCTTCGCTACTTCATCAGATGACAACCAGCTCTGTCATATTTTTGTGTAATAAATAAGTTAGAAATTAATGTAACTCTTTTATGTTCTACATTGTGTTAAAAAGCACCCTCAAATCCATTTGTTTTAATAGCAGAGGATTATGAGCGCCGATGGAAGCTAGCTAGTGCCTTCTGCTCAGTGAAGTAGGTTAGTGTGGAGGTGGAAGAAAAAGTGAAAGGAGGCTGAGAGGAGCGAAAGACCGAGAGGAGGTCGAGCCAGGTCCAGAAAGGGGAGAGCTATTGCGTTCTGCTCAGTGAGATGGGTTAGTGTGGAGGTGGACGAGAAAGTGAAAGGAGGCTGAGAGGGGCCAAGGACCTAGGGAAGGTTGAGCCAGGTCTGAAAAGGGTCGAGGAGGGTTTAAAGCTGGCTCAAAATTACTCAAGAAGGGTCTATGGGTTATTCGTGTTCAGGGGAGGTCCGAGCGTGTACAACGGTGCTTGAAATTCAAGGAGGGCCAGAAAGTTAAATGGTGGTCCCGGGAAAGTCTAAGGCGTGTTTTTTTCAAGACGAACGAGGGATCGAAGCAGGTTCAAATAGGGTGTCCCTGAAGTATTCATGGATGGCCAAGAAGTGTGGATCGATAGTGCAAAATGAAGGAAAGAATACCAAAGAAGGGGGGAGAGAGAGCAATGGGAAGGATAGAAACCAGGCACAATATAGTCAGCGCCCAACGAGGGACCCATAATGCCGGTGCCAACCCACTCCAGCAACCGGGCAATGCTCGCCGGCGTCTTGTCCCCCGAGAAGTCGCCATCGAGGGGGGAGGCGAACCTTAAACGGTGCGCCATATCCAGCGAATAATGTCTGATGACCTTTTGTAGAGATTGAATAGCAAGAATGTCTTTTCCTCAGCATTGGTCGCGATATTCCGACAAAAGCAGCAGTGAAATTAACAGGTTCAAATATTCTATTAACATTACAGGGAATTTCTTTAAGGAATTTTATATGTTATCGTTCATGTGTCTACATGTGGGTGTTAGGTGCATTATGATCAACTATGCTGAAATCTGAAGAATTGCGTGCCCCAAAACCAAAGCCCACAGTCAAATGCTCCTTTTGAGAGGACGTTGTGTCTAAAGATTATTAATATACTTTTGCCCGAATTGTGCTTAATTTGCTTTAATATTATGACCAATATGGAAATCTATCTTTTTTTTTAGTAGTACCATATATGCATGTATATAAGTAGTGTCATAACAGTTAGTGACAAATATTAAGTGCTTCCATTCCTCAATGTCATGATAGAATTCGAGAAAGAAACATTAAGTCAAGTCAATACCTGAGAGTTCAAGATCAATCTCAAATCATTGAAAGTTTCCCTGGGATTATTATACTTATGGCAAGCTACTACCCCAGCATCACTACGCATTTCACGTAGGAGTGGGGTCACATTTATAGTTTTTGTTTACGTCGCGCAGCTATCACAATAATGGTGGAATTCTTAACACCCCACCACAGAGACGATTCAAGCGTCCATTAAACTTGAATCCAACCAGGATCGACTCATAGTTGTTCAGGACGTTTGTCGCGACTTAAGAACGAATTAGTTTTAATGGCACTGGACACAAATTCCGTGACTTAAAAACGACGTTGTTTTCTTGCCACTGAACACAACGCCAGTCTTTAAAATAAGTTCATTTCATTGGCCCTGAACACAAATTCCGTGACTTAAAAACGACGTTGTTTTCTTGCCACTGAACACAACGCCAGTCTTTAAAATAAGTTCATTTCATTGGCACTGAACACAAATTCCGTGACTTAAAAACGACGTTGTTTTCTTGCCACTGAACACAACGCCAGTCTTTAAAATAAGTTCATTTCATTGGCACTGAACACAAATTCCGTGACTTAAAAACGACGTTGTTTTCTTGCCACTGAACACAACGTTAGTCTTTAAAATAAGTTCATTTCATTGGCACTGAACACAAATTCCGTGACTTAAAAACGGGTTAGTCTCAAGTGGCAATGAAAGCAAATTCCGTAATATAAGAACGCGTTAGTTTTATTAATAATTAACACAATTCCCGCGATTTAAGCAAGAATTCGCTTCATTGTCACTGAACACAAATTAGGTGACTTAAGAAGACATTAGTTTTATTGGCACTTAATTTAACTTAAACCCCGTGAATTAAGAAATAATTAATTTTATTAGCACTGAACACTAACTAGTATTTTATTAACTGGTGAGTTTTATTGGCATTGGACAATTCCGTGACCTAAGAAAGAGTTAGTTTTAATGGCACTGAACACAAATCCTGAACTTAAGAACGCGTTAGTTTTCTGGGCATTGAAGACAAATCCTCTCGTAACTTAAGAGGCAAATAAGTCACATTTGGCATTGAATTTATATTTTATGACTTAAGAATGAGTTAGTTTAGATTGACACTCAATTTAGATCCTGTGACTTAAGGGCGAGTTAGTTTTATTGACGCCGACTCCAAACCTTTATACTTAATCATATTCCTGACCAGATGCAATTTTCAAAGTATGCTATTATTGTTTATTGATACAGTTTCATCGGGATTCATGAAAAATACTGTTATAGTTCACTTTTCTATCAATTCTCATCAGTATTTTATCAATAATTATTTTCTAATCACATTTCTCTACCTGCTACCACATTTCCTTCAGAAACATAAGAATACTTTTCATACAATTCACCATTTTAAATTGTGTATAAATATTATTTCATGCTGATTTACTTAAACCACCATTAAGTTCAAACTTATATTCTCAACTTTTTCTGGGTACCGAGTGGACAAAAAGAGTAATAAAGAGAAAAGAATAAAGAATGAGAAGATAAACAAAAGAATCCCAAGACATGAAGTAATTCGTAACTTTCGTCTCCCTGGTTCCATTTAAATACCTTTCCAACCTCTTAGAACAAATTCGAACAACGCGTAACAGTATTGAAAAGTGCGAAGACTACCCCTTTTCCTAACCCCCGAGGGATGGGTTGATGGTCGGAACGAGTTTTAAACACGTTTATCGAAGCTGAAAGAAATCACCCAAGAGCAGGGAATTTGCCACTCTCGACGACCTGGTGGTCAGAAAATAGCACGAGACCCGCATTGGGTGTGTGGTGTAGCATGGGCCAGAATGATCCATACCTTCTGCGGAAGATGCCCTTGTTGGTTTTCGCCTAAAACAAAACACTTACCCCGTCTAAGATCATTGAACGCATCCTTGAGATGGAAATAAAGGAAAATGTGTTCCAAGACTGGCAACTCCGTCTATTTGATAGATTGGTGTAGTTATTCCTCTCGCCTGTTGCGACGAACAGCCAACCATACAGATATGCTAATGTAGCCCTCACGGAGAACTGACTTACACATCGATATTTTATGAATTATTTATCGATTTTTATCATGTTTACTGAACTTATATTTACTCTTATTCTATCTTGCTCATGTTCTGTATATATCATGTATGTCGAGGTATGCCTGTGTAGACTAGCTCGGCGCACAGAGTCGTACACAAGCAAAAGCGACAGCTGACCAAAGGCCGCTTGAGATATGTTCTGGCGCGATTAATAAAGAGTGCGATTTACGGTTAACCGGGTTTTGACTAATGGCTTGCCAAGTTGCACTTCAAAGGATATATAAAGAACATTACTCCTAAAATATAATTTTAATATATATAATAAAAGGGGGCAGTTTATATATATATATATATATATATATATATATATATATATATATATATATATATATATATATAATATACAAAAGGGTTGAACAAATTACTTAATAAGGGTAGTTAAATGAATTATGTGAAGATTAACGAGGTAATCTGAGGATGACCATACAAGATCGCTTTACCTTCAAGCGCAGGGGAATTGGAGGGAGAGGTGGAATACAACGGCGTAGGTCTTCAAAGAGATACTTCGGGAAGTCTTGACGAGGAGGACTCGAAGATGGGGTTAGATTACTTCGTGAGGAAGAATGAGGTTTCTCTGCTCCAGAAAGACGTGGTCTCAACTCGAGATGATTCTGCAGATCAGCAGGGAGTCTCAATCTCGAAACAACGGGAATCTTGAAGGAAGGAGGTGGAGATGAGAGGGCCGCACAACTCTCCGGGAAGAAGGTGGCTCGATAGCTTTCCTCCGAACAAAGGCCAAAGCTTAACGAAAGTAGATTTGCTGGCGAGATCTTCTAAGAAGTACGACGAGTCGACGATGGGTTACAGAGGTTCACAGGAAACAGACGGCACTCTGAATGAAGTGAATGGTGGGCTTTTAATCTCCTCTAGAAATGGTGAGCTTCGAGTTATATAGCCGGGTGGCTGGTCCGATAGGCGCCTCAGGGCCTGGCGGTTCCTAGAGTATTCTTGGTACCAGTCTATGCAAATACATTTCATGATAACGATTCGGTCCAGATGGTGAAAATTGCCTCGTGATATGTGGGTAGGGTTAATGTGGCTGCGCACAGTGTTATCGAAGGGGAGATCAGGGGACGAGTGGCGTCCGAAAGCAAACACAGCTGTGACGGGTGATCCAGAGAGGAACTGATTCTTTTTCGAACTTTCTAAAATTCCCACGCTAGGCGCACGTGGTCTTGAAAGAATAGAGGGGTATTTCTGAGGGGGCTTTCTCTCACGATGATACTTCAAGGGCATCCCCTCACACGCCTTCCTTTCCGAAGATGACGTTTTCCTGATGCGAAGAGGAGGGAAAAGGGCATCCCCCCAAATGGGAGGAGTCAAGTATGTGAAATATGTGACCTGATTCTACAGGTGCACAATAAGGGCGGACATTTAAATTTAAGTCAACACAGCGATCACTAAATGAATGAATGACTTTCGTTTAATTCCTGGCGCAGGGTATATTTAAAAAGGGTATCATCGTTAACCAGCGCAAAAACAACACACAAAGTAAATAAATGCGAGTTACAAATAAAAAATCAAAAGGATTCATTCATAAAAGGGTAGTGGAACCATATATAAATAAAAAAATACAAAAATACAATACAAAAAAACACACACAAAGGACAAATATGTACAAAAAGAAAACAGAATTTTACATGAGAACCAAGGAACATAAACATTCACGGTTAAGACGGAGTTCTAGAATTATAAAAAAACGAGTACACAGAGTCGATTATGTGAACAGGAGTACAATGCTTAACGCAGTTTACTTCGTAGGGGGAGGATCCTCGACCGAATTCCTACTTAGATAGTCTGCAACACAGTTTTTTGTCCCTTTAATGTACCTTATTCGGAACTGGTACTCCATTAGAAGTAAACTCCAACGCATAAGCCTTCCGTTCTGGCTTTTACAATTCTGTAAGTAAGCCAATGGGCGATGGTTTCGATCACGAACTCCTTACCTAACAAATATGTTTGGAATTTCTGTACACTCCATACGATCGCTAGAGCTTCAAGTTCTATCACCGCATAGTTCCTTTCGCGTGACGAGAGCTTCCCGGCTAGCGTACGCAATAGGGTAACTGTTGTTGTCTTCTTCATACTGGAGCAAGACGCAACCGATACCTTCATTACAAGCATCAGTTCGTATAGCAAAAGGTTTGTTCGTGTTCAGGAGTCTCAGTATGGAAGCTGATGTTAGTCTTTCCTTCAGCTGATGGAAGTGGGCGGTCGCTTTGGGGTTCCATAGGAGGGGGTCCGAAAAACGTATCTTTAGTAGAGAGCTAAGAGGGGACGCTAAGGCAGCGAAATTCGGGACAAAACATCGGTAAAAGATGTCGACCCGAGAAAAGAACGTAATTGGTTTTTAGTATGCGGGAGGGGCATGTCGGCGATGGCCTTAACCTTTTCTTTCTGAGGGGCCATTTGATTTTCACCAATGTGGAAACCGAGGTATTTAATAGTACTATAGACGAAATGGCACTTGATGGGGCCTATAGTGAGGCTGTGATCACGAAGCTTATTGAGAAGCGAGTGTAGGGAGATAAGATGTTGGTCTCATGTACACGTGGCCACGTAAACGTCATCGAAGTAAAAGGAAATGTTAGTCAGCCCATCCAGTATCCTGCGCATCATTCGATTATAGTTAGTACAGGCAGTGGCGTATTGAGGGGGAAGGCATTGGGCCATGCCCCCCCCCCCCTCAGGGAATGGAAACCAACCCCTTACATTATTAGCACAGGAGGCCATGGTGGAAAAAAAACTGTTCTAAAAGAAACCAATATACATCATTTTGTCGGATTTACCATCAAAATTCAATAGTAAATATGTTTAATATTCAATTACTTTCATATTTCAGACAAAAATATGCACAGTCATTAAAAAAATGTGAAATTTTTTCCGGCATTTTTCTGATCGGCCGGAAACGCCTCGCAGGGCGCAGCCAATTTGTGACGTTTTCTATCCAATAATTTATGAACGTGAGCTTTCTGTGCATGTCCGCATGTGCAGAAATGCAAATTTTAGACGATTGCCATCCGCCTGAGAAGAAATTCGACTTGAAAAAACACTTTTTATTGCTCAAAATTTCACCTCAAACTTGGATGAATAAGATTTTGACATATATCTAACATTAAGCGGCCAATATATTTTTTAGAAAACACGATGGCATGGGTATGGTATGGATTTTCTAGTGCAGAAAATGGTTCTTTTTCATTCGTACTTGTATCTTTGCCTCATCTGTAAGCCCATTCAAGCCATTTTCGATTTCTGTGAGTTATCTATCATCAAACCTATCGCTGTCTCCATGATAAACAAATATGGCGTCGTATCTGGGAATTCAAAATTATTTATCTCTTTGACTGTTAATCATTTAGGAGCAATTTTCTGACCTGCAAAATTACAAAATTTAGTGGTTGAAATGAATAGTATCTATTTATTTCAACCACTAAATTTTGTAATTCAATGCCTATTCAGAATAGACATTGGCTTGATAAGTTTAGGCAGAGTGAATGGACTTGGAGCTGACAAACTGTTGCTTATGAGGGTATAGAGTTTGCTGTCACTGTACCAACATTCAATAATGGTAGGTAGATAGTAAGAAATCAGTAAATCAATTAAGACCCACAAAGAAGAATAAGATATAAAAAATGCATAAAATCTAGAAGTAGAACTACATACAGAGCTAATTTGGCATGCATGTTATACTGTTGATTTCAAATTCAGCTTGCGTATGTAGTGGTCAAGTCTGAAATTAAGCCCTTTCAAATGATATATGAGTCAATGTGTTTCAATGATGTTGAAATTTTCAACTCCGCTAACACTGATCTGACTGAAAAGTATCACGAGACCACTCACATTTAATACCAGATATCTCAGCAACCACTTTGTCTTTTCTAGAAATTCTTTTTGTATTAAACTCAGTATTGTAATCTCTTTGAAATGATATATGACTCAATGTGTTCCAATGATATTAAAATTTTGGTGAACATTGCTACTATAAAGGACCATGGAAAAAAATCGTGTTGAAGAAGGCATACACTGAGCATTTCCCTATCAAAGCAGCAGCAAAATATTCCGACCTACAAATTTTGAAACAGCTTTGCTCATACGAAAACCAAAGGTTCTTTGACAATTTGCCTATCATTGATAGAGATGACGATAACAATTATGCTGGAAATGCTTTAAGGTTAGACATAACCCATTTTTTGACGTTTTTGGAAAATTTTCAGTTTTCTGTTTTTGTCAAAAAATGTATCGTTAATTATTCATCTTCAATAGCCCTAAATAATTTTCACGTTTAATACCTCAAAATGCACAAGAAATAATTTTTAATCAACAGCTGTCAACCACTGTCTTCTTAGCTAATTAGCTGGCAATATCTGGCAGATTTGGTATCAAAATGATCAGTGTTGAATCAGCTTTAACGCTATTCTGAAAGGTCAATTTCATGAAATAACACCACATGATTGGTTGAAATATCACCTCGATTTTGAATTCGAGCTCTCTGAGCTAATCGCAGGTTGTCTTTCTGATTTGCTTCGACTCTCGTCAACTTCCTGTTTCACAAGTCGCCGATTGCTGCAAATTTTCGTGGTTTTCTGCTTAAGTAGTGCTAGTCCTGTTGTAGGGTTATTGAATGCAAAGTAATGCCTTTTGGACTTGGTAGAAAATAGAAATGCAAACTCCAGAAAAAGGGTTATGTCTAACTTTAAGGGACTAAATACCGTGTCTACTTTTGTAGTCGTTTTCTTTTAATTCTAACTTACATGAGAGTCCTACATATGGACCCTGATTAGTGCATTGTGTGTATATATCCATATGTATAATCTGTATTTTTATTTATTTTCTTTCTCAGTTTTACGGCTTACATAAACATGATTCTGTCTGAATTTTATTGAACTGATGAGCTCGTGCAACTCTCCCTTTCAAGCTGGTAACAACTACATACACATAGGGTTCTTTTTTCTAATATTCTACAGTCTTCGCTTGTTTTTTATTTATCTTATTTTTATTTTCTTTCATTTCAGGTCAGATCCAGGAAGTCTAGATGAAGAGAAGTCGTCGATTACTTCACGTACCGTCAGCCTGTGACTGCAGTTAAACGAAAGGCTTCCCCAGAGTCACCTCCGGAACTTCTAGACGTCCAACTGCAAGCCCAGATACAGGAATCCTCTTCCTCTTCGCCGACGTTGACACCGTCCACGTCTGCGTTACCTAATGGCAACTCCAGTAAAGATGATATAGGAGTTATCAACTGGTTGGAGCTCACTGATGCAGAGAAACTGCGCGTACTCACCACACCTTAGGCTGCGCCATTGAATTTTCAGTGGCCTTACAGCGAGCGTCAAGATAGAGGCATAACCAGACGTAAATATCTCGGACCACAACATCTAATCAGGCAGTATAGCGTGTTCTCCTATTCTGTGTCGAAACGTGGACTATTCTGTCTGTCTTGCAGGTTTTTCGCTCCTGAAGCAATCCTAGGTAACCAATTGAATCGCCTGGTCAGAACACTCCTAGAGAAGTTCGTTCACCTAACCGGCAAAGATGGCTATTTGTCAGCGCATCTAGCGACCAAATTCCATGAAGGCAGTGTCGCGCGCGCAGAAGCGTTCAAAACGATGATGAAGACTGGAGACATAGAGCAGCAGCTAAACATCGCAGAGGCCAAGCAGCGTGACGTAAACCGAGCTGCTCTGTAGCGGTTAATATTTTCTATAGAGTTTCTGGGTAGATTAGGTCTACCGCTTCGGAGTCATCGAGATTCCAGAACCCCGTTGCTCCCTCCCGCAGGAACCGGCGCCGGTATAGATTACGGACAAAGCAATCTGAGAGCGACTCTACAGCTGATGGCGGTTTCCAACGATAAAGTGTTACGGTAACATTTAACGACCACGAGTAGGTATGCCACATACATTTCTCATCAAGCCCAGAATGAACTGATATCAGCCATTGGAACAGTGATTCAAAAATCAATCATTGAGGAAACAAAAGAAGCCAGATTCTTCTCTCTTCTGGCGGACGAGACCACAGATGTCTTGAGAAAGAATAGTTAACAGTATGTTTACGGTACTTCCAAGGCGGCCAAATACGTGAGCGGTTTCTCGGTTTTGTTGTGGTCTCTTATCCGACTGGTGCAGGGTTGGCTAAACAACTGCTACAGATTCTGAAAGATTCTGGAGTTGACATTAGAAATATGGTTGGACATGGGTACGACGGAGCCGCGGCTATGTCAGGGAACAAAAATGGTGTGCAAAAGTACGTGCGTGAAGAATGACCGTCAGTCAGCTACACGCATTGTGTGTCCCATTCGCTCAATCTATGTTTGCTGAAGGCGGGCGAGGTACCATATATTAGAAAGGTAGTGACGTTGATGCACGAGATTGCGCATTATTTCTGTGGCTCAAATAAAAGATTGCTCAATCTTGAAGAAGCTATCAAGGAAGAGTGTAATAAAGCCGCCTATTTGCGTCTGAAACTCCACTGCACCACTAAATGGGTGGAGCGCCAAGAAGCACTTCGCATATTCAAAGAACTACTACTCGCTATTAAAGTGCCGCTACACAAAATTAGCCTATGACTACGCGCAGATTGCGCCGGTAATGCGCTACTATTCTCTTCCGCCATATACAATGGTGGATTCTTGGTTGCCCTACAGGTACTTGTATCGGTGGGGGGAGATCACCAAGACACTTTCCGTTAAGCTTCAGACCGAAGCCCAGAACATCCATAACGCGTTGGACAGTGTCCAGGACTGTGAACACTGGGACAAATGCGATTAGACGAACAAACCTTCAGGGACATTTTCATGCGCGCTCAAGAATTGTTTGGTAAAGAAATCCGCATGCGAAGAACGACTGACAGTCAGACGCAGAGGTCCAATCCTCCGGCCGAGACACCGGAAGTTTACTACAAATGTTCTATTTTCCTCCCGTACATCGACGTCTGTATAAGCCAATTAGATGAGCGATTTAAATCGCACAGCGCGAAAGCATATGTGCTCAGTATGCTACTATTGTCAGGATTCCGACGATTCTAGTGCCCTCATGGAAGCTGCCCAGTTGTACCACCAATTCCTCCCAGGACAACCAGAGTGCCTTAACGCTGCATTATTGCGCTGGAAGGCGTACTAGGCGCGACAGACGACCACGACATGTACACCACCAAAAAGAGTCGTGGATGCGGTGGCGGTTACGGCGACTCTCGGTACTTATCCCATGATAGAAACCATTTTGCGAATTTTTACAACCTTGCCGATGACCACTGCGACAGGTGAACGCTCATTTAGTGCTTTGAAGTTGATAAAATCTTACCTGAGGTCCACGATGCACGAAGAGCGATTGAATGGCCTAGCCCATCTGTACATCAACAAGGACATTCCACTAGTTCATAGTGACGTTATTAATCGATTTAGTCTAACAAACCGTCGACTGGTTTTCAAGTGATACAATACAAGTGTCAAAAAACACCGCTCAACCAGGGCGAAATTAAAAGACCGCAAAGAAACTGACCGTAGATAAGATGTCATCAATTTCAGATATATTATATTTGATATGTATTTTGGTAACTAAAATGATACTAAAATCATTCCAACTCTAGAAGGCCTCGCATAATCTTTGCTTCATGCCTTCTTCCTTCAACAAACCAATTATGTTTAAATACACATTACTATTAAGTGATTTCTAGATGCAGTACCCGAATAGTGCTGCACGATCTATCTCACTAGATTTTAATGGTTCGGAAGTTTTTTTTTACAATCTGTGCTTTGTTGTAGTTAATTAAAAAGCTTAGTTTGTTTATAAAAAATTATATTTCATTTTATAGACCTACCTATATACGATGTTCTCAATTGTTAACGAATGTTCATAGGGTTTTGTGCTTGTATGTAAAGTATTTCTTGATTAAATTTATAATTTTTCTGTGAAATTTCATTAAAAACTATTTCAGTATATGATTTTGATTCGAAAATACCTCCAGATTACTTCTTTGGTAATCTAGTTTTAAAGATTTCCGGGGGAAGAACCCTCGGACCCTCCTCTAGTCAAGCGCTCGCCTGTCCAGTGGCTTGGCCAATACCGCCCCCCATCCTTTCTACGCCGCTGATTGAAAAAGAAACGAAATTGATGATTTGAGTGATTTAAATGTAATGATGTGTCATTCTGCAGCCTAAAAAATAAGGACTGTCATTCTGATGTGTGAAAATCTTGCTTGGAAGTTTATCAAATTTAGGATGGATGTTGGCTTCTTTTGATGGTACGGATACGTTCTGAGATATGCCCAGATGCGTGGAAAACGACACCAAATTTCAAAGTTTTCTCGGGGGAGGCTCCCCCGGACTCTCCGCCGCAGGCTCCGCGATTCACATGGCCCTCCCTTTAATGGAATCCTAGCTACGACACTGACTACAGGTAGTAACTAAACCAAAAGGTAGGCACTTAAACTGCATAAGGCCTTTTTCTGTGGGAAATGCGGTGTATTTCCGGGCACTATCCTTAAGGGGTATTTGATAGTAGTCCAGACACAAGTCTATCTCTGAAATAAACTTGGCCTCTTCAAATAGATGTAGGCTCTGGTCATGAGAGACGCGAGGGTTATATAAAAGCCCAAATAGCAAGCCGCCAACTAATGGCACGAAGCACAAGTAAAAAGGATCTCATAGCCTTAGCTTTGTTTACATAATTCATCGAGCCAAAAAACTCTTTGGAAATTATAGACGGTAATATTTTTTGTGTGAACTTATTTTCTTATTATTTTATCATCATCATCATCATAATCATTATCATCATCATCATAATCATCATCATCACTAACTCTATAATTTAAGAAGGGGATTTTTTTTTAGTATTTGAATAATAATTTCATCTTAGTTTGCTTATGACTTTTTATCAAAGTTATTTCTAATAATTCTTTTATAATATCAAAAAACAAAATGGTGAAGTACAGAAATAAATATAAGTATCGAAATTTTGTGAATTTTTTAAAACCCAAAGAATTACAAATGGTGAAGTTCAGAAAATTTATTTTTATATATCTTCTTCTATAACTATATTTTAGCAACGTGATATTTTGAAAGGGGAAAATTTAGTTTAGAGTTACTTTTTAAAATTATTATAATTGGCCAAGTTCAGAAAATTTATAAAAATTTAACCATGGCTGCTTTTTTTTAGATTTTAAACTTTAATCTTAGTAGCGAAGCGCAAGCGGGGTTGGAGAACTACTTGGTGTTGTCCAAGTGTGGAAGAAAGGTAAGAAGCTCCACGGCTGAATGATTCCTCAAGCCCATCGGTAGCGTTTCGCTAACAGCCCCGCCATAGGTGGTGGCAGCCTGCATAGACACCGCCTTCGCTGCCAGGGTGGGGGGAGCAAGGGCACGGGCACGGCCTCACGCTGCCTGGCATATAGAGTAATCACCTATGGCTCTATGCCTCGCATTTTGACTTATCAAAAGCGCAACACTTTATTTACTACCCTTTTTCTCCCCCAAAAAATTCGGGGATGAATTTATGGTCATTTTTTCTTTGCCGCAAAGAACCCCAGAGCAATGGGAGGCGGGGGGGGGGGACCAAATCTAGAAGTTTGAATAACCAAGATATATATTTTTTATTTAGCTGTTTTATTTTTTAAAAAAACTTAAATTTCTAATACGTTAATAATTTCCTTTCTATCGTTAATACGTTTAATTTTATTTCGTTTAATCGTTGATACGTTCATTTCTTTAAGCGTTAAGTTTATTTTCCCCCTCTAATCTCTAATAGGTTGATTTCTTTTTATTTAATCGTAAATATACGTTAAGATTTTTATTTGATCGTTAGTACGTTGATTTATTATTTAATTTTCAATATGTTAATTTTGTTTAATCCTTGATAGGTTTATTTTTTATTTAATCATTAATAGGTTAATATTATGGTTAAATATTTATATATTAAGGGTTTTTTTTTCAATCCACAATACGTTAAATGACTTTAGGTAGAATATTCAGTGGATCAGAGGTGCCTTTAGGGTGCTTACCTGATCTAGTATCTTCTCAAATTACGAGGGGCGGTCAAAAAGTTTTGCAATTCGGATATAAGGAAACGAGATATTAGGAAAAGAGTTTTATTATTTTTCAATATAACTACCCTCAACTTCAATGCACTTGCATCACTTGTCCCTGAGGCTTCGAATTCCCGACAACCAGAATTCTCCCGACTGCTGTTCAATCCACTCCTGGACGGCGAGCTGGACATCTTCATCGTCCCCAAACCGGCGTCCACGCAGTGCAGCCTGAGCTGGCGGAATAAAAAGTAGTCGCTGGGGGCCAGATCTGGACTGTAGGGGGGATGGTTGAGCTCCTCGAATTTACACTCGCGCAGGGCAGCTTGTGCAACTCTGGTCTTGTGGACTTTAACGATGTTGAAGTCGATCATGGGGCGTCAGGTTTCTAGGGACCCAACGAGCAGAGACCTTGGTCATAGCCAAATTGTCGTGGATGATTTTGATAACACTTCCATGTGATATTCCAAGTTGTCGCTCGATTTCTTCGACCTTTACCCGTCGACTTTCGAGGATTATCCTCTCCATACGGGCTACATTGTCCTCGTTGGTCACGTCTGACGGGCGTCCTGGACGGGGGTTATCTTCAAGGGACTCACGACCATGATAGAACTCCCTATTCCATCGAGCAATGGTTGCATAGGAAGGGGCAGTGTCGGTATACACTGCAACCATGCGTTCATGGATCTCTTTTGCATTCTTGCCATCCTTGGTCCAAAATTTGATCACTGCGCGTTACTCAACCTTCTCCATTGTTGAAAAATTTGTGACTGACGATCTGCGATCAGCTACTGCTTCTTAAATAGACGAGGCAGGAGCGTGCGGCTGCAGTTCCTGACTTGTCATAACTTGTCCTAACACCCCCACAAACAGCCATCCCCCTTCCTCTGTTTTGCCCTACCGATTCGCAAAACCTATTGACCGCCCATCGTATTTTCTCCTCTTTTCTCCTCATGTTGTTAGTCCTTATCATTGCATAAACGGATAGGCAATATATTTAGGTATTGGTGTAAGTCGGTCTCATGGTAAAAAATTATGATCAGTGCACTGAGGCCTTAGTGTTATTTAAATTCATGGCAAAAATGACTGCTGTAGATATTGAGGTCTTAGTGATCGTCCAACTCATGACATGAATGAATGACCAATGTTTTGAGCTATTGGTGTTATTCGGTCTCATTAAATAAACGGAGAGCCAGTGTATTGAGGCTGTTGTTATTCAATCTCATCTCATGGCAAAAAATCAGTGCTCAGTGTATTGAAGTCTTGGTGATTGTCCATTTAATGGCATAAGCGAATGGCCAGTGTATTGATGTATTGTTATTAGTTGATCTTATGAAATAAACGGATAAAAGTGTACTGAGGTCTTAGTCTGATTCAATTTCATGACAAAAAAATGATGGCCCAGTGTATGGAGATATTGGTGTTAATCGATCTCATGGTAAAAAATGAGTCTCCAATGTAGTGTGGTTATGTTGTCATCCATCTCATACTATATACGGATAACCAGTATGTTAAAGTATCGGTATTAGTTGGTCTCATGTCATAAGCGGATGTATGTGTACGTAGGTCCTAGTGTTATTCAATTTTATGGCAAAGATGAGTGCCCAGTGTATTGAGATCTTAGTGATCGTCCATGTCATGGCATAAACAGATGGTCATTTTATTGAGATTTGGCGATCGTCCATCTCATGGAATAAAGGGATAGTCATTGTGTTGAGGTATTGGCGTTATTCAATCTCATGATAAAAATGAGTGCCCAGTGTATTGAGGTCTTGATATTAGTCGGTCTCATGGCATAAACAGATGGCCAGTGTATTGAGGTATTGATGTTAGTCGGTCTCATGGCATAAGCGGATTTAGGCGTACGGAGGTCTTAGTGCTATTAAATTTTATTGCTAAGATGAGTGCCCAGTGTATTAAGATCTGGCGATCGTCCATTTCATGTCGTAAACAGATGTAGAGTGTATTGAGATATTAGCGTTATTCAATATCATGACAAAAATGAGTGCCCACTGTATTGAAGTCTTGTAGTCATTCGGGTTCATAGCATAGATGGATGGCCAGTGTATTGAATTATTGTTGTTCATTGGTCTCTTAGCATAAACGGATGGCCAGTGTACAGAGATCTTAGTGTATTTAATCACATGGCAAAAATGAGTCCCAGTGTATTGAGGTCTTGGTGTTCGGCGGTCTCATTTGCATAAACGGATGGAGGTAAACTGAGGTGAGTTCTTAGTAATGAGGTCTTGTTGTTCGTCCATCTCGTGTCATAAACGGATGACCATTGTATTGAGTTATGGGCGATAGTCCGCCTCGTGGCATAAAGGGATGTACAGTGTACTGAAGGCGTTAAATAAAAAATATGGAATTATTCGGGACGTTTCCCTCTTCGGTGGAGGCGTTTGATTGGTGTGGTTTTATTTGCGATTATGTTTGCGATTTGTGTGTGTGGGCATAAGATAGAGGGGCTGGGCTGCCGGGGTATTAGGGAATTCTCCCTTAATCCTATTCATCTCCTTGGACCTTCTGCCGACTTCTCCCCAACACCTGCGCCAAATTCCTCATCGTTAAGGTTTGTGTCCTTTTCGCGTCATTTGTCATGTTTTTTCGTATAATGGAGAGGCGAAGATTTAGGGCGCGCAGCTCACCTCGAGAATGCGCTTGAAGAAAAAATCAAAAAGACTATCAGGAAAATGGAAAACCGACACCCACCAAATGGTGAAAAAGCACAGACGAGAAAAGATAAATAGGAGAGATGTGAGAAAAAATCAATGAAAACGAAGGCATAAAAACGAAAACTAGGAAAAAAAGATCCGCACAAAGCTCGTTAATCCCAATGCATTAATATGACGTCCAAAAACTTCTCAGAGAGATATGTGCGTAGATGGAAGCAATATTATTATTATTATTATTCGGAAACTTTCTTAAGACAGAAAAAAGGCAGAAAAGCTTGCATTGCAGACGATAGTACAGGATAAAGAAATTTGACGTGAATGAACACGTGAGACGAAACCGGAGTTTTTAAAAGGCAAGTGAAAAGGAGATTGGAAGACATAAGGATCAAGGAGAGCAAAGGACGGTACAATGAAGGCAATCCATACTGAGAAGACTGAAACACTCCTGTGCTCATTCACGTCAAGTTTCTCTTTCTCTTGTACTGTCCTCTCCAATACAAGCTTCTCTGCGCCTTTCTATCTGTTAAAAAAGGAAGTTTATGAATATATATATATATATATATATATATATATATATATATATATATATATATATATATATATATATATATATATATATATATATATATATATATATATATATATATATATATATATATATATATATATATATATATATATATATATATATATATATATATATATATATATATATATATACATGAAAATTAACCCACAGAAAAATGAAAAGATGAATCCAAGGACTTTCGAACTATATTTGTCAGTTTATCGTTTCCCTTTCTCGCTTAATCTAATTCCCACGCATTTTCACTTTTCCTAACTTTTCCATTTTCACTAAAAAGTATGTTCATTTTTTTTAGCGGAGTGATTTCATTGATTTTAGCCGATTAAAATTAAATTAAGATAAATTTAGTTAATCAATATAATTAATCTAGAAATTAAAAAAATTTCCCGTGCTCTTTTTAGCCTAGAGGTTAAGGCGATGGACCTCTATGCGTGGGTGTCGGGTTTATTTCGCGATGAGAGTGGACGGAAAAGCTTCGGCCGGTGTAGAGAGCTAGTCGCACATTAGCGGCGCTACAAGCTGAAGCGAAGGCGCAAGCAGCTTCACCCACAATCACGGATAGCAATACCGGTGGCTCTTGCTCCCTCCTCTCTTCAGACACAAAGCATATCACTCTTCGGTCGCGTGACCTCACGAAGATGTTACCATATCCACACTGACCGATGAGGAACGGGGTGACCATCCCTTGTGCCACGAAGGATTTTCCGCTCGCCGTTTGGTGTACATAACAGTACTGCCACTCTTTCAGCACCCCTTCCCCTTTGAATACCTCGTTCTGGTGCCTATGTACATGTCACTGATCGTCATTTGATCATTTTGTTAATCGCATTATCGGATGGGAAGTCAGCGGACACGATTTCTAAGGCGTCGCAATTAATTAAGAAAATCACTGCAACGTTTTCTTTCCTCCTCTCAAAAATGAAGAAAATTTCGATGTTATTTCCGCTCAAGAGCCGAGACAAGAGCCGAGACAAGAGCAAGGTTAAAGGGCAAGGGCAAGGCCAGAGCAAGAACCGAAAGAAGAAACAGGAGAGGAGGTAGGGATAGATAGCTATGGCACTGCCAGGAGACGAGCAGTGGACGAGATCCACTACGGGACTCATAGATTTGCCAGAACAAGGGTTAGGGCAAGAGGCGGGACAAGAGCCAGTTAAGGTCTAGAGAAAGAGCCAGGACAAGAGTGAGGGAAAGATCTAGAGAAAGCGCCAGGATGATAGCCACGGAAAGATCTAGAGAAAGAGCAAGGACAAGAGCGAGGAAAAGATCTATAAAAATAACAAGGACAAGAGCCATTGAAAAACCTAAAGAAATCTAGGGAAGGATATAGAGAAAGATCAAGGGTAAGAGCCAGGGGAAGATCTAGAGAAAGAGCAAAGACAAGAGCTAGTGAAAAATCTAAAGAGAGCCAGGAAAAGATCTAGAGAAAAAGCAAGGACAAGAGCCAGTGAAAGGTCTAGAGAAAGCCAGAGAAAGAGGAAGGACAAGAGCCATGGAAATATCTAGAGAAAGGGCAAGGCCAAGAGACAGGGACGATCTAGAGAAAATCAAGGACAAAAGTCAGAGAAAGATATAGAGAAAGAGCAAGAACAAGAGACAGGGAAAGATCTAGAGAAAGAGCAAGAACAAGAGCCAGTTAAAGATTTAAAGAAAAACAGGAAAGATCTAGAGAAAGAGCAAGAACAAGATCCAGTGAAAGATTTAAAGAAAGCCAGAGAAAGATATAGAGAAAGAACAAGGACAAGATCCAGTAAATGATCGAGAAAAAATCCAGGACAAGAGCGAAAAAAAGATCTGGAGAAAAGGCCAGGACAAGAGCTAGAGAAAGATCTAGAGAACGATCTAGGGAAAAAAACAGGGACATATCTAGAGAAAACCCCAAGGAAATATCTAGAGGAAAAAGTCAGGGAAATAGGGAAATATATAAAGAAAAAAACAGGGAAATATCTAGAGAAAGAGGAAGGACAAGAGCAAGTGAAAGATCTTGACCTAAACTAGGACAAGAGCCAGTGAAAGATCTAGAGACAGACAAGAAAAGTTCTAAAGAAAGAACCAGGGAAAGATCTAGAGAAAAAGCCAAGACAAGAGCCATAAAAAGATCTAGAGAAAGAGCAAGGACAAGAGTCAGGGAAAGATCTAGAGAAACAGCCATGGCAAAGTCCAGAGAAAGATCTAAAGAAAAAGTCAGGACGAGAGCCAGGGAAAGATTTAGAGAAGGAGTAAAGACAAGAGCCAGGAAAAGATCTAGAGAAAGAGCAAGAAAAAGAGCCAGGGTAAGATCTAGAGGAAGAGCAAGAAGGAGAGTCAGTGAAAGATCTAGATAAAAGGTTAGGACAAGAGCTAAGGAAAGATCTAGAGAAAGAGTCAGGGAAGGATCTAGAGAAAAAGTCAGGACAAGAGCCAGGAAAAGATGTAGAGAAAGAGCCAGGACGAGAGCCAGAGAAAGATCTAGAGAAAAGGTCAGGACAAGAGCCAGGAAAAGATGTAGAGAAAGAGCCAGGACGAGAGCCAGAGAAATATCTAAAGAAAGAGCCAGGAAAAGATCTAGAGAAAGAGCCAGGGCAAGAGCCAAGGAAAGATGTAGAGAAAGCGCCAGGATGAGAGCCTGGGCAAGAGAGAGGATAACAACCATGGGAGAAGGTCTCCTCGAAGGAGTGGTGCGGAGACGTCCTCTTTCGTCTTTAAAAAGCGAGGACAATTCATCCTCCGCCATCTTACACCCCTAAGCCCCTTGAGACGTCAGATCTAGAATGGAAACTATACTGCAGCTGACCTCTGGAAAGTTGCTTGCCCTTCCGGCCCCAACTCCCAAAGGTGTGTGCTCTCTTTGTTCCCTTGCGGATCTGTGGCTCTACATCATCCGAACATTTTCACTCTCTCCTCTCCACTTTCTTTATTGATCTTCCTTTACAAAGTTTATGCGCGAGAAGCCCTCGTTTGTTTTCGCTTTAAATTCGATGGAAAAAATCTCTCAACTTCACTTTACGTTCGTGGGTTACCCGACCCCCACGGCCCCATCCTACCTGCACTATCATTCTTGCACTCATTTTTACATCGGCCAATTTCACCCTTTTACCCAGCTTCTTTTCAGAATCTTTGAGCCGTGATGCTCACTTTGGGTTTCACCTCTTTTTAAGATAATACCCCCCATCCCGTTTATAGTGGACGGGGCGAAGTCTTCGCATACCATCGTTGGGGTTTCACACGAACAAAGCTCCTTTCTTCCATAATACACTTAACTACATCCCCGTAAATGTAATTTGATGCTAATTAACCTTTTATGGCAGCGCAAATCCATTGGCACATTAGCATCGCGTTTTCAGATGAAGTCGGTCAAATTTTCGCCCCTCGGATAAAGAGCCGTTGTTCCTCGTCCCACACCTCGCCTTCCTCAGGATAAAGCCCAGTTGTTCCTCACCCCCATCCTCGCCTTGCCTTTTATTGTAAAACTGAAGGAACATTACTTCCGCCTCAAGAACAAAAGGGGCGCGAAGCCCGACATGAAAGAAGGGTGTCGACTCAATTTGACCTTCCTTTATGTTGTCCTGACCCGATCGGGAGGCTGGAGACGCAAGACCAATTTGAGCAGATGGGAAGAAGCAGAGGTCGGGAGTTGTTTCTAAGTGTGGGGCAAGAAAATAGGTTAATGGATTTGTTATTTAATAATTGGAAGTAAGAAGGAAATTGGTTGTAATCCGAAGGAAGCAAAAAAAGGAGAAACAATAGAATGATAAGGACGAAGACCTTCCTACGGGGGATCTAGAATTTAGTGGGGTATCCGAACCAGAAGACATTGTACCATAAGCAGACTCCATCCGGGCACTAACGACTCTCGGTGTGGCTTAATTTCATTCGTGTTCGTACTGTTGAATGTTTGCGCTTTTTTGTAAGCACTACGTAGGTGGTAATGCCATCCGTCTCTTAACCAAGACTGCCCCCCCCCCTTCTTGACCGGATAATGAAACCAACACAAAGATCAACATGACAATCGCTAGGTAGCCCAAGGGCCGATCCTCGTTTGGGGAAAGGATGGGGGGTATTTTCTTTCTTGTCGCTAACCAGCGCTATCAGGTGGGAGCCTTCTTAACCCCTGGGAGGGGGACCCGTTCCGCGCCATGGGTATCTTAGTACAACTACCCATCGACAGGATTCCTTGGAGCAGAGGATAAGATTGTGTGTGTTACCTGTAAAGACGGGAGGAAAGAGAGCGGTGTTGTGATTAAGTATGCGTGGGATGACCTGTGTAAGACTTACCTACCAACACGGGGGTAATCGCAGCTCATCCACCTATCGGTGGTCAGATCTCTACGTGCGCTGACGTTTGGGGTTGAACCCGACACCTCGACGCCAAAAATCCCACGCCGTATCCGCTCCCCTAAGAAGAGCTCCTTTCTAAAAAAATGTTCCCGGGGTTTTTAATGATAATCCTATCCGGCCCAGAGTTCCGAGTTGAAAAGTTTGACCAGGGCACTCTGTCGTTTGATTCTTCAACCTTGAGGAGGTGGGTCTTTTATTCATTTAAAAACAAAGCGGAAAACAGTGACAATTTCTCCAGGAAGTTGTCCATAGGAAATTTAGGAAGAAAGGTCCTAGGGACCAGTAGGGGGCTTGGAACCTCTGACCCTGCTTCAGTTCCATGACGACGGGGATAACCCTGCGGGTCCCCCTTGCATGAGAAAATCTAGAGCGTTGTAAAAGAGGAGGTTATCAAACTTGTTGGAAGGGTAGCTAACAGAGTCTAGAGGTTATTGCAACAATCGAGAACATGGTCCTAAAAATAAAGTGGAGAGCTGCTCTGTGATAGCAGAACAACAGGACAAGATCCTAAACCGTGCTTAGAAATGAAGTGGATGTTATGGAAAGATATATCTGAATGTCATCAGTAGAAAAGAGAGGCCAGACTGGCAGTAATGTTTGCCCAACAGAAGATGGTCGATTCGAAATAATAGGGACCCAAGGACGAAGAACTGCGGTACCCCAAATTGAGTAAAGGTGGAGGATGATGTTTGTGTTTTATCAATGTATTTCTTTTATAGACACTACACGTTACTCCTAACATGTATCCTTCTATGTATCCCTGAGTTATGCTCAATTTCTGCGGGAGTGGTATATTCAGTCTCAACTTTCACTTCTATAAGTTAAGAGTGTTAAGATACATTGGTTAAAAACTTCAGAACATCCATGTCGTTTCTGAAGATGTGACTTGGGGTTCTTACTGGTCTCAGGCTGAGTTTTGTTTTACTGATTTCCTCTTCCATGCTCCTATCAAGAGTCACAATCTCCCATCAATAGTCACAATTTGTCTCTGAGACTCACTTGTTACTCGGAAACGGGACTTAAATAGCTTTCATTAATTCTTATTCTCTTTCTTTCTTCAAAGTATTGGAAATCACCTTAACCATGGATGTAAACAAGTTGGGAGAGATGTGATTCCCGTGTATCATTCTCCACTATCCCTAATTTCTTAGTTTTCTTCTAGGGCAAAATATTTCTCATTCACTCTAAAATATCCTCCGATCCTGAATTTCAATCTATGGTACCCCAACCCCTTTCAACTCCTTTCTCTTATCTTTGCGTCCTAGAGAAAGTATCATCTCTTCGAAAAAGATATTTAACCCGCTCGTCTCGTCCCCCCTAGTCTTGATCGTCGGGTCCTACATGTATCTTTAACACATTCCTCTCAACTAGTGATGTCCTTTTAAAACATCAAACATGCTATAGTTCCCCTAATTCTAAAGAAACCCAACCTGGACCCAATCAACCTCTCAAGCTACCACCCAACTTCGCACCACTTTTGCACAAGGTAGTGTCGCGCGCTTACACGCCGCATGTACATATAAACAATACCATGGACAAGTACAGAAGTACTAAATAGAAATATCCCAAAGAATTTGTTTTCAAATGAATTAAAAATTTCTTTGGATCAACTGATTATCATCAATCATATCAACCCTTCTTCATCTTCTCAATTTAATGATTCACCAATCGGGAACCGAACGTAATGTTCGCTTCTGTGAAACCCCGTGCGCGTTTTCTCGGCTTTATAATTAAATCAATCTGATTAGCACCGTAATGCTGAATTTAAAAAGGCTTTCGCATGATTATTAATGATGTTTACGGACGCTCTTAAAATATAGATAATCAGTATTGACCGCCGCTGCGAATATCTCAGTGTAGGTCGAGTAATGTGAGCTGGTTTTGGAGTGATGTTCAAAGCAAAATGAATTGCAAAGAAAACATCACAAACCTGCTTATTTTATAGTCTCCTATATTTAGTTCGCCATATTTACAGCTGTGAGTGTTTTCTTACAGACAGTTTCATACATCGACACAAAGAATTGAAATATTTTGAAAATGTAATTCTCATGCTACAAATGATTTATAAAACTTAATTCATTTTCAATTTTCTTTCAGGTCCTGTAAATATCGTGAATGATTCTGGGCCATAGATGATGTAGGGTGCGCAATGAAGTTTATAAATGTATCAATAGACAATCCAATAAAATGCTAACCACGAGACGAAAGCAACTATGCAATAGAGTCTTTACGATACATTTTCTTTGAAGCTTTCCATTTACACTAAATTTAAAGCTCTAGAAATTATTTTCATACAAACTCTAATATAGGTATTTAAAACAATATTTCAAGGCAATATAGGAAGTTAAAAATGAAGGAATATATTAGTAAAAGTATGGCATAATTTCTTTAATGGAATTTGGGGCCGGATATGTCAACCTCAGTTTCGAATTAAGGATAATTTAACAACTTATGACAAAATACCACAAAAATATGAAAAGAAATTATGTTTTTATAATAATCCAATGAGTGAGGATAATATCCTTATTTCAGTTTCATTGTTAATATGGAGGTAGAAACATTACTTTCTATTTCTATGGAAGGGGTTCATTTCAAAGCAATTCAATCCTTTTTACAGACCCGAATCTGTTTTAATGATTAAAGACCTACTGAATTATTTTGATAAGATTAACAATGACTAATTTAAAGGATCCTTTTACCTGCCTCTCCAGGTCCATCATGCCCCATGCTTTATTTAACCTATCTTCTTCTCCACAAGTTACTTTCTCGTAATTTCATATTTACTTTACCAATCTCTTTTCAGGATTTTTTTTTTTCTTTTTGGCCTCACCAATGAATTGTCGGAGCTAAGATTATCCTTAATTTATAATTGTCTAGACACTAAAATGTCCTTTAATTTATCAATCCGGATAAATTCACAGCATTTACTATACAGTATGAGAACCTTTAACCTTAGGTATTGCAATCAAATATGCGAATAGTTCGAGCCTACTAAATGCATTTTATACTCGGTTCGAATATTTGAAATAAGCCTATTTTCGGAGGAAATAACACCTAAGAATCAAAAAGGAAACAAAAGATATTCAAATTCAAAAAGGATTTAGGCGAGAATTTAGTCGAGGATTTGCTTTCAATTCCTGCGAAGGAAACTCGACAACGAGACACAATTAACTCATATTATGTAAAAGTGAATCTGTCAATCTTCAATCAACTGGCGGCTGCTAAAGAGACCTTCAGTTTGATTCTAGCAATAGAATAACCAGAATAAAAATAGTGGATAGGAAGATAACAAATATAAAAAGAAAAAGGTTGACACCTAAATGAAATTAGGGTGAAACTAGATTTTTATTGACCTGGGATTACTAAACTATTTCAATATAGGAAATCCACTACTTAAATATATCATTTTCAGCTTTTACATTGTTTAACAAAAAGGGACTTTATCCATTCTTTTAATTTAATTATTAATCGTTAAATGTTTTTTAGCAAATAGCGAAAGGCTAAATAAGTAAGAGGCATAATAAAAAAGTCCGAGCCTTGTTCTGCATTCTGATTGCAAAACAAAAATCAATGGGTACATTTTTTATACATGTGGAAAAGAATATGTCCACCTGTGTACTGTAGTGTATTGCGAGATAAAAGTTCCATAGAGAGTTAATATCTAGAAAGTTACCAGATATATATATATATATATATATATATATATATATATATATATATATATATATATATATATATATATATATATATATATATATATATATATATATATATATATATATATATATATATATATATATATATATATGTGTGTGTGTGTATGTGTGTGTGTGTGTGCGCGCGCGCTAAGCCAATTTGAAACAGTGTCATTTAAGGTCGCAAAACTGAACTAATTGTCAGAACTTTTCAAAACAGACATTTCATCATTAATCACTGGAGATAGATGAGGACAGGTGGCTTTATGCGAAGGGCGGGAGTGGTCAGAAAGCGGTTTCAGGCCGACTCACACACTTTGTTAATTGTTTACAACCCCGACAAGCTAGGTAGTCTTTTTTTTATTACTTTGGCTGAAGCTTAGTTTATCGGCCAAATATTATTAACGATACATTACTATCGTCATATATATGTATATATATGCAAAAGTAATCACCAAAAAACACGTGATCTAAGATGCTTGAAATATCCCCAACAAAAATTTTCATTTGGGATATTTCAAGCATATATATATATATATATATATATATATATATATATATATATATATATATATATATATATATATATATATATATATATATATGAATCCATTAAACCACATTGAAAGAGAAAACGGAATATTTTTTCATTAGAGTAATATTTTTATTACCTTTTTTCGAAAAAATCCGCGCAGGGAAGTGATTCGAACCAGGCACACTGAGGCAGCACGAGACATAGTGTACTAACGGCATACTTTTAACTGTGATTAAAGCGGTGCTCGCTGCCTCAGTGTGCCTGGTTCGAATCACTTTCCTGCACGGATTTTTTCGAAAAAAGGTAATAAAAATATTACTGCAAGAAAAAATTATTCCGTTTTCTCTTTCAATGTGGTTTAATGGATTCATTTTCATCATTCTCTCGCGCTACTTTGAGATATATATATATATATATATATATATATATATATATATATATATATATATATATATATATATATATATATATATATATATATATAAACAAAGGCAAAGGAAATCATCGATTCCGTTCAAAGATGCAACATCGTCATTTTGGCTGAACTCGCTGAGTAGTAAAATACGAATAAAGAAGCAAGACTGGTTCCCATGTCTCCCAAACTATTTACAGCTGTGTCTGTTGGTTGTAAGGCCATTGGGTGAGAACAAATAGAGAATCAGAATTAATGGCGTCACAAAGAACAAGGCATGTTAGGAATACCAAAGAACAAGGATGATATGAATAACAAAAACAAGGCATGTTAGGAATAACCTGCAGGACCACAAAAAAGTATAAAAACACAAAGACAAAGGCAGATACAATAAAAGTTGGGAGGTGCCTTTGGATTGGAGGCGTTGCTGGACGGAACAACCCAAGACCAACAAAAGAAATCCTAACCAGGGACCTTTACATGGGTGCCCACAAATAGCTACGAATGGGGACACTTTCTCCCTCCCCTGGAAAAGCCATCAAAATGTATTCAATATTTTCGAAATATTTAATCTTGGAGAAAATATCGCAGAGATTTTTTTTTTATCCCCCTGAAGAAATATGTGGGGGGGGGGCTCTATGGTACGTATGCCTAACAACTAATCTTGGGGTTTTACCGTAATAAAATACAATGTTAACAAAAAATACTCAATAAAATGTAATAAATAAAGACAACAGAGGAGTAATGAAACAAGCCCAAGAGACCTAAGTCGCGTGCTTTCAATTATTGTGACTTATGACCTTCTAAACTTCCAACAATTGGGGCAATCCGACCCATAGTTAGTTTTCTTTTAATAATTCCTGGAGTAACCTTGGAAGAACCTGGGAAATTATATCATTCGAAAAAGAATATAAAAGAACACAAGGGTTTCAAATTTCGTTAGAATTCACCAAATAGTTAGGATGTTATTGCCAAAAAACTCATTGAAAAGTAAAATGATTACCGACCGATCGACGGACCTACGGACCCGCCCTGTAGCTTATACAGTTGGATGCACGTGACTAAAAAGTGAAAATAAATTCTAAGTTAACCCCTCGATTATAATACCCCTATATTGATGTTATTTGGCCTAATTTAATATGGCTTTTTAAAATGTGCTAAATTGTATTAAACGACATCAACAATAACTCTTTATGCAAACGATGACACTAAGCTAAAGTCGCTAAATTTTACATTCATTGAATCTCACATAACTTACAATAATCCCATTCACTATGCTTTGATATTACCGCTCCAGTGTGTATTTTGATCATTTTAAAAAGATCTTCTAATATTTAAAAGACACTAAATAAGACTATTTTCCAAAACTTCGGATGCCACGTTAGGAGTTTCTATTCTAAAAATTGGCCAATCTGGGTAAGCACACTTAAAAAGCTCCCCTGCCTAATGGAAGCTTTTCTTGCTTCGAAGAATATATGCATAATATACCATCCGGGCACCTATTAAAATAGGAGCAGCTTGTCATAGCTGTCTCACAGACAGGTCTCCCAAATATATTCATAAGAAATTAATTTGTTTATTATTATTGGTTGCTGATAATTATAAAATTGCAAGAAATCCTCTCGATTTTATCAGGGTCGTGTATTACATATGCAGTGAAGTGAAAAAAAATATATTTGGAAGCTCAAAAAGTTTATTTAAATTATTTCCAACTATATTTGTTGTACATTATTTATCTATATTATTAATTATTAGTTTTGTATTACATTTTAGAGAGACAATAAAAATAGTATTCAAATATACATGACATTATAAAAACAAAAATGTAAGGGTGGGAATAAATATTTTGACACTAGATAGAGAACTTAATATTTCATTACAACAGCATTGTTTGCTATACTCCTGTCAAAGCGTTTCTTTATAAGACTTGACCGAGTCCTGCCAACATTTTGTTGGTATATTTTCCCTCTCCTTAAATATAGATTTCCATTGGACGCGGTGGGCAGGTTTCGTCTGGTACACTCGCAACTTCAATATTCACCATATATTTTCGATCGGATTCAAAGTAAAAGATTGACTTAAGCCACGGTAGAATGATAATATTGTTATGCAGTCACCATTCACGCGTTGCTTTCTCCGTGTGCTTCGGATTATTGTCTTGCTGGATTATCCAATCACCCTGCATCCTCAACTTCTCTACAATCGCCCTTATGTTATTGGTTATAAATATTTTCAGGTACTTGGGTCCATTTATTGTTCCATTAATGATATGAAGAGCACAAATCCCATTAATAGAAAAACAGCTCTACACCATAATTCTGCTGCCTCCATGCCTGATTAGAGATGGTGTTCTGATCATAGGCGGTTCTATTACGGCGCCAAACAGGGTGATACACATTCCGGCTAGAGTTCATTTTTTTTTTTAATCAGACCATAACATTTTCATGTAAAATTGCTCTTGAGCAAACTTCAGTCGTAGTAACAAGTGGGCCTTCTGCAGAAAATGGGTCTTGCGTGGTGATTGAGATCTGACGGCTTGTCTAATGAGGTCATCACTAATTGTTCTTTTCGCAACCGATATCCCAGCTGTACGCAGGTCATTTTGCAGTTCTTCCTTAGTTATCATAGAGCTCTTCGATACCGATCTCAGCATCCGTCGAGGAGCCTGTTGAAATATCTTCCTCGGAGCTCCACTGGGAAGAAGGTTTGCAGTGGTGCTCGAGGTCTTACATTTTTTTAGCAATCCAACCTACAGTGCTGAGGGGAACACGTAAGGCTGTAATAATACTAATATAGCTTTTACTTCCCTCTGTAGTACTCAATTAGCTTGCTTTTCAAATTAGTTGAGAACTCTACTTTTAGCCCTGATTGCTCAATGTTGCAGCGTGACAGTAAAATGAGGTTATGCTAAAAGCCATACCTAAGACACTACTGTTGGAACTTGTTAGAACATTTTAGGCTAAAAATTCTGTAAATAATCGAATTTCAAAATATTGTCCATGAATGTCTCAATTCTTATTCCCTTTATTTTGTCTTTTTTTTCCTTTCTTTTCGTCAACAAATATCAAAATACATTAGTTGCGGGATTAACATTCATTTTTAAAAGCTGGAATATATATTAAATAACTTATTTAAATATTTTCAAATATTTGTTTCACTTCACTGTATATTAAAGTTGTCATGAACTAGGTCAATACTGTTTATTCTTTTTTTTGTTGCGATGCTGTTATATAAAAGTTTGTTAAGTTGTTAATTTTATTATTTCTGTTATTTAATGTTGGCTCATTTATGCTAATTTTTTATTATCTTTTTATGCATTATTTTTCTTTTTACAGAGCAGCAAAAATAAGAAAACAGTGGATTTGATAACTGGTACAATTAGATTAAAAAATAATGATAATACTGAAAATTCATCAGACTTTGATGTTGGATTATATATGAATGAATTCGACAAGTGCTAACAGAAGAGTTCAAGCATCATGAGCCATAGGATTAAAAAAGATGTTGATATTAAAGTGGGAAGCGAAGTATTAGCCAATATGGCTTCTTGGCTGGGGTACTCTTTAAAGTTGAAAGGTGTTGCTTGCATATATTGCACATAGTTCCTAAGGATTGTTCAGCAAGACTTTTGATGTGAAATAATTACATGTAGCTTTATAAATTTCATTGAAAGTGTGTGAAACACATTGCATTTGTATGGCATGTCGGTTCTCAGGAATATGCTGAAAACTTTATGGTAGTTAAGAGAAATTCAAAGAAAGAAACCATGCCAACTAAATTCTCCCATCAATAATATGATTGGAAAATAAACAATATAAAATTATTTCCTATTCTTTCAACAATTTCTTCTATGGAAGAAATGATCTAGCTTTGCGAAGAAAGTAAGAAGACGAGGAAAATATACAGCAGCTTACGTATTGAAAGTGGTGATATTGTTTTGAAAAATCAATTAAAAAATGTGCTAAAAATGTACGATACACATTGCATCGAAGCCCCCCCACCCTCCCAAAAAAAAGCTTATATGAGAACTGACCTTGTGACTGCCGCCAATAATTCCACTTGGTTTTCAATATTAGCACATAAAACAATAGCTGAAAACAAAATGGTATTCAAGCCAAAAATCGAAATATTTATGCAAGGGCTGCTTTGGTTCATGGTTGTCAATAATCTCATTGATAATGAATGAGTCCATAATATCACTGGTACCATTTAATCAGCCATTGCATTCTTCATTGAAGGTCCATAAATAAAGTTTTTAGTTCCGATGTTCATCTCCTGTCCGACACTTAGTTCCGAATGTTCCTCTTCTATCTAAGACATGTTGGATTATCATGTATAAAAGCATCATAATATTCAGCAATAGGTTCGAAGACATTTATACTCAGTTAGAAGTACCATCGACAATGTGAACTGGAAATAAGGGACAATCTGCTCATCAGTTGTTCTCAACATTCAACTCAGTACTTTTTCTTTTTTTGACGTCTGTTATCTCATTTTTTTCAGTTTTTCTTGAGCCAGTCAACCACGCACTTCAAGCAATACAACATGACCTTCCACAAATATAGGAACACATTCACAACTTGCTTTCCATATTGCATCTATACAGCATAAAGGGAGAAGGGCACTTCAAGATGGATTCTTTCGAAAACTTATCCTTGCTGACAGAAAAAAACTTAGTAAGCATTCACCTCCTGTACCAAGTCAATGTGGAACAGAGAGAGAGAGAAAGAAAGAAAGAGAGGGAGATATCAAGGCAATTTGCAAACAACAAATGTAGCGGAGAATATCCGACACATCCACTATATTCCATACTTCGACTCCCAACTCACTTCACTGCAAACTCGATTCTTCGAAAAAAAATCAATTCACAATTTTATCATTCTTTGCTAAATGATATCTTGGAGGTTTGCGTGCCCTTCCTGCCCATGAAACCTCATTAGCCCTACCAACCTCAATGCCTGCTGGAGGATCAGCGGTTATATATCTTCCACTCATTTTCACTTTCTCTAGTTTCGCCACTTTCTTTACAGCTCCTTACAAACTTTCTGCACGATGCTGCACCTTCGCTAGTGCGTTCTAAATTTGAGAACATCAGCAACAAAAAGATTCGTGCACACTTCACTAAGATGTCTGGTATCAGCCAAATGTATCGGATTGGCAACTTCGAACTTGATACATTGAGTCGGTTTGATTACGGGGGCGGGAGGGGGCACAAGTAATCGGGAATTTGAGTTGTGACTACGTGGTGTGGATTTTCCTGCAGTCCGTCATGCACTGCTCAGTTGTTTTTTTACTCTACCTGGACAGTCAAGAGATGCTTCAATACACTCAGTCGAGTTAAAACATGGCTGAGTTCTAATCACTGACTGTGTGTTGTGCATGTTCAGTGTATGTACAAAGGGATAGTGGGGCAAAACTGATTTTATAGAAAGGTTGACACTAGAAGATGACACTAGAAACCACGTTTTTAAGTTAGCTACAACACTTGCTTTAATATATTTTTCTTCCTCTTATAATGTTTCTGTTATAAATTAAATAAATGAGTGTTATCTTCAATGCGTTGTATGATTTATCTATCTATCTATCTATCTCTCACTTTCTCTTTCTCTCTCTCTCTCTTTATATATATATATATATATATATATATATATATATATATATATATATATAGAGAGAGAGAGAGAGAGAGAGAGAGAGAGAGAGAGAGAGACGTGTGCATTAAACTTGCTTGCAATTAACCTGCTGGTTCGTATGAGATCAAAAATTAGTACTTTCCTATTATCAATATCCATTTGTTTACGTTCATATTATTAACAGCCAAATTTTTTAATTTCATATTATCGACAGCCAAGTTTTTTACTAAAGTTTTTATCTATATTATTTTTAGGTTATATTAGGTTGAATTATTGAATTAGGTACAAATAGTACCGAACTCTTTGTACATTAAATATTGCCCCTCTCGAAAAAAATCCTGCTGGCCCTATAGATCTTTATACATAAAGAAATCCAGAAGAAAGCCTCAAAGCTATCAGGAATAACGTGTCAGATTCGTGCCCCGTATTGCGAATGGTGAAAACTCCTTTACTATTTTGATTATTGTCAATTTTTTGTGACCGAGTGCGACCTAAATGGAGATGTTGCGTGACTATGTTATATACAAGAGAGTATCTTATTATAGCTTCTGTTATTTCCTCGTTACTGTAATCCTCTCAAGGCTGAATTGGTTTTAACTGAATCAAATGAATAATAAAAAGTTGATGATTAGATGAGAAAACCTTTAAGAACTAAGAGTAAATATCTACATCAGAAAAAAACCCTGGATACTCACAATTAAGGGCTATTTACAAATAAGATGCATTAACACGCATTAATACACTGAGCCAAATGAATTATAAAATTACTTGTAAAAATCTTTAACTCGATTAACCGTTATATTTTTTAACTCTAGAAGTATAACTTTAAACTGTATAGGAGGAGAGACAACTGTATAGAGAGGGGGGAAAAATGAAGTGGGAGAACTATCGTGGTCTAGTGGATGAGGCGTTGAATTTCAACGTCTCGGTACCGGGTTCGATCACCAGTGAGAGCAGACACAAAAAATATTGGTACTTGTAGGGAGTTCCTGTATTGTTTGCACATGCGCGCAAACAATACAGCCACATATATCATCACACACATATTAAATCACAATATATTTGTCTTTGTCATCCTTTTTCGCACATACAACACATCACTCTTTTGTCATACTAATTTTTATGTCGATTTTATTAACCAGTCGGAAGACCCGCCAAAATAAAAAAATAAGTGGTGCAACTGATGACAAATAAAAAACCCAGCATGGAATTGGAGTTAGTTGGTTGTAAAAAAAAGCGGATACTTGGTTGATATAAGAAAACTTGAGGGAGGAGAAGTATCCATATGAAGAGACGAGTTGTACTCGTTGATATAAAGGAGCTTCAAATATCCTCTCATTATTCTTCTGTTTTGTCATTGCCCCCTGTTCTAGGTGATGGATCCGAGAGCGCACTCAGTATTTGGTAAATCCTCCTTAATCCACAGATACGAGACCCACGACGGCCTCCATCTTAAAGCACCGCTGCAGTTTAAGCAAATTAGGCGACGCAGAAATAAATGCAATTAATAATTACATAATACTAAAAAAAGTTAATAATTGCGTTTTGTTTCTTATTTTAGAAAAATAGAAACTAAACTTTTCAGTAAAGTTAATGGAAAAACAATGACTGTGACCGCGGAACAATTCGGTCTCCTTTGGCCAATCGGGTTTCACTGCAGTTTGCGTCCTTCCTCTCACTTTGTGAAGAAGTGTCCATTGAACTGCAAGTTCAGGAAACCTGCAGAACTTCCTTCTTCCCAGCATTCAAAGTACTCAAGTCGTGAAAAAGTATCCGTTAAACTTGAGTGGACGCAGTGATGATGCGCAATAATTATAACAATGATTAGATCAATGGTAATTGTCGATGAACAAAGGGAATATTAAACGGTACGGGAATAAACAAATGGAAGATAAATCATACTAATGGATAAAGAATTAATATATCAATGATCACCATGGATGAAGCCAGAAAGATCAATTGTCAACATATGGATGATGAGAGAAAATATCAAGGGTCGCCATGGATGAAGCGGGAGAGATCGATTGTCAACATATGGATGATAAGAGGAAAGATCAAGGGTAGCCATGGATGAAGTGGGAAAGATCGATTGTCAACATATGGATGATGAGAGGAAAGATCACGGATCGCCATGGATTAAGCGGAAAATATCAATTGTCAACATATGGATGATGAGAGGAAAGATCAAGGGTTGCCATGGATGAAGCAGGAAAGATCAATTGTCAACATATGGATGATGAGAGGAAATATCAAGGGTTGCCATGGATGAAGCGAAAAAGATCAATTGTCAACATATGGATGATGAGAGGAAAGACCAATGGTCACCATGGATAAATAAATCAAAGATCAAGGGCAAAGTGAGGAAAGATCAAGTGTCACAACGGCTAACAAAACTGAAGGGAAAAGGGTCACTATTCATTGAATGGAGCCTCAATCTTAGAATGTCAACGTCGAGGATGAAGTTGATTCAAGACATTCACAAACGAAATAACCTTCAAGTAATTCCAGACTGTGCAAATGTGAGGGTCAATCTTAGTTTACTCACACACAGTTCCACTACAAATTTTCAATCCATTAAGTCAATCTAGCAGAGGTGGGGATGAAATGTTTTCGCAAAAATTAACTCACACATTATAAACGAACCACTTTTGAGTTCGATAAAAATCCTTAATGTTCATTAATCTTCAGGAAAATAATAACAATACCAGGTTTTCCCGTTGCACCCACAAACAATAACCATGTGGTGCAGAAGCACTCGGTGTGGGGACTAGTAAACAGGGCTACGTTCACTCTCTCTTTGAGGTGAGAACCCTGTACATAAAGTGGTTGCTAGAGAAAATCATCTCTCATTCACAACTATTTAAAACACTCAGCTTACACCCATTTGATTCATATTTACAATGAACAAACATTTTTAAATCCAAATGACTCGTACAAGTGATGCCAGAATCTGTATTAAAATTCAAAAACACTTGGGCAAAGTCTTCCAAAAAGATCCAAATATTTTCTAAATTTAAATCGTTTGATAAAAAAATGTTATTCCTTATCATTTAGAAGGGCATATGAAGGTTACCTATTATCTCTACCGTGTTAACTCATCATACATAAAACAACGTCTATAGAGGAATTCGGGATCAAATGGGTCAGCGAGGCATCTTGTTCGGATTAATTAGTTCCTTCGGAGCGTAACCAAATCGCGAAGCCCTGAGCCAACCCCGTTTGTACCACGCAAGTGAAGGGCGCGAGGAATGTTGTTTACGCAGCAACACAACCTTTAATTCAGTTCAGATTGAGCGAACAAAAACAAACTCAAAGTTTTCATTTGATTAATGGAAGGAAACCTCGACGACAATAACTGCATTTGCGAGCGGAGCGTTCACCATAATATTACTGCATATATATATATATATATATATATATATATATATATATATATATATATATATATATATGCAAGACTTAAACTCTTTTAAATACGTAAGAGCGTAAATGCAAAGGTTAAACCACGGGAAATGAAAGAAAACAAGCGAGATCCCTAACGCTTTCGTTTATTACAACATCTTCAAGAGACCAAACACAGAGGAATTAGTAATAAGGGAAAAATAATGGAGGTCTCACAAAAAACGAAAGACAATCGATAAATATGGTTCTTGTACTTATGTTATTAATTTTCCTAACTGTCATTCGTTTTATAACACGTCATCGATAGTCATTTATTTGAATATTATGTTTAGCGATTGTTTTCTTTTATGGGACGCCTCCATTATTCCTTCAATATTATTCATTCCTCTGTTCTTCGTCTCTTGAAGATGTATATATATATATATATATATATATATATATATGAGTGTTGGAATAGGATAGCGAACAAAGGACCAAATATGACAACCTTTTTTGGTTAGCAGCGTTTCGAGACCTTTCAATTCCCCCTTTCAGGTTGTTTACAGTTTATGTAATTTATTCATTCCTAAAGGCACCAGTTTAAATTAATCTTATGTAAATGGGAAGAATTAAAATCCTATAAATGGATATTATTTATTTTATTGGTTGGTTATTAACCAGAATGGTCTTGCCAAAAGGTTTCATCAAAAGAGTGAGTTATGAAGAAGTGAAAATGGATGAACCACACATAACCTGGGTAAACTTTGTAGCTGTAGGAATCAAGACGCCCCGCAACTATCCCGAACTTGTACTCCTTCTGTAGATAATTATTTCGTAGGGTAATCACTTGCATAGTAATGGACGAGGATTGACCCCAAGGTATGCACGACTGTGGCTACTCATCACCATAACAACCGCGAATCACGACTCTTGACCTTTGACTCCCAATCGAAAAGTGATGACAATAAAATGAATTTCAACGATTTGCTGCATCAGAACATTTTGTCGGCTCGAAGATACAGTGTGTCATAAAGTTGTGACACAGGAACTATCACAATGGTCTTCTCGTCCACCAGACCTTACCCTACCCCCCCTTCCTTGACTTCTTTTTCCAGGGTATACTAAAGGAGAAGGTGTACCCATTCAAGTTACGAGACTTCTGAGGAAACCATCATAAATAAATGTGGTCAAATTGAAGGAAATTTGTAGTTAATGTATCGGGAGCATCGGCGTGGAAATCCCGCAAAGCACATCGAACTTTGCATAACAAATGGGGGAAATCACATTGAAGATGTTATTATTAATATTTAAATTAAATAAAATGTAGTTTAATTTTTTTTATTGAAAATATGCATTTTGCAAATGTGTCCAGACTTTAGGAACACCCTGTAGTTAAGAACCGTCGACCGAGATCACATTTAAAAACTCTTACAAACCTCGAAGAAATAAACCCCAAGGAGACCAAGTGAAAACCCCATTTCAAGCAGATGCTGCCATATTACCAACTAAGTCTCTATGAAATACAAAGTGCTTGTATAAAAATGGCACAATGATTGCCGTATGCAATCATTGTGCCTTGTCAGCAGTTTTTGCTTTGGTTTTATATCACGTGTTGCTGTGCGGGATCAACGTTATTTATCCTTGACCTTATAATCGACCGAATGGAATTTATAATTTATTTGCTAGCGGGTTACTCGCCAAATAACAAGCCCGCTAAACATGGCAATCGCACTGGCATTGCTAGGAGAATAGCAATCTTTGGATGCAGTCGAAAACTATCAGATCGACTGCAAGAATCCATCATTTGAGACTCTTAGAAGTTTCAAATTTGCTTATCTCACTGAACAAGGAATGGAGCCGACGAGGCTCCTAAAGAAGGAAGAAATGTTAGAGTCTCAAGGATATTATGACGATGATTGTTAAAGAAAAATAAATTGGTGTAATCCAAATAGGAATGCCTGTTTTCTGTGGGTGAAAGGGGAGAACACTGAACAGCGAGCTTCTGCCTTAAGAGTTAGAGACGGAAGGGACCATTCAGATCATCGAGGAACAACTTCGAACATGAAAAATAAAAATAAAAAATACGAATTGAAACGTTGTTACAGGGGTGGAATGACGTTCTGTTAATCCTTCATAATCTGTACAACCTCACTAAACTGTCAAAATGATTAATTTAAACGCATGAATCACTTTTCTGAGCCAATTGCGTTCAGCGAAATGAATTTTAATCGGAATAATTAATTCTGCTCTTGCGTATTCTGAATTTATTTACTTATTTTTCAGATTATAAATACAAGTCATTGGGAATCACGGACACTGAATAAAACAACCTCTACATTAAAATGTTCATGTGTTTGTACGTTTTAAGAGTTCTACGTCCACGTGACGCCTGACAGTGAGGCCGTATCGTGTCGAGAATTCGTTTCGGAGTTGACTTAGGCGATATAATCGAGGAGTTATGGCAACTGAAGACATAACAAAGAAATCAAGGAAGGTGGTAATTGTTTTGAAAACAAAACAAAAGAGTTATGAAAGTAAATGACCTTAAAGTGGGGAAGAACATAGTACCAATATAGATCTAGAGGTGAGTAGTAGTGTGAGCTCTAATCAATAGAGCTTGAATGCAGGCAATGTTTGTCCTTCAACACAATTGACTAAATACCGTTGATAAAAAGAGGGTAGTTTTATTAATGGGGGAGGGAGGTTCTTGCCTAAGAAATGAGATCAAGTGCAAAAATAGCAGATCAAAATCATTGGGACACCAAAGACCCCAACGAAAGAGATGGATCGTCGTCCAAACGAAAGCTCTCATAAATTACAGCTTTGCAGGAAGAGGGAACGAATTTGGGGCGTCAAAATGGAAAGACGGCAAGCTGATGGGGCGGGGGGGGGGATTTTATAGCGGCAAGCCACCAACGAAAGACATTACCACCCCAGCGTCTTTTACGTTCATGGCAGATTAAGCAAACAAATTTTACATGAAGTGTAATCAGCTACGATGGGCTTCTTTGGCGAAACGGGGTCTTCATATGTGGCTGTCATTTTGGTGTTCACACATAGCCCAAGATGAGGCTGCTTTAGTATGTGTGTATAATCTTCCATAAGATTTGATTCATATATATATATATATATATATATATATATATATATATATATATATATATATATATATATATATCAAGCGTATTTAGCTCATGAGACGAGCTCTCAGTCAATGTTTAGCGAAATCCTCTGGACCCGCTAAGAGTCACGTCTATGAGAAAAACTTGATTGTGTCACTATCACTTTTATCGGCTCCGTCACTACCTTAATGTTTACTACGCATTCAGATCGATAATTTTATGATTACCACAACACTGTGGTTGTTTTTTATTCGTATCTTCTCCAAGTAATGGGAGTCAACTGCGTACATTAAGTGTCTGAATTCTTTATAAGAACTTTAATACGCCCCTCCAACTCCAGTATTTTTCGTTGACTAGATATGGCCTTTGTAGGCTGTGTTGCCCTTAAGCGATGTTTCAACAGTCCTGTTTTTCCGACTTAGTCCTTTTCCTTTTAGCTGCGCGTCTATTTGCCTCTCCTTTCTGCAGATGCGTGAAAATGTTCGCCTTGTTACACCGGAACCACGTAACAAGTAGAAATGAAAAGTAATTAAAATTCTTACGGTTATCTTGCAGGATAGTTACTATTGTGGGCTTAAAGAATAATCATTTATTAATAAAAAATGTAAAGAAGCGGGTGGGGAGGTTTCCCTCGAGAGTGTTAAGTCGCCGCCCAAATCCACCAAAGAAATCTTAAGAATTAAGAACATTTTTGTTTTGTGGTTTCACTTTAAGTTGATTTTGACAGATTTGTTAGCCTCACTCACTTCGCATGTTAGACACATACATGGAACAAACTCCTTTTACTTGGCTCACTCCTGGTTAAGGAATTAAAAAGAAGGTCAGTACCCACAAGAAGGCGGAAAAAATGCCTCAATGTAGTTTTCTTCCTTCCCATCCACCAACAAGACTCAGAGACAGGGCAGAGCTCCTGTAGGATAACTCCATTGCAGGAGTTATCTCGACGAAGGAGGGAGAAAGGCTTTCTTCAATGACTTCTTTGTAACAAATACAGCTTTAATGAATACAGTCCGACAGCTTCAACGAGTACAGTCCGACAGCTTCAACGAATGGAGTCCGAGAACTTCAACGAATGGAGTTCAACAGTTTCAACGAATATAGTCTAACAGCTTCAACGTATAGAGACCAACAGCTTCATCGAAGGCCAACAGCTTCAACGAATACAGTCCAACAGCTTCAATGAGCGTGGTGTTGTAATTTAAAATGGAAACCAGTTGTATATAGACACAAAATGCGGTCTTAAATCAACTGAATTCACAAACATTCATATGAATGCCATGTTTTATTTTGTCCTACCTTTCGATTGGTATCTTTGGTAAGAATAATCTAATCATACCTAATCCCACCTCGAATTGTACCCAGTCAGGAGAGGGCACGAAGCTAAGGGAAAATAGGTAGAGGATAAAAGGCAGCGTGGGATTTTAAGGTCAGATTTTGTAAAAATGCTTGTTTTAAATAAATACTATAAAGGAAGAGAAGCAACTATACTAGTAAAAAAACTGTCTCAATCTCTCTTATACAGGTAGAAACTATATACATAGCAGCGTAGTATTTCTCACCCACCATGACATAGTACCATTGATTAACGAAATTATAGGAATATTTAAATTTCAAAATTGGTATTCGTTACAAGAGCACCAATCATACGCAGCACCCGTGAATTCACAGCTCATTCAATATGATTATATGGGGGAAGGGGCAGTTAAAAAAGAGGACAAAGACACGATAGTCGATCGGTAGGAAAATTCACAGTAGCCGGAAACAGAAAATGGACATGAATGGGACCAAATGGGGAAAACATTAAATCGATTACATATTCGTCAATAAGATTTCATTCAAGATATTTCAGTTATCGGCTCCTTCAACATAAGCAGTGACCACAGATTATTCCCAAGCAAATCAAAATTAACCTAAAACAAACAAGAGAGACCACAAATTCATGTCAAAGATACGTTTAATGATCAAAGAACAGAATCCGATTAAAAAAAAACAACAATAAAATAAAATAAACTACTTCATACAGTGTAATTTTAGCAAATAATGCAACAAACAGAAAAAAAAGTGACGTTACAAAAATACTTGGAAACGAAAGGCAAAAAATGAGACAAGTGGTACAATTAGAGATAGGATCGAATCTATAAAAGTAAACAAACTTAGTAAAATTAAACTCAGGGCAGAGCATAGAACATATAATATAAATATAATAAGAAAAAACTACTAAAAACAACAAATCACTTGTACAAATGAAAAAACACCTAAAATTTGAAAGTTAGCAAACGCCAAAACGAAGGAATAAACAAGGAAACAATATCATAAACATAGTAATGATCCTTAAAAGAGTTGAAGAATTTTATCAGGAACAATCTAGCAGCAATGGCCATTACACAATCAATAAATAGGGAGAAAATCCCACTGGTAGAGAAGAATCAAATTGTACATACAATAAAGAGCATATAAAATGGTAAATCCTGATTAGGAGGGGGTACGATCAATGCTGGGGGTTAAGGTCTTGCTGGCCTACTGTAGCTAGTCTTTCTACAAAATGATTAAGAAAAAGTAAGACTCCAATGGCATAGTCATGTTTTTTAACTGCTTTGTTAAAGAAGGCGACGGGAAAAACTTAAAGAACTACAAGCCAACCAGTCTCTTATCAGCAATATATAAATTACATGCAAAAAGCATGACCAACAGACTAACACAAACACTGACCTCAATCATTCACCGATAAAGGCAAGTTTCAGAAGTAACTATAGTACTTATGATCATCTCGAGGCTCTTCAACCGTTTGTTTATGATATTTGTTAACTGTTAAAAAGCTTTTGACTCACTAAACGCTGAATAAGTTTTAAGAACGCTACAAAAACAAGGAATTAACACAACCTACAGTGATATTCTCTGACATATACAATGATGCAACATCGTCATTTAGGGGGCACTCTGTGAGTGATAAGAAAAACAAAAGAGTGAGACAAGAGCATCCCATCTCCCTTAGTGTTTACATCAGTAATTGAGGAGATGTTCAGGAGTGGGGGTACAATTCAAAATCAATGGAGGGTATTTAAGCCACCTTCATTTTACAAATGGCATATTATTATCTGCCTAAAATCTAGAAGAATAACACTTTTAATCACCTGAAGATAGGACACCTATGCTACACCTGCAAATAAGCCATCCCTGCTTTTCACTTAAAGACAAGTCCCACCCCCGAGAAAGCTTGGGATGAAATATCTTCATGTGATGTCATTAGTTCTAACTTGTTAGTAAAGCAGTGGGCATAGATCGAAAATAAAGCTCCATACCTCAATTACTTATGTAAAAATAACAAAAAGAAATAAAAAATAAAGCTAGAATTGCAGCACCTGAATTGTAACTAGCGCACACGAATAACAATTTCTTAATTTCTTTTATTGTCATCATTCGTTGGGGCGATCTTGGACCCGCAGTGAGAATGTAAACAGAGCAAGATGGTAATTTATGATAAAAGTGGAACATTTATGATCCGTTCCATCTCATTATCAGCGGAAATCTACGACATACGGGAAAGCTTCCCTGAGACGTCTCGGTACTTGGAATAAACCCTAACTCAAAAACTTATCTCTCCTATTTTGCCTTCTATTTTGACTATATATGCAAAGTGTAGCCATCAGTAGTATATCGATCCTTGAAGTTAATTTAAGGCGAGCTCGCGCCGCGTAATCTGGTCAGGCAAGTGTTCGAGAAGGGATTTGCCCGAATGTGTTCGAGAATATTTACCATATGAAGACTAGATTACACATGTACGAAAAGCAGTTTTACTTAAGTGTACATGCGAATGGAGCAGCTAATCAATAAAGCTGTGTGTATCTAAAGAACGCGTACCCCTCTCTCTCTCTCTCTCTCTCTCTCTCTCTCTCTCTCTCTCTCTCTCTCTCTCTCTCTCTCAATATGATGGGTTTGCTTAGTTTCTGCTTTCATATTTTTTAATATAGGGAGTTAATGATTGACATCCAACAAGTCGTTCGCTGATACTTTTGACAATATACAGGGTGATCCATAAGTCTCCCCGTAGTAAGACCATTCCCCCGGTGAAAAGGGTAATAAAAGTCCGTAGGAAGTAAGTAGAAAGGAAGAATAGAAATTACTGTCTTTGACGATAATGAACTGGAGGATCAATTGTTGTGTTTGTACACAAAGACAACTTTACAACACACTATAATTGTATGACGTATTAAATTTTATTGTTACAGAGATTCTTGAATCATACCATTGAGAGAAACTTGAAAGATTCATTATAATGGTAAGGCGAAATACGAATAATTTTTCCTATTCAAAGTTACACCAATTAAGATGCCAAGAAGTATGAAAATCAGGCTGAAAAAATCTCGCTTGCGGGTAACCCTTTATTAAAAATCGCATAAAAAGTAGTTTACAAAATAATTAACACAGACTACCAAACTCTTAGAGTGAAATAATTTAATTACCTAAGCCTCACTAGAGTTCTACACTAGTAAAATGATCTTATTACAGTTTGATCACTGCAACGCAGTGTATTAAAGTTTCATTCATCACAAAATTCACGAACTCTTTGCAAAAGGAAGATGCTGGTAGGAGTTCCATGCAAATGGTCGCCATTTATCAGAGAATAGAGGCTATCGATTGGGTTTTAGACCTCAAGTGAGCCTTTTTAGTCAAACTGGAGGGGTAAAACATCAGCACCCGGCGAAATCCCTTTAACCAAAGAGGCTAAGATGGGATGAGCCAATGGAGGCACTTTAATTATCCGGAGAAATATGTTAAAACCAATACAGAATCAGCCGCATTCCTAAATGAAGGGGGTGGTGCTGTTAAAGATTGGGGTTAGAAAAGGGACTGGGGTCAATAAAACATTGCGTAATTTGTGTGATTCGCGTATGAAGGGGGTAGAGATATATATTAGAAAGCGAAAATCGACGGCGGGTATTTGCTTCCGGGAGTTTGGGAAAAAGGAGGTTCGTAAAGAAAATTAGAGGCCATGGAAATCCGTGCAAGGTACATGTGAAGACATATGACTCTCCTTAACCAGCCTCCATTCCGCAACAAAAATGCAGAACTCAGTAAATATAGTGAAAATGGCAATAACAAACTGTTACAGAGAAATATCAATGGAGGTATGATGGCAGTGAAGAGAGACTAGCGAGCTAAAAGTTGATCATAAGAGTTGCTTGGAACTCCGACAAACTGAGAAATAGTGTATACGCCAGCAACCACTCAACCCAACTCGAGTGCGAATGAGGAAGAAATGGACAACAATAGATTTTTCTATGTTCTTTCAGTAAGAGAAATATCTAGATGTTAACAAGGGGAAGACTTAATAATAATAATGAGCCTTGAGAGTGGCCCTAATGCGGTCGTGATTTGAACTGTTACAAAGAAGCTGGAGAACTTCAAGATCTTGGCATACAAGTGAGATTTTAATCTAGGTTTTCCAGCTTAGGGAGATGAAGTGGTGACTAATTGAGTGCTTTAATATAGACTTTAAGGTAAAGTCAACGGGGGCACAAAATCTAATCCGGGGAGGCGGTCATTGTACAGCATTAGAGCTGCAACTGACACCGCGCGCCACGATTGATAACTTAAGGCGTGCGTTAGGGGATACGAGAAAGGTGAGATGAGGTTTTGAGGTGAGGCAATGTGGCCCAGTAGTGTATTGAAGTTAATAAAAATCAGGCAGGATTTTAAAATGTACTGGAAGCCAATAAGAACGTGAGGGTTTTGCGTGGCAAAGGAAAAGCGAGTAGCAAAATTGGTAACAGGTTGAAGGGGACAGATAACCGAGGATGGGATCTCTGGAAGTCTCCTCCATTTTATCCGACTCTTATAGGTGATGTTCGCAAGATCCTGCACCGGGAAGAGGCGGGCCTTCTCCCCCCCCTCCCCCCGACGCTAGAGCGTGCTCCCTTCTTCTTGTTTTTTTGCTTATTATTGTCTTTGTATGTTTCGGGTTTGTTTTGTTTTGATATCGCAATAATTTATGCGTGTGTTGCCAGGGCGATGGAGACATATATAACCCCATATCGGTGAGGTGTGCGTGAATTCACTGCATGTTCACAAGATATGAAAATCTTGCAACAGGAAAAAGGTGTTCTATGTTCTTTTAAACTTTCAACATGTCCTGCACTAATCAGGATCTTTGTGAGAAGAGCTCGTAAATAAATGGTATGGTTGAATGAAGTAGAAATTTGTGCAAGAAACATCGCCCTAGTCGACTACCTTAAATACTAGGATTCCGCGAAGGGAAGCTCACTCATGAACCTGGCTCCAGGATTTTAAAATGTACCAACCATTTGCAACTTTACTCACTTCCAACCTCACATTCTACAAGGCAGAATGTGAGAGTGGAAGTGATTAAAGCTGCAAATGGTTGGTGGCATCTGAATCAAGATTATCGAATTTTTGCACATTTCCTCTCCTCGGGAGAAGAAAGGCATCGCTTCGAAAGACCAATATTTCTACCGATTAAGGGTGGCCTTATTTCCCTCCTAACGCTGCCTTCAAATAATCCAACTCACCCTAGGTGACGTCCTAGATGAGAATGTTCGAAATGCTTTATCCCATCACATCTCACCAGCTAGATAAAAAACCTTTCTTTCATGACCCCTGAAAACAGGGTTCAAGTACGGATTCTCGAGTTGGAATATGCCCATGTAGGGCACTTGGAATCACATGTAATGGGTTTAGTAACAATACAATGGCACCAGAGCCGACTTCAATTACTAGCGGAGTCCCACAAAACCTTGTATTGAGACAATTATTATCCGTTAAGCTTTATTACAGCCGTTTCCCCACTGTGGTCAGAGCGCAATGTCAATAAAATATCAATCTCCCAATCAATCTATGTTCAACTCAGCACATGGCTACACATCGCTTTTTCACGACATTAACCTTCCATACCGATGATGTGCTATGTGCTGTGTCACCTCATCTAACCATGGTTCATCTCTGTACAGAAAATTCAACCCCCTCACCCCTTCGTAAGGCCCCCCTTCCTTTGCATGTGTCAGACAATATAGTTGCTTGCTCCTCGGTCAATCCATTCTCCTTCAAACACTCACTTACAGAATCATACCACCATTACGCACTCCCTCTTCTCACACTAAGAAACTCAGTGGTCATTTTTTTCTCAATGATATTCGCAACTCTTTTTTCTTTTGCAGTCCATTACTACCTCAAAATATGCTCGTTCATAACTTTCCTTGCACCATAGGTTTTACTGATTCGATCCCTACTCTACCTTTTTCACACAACAACTTTCTCATATTCTTCATTCTCATTCCCCTGCCTCTAGATATTTTCGTCTGTTTCCATACTTCATAGTATCACTCCCACACACTAAGGTTGCTACTAGCACACTCTCAAGCAACTTTCTGACACATTTCCCAGCCAAACAGTTCGTATTCACTGACGCTCTGTACACCCTTGAGATTTTCTTTACACCTCAAACCCTGTTTTTTCACAATTTGTTTCATCAGTTCCACTCTCATTCATAACAATAATATGCGTCAACTTTTCGTGCTTATCTCAAATCTGCACTCTGCTTTTCTCAATCAGCTCAGGTTATCCGGTAATAGGCTCACAAAAAACCTTTATTACGAAAATCTGGCATCCATAAAGGAAATTGCTTCCCTTGATTTACTTTTATTATATCTTTTTTACTTTTTAGGACAATTGATAAATTGTTTCATAATAAATAGGGTGTGTAGAAATGAGGCCAATCTATTTTGTCATATCTGCAGGACGGTTAACATGGTAAACAACCAGTCCTAAATCAGAAAATTTGTGAAAACATTGTATAGATCACTTTTTGAAATTAAGTAAGGGGGCCAGGGCAAGGATTTTCCTCCTTATGTCTGCTACAAGACGTGCGTAGAAAATTTGAGAGAATAGAGCGAAGGTAGAACGACATCGCTGCATTTTGGAATTCCCATTTTTTTGGAACGGATCACGTGTCAGATTGCCACTTATGCATAATAAACCTCCAAAGTCGACTTATAAATGTATTTTTCTTAAATATTGTGAAATACCTGTCTGACACTTGACATAATGTTCACCATACCATATAAAAAAATGATTTCAGAAGATGTAATTACATTATTAAGCATTTATTTTAATAAATGCTCAAAAACCTTTATTGACATGTATTAATATGAATAATACAATTCATTTGAATGCAGTGGGGTCTCGCTAGGGAAGCCTGCAGTCTGAAAGATATGACAGGGGTCGATAGAGTTTATATTTTCTTTATTTTTCATTCTGATTTTCCCAAAAGAGACAATATGAATGAAAAAAAAATTAAAATAACCAAACTCCATCGACTTATTTATTTTTTTCCGTACTGCATCTTTCCTTCACTAGCCGCCACTGCCTAAATTCTCCTTCTTTTTCATATACAAGTTTTATCCCTTTATTTCTATTTTCAAGAGTTAACAAGAAGAATAAACACATTATTGTGTACTTTCGCATTTTTTAGGCGATGATATCTGCACCACATGGTCCTTAAATTCCAATACCCGACCCAGCTCAAACCCTGGACTTCGATGATTCTGATGGTTAATTAATCAATGACCAATGCTAATGACCAGTCCCAGTCGAATAGACTTCCAAATACTGCTTCAAATGAACTGAGAACTCTCAAACAGACTAAACTTAACGATCTTACCATGGATTTAGGACTTTCCAAATTAGCTGCTGAGATTTTAGGCTTACGACTTCGAGAGGACAACTCGCTGGCTCCGGGGACAACATTCTCCTGAGTATCTTTCGAGAGAAAGAAATCCGCAAGATTATTTGCAGTGCATAAAGATACCTCTTCCCTAGTGTACTGCTGCAATATTGAGGAGCAAGTCGAATGTTTGAGCTCGGAGTAGAGGCTATTTATAGACTCTTCAAAACGAAGTTTGAAGCAGTATTTCTCAATATTGGGAATAATGTTGCATCATCTCCCGTAGCCTATGCTTTGCAAATTGCTGAGAGCTACGATATTATCAAAGTATTACTGGATGCTCTTGTATACGACCAACATAGCTGGAAGATCTGTGGAGATTTGGAGGTAATACTAAGCCCCTTCTCAAAACTACTTTTCCTCAAAACGATTACAGAAGTGGAGCAGAGGGAAACTAATATCATAAGTAAATTACATTATATGTAAATATAATTTAGTTATTTTGATAGCATAGTTATTTTGACTAACATAGTCAATAACTAACGTTATTGACTATGTTAGTTTGCCAAAGGTTATTTCAGAGCATATACGGGCACTTTACTTTCCTACACAGGTAATACAGTCCCAAGCAAATTATCTGTATTGGTCTAATATTTTTTTTTCAGATTGTGGCGATGCATTGCGAATGGAAGGCGGATACACGAAATACCCACGTTTCCTCTGAAAATTCGATAGCTGGGTAAATGAAAAGCACATTGCACAGCTTGAATGGCCATCCAGAGAGAATTTTGTACCTGGGTAGCAGAATGTTATTTCAGTGCCCTTGTACCACCAACATAAATTTCACTCCCACCATTCCTTATTAATCTGGACTTAGTGAAAAATGTCATCAAATAAGGGGGGTTCTGCATACCGATATCTCGTGAATAAAATTAAATGTTCTCTTATATTGAATGCTAAACTAAATACTGGGGGGTTTGATGGTCCTCAAATTAGATCTTGAAGGCTACCCAATTCTAAAATGCAGGGACTCCAACTGAGAAGACTGCCTGGCAGTCATTCAAATCAGTTGTCACCGATTTGTTTAGCAACTTTAGAAGTCCAGAACACGAGTCCGTCGTCGAAAAGGTGATACATTCTTTTTGTAGTCCCACTTGGACTATTTTCTTAAAAAAATGTGGCAATTGCAGTGAAGAACAAGGTGAAGGATTTCACCAACATATCAAAATAATTGAAGAGAGGTAACCAGGGAAACTGAGATATCAATATACTAGTGTTCGAAGCGAGAAAAACAGAGCCCAAAACTGAATTCCTTCCTCCTTAATTATTTTTCACTCTATGGATAAAACTATCTAGTCACAATTTTGCATTTTTCACGAGTGTTCATATAGCATTACTCGTATCTAAAGTATTTGCACTCAAAAAATCAATGTTTCGGGATAAAATAGTACTTATAAGCAATGGCCAATACTACTACTACTACTACTACAGAAAAAACTTGACCTAGTGAGGAAAAGCAATGTCATTTCCGAAATCACCAGCGTCGAATTATACAAAGTCTGTTGAAAAAGCCCCTTGCAGCACACTTACCATATCTCAGATTCAAGAGAATATTTCCATATCACTCTCAGTCGTAACACAACCTCACGATACACAATAACACAGCACTATCCATCATCAATCTCACGCTACTACTCTTCCTTTCCTCTTTTTTCTTGTGTCAAATCACACAGCCTCACGAGCATCAAACCATTCACTCAAATCACCCTTTCTCCCGAACACACGCATTATTTCCAACATAAAACTTTTCACATCATTCAACACTTTACCACTCAAACCATACATTCTTAAAACACACTATAAAATTTCCTTTTTAACACAATCATCATATGCTCCAGATCCATGAATTCTTCGTATATCTCATATCTGCTTATCTTTGTTCTCTTGACGACCCTCCCTCCTCTAATAGCTCTAAACTCTCCTTACCTATTCCATATCATTTCCACAGTTACCCTTTCTACTCTTCTAACCAGAGTTTGTCCACACACCAAACTTCCAACACTCCACCTAATTATTTCCCGGTAATATTTAATTCATCTTTCTCTCCTCTTCCTTTATACAATGATACTATGACACCAATCTTTTCCTCATCATTCCATACGCATCAAATCAAAAACTATTCGACAAAAGACCAAAATTCATTCCATAACACAATTCCCTGCCACTTTTTACCATTTCATCTACGCTACCATACATACACTATGGAACAAGACAAGAGAACGATTTCTCTTTATTAAAATATTTAAAAAAATATGATGACTAGATGATTGAATTTTCCATGGTACATACTCATAAATACATGAATTTAATATATTTTAAGAAGATTTCATATGATACAATCGTATATTCAAGAAATTATACTAAATAAACTAACAAAATAAAATATTGACGCATGCAAAATAAAAGAACGATTTTTTTTTAGGAACATTCTAGAAGTTTCTTGAAATCATTTGGCAACATTTTGCCTACTCGGTAAGAACTCTAAAACCGCCATTGTTGCCGTACTCACTCTGCAGAGATGGCACCAGACGTGAAAGTGATTTCTGAACTCTGTCAGAGAATTGTTTGCTTGAAGGCTTCGAGGAGGACTCTTTCTGCGATTTCAAGAGAGGCAGGAAGGTTCAATAATATGATTTCGCTCGTTATGAAGGTATATAATAATAAAAAAAACTATAAATCTGCTGCAAAAGTCGGTCTACTCCGCAGAGCCACCGTCCGAGAAGACAAAGTTATTAGTCACTTCTCTATGAAGGATCTCTTCGAGGCTGCGAGTACTTCTCGAAAAAAATGACACCAATAGTAGCAAAAAAGTAAACCGTTTCACAACTTCCCGTCGCCTCAATGCATTTGGTTTAAACGTTCGTTCTCCAGCAACCAAACCAATTATCAGTAAGAAGAACCAGAAGGCAAGAGTCGAATAGGCTGAAGCTCATGTTGTTTGTAGGGATGAAGATTGAGAGAGAATTCATTTCAGCGACGAAATTAAATTTAATTTGATCTGATGGCAGACGCTTTGTTAGACGCGCTGCAAGTGACAGACTTAACCCTAAATATGTTAAAAAGTCTGCCAAGTATGGAGGAAGCAGCTTCATGGTATGCATGATGTTTTCGTTTGAAGGATTTGGTCCGTTAGTGCGAATAATTGGAACAGTAAATGCAAATGTGTATCTAAACCAGTGGCGGCTCGTATATAGGCACTGCGGAACTGCAGCACCTCCTATTTCCACTCGATTTTATCGAAAACATTCAATATAATGAGTCATTCTTTCTTTATACTTGTACATTATATAATCATTATATAATCTCCTAATTTATGAAAACAATACACATATCCTTGTATAGAACTGTGCCACTTCACAGTTCCAGTGATGCGGTGTTTGGCTATTGTTCGCATGCTCACATGTCAAGATAAGTGGCTGTACGATAGGGAGATAGGGCACTGTGGCGCACGCAGAACCGTCTCTGGTGTGTTGGTGGAAGGTAGTGTTTCATTTTGACTCCACGTGTGTTGTGCTTATAAACGTGTTTATATTCTTGAATGTGATAAATTGTAGAATTTAATTCATATATTTTTCGGGTTTTTTATTAATCAATTAATTGATTAATTAATTAATTGAGCTGCTGAAATTTATCTTGGGAAATAATCTAGATGATGTTCTTAGTGAAATTACGAAACTGATAAAAATCCTCTTGACAGTTCCCATGACTACATCAGAGGTAGAACGCTGTTTTTCAACACTAAAAAGAATAAAATCTTTTCTAAGGAGCACTGTGAAATCGGAAAGAGTAAATGCACTTGCATTGCTTTCAAGGGAGAAAAAAATCCTCAGGAGTAATCCAGAGATCAAGGAGAAAGTAATTAATCTTTTCGCGCAAATCAAACAAGATTAATGGATTTTTTTTTTTAAATAAATGGATCAAGTTGAACTGTAACAATTTAGGCTATTAGTAAGTAGAAAAAATTTTATTCTCTTTCTGTTGAAGATTTTATCAGGTTTATTTATAAATTTTCTTTTTATAGGTTTATTTCCTTTTACACAATATTAAAACAATGCTAAAGAGTTTCTGATGCAGCACCCCCAATACTTTTAGCTACGAGCCGCCACTGATCTAAGCCTAGTACAACAACATGTTAGACATTTACTGCCAGCATTTCTGAATCAGCCAGCAGTATTTATGTAGGACAACGCGCCATGCCATACTTCAAAGCAAGTGAAATACTATTTCGAACGAGAAGATATCGAAGTAATAAAGTGTCCTACTCGGAGCCTGGAACGAAACCCAATTGAGAACCTCTGGAAAATCATTGTAAACAAAGTTCGAGACCAGCAACCTTCAACTGTGTCGGATTTATGGACAAAAATTGAGCAGGAATGGAACAAAATAACACGAGAATTTTGATAAAAACTGGTGATGTACTGAGGTCGTCGTAGGGCCGAAGTAATAGAAAACAAAGGCTTTAACACCTCATATAAGTGTTTTAATTTTCATCGTTGTTATTTATATCTTGTTTTGTTTCTTGTGTATTTGTTTGCTAAGCAATTCAGTGAATGATCGTTCTCTTATTTTGCACGTGCCAATATTTTATTTTGTTATTTTATTTAGTATAATTTCTTGAATATACGACCGTAGTATATAAAATCTTCATAAAATATATTAAATGCGTGCTTTTATGTACCATGGAAATTTCATTTACCGACGCATCATATTTTTTTAAAAAAAATATTTAAATAAAGGAAAATCGTTCTCTTATTTTGCTCGGTAGTGTAGATCTACTCCTCAGACTTCTCACAGCGCTAAGCATAACTATTGCATGTTTAGTAGTTCCATACCCTGGTAAAGACCCTTGTCTCAATCCTCATAAACAATTTTATTCACATTCGCTTCCTTTTCCACAACTTCCATCACAACTTGCCATATACTTTTAACATCCTATCATTCACAAGTCCCCTCCCATTTTTAGCCTTCGCTTGACTTTTCCCATTTCTCTCTTTTCTACCTCACAAGGAGTATTAGTTGTAGCATCGATAAAGATACTGCACTGACATCTGGAAGATTTCAGGCCTTTCAGGCCTTTCCGGCCCCAGCGCCCGCAGTTGCATGCACAAAATTTTCCGCGAAAAATTCCCCCGTGAATTTTAGCGTTAAATTAAAAAAAAAACCCTCTTCCGAAGCGTTTGCTTGTTCCTTTCCGGATACTCATTCATCTTCGTTCCGAATTATTCATTTCCTGTCTTCTTACTCTGATCGCTTCAGTACTCATTTTGGTTCTTTGTATGTAGTCATGTTCATCTGCATTGTTAAACAGCTGAAAGTGCGCTCTACTTTCTTTTGCACTGTTAAATAGCTCCAAGCGCGCTTCCAGTTTTCTTTCCATCATCATTTCATCATTCAACAATTTCTTTTACTCCAATTCCGGAACGCCCACATACAGCTTTTACACTATTCACTTTGACTTCATTAAATTTGTTCTATATTTTCTCTAACAATTTGTAGGTAACGCCATTCGCCCCTCCCATCGTGAAGAGGATCCTCTGACCGGATAATGAAATACGCATTAAGACCAGAATGACAATCACTAATGAGCAGCAAAACACCAGGGGCCTCTCCTCGTTGGAAGGTACCAAAGTCGAATTGTGTCTTTTAGACACTAATCAACGACATAACCCTTCGTCACCCCAGGGTTAGGGCACCCGTTCTCCGTCAGGGGTATGTAGATTTGAGTCCCCCACAAGGGACATTAGTACTCCATAGGCGGGTTCCGAAATAGACGGTGAAAGTATACTGTGTTGTGAAGGCGGGAAGTGAAATGATAGCGAAATGAAATGATGCGTGTGGAACTACTTCCCACCGTGGTGGGGGGGGGGGATCATCGTATCTCTCTAAGGGTCGATCAGCTCATGACACCTCTAAAAGTTTTATGTCGGCAATTGCCGGGCTTGAACCCCTGCCTCGACGTCAGAAATCCAACGCCGTATTCACTAGGCTCGCGAGAGCTCCTCTCCTACTCATAAGCATTCTCACATGCTCTCCCTTTTTCACTTTTATTTTATTCTTCCTTCACACCTCCTTCCTCACATCCATGCACCCCTCAGTCAATAGTGTCATGAGAGAGTCCGATACTCACGCCTCTTACGGCTTTCATATGAAACACATCCTTCAGCACATCCCTCTTTCTCTTCCCAATCCATGTGTACTCATGTACAAATTTCGCTGAAGACACTTGTCGGTCACACACAACTTTCTCTCAGCACATCAGCCTCACTCGACTTTCATTCTTTACAGGTCTCTCAAAACCCCCCACTCATTCAATGTATCATTCTATCATTTATGGGTTATTTTACTCTCTTACAACCATCACATAATACTCATCCCCAATTACATCCACAACTCATTCCTAACCTTTCCTTTTCAGCCTCGCTTCTATCGTTGCAGGGTCCACACACTACAACCACTCAGAGTTTCACCATAGCTTTTTTCCATTTCACTCACATAATTCTTGATTTCACTCACTCGTACCCAACTATCACAACCAGCCACTTCTTACTCACTATCAATACCATTCGCTCTTTACTACCCCTACCACCACAATCAAGCCTGATGGCAATCTACCACACATAAATTCTTCATTCCCTTTCAGGTTCAATTCGCAAAGCGCAAATCCGCAATCATCCTCTTTTAAATACACTTCTTCCCCCACTTTTACATCAGCATATATACCACTCACATTTCCCTCACCGACTTGATTTACACTACACGTTAACCCTGATTAACCGGCCTTACTGAACTCCCCCCCCCCATCACCTCTTTGTATGACATCCATTGGAAAAAAAATTAAATAATTTAGTAGGGGGGAGAGGTATCACCGATTTACACCCAGTTAAGATGCCTTTATTCGCCAGTGGGGACCTACAGATTAACGTAGGATCCGAACCGCTATGAGACGACCGGAATCAGGACTCCATCCGACTACAAGCCACACCCAATGGGGCTTAACTTCGATGTCATCAAAAGGAGTAGAGGTGATGTGGTTCACCTGGACAGATTTTGAAGTTCATAAAATTATTTAAAAAATTCATAAGAAATTGAGTCACAAGGAAAAGTAGTACTTCAAAGGACCTTGCTGACCATACCGTGGAGGTACTATTTTGGGAAGGTTCTAACCTATAGCATAAGAGAGAGCATAGCATAGATGGGCCCTGCCAACACACCTCTTCCCTCACCCGCTTCCATTGGTTTACATATTGCGAAGATGTCGAAAGAGTCCAATTTCACCTTGCACTAAGAAGCGAACTGGCTTGTACGTACATGATAGGTGCCAGATATTGATGAAAGGTGTCAATTAATCCTTAAAATGACGACTATGTATTAAATGATTGTTTCTCTATAATCAGACATGGAAACGCGCCCAAAAATTCCTATGTCCTTTACTGCAATATTTGTTGTTGATTATTTCCTAAGAGTGGTAAAATGATGGTAGTTTTCCCACCAATTCTTCGATATGAATGGATTATGTTCCATACTTTGAAATGGTCGTATTTAATTCAATCAATGTTTCCCTATGTAAAATAATGAAATGCCATGAAGATTGAAAAAGACATCTAAATTGAAAAAAATGCTGTAATATTTTTAGGGTTGGTACAGGGTGACCCAAATAAAATGGGCCCCAATTTTCGATAGGCTTCATTTCTTAATGTTTTTTTTTAATTAAGAAATGTGGCGTATCGAAAGTTAGGACTAGGTTTTTTTTGTGGTCACCCTGTATTCTGCGAAAAGAATATGGGGTACAAATACTTAACTATGGAATTCTAGGGCTCAAAAAAAGAGATGTGAGGGTTGGAGACGAGGCAGATGCGAAAAAACAGTGAAATTCAACTATCTGGATCATCGCCACCGCCAGGGAAGTAGGGCTGTGTTTTTCTCAAATTTGGCCATCCTGAAGGACATGAATAAGTAGAGTTGTGCATAGAGTGGTCAGGTCATTTCCAAATGGATCTGACACAACCACTCCACCTGTTGCAGGGATCGCTAGCACAGAGGGATGCTATAAAATGTCCATAGCATGCAACACCCTCCTTCCGCCTTAACCATGTCCTTAAGGCGGTCTCAGAGAAGGTGTGGCCCCACTTAATTGGCGGGTCCTTCAACACAGGCTGCAGAATCAAAGTTTTTTTTCCTTAATCTCCTGAGCGGTCAGAGGGAGCAGAGATGTCACCTGCTTCTGGAGAGCAATACAAAAAACGTCAGGACTCGAGGGTAAAATACACAATGTCGCTAGAAAACTCGCTAAAAGGGAAAGTTTATTTTCAATAAGTAATGATGAATAATGAAGTATTCAGGATACCAGAGCATCCTATGCCATGATAACTATAATATATCCCACCTTTGACATCCACTCTTTCCTTGACCTGTGCTAGTTGATTAGTGAGGTTGATCTCCTTACTTGCCTCAAAATCTCCTGATCGGATGAAGAGATAAATCACTACACTTTTCAACCGAGTTCCAACGTCCGACGATGTATCTGCGTCTATCTTCCACACATTTCTTCTAGCTTCACAATTTTATTTATAACCCTGATAATTTCCATTTGACAAAACAAATGACAGAAGCTTCGAACGGCTCGAGATCCCCTATAAAGCTCTATCTATTTATTTAAACAACGGAAAGTCTCTTTATTCTTCTCTGCTGGAGGATTTAAGTTGGTACTGTCACGGACTGCATACAGATAACACTGGCCTGCATTTGAAACCTTTTTTTAAAGGTCATACGGTAGGTTTTCCAAATGCTTTAGAATCATTTTTGCTTGCTGAATTTAAGAATATAATTAGTTTTCTTTGGTCAGGTCTGGTTTCTAAGATATGCTCGATTTATATTAGAACGTATATTCCAAAATAGCGCTATCATTCAACCGTTTATTACTTCTGCTTTGTCGCAACTAGTGATGAGTAACTATACATTACCTATTTTATTCATCTTTACAGGTCTAGATTCGCATTACAATGGATCGTACGTGTAAGAATCATCCAAATAGGTTTTGTTACATCTGCGGACATGTCGCCCTTCCAGACTGTCAAGCAAAAATCGCGGATTTTGTGATAAAGGTATATCATGCTTACTTTGGAGTGAAACTAGGGGACCAGGATAAACCATTTGTTCCCCATATTTGTTGTAAAACATGTGTGAAAATTTTACGGAATTGGAGTAATAAGAAAAGGAAGAGTATGTCATTTGGTGTCCCTATGGTGTGGAAGGAAGGCAAAGATCACGTCACCGACTGCTACTTTTGCATGGCAAGTTTGAAAGGCATCAATCGCAAAAACAAGCACCATGTTCAATACCCCAATGTTCCTTCTGCTATTAAACCAGTCCCACAAGGCCATGATCTTCTTGTTCCTGATTTTACCATGGGTTCTAGCTCTGATTCCGAGGCTAGTGTCACCACCGATACAACTGAGTTTGATGCATACAATACAGAAGAGGGCAACCAAATGATGGCATTTACGCTAGCAGAACTCAACGACTTGACACGAGACCTAAACCTTTCCAAAGAATTTGCTCAGCTATTGGGTTCATGTCTTCGAGAGAAATGTATGCTGGTACTAAGGACAACATTATATTGGTATAGGGACCGCGAGAAAGAAGTTAAGAAATTTTTGACGTTTGATGAAGCCTCTTTACTGGTGTACTGTAACAAAATTGCTGACCTGCTCAACTTAATGAACCCGAAGTATGATGCTATGAAATAGAGACTTTTCATTGACTCATCTAACAGAAGGATTAGAACCCGGTTCACAAAACGTTCTGTCCCACCCTCTGATTAAACCGAGCAAGATCTTGCTTCCACCCCTCCACATTAAACTCAGTTTGATGAAGAACTTTGACAAGGCAATAGACAGGGAAGGTAAAGGATTTGCTTTCCTCCGTCAGAAGTTTCCACGAGTCAACATGGATAAACTGAAGGCAGGTGTATTTCATGGTACTCAAATAACGAAGCTCAGCAAGGAAACCAGTTTTGATGAAGCACTGAATCCTACTGAATTCTCTGTCTGGTTGTCCCTTAAGTCAGTCATTTCAAAAATCCTTGGCAACCACAGAAGTCCACAGTATGAAAAGGCAACCGGTTGATGAGTTAATGAAGAATTTTTGCAAACCTAGTGTACGCATGTCAGTGAAAATGCACTTCCTTGGGTCCCATCTGGAATATTTTCTCGAGAATTGTGGAGACTTCCGTGAAAAGCAGGGTGAGCGCTTTCACGAAGATATAAAGGTGATGTAGGGGACGCTACCAAGGGTGTTGGGATATCAAATTTCTTGCTGACTACTGCATAATCGGAAGTTCCTGAAGAGACCATTCATCCATGAGTAGCTTTTTTGTATGTTGTACCCTTCTTCGTATACATTCGCCTAAAAATAGATGGGAATATAGGAATTTCAGACATGCGCTTATATCTCAAAAATTTGATCTGATTAGATAAAATGAGCATGATTTTCGGATTCAGCGCAAAAAACTGGCCTAAAATCAGTTATTATGTGTTAGACCTTGAAAACAGCGCAGACCAATGTAATAAGACACACAGTTTATCAAATACACGTATTGTAATGGTTGCAGTTCCTCTCATGTTGGTATCTCGAGGTAAGGAGCGACTGTATACGGACTCAGCGACTTTAGGTCAGAGCGAGAGAAGGAGAGAGAGAGAGAGAGGGAGGGAGAGAGAGAGAGAGAGAGAGAGAGAGAGAGGGTTAGAGAGAGAGAGAGAGAGGTAGAGAGATATAAAGAGAGAGAGAGGGAAGGGGGAGAGGTTAGGTGTAGTAGCGAATTCAGAGAGCGGAATCTGGGTCAGGGGAAGTAAGACCGTCTCGTGACACTGCGAGTCAGGAAACCGAGTCGGAATGAGTCAGTATGATTGACTCACGTCAGTACTCTAGGTGCTGGTAATTATTGTGCGAATTTGTTCCTAGGAGCTTATAGTACGTCTTTTTCTCTCTCGAATTTGAATCGCAATAGCAACGAGGCCGTATCACGCACAAAGTTTGTAAGAAGAGATCTGTAAAGGAAGTGGTGAAGTTGGGGGAAATAAAGATGTGTGGGGGATTTATAGCTGCAGACTTTTCCGCAGGCATTGGCGCCTGGAGGGCACACAAGCCTCCAGATGCCACCTGCCATGCCCTTGAGGCCTACTATATCACTTTCGGGTGACCACATTTTCCCTTGCAGTCTTTGTCAGTCTTAAACTCTCTCACTATTCCTATTATCTGTATTTATCTACTTTTTTCCTTCATCCTTATTCGCATTGATTTTATAAAAAGAAAAACCAACGAGAGAATCAACACATGGAAGTCTTTGTAAAAAAAAATTCATAAAGTTGTGAATTTATGAAGATAGATGTAAAATTGTGTGGAAGATAACACATAGAGAATGTGGAGAAGTGGAGACGCTAGAGAAAGTGTCCAAATGGCCTAAACCTACTCTCATTTTCTTCCTAAGTCTGTCCCTACCCTCATTCTGTCAATTCGCGAGAGAGCAGTGAAAATGCTTCGAACCCGCCCTGAAGATGAAGAACCCCAGAACCAGGCGAGAATGAGCGAGAGGAAGAAGCGAATGTCCGCTGGGACGGGACGAGCGCTCGCTCCAGACGCAAGAAGCCACACGGTTGCTAAGGGAGGTCAGCAACACGACCCCGAACTTCGTGACTCCTACACCGGAACAATATAATTTTCCCCTTTGAAAAGCACGTGCACGCGTGCTTGCCCGCTCCTCCTTTACGCTGGTACCCCGCCTTTAAGCGTGACGCGCCCGGAATTCACAATCGGTGAATGAAGGAATCGCTCGCGCCTTCAAACCGCTTCAATTGTCACGTATCGTCTACCTGCCTACGTGTGTGTCGTGCCCTTCGCTACGTGTGTGTCGTGCCCTTCGCGTCCAGCCGAAGGATCCGGGAGGCATGTCGATGCTTCCCCCAAAGTTCTCCGATCCCCAAACTCTAAAAGAGGCACGTATGTATGTTCGGGCAGGGCCAGGAATTGGTGGCATTTTAATGTTGCAAATAGTGACTCACAACGCACATTTGGCATATAAACCACCGTGTGGCTCGGATTATCACAGGAATTGGTTGAAACCTATTGGAGCTCAACTGCCCCTTCCCCTTTGAATAGGGAACGCAGAAATTTTGCTATTTTCTATGGATTAAGTCAATTTTTCCTATCATCCCATGACATTTTTTGTCGCCCTTCCAAGTTGCTCAGTTCCCACCATTATATAGTCTAAAATGCTTTCGTAGGTTTTGAAAGGTGCTGTGATAATTAAGACATTTTACCACATTATTATTAAACATTAGAGCGGTTCTAAGAGTCTTTGCTAGTTTTAATTCTATGATTCTATAATTCTATAACCCTATAATTTTTTAATTATGTTTCTATAATTCTATGATTCCTAAATTCTATAATTCTATAATTTACTGCTATCTCGAAACCCTTTCTGAAAATAGAGATAAGCGGTCGGTTCTTATCAACTGCTTGTCTCTAATTCACTTCACTCTTTAATGTTCGCGTCTCTTCCAAATCTGGGTGATCGAAAGTACTCAAATCCGCATACCCCTGACAAGGAACCACAAGACTACCAACGATTATCATTCTGATCTTTATGTGCATCATTCGATCGGTGGATCTCGTTCACGTTTCGAGGGCCGGATGCCCCAACTTACTAGGAAACGAAAATCAATAAGGGCGTCTCCACCAGACTTACTTTAAAAGTTGTAGGTCAAGGATGAGAAAATGTGTGGAAGATGCATAAATCCAATGGTGAAAAAAGATTGTTTGGGGAGAACGCAGAATTATTCATTTGGGAGGTCAAACCAACGAACAACGATAGAATTTCCCGCATATCCCTCGGCGATTATCGAGAGAGGGAGGCGGAGGAGGGTCGTACACGCAATCATCCAGATGTCAGCTGCAGCATGGAAAGGACCCAGAAGTCTCTTCTAGAGTCAACCCGAGACTTTATTCATCGGAATGAACTCATCAGTAGACCCAAGGGTGCGTCTTGGTCTCCAAATTGAAATCCTCCGAGGAAATCTTCCAACCACGGGGTTTTTTTACTCTCCCGCTATATAAGGATTGCGTGCCCTTCTGTCCTCAACGGCTACACGAGGGTCTGCGGCTATATTTGGCTCATTTTAATATCTTTTGCTGATCTCTCGTTACAAACTTTCCCTCGGAGATTCCCTCGTTGGTTGTCGCTGTAAATTAACCCTCCCGAATCATAAAACAGTATTGGTGGCGTTCTTTTTCGAAAGCATTGATGCCCCAGGTCATTTCCAGATAAGAGCAACAATGGGAACCAAACAGCATTCAGTTGGGTTACCACCTAACTTGTCATTTTTATTATTGGCTTAGTAAAAGAATATAATTTATAAAAATAAAAGAGAATCAAAGAGGGAATCTACGCTAAAGGTTTTTTGAAAATAAATTTGTAAATAAAGAATTTCAAGTTGGAGGAAGTGTTTTTGAGCGAAAACCAACGAGAAAATCTTCCGCACAGATCTGTAAAGAAAGTGAGAGGGTAGAGAAAGTGAAGGTGTGTGGATATATATCATGAGCTTAAACTGGAGATATTGGGGACGGGAGGGCACGCAACTTCTTCTCTTAAGGCCGGGAGGGTACGTAATCTGAAAAAGGTTAAGACTAAAAATGCTGTAAAAACGAATTTCGTCAACCTTTAAATCTGGGGTCGAGTTGGTGTGCAATCAACCTCGAGGATCACCTCACTGGCACTCGAAAATACAAACTTAAATCACACTCTCGGGGATTGTGGGGGGGGGCCACAAACGAGGAAAATATGTCGAGAGAAGATGGGATGGGTACAAAAGAAAGACGCTATGGATGGTATGCAAAAGAGAGGCGATGCGAAGCCAGAAGCCATTTGAGAAAAACTTCGCAATTTCAATGGTGAAGTTGGGAGAAGTGAAGAGATGTATGGAAGATGAATGTGAGGAGCAGCTCGAAGAGGAGATGAGCTAGAGTGACGGGAACCAAGGGTGCGCGTAACCTTCCTGAAGCATCTTCCTTCCACACCAAAGACGCCCATCCCCCATTCCCTTCGAAGAATTATTATATTTTATCCTTTATTTTCAATCGCTTTCTCGCAAGGGAAGATCGGCGCGTATCAACGCATTGCGTATTGTGCTTTCTTTGGCAAAAGTTTGGATGCGCGACTTCACAGCACAGCCGCCCCCTATCCGGTTTTAGTCGACTCTAACGATGTACAGGAGGACGGTCTAGCTATTCTTCCTCAGCCACACACAAACCCATTAAAAAATAAAACGAAGGCCAATGAGGGCAAGTGGGCGACGAGAGGGGATTACAACAACGATTGCCCAAATGTCTACGTTACCCCAAATAGAGCGAGGCGTAATCTTGAAGCTCAATCAATGACTTGTCCGAAACGAAGATCTCTCAAAGGAGAAATTGAACATTTGTGTCGCTACGTTTCTTCGTGTGTCACTACGTTTCCTAGTCTGCCGTTACGTTTATTGGGGTTTCGCTACGTTTCGTCGTGCGTCGATACGTTTCCTAGTCTGTCACTACGTTATCCCGTCTGTCGATACGTTTCCTCGACTGTGGATACGTTTCTTTGCATTTCGGTACGTTTCTTCGTCTGTCGGCACGTTTTATCGTCTGTATGTACGTTTCCTTATCTGTCGGTACGTTTCATCATTTTTTAGGACATTTCGAGGAACGTTTCTTCGTATTTAGGTACGTTTCTTCGTTTGTGGGAACGTTTTTTTGTATATTAGTACGTTTCCTCGTCTGTCAGTACGTTTCCTCGTCTTTCGGTACGTTTCATCGTCTGTCGGTACGTTTACTATACTGTGGGTACGTTTCTTAGTGTGTCAGTCCATTTCATTGTCTGTCGGTACGTTTCTTCGACTGGCGGTGCGTTTCTTAGTATGGTGGTACGTTTCCCAGTCTGTCAGTACGTTTCATCGCCTGTAGGTACGTTTTTCTTATTTCTGTACGTTTATTCTTATTTGGGTACGTTTCCTCCTATTTAAGTAACTTTACTCCTCAATCAGTACGTTTCATGTCTGCCTGTACGTTTATTTTCTGTCGGTACGTTTCATCTTCAGTCTATACGTTTCATCATTTTCGGTACGTTTCTTCGTATTTGGGTACGCTTTTTCGTCTGTCGGTACGTTTCATCATCTGCCTGTACGATTGCTGGTCTGTCGGTACGTTTCCTAGTTTTTGGAACGTTTTTTTTCCATTTTTTGGAACGTTTCTTGGTTTGGCGGAACGTTTCTTCGTATGTTAGTACGTTTCCTCTTCTGTCAGTACGTTTTCGCCTCTGTCAATATGTTCCTTCGTCTTTCGGTACGTTCCATCGTCTGTCGGTACGTTTCATCGTCTGTTGGTACGTTTACTCGACTGTGGGTGCGTTTCTTAGCGTGTAGGTGCGTTTTATCGTGTGTCGGTACTTTTGAACGACTGCCAGTACGTTATTTAGTATGTTGGTACGTTTCTTAGTGTGTCGGTGGATTTTATCGTCTGTCGGTACGTTTCCTCGACTGTGGGTGCGTATTCTTAGTATGTTGGTACGTTTCACCGTCTGTCAGTATGTGTCATCGTCTGTCGGTACGTTTCTTCTTATTTCGGTATGTTTTTTTGTATTTAAGTAAGTTTCCTCGTCAATCAGTACGTTTCTTTGCCTGTACGTGTCTTCGTCTGCCGATACATTTCCTCGTCTGTCGCTATGTTTCTTCGTATGTTGGTACGTTTCTTCGTATGTTAGTACGTTTTCCTCGTTTGTCGGTACTTTTACTCGTATGTCGGTACGTTTCTTCGTATGTCGGTACGTTTTTTCGTCTGTTGGTACGTTTCCTCATTTGCCGGTACTTTTCCTCATTTGTTGGTACGTTTTTTTCCGGTGTAGGTACGTTTCTCCGTATGTAGTTACGTTTCTTCGTCTGTCAGTATGTTTCCTCGTGTGTTGGTACGTTTCTTCGTATGACGGTACTTTTCTTCGCATGAGGTATGTTTCCTTGTCTGTCGGTACGTTCCATCGTGTGTCGTTACGTTTCCTAGCGTGTCTATGTTTTTTCGTATTTCGGTACGTTTCTTCGTTGTCGGTTCTTTTGCTCGTCTATCGGTAGGTTTCATCGTCGGTCGGTACGTTCCATCGCCTGTCAGTACGTTTCCTCGTCTATCGGTAGGTTTCACCGTCTGTTGGTACGTTTCTTCGTTTGTCGGCACCTTTCCTCGTATGTTTTTACGTTTCTTCTTTTGTCGGTACGTTTCTTCTTTTGTCGGTACGTTGCTTCTTTTGTCGGTGCGTTTCATGTTGGCACGTTTTCTCGTTTGCCGCTACATTTTGTCGTCTGCCGGTACGATTCTTCGTATTTAGGTACGTTTCATCGTCTAACGATGTTTCCTCATGTGTTTATGCATTTTTTTCGTATGTTGATACGGTTCCTCGTCTGTCGGTGCATTTCCTTGTATTTTGTACGTTTTTTCGTATGTCAGTACGTTTCCTCATCTGTCCGTACGTTTCTTCATCTCTCGGTACGTTTTTTCGTGTGTTGTTTCCTTTCCTCGTGTTTTGGTCATTTTCTTCGTGTATCGGCACGTTTTCTCGTGTTTCCGTACGTTTTCTCATATTTCGGTACGTTATTTCGTATTTCGATACGTTTCTTCGTATGTCGGTAAGTTTCTTCGTACGTTAGTACGTTTCCTCCTGTATCGGTACGTTTCCTCTTGTCTCTTCCCCTGGCAAAGGACCATCCGCGGCCTTAGCGAACTGCACGGACCGGACAGGGTTACCTCAGAGTATCGGGTATGTTATGAATATGTATTCACCTATGTCTGGTTACTGGGGAAAGCGGGTCCGACAGATGTCTGTATCGACCATGCCGGTGCGATATTTATATGCATTTTAGTTTTAGACAGAGACCGCATCTGGGACTTTCTGAGGAGATCCATTTGTGACATGCATGGTTGTTCCGAATGTTTGATGAGATACTTTGAACCAAGTGAGATCAAATGACTCACTGTAGTTTATGGGTGGCGGGGCCTAGTTGTTGTGGTAGGGGGTCCTTGGAGTATGGCACGGAAGTATGCTCTTAGATTCTCGCGCATGTTTCGTGGATGAAGCATGTTGTGAATCGAGTATGTAGTGGCTGTGTTGGCTCGTGGTTTTGTGTTATGCGGATGTCTAAGAACGATTACAATTTTTGTATGGAAGTGTGTTTATTTGGAGTGCTGTGGAGTACTGTGGCGAAAATGTGTTGAAGTGAATGCATATGAGGTTGGGTGGCTAGACCATGCATGCGTATAAGTGTATAGGAGTGAAGTACTACTTGAAACTGTAGGTGATAGGTTCTTTGGATTACCCAAGTATGGTATTTTATGATTTTCTGTGTTCATTTTTCTGTTGTTGATTGGTTGTGTTTATTATGTGTGACGAAAATTTTCTCCTGTTTTCAATGTCTCGCCAAGCACTGTTGGGGTTATATTTAAAAGGAGTCGGGCGTTTGATTAAATGGTGGAGGTGATTTTGTTGTAGGTTGTGAAGAGAATAACGGAAGATGTAAGTTCCACTCACGACAAAGAGTTGTAAATCGGGAATATTTTGTAAATGTTAGAGTACACACACACCAGTCTTACAATATAATAATAACTGGCAGCAAAATCACTTTGAAATTACAACTTAAAGAAAATGACGATCGAAAGCATGAAGTAAGAAAGTAATGAAAGAATAGTAATAAGAATGGCAATACCACTAAAGTGGGTTTTAATCACTATTTTCACAATATTAAAACAATATTTAGACTACCTATGTACAGAGTGTGTAAAATACACATTTTGAATATTTTCGAAGTGTAAAAATTCCTTTAAACTTGACAGCCGCATTCCGTTGTTGTTCAGCCTGACTTTTTAAACTGTAATTTAATAATTTTATTAAATGAAATAATTTAATGATCACTTGGAAGCGCTGACGGCGAATCTTCCACGCATTCAAGAAACTACCGGCAAAGCCGCTTTTGCGCACGTACGTAAGCTCCCAAAAAATCACAATTTCATTATTTTCCGTTGGTGTACGACACGTGGCCTTTCTGCCGCAGGTGGCCTTCTTGGCCATTAATGTGGCCTTCTTTGGCATTAAGTGTGACCTTCTTGGGCATTAAGTGCGGCGTTCAGAATGAAATCAAATTTTGCAGATCAAATCATTTTATTGCTTTCCTACAAAAAATGTTCGCAACAGTCATTAAAAACTTATTGAACTTAATAATCGATGGGGGGGGGGGGTATTTATAAGGTGATACGTGTGCAACTTGGAGTAAATTTAATTAATAATTTATGAATGCGGTCTACAGTAGCTAACCAAATCCATCCTTCAGCAGAGGAAAAGTTCCCCACCCCTGGTCTACGTAATTCACCATAATGGTATATGAATACTTCATGTCAGAAATCAAGGATAAACGAGATACTCATCTTAAAAGGACAGGAATTAAAACAGCGGGGAAAATTAAGAGCAAAAAAAAACAAAACAACTTTCATTAAAGCCTAAAATTCCATTTTTAAGTTGGACAGCAAAGAATGTTGCCTCCACCTTTGCTCTTGTCGCATCCCGAATAACAGCCTCTAATTCGCCGATTCCGATGAATACGTTTTTCGTCCATTTTTCCTTCTCGGTAGAAACTAAAACTTAGCCCAAGAATCCGATCATGAATGGTTTCTAATGCCGAAATGAACAACCACAACGCTTATTTTGAATAGTAATTTTAACTTTTTATTCGAGAAAATATATATTGATTCCAAGGTTGTGCAAAAATCAACGAAATTCGAAAGTAGAGTGAGAAAAGTGATGAGATTTGTGATTAGTTTGAAATGTTGCTTCCAGGCAACTCAATTTATTTCAATTCCTTTTTGTCCCGAGTTTATTTTTCAAACTATGAAGGTGAATATAAATAAAAAAAATATTTAGGTCCAATTGCAGCTATAGAGAGAGACTAAACAATTCGACAGCTCTCTTATGAGACGGGAAGCTGGAGTTTGTTTGGGGGGTTTTCTTCGAAATATAAAGCGCAATAGCAGCGAGGCCACCTCTCGCAGAAAGTTAGTAAGGCCCTTGGGCCGGGAAGGCATACTGTTCTTCCAGATTTCACTGGAAGCATTGCACCTGCTACACTATCCACCTCCTTACAGGCGGGGGAGCTGGAGGCTAGCTTGGAACCCCGTAACAAACGCTATCTCAAAATATGCTATATTCCGAGATGCTGCAATTACACATACACACACACACATACCCACCGCCTGAAAGGTTCAGTGTATTTAAAATTTAAAATGGTTGACCATAATGTTGAAGAAGAGAGCATTATATTCAGTTACTCTGAGAACTGAAAATGAGAATCTTCGTTCAATGGAGGAGAGGAGGAAACCCAATATTTATAGTAGGTTTTAAAACAGGAAAAACCAGCGAGGTGTCCCCCCCCCCCCGTAAGTTTTGAAGGAAGGTTCAGTTAGGTTATTATAAAATGCAAAGAAGCATAAATGGTTGAAAGGTGTTAATCCAAAAGCAGAAAATTTTGTCCGTGAGGACCTCGGAATTAGGGCGGAATTCTCACTATCCTTCCCTCGTTATTCCGCAAAGATGGCAGGACCAATTACAGCGATCGAAGGCTCAAAATAAGGTAAAGGTAGGATTTTTTAGCCTGTAAGGGAAGCGAAGAGGGACTTGTCCGTAACATCTCACAACAAGGTTGAAATGCAACGACCACACACTATATTTCATGGTCCTGATTGGCGCTTATGCTTCATGATTGGTTACATAGGAAAAATGGTTAATTAAATACCGGTGGCGAAATATGAAACACTTTTCGACAAATTCATTACACAATTCCCATATTTCGTTGGGGGTTGGGGAGGGCTTCCACTTAGATGAATCCAAGCGAATGAAGGAAAAAGAAAATAAAAAGTGCGAGAAATAATAGTAATGAAAGATATCGGGGTTAAAGAGGATTTCAACACATTAACCTTAAATTTGGGGGCAGGGGGTGGGAGACATTCTCGAGAACCAAATTCGTACAGAGACAAGTAGTCAAAAGTAGAAATTAGAAACGGCCTTGTGAGATATTTGGTAGGTTTCACGTTTTGGGGTTCTCTGTCTTTGTCTGAGCTTCGGTTTGGCTCAAAACCATGCAAAATTGAGAGTCCGTTTCCCTACTTTTAAAGGTCGAACAGATGGAAATGGATTTTGATTTCGAAGGTCCATACACCCTACTTAATTCACGCCAGATGGGAGAAAGCGTTCGATTTTTATTCTTAGAAGAAGGAAGTTTGACACTGGGATTGATGCTCCCTCCAAGCCCCCCACCCCCTTACCTGTGTGGTTTTCTCACCACGATTTTTCGTATATCGGCACGTACCTTTTTATTCCACAGGAGGGGGAAATGAGGACGTTAAAAAGGGTTGCTCTGCTAATCTTTTTGCCACTTAATTAGACATACGCCGTTGCCCGCCCGCGTGCACTAATCCACACTAGAACCGATTTGTACAGCGACTCGCCACCAGGAATAAAATATGGGCATTGTAGCGATCCCAAAGGGGGCGGAGCTCATTGGAAGTATAGGCGGAGCCTAAGAGTAGAACGATTCGTGCTATTGGCTGGAACAATGAAGACCACGCCCATTTCCCTCCCAAATCAAATGTGAATGCTGACCAATGAAAAGGCGTCTTTTATTATTTTACCTTAATGGGAAGAAATTGTGATTGGTGGAGAGCATTTGGAAATTTATGTCATTTAATTCTCTCAACCAATCGTTCTTATTGTCAGTATTGCTTTTTGAGGGTTTGTTCCTCCCACTCGTTTCAAATAAATGTTAGTCCTCTTTGGCACGGGACACATTGTATGGTAGTTCGCTTAGTTCCGGTTATAATGGCTCCTATTCATATTTTTTTACTATATCCGACCCGAAAACCAATAGTCTTGTTTTAAAGGAGCGAAAATAATGAAAACTGATAAATTACATTTTTGCAACTTTCCGGAAATTCTAGGGGAAAAAAATTCTCCATAATGATAAAGGCACTCGGCCGCTAAATTTTTCAATCTCAACCAAGAACTATTTTCCGACTGAAGGTGGTGAAGAATAAACAAAGTGGAAATTTGTGAAAGAAATATACCGGTAGATCGGACCCGACTGAGGTTTAAAACGAGAGTTTCAACTGGACATTGGCTTGTGTCGTATTTTCTCCTTTCTTTACACACTCACATTTTTAATTTTCCTCCTTTTGGAAAGAATCGTGAAATGTACAACATAAGTTTTTAAATCACGTTTAACTTCTTGCTTGTAGTTTTTTAGGAAGAATGACCGAGAAAATCCGTTTCACACTACATATAATAGCAACCATTTACATTACGCGACAAAGCGTTTCGTCTCTCCCTTTCGAATCTTGGAAGAATAGTGTCGTTTTCCTGTCCAGGCTCATCAGTGGCGCCGCCTTCCTTGTCTGTTCGGCCGAAGGAAGACAAAGCGAGACTCCCCCACCAGTCACGGTCAAGCCACGGGGTCTTCGTGGACACCAGCCGAGACAGGCTCATGCGCTGCTGACTCACTCCGGTTAAAGTGGCAATTTATGTTCTTTCACCCACACACTCTGCCCCTCTCACCCCTCAAGAAGGGTTAGAGGTCGTACTCTTTTAATTCCTTTGTTCTCTTCTGCAAACATCCCAAGATTTCGACGCCCCCCCTCCCTGTTGTTTTATAATTTCGATCAATGGAATGAGTCTTAACCATCCTTGTAACTTTCACCAATTCTACCACTCGGGTTTACACTCACATCTTTCACCGCTGGTTTGTCCATTTTCCAACTCGATTACATCCCCTTGCATATTTTTGAATAATCCAAATTAAACGCATTTCACACCTCTTTTTTACACATCACTATATCGCAGATCGTAACAAATAATTTCGCTTAAAAGTAACAAATTTCTCAATTTCCTATTTATTTTCTTTCTACAGGGTAATCCAAAAGTCTCTCGGGAGTATGAAAATTTCATACACAGTCATACTATTACAGTGAGTTTTAAAAATTGTCGCCCTTGTCCTCGAATAAAAAGAATGATCCACCTTTTTCATTTCTACTTCTTTTCACTGAGGGCACTTATTTTTCACTTTTCAACGAGGGAACTTTCTTGCCTCGGGGAGAATTTTTGAACACCGTATAAAATGCTTTAAAAAAACACATTTTGATAAGTTCGGAACCTTAGAAAAGCAACAAATTTGTGACGAAAAGACCAAACGTGTCAGCCCTGACAGGTGCAGTCATGGCTATTAATCCATTTTACAGAATAAAGTTCCTTCAGTTTTCCCACCACGACTATTCGCCCCTCCTTCGAACACCGCTGTCATCATAAGTGACTCGGCTTCACTTATCAAGAGGAAAATGATGTGAACACAGGGGGATGGAAAGAACCGAGAGGGAAGATAAAATGAATAAATAAAAAGGGCGGTAAGAGTGAAAGAAAATTCGAAATGATAGGTTAACATCTCTAGAGGATAAATAAAGTGTTAATAAAACAAAGTGGGACATTTGGGTTAGGTTTAAGGTTAACATAATAATAGTATTGATGATAATAATAATAATAATAACAATGAAAAAATAATAACAATAAAATGGTGTTGCAGTATAATTAATTTAGCTTTTGTTTTGTTATTAAATCAAAGCATTTACTATATTATTTTATTTCATTTATTTTTACTTAAATTACGATATTAAAAAAGAATGAATGAACAATTTAACATCACCGCCCCACCAACTCCCTCATGAGAAAGGTATTGAATTTCGAAAAGTTAGGGTATGTTTAAGTTATTGAGGGGATATTCAAGTTAACGGGGGGGGCATTTTCAAGTTAACCAGAGTATGCTAAAGTTATCGGGGGCATGTTCAACTTAACAGGGGTATGTTTAAGTTATTGAGGGTATTTTCAAGTTATCAGAGGATGTTCAAGTTATCGGGGGTGCAATTAGTAATAAAGGGAATATCCACCATCACGCTTCATCAGGCACGCCTGGGGGGCGCTCTTGTTATGTACTGAAGTTGAAAAAGGTCATAATACACAAAAACGTAAAAGTGGGTCGAAGTGAACGAAGCTCTGAACAGAAGTCAATAGCATTAATATTAAGAAAATGAACGAACTTAGCAGGAATAGAATGAGAAGTCAAAGTCACTAAAATGACTCAAGTACAAAAGAAGTCGACTGATAAACTTCCAATAATGGGAGTTGGAGTTAACACAGTGATTGAAATAAAACATGTTAAAATAAACATATAAAAGGCAATTATTAGAGAGTGAACCGACTAACAAAACAACAAAAGAAACGGTGATATCGATTATAATATTAGTGAGTGTCGTGGTGTGACATTATATTATATCAACACCATATTATTTCTATGGAGAAGGGACTAATAACTTAAAGGCGAACCGACAAAGGGGCGGAACGCCACGAGTTTCGACGCGCGGAGCAGCGAGAATAGAGTGCAAAACGAGGTCAGGTAAAAAATCAATGGGCAAAATTAAACTGGTAAATGAGGGGGGAATTGCAGTGTTATGCACCAGACTCTGAAGTTAGAAATTAATGCGTTACAGAAGGAGACTATTCCAATGGGGAGGATTAACTCAAATGGGTTGCTGAAGGGGAAGAGAGGGGTTGGCTTACGGAAGATTCCGGGTGAGACGTCAGGGTAAGGTTTCGCGGATGTCTTCTGCAGGCAATAAACGTGAGGGCGAGGGCACTCGGAGCTTCTGAGCGGGAAGTTGACGTGATGACGGTTCTCCAAGGGGGATGGGGAGAAACTTCCGGTCCAGGGGAGAGTATTTCGGCCACCCGAAGACAGGGAGGGAACGAGGAAGGCTTCTACATGAGTTGATGAGTGGAGTCGGAAAAATCGCTCGGTGGCGATCGTCAAATGGAAATACCTCACTGGCTGGGCTAATTCCAACGACACGAAAAGTTCAGCCGTCACTTTGCTTCGTTGTTAAGCACCTGACTTGGAACTAGTGGAATGCTTCTTGGATCCTGGCGGGACTCCTCAACTCTGTATCTCCCACATGGAAGACGAGTCGTATATATCCGAGGCTGCCCCCGCAGGGGTGGAGGAAACATGGGGTGTTTGGCCAGCGCTACTCTCGAATGGCCTCGAACCTTCACGCCCAGGCGATTCTAACCCACGAAAAGGTGGTCCGGGGTGGACGCGGTTCGAGGCTACCGCTTGTAGATGGGGAGGGGGGGCTTACTAATTTAAGACTAACACAATTCTAGAATTTTCTTTAACGCATGAACGTCACTTACGTGCTGGAAAAGAAATTCCACGTGGAATTCCCCCACAGTGAGGAATAATGAATTATCAGTAAATACGTTCGTGGGAATAGTAAATAACTCAGATAACTATTAGTTCTGGTAACAACGAATAATCACGGATAATGGTAGTAAAAGAAGATAGTAACGGGAGATTAACTCGGGTAGAATAATGTGAATTGTGCTAACAGCAAGGCAAACAGACAAAGAAGACGAATGAAGGAGGCAGTGCTAACTTTACGAAAGAAAACGGATAGAACCTTGAGGGACCTTCTTTGAAGTAAGGGAATATAATTGAATTAGAAACAATGGAGAAAATGAAAGATAAATGTATTGCGTAAGAAAGATTACTTAGCTTAGCCAAAACTATGAGAAAGCGGAACAAATAAAATAGTAGACAGTCAAAAACATCTAAATTTTCAGGAAAATAATTTCTTTGATGCGGTTGTACAAATCTCTTGTGTATAGGAACAACAAGAATGTCATTAAGCATTGAACTAATGGGGTTTAATTTTGAATCATTTAGGGGTAAATAGTTTTGGTTGCAAACATACAAACCACTGTTTACACTATCGAACAGAGCATCCTGTTCATATATTTCGGCGTATCTTGTCTCCGAATTAGACAATTCTTAGGCCATCACCGGCTTTGAGAACAATAAATCTTTTGGAAGAGCACCGCTTTTGCCGGTCCCTAACCTATTTAAATTTCCAGGAGCAGCATTTATTTGGCTCTCCTTTTTAAACTAGAAATCTCTGGAGCAACCTTTTCTTGGCTCTCCATCCTTAAGCTAAGGATTATTGAGAGAGACCTTTCCTGGTTCTCCAAGGGATGTCCTACTCTGGTCAAAGAGCTCTCTCTTTCTCTCTGACCATTAATTAGCTCAATTATATGCGATCGACTATTGCACACCTCACCAAGAATTGGCCCATCATCGCTATGACCGATTGTTTCTGCGATAAATAGTCCTCTGTTTATGTATCCCTTATCTATAATATCTGAGGAATGTGACACTTTATTTCTTCTGTGATTCGACTTATAGACTCCAATTTGTCCCATAGACTCAACTCGACTCGTCGATAGCTCGCTTAGCCCATCGTCAATAGAATATGGGGATGGCTCTCGTAGCCCATCGTTTATAGAACAAGGTGATGGCTCTCGTAGCCCATCGTTTATAGAACAAGGTGATGGCTCTCGTAGCCCATCATGTAACACATTCATCTCGTTATTCGTCGCGCACGACTGTTAGTTTCACCCTTAGACATTTGCGGGACCTCTTTATTCGGCAAACTGCCTGTAAAGATATTACTCAACTCGGGTGCCTCTGCGCCCTCAAATAGCTATATGGGGGCATCTTCCTCCTCGGCGTTCGCTGCACTTGACTCGCGTAAACATTGTGCTTGACCATTGCATACTGGCTGGGTGTATTTCCCAAGCATTTGGGTTCATAAAGTCTATCCCTAATAAAAAATCAGTTGAAAAGGCAACCCTATTATTTACAATTTGAACTAGGATTGGGTACGCATCATCATTCACACTTAAATAGAATTCTACATAGTTCACCAAAAGTAGGGATTTCGCTTCCTTGCGCGGTCAATCTAACACGAGATTTAATGATACATATGATACCTGCCTGGGTATTAAGTTAGCAATTTATTCACAAAAGCTTGTTTTACTAAGGAACTTGCCGCTCCCGTATCTAACATAGCGATAGCTGGCAATTGCCTTAGTCGCCTTAGGGCTGTTTAGTTCCTGTGGCCGTTAGTCAAAAGCTTCCGGCTTAGCCTCTCTCGTTTTGCTTAAGGCAATGTTAATATCCTCATCTAACTTTATTACATTCTGGAATTTCTTTTGTGCAGCAAGTTGAATGTTTGCGTAAATTGCAGTTGCAGCTAATAGATTCCATAGCTCCTTCATATTACCAGAGCTGGGCGTTGCGGCAACGAGTTGCGACTTTGCCGCACTATGAATTTCGAAGTCGCAAAGTCGAAAGTCGCAAACATTTGAAAAAGTCGGACTAAGCAAAGTCGCACCGCCAATTTTCCGCGACTTTTGCCACCACTTTGAACAGGAACAAAGACGACTTTTTCAAAAGAAATCGCCGTGGCTGTTTTAAGCCAGTTTTAAAGCCCGATTTGGCTAAAAATGTCAAATTTGAGTTGGTAGCAGCTAACTTTATTTTGATCTGTTTTTTAACTTTCCTTTTACGATAAATTAAACTCTTCACAATATATGAGACTGACGTTACATAAAACTACCTAAACGTACCCCCAAAAAGTTTCTCACTGAATTTTATTATAAATTAGTAAAATTACATACACTTTTCAGTTAAAAACGTTCGAGAACGCGTTATGCCTTGCGGCGTTCATCGTGCGAATTAATCTAATTTTCTCGTATTTTGATATGTGCTTATACTTTTCTTGTGGCTAAGACGAAAAAAATACTGTGAAGTGTAAGAAGTAATTAAAATCTAACAGCATTCTACCTTTAACATGCCTAAAATTAAACAATATAAGTAAAAATTGGACAATCGAACGTAGACTAGGACTTGGTTCTAAATTTAAAGATCAGATTGATATAGCCTATTAAACTCATATGGTTTTAACTTACTTTAAATACATTAGGCCGCCCTATGAGCTTAGAAAATCTCGATTGTTTAGTAACTTAAAACTGTAAAGGTTAAGAGTGATGCCCTTCGCTGATCTGAATCTCTTATTTCAATTTTTTCTTTTCTGACGCCACCCTGCGAGTGGTTGTAGCATGGGTATTTTTCACTAACTTTCTTCTTGTGGTATTTATTGTAGCTGTGTTTTAACTGAAACATTTAAAAAAATAATAAATATATTTTTCTGTCTTATAAAAGGATGTTTCTGTTATCGCGCTAAAGTTTATTTTGTAATTTAGCGGAGTCGCACCGGAAAAAAAGTCGCAGTCGCAAAGTCGCAAATCTCACTGGGGGAGCCAAGAATAGAGTCGCAAAGTCGCAGACGCAGTCGCACCAGATCCGGCGGCAAAGTCGCGCCCAGCTATGCATATTACTACACCGAAAGTTTAATGAGCTGCGAATACTGCAGCTAATCCAGTATAGGGTTTAAGGTGATTATTGCGCCAATACACTAGATAGCTCAGGTCACAATAAACCCCAAAACCTATATTTTGTTATTCAAGGGTGTCTTGGTATGATATTATATTACATCAATACCATATTATATCTATGGGGGAGGGACCGATAACTTAAAAGCGAACCGAAAATTGACGGAAACCCACTAGTTTAGACGGGCTGAGTAGCGAGAAAGAGTGCAACGAGGTCAGGTAAATTATGGGCAATGGCAAAGCTCAAGGTTATTTAAAGAGGCATGTACAAAAATATAATTTTATTTACCTAATTATAAGGAGAGAATTAACGGGCAAAATTACATCAGATGAATGAGGGGGGGTGATTGTAGTTATGAATCAGACTATGAAGTTAAAATTAATGTGTTACGGGAGGAGAATATTCAAATGGGGGGAATTAACGTAAATGGGTTACTGAAGGGGGAGAGGGGTTGGCTTACGGAAGATTCCGGGTGAGACGACGGGGTAAGGCTTCACGGATGTCTTCTGCACGTGAGGCGAGGGCGCTCAAAACTTCGGAGCGGGAACTTGAAGTTATGACGGTTCTCCAAAAAAAAAGGGGGTGGGGGTAACGTCCGGTCCATGGTCGAGTATTTCGGCCACCCGAAAACGAGGGGCGAACGAGGAGGGCTTCGACAGAAGTTGATGAGAGAAGTCGGAAAAATGACTCGGTAGCGATCGTTAAATGGAATTACCTCACTGCTGGGGCTAATTCTAATACACAAATAGTTCAGCTGTCACTTTGCTTTGTTGTTAGCACCTGACTGGGAACTTGGGGGAATCTTCTTGGGTCCGGGCGAGACTTCTCAACTCTGTGTCTCTCTCATGGGAAACGAGCACTATATACGTCTGAGGCTCTCCCTGCGGGGGGAGGGGGGGTTAATGGGAAACAGCTCTACCCTCGAATGGACTCGAATCTTCTTGCCGAGGCTATTCTAACCCGTGTAAAGATGGACTGTGGTGGACGCGGTTCAAGGCTACCGCTTGTGGAAAGGAGGATGGGGGAGGCTTACCAATTTAAGCCTAACAGAATCTTCTCCAGCACATGGAACTTCTGTGCTGGAAATGAAATTCCACAAAGGAAATGAAGTTAAATGCTACGCGAAGTCTAAATTTCTGCAGACGAATTTCGTTAGGCCTAAATCTCGGCGACGTCATGGGAATACGTATTAAAAACACAGAGTTAAGAAAAATATATATTATGGAATAAACAGTTATGATTGAAAAGTGAAATTATACAGTGACAGTTATGATTGGATTGAATTACGCGTGTGAATTAAATTTGCTCGAGTTAACGAGAATTAGAGTACAACATATGATGAATGATAATTAGATTGATAAATATTAAATAGATTATAGTTGAATGTTAAATGAGTAAATATTATAAATGGTATGATAAATATTTAAATGGATTGATATATAGCTAAATTGGATTGATAGTTAAATTGATTGATAAATAGATTATATGTATTAACTTGGATACATAAATAGATTATATGTATAAATAGATTATTAAATAGATTGTTAAATAGTAATTTGTAAATACAGTAGTTTGGTAAATAGATTGATAATTTATAAAAAAAATAATTGGTAATTTGGTCATTTGCTTGGGAATTATTAATTGGTTAAATATATTATTGTTGTGATAGATATATTATAACGGAGTTGGGAGGGTCTGTAAATGACAAAAAAATCAAGGATAAATTTGGGATTCTTTTAGGACATATTTAGCTAAAAAAATACAAATCAATTTACAGACCTTATTCTGATGACCGAGCAAAGTGAATGAACCTCTTGGGTTCGATTTTAAGACGCTCGGGAGAGCGGGGGTAGCAATCTCACGAATTAAGTCAGGGTTACCAACCCTACTTGAAATTATATATATATATATATATATATATATATATATATATATATATATATATATATATATATATATATATATATATATATATATATATATATATATATATATATATATATGCACAGTTAGAAATAAATATTTACACTTATAGGGGTATAGACGGCTACACCCGTCAAGAGCTGTTCTTCATTAATTTGTTTGTAATGATGGAAGAGCGCCTCTTTGAACGCTTGCAATGTTGTGGCATTTTTTAAACTAGGTTGGTATTCAACAGCCAGATGGGCATTTCCCTCTGATTCGTGTACAAACCGTTTTGCCTCTGTGTTTTTGTCTTGGTCAGTTGGAACTAACGTGGGATCCCGGCGGAAGTACTCTTCTAGTTCATTAAGCCATGTGTTTAAGTGAAGCTCTACCCATACGCCATTTACTGTTCCTTTTAATTTTCAAACTGGATTTGGTAATGATATTAGACGTGTTATGTTCAAAGTGTGTGGGTATACAGTTTTTGATGAGTTGAGGGGAAGTGTGGGATTTGGTGGGGTGTATGGGTTTGATCCATCATCATTTGTTACTATAACCACTAAGAATAACCAAGGGGGAAACTCAAACTTATTTATCAAAACCACTAAGTGTCTAGCCAATATTAGCCCGTTTCCACAAGAAATAAACGACTACTCTAACTAAAATTGATACGGAAATAAAAAATGTACTTTTAGCTCAATTATTTCGATAGAGATTTCGTAAATTTTAACAATTCTTTAAAACCTAGTGCCCGAATAATTTGCACTAAAACTGTTCAAATGAACCCTTAAGTTTTCGTCTCAATATCGTACCCGAACCATAAGGTTTTGTTCTTAATTACAGACCAAACCCAAAATTATTCGTATAAATCCACTAATTATTGAAAAGTGAATGAAAAATCGTTCGTCAATATGAAATATTAAGGTGCCCCTACAAAATAAAGCTAACAGCCTAATGCTCTCTGCGCCCAAAGGTCGTACATGCAAGTTGCGTTGCTTTCTCGACCTATTCAATCACTGTGGTTTCGTAATAATTTGATTTTGTTAATCTTCAGACCTTGAAGATTCTTTTAAAGGAGTCTCACAGTCCGCACTCGTGCCGTGCTCTGGTAGAAGTCCACTATGCCCCGCGATAGCTTCCGAGAGGTAGCACTCCAAAATGCTCTGAGCTAGCACCTAATAGTAGTGATCCTGGCAAGGTGGCCAGTGTTGACGCGTGTTTGTGCCCCTTCTTCTAGCCTTGTAACTATGATTATAACGCCAATGCCTCTCCGTCGGTAGATGGGGCACAAAGTCAAGGTGATCAGGTAATCGGCGCAACGGAATCCTTCTTAGTGAGAAAGGACTGCTTGTAGTGTGATACACGGTGAAATCTGACGTTAAAGGATGATTCTTGGAAGGAGTTCGATCGTAGAAGAGGTCGATGATCCACAGTGATTCACAGCAATTCAACGTAATTTGCTTGCCCCTCTTCGAAACCCGGTACGACGCAGTAGCGGAGAGCAAAAGGAACGGTATGACTTTAGCTTTACTAAAAGTTAAAGATTTTCTCAGAATGCCTTAATCTAAAGTTTACAAGGGCTTTTATATAAACAAAGAGGGGGTTCGCCCCCAAAGGGGTTTGCCAATGGGATACTCATTAATGAGGAGCTATGGGCTAATTTAATGGAAGTCTTCCAATCCTATATTACGTGGGAGGGGTTTGCACAAGTTTTTTAAAGTGGATCTACCAATGTTAACATAAGAAGGGCAGGTTGCTATCCAACTCTGCCTGCTTATTTGCTATTTTTTTCGACCAGTGGGTGATTTTACAACTTTATTAACCTATCTTAGAAGTGGGTGGCACCGGCGTGAATAGAAATAGATTCTTAAGCAGTTTTTTGCCCAGCAGTGTTTCGTTATTTTTGTTTACATGATTCTTGCAGCAACCATCGCAAAAGGTGGAAAGGTTAATTAAAAAAAATATTAAACCGGAAAGTGGAATATTGAGAACATCTGAGCTCTTAGCATTGTTTGGGTTATGGCGGCGTGGACGGCGAAAATTTGCTGTTGCATCGTTTATGGTCAAAAAAACGATTACAAAGTTGGGTTATACACGAGACTGGGATAAACACAGCTGATCTTTGAGAACAAAATGTAACCTTTATGAACTGCTAAAAGTTTCATTCGTATCCATCTATCTATTATCTATCTATCTATTGAATTATATGTAAATGAAATGTGTTTTTTCCTTAAGTATGGAAGTGAGAGGCGGGCTTTCCGTTTCATCTAACTATACTATAGTTACTCTCCTTTGTTAAAGCACTTAGCAGCCAATACACCAATTCTAAAAAAGATTCTCCTGTTTCTTCAGTTTTAGACTCAAGATTGATTGTTTCTCGATCGATACGGAGAGCTAATTTTTGGTGACTTTCCTTTTACCAACTTCTTGTCTTTTATTAATTGTAGCACCCTGCGTAATTCTTTTTTCCAACTCCTTCCACTCCATAAAAGCTTTGCAGTGAATATCACTACCTATATTTGTAATCAAAGACCTTTGTGCTCAATTTCCACCAAGTATCAATTTTATTCTCATAAGCAAATTTTTACTGATTACCCAACTATAACAACTTGCAACAAAAGCAGTAGATCGATTTTTTGATGGGGAATACACTACCCAGTCTCGAAGTATTTGACCTCCATTATACAAATTTCTACAAAAAAAAAACAAAGCAATCGCAAGTTAGCTCTCTCTTGTGCTCTTTAGTTGACGTACGTTCTCTACTCACTTTTACTTCATTGAAATCTGAATCTAGACGCTGAAAGACAGAAGCGGATTGACGCACCAAAATGGCGCTTGCTTCCTCAGTAATGTTAATCGGCCATTGGTCTACATCTCTCAAGTTCAGCTCAGCATTTTTTCTTGGATCTCTGTCATATTCCAAATTTTAATCGTCTGGCGCTGGAAAATCAGGGGGGTTTTTTTTATCAGATTGACTGCCCCCTCTGGTTCTTCTAGATTCTACTTCAACTTCCGAGCCACGTCTCCATGACGATTTTCTCTTTTTCTAAGAAAATTTCACCCTCTTCTTCGCTATCGCTTGACATTGAAGAATCCATATTTGGAGCTGTTCCCGAAGCTGTTTCACTACCTTGAGAGATAATACTGGCTGGCACTTCCCACCTGTCTTTCTGTTTTAGCTACGATTGACAAGGAAGAATCAATTTCCTCATTGAACGCTGTTTCTGAAACTGTTTCAATACTTTGGGAGATAAAAGTGGCACTTCCAGTCTGATGTTCTTTTCGAACTTCGAATTCTGACATTGTTCCTTCCTTAGTTTTCATTTCTTCTTCTCTTGCGTTTTTCTGTTTACAAAAGGCGGATCCGTTTGCTTTTGTTCATGTGAGGGAGATATTTACAAGAATAAAGAGGGAGATCATTTTTCTTATCAACTAATTAAGGTAAACTGAAAGTATTTAAAAGAGATGTCTTAGCGCGCAGAAACATTCTGAAATGCTTTACGATAATTAAAAGTATAATAGAACTATCGGAAATATGAATCTTGTAAAGATGAGGTGTCCCAAGGTTTTTTCGACCGTAATATGACCTAACTTAACCACCCTAATCTAGAATAGGCTAGGTTAGTTTATATTAGGGTCGAAAAACCTTGAGATACCTCATCTTTACAAGATCCAGAAATATTTCCGACAAATATTGAAAACTTAATTAACACGTTGACCAGAGGTTGGGCCATATATGGTACACTGGTAGTCTCAAATAATTTAGCCCTACCAGTTTTTTTTCTATATCACACATAAGGGCGATGTTCATAACATATAATACATGTATAACTTACTCTTAGCTCTCTGGAAACCTTCGCAGTCAATGTGTTAAATTATTTTTTTATATCACAAAAAAACAAAAGTGCGACCCCGTCGAAAATGCCGCTGGCTATGTATCTATGACCCGATTGGCCATTGGTGTATAAATATTCTCCCCTGTTCATTTCCCCAGCTAGTTCTTCTGGAGTAGTCTCCTTCGTGGCCACGTAATTCAGAAAACTGGGGATATACCCTTCAAAGAAAGATAACATTGGCCAAATACCAACTTTATTGTCTAAGTTTTTTTTACCTGATTTAGGACAATCTTGATGTGATGAATCCAAAAATTACTTTGTTTTTGCTCAATTAGGTCAACCTTTTGATTTATAGCCACAAGATGTTTTTTGCAGGTTTTTTACATGTATGAGTATTTTCTATTTATATGATGCAAAAGTCTTTCTTATTTCTTTAATAAACAAATTCTGACGACTTTATATGAGGCAAATTTTTACGAACTGGCATTTTTCTTTTGCAGGCGAATGAGATGGATTCGGCCAAAAAATCTTGCAAAAATAAGCCCGATGTATTCTGCTACATCTGCGGCAAATACACTGTTGTTCCTAACATGAATCTAGTCACAAGTTTCATAAAGCGTGCTGAATATGCTTATTTTGGTATGAAACTTGCTGACCAGGATAAAGCTTGGGCGCCACACATGGTATGCAAGACATACAACGAGTATCTGCGTCGTTGAACCAAGGGCAAGAAGAGTTGTCTGAAGTTTGGAATTTCCATGGTTTGGAGGGAGACAAAAAATCATGACACTGACTGCCACTTCTGCGCTATTGATTTGACTGGGATGAATAGAAAGAACCGGAGAAGTCTCAAGTATTAGGATCTTCAATCAGCACGTCGTCCGGGATTTCATTGTGATGAAATCAGTGGCGTAGCTAGTGTTTTTGCCGCCCCTCCTCAGACGGAATACAATATTACAATGCATATTAACCCCTTAAAGTATATATATATATATATATATATATATATATATATATATATATATATATATATATATATATATATATATATATATATATATATGAATTTCGTTATTCATAAATTCCTCACGTTCCTTATTTTCGTGATTCAGTTATACATATATATATATATATATATATATATATATATATATATATATATATATATATATATATATATATATATATACATATATAAAGGGTGTTCCATTAAGACGGATCGAAGTTACGAGTAGCAGTAAATATAACAGTGTTATTAGTGAAAATTTATTGATTTCACCATTGGATCATGTTATTTGAGTCATGGCAATTATGTGTGAAAAATAATAACGCCTGAATGTCCACTAAGGCTTCGGCGGCACACATCCACTCGATAATCAAAACTTTTGGTGACGTCTCTGCATAGTTGCTCCTCGATCTCACCAATATGCCTTATTATCTTATCCTTTAGCTGTTGAATTGTTGTTGTCTTGTTGGCGTAGACCTTACTTTGGAAATGACCCCAAAGGAAGAAATCTAAAGGCGTCAAGTCACACGATCGTGGTGGTCAAATGACCTCGCTGTTTCGAGAGATGATGCAACCTAGGAACTTCTCATTCAATAAAGCCATTGTTGTATTAACTGTGTGGCATGTGGCGCCATCCTGTTGAAACCACAAATCTTCGACATCCATAGAGTTCAATTCAGGCCATAAAAAGTTGGTTATCATGGCACGGTATCGCTCGCCTGTCACTGTAACAGAATTCCCGGCATCATTTTCGAAGAAATACGGCCCAATGATTCCACTAGCAAAAAATGAACACCGAACAGTGACCTTTTGTGGATGCAGTGGCTTTTCAACAATCTTCCTGGGATTTTCATCAGCCCAAATCGGACAATTCTTATTATTAACGAATCCACCAAGATGAAAATGGGCATCATCACTAAAGATGATTTTTTGCGAAAAATCATTATCGGCTTGTCTTTGTTCGTGCACCCAATTGACGAATGTACGGCGCTTCAAATGGTCAGCAGGCTTCAGTTCTTGTGTCAATTGAATTTTGTAAGCGTGTAGAGACAAATCTTTTGTAAAAATTTGATGTAACGTTGTTGTGGAGAGGTTCAATTCCTGCGCGCGATGACGAATAGAGGTATCTGGATCTTCGGCCACATTCTCACGCACTGCAGCAATGTTTACAGCTGAACAGCGTAAACAAGCGTACAATGGCGTTTTCATATCTGCCACCGACCACGTTTGTTTGAATTTACGAACAATTTTCCCAATTGCCCTCTCGGTTAGTCGATTATGTTGACCAAAAAAATAGTGAAGTGCCCGAAATGTATTTCTGTTTGAACGTCCATTTTCGTAATAGGCTTCGATAACTTTAACGCATTGTTCGATTGTCAATCTTCCCATGGTTGAAATTGCCAAAGACTGAAGTTGTTAAATCTGAAAGAAAAAGAAAAAAATCATTATATGGCTTTCTTCAAATCAGTTTAAAATTATCCTCTTTGTCCAAAAAAAACTTCTCCTGCTTTTCTGTTTGCAAAATCATCAATAACAATGTCAAAATCTATTTAATCTGCAAGTTGTCTCTCTATAGACAACATGACAAGATTTCTCAACCTCAATTGCTCATAGTAGACCTTAAGAAATTCTTTTATTAGTTTTATTAGTGTTGCAGGTAGCAACACTGATAGGAATTGTGAGGAAAATCCGCAGCATTACTACTCTATTTGAAACCGAATTCTCAAGCTTAAGTTGTGTATGAGTAAGGAAAACATATTTCTCAGCAAGTTCATGAAGCTGTTGAAATTTCAAATTTATTTCTTGGATCACTCTATCCAGTGAAGAAAACTCTTCTCTTCTTAATTCAATGTCATATGTCAATCCAGCATCTTGTGATCCTTCACCAAAAATTTGTTTCTTCTTTCTGTTCCTACGCCGACGCTCCATGACTATACCCAGATCATCAAAAACTTCTTTGGCATAGTTAACTCCATTATTTACTAGCTTTTCTCTATTCTTAACGAGAAAATCCTCTAATGCCCCGAGTTTTATATTACATTGTTATAATTAAATTCCTTTGGTTTGGAGGTCGGCCTGTGTGTCATAAATTTCTAGGAGGACAGGTTTCCACAGGCCAAGAAAGCACAGAAATGGAAATGACTGCAAAGTGGCAAGTAGCACACCAGCCTCTGACCAGGTAACTGTATTTTCTTCTGCGCAAGTTAACTTTTCTAAGGCACTTAAGATTTCTGAGAAATGTTCCTTTACAACACATACAACATTTTCCTTTACACTCCACCTTGTTTTAATTATGCGTTTCACACTTTGACCAGTGACAGAAGTTAGAACGTCCCAACGATAGGTTGATGATGAAAAAAAATGTGAAAACAGGGTCTACAGTTCCAACAAAGGTAACATAATTTACAACAACAGAAGCTGCATAAACACAAGCTAAGTTCAGTGAGTGATTTGTACAGGCAACAAATCCTGCTTTTGGATTAATTTCCTTAATACGCTTCTCACTTGTTTTGATGCCCACTCTCCCCTTGTCACCCCTTCGAACTCCCGTTGTCACCGTGCCCCTTGGTACTCTATGGAACTCCTCCGTGCTAGGCAGTCCATGCGTGCCCATGAAAGAGTCCTTAGAAATGCTCGCACCCGTGGGCAAGACACAACCCCTCTCTCGCTGGCGTTCCGACTTGCGACAGCTTCCTACGTGGCGAAATTAAAATCTGCTCGTGAAGCCTACTCACGTAATCTGCTTACTGATAATAGGAATGATCCCCGTACCGTTTTCCGCCTGCTCTTACGTCTTACTTCCCCAGCCCAGGTCTCCCCACCCATTAGCCCTGGTACTCTCTCGAATTTATTCGCAGATAAGGTCACTAACCTCCGTACCTCCCTCCCTCAGCCTTCTGTCCCGGCTCCTGCCAATCTCCCTGACTTCTCGCCTCAGCCGCTTATCGTTTTCCCCGCTGTGACCGCGTTGGAGCTTACAGCCCTGCTCTCACGTTCTAAGAAATCGGGCTCCCCAAAGGACATTTTTTCCGCCTAAACTGTTATGTAAAATTCTGCCTGCTATCCTCCCAATGCTTCTTCACCTGTTCAACACTTCACTTGCAACTGGTCTTGTTCCCTCTTCCTTCAAACGTGCCCACATCCGTCCGATTCTTAAAAAGCCTCAACTGAACCCCACTGACCCTTCCAATTAGCGCCCGATTTCGCAACTTCCTTTCCTCTCTAAGGTTCTGGAGAGAGTGGTTGCTTCACGCATCAACAGTCACATGGTGGCCTGTAACATTGAATAAACCTATCAATCTGGTTTCAAGTCAGGTCACTCCACAGAAACCGCTCGTCTCAATGTGTCCGATTGCTTACGAAGAGCCGCGGACAGGGGTTGTGCCTCCATCCTCGTTCTACTCGACCTCTCCTCTGCCTTCGATACTATTGACCATACCGTCCTACTTGATCGTCTCCAGTCTTTCCTCGGCATATCAGGCACCGTGCTTGACTGGTTCCGCTCTTACCTCTCGTCTCGTACCCAATCCGTTGTGATTGACGACGTTTCATCCGACTCTACCCCTATTCGCTTTGGAGTGCCACAAGGCTCTGTCCTTGGTCATCTACTATTTTGTATCAACCTTCTCCCTCTTAGTTCCCTTCTCCGTAATCTCGGTCTATCCTTCCACCGCTATGCTGATGACACTCAAATTTTCGTTTCCTCATCCCCCACGTCTCTTGCCTACTCTATCACTGACCTCCTGGCTGCCTACTCCTCCATTTCTGACTGGCTCTCTACCAACTTCCTCAGGCTTAATCACTCCAAAACTGAGATCCTCCTCGTCGGCACCCCTGCTCTTGTCAAAAAATCTAAATCTCTCTTTCCCTCGCTTACTCTGGGCGGTAATACTATCATTTTCTCTGACTTCGTTAGGAATCTGGGTGTTGTTTTTATGAGCATATTTCCCTTAAGCTTCATATCCGCAATGTCAGCAAATCCTCTCTATGTTTCCTTCATAACTTCTCTCGCATTCGCTCTCACTTTGATCGCCAAAGTCTTGAGACTGCTGTTCATGCCTTCATCACCTCATACCTTGACTACTGTAACTCTCTGCTTGTGAATCTGCCATCCTCCTCTCTCCGCCCCCTTTAACTTGTACAGAACTATGCTGCCCGGCTTCTCCTCCGTCGCCCTCACTTCTCTCCCTCGAAACCCTTGATGCATGAACTTCACTGACTCCCTGTCAGATCTTGTACTCACTTCAAGATACTTTTCTTCACGTTTAAGGCTCCGTCTTACCTCTCTTCTGCCCTCTCGGCACGTCATGTCTCTCGGGCCCTTCGGTCATCATATGCGTCTCTTTTGAATATTCCTCGTTAATCCCTCTGCTCAATGGGGAACTGCTCCTTCTCAATCTGCGCCCCTAAGTTGTGGAATGCTCTTCCTGCTGAAATCAGGTCTTCTCCCTCTCTTACCACATTTAAGCGTCTCCTGAAAACGCATCTTTTCAGAATTGCCTTCTCCCCCTCTTGAATTTCCATTGAATTTCCATTCTCATCTCAGCACAACGTGCGCTCTGGGAAGGCCTCAGGCCTTGAAGAGCGCATTACAAAAGACTTATTATTATTATTATTATTCTGAACACTAGAATGTTGACCAGCCATTCCTGCAGCATTATCATATGCTTGCCCTCTGCAATTTTTAATATCAATTCTATCATTTTCTAATTTTTACCAAATCACAGTTGCAATATTTTCGGCTGTTTTACCTTTTGTTTAAATGAAATCAACAAATGATTCCACAACCTTCACTTGATCTCCATTGATCATAACATAGCGAAAAACTTGGCTCATTTGATCCTTATGTGAAATATCAGAAGTGCTGTCGAATATCATTGAAAAGGACTTGGCTTCTTTTACTTAGTTGATGATTTTGCTTCTTAGATTTTCTCCCCAAATCTCTATAAAGTCGTTTTGAATAGTAGGTGACAGATAAGAATTAGTGAACTTGTTTCCCATCTGGATTCTTAGATGACGTTCACTTAACACTGGGTCATATTTTGCCAAGAAATCAACTAATTCTAAAAAAAAAAATTCCTTTATTTGCTGTTACTTTTGGTTCAGTATCAGTTTCTTTACTCTCACAATTCATTGCTTCTCGGTTTACCCTTAGAGGCAAATTTTGTTTAGCTAGTAATCTTATGATATCAAGCAATCTTGAAACGATTTCCTTCCACCTTTTTTACTTGATTTTCAACGACTTATTGTTCTTTTTTATCTATTGTTGCTCCAAGAGCAATCCTAATTTCTAGTTCCTTCCATTTTGTGAAGTTCTGAATAGGGGCTGCATTGGATTCATGCTGAGATTTTTAGGATTCGGTTTCCACCAATGTTGAACCCATCCACGGAATTAAAACTTGAGTTACTTCCTTCTGGAAAGAGTTTGCAACAAAAGCATTAAAGAGCTTTCTTGGAAGGGGAGTACACCATCAATGGATCTTAATATTCTTTCACCATTTGGTAAAAAAACAACAAAAAACACTCACATGTTAGATTTCTAGTTTGTCCTTTGGTTGATGCAACTTGACGGATTACTTCACAAAAATTAGAATCTAGATTTTGGATCGCAGATGCACCTTGACATATCAATAAGATCCGCGTGTCATTGTTAACCCTGTTTGGCCATAGACCAACATCTTTTAAGTCCACTCTGTCCACATCTTGGATATTTTCTTTCTCATGAGGCTCATGTTCTACATTACTTGTAGTTGACGAATCGCTTGGAGTTGAATCTTTTGAATCTGATAATGGGTTGGATTCGCAAACTTCTCCAGTTTCAGTAGGGGTTTGGTCGATGTTAGTATTAGTTTATGTAGGTTTGATGTAGTTCAATAGTGCCCCTTTATACTTTTTTACTAATTCTTCCCTTGCCTTTCTCTTTTTTTTCTAAAAGCAGCACCAATTTCCTTCACTCGCTTCATCTGGGGAAAGAGTGATAGAATAATAAAATATCAGTGAATGTTAAAAGCTTGAAGTAATAGGCAAACTTCAATGATGTTTATGATCCATGTAAACAGCTTCCCTATAATTAGTAAAAGACAAATTTAATGGAAAAATTAGGTTTCAAAGCTTTACTATATCACCTGCATTAGGCTGTAGTCTAGGCTCAATAATAAATTATGTAGGTCTATATTTTTAGAGAAAATTTAGAAGTATAGAAAACATATGCATGCATACTACCGCATAGTCTAATTCACCTACTATGAGTTTAATTCATATAACTGTATTTATAATAAAGTTAAATTTTGCATTGTTCATATATTCTCACCTCCGCAACAGGTTTCCAAATCACTGAGTGAAAGTGATTATTGGGCCGAATTGAATGTCTGTCTCTCGGTCTCTCCTTCTCTCTCTCTCTCTCTCCTTCTCTCTCTCTCTCTCTCTCTCTCTCTCTCTCTCTCTCTCTCTCTCTATATATATATATATATATATATATATATATATATATATATATATATATATATTTATATATATAGTGTTTGTGTGTGTGTATGCCGTCTCCAAGGGGCGTGACCTTGACTTGTCCGTGATGCAGACCCAATGATCTAATTTGTCCGTTACTTCCACCCCTTAGGTGGTGTTCCGACAGCTATGTAAATCTGTTGTACCTACATATTTCCCATGTCTCAGATTTATCTTAATTATAGCGAATAGCTTTTCTCTTACAGTTCTTTGTGAAATCTTGCTGGCCTGTATATATATATATATATATATATATATATATATATATATATATATATATATATATATATATATATATATATATATATATATATATATATATATATATATATATATTGTGTTTGTGTGTGTGTATGCCGTCTCCAAGGGGCGTGACCTTGACTTGTCCGTGATGCAGACCCAATGATCTAATTTGTCCGTTACTTCCACCCCTTAGGTGGTGTTCCGACAGCTATGTAAATCTGTTGTACCTACATATTTCCCATGTCTCAGATTTATCTTAATTATAGCGAATAGCTTTTCTCTTACAGTTCTTTGTGAAATCTTGCTGGCCTGTATATATATATATTGTTTCTTTTTATAATTTTCTTTGGTTCTTTATTTATTACACGTGGCATATTATTTCCTTAATTTACACAAATAGACATTTTTAGGATTTGATAGATTCATCGAGCGTCCATTTGTGGAGTTCTTCGCTGGGCCTATTAAATCCTGCAATTTGGGTACCACAGGCCTACCCATTTTATAACCTGAACCCCACAAGACAACAGTCTGGGTTCACCAGGTACCCGTGCTTTTTGTGCATGTGGAATAGTAGGGACCGAGGTCAGCTTTGCAAAAATAACTGGCATGTACGGCAGGAATTAGTGTCTTGCAGAGCAATGAATGTCATAAACAACCCTCTGATCGACAGAGACAGGATACTCTTCCCATCACTGGACATTGGGTTCGGGTTGATCAAATAGTTCACCAAAGCTCTGGACAAGGATAGTGGCTGCTTCACTTAGTTATGCCACTCTTTTCCAGGAATGACCATGGATAAGTTGAAAGGTGGCATCTTTGACGGTCCTCAACTCCATCAGCTTATCAGAGATCCAGCGTTTGAAAACTCAATCAACGAAGTGGAACTGGAAGCGAGGAATGCTTTTGTTCTGGTCGTGAAGTAGTTTCTTGGCAACAAGAAAACTAGAAACTTCACAGAACTTGTCACTAATATGCTGACTGATTTCAGAAACCTCGAATGCAACATGTAATTCAAAATACTATATGTGAAAGCCAGAGGTAGACTGAGGTAAACCTCTTCGAGAGTGATGTGATTACCAAGGGGTGATTTGCCACCGAATTTTGGTACCACTCTTGGGGCAGCCAAATCGCTTTTTTTTTTATTCGGCTGTGCGGTTGGCTGGTTACTTCCTCAGTGAATGCATTGTATTCACATGGCTACGACTCCAAAAATAGAAAGCTCTCTTCTTGTTTAGTAGGCTGGATAAATGATGATCGGAGCTGGATTCAATATTTTTCATTCTGTGGGAACGTATGGAATCGTCTTCAGATGTCTTTTCTTGATAAAAGAATTCATCCTTAAATGAATTCCATCTCCCTCTTTACATCGACAGCTCGAATGCATGAATGCGGTCTTTTGAGAACCACTTTTAATAAATTTATATATTTGACCCGTTCCCATAACATAAAATTGGTTCTCTCAACTTAGATTAACATATTTTATCAATTCTTACATAACTATCAAGTCTTACAATTGATATATAATAATACAAGGAGTAAATATAACAATTTAATTGGAATAAGAGCAAAGAATAACTTGTTTCATAGGCCTTGTATTGTTGCCAAATGTCACCGTTTCTCTTATTTTGGCGACTTAACCTATAAAAGCTCTTTGTTTTCATCAGTCAAACTCAATTTACATTAAATATATTGAAAAGATAAAATGGAAAGTACTATCTATAGACTTTAAAATGAATTTTATATTAATTAATCAAAATTTACAATATTCACTCTTTCGTTTCTTTCTTAAAATTCGTTTAAAGTTTCTTCATATACCGGAAATGAAAATAAAAATTGTTTAGTTAATGGTAAAAATAAGCAAGTGATTGAGAGAATGACAATAATTTGGAGAAATATAATTAGGCTGTTTAATTTTGAATATAATGCAAAAGAGAAATATTCACAATTTAGGAACAGTGCTCTCTTAGCAATGTGAGGGAATTCCACGAGGAATCTCTTGTACAGCACGGAACTTCAATGCGCTGTAGAAGGCTCTGTTAGGCTTAAATTGGTAAGGCCATCCCCCCCTCCCCCTTCCACAAGCGGTAGCCTCGAGCCGCGTCCACCACGATTCGCCTTTGCACGGGCTAGAGTAGCCTCGGCTAGAAGATTCGAGGCCATTTGAAAGTAGAGCCGTTTCCCACTAAACCACCTCCGCAGGGAGAGCCTCATACAAATATATAATGCTCGTTTATCATGCAACCGACACAGAGTTGGAAGTGTCACCCGGACCCAAGAAGATTCCCCTAGTTCCCAGTCAGGTGCTAATAACAAAGCAAAGTGACAGCTGAACTATTTGTGTATTGGAATTAGCCCCAGCCAGTGAGGTAATTCAATTTAACGATCGCTACCGAGTCATTTTTCCGACTTCTCTCATCAACTCCTATCGAAGCCCTCCTCGTTCGCCCCTCGTTTTCGGGTGGCCGAAATAATCTCCACTGGACCAGACGTTACCGCCCTCGTCCCCCCTCCTTTTGGAGAACCGTCATCACTTCAAGTTCCCGCTCCGAAGTTTTGAGCGCTCTCGCCTCACGTGCAGAAGACATCCGTGAAGCCTTACCCCGTTGTCTCACCCGGAATCTTCCGTAAGCCAACCCCTCTCTCCCTTCAGTAACACATTTGCGATAATTATCCCCCATTTGAATAGTCTCTTCCCGTAACACATTAATTTCAACTTCTTAGTCTGATTTATAAGTACAATTCCCCCCCCTCCCCCCTCCTCGTTCATCTGATGTAATTTTGGTCGTCAATTCTCTCATTATTTTAATGTAAATAAAATTATATTTTTGTACATAACTCTTTAAATAACCTTGAGCTTTACTCATTTGTTACCTGACCTCGTTGCACTCCCCTCTTGCATTTCAGCCCGTCTAAACTAGCGGTGTTCCGCCCTTCGTCGGTTCACCTGTAAGTTATCGGTACCTCCCCCATAGATATAATATGGTATTGATGTAATATGATGTCATACCACGACATAAATATAGATAAATATATATATATATATATAAATATATATATATATATATATATATATATATATATATATATATATATATATATATATATATATATATATTAATATACTTATTATATAAATCTGGTGTCAAGTGTGCTGGGGTTTTTACGAACCCGTGTCATTTTAATATCGACATTAGAAGTTCCCTTGTTATTCACGTACATCCCTTTTATTTTAATTTTTGTATTGTGCTGGCAGAAGGCAATTTCAAGTTATTTGAAGAGCAGTGGAGCATAATCTATTTAGATTTTGTGTTGGACCCCAGGTAATTAATTTTTTTAGGGTGTTCGAATTTTGGAGACTCCTGGTTACTAATCCAAAAGAGTTAAGGTCTTTGGTAGTGTCCTAGCTCGTTGGCATATCAGTGTTCCCTCATTTAACTGCGTAAAAATGTCATCCTTCGAAAAATTCAAGAGTCAGGGTGAAATGTTAGGTCTTGAGGGCAAAGACCTGCTAAATTACGTACAGGAATAAGAGAGGAACGAACGGGCAGAGCGAGGGGAAATGGAGATGGAGAAGAACAAGATGGAGATGGAGGAGAACAAACTGAAGATGGAAATGGAGATGGAGAAGAACAAAATGGAGATGGAAGAAAGTGAACAAATTAGGCAACATGGGCTGGAAATGAGCCGAAATCAAATGGATTTTCAGTCCATCGGTTCCCGGGCTGAAATTCCCCAAACTCCTTCAGTCCACCTTCCCGCTTTTAATGATGGAGAGGACTTTGGGTCATTTTTGACCCATTTTGAGAGAATCTTTCAGATCAATAGATGGGATCTCGAAAATGATGGCGTCGCTCGCTTACTTTCCCTCCGAAATGCCAAGTTAAGGGACATCTTCGTATCCCTTCTTCCGGAAGCAACTTTGGACTATTCCACGTTAAAGTCCGAATTGTTAGCCGCTGTTCATATGAATAGCGAATTCTACCGCTCTCGACTCCAGCAGGATAGGATCCACCCTGACCAAACATTTCGAAAACACGGGTACATCCTCCAAAGACACCTTCAGGGTTGGCTGTATGCGGGCAAAATTCCCCAGGTCTACGAGTCCCTTCTGGACTTCTTCCTTAGGGATCAGCTTTTAGCTGCCGTGGCTCCCGAAATTCGGGCCTTCAAATTGTGCTACTTTTAATGAGTGCTTGGAAGAGGCCGATGTCTACGCGGGTAATCACGATTTATACCCTAAGGATGTTAAAAAAGGCTCTCCAATCGCCCCCAAAAACTAAATTTTATGGCCCTAAGCCCCCCCCCCCCTCCCTAAATTGGGCCCAAGATTTACCAAAGTTCCTAGTCCTTCGAAGCCAAGAAACTTCCATCCATCGGAACACCGAGACGTTAAGCCCCTAGTTTCTTCTCCCCAGGTTATGCCGTACCAAAAGAACCCCATCGTCTGCTACACCTGCGGAGTTCCCGGCCATTACCGCACTAACTGTCCTCAAAACTCCCGATTCGCAAACTCTCAGTCCCGCCAGGTGCACCAAATCTGGGCTGCCCCTGATCCTCCTCCGTCGACTCAGGATCCTCCCTCGCCCACCAAAGACCCGGTCGATCAGGTAAACTTTCTCTTTAATGTGAACAACTCTGGTGGATTGAAGTTCGAGAACGGAACTGTGAACGGTTGCCGAGTATCCACCCTCGTCCGTGACACCAGGTGCACCTTTATTATAGTGTCTGAGGACCTACTCCTCCCCCGCGTTGGACCCTGACCACCAAAAAATTTGCGGTGGTCAACGACTACCTTGGCCGGGCCAGTCGTTTCCCAGTAATTCGTTGTCACATCGAGTTTGACTATATGTCCGGTTGGGCTGAAGTGGTAGCGGCCCCAATCCAGTTCTGCTCCGTTTTATTCGGTCATTACCCCGTAATTCACGACCATCACGTGATTACCCGTACACAGGCAGCCCTGGAATTCCGTGCACCTGTTCCCCTGAAAACCCCTATCGACCCGGAGTTCCAAGCCCTCCGGAGCGATAAGTTTTCCCGCGCCAAGAAGGAGTGCACAACTACCCCCCCTCCCTTTGGGAGAAAACTAAAGCCCTCGAGCGTGAGTCCACCCGAGGTAACAAACGAGTCTCGTATCCCGTGGACTTATTGAGAGGTTTGAGACCTAATTGGACCTTAAGTCACGAGAACGAAAATTTAAGCCTGGCGCGAAGGTGCTGGTGCTACTTCCCACGGGAAGCAACAAAATCCTTAGCCAGTGAAAGGGACCCTACCCCGTCCTCGAGGCTAGAGGACCCGTGGATTACCTCAACCATACTCCGGCGGGAGCGAAGGTTTTTCCACGTGAATATTATATATATATATATATATATAGTATATCATCAATGTTCCAAATTATGATTTTTGGGGGGTCCACTAAATTGTTTAGTCTTTAGTCCCATATTTATGCCTCCATTTAATTGTTGTTGTTGTTTGTTTGTTTTTTTGAGGGAGGGGGGGGGGGGCGTCCATGAAATGTCGCCAATGTTCTCGTGTGATTTTTCTGTTGTATAAAATTATATTAGTTAAATTCTCTAGAATCGACCTGTTTAAGGCTTATGTCCGTAAATTGCCACTGAGCTCAGATTTACGGGGGAGGGGGGAGGGTGTACACCTGTCGTCGCAGGTCAGAATTTCCCTAGACCTTTGATAATTCTAGTTTGACGGGTTGGGATGATCCTTTCCTACGCAACTGCTCTGTAAAGCATCATCTTTCTGTTGGGAGATGTGTGAGGGAACCCCACGTGGACTCTCTTGAGCAGAAGGAACTTCCATGCGCTGCAGAAGGCCACGTTAGGCCTAATTTCCCCTCCCCTCCTTTCCACAAGCGGTAGCCTCGAACCATGTCCATCACGATTCACTTTTACACGGGCAGAATAGCCTCTGCAAGAAGATTCGAGAGTAGAGCTGTTTCCCGTTTACCGCCCCCTTCCCTAACCCCGGAGAGAGCCTCGGACATAAATAGCGCTTGACTCCCATGAAGAGACACAGAGTTGAGAAGTCTCGCCTGGACCACAGAAGATTCCCCATAGTTCCAAGTCAGGTGCTAACAACAAAGCAAAGTGACAGCTGAACTATTCTGTGTATTTGGAATTAGCCCCAGCCAGTGAGGTAATTCCACTTAACGATCGCCACCGAGTGATTTTACGGACTTCTCTCATCAACTCCTATCGAAGCCCTCCTTCGTTCGCCCCTTATTTCGGGTGACCGAAATACTCTCCCCTGGACCGGAAGTTACCCCCCCCCCCCTATTTTGGAGAACTGTCATCACTTCAAGTTCCCGCTCAGAAGTTCCGAGCGACCTCACCTCACGTGCAAAAGACATACATAAGCCAACCCCTCTCCCCTCTTCAGTAACCCAATTGAGTTACCCCCCCCCCGCCACCATTTGAATAGTCTCCTCCTGTAATACCTTAAGTTTTAACTTCATAGTCTGATTTATAACTACAATTCTTCCCTTCGTTTACTGATGTGATTTTGTCCGTTAATTCTCTGAGGTAATTTTACCCATCATTCTCTCATTAATTTTATGTAAATGCCTCTTTAAATAACCTTGAGCTTTGCCATTGCCCATTTGTTACCTGGCCTCGTTGCACTCTCCTCTCATTTCAGCCCGTCTAAACTAGCGGTGTTCCGCCCTTCGTCGGTTCACCTTGAAGTTATCGGTCCCTTCCCCATAGATATAATATGGTATTGATGTTATATAATGTCATACCACGACATATATGGTGACCCTTATTTTTACGGGATGCAAACGTTAATCACCCCTGCAGTGGCCCGCTCTGCGAACGGTGAGTACAGGCTTGAAAGAGCCAGGTGCCGCCATTTCGGACTACCCCCTCCCACCTAGTGGACTGGCAGTCCATCAGCATGGCGGCTACACCTTGGAAACGGCGTAAATAGATAGTTTGAAAATAGAAAGGAAGAGGAGGTGAGGAAGATGTGGGTGGGAATAATGCAGGTTATTAAAAACCCACCATCCCAAAATGGAGCTCAGTGGTGAGGGATGATTTTTCCCTCCCCCCTTAGTCCCGATCCGGGATAATTGGCTGAGAAGGTCAGCATATACCCTGTGAAATTAGAGGCACACCAGAGAAAGTTGTGGGAGAGGTTGTATGAAAAGCGAGAAAACAGGGGTGAAACACAAATGTCTGAAGGGAAAGGAGAATAGGCTAAGCTTGGATCGGACGGGGTGCTGAGTCCCGTCATCATGGCAAATCGCCGCGCCCCTTACGGGGGGAACGAGAGGAACAGCAGGGAAAGAGGACTGGAGGAACTGCTGGATATCCTCCAGCGTCTCAGCTCGGTCGGTCTCACGGTCCACGACAGAGGGAGGAACATGAGAAGAGACCAATGGCAGAGGAGAGGGCGCAACGGAGGAACCAAAGGCAGTGGAGAAGGAGAAACTGAGGGACCGCGAGAAGACAAAGGAGGAGTGGGGTGACCAGGAGGACAACCGCGGGACCCCACCTCAAGGAGGATGTCAGAGAAGAGACGGCCGGAGAGGGCGGGCCTCACGCAAGTCCACAATGAGGGAGTCCCGCAGAGCCAGGACCTCATCAAAAAGGAAAACGGGGCAAGAACGCGAAGCCGCGCTATGGAAACCTCCACAATTGGCGCAATATTCATGATTCCCACAAGATGAGTCATGGTACGCTAACGCACAGGCCACACAACGAAGAGCCTGCCTACAATTGCTGCTCATATGGGCAAATTGGTGACATTATATATATATATATATATATATATATATATATATATATATATATATATATATATATATATATATATATATATATATATATATATATATATATATATATATATATATATATATATCTCTAATCTGGCGACTGCCTTCTAGGGCATACGTCGCCGTACTCAAGCTAGCCTGAATCTAGGCTATATTAAAAGCCAGATTAAAAAGAAAAACAAAAATATTGAAAAAATATAGAGCGAGCTCCGTCGAAGGAAGAAGGAACGCCCTCACCCACCGAAGAAGACCGCTATCCATACTTGAATTTTAAATAACGGAGAGAAGGCCGGCCTCCTCGGAAAAAGTCTAAAAGTCAAAAGGTCGGTGTGCAAGAATCCGTCCCGAGTACAAGGGACAGGCGGTAGCGACCCCGCCCATCCCGGTACCGGGACAGGTATCGTGCGCGAAGATCACCCAGACTGGGACATTCGACAAGAATGTGCCGAACAGTCTGGGGGACGACGCAGTCGTCACAATAGGGCGCTGGCGAGCGCTCCATCAAATGGCGATGCGTCATACGAGTGTGCCCAATACAGAGAAGACAGAAAGCGACCTGAAGCCGTCGCGGCATTGGGGGATAGGTCCATGGGAACAGTTGCAGCGCAATGACACGCAACTTTAAGTTCCCCTCGATCGTCTCCCATCTTCTTTGCCAAGCAGTTCGAAGAGCTGCCCGTATCCCAGCCATGTAGTCGGTGTGAGGAAGAGCGAAACGCTAGTCCTGTCGCCTACTCTTTGGCGCCCTCATTCCCCACAATTCTACATGTCTAGGAACCCAGCAGAAGATAATCTGGGCATCCGCCCGGCTCGCCAAAACCGTGGCGTCACGGATATCGCGAACCAGGGGATGCGGAGATTCCAATGTCCCGAGAGCGCTCAGGGCGCTTTGTGAGTCGCTATAGATCACAATCCGGTCTCCGAACCGGGCACGGCGCGGAATCTCCCGTACCGAGTGATGTATTGCCACCAGCTAGGCCGTGAAGACAGACGCAGCGGCAGGCAGAGTCCCGCTAACTTCAAAGAGAGGGGATAAGGCGTGGAATCCGACCCCCTCTTTGGACTTCGAGCCATCCGTATACACTGGCACGGGTCCAGCGTGACACGAGGTGTGCTCCAAAAAGGTCGAACGCAATACCCTCGGGGTTGTACAAGCTTTGGGAGCAGAGGCGTGGCGACAAATGGCAAAATGTCGTACCCTCCAGGGCGGCGTCCTGGGCAGAACCAGGGGCGCCACCGGCCCGAGAGCTATACTTAGCTCTCGAAGGAGTTTCGGTATGACTGGCGTCTCTGGGAGGCATAGGTACCGTCAAAATCAGCTGCGGATGCAGTGAGAGCTGTTGGCGACTGAGAGAGGCACCGGGCTCGGGCGTGCAGGCGAGTGATGCACTGCACGCGGCGTAGAGCAAGTGGCATCTCCCCAGCATCGACCAACAGGCTCTCAATGGGGGAAGAACGAAAGGCACCGGGCGCCAGGCGAAGGCCGGTGTGGTGGATAAAGTCGACCTTCCGAAATAAACGCTCGGCTGTGGATGCATAAAATTCGCATCCATAGTCGAGCTTCGAACGAACAAAGGAGCGACAAAAGAGTAAGGCAGTAGACCTATCAGCGCCCGAAGCGCTGAACGTCACGGAATGGCGAATATCCATGGCGCGGGTACAAGAGACACTAAGGCTGTGAATATGAGCCTCCCAGGTGAGGCTCATATTCGCAGCCTTAGTCTTGGCCAAAGAAAACCGAAACCTGTGCGCTTCGGCACGACGAGAGACGCGGTTCAATGCCTGTTGGAGTCGACGCTCCAGAGTTGGCATTTGAGCCGCGCCGAAAGAGATCGAAAGGTCGTCCACGTAGAGCGTAGCGAGAACATCTTCCGGCAGCACCGAGGTGATGCCGTTGATGCTCAGGGCGAAGAGCGACACTGAGGACACTTCCCTGCGGGACACCCTCTTCCTGCTCGCTTGCGCCGGAGAGCGCTCTCCCCAGCCGCAAAAAGAATCGACGAACTCGCAAAAAATTCAGATATAAATATTGGGAGGCGTTCCCTAGACCCCATCGTGTGGAGAGTCTCCATGATACCGTATCGTCATGCGGTATCATAGGCCTTCTCCAGATCGAAAAACACCGTGGCGTAGTACTGTCTACGAAGGAAGGCCTCACAGACGGCATTTTCCAGTCGGAGCAGAGCATCCGACGTGGAGTGGAACTTGCGGAAGCTGCACTGTCCAGGAGACAGATGGCCTCCGCTGTCCAGGAAAAAGGCTAATCTCTAATTTCCAATTTCTCCATCAACTTGCACACGCAAGATGTTAGAGATTGGGCGGAAACCGGCCGGAGTAAAGTGATCTCTCCCCGGTTTGAGAAAGGCGAGCACAGTAGCGATTCGCCAGGAATCTGGGAGACCCTCAACCCAGATCCTGTTGAAAAAATCTTACAGAAAGGCCATGCATAGCTCACCCAGGTGTCGAAACATGGCGTACGGGACATCGTCCAGACCATGGGCAGTGTCCGCGCAAGAAGCAAGAGTGGAACGCAACTCACTCACAGTAAACCTGTCGTTGAAGGTTCTCCGCCTCTGGAGGTAAAGTCCAGCCGGAGGCTTTCCGCGACATCACGACGTGCATTGAATGCTGGCGGAGCAGCATCCCGGCTAGAGAATGCGGTCGCTTAGGATTCCGCCACGGACGCGGGGTCCGAGATTGCGGTCCCATTTTCCTGGATAACGGTGAGGGGGGTCTTGCGACAACTTCCCGTTAAGTGAAGACACGTATGCCCGCCAAGAAGAGCGGTGGGCATGCTTCCAAATATACCGGAACCTAGCCCGACAGTGAAATCGTTCGGGCGGCGCTTATAGCGCATGTAGGCATAACGCTTCAGTTTGAGGGCCGTCTCATACTCGGCTCACCACCACGGGGGTGGTAGGCGTGCAAAACGGCTAGAAGTTCTGGGAATAGTAGTCAGGCCCGCAGCGATGAGGTTGGTGGAGAACTCAACGGCCTCATCTACCGATCTAAACTCCTCGACTGATTTTTTTTTTTTTTTTATAGAGCCCATCTGGCAACTACCCACTTGGGCATAAGTCGCCGAAAAACACGACAGCCTAGAATTAGGCTACTTTAAAGTTAAAATATGAAAACTTAACAATCAATATAAATTGGAAAAACTTAACAATCGAAGCAATCTCCGGCAGCGGGGGGAGGTCCCCCTCACCCCGGTGCAGGAGAGTGCAACCTAAAACAAAACAATAACAAAAAAAAGGAACCTTAAATAAAGGGGAGAAGGCCGGCCTCCCCCAAAAAGTCAATAAGTCCACCAGTCATGGTGCACGCACTCGTCCCGAGTACAAGGGACAGGCGGTAGCGACCCCGCCCATCCCGGTACCAAGACAGGTATCGTGCGCGAAGATCACCCAGACTGGGACATTCGACAAGAATATGCCGAACAGTCTGGGGGACGACGCAGTCGTTGCAATAGGGCACATGCGAGCGCTCCACCAAGTAACGATGCGTCACACGAGTGTGTCCGATTCGAAGACGACAGAAAGCAACCTGAAGCCGCCGCGGCATTGGGGGATAGGTCCATGGGAACAGTCGCGGCGCAATGGCACGCAACTTTAAGTTCCCCTCGACCGTCTCCCATCTTCTTTGCCAAGCAGTCCGAAGAGCTGCCCGTATTCCTGCCATGTAGTCAGTGTGAGGAAGAGCGAAACGCTGGTCCGGTCGCAGAGTCCTCGCGGACTCTTTGGCGCGCTCATTCTCCGCAATTCCTACATGTCCAGGAACCCAGCAGAAGATAATCTCGACATCTGCCCGGCTCGCCAAAACCGTGGCGTCACGGATATCGCGAACCAGGGGATGCGGAGATTCCAATGCCCCGAGAGCACTCAGGGCGCTTTGTGAGTCGCTATAAATCACAATCCGGTCTCCGAACCGGGCACGTCGCGTAATCTCCCGTACCGAGTGGTGTATTGCCACCAGCTCGGCCGTGAAGACAGACGCAGCGCCTGGTAGAGCCCCGCTGACTTCAAACAGAGGGGATACGGCGTGGAAGCCGACCCCCTCTTGGGACTTGGAGCCATCCGTATACACTGGCACGGTACCAGCGTGACACGATGTGTGCTCCAAAAAGGTCGAACGCAATACTCCCGGCGCAGTACAAGCTTTGGGAGCAGAGGCGTGGCGACAAATAGCCAAATGTGGTACCCTCCAGGGTGGCGTCCTGGGCAGAACCAGGGGCGCCACCGGCCCGAGAGCTATATCTACCTCTCGAAGGAGTTTCCTGGCCCTAAACCCAAAGGGCTTAGGGTATGATTGGCGTCTCTCGGCGGCATAGGCACCATCGAGATCAGCTGCGGATGCAGTGAGAGCTGTTGGCGACTGAGGGAGGCGCCGGGCTCGCGCGTACAGGCGAGTGATGCACTGCACGCGGCGCAGAGCGAGTGGCATCTCCCCAGCATCGACCAACAGGCTCTCAATGGGGGAAGTGCGGAAGGCACCGGTCGCAAGGCGAAGGCCGGTGTGGTGGATCGAATCCACCTTCCGCAATAAACGCTCGGCTGCGGATGCATAAAACTCGCATCCGTAGTCGAGCTTCGAGCGAACAAAGGATCGATAAAAAAGTAAGGCGGTAGCCCTATCAGCGCCCCAAGCGCTGAACGTCACGGAACGGAGAATGTCCATGGCGCGGGTACAAGAGACCCTAAGGCTGCGAATGTGAGCCTCCCAGGTGAGGCGTCGGTCGAATACAAGACCAAGGAAACGGTGCGACTCAACCACATCCAGGCGCACCCCATTAAGAAACAAATCTGGGTCGGGGTGAAGCCGTGGGTGGCGGCAGAAGTGCACCACCTTAGTCTTGGCCAAAGAAAACCGAAACCTGTGCGCTTCGGCATAGCGAGAGACGCGGTTCAATGCCTGTTGGAGTCGGCGCTCCAGAGTTGGCATCTGGGCCGCGCCAAAAGAGATCGAAAGGTCGTCCACGTAGAGCGTAGCGAGAACATCTTCCGGCAGCACCGAGGTGATGCCGTTGATGCTCAGGGCAAAGAGTGTGACACTGAGGACACTTCCCTGCGGGACACCCTCTTCCTGCTCCTTTGGGCCGGAGAGGGCTCCCCCCACCCGTACGCGGAATCGACAATCTCGCAAAAATTCAGATATAAACATTGGGAGGCGTCCCCTCGCCCCCATCGTGTGGAGAGTCTCCATGATACCGTATCGCCATGCGGTATCATAGGCCTTCTCCAGATCAAAAAACACCTTGGCGTAGTGCTGTCTACGAAGAAAAGCCTCGCAGACGGCATTTTCCAGTCGGAGCAGAGCATCCGACGTGGAGTGGAACTTACGGAAGCCGCACTGTGCAGAAGACAGATGGCCTCCGCTGTCCAGGAAATAGGCTATTATAACATTTACCAATTTCTCCATCAACTTGCACACGCAAGAGGTTAGAGAGATTGGGCGGAAACCGGTCGGAGTAGAGTGATCTCTCCCCGGCTTGCGAAAGGCGAGCACAGTAGCGATTCGCCAGGAGTCTGGGAGAAGACCTTCCACCCAGATCCTGTTGAACAAATCTAACAGAAAGGCCATGCCTCGCTCACCCATGGGCGGTGTCAGCGCACGAAGCGAGAGCGGAGCGCAACTCACTCACAGTAAACTTGTCGTTGAAGGGTTCTCCGCCTCTGGAGGTAAAGTCCAGCCGGCGGCCTTCCGCGACATCACGACGTGCATTGAATGCTGGCGGAGCAGCATCACGGCTAGAGAATGCGGAAAAAGCGGTCGCTAAGGATTCCGCCACGGACGCGGGGTCCGAGATTGCGGTCCATTCTCCTGGAGAACGGGAGGGGGGTCCTGCGAGAACTTGCCCCGAATCCTTTTGACTCGCTTCCACACCTCAGCTAAAGGGGTCTTCCCGTTAAGTGAAGACACGTATGCCCGCCAAGAAGAGCGGCGGGCGTGCTTCGAAATATACCGGAACCTAGCCCTAGCCAGACGAAATTCAGCGACAGTGAAATCGTTCGGGCGGCGCTTATAGCGCATGTAGGCATAACGCTTCTGTTTGAGGGCCGTCTCACACTCGGCCGACCACCATGGGAGTGGTCGGCGTGCAAAACGGCCAGACGTCCTAGGAATAGTAGTCAGGCCCACGGCGATGAGGTTGCCGGAGAAGAACTCAACGGCATCATCTACCGACCTAAACTCCTCGACTGAGATAGAGAATTCAGTCATTTCCTGAAATGCAGGCCACCGCGCCCGCGCCAAGCACCACCGAGGTGGTCTCTCAGGCGGCAGTTGCCCTGAAAATGATATTTGAATGGGAAAGTGATCACTACCATGGAGGTCATCGATCACCCCCGAATCAAAATCAGGCTGTGCATCCGAAGAGCACAAAGATAGGTCAAGGCAAGAAAATGAAGCGGTTCTCGGACAGTGATGCGTAAACTCATCCACGTTTAGGACACCCATCTCAAGCTCTTCGATCAGATCGGCAAGGACTTGTCCCCTGGGATTTATGGAGTAATCTCCCCAGAGAGGATGCCTGCCGTTCAGATCTCCAAGCAAGAGATAGGGCCTCGGCAACCGTGCAACGACGCGGCGGAAGTCCCCCGCGTCGAAGTCAGCTGACGGTGGAATGTACGCAGAAATGATAGTATACCTCCTATCCAGGTGCAGCTGCACAGCCACTGCCTGAAAGGAGGTATCTAAAGAGAAAGGAAGAACGGAGACATCATGCCGGGTGTAAACTGCGCATCCCCCAGCCCGGCCATCCCGAGGTGGTGGGGTCGCAAGACCCTTATACCCCGGGAGGGCAGGGAGGGGGCACGCACCTAGCATGGTCTACTGCAAAAAAATAGCTAACGGGGAACGGGACGAGACGAGCCTCCGCAGCTCCTCCCAGTTGGCCCGGAGTCCACGGCAATTCCATTGAAGGAATATGCCCTCCAGGCCTAGCTCGGAGGAGACGCGGGGGCCCTCCTCGAATTGAAGACCCTCACGGGAATGGCCGTACGCTTCCCGGGGGCAGAACCCCGGGCGCTGTTGGCCGGACAAAGCGCTGAAGGCGCTGTCGCCTTCGAGGACTTATTGGGGGAGGTTGGGCTCGCCATGCGAGTCTTTTCCTCCCTCCGCCTCGAAACCTTAGGCGGGCGTTGCGGCTTCGGAGGCGGGGGGCCCTCTTTTCGAGGAACCACCGTCTCCGAGCCACTCGCTCCACCTCGGGGCGTGGGCGAAGGAGCCGAAGCTCCTTTGTTGCTGTCCTCCTTTCGGGGGACAGCTTTAGGAACCCCGGAAGATGGCCTAGCGACCATCTTCAGGGGTGTTGCCTCCTGTGAGTCTAACGACTCGGTGGAGGCGCGTGGCCGTTTCGCCTTACGGGAAACGGTCACGCTGGGGGAAGAGGGGGGAGCCCTGGTTTTAGCCGGGGCAGGGTATGAGCCCTTTTTGCCGCCAGCTTTACCAGGGGAGCGCCCGGGTTGGGTAGAGCCCGCAGAAGGGCTCCGAATGGGCGCGGAAACAACCGTGCTCGTTGGCCTGGATGGGCCGGGAGCAGAGGGTGCCTTCCTAACTATTGAGGCACTGCGAGAGGTGCTTACAAGCCCGGCAGAGCCAGGCGCCGCCATTCGGGACCACCCCTCCCGCCTGGTGGCCTGGCAGTCCATCGGCATGGCGGCTCCACCTTGGACACGGCGTAAAAAATATAGGTTGTGAAGAGGAGAGGAAAAGGGATGTGAGGAAGGTATGGGTGGGGATGAAGCAGGTTGTTAAAAAACCCCCATCCCGAACCGGAGCTGAGGGGTTAGGGGACAATGTCCCCTCCCCCCTCAGCCCCGATCCGGGGTGGTTGGCTTGAGAAGAAGGTCAGCATTCTACCCTTTGAAATTAGAGGCTGACCAGAGAAAGTTGTGGGAGAGGTTGTATGAAAAGCGACAAGGTAGGGGAGAAATCGGGCTATCTGAAGGAAGGAAGAGAGGCTAAGCTGGGGCCGGATGGAGCGCTGGATCCCGTCAGCACGGCGGCCAGGATGGCAAATCGCCGCGCCCCTTACGGGGACTCCTCGACTGAGATAGAGAATTCAGTCATTTCCTGAAATGCAGGCCACCGCGCCCGCGCAGCACCACCGAGGTGGGCTCTCAGGCGGCAGTTGCCCTGAAAATGATATTTGAATGGGAAAGTGATCACTACCATTGAGGTCATCGACCCCCCCCCTCCCAATCAAAATCAGGTTGTGCATCCGAAGAGCACAAGGATAGATCAAGGCAAGTAAATGAAGCGGTTCTCGGGCAGTGATACGTAAACTCATCCACGTTTAGGACACCGATCTCAAGCTCTTCGATCAGATCGGCAAGGACTTGTCCCCTGGGATTTATTGAGAAATCCCACCCAGAGAGGATGTCTGCTGTTCAGATCTCCAAGAAAGAGAAAGGGCCTCGGCAACCGTGCCACGACGCGACGGAATCCTCGCGTCGAAGTCAGCTGACGGTGGAATGTATACCGAAATGATAGTATACCTCCTATCCAGGTGAAGCTGTACAGCCACTGCCTGAAAGGAGGTATCTTAAGTGAAAAGAAGAACGGAGACATCATGCCGGGGGTAAACCGCGCATCCCTCATCTCGTGGTGGTGCGGTCACAAAACCCTTATACCCCGGGAGGGTATGCAGGGAGAACGCGCCTAGCATGGTCTCCTGCAGAAAAATAGATAAAGGGGAACGGGAGGGACGAGCCTCCGCAGCTCCTCCCAGTTGGACCGGAGTCCACGGCAATTCCATTGAAGGAATATGCCCTACAGGCCTAGCTCGGAGACGCGGGGGGGCCCTCTTCGAACAGAAGAGCCTTACGGGAATGGCCGTACGCTTCCCGGAGGCAGAACCCAGGGCGCTGTCGCCTTCGAAGAATTATTGGGGGAGGTTCGACTCGCCATGCGAGTCTTTTCCTCCCTCCGCCTCAAAATCTTAGGCGGAGGTCCACTCAGTCCACCACTAGGTGTGGGCGAAGGAGCCGAAGCTCCTTTGTTGCTGTCCTCCTTTCAGGGGACAGCTTTAGGAACGCCAGAAGATGGTCTGGCGACCAACTTCAGGGGTGTTGCGTCCTGTGAATCTAACGACTTGGTGGAGGCCCGTGTCCATTTCGCCGCACACTGGGGGAAGGGCGGGCAGCCCTGGCTTTAGCCGTAGCTGGGTGTTATCCTTTGTGTCACCAGCTTTACCAGGAGAGCGTCCGGGTTGAGTAGAACCCGCAGAAGGGACCCGAATGGGCGCGGAAACAACCGTGCTCGTTGGCCTGGATGGGCCAGGAGCAGAGGGTCTTTCTAACCATTGAGGCATAAGACGTCCCATGCAGAGCCGGGTGCGCCTGATCTAAATCCTTCACCTCGCGGAATGAGAGTCGATCCTGGGCCTGAACGGCCAGAATTTCTTTCTCAAGGAGATATGCACCACATTGCTTCGAAGCGGGGTGCGGCTCTCCGCAATTGACACACTTGGCCACACACGATTTAGACTTATCGTGTGCGGCCTTGGAGCAATTTACATAAGAGTTCGGATGACCCCGAGTTTGCACGTCTACATGAGCGATTCGTATGGCCGAAGCGGCGACAGTAATAGCACCTCCGCGGCAGTGGCACGAATGCCTTAATACGGTAGCGGTACCAACTGGCACGCACAGTCGAACTTGACGAAGAGTGTAAGGGCGGGTCTCGAGGCCCCTCCCTGTTTTCTCATCGCACGTTCGACCTTGACCGCCCCATGGTCGGCCAGTTGTAAGGTGATGTCCTCTATGGAGTAGTCAACGAGTTCCCTCGCATAAATACTCATTTCACAAAGTTCATGGTAGAGTGCCGCGTCACACTCACCGGGGTGCCATCAAGTGTCCGAAGAGCAATTATCTTGGCCGCCTCGGCGGGATTCGCCAGAAGGCTCCCGTCCGAGAAACGGGTCACCTTCGGCTCTCTACCAATTGCACTAGCTAATCCTCTCCTCTAATGGATCATGTTGCCCTTGGACAACACGGTGCCATCAGTGGAGCGAATAACGAGGAAGCGCTTGAAGCCAGCGGGCTCGAAAACGCCAGGTAACCTTTGAATGAGGCTCCGCGCTGCGCACTTTTGGTCTTAGTCAGGGGCTCCGCAACCGGGGGGGGGCAGAGGGGCCGGATGTGCCAGTCTTGGCTTGGTCGCTTGCCAAAGTGGCAGCAGACCCATCCGTCCCCACAGCCCCCGCGTCTTCTTAGTCTTTTTCTTTTTTGGAGAGGAGGGCAGGAAATGAACCTGCTTCTCCCCTCCGCCGGCAGGAGCACCCAGGCCAGATGGACTGGCCTCAGCCAGGTCCTTCTCCGAAATGGAGAAGGTCCTGGTGGTTGCAGGGGCCTCATCCGGAGGAGATCCCTCCCCTCCTTGTACTGCCTCAGAATCCCCAGCCGTTTGAGGAGGACCTTGCATAGGGGTGGATTCGTGTTCGGTGCTTGGCGCCGAGCCCGGATGCGCCCAGTAGGAGTATTCTCTCTCCTGGGAGTTAAGGGAAGAATCAATGGGTATTATGAGATTATGTGAGATATCATATGGTATACAGGGGTCAATGTGGATTATGGGATAACAGGAGTGCTCATTGGATGATGCGGGATAGCTATAATGGTGTTCTGGGATTAGGGGAGCACTCAAGGGGTTGTACGGGTTACAGAAGGGTTTATTTGGCGTTATGGACCAGATTAGATTTGCAAGCGCGGTGCTACGTCAGTATCGAATGGGCTCAAAGGGCGTGTTACGGGAAGATACCAATGAGTGCCATGGTCTGAAACAAAGATGCCAGAGCCATACTATATAAGTGTCGGGTCAAAAGGTGTTACGGGGGGCATGGAGATAAGTATTAAGCGACGGCTGGACGAATGTTAGTTTCGTCATTTCGTTGTCAGGAGAGTTTCAAGGGTATTACAGAAAGGTGCAATGGGTGTTATGGGAGGGAGTAATGGGCATTATGAGAGGGCCGTGAGAGGGTCATGCAAGGGATAAATGGCTGTTATGAGATGATTCAAAGAGGGCTTAATGGGAGATCTCGGCTCATGGACTTGTGGAGGGAAAAGAAAAGCAGAGAAACAGTGAAACGCCCCACCTCGCAGCTAGATGATGGGAGCCCATCCGAAGTCAGCCCAAGAAAGGCAAAATGATAAGGGTGTTCCTGGGCAATCTGACAAGATGATTAACAAAGAGGTCTACAAAAATGCACTGAAATGTGAAGCAAAAGTAATAGTTTCAGGAAAAATGGTCGAATGCACACATTTTATTAAAAATATATATTTCTAAGAAAAAATACAAAGCTCTCATAGGTAATTGACAATTTACCACCAAAAAATATCTATAATATCTTGCATTTCAGCATAAAAGTATAAAAATTTGTTTCATGTGAGCTTGCTAATTTGGGGCCTCATCTGCACTCCAACCACTTTTAATGAAAAAGCACGATCTTTGTTGTTAGCCTTCTTGTCTGAGGAGACAATTATGTGTGAAGAATGTCAATGGTTGAGGGGGGACAGCATTTGCAGTCTAAAAAGTCCAATTCTGGAGTCACAAACTTGCTGCACGTGCTGCAGGAGAGGACTGATGCTGTATTTCTTATCCCATCTATCTTGCCAGTTGATTCAGCACCTTTCTTCACTGCCTTTCAGTTCCTTGTGGACTGTCATTGTCCATCTAGAGGGGTCTTCAGCTGCAGTCTCACAGGTTGTGGGGTCAATGTTGCTCTGCTTCATCTCTCGTTTATAGACATCCCTGAAGGAAAGGGTGAAGTGGCCAGTGGGCCCGCCTGAGTTAAGTTGGCTGTAGAGGACAGCCTTTAAGGATGCAGCCATCATCCGTGCAGTGGATGTGTCCAAGCTTATCAGTCTTCTCTTACCCATCAGTTGGTACATACTTGGGAGTTTTGGCTCTTCAAGAACCACATGGTTTAGTACGAGATCTTGCCACTTGAACACAAGGATGCATCTAAGGTCACTGTGTGCGATTTACCTCCAACATAAAACATTCCCCATCACTCAACAATTTACCATCCATTTTATACATTATTATAACCTGCTCTAACTAAACAATGGTTCTAGCTTCCAGTCTGAGCAAGCTCATTTTCTATTATATTATAATGCATTTGAATTTTAATAGTTTATTTACTCAATCTTGATACTATTCATCGTTATTATATATATTTTTATATCATTAATCTTAAATTCTTCGCCGTGTTTAACTCAACAATTTAATCTTAGGTAGTACAATCATGTAGTCAGATAAGCCCAAACTCATACATTACAAATAAAACATAACTCAGCATATTCTCACTAGGGTTGCAAAATAAATCAGGGTAAAATGCTATGAGTAAACCAACTCTAAGAGAGATGATCCTAAATCAATTAAAGGCTTGATAGAACAAACCTTGATAGAATGATTCAATTCATCTAATACTTCTTTAGCAATTTTTATGTTTAATAACTCGTCCCATTTTAGAACACATTAATGCAATACCATGAATTAAAACGATAGTTGGAACTGAAGAAATCACTCCCAATAGTGTACTAACATACCATATTGTATAATGTGATGACATGATTTCACAGTGACTTGTTTCAAATTTCTGTTGGTGTCAATTCATGAATTAAATTGATAATTCAAATAATACCTACGCTTTATCACTTAGTAGCAAATTCTCTCGCATTTTCTATGGATTTAATAACTGGTCCCATTTTAGACCATACATAACATGACTGAGGTCTGTAGCAGACTGTAGCATAAGGTGAGGACTTGTCTTTGAAATAATCCGATGGGGCATGACAGACAAACCTCAGATACTCCAACTTGCGAGGGACATCCTCCTCAGGTCCTATGAGGGAAGGAAGAGAGCTCTTGTAGCATGATCATTTTTATGAAGTTAGGGTCCTACAACACTAAATGTTTCTATCAATTCTCCAATTATGACCATATAAAGGAGTTTAAATGGTAGTATAGGCAACCAAGCGGCAGTTGACATTTGGCCAATGCATGTCTTCCCAGCCCCAAGGTCAGCATGTGGATCTTCAGATTATACATATCTTCAACATTTTCACTTTATCTTTTACTTTATAGATTCTTTACATACTTTCTGTTTGATGCTCTCATTGGTTTTTTTCTTTGTTTTGAGTTACAATGAGTGAATAATCCAGAGAAGCTTTTCAGAACATTTGAACCAAAAGTTGATCCCCATCTCACACTTGAACCAAAAGTTGATACCCAACTCACACTTGAACCAAAAGTTGATACCCATCTCATACTTGAACCAAAAGTTGATACCCATCTCACACTTGAACCTAAAGTGGATACCCATCTCACAATGGATCCGTCTCTGCTTATTAAATTGGCTGAAAGCTTACCCCCACCCCCAACTTGTATCCTTGTAGGCAGTCACTAGAGGGGCACTAAAAAAATACCAAAGAAATAATGTACCAATAATGTATGTTGATGGATCAAACCGATCTTCTGGACTAGGTGATTTCTTAGTTGGTAGGAGCCAAGTAAGAACAGCACTTTTTTCACAATATTGATCTTGAAGGAGTCCACGTATCTGAGCGAAGTATGTTCCTCCTTCTATATCAATGACTGATACTATATCTCCAATTTGATAGTAGGTACCCTATACACAAAGATATTGTTAATATACCAGTGAAAAAAATACTTTAAAGTAATGAGTTCTTTGTCTTTTATGAAGTCTAGCAATTGAGACTATCGCTTGAAGATGCTGGGAACACATACATATGCAGCACATGTACTCAAATTTTAATGCACCAATCTGGTGACTGTCAACAAGGGCACAGCAGCTGTATTGCTGTGCAGAAAGTGATTACCGGTGAGGCTAGCTGTTAGTTGTGTTGCTAAGAGGTGCAGGCAGGGATATTTCTGTAGTTTACTATGTATAGGGTATGTACAGGCACAGTCAAAAGTTTTTGGACACCTCAAATTTCTTATTCCTAGGATGTGTCTGAATATGTTGGTGTAAGTTTGGATGCAGGTTTCCAATACATTTGGAAATCAAAATAAAAGTAGAAGCTTCCTTATAACTTTTTTTCTAAATATCTAAAATGGCAATTCTATTGAAACATGAAATTCTGGTATGAGTAGGTGGTATGTTACAGTAAAAATGTCTTCAAATAACATCATATTTGTTGAATATGATATTCCTTGTCGACAGGATCTGATGATGGCAAAAAAAAACCAGCATGTACCTACCTATACAGTGGAGAAAATAAGTCTGGTATACCCGATGCACAAAGAGGGTGGGCAAATCAAATTCATGTGTTGAAGAGGATTCAAGAAAGTGGGAATATTCAAGACCCAACCTTGTTCTGAATAACCCACACTCAATACATGACATGACAGGTCTCTGCATCGCATGAGCCTTTGAGGATGTCATGTACAGCTCGGTAGAAGCAGCTGATCAACATTTATCATAAGGAAGTCAACTGGCTTGGGCATGTGGTCACCACAACTGGACCAGCAGTCCACATTCCAGTTGTTCTAAACCCCAGGCAACGTTAAAGTTAGGCCAGGAATTCACTTCATCTAATACTTATTTAGCACTTAACATCTTTATATTCCTTCAAAATCTTAGGAGCAGTGATACCGAGAGTGCATAGTGCCAACATTAAAGCATGATGGGCACTCTGTAATGGTATAGGGCTGTGTGTCAAGTTCAAGGGTGGGTTGTCTCACCATTTGCAACACCACCATGAATTCAGAGAAGGACCAAGGTGTCCTGGGAGATTACAAGCTGCCTCCAGCCCGAGACCTCTCCAGAAATGCCTGGAATGTGCTTTTTCACCAGGACGATGCCCCATGGCACAAACCTGCATCCACCATAGTGTCGGGACAACAATATCACAGTGATGGACTGTCCACTTGAATCTCCCGATATGAATCCACTGGAAAGCCTGTGGCAGGACCAGAAAGAGGCCATAAGACATCATCAGCCAGCCTTCAATGAGCAACTGAAGTCAGTCATCACGAGGAGAGGGTCAGCATCACACCCTCTTGGAGAGCAGCCAGGAAGAATTAATGCTCCCATCACTGCCAATGGACTCTCGACAGACTACTCATCTTCCTGTATCAGTTTGGTGGCATTGTAATTTTCAAAGAGCTTCATCTGCTTATCTGTGGCTGATGTTACATGTTTTAGAAAATTTTGTGTTTTATTAAATCTTGGTGATTGTTTGGGACATACAGTGAACCCTCGGCTATTTGCGGTTTGTCATCCACGCCTTCAACTATCTGTGGAAAATTTGGGGCGAGCCTTAAATTCAAAATTTGAGCCATTTCCAGACATCCGTGGAAACTTACGTACATAGTCATAAAACGTAAGTGTTGGTTGGCTGAGACAGGATGATTCCAGCCAATCAGTGTTGAGATCTCACTCGCTCGACTACAGAATGTACAGTATATGTACCGATTTCCCGCGCTCCATTCAGTACACTTGTGTCCCACGCGTGTGAGCGGTAATTTGTATATTTGTCATAATTTTGCATGTTTAATTTCTCGTTTTTTAATCGTTTTACACCCTCAGTAATTCTTGCCTTTTGCACCTTAATATTAACAATCATCATTCCTCAATCAAAACAAAACTATTTCCAGGTGAGTAAACATTATACAATAAAATAATTTAATGTGTTCTGATACTTTATTTCATACTGTATGTGTATGAACATGACAAAACATAAATTCTTGAATTAATATGGCGAGCGTATTACAATGTTTGGGAAGGGTTGGGGGTGTTTTGGGGGTAGCGTCAACTATCCACAGTTTTTCAATATTCGCGGGGGTTTGTGGTCCCTATCCTGCGCGAATATGGGGGGTCAACTGTATATAATTTGGTGTTATTTATTCCTCCTTATGTGACTGCTATATTGATATGCAAATAAAAACTTTACAACTCCGCATTTTTCTAATTTCATAAAATTTCTGAGGTATCCAAAAACATTTTGCCACAGCTGTAGTTGTATTGTGAGTAGTTCACCTCTGTGGTCATTTTGTTAGGATGTAAGCCAGGAGGTATGGTACACATTGAAGTTTGCTCCTAGTATTAGGTTGAGTGATGTTGGTCGAGAGAAGTTTATGCAGTGCCAGTGCCTGTGGTCTTGTTTAGTGATCCGCAGTCTAAGTGGGACCATTTTGTGCATGCATTGCATTATAAGAGTACTAGTGTACCTTGTGAGATGGGTGTGTTGTAGTGCAGTATGTGCATGGGTCTGCGTTAATTTCAATTATCAAAAGCAAGCAAACCTCCTTAGAGTAGCTTAAGGTAGGCAGCATCTATAGCTGCCTTTCAAGGTTATAAGAGAAGGGTGCAGAAGATCAGAACATGGAAACACAAATACTGGTGTATTTTATGTTCAATAAAATGTGCAAGGGAGAAAGAATTGGGCAGCAAGGCAAGAATTAAATACATCTATGAAATACTAATGGCAACAAAACCATAATAATAATGCAATTTTACTATCCTTCAAATTATTAGCCCCTGTTGAAGTGTCATCACTAGTGGGAGAAGGGGGGTGTACAGGATGACACAAGATTTATTTTATTAAGATATCCTTTCAATTAGTTATGACAACAGAAACATTTTTTCAGGAACACAACTTACATGTATCAATATAGCTACAATGCTAAATGCTAAAAGCACACCCTGTTGCTTTTATTACTGTTGATGCAATTAAGAACATAAGAAAAGAAGGAGACTGCAAAAGACCATTCATGGCCTACACTTGGCAGCTCCTGTTCCAGTCAACACACAAAAGATTTCTTACCAGAGAAAAGTCATCAACATCGTCATCCTTTACAGGAGTTCGTCAGATCTAATCTACAATATACATAAAATGCATCCAGAGGATTATGTCCATTCATGCAACCGCAAAATATAATCTCCCCACTCCTTAGAAAAATATATACATATGTACATAAAAAAGTCAGTCCCATCTAGCAGCTTCATCCATATATTTATCTAATCTATTCTTAAAACTACCCAGAGAGGAGGCTTCTATCACATGTCTAGTGAGCCTATTCCATTCATCTACCACACGATTTGTAAACCAATTCCTCCCAATCTCCTTCCTAAACCTATACTTATCAAGCTTAAACCCATTGCTACATGTCCTGTCATGTTCACTAAGTATAAGAACCTTACCCAGATCCCCTTTATTATATCCTTTTACCCATTTGAAGACTTCAATCAATTCCCCTCTGACTCTTCTCCTTTCCAATGTATGTAGATTTAGTTTTCTGAGCCTTTCACCATAAGGTAAGTTCCTTAGCCCACCAATCATTTTTGTCATCCTTCTCTGCACAGACTCAAGCAAATCAATATCCTTCCTATAATATGGTGACCAAAATTGTACTGCATAGTCTAGATGAGGCCTAACTAGCGCCAGATACAGTTTTAGAATGACTTCAGCACTCTTATTGCTTACACTCCTCCTAATGAATCCCAATATCCTATTAGCTTTATTCTTAGCATTTAGGCATTGCTTTCTAGGACGAAGGTCTGAACTTACCAAAATACCCAAGTCCCTCTCACAATCGGTCCTCCCTAAAATTCTCCCATTTAATTTATAACTATTCAATGGATTATTTCTACCTATACTAAGTACACTACATTTGTCTAAGTTAAACTTCATTTGCCATTTCTTGGCCCAATTGGACAGAATGGTCAATTCATCCTGCATTACAACAGCATCAGAATCAGCCCTAATGGCCCTACCTAGCTTAGTATCATCAGCAAATTTACTCAGGTCACTACTTATACCTATGTCAAGATCATTAATATAAATTAAGAATAGCAAGGGAGCAAAACAGATCCTTGTGGAACTCCACTGCTAACACCCCCCCACTCAGATTTAACTCCATCTATACTAACTCTTTGCTGTCTGTCACCAAGCCATTATAGTCACTGATTTTATCAAATAATCTGGTGCTTGGGCTACAATATTGAAGTAATGTTGTACATGTTGTGGCATGCACATATGCAGAGTTGAGAGTAATGGTATTGACTATATGAATTTTATGCCTAGGAAAATCTTTCATTCGATGATGTGGAGAAGATTTAATGTGTGTCAGAATTGTGCATGTTGAATGGTTGAGAGAATTGTTATTTATTTGACATGTAATTGTATGAGTTTTAATATTAGAAAATAATTCATCTGACAGACTTCTTCCAGTGCTATCAGTTGCACTATCACAGATGTAGATGCTGGTTCATATGCATTGTAATATAGTTTAATTATTACAGTTAACATAAGAAAATAAGAATATGCTAAAGGCTAATCAATAAATAGCCTATACGAGGTAGCTCCTGTTCGAATCCCCAAGTTTAGTTCAACCTAGCATCCTCTCCATATATTTATCCATTCGATTCTCAAAACTCCCCAGGGAGGATGCTTCTATCACATGACTATTGAGCGTATTCTATTCATCTACCACTCTCTTTCCTAAGCCTAAACCCATTGCAGTGTCATATCCTGATCATTAAAATAAGAACCTTACCTATGTCTACCCACTTGAAGACCTCAATGAAGTCCCCTCAAACTCTTATCCTATCTAACATATGTAGTTTTACTCTCCTAAGCCTTTCACCATAAGGTAAGCTCCTCAACCCATGAATCAATCTAGTCATTCCTCTCTGCACAGACTCAAGCAAACAAATATCCATTCTATAATATGACCAAAATTGCACCACATAGTCAAGATGAGGCCTAAATAATGCCAGGTACAGTTTCAGAATGATATCGGCACTCCTATTACTTATACTCCTCACAATAAACCCCAATACCCTATTAACTATTCTAGCACTTATGCTCTCATTTCTAGGCCTGGAGGTCCGAATTTATCAGGACAGACAAGTTTCTTTCGCATTCTGACCTTCCTAAAACTCTCCCATTGTTTATAATTATTTAGTGGATTCGACCTACCTATACTAAGTACACTACACTTGCTTATGCAAAATTCCATTTGACATTTCTATGTTCATTGTGATAGTAGTCAATTCATTTTGTAAAACTTCAGCAACAGTCAGAACTTATAATTTTACCTAACTTTTCATTTTCATTGTTTGTGTTGATAAATATTATTTTGGTATGTGTGATTTTAGAGATGCCTAAACACCTCTCTGAAGTGGAGAAGGCACAGATACTCACTTTGAGGGAGGATAATTTATTACAAAAGATATCTGTCGCTGGACAGGAAGAGGAGGAGCGACAGTCAGGAGGGTAACTGCAGTGGCTCATAGTTTACCAACAAACATTTTTCCCAAACGGAAACTTGGGACTGGGAGACAAAATAAGACTTCCAGGAAGACTGATCTGTTGCTATAAAGGGAGGTGTTGAAGAATTCCTTCATTACAGCCACCAAACTAAAAAAAATCATCTCAAGCTGCTGCAAAATGTGTTGATTCAGATCATTCAACATTGTCTGCAGAAGGACCTTGGGATCCCAAGTCAACATGCTGACAAGAAACCTCTCCTCACCCGAGCCTGGTGAAGAAAACTCGTTTTGCAAAGAGATATCTTCACTGGACTGCAAATGATTGGATGAAAGTGATGTTTTTTGATGAAAGCTGCTTTAAGTGTATCAGAGGGGTGAGTGGGAAAGTGCGATGACCCTTGTTATACTGTTCATACTATTAAACACCCCAACCAGGTGATAGTGTGGGGGAGCTTTTAGTAGAAAAGGTGGGAGGGGTGCCTTTTATCTTTTACCTAGAAATGGTACAATGAACAGTGATTGTTACATGAACATTCTGGATGACCATTCAAGGCACAGATTTTTTTCAGGAAAGATGGGGCCCCCTGCCAAATCTCAAGAAAGGTAAAAAACTACCTTGTTGGCCACAATATCAATATTTTGGAGTGGCCTGGTAACAGCCACGACCTAAACCCCATCAAAAATTACTGGGCTTTCATGAAAGACCAGCTCGCCACTGGCTGCATCAATGCCCAGGTGTCTGCATTTGGTCATCAGGGCAAAGGGTCAGAAGATAAAATATTGACAGGTATGTTTTCATTAATTTTTTTAAAGTTTCTAAACACTTTTTTAAATGTTTTTTTTCTTGCGAGAGTCGGCCCTTTCAGTGGGAGATCAGTTTCGATTGCGATGACTGTAGGATGATCTGGTCTCCATGATATTGTATCGTCATGCAGTATCATAAACCTCCAGATCAAAGAACACAGGCCAAGTGCTTTTCACAAATGAAAGCGTTGTAGATAGAATTTTTCAGCGAGCATGGCATCCAATATAGAGTGCAACTTGCAAAAGCCGCAGTGTACGAGAGAAAGGTGGCCCACATTAACCAGAAAGTAAGCTAGCCTAACATTAACCAATTTCTTCATCAACTTGTTGCACAAACATGAAGTTAGAGAAATTGTGGGAAACCAGCTGTGATAGTGATTTCTACCAGGCTTGCAAAAAGCAAGCATGGTAGCCATTCACCAGGAATCTGGGAAGATATCCTCCATCCAGACCCTCTTGAACAAGCTAAGAAAAAGGACATATCTCGATTACATAGGTGTCAAAGCACAACCTATCATCCATACCAGGGCCAGTATCTGCGCATGAAGCGAGGGTGGAATGCAGCTCATGTCATGTAAACAGGTCAATTGAAGGGTTCCCCTCCTTTGGAGGTGAAATTCAGTTGGTGGCCTTCAGCAAGCCCAAATCATGCTTTAAAAGCTGACAGAAACGGAGAGAAAGCAATTGTGAAGGACTACCATGGATGGTCTGAGATTTCATTCCCATTCTTCTGGAGGGTGGGAGGGGGAACTGGGAGATCTTACCCTGAAATCTTTTGATGCACTTCCACACCTCTGAAATATATGATCTTCCAGTCAAGTAAGAGAGATATGCCCAAGAAGTGCAGTGAGCATGCTTTGAACATACCATAGCCTGGCCCTCATTTGTATCCAGTGAAATTATACAGGTGGTGGTTGGAGCAAGTGACTTTAATGAGGGCCATCTCATACTCAGCCAAGAAGTCAACAGTATGCAAAATGGCCAGACATTCAGAGAATGGTAGGCAGACCTATGGCAATGAAGGTGCTGAAGGAAAACTAAACCTCATTAACCGACCAAAACTATACCCACTCTAAGTCGCACCAAGGTAGTTTCTCAGGTGGCAGCTGTAAAATAGAGGCTATGAATTATAGACTGTGAACAACAATAATTAACAACACAGCATAGATGCCATGTGTCAGATAATCTCAACATCCACCTGACTTGCAGCAACTGCCACATCACAGATACTGTAAACCAGAGGGTGTGAAGATTCAAATCCCCAGGGTGCTTTGTGAGCTGCTAAAGATAACAATTTTGTCTCAGAACCGGGCACCCATGGAATCTGTATCCTCTGTATCCACTGGCACGGATCAAGCATGAGAAGAAGTGTGCTTCAAAAAGGTCAAATGGAATACTAGCGGTGCTGTGGAAGCAGAGGTATGGCGACAAATAATCAATAAAAATTGAAAAAAATAAATTCCAGTTATTCACACACACCCGTTCACACAGAGGGAGGGAGAAGGTATTGGGAAAATGACTGTTGTAGAATGGCCTAAGGAAAGAGGGGTGTGGTGGAGTGAATGTGAGTGTGTGTGTGTGTGTGTGTGTGTGAAGGGCCATTCTCCCACCTTTTTTCACAATACCCTCTCCCTCCCTCTGTGCGAACGGGTGTGTGTGAATAACTGGAATTTAGCTCTTCACTTCATTATACATCCATTCACACGTCTTTTCATTTGCAACATTCACCCCGACATCTGTGCTATCATTCATACCTACCTTATTGACAGTGGAGAGGTGACCCAGTACATCTCCGACTTGGATCCTGTCCTTTTACACTGGGGTCTGCCTGCACACATACAAAAGGATCATTCATTCTCATCAAGCCATCAAACACACAAGCAACACGCTTATAACACGCATCCTTTCCATCCAATATCTCGGTGTTCTCACCCACATCCAAACTAACATCTTTACTCCAACTCTCTAACAGACACCCTTTCACCTTTCACAAGCCTTACACTCTCCATAGCAGTCACCTTAATACCAGTAAACACACTCCTCAAAACACTACCATCTTTTCCTAAATACAACTTATACACCCCATTTTTACCAATCTTTCTCTCAATCTGATCACTCGCAGGATGCAAAACCATACACCATACTCACTACTCACCTTATCAATCACAGATAATTCACATTCCTTCATCAACATACAATGCATTCGAACAGCTGACCTTATCATTCCAATCACAGGCACTCTCCTACTACCAATACCTACCAAACTACCTTTACACTCAGACAGGAGGGCTTTATCACTCACCCTATCATACACATCCTTATATACCAAGCTCGCCTTGCACCCAGAATCTATCAAAGCCAAACACTCAATCCTGTTCACTTCAATCTTTACACTCAGACACTCATACTTCCTACCAGACAGCACTTTCACACTAGACAGACCTACCAACACATCTTTCACACTCACACCCACAGAGGATACTTCATCAGGTACCTTCTCACAATTCAGTTTCCCGACTCAGTCTTTCCATTCACACCTTGCGCTCTCAATCTTATCCAACACTTTTCCCTTGAATGTCCTTCCATTGCACAATAGCTACATACATTTCTCTGATCATGGCACATTCTTGCATAATGACCAGCCTTTCCACAGTTACCACAAGCATAATTCATACACCCTCTAGCAGTCACTCCACCATTCAACTTCGGACAGTCTCTCTTTGAATGGCCCTTCTCTTTACACTCGAAACATTCCTTCACACTTTCCTGACAATCTTTCACCATATGCCACTTCCTTCCACACGCAAAACATGCACCAGACGTCCACCTGCATTCAGCCAGCACATGTCCCTTTCATCCACACTTACGACATTCCACACTCCTTTTCACTCCATTCTGCCTCTCATTCAATGGGATATACCTCGGTTGTTCCCTCATATACCCATTTCCATGCTTGATGGAGTAGATGTGAGAGTGCCCGATAGTGTGGATGACTTAAGGAAGGCAGTAATGAGTGAAGTATGTAAGAAGCCTGAAATTATTGGTATGGCAAGGGTGCGGAACTTTATGAAAGAATTGAGAGCGATGTGTATGCAAGGGGTCATGCCATTTCAGGAAGTGTTGATTGTACTGAGTCATTTGTATGGAGTGATTGTTTATGTGCACTTTGGTGGTGAGAGGCCGATTGTGTACAAAGAGGAGAAGATGAAGGGTTTGAATGCTAATGTGGTACATTTGCAGTGTTTGAGCGGTGTGCACTACAATTGAGTGATTGAAAAGTGCTCATATATGAGAGAAGAATGATTGTCTGGATGAAGATGAGTGTGTGGTGAGTGATGATATGGGAGTTGATGACAGTGTGGATATCAGTGCTGATGTTGGTTTGCTTGTTCCTTCTATCTATTGTGAACATGGTGGACCTGATATGATGGAAGCGAGAGTGAAAGTTGGTGAAAGGTTCTTCTGTGGTTTGATTGATACTGGAGAACAAATCTGGCCTACTACCACCCCCTACAGCGCACAAGTGATAATCCTGTACCCCTTTTCATTCAGGTTTTTTTTATTTTGTTGCATGGACATTGTTTGGTAAAGTACCGATTGATTGGCGGTTTTGGTACAGATTTGTTTTCTGCGCCCATCAGTTTTTTGTTTTTGGCTGGGAGAATTGAAATTTGTATAGGGTATTTATTTTGAGTGCACACCTGTATTTATTTTTCTTGTTAATATAAATTGTAATTATTATTGTATTTTTTTTTCTTGTAAAGGACTGTATATCAAATCGTATCAATTCTTCCTTGGGGTTCTCAAGGTTCATAAATTCTAGGATAAGGTTGGAACGCGGGGTTAGTGTTGCCTTTGGCCCGCTAAAGCATCCTGACTGAAGGAGGCACCGGGCTCATGCATCTTCTTCTTCTTGGCTTTTCCCAACTCAGGGTCGCCATTTTTTAAGAGTCATTTCCAAAGATTTCTGTTTGGTGCACTTCTTCTATTTAGTCCTTTATCTCTCATACCACTCAGAATAGTCTTTCCATCTCATTTTCACTCTTCCTCTTCTTCAGGTCCTCTGGGTCAGGGTGGAGCTGTGGATGGTGGCAGAAGTGCACCACTTTAGTCTTGGCCAAATAAAAATGAAAACTGTGTGCGTCAGCATAGCAAGAGATGCAGTTAAATGCCTTCTGGTTTAGATGCTCCACCGAGAGATAAAAAGGTCAACCACATAGTGCAGCAAGAACAACTTCCAGCAGCACTGAGGTGATACCATTGATGCTCTGGGCAAAGAGTGTGAAACTGAAGACACTTTCTTCCCTGAGGGATGGCCTCTTCCTGCTCCATTGGGATGAAGAGGGATCCCCCACCTGTACACAGAATCGACGATCTTGCAGCAATTCAGAAATATGTGGAGAGTGTCTATGATACCACATCATCATGCGGTATCATAGGCCTTCTCCAGATCAAAAACATCATAGCGTAGAGATGTCTATTAAGGCCTTACAGAAAGCATTTCCCAATTGGAAGAGAGCATACAATGTGGAGAAGAACCTAAGGAAGCCGCATTGTGCAGAAGACAGGTGGCCTCCACTGTCCAGGAAAAAGGCTAATCTAACATTTAACAATTTCTCTCCACAGTTTGTGAAAAGCAGAGCACAGTAGCCATTCACATGAGTCTGTCACCATCCTGTTGAACAAACTTCGTAGAAGTGCCATGCCCCACTCACCTAGGTGTGAAAGCATGGCAGTAATGATGAGCTATAGTTTTTATGTCACATACTGTACATATAACCTTACCAATCTGGATTAAGCCAGAGTGGTGAGGTACAAAGGCTGTATCATCACCCGAGGGATAGGCTGATGGGTCTTGCAATGGACCACTTAGGCTGAGCTCGTAGGTATGTCATTACTATTACTATTACATTCATTGATAGGAAAATTATGATTTAGAAGTAACATTAGTATAAAAAAACATTACTAATGACTATATTTTCTGGTATGGGAAGAGCTCCATGGCAGGGCAGGACACACTGCATTACCCTAATTGTGTGACACCAGCCCTGGTGATGTCCCTGATCTGTTGTCATTAGTATTTCATGTGTGTTAATTCTTGCATTTCTGTCCAATTGGAGAAGTGGGGCAATAATTGTATTTCCATATTCTGACTTAATCTTCCTCACACTTCGATGATGACCTTGACAAAAGTGTGGCCACATCTGCTGCCTACCTCAGGTTACTTCGAGGAGGGTTATATATGCAGAAGCCATTATAGTGGAGTTATCCCTATGCTTTTATTATCAGTATTATTGCCATTATTACTTTTTTCATTAATATATAGCTAAACATGTACTACACTTCAGTCTGTCTACTATGAATCTTATTCATATGCTGACCTAGTCATTGGATGCTCACATCCACTATAAAAGGGCTGAACATTTGGAATGGGGATCATTATCAATCAGGAATTTTTCTTTGAGGGTTTTAGTTTAATACAAAAAAGCTTAGCTCATAAAAAGATTGGACTTCAGTTGTACCTTCATCCCTTCCATGTCTTCTGAGTTACATGTCTTATGAGGTATATAAAATATGTACATATGTTTGGGCATGCCCAATTTAAAGAAAACTATGTAAGAAAGTATAAATAATTGCAGAAAACCTATAACCTCCTGCCTGTTGGAAACCTTATTTCTTCTCTCTCCTAAATATTTCTATAGTTTTTACTTGTTCTTTTTGTAGTTTTTTTCCACCTTAATGATGGAATGCCACTATAGTGGCAGGTGCCTTTCATACAGTTAGAACAGGGATTACAAAATATTGGTTCCTGCTTATCAAGCTTCTATCTCTTAAAGAGGGGGCACTGATAAAGTGGATCTATTCATAAATCAAGCAGAATGTCACTTCTGGCAATGTAAGAAAGAAGATAAATACTCAAATATTTAGTAATTCATGTGGTTCATATCTATAGTAGCAACAAAACAAAAGTATAATGAAAGTAAATTAGATGAAAATATAATTATTTATGTGTAGTAGCATTCACATGTAAATATGAATCTCTAAAAAATCATGAAAAAATAAAAAAATAAGATTTTTCCAATCCTTCAACATGGAGAGGTAATGAAATACCCATTATTAAGGCCTTCAACATGGAGAGGTAATGAAATACCCATCGTTAAGGGGTTAATAATAATAAACCTTGATCATTACTATCATAACCCAAAATGAGGTATTGGCATGTATTATGCCCAAAGAATGGAAACAAATGAGACAAAATAGGCTGTCATAGTCAGGTGGCTCCTAGTGAATATACAACCCAATCCAACAAGAATTTGATGCACATAAAATCATAGATAAAAGCTAATATCCAGCCTAGCACCTCCACCACTTTTACACATGGGATACAGTTAGATTTAGTCACCTAGGATGGGCAGCTGTCAGTAATGTTACTTTTACTTCTCAGCCACAAGGAAATGAAGACCATCACTTGCAATTGATAAACTTTTTTTTTTAATTTTAGGAGCCCATCTGACAACTACCTACTTGGGCATAAGTCGCGTACTCATGACAACCTAGTACTAGGCTACTTTAAAATAAAAATATGCAAAAAACAACAAGAATAAAAAAGGGAAAATGGCAGGAAGCAAGCTTCTAGGAAGAAAACAACAACAAAAACCTAGTTAAATAAAGGGGAGAAGGGACAGGCGGTAGCGACCCCACCCATCCCCATCCGGGACAGGTAACATGCGTGAAGATCGCCTAGAAGGGGACATTCAACAAGAATGTGCCAAACAGTCTGGGGGAGTAACGCAGTCTTCACAGTAGGGCGCAGGCAAGTGCTCATCAAATGGCGGTGCTCGCGAGTGTGTGCAATGGCACGCAACTTTAAGTTCCCTTAGACCATCTCCCAGCCTCTTTGCCAAGCAGCCCGGAGAACTGCCCGTATTCCTGCCAAGTATTCGGTGTGAGGGAGATCAAAATGCTGGTCCAGTTGTCCAAGTCTTGCGGACTCTTTGGCACCCTCATCAGCACACACTCATTCCCCGCAATTCCTATATATCACGGATATCGCGAACCCGGAAATACGGAGATTTCAATGCCCCAGGAGCACTCAGGGTGCTTTGTGAGTCACTATAGATCACAATCTGGTCTCCGAGCCAGGCAATTAATAAGCAGGAAGAAAAAGAGACATGCAATCCATGAACATATATTCAATCAGCAAGGAAATGGTGAAATGAGTATATAGAAGAAAAATAAATAGAGGACAAGGGAGAGTAAAAAAAAATATCAATGGTGACCAAGATCTCCATGCTAAACCCCATCCATACAAAGAGCTTGGAACGAAGAGTAGATTTTTCAACTCCCCAAAATATTCTCATGAAGAACACAACCCTCAATATTTTTAAGAACTAAATGCTGGAACTGACAAGTATTTTGAGACTAATAAGAAACTTTTTGAATCATCAAAAGAGCAACGCAAGCTATAGGAAGGAAATTACAAAATTTCCTGCATGATATAATACAACTGATAACACCTGTGTTCGCACCAGTTAATTTTCCACTTGGCCAACTTACTTGGTAAAAAATATAATCTGATGTCACTGGAGTAGAAACAGCAACAGGCGCTTTAGTTGTCTGTAAAGATATAAAATAGAAAAAAAACATAGTCTTAGATTCATAATATCAATGGTATTAACAAACATCTTCCATCAATGCTGCAATATAGACACATACAAGTAGTTGATTTGGAACAGATCCAATTCTTTTTCTAGAGCTCCTCTAACCAATGCATTTCCATACAAATGAGAAATAATGAGAAAAAGGGTCCAAAGAAAAAAAGGAGAGGTAGCTAAATAAAAAGATGAGTAATATTAAAAGGGTCTGAGATAAAAAGAGATTGTAATACCAAATGACTTGAAAGGTTAAAAACCTCAAGGAAACAAGTTTAAACAACCACAATTAATGGCTTTGGAGTAGTAGTATTTCGCCAACCTGCCTTTATCCAGGTGGATCACGATGGTCCTCTTTGAGGAGAGGTACCAGGAAGTATTATGTTTTGATACCAAACAGCGTTCAGGTGTAACCTTCATGACCCCAGGGCAAAGGGACCTGTTACACATCAGAGGTATTTGGATATAGATAACCATCAGCAGGAGTCCTTGGAACAGAGTGCATGTGTGTGTTGTGCTGCAAATACGGGAGAAAAGAAAGCATTGTTGTAATTGGCTATGTGTGTGATGACAAGTGTAAGACTACCCACCCCAGTACAGGGGTGAGCAAAGCAAATCCAAAATTTGTAGCCAGATCTCCCAGTGCCACAACATTGGCAGACCAACACTGTATCCACTCTGCTAGCAAGAGCTATAATAAGAACATAAGAAAAGAAGGAGACTGCAAAAGACCATTCATGGCCTACACTTGGCAGCTCCTGTTCCAATCAACACACAAAAGATTTCTTACCAGAGAAAAGTCATCAACATTGTCACCCTTTACAGGAGTTCGTCAGATCTAATCTACAATATACATAAAATGCATCCAGAGGATTATGTCCATTCATGCAACCGCAAAATATAATCTCCCCACTCCTTAGAAAAATATATACATATGTACATAAAAAAGTCAGTCCCATCTAGCAGCTTCATCCATATATTTATCTAATCTATTCTTAAAACTACCCAGAGAGGAGGCTTCTATCACATGTTTAGTGAGCCTATTCCATTCATCTACCACACGATTTGTAAACCAATTCCTCCCAATCTCCTTCCTAAACCTATACTTATCAAGCTTAAACCCATTGCTACGTGTCCTGTCATGTTCACTAAGTATAAGAACCTTACCCAGATCCCCTTTATTATATCATTTTACCCATTTGAAGACTTCAATCAATTCCCCTCTGACTCTTCTCCTTTCCAATGTATGTAGATTTAGTTTTCTGAGCCTTTCACCATAAGGTAAGTTCCTTAGCCCACCAATCATCTTTGTCATCCTTCTCTGCACAGACTCAAGCAAATCAATATCCTTCCTATAATATGGTGACCAAAATTGTACTGCATAGTCTAGATGAGGCCTAACTAGCGCCAGATACAGTTTTAGAATGACTTCAGCACTCTTATTGCTTACACTCCTCCTAATGAATCCCAATATCCTATTAGCTTTATTCTTAGCATTTAGGCATTGCTTTCTAGGACGAAGGTCTGAACTTACCAAAATACCCAAGTCCCTCTCACAATCGGTCCTCCCTAAAATTCTTCCATTTAATTTATAACTATTCAATGGATTATTTCTACCTATACTAAGTACACTCCATTTGTCTATGTTAAACTTCATTTGCCATTTCTCAGCCCAATTGGACAGAATGGTCAATTCCTCCTGCATTACAACAGCATCAGAATCAGCCCTAATGGCCCTACCTAACTTAGTATCATCAGCAAATTTACTCAGGTCACTACTTATACCTATGTCAAGATCATTAATATAAATTAAGAATAGCAAGGGACCCAAAACAGATCCTTGCGGAACTCCACTGCTAACACACCCCCCCTCAGATTTAACTCCATCTATACTAACTCTTTGCTGTCTGTCACCAAGCCATGACTGAATCCACCTAAATATACTGCCATCGATCCTGTGTGCTTTGACTTTGCTCAGAAGCCGTAAGTGTGGCACTCGATCAAAAGCCTTACTAAAGTCCAAGTATAAAATATCATAGTTTTCATCATTATCTGCTGCTTCATACACCTTACTATAAAAAGACAGCAAATTAGTCAGACAGGATTTACCCTTACTAAAGCCATGCTGTGATTCTTTTATCAACTTATGCTTATCCAAGTGATCTCTAATATTCCTTGCTATAATAGATTCCATCATTTTCCCTACCACTGATGTCAAACTTACTGGTCTGTAATTAGACATATTTGTTTTATCCCCTTTCTTAAATATAGGTATCACATTGGCTTTCTTCCGTGCCACTGGCACAATGCCACTCTCCAATGATTTTCTAAAGATGCATGCTAGGGGCTCACTTAACACATCCTTACATTCTTTCAAAATTCTAGGAAAGACCTCATCAGGACCGGGTGCTTTACTACTTTTGATTTTATCAATTTCCTTTGTCACTATCTCCTTTGTGATCAAGATATCCTTTAATTTCTCTTCATCATTACCCTGAAAGATCATTGACACCTCAGGTATATTTAGAGTATCCTCCTGTGTAAATACTGAGAGAAAAAAGTCATTTAGCATTCCAGCCATTGAGTCCCTATCACTCACTAATTCTCCATTGGAATCTATAGGTGGGCCTATTTTATCTCTAGCCTTAGTTTTGTATAATTGATAAAAACTTTTAGGATCTTCCTTTGCCCTATTTGCCACTTTAATTTCATAATTTCTCCTTGCTACTCTAACTAACTTTTTAACATCTCTTGCTAGTTCATTATATCTGTGCCTTAAGTGATCCTCTCCATTTTTTATTTTCCTATAAATGCCCTTTTTAATGCCAATATAATGCTTAATTTTATCTGTCATCCATTTTGGGTCATTATTTTTAGTCCTAATCTCCTTATATGGAATGTTAATCATCTGACCTGTAATTAATTGCTCAATTATTCTTTCATACTCCTCTTCAATTGTAATCTCTTTATCCTGGTGATTATTGTCTCCACTAACTGATATCATTGAATCTATTCCTGAATTGATTTCATTGCCTGGTTTCTGTACAACTGCCTCCAAATAAGTCCTTAGCCCATTATAATTTGCTCTTCTAAAGTCAGGAATTTTAACATTGTTCATGCTACTATCAATACCATTCCATTTCATCTTGAATTTAATTTCACAATGGTCACTATTACCCAAATTTCCTCCAATCTCAGTATCCTTAATAACTTCTTCCCTATTTGTCAGAACTAAATCCAGTATATTATTACCTCTAGTGGGTTCGTTAATAATCACCCCTCCTCCTCTCTTCCTATTCCTATCTGTATGGAACATGTTAAAGCCCTCAATCTCAACCTCAGGTTTAAAGTGATTACCTGCCAAATCAAGCCATGACTCTGTTATCGCAATTATATCAAAATTCTCTTCACTCGCTAACGCTCTTAAGAGATCTATCTTATTCCTTATACTCCGACCATTTGTGTAGTATATTTTTAAATTTTTTTTATTATTTCCCTCTCCCCTAGCTATTCCTCTATCTCTGCATCCCTTCCATTTCCTACACCTGCCCTCTATTCCTGTTATTCCCTTACCTCTAACAGCTTCTAGTTTCCCACCCGTAAGGACCTAATCACACTATCCAGCTCCCCCCATAGAACCTCAATACCTGCCCGACTAAGATGGAGCCCATCCATCGCATGCAACCTCCTATTCCCTTAAAACCCTCCCCAGACATCTACAAACACCAATCCTAACTCCTCACACAGTCCTTTCACAAATTCATTCAGACCAATTGCACGCAACAACCATTCTACCCCCACATCCAATCTCTGAAGCACACCAGAAACAACACCTTTTACCCTGCTTTTACTCATCCTTTCAACTAACCTTTTATACTGCTCACGTAACTCACATGTACCCACCTTCTTTACATCATTCACTCCCACATGCGTAATCACAACTGCATCCCTCTCACACCCAGAAACCAGCCTATCATACCTCTCACAAACATCACTTACACCAGCACCCGGCAGACAAACTCTCATTCCCTTCCACTTGCTATCACTCAACTTCCTATCTAAATACCTAATCTGAGAGTCACCCATCACTAGCACCTCAGTCATTCTCCTATTCTGTCTTGGCCTAACATTACCCTCCCTCCTGCTCGCAGTCACACTACCACCCATCCTGCTTTCATCCACAATCACACCAGGCAAATCACTTTCACACTCTTCCTCTCTCAGGACATTGAATCTGTTAGTCAACCTAACAGGTTCTATGTCCTTCCTTTTCAAACACCTAATCTGTCCTAACTTATCTATCCTATCCATTTTCACCCACCATTCATCATCACTCACAACTTCCACACTGTTCCCAGTCCTAGCCCTACTTCCACCCTCTTAGCACTAATCTCACCCTTCAATCGCACACTTGCATCTCTTCTCACCTCAAACACCAAATCATTCAACCTCTTACATTCCCCACTCAACCTCCTAACCTCCCCTTCCAGAAAACACACACGGCATTTAGTTACATTCACTCTCCTTTCAACTCCACATGCATCACACACCACATACACACTACTTTCAAACAGCATGCTCTCACCATCTATACAAACAGCCATACTCTCAGAAATTTACTAAGGAAAAAGTTAACACTCACCAAAAAAATTTCTTGCTCAGGATTGCTGCCAGTTATCTTCCCCAAAAGTATTAATCACTAATGTATTTATTAACAGTGATTGATGTATTAAATAAATACAAGAAAAACTACACACCCAAATCAGTATTATATCCCAATCTTACAATGAGAATCAAGAACTTCCTGTAAGACAACCTTCCAGAACAAAGCCAAGCCATTTTATAATTTATCTAAATTAAATTAATTGATGCTCTTTTGTATGGAAAGTAAAAAAAAAAATCTTACACTTTTTTTGAAGATGTATCTTCTTCCTTTACCCTTTGGGATGCTGCCTTTTCCTCCCTGTCTACCTTTACGAGTTCTCCTTTTAGAATCCTTCTTATCAATGTTTTTGATACTCTCCTTTTCTTTATCATTTTCATCGTCTTCATCTTTAATGCTCTTGTTATTAAGGAATATGGGTTCCTTTTTATCTTCATTTTCAGCATCTATTGAAGATGGTTCTTTATCAAAAGTGGTACTTTCAGTTAGTGGACCTTTGGAAAGTGTTCTAAAGCAATCATGACACACAATATCCCCAGAATTCCTTTTCTCCCATCTGAAAGACTCGGTAGTCTTACAACAAGAACACTCTGGATTTATACCAAAAACCATTTTGCGAATAACTGAAATAAGAAATTCATTTATAAAAGGATTGATGATGGAAGCATTTTTTTTTTTAAATTTTAACATGCAACCTACTAAAATGAGAAAAAAAAAACCCAAAACAACTATTTAAATAAAGGGGAGCAAAGCCATGCTCCTCAAAAAAGTCTAAAAGTCCACAGGTCGGTGTGAATGAACCCATCCTGAGTTCAAGGGAGAGGTGGCAGCAACCCCGCCCATCCTGCTACCGGGACAGGTAACGTGCGCGGAGATTGCCCAGACTCGGACATTCAACAAGAATGTGCCAAACAGTCTGGGAGGGGGCAACCCAGTCTTGACAGTAGGGCGCAGGCGAGCGCTCCATCAAATGGTGGTGCATCTCCCAAGTGTGCCCAAATCAGAGACAACAGAAAGCAACCTGAAGCCTTCCAGAATTGGGGGGGTAGGTCCATGGGAACAGTCGCGGCGCACTGGCATGCAACTTTAAGTTCCCTTCGACCGTCTCCCATCTTCTTTGCAAAGCAGCCTGAAGAGCTGCCCATATTCATGCCATGTAGTCAGTGTAAGGAAGAGCGAAATGCTGGTCTGGTCGCAGAGTCCTCGCGGACTCTTTGGTGCCCTCATTCCCCACAATTCCTACATGTCCAAGAACCCAGTAGAAGATATCGCGAACCAGGGGATGCAGAGATTCCAATGCCCCAAGAGCACTCAGAGCAGTTTGTAAGTCGCTATACATCACAATCCGGTCCCCAAACCAGGCACGTTGTGTAATCTCCTGTACTGAGTGGTGTATTGCCACCAGCTTGGCCGTGAAGATAGACACAGCGCCTGGCACAGCCCCAGTGACTTCAAACAGAGGGGATAGAGCATGGAAGGTGACCCCTTTTTGGACCTTGGAGCCATCTGTATACATTGGCACGGTTCCAGCATGACACTAGGTGTGCTCCAAAAAGGTTGATGCAATACTCTCAGCGCTGTACAAGATTTGGGAGCAGAGGCGTGGTGACAAATAGCGAAATGTGGTACCCTCCAGGGTGGTGTCCTGGGCAAAACCAGGGGCGCCACCAGCCCAATAGCTATACCTAGCTCTTGAAGGAGAGACTAGCATTTCTCGGCGTCATAGGCTGTATCAAAATCAGCTGTGGCATCTCCCCAGCACCAACTACTAGGCTCTAAATGGGAAAAATGCCTAGAGCACCGGTTGCCAGACGAAGGCCAGTGTGGTGGATCGAGTCCACCTTCACAATACACGCTCAGCTAGATGCATAAAACTCACATCTGTAGTCAAGCTTCGAACGAACAAAGGATCAACAAAAAAAAGTACAGCAGAACCCCTATCAGCGCCTCAAGTGCTGAACATCACCGAACGGAAAATAGCCATGGCGCGGGTATACGAGACCCTAAGGCTGCGAATATGAGCCTCTCAGGTGAGGCATCAGTCAAATAGAAGACCAAGGACACGATGCGATTCAACCACTTTCAGGTGTACTTCATTAAGAAACAAGTCTGGGTCAGAGTGGAGCCATGGATGTCAGCAGTAGTGCACAACCTTCGTTTTGGACAAGGAAAACTGAAACCTGTGCGCTTCAGCATAGCGAGAGACGCAGTTCAATGCCTGTTGGAGTCGATACTCCAGAGTTGGTCTCTGGGCCATGCCAAAAGAGATCAAATGGTCATCCATGTAGAGCGTAGCGAGAAAATCTTCCGACAGCAACGAGGTTTTGCCGTTGATGCTCAGGGCAAAGAGTGAGACACTCAGAACACTTCCCTGCATGACACCCTCTTCCTGCTCCATTGGGCCGGAAAGGGTTTCCCTCACCCATAGGCGGAATCTCACAAAAATTCAGATATAAAGATTGGGAGGCATTCCCTCGGCCCCCATCGTGTGGAGAGTTTCCATGATACCATATCGCCATGCGGTATCATAGGCCTTCTCCAGATTGAAAAACTGTGGCGTAGTGCTGTCTACGAAGGAAGGCCTCGCAGATAGCATTTTCCAGGTGGAGCAGAGCAACTGACACGGAGTGGAACTTGCAGAAGCTGCACTGAGAAAAGGCAGATGGCCTCCAGTACTTTCAAAATGGGAGGCGAATACCACTTAAGTGTGGGGGTTGCACCCCCACAACTTTAAAAAAACAAACTCGTAATTTTCCTAATTCAAAAGGTTAACACCAGATTTGAATGCAAAAAGGGATTAATAAATGTCGTCTTAAATTACCTAATAAATAATCACTTCATGACATAAGCTAAACCGGTAAATATGTAGATTAGCGGCCCAGGCGGAAAAAAATTTTTATGTAAATATTATCGTTCACCCGTGTCGGAATATTCATGCGCATTTGAGTCCTTTTTGAATTATTATTCTATAAACAATTAGGATTATATACTGGGGGACTGTGCCCCCCACACCCCCCCAATTTAATGAAATCAGGATCATCGTAGTGTGGTGCCCCATTGTGTTTACCCCCACACGAGCCGTCAACTTAAATGTACTCCAAAAATGTACAACATTTTGGAACACGGACGAAATAGTAGGTCCCATCGTTCGCGCCGATAATCTACATATTTACCGCTAAACCATCTCTACCTTTCAAATAAAGCTATCACGCGAGAATCGCGCTCTTTTGACCGATTGCCCCCAAGTTGCCAATGTTTGAAATAAGGTCGAACTAAGTTGCCAGTGAGTGAAAAACATTTGGGGGTTTTCACACAGAGACCATTTAAAGGCCACGTATGTAACTATTAGAACGAAAAGACTTTCAAGGTATAATATCTGGTAATACTTCAGATTCGGTAGGTGGCGCTGTTAGTAGGCTACAATTTTGGAATACAATATTTTTCTTATGACGTCAGACGGTAGCTTCAGATGTAACCAATCACAGCGTTATGTTTTTTTGTTGTTTTGGGGATTTGTAACTTTTAGTCTGTATTATTTACTAAATATCTGCGCCTCTGCTCGTTTATAGTTTTTTTCTAAGTTAGGTAAGGTTTCTTGATAATCATTTATTGTTTTGTTTTCGTATTTTTTGTTTGCCTTGAACGATAACAGCTTCTTACTGGCAACGTCGTAGCTTATAAATAGGACCCGTTTTGCAAATGTTTTTGTTTCGGTATTGCGTTTTCATGCTCTCCATGTGCTTCTTCGTTATTCGAATTCGGCTTTATTTTGTATAATCGCGAAAAACTTTTAGATTATCTAGACGCGCATAAAATAATAAAGAAACCTATAAAAGTAAGTATTGCTTGTCATTAGGTTAGGATTTTCTGCCAGTAAAAAGCTGTTTGGAAAGAAAAAAAACAGTAAATTCAAGGGGACTGTTCGTAGGGGAGATATCACTGCGGGGGAGGGATCAACCTGCGATGATCCTGAGTTTCAATCAATTGGGGGATCTGAGGGGCGCAGCCCCCAGTATATATTCATATACAAAAAAATATAACTTCGTAATTGTTCACATCTGATGCTACCGTGTGACGTCATAAGACATATATTGTATCTCAAAATTGTAGCCTATAAACAGCACCACCTACCGTGCGCCCCGAAACAGAAGTATTACCTAATATCTTAAAAATATGTACTTTCCGTGCCAAATTGAAACCATATGTGCCGACTGGAATGCCAGAAAAGACCGTGAGTACTTGTACAACACTAAAAATACGGCGAAGATCATCTGAAGTTACACCTCAAATTTACATTTTATGTTCAACGTGTGAACCCATTATAAGATTTTATAAAAATTAAAGTGCTCACCTTTAGGTGTCACTGAGTGTCTTGTTCCATCCTACGATGTGGTTCTTACACTATACTCTCTCTAATTATCCAATGTTCTTAATACTCAGCCAGTGCCTCTCTATGGTAACTAGTTATATAGAGGTTCTGACTAGTGCATAGATGATTTAGTTGCCTTAGATAGCAAATACAATAGTCAGTACGTGCATAAATTGTTATTTGAGTTGACTGATCGTACGGCAATCCTAACGTGGATTGGATGTCAAGCTACCCAAAGAATGGAATGACTAGATATGGACAAAAATAGGATATATTATATTTTTGCATGATAGTATGGATTTGAGGTTAATTTTCGTAAATAAATTTTAATACACAATTGATAACTGAGGAATTCAATTTTTATGGTATACAGAGAATATGAAAGATAAGTAAGTGGATGAGATTGAAATATAATGCAAGTAATATAATTATGCGAGTACAAGTGGGCACATGAGATTACACGACTAGGAATATAGGTGAATATAATCATGCACATACACGAGGTATATACGTGAGCACACGAGAGTACATGTGAGTGTGTAAGTATAATTATGTGGTGTAGGCATAATTAGTAGGATAGAACTATGATGGAATGTGAACTGGGGTCTGCAATGAGAGAAGAACAGGAGTTATGATCTACTCTCGTATGGAATGATTGCCGAAAATAATTGGGAGAGAAAAAAGTAGCTAATCCTATTCGAAGCGACGTTCTGCAAAAGTAGACTGAGTACAGAGCTCCAAGGCGGATGGCCAAACGTGTGTGTTTGTATGTACGTACTAGTGCAAGGGAAATGTTAAAGAAAAGGTATTTTTGATGTATTAGGGTGAAGTTACATTGAATATTCCAGCGTTTCAAATTAATTGATTGATGATATTTTTGGATGATAATTTTGCATATTATATACATATGAATATAATTTTCCCAAGATTATTATTATTTATATGAATGCCCCAGAGGGCAAAGTTAGAACCCCCATCCTAAGAAGGATACCCTCCCCTTTATATAATAGAGTACTACTAGTCTGTGTAACGCCGAGGTCTCCTAACGACACAACCGGAGCGTGTGACAGTGCCATTGGTTTGACCAGGACACAGATTTGTTGTGGCAGTGCTAGTAGCGTTGAACGAGGCATTGGTACGTGCGAAGGTTGAATGAGCGAAGGTGATCCGCTTGCTGGTTCCTTCCAAGATGGCGTCAAGCGAGACGTGGGAGTCTTGAGTCCTGTTCTTCTCTGACAGAGTGACCAGTGGTGGAGAGATTTGCTCTTAACTGACCACCGCTGCCGACCAGGGTTCCTGCAACACAAATGGAGGAGGCAGCGAAACGAAAGGTGGAGTTTGAGTAGAAGGTTTAGCGGGGTGATTTGTGAGAATTTATTGAATGCTAAGTTGAATTATATTGAGCCTAGATAACTAAGGGCACTAGCTAAGATCCTAAATATCTTAGCAATGAAACAATTTAAAGAAGGATGCTTGAATGAAAAATAGGATATGAATTCAAGGTTACAAAAATAAGTTTATTTACAAATCTAAATGAGATATTTTAATAGGAATATAGTATTTGGTGAGAACTTAATTGATCGAATTGATAAATGGGAGAGTTTAGGTTCGAATGGTATTAATTTACAAAATCAAGGAGTCTTTGTACGACGATTTGCAGTTTTGGCGAAACCATGAATTACCTAATATACGACAACTAGAATTTAAGAAAATGGTAGCAAAGTAAAACAAAGAAATATTACATTCGATTATGACTGTTTGTTATTTTCAATAATTAGAAATTTTGTCGGTTGATAGATAATTATTTAGGAGTAAATATACGTATTTGAAATTATTGGGAATTGATGGTTAATAATGATCGTTATTAATTGGAACTGATGGTCAATAGTGATCGTTATTAATTGGAACTGATGGTTAATATAGATCGTTATTAATTAGAACTGATGGTTAGCGTGGTTAATGGGTCTGGAAATGAAAGACGCCATAATTAATTTGAGTTTGATACAAAGAGGGGCAACAAGCTAAGAAAACAGACTTAAATTTTTAAACTGACCTTTCTCGATGAGCACAAGAATCAAATGAGAAAGAAACGTGGGTGTAAGCACGCTTGGGAAAAATTAAAATGTTGCCAGTCGAATTTAAGCGGTGAATACCATATATATACATATATTGTTTTGGGGTGGGTGGGGGATTTTTATAAATATGTAGGGGGGGGGAGAACCCTACAAAGGGATTGTTGAAAGGGTGGGTTGGAGATTGTTTTGGGGACTTACTGGAGCAATCGCTGGGTCGGCAGTCAAATCTCAGTCCGGATTTTTTTTAAGCTGATAGTATTTACTAGGAAGGTTACGGCCGTGACTTGTCATCACGGTGGAGAGTTGGGGTTTACCCTGGCTGACGTCCACTTGATAAGCAGCTTGATAGGAGGACTGAAACCACCAAACTTTTCTTTTAAAGAGTTATAGTGTGAGAAAGAGGAGGTAAAGAACGTTTTAGGTGAACGTTTACTATATAGGCGGTTTGATGGCGTGTTGCCATAGCACTATGTGAGTGCGAGAGAATTGATGACGTGTTGCCATAGCTGTGTGTGAGTGAAGTGATCGCACGTTGCAATAGTTGTGTGTGAGTTCTGAATAGATTAATGGCGTGTTGCTATAGCACTGTATGAGTACCGAATAATTGGTGGCGTGTTGCCATAGCACTGTATGAGTGCTGAATGAATTGTGGGCACCAGAGCAGTATGCGAGTGATATTAAATTTAATTCTATGAATTGATAAAATGCAAAAGTGAAGACCTACCTGAATAAGTGAAGTGAGGTGTAGTTGGGGGGGGGGGTGTTGATCCGTTTATCTCTTGCCTTTTTTTTAGTTTAAAGGATGCGATTGAAGAGTTGAGGCTGAATTTGAAGGATTGTGAGAATTTGGAGAAGGTGGTTGAGTTGGTTGATGTGAGAAAGCTGGAAGGTTGAAGTAAGAAGGAGGTAATGGTTCCAAATATGTGCACGATTGCAAGCATTTTACAGCTCGTGCACTATATTTGTTATGGTACCAGCACCATTGAGTAGATTGAGAGGAAGTGGAAACGTTATGCTTCGGAAGACTACTTGTCGCAGTTTGTGAAGAATAAGAACGGTGGCTACAAGGCTGTGTACAGTGAACAGCGTTGTGAAGGTACCTTTGATGGTACCAGCATAAGCCCTGATGGTGTGGAAGGTTATGAGAATAGGCAGAAGAATGGGGTTGAAAATTTCGATGCTTCTCACCTTTTGGGTTGAGATGCCCTCGTTGGTTTCTTCTTTGGGAATCAGAGCGGGACCTGCGCCTCCGATCGCGGAACGCGTGTTTGTGCTCACTCTGTGATCCCTGTTGCGCCTTTAACTGCTGGATATCGGCTTCCATCTTCCGTATTGAAGCTTTAGGGTCTCTCGATAAAGAAGATGGAACCCTTGAACGCTCCGACTAGTCGCCAGAGGAGCTTGTCGTTCCCCGAACCTGAGAAATAGAAGTGTTGTTAGTTGGGCCATGATTTTGGCCGTTGTCCCAATTCACGTAGGGATTAATAAGTAATTTATCGGTGGTTATGGCTATCTGTTCTATATTCAAGGGGTTTGAGTTTAAAATAAGTGACCTGATCCCCTATGTGACCGACCCCCATCACGAAAATCTCAGTGAGGTAAAGGCTAAAAAGGTCGGTTTGTGCAACTTTTACCCTGATAAGGTCCTTTAGGTGCTTTAATACAGTCGAAAGACTCCCAACTCCCATTTCCTGGGTGTTAAGGAGCTCTCTGTCTCAGGTGGTCTACTTGGGACGTGACGTACTTCATGTAGAAACCTCCCTCAGGCGGTCCAAAACGCCAGCCTGTCATCCGTTATTTAGAATCACCCGGAAGACTGCTGCTGTCTTTTCTTCTTCTGTGGTATTCTGGGGGTTGAGACTTCTAGCCATGCGATTGGATTTTCTGCATCGAATACTGGAAGCGAAAGATATGCAAGTGGCTGCCTGTATGTGAACTGCTAATTAGATTCAGGCGCTTGATTGTGTTGACCAGGTGAGCCACTAGCCTATGTTCCTTGTTGCTGATCCACCATAGTCTATACTGTTTATTTATGTGTACAAGTGATGATTGAACTAATGTATTTCTATGCGTGAAGGAGCTGTGGTTGTTATGAGTGCATGTGTGTGTGTGCGTATGAGCGCGTACAGAACGCAAGCCTGTGGTCGCACCAGAAGAAAATCTTAGAGATTGAAATTAAGGAAATTAAAGAAAATTATTCCCTGTATTCAAGGGATGTTAGTAAATACTAATTGAATTGTTATAATGAAGCTAGAATGCGTTTGCGGACACGGTTATTGAAAAACAACGCGCATCATTCGTGAATGGCAGCGTGAGTTCCGAAATTCCATGTTTTCGTACGATTGAATTTATATTCGTTAATTAAGCGAGTGGGAGAAATTAAAATATGGGCACCATTTTTATGTGGATACTAAAGGTCTGGGTACCACTTTTATGTAGAGGTTCCCACTAATGCATAAATTATTTAGTTGCTTTTAGATAGCGAATACAATAGTCAGTACGCGCATAAATTGTTATTTGAGTTGACTGATCGTACGGCAACTCTAACGAGGATTCGGTCTCAAGCTACCCAAAGAATGGAATGACTCGATATGGACAAAAATAGGATATATTATATTTTTACATGATAGTATGGATTTGGGATTAATTTTCGTAAATTAATTTTAATACACAATTGGATTTAAGGAATTCAATTTTTATAGTATACAGAGAATATGAAAGATAAGTAAGTGGATGAGATTGAAATATAATGCAAGTAATATAATTATGCGAGTAAAAGTGGGCACATGAGATTACACGACTAGGAATATAGGTGAATATGATCATGCACATACACAAGGGATATACGTGAACACACGATAGTTCATGTGAGTGTGTAAGTATAATTATGTGGTGTAGGTATAATTAGTAGGATAGACCTATGATGGAGGGTGAACTGGGGTCTTAAATGAGAGAAGAACAGGAGATATGATCTACTCTCGTGTGGAATGATTGCCGAGAATAATTGGGAGAGAAAAAATAACTAACCTTATTCGAAGCTACATTATGCACAAGTGGACTAAGTACAGAGCTTCAAGGCGGATGGCAAAGAGCGTTTGTTTGTATGTGCCTGCTCGTGTAGCGAAAATTTTAAAGAAATGGTATTTTTGATGTATTAGGGTGAATTTAAATTGAATATTCTCGCGTTACAAATTAATTGATTGATTAAATTTTTGGATGATAATTTTACATATTATGTACATATGAATATAATTTTCTCAGGATTATTAATATTTATAGGAATGCTCCAGAGGCAGAGCCGTATCAACCGCCCGCCCCCCGACGCCCTGGCTGGGGGGGGGCTCTTGAAGGGGCCTCACTGTGGCCAGAGATTTTAATTTTATTAATAAAAATATAAAATTTTCGAATACACATTTTCTGTAAGTATTCTGCAGCATTGGGATTGCTGAAAATAGTATTTGTCGTGCCTGACACTACTTGTAAATGTATGATATATTGTTATAGGGGCCCCACAATCTTGATTAGGGGGATAGTACTAGACATTGCTACGGCTCTGGCCAAAAGGGCATTGCTATGCTAGTTACATGTGGTCATGTATTAACTTGTAATATTTTGGCTTTGTTCAGTTAGTTACCGCCAAAATGTTGAGCCATGAGTAACGACAATTTTGCGAGTCCAATTTAAATGCCGAAAGTGTCATTGAGGCGAGTCAATTTTTTGAGATAGTAAATTCCGACAATCTAAATAGCTTATCAAGTTACGATCAATTGCATTCTATGGCATCTTTGAACAGTTATGACAGCGATATTAATGGTAATACTTCAGTTTAGGGGTGCAAGATAGGGGGCGCTGCTTCTGGGCTACAATCTAGGCCTTATGACGTCCTACGTTAGCTTCGCATGTGATCAATCATGGCGTTGTATTTGTTTTATTATTTTTTTTTTCCTTTCTTCTTTATTATGTACTAAATGACTGCATTTCTACTCAATTATATTATTTAGCAATGCATTGATTATTTTTATAATAACTAATGTATTAAATCTTTTATGTTTCGCTTACCTATTTTTGTGAAACTAAACCATTATTTTCACACACTTGTAACCCTTCATTCAACCTTATTTCAAACATTGGCAACCCTGGAACCGAGCAGTTAAAAGAGCGCGATGCTTACAATCCCGGTTTGTTCGACTCCAATACCACTTGTGTTAATTACTCGGTCAATTTAATAAACGTTTCTATAGATCGTGGCCCCATTTTAAAAGCGAAGATTTACAACAAATGTGAAAAAGAAACGCGGCGCGATTATAATAGTGAAAGGTGGAGATAGTTTAGCTTTTTAGAGAAGTGAGTATATTATTGGGTAATTTAAGACGGCGATATCGCTGCTGAAATTTCGCAATCGCCTTTTGTATTCAAAGCTAATGTTAGCCTTTCGAATTAGGAATATTACAAGGGTTTTTTTAAGTTGTAGGGGCTGCAACCACTCACAATTAACTGGGGGGTATAGGGGGGGCGAATCATTTTCGAAAGTAACTAAAAAATGTTAATTAAGGGAGGCAATAGCCTAAATTAGGCCGCGCTATCGTCTTTGTTATTTTGAAAACGTGCGATCGTCTCTGTACTTTTATCGAAATAATAAAGACTTTAGGCTATTTCCGCCAAAAATTAACATTTTTATTTTCTTTTCGAAATGAAGGGTTTCGCCTTATAACGTCTGACGTCAAAAGGCCTAAACTATAGCTCAAAATTGCAGCCCAGAAACAGCGCCCCTAAACTGAAGTATTACCATTTTAATAAATTAGATGAAGAAAATAGATCAAATTCAAGTGAGATAGGAATTCCAAGAACGGCCACGGAAACCAACACGTGGAGAGCCTGGCAGCATGACTGGGTTCCCTGCTGGAGGGCAGGGTCCAGGTTCTCGTCAGGCCGGACGAGGGCGAGAAAGTCCCTCAGCAGGTCGCAGTAGACCTCATTATCCTGTCTCATACAGATGGCCCTGAGCGTGGTGAGCTTGTGGTGGGAGTGCAGCGCCGTTGCCATCGACAGGTCCATGTCCACAAAGAGGTGGCTGAACCTGCAGTAGAAGAAAAGTTTTGAAACAAATTTTAAAATATATCAGATTTGTCAATTGAAAAATTAAATTTCTTACAAAGATTTTAGTTCATTTCAAATGAATCATTTGACCAGCAAAGATTATAATCGTTTAATAATAATATAATATAAGAAAAAACCATTATTAAGTTTTAACTCACTGCGATAAAATATAATAACAAAAAATAATAATAAACCAGGCAATGGCTTCGCTATTAAGATTAAAATTGGAACATCTAAAAAAAAGCAGCCATGGTTAAATTTTTATAAATTTTCTGAACTTCGCCAATTATAATAATTTTAAACAGGAACTCTATACTAAATTTCCCACCTTTCAAAATATCACGTTACTAAAATATAGAGTTATAGAGAATATATATATATATATATATATATATATATATATATATATATATATATATATATATATATATATATATATATATATATATATTAGGCAATGGCTTCGCCACTTCCCCCTGCGAGGAGAGCTTACGCTTACCTACTAAGATTAAAATTTAAAATATAAAAAAACACCAATGATTAAATTTTTATAAATTTTATGAACTTCGCCAATTATAATAATTTTAAAAAGGACGCCAGGGTAACAAGCTTCTTGCCAAGAGCGGATTTAATGTCATTGGCGGTCATTATCTTTCTGTTCTGGGGGTTCCACACGCTCTGGGCCTTGGCGGCCGGCTTGTTGAAAGCCGGCCTGGGCTAGGTGGTCCAGCCGGGCACGTTCTTCACATCCCCGGAGGACAGCATGTTCATTGTGTGTGCCACACAGCGGCGATGCTTGTAGAGCTGCACTACCTCTTCCTGCTGGTTGACCTCCTCCAGGGCGTCTGCCACCAGGATGGTGCTGGTGTGCACCACCTCTGGGTCCACCACGTCTTGTCCTTGCTGCTCGGCATCCCGCTCGATGTTGCGGTTAAAGGTGCTGATGTAGTTCGTGCCATTGTCAGTGGTGGTGCTGACAACCTGAAAAGCAAAATAGAGTTTTAAAACAAAGTTTAATTTCATTTATTAGTATGAACTTGAAGTATGATTCCAAAGTTAATACGATAATAGTCATCACTTCGTTATTTTTTTATTTTAACAGACTCCCTCAGTTCTCTTCAAAGTATTAACGACAAACTTAGATAACATATTTCACGCAGACTACAGCATAAAATTCATACAGTATTACAAAGTAAAAGTATAAAATTTTGCTGGATACCTGGGCAAATAAAAGACAAATATGCAAAAATTCTTAGAGTTTACACACTTTTCTTTTGATGCCGAATTCGTCGTGCAGTTCGGAGATCACCTCTGCCAGGTAGGTTCTCATCTGGCTCACGGTAATCTCCTAGATCCTGAGGACGGAGGAGTGTCTCTTGAAAGTGGCCTTGTCCAGCCATGATACCGTCATCCCCAGGAAGGCCCTGTTGCTTGCCGACTAGCTGTCGGCCGTGGTGGTGACAAACTCCTGTTCGGCGAGGAGTTCCGTCAGGTCTGCCTTGGCCTGGTCTCCCATCGCCTTGATGTTGCGGGTGAGCTTCCGCCTGGAGGGGACCTTGAACTGTGGGCAGGCGTACGCTCACAGGGCGTTATTGTGTTCATTGTCTGTCTCTGGGGTAGGCTTCATGCAGCCAATTAAGGACCTGTAGGGCACACATGTATTCACCTGAAGGGTGTACATGTAGATACCCTACACAACGGAACCTGACGAAATGAAGAGAAGGTGAGTCTAGAATGTCGAGGTAAAGGCTCGATTTTCTCACTGTAATAAAGTGGTAGTTTTCGTATCTGGGCTTAAGTCAAACAGGCGCCAGAGAATAAAAATTGGGAAACTGAGAATGCCTGGAGGTAATAAGGGGCGTGTGATAAAAGAATTTCACCATTCTGTAACAAAGATAGCCAGAAGTTAAACAAATATATATCTCATAATAAAGCTCGCCTTCTAGAAATATTGGCCAATAATGAGGTACGGCAGTTTAGCCGCCATCCAATCAAAATTAAATAAAGGATTAATTTAAGCCAATTAGGAGGCGAGCTAAGGAAATGAGCAGCCAATCACGTGCGCCAACGTCATTTGTAGGCGGGGCGTGAGGCTGAGTGAGTCATTCATTATCATTTTTTTAATTGTTACGCGTTCATTAATTTAATAACTCGATCATTATAATCGTCCGGTCGCTCTACCATATTCCCGCATTACTTTGTTGTGAAATTGAAACGTGAAGTTGTACTCGGAGTATTTCCTATTTCGGCGCAAGGTAAAATAAATAGACGGAGACTCGTTTATATATATATATATATATATATATATATATATATATATATATATATATATATATATATATATATATAAACAGATTATTTTATTCATCCCGGCTGGAACCCTCTTCTCTGATCAAGTACAAGGCTACCTAAAGGGATATTTCCGATGCGCATTCAAATATCTTGTTACCATTGTTGTGGCAAGAGATTTCCCTATCCTACCAAGCTCACCCTTTTGAGTGACAACGTTACCACTAACTGGGCAACCAAACCTTCTATTGGTACGATGGGTGACCACTCCAGAGGCAAGCTATATGACATACATGGGGTGGCAACATTACAATAACTGAAAGCAAGCAAGACACCCCCATTCACCCCCATGAAGCAAAATTAGAAGTTTTAGAATAAATTTAAAATTACAAGATTTTTTTATTCATCATATCATTTTTGTTATATGAGTGTATGAGACATATAAATTGTTAAAACATGTTTAAGAAGTAAAAACTGTTAACAGTTTAAACCATCTATGTTCAATTTATTGAATTTATTAATATTATTCAATCATTCATTGTCTAAACTGAGTTTTACAGATTTAAAATTAAAAAATATATTGATACTTTAACCTGAAAAATGAAAATTACTCACCTATAGTACAGGCCAAGGCACTTCTTCTGGGAGAACTTCTCCTTGAAGCTCTCCTCGATGCTGGCCTGCCTCCTGGTCACGGTCGCGTTTGCTGGCCCCCTCCAGAGCTGCCTTGAAGTCAAGGAATTGACCAGGGTAGTACCTCTGGTCCTGTATCTAAAAAGTAAAAACAAAAATAAATAAGAATTCATATAGTAAAAACTAAAAATAAATGCTTAACTTTTAACCTGTTTAGTCTTTGTCAAATAATTGTGAATCCTGGCAAAAAAAAGTCTTTAAATTATTAAATAAAATAAATTTAAAGTCACCTTCAGGTTTGAAGTTGTTCCTTGCTGAATTTTGAGTGTATTTGAGCACTTGGTGCAGGTAGCCTTGTTGTTATCCACGACCTTGAAGAACAGGGTGATGTGCCTCCAACTGTTTTCCTGGTTGAGGCTGGAGCTGTCTGTCTCCATTGTGGATTTGCTCTCAGCCAACTCGTTCGAGTTCAGCGACATCCTGCTCTCGCTGTGCGAGAGCCACCGCCGTGTGGTCGCTGTGCTAGGAGCCCAGGGACTTCTGGTTTGTGCCACTGGCGTTCCTGTTCATGGGCTAGGGAGTCAGAAATCTCTCCATATTGGATGTAACGGACGCGTCTTCGTCCGCTATCAAAAGTGTGAATAAAATTCCGTCTTCGACAAAGCTACTTCTTTTGCAGGCGCTAAATTCTGTACAAAAATTCAGTATTTAGAAACAAAATTACCAAAGGCACAAATAAATGCTAAGTTGAATGTACAAATAAATGCTAACTAGCCGGTGCGCACGAATACATGATGAAACAGGTATGAAATGGCTAATTCACGAACTTTAAGCTTGATTTATCGTTGGGGTCCGCAATAGCAGGAAAATGAAAATAGAAGGATTACTTCGAAGCATTCACAAGTGGTGGCAAGGGAGCAGCGCAGCAGCAGCTTGCTCTCACGACGACTGGGTCTAAACTGGTGCGGCGCGTCACTTAACCGATATGAGACGCGTACTAAAAACCAAAATTAAACACGTATTATACCTACTTTATTGCAAAAAACCAAAGACAACGTCGACCTGGATTAATCGCAAATCGCTTTAAATTTTTAGCAGTCCAGTTGCGATTATCCGATTCGTTTGGCGGAGGTTAGTCCGATTCGATTATCGGAATCGAAAATGCGAGTCCAATTAATCGGACTTCCGAATCGGACCACCCACCTCTGAATATATTATGGTATTGGTTATTAGTGGGATTGATTTTAGTTAATAAATCAGCCTAGATAGATATTTGAAAACCATTACCATAAATTTGTTGAATTTGATGGAATAGTCGTCTGCTAATATTTAGGCCTAACGACTGACGTGAACTGAATTTGGAACACTTCGAACGCTAGGCTTATAAGAAAACGGACGATAAATAAAATATATATTTATAAAATCAACGAATGCACAATGAGAGAATTGAATTAGGAAAGGACAATTGAGAGGTAATTGCAATTATACGAATGAATGAGATAATTAAATTGAGATTTGTTAAGAAATACAACGTAAATATAATTAAAATATGGAATACAGGATGGTATTGAAGGATGATATAATAGGATAGTATTACAGGTATAATTGACTTTTAAAAAGGATGGGAAGTGTAGGATAGTATGATTGACTTGTGAGGAAAGCATGAAATATAACATAACGTAATGAAATGTATGAAATTAGTGAAAAGTATGGAGTGAAATGTAAGGTGAGGTAAGGTAATGTAAGGTAACTATGATGCACTATGAATTGGGATCTTAATTCGAATTAAAGTGGAGCACGAGTGAGTGGGCGACTGCTTCAAAACTGGTAGCTAAAGACGTGAGTTCGTTTGTGTGTATTGGTGTAAGGGAAAATCTTTTACTAGAGGGATTTTTGTGGAATACATTTTGAAAGTAAAATTGGTTTCCCGTTTATGTTGAGATGGGTTACAATTTGAATATATATATACATTGATTAAATCATCCTGATTATTTGTTTGGAGAACATTTTAATATAATAAAATTCCATGGGAGTCTTGTCATCATAAGAATGCCCTAAAGGGCATTGCTATAATATTAATTAAACTTTGATTAACTCATTGTCGGTCAGAGCAAACGTTAGTATCAATATATTAAAGAATTTTTTTACATTAAAACTAAATAGTTGCCTATCCAATTTCAAAGAAACGAAAGTAGATTAAATTCGGGTATTTCTTTGCATTGCTGTTCTGATGGAATATAACACGAAAAACAAAATAAGCGATTATTGGTAAAAGGATTTTCGGAGGATTGATGGAGAGGGGTTGTTTCTTCAGATATTCATATCATTGTATATTAATGATAACACTTAAAAAAATAGCAAAATGTATAAAAAAAACATGCCCTTGATCTCTTAAAAATTTCAAGAAAGATTCTTCCCATTTCAAGATCTCTTCTCCACATACTGTAGATGAAACTCTTTTTTTCTGGGGCTAGGAACGCTGCATCTTCCCTCTAAAAGACAAATTTGGAATAAGAGTATTTGTGCTATGTGATTGCGAGACAGGCTCTGTAATAGCACAGGTGGGCACCATTGATCAAAAAGTTAACTTCGTTAACCGTAAATCCGTTAACCAAAAAAATAACTTCGATAACGGAAGTTATCGATAAATCGATAACGTTAATTTTTATTATAGAAAAAAACAACAAAAAAACAGTTCTTGCTCTAAAACAACCTTAAGGTGATAACACATTTCTTCTTGAGTTACTTTTCACGTTGTTTCGTTCAAAAGTCGCATTTTTTGGTTTTGTATATCATTATATTGCAAATTTTATGCACTTTTTTATACTGTATAAAAAAGTGCAATATGACTAGGACATAGTGAAAATTATGATAATGCAAATTTGTGTACATTCGTGGAAATTCTCGGTAGATTTTTAAAGTGAATTTCTGAACAAAATACCAAACTACACCAAGTGATTTTAAATATTTGCTAAAAAAAAACCCGCGGCGCCGGTGAACTGGCTATATTCGAATATATATTGAACTAAATTCCAGGCCATTCAGAACACCCCTACTATTCACCTAACACCCCACTTTCCAACTGAGAACAAAGCCTATAGTTTACCATGTAGGAAAAATATGTTTCACTCCACCATTAAAACAGATTTTCATGGAAAAAAGAAAACCGATTTCAAATGATAACTAAATCATGTTTGACATATATTGCTCGTGAATTGAGTTTGTTTGCTTAATTTTTAGTAATTCTATAGCCATTTATATGATATCAGGTTTAAGGGAAGAAGGGTTCTGAAAGGCCTCCCTGTATCTCAAAAAAGGCGCCGTAGGTTATTATGAGCTTTAATTTCATATATGATAATTTAACGTAGTAAAGGGTGGAAAAAAGGAATGTGGTATAATAACCTTAAAATACCTTTAAAAAGTGCCATAACTATAAAATCAGCCATTTTGGTCTTTTTAAGGGCCCTAGAAGCCCCAAAACTATAGGGTGTTTTGGCTTTAGAGTAAAAAAAAAACTGATTTCATAGTTTTAACTTTTAAAAGTCTTAAAGAAGGCTGATTTGATAGTTTTGGACCTTTTTAAAGTTTGTAAAGGCTTTTAGAGCTAGAAAAGGGTAAAAACTTAAACGAAACACAATATTAGTGATAAACTAAAAAAAAAAATATTGATAAAGTGGCCGAAAGAAAAAAAATAAATACGATATATACATAATTTAATTTTTCCTCTTCTTCTCGTTCTCCATTTTGTTCATGAGATGCATGTTGCCCTTCATGAAAATTAGCATGTCAAAGTTTTTATCAGACAGGGATGATCTCTTGGACCTCAAGATGTCCTTGTCCATGGAGAACAAACCCTCCACTGCAGCACTGGAGGGCATAGCTGTGTTGAAGTTAATGAACAAGTCCAGTAACATTTGCTCACCCAAGAAGGCAGCATCTGTCAGCAAATCCTTTGAGTTGGTCTCCAACCAGATCTTGACCAAGTTCTGGTCCTTGTTCTTGGGTGATCTGTGGCTCCTGTTGCTCTCTTTTGGCTGGGTTACACCTCTGAAGAAGTCATCCTCCTCCTCCTCGTTGTTGCTGCCTCCACTGTTGCTGCATGGCCACTTTGACCTTACCCTCCATGCTTTTCCTCACCTTTGTGTGTCATACTTATCCAACCAGATGAGGCGAAACCTGGGGTGGAAGGCAGCAGCTAGCTGGCATTCCTCATCCTCCAGGAGGGTCCTAAGCCTTTTGTCAATGCCTCCCAAAAGTGTGTCGACCAAGGGGCTGCAGTAAACGAGGCCCTTGGACTTCAAGTCCTTGAGCCTTAGGATTGTCGCAGCAACTGTTGGCAGCAGAGTCCAAAGGTAGGCTTATTCCTTCCCCTGGATCTTGTTGCGCTTTGGCAACGGGTGACATGACCTGGTAATAAAACAATGGAGAGCAGTAGATTTTAGAAATTCCAAAATAATATATATATATATATATATATATATATATATATATATATATATATATATATATATATATATATATATATTATTTATTTATTACCTTGGCATACTCCTTCATCAAGTTGACATCCTGGTCGTTGAAGATGTTGACTTTCAACTGGCTCATGACTGTGGAGAACAGACTCATTAGTCTCCAGGATAGTGTTGAGGACCACCACAGAGTCATAGGTTGAGTTCCACCTCGTCGTGTTGGGGACAACCCGCCTCCTCCCCACCTCAGCGTAGATGCTGTCTGCTGCCATAGTGCTACGATCCTCGTGGTTCCAGAGGGCAGGTGCCTTGGCAATAGCAGCCCTGTAGGGCCTCTTAAACACTGCACTATGCAGTGCAGCATCTGCATCCTTGCTGGCCACTAGATTGAAGGTGTAGGCAGCACACCTCATGTGGGCTGGCAGGCTAATGGGATTGCCAACGACAACGTCGTCATCGTCAGGCACAGCCAGGTAGTCTCCCAGGGAGAAATACTCCAGCTCCTGCTCGTCCACGGATTCATTCAACAAGGTAGCCTCAGCAGCAGCATCAGGGTCGGTGTTCACATTTTGAACACTGGCAGGTCTGGCAGTGTGTTATCCTCTGCCATAAAATGGACAAACTCCTTTGCAAAGTTGCTACCATTGTCAGTGTTAGCCCTGGAATAGAGAGACAGTCTAAGTTTTTTTTTATAAAATTACAGTCATTAAATATTACAAAGGATTGGGTTTATGAATAAAAATAATCTACAATTTATGTGAAAAAAATTTGATACAAATTGTTAAGAGAACTAATAGTCTAATAAGTAATATTAATATACTATCAACTATCAAACCTGGTGACTTTTTTCTCAATGTGGAATTCATATTGGACATCATAGGTATAGTATATGGTTATTAATGGGATTTATTTTCGGTTAATAAATCAGCTTAAATAGCGTTTCGAAAACCATTACCATAAATTTGTTTGATGAAAATCGTCGTCTGCTAGTTTTTAGGCCTAAGGCTCAAGTGAAATAAATTTTGAGTTTAGATGTAAATTCTGAACTAGGTATTAAGAAAAACAATTAAACAAATATAAATATATTCATAGAATAAACAAATGCACAGTGAGATAAGTTGGATTAGGGAATACAATGTAAGATGGTAAAATATGATTTACAGTAACAAGATTTGAAGAGAAATGAAGTAAGTGAAATAAATATGAAATAATATGGTGACTATGATGGACTGTGAATTAGGGGTCTGCAATACGAGAAGTAAATAGAATTAGGACCTACTCTCGTATGGTCGTTAGCAGAGAATTGTGAGAGGATGTGGAATTAAACTAAGTATGATTTGCTTGGAGGTAAATGACTAATTGTAGAAGGAATGATTACCGACCTTTATGCGGAGAATGGCGAGAGTCGAATGGAAAAGAATAGTGTTCCATTTGGTTGAGCTGAAAGCGTGTGTTTGTTTGTTTGTGTGTGAAATTTTAAGAGATGTTGTTTGAAACAGTAGTACGTTAAATGAATTGATAAGTTAAGTAAAATAATTGCATGATATGCATTTTATACATAAGTAAAGATATATATATATATATATATATATATATATATATATATATATATATATATATATATATATATATATATATATATATATATAAGTTTCCCAGGAGGATTTTATTATAGTAATGCCCATAGGGCATTGCTATAACACTCATCCCTAAGAAGGTTACCTCCCCTTATTTATTTTGAGATTACAAGTCTGAGTACCGACGAGGCCTCCTGATGACACGACCGGAGCGTGTGACAGTGCCTTTGGTTTAGCTGCGGGTACGGGGACACAGATTTGCTGTGGCAATGCCAGTAGCGTTGGACGAGGCACTGGCACGGTAGAAGGTTGACTCTACAACATGGAGTGGCAGTATGTTGGCTATGAACAGGTCTACAATCCTTTGATCCACAGCAGCCGGGGGTATGCCACTGCCAGTAGCAGCGATGACAAAGTACTCGGCAATGGTTTGTTGGCACGCTTTCTTGCCAGAAGGAGGTGAAAACAGACTCCATAATTCATAAGTGCTGCCGCCGCTGTTGGAACCAGAAGAAAACCTCTTCCTGGCTTTTCCACGAGATGAACCTACTTTGACCTTCTCCTCAAACTGCATGAACTTGGCTGGGTGGGCCCTCTTAATGTGTTGCTTGAGGTTGTTGAGGCTTGTCATGTGCCCCTTAATTGGCACAGTCCTTGGCAGGCACAGCTTGCAGTCGAAAATGAACTTGTCTCCTTCCCTTGACTGGATTTAGAAGTAGTCATCCAGGTGGGGCCAGGAGTTCTGGGCACTAACAGTTTCAACCTCGAAGATGTCAACGCTGTTGACATCAACATATTTAACATCTGTTGACTCAACAGATTCAAGTTCTTGAGATGCGATGATGACATATAAAATTCAAAATCACACTAGTGTCTAAATTGAAAATCTCAAAAGTATAGAAAATTTAAAATCACACAAGTGTCTGTGAAAGATTAAGTGATAGGTTTTGTAATGGTTTTCCATTTTAGTTATTTATTTATGAGAACTTAAATTAACTATATATGGAAAGAGATTTATTAAACGAATTTGGACCTACAAAACATCGGAGTAGAAGAGTAAACAAGTGCAGGGGACCGTAGCCAGCCTGCGGACAATAGTAGCAATATAATATTTGTAATAATTTGTTGTGCAATACGCAATAATAATAATATAGATAAGCACTGTATTTTAAAGGTATACCCGGGGCAATATATATTCTATTAAATCATTAATCAACATGCATTTTATATGGATATTAAGCTATATCATCAACTAAAGTCTGAATCTTAGACTTCTACTCAAACCTTCTTCAAACCTTTTTTTTTAAATAAAGGGCATGTTCTAGATACTGAAACTGGTACAACACTAGTCCTGCTCTTGTTCATAACTTATTCAAGAAACTAACACGAGCTTGAGGAATATTTCGCCCAAATAACAAAAATATGCCAAAATTTTATAAAAAATAAACAAACAAGAAAGGTGAATTGGCACTTGCACACTGAGATAACATTTTATCTATAAAATGGTGTAATAAACGAAATTTATACGTTCTTACAGGCGTAAAGGATGAACAAATGTGTGGTAGCGGTAATAAAGATAAAGATAGAAATGTTTTGCCACCAGAACTTATTGACGGAGCTGAACAGTTTTAATAGTTTTCAATTTAATAATTTGTTGAATATTAAAATTTTACGGTAACAAATTGTTTTTCATTATTAACATTATAATTTATATATTTATATGTATTTGGTATATACCATTATAAATAAATATAACATTTAGCAAATTGAATGCGTTTTGCATCTTCTAATTATTTTTCAGTTTCATTTATTCACTATTCTCATTACAGATAAATAATTTTTTTCTGCCAGACAAAAAAGCAATCATATTTTTTAAGTTAAATAATAAAATAGAGAATACATGTTTATAAGATTTGTCAGGTGAACGTGATGATGCTGATGGTGGCACTCCCCCCCCCCCCCAAAAAAAAAACAACAAGATAAACAGCTAAAGATACCTCAGGCAATGGCTCAGGGTGCATTTAGTGGCCGTTACTTTTCCAATGAAATTCTAGAAGACATACGAGGGGCGGTGAATAAGTTTTGCGAATCGGTAGGGCAAAACAGAGGAAGGGGAATGGCTGTTTGTGGGATGTTAGGACAAGTTATGACAAGTCAGGACCTGCAGCCGAACGCTCCTGCCTCGTCTATTTAAGAAGCAGTAGCTGATCGCTGATCGTCAGTCACGAATTTTTCAACATGGAGAAGGTTGAGCACCGCGCAGTGATCAAATTTTTTACCAAGGAAGGCAAGAATGCAAAAGAGATCCATGAATGCATGGTTGCAGTGTACACCGACACCGCCCCTTCATATGCAACCATTGCTCGCTGGAATGGGGAGTTCCGCCATGGTCGTGATTCCCTTGAAGATGACCCCCGTCCAGGACGCCCGTCAGATGTGAACAACAAGGTCAATGTAGTCCGTGTGGAGAGGATGATCCTCGAAAATCGACCCGTGAAGGTCGAAGAAATCGAGCGAGAACTTGGAATATCACATGGAAGTGTTATCAACATCATCCACGACAATTTGGCCATGACCAAGGTGTCTTCCCGTTGGGTCCCTAGAAACCTCATGCCCCATGATCGATTTCAACGTCGTCAAAGTCCACAAGGCCAGAGTTGCACAAGCTTCCCTGCGCGAGTGCGGATTCGAGGAGCTCAACCGTCTCCCTACAGTCCAGATATGGCCCCTAGCGACTACTTTTTATTCCGCCAGCTCAAGGCTGCACTGCGTGGACGCCGGTTTGGGGACGATGAAGATGTCCAGCTTGCCGTCCAAGAGTGGATTGAACAGCAGTCGGGAGATTTCTGGTTGTCGGGAATTCGAAGCCTCAGGGACAAGTGGCGCAAGTGCATTGAAGTCGAGGGTAGTTATATTGAAAAATAATAAAACACTTTTCCTCATATCTCGTTTCCTCATATCCGAATTGCAAAACTTATTGACCCACCCTCATACTTATTGATTTCTTCGTCGACAATGTTTTGTCACTCAGAATCGTTTAGAGCAATTCCTTTATCCAGCTGATGGAATGAGCTTCAGCTAGAAAGTTCTCCATGAGTCGGCGGACATTCACCAGAAAAATTGAGAGATCTTTAAGTGTGGAGTCGCCTCTTTGAAAGATAACCTGGAGGAATCTTGGTATATTACACAACTACTGATGCTTGGTCTTGCTGGAACAAGTAAGTTTGATTAAGCAAATAATTATATTCATAATTTGTCCGCCAATATAGGCTAGCAATACAGTCAATTATTTTACGCTTTTTAAGAAATCTAGGTATAAAAAATTCCAGTTTAAATATTTAATTTGTCTAAATATTATTAACTAGTTTAACCCTTTACTATCATAAATATCGTAAATAAACTTATACAATTTTGTTATGTTAATTTCGTTTCGTTAACTATTTTTAATTATATACAATCTTTTTTGCAGATCAGATCTTGGTGTAACTGTTCATTGTATCGACCCTCATACTCTCATAGGAAAAAAGTAAAAAAGGAAAACACACATTCAATGTGCTTACCAAGGAAATACAAGACATCCACATTCAATTTGGCATACAGTATAAGACCTGTGCAACTACCACATACAATAGTAGTAACTTTGGCAAAGCTTTCAGGTAAGTTTTAATCAATATAATATTGTAATTATATGATAAAATATTAACGACTCATGAATTCTTTAAAGAGGCATATTTATTGATCACTGTCATAACGAAATTAGTAATAGTACATTTTATTCATATAAAAATAAATGTAGTTGTCAGTCAAAAAAAATTAATGTTTTACATTCTAATCATTGCTCTTGCTTTCTTGCAGCTTATTTGGCTAGTCGCAGTCTGACGGGAAGTTGTGTCAGTCACAGGCTACTGCAAGGCCTACAACGCACAGTAACAGTGAAGAGGAAGATGATGCTGACGAAAGCGAAACAACAATTGAAGACATCACAACAATACTTGACTAAGGTATGAGCTGATGAGTGATAACTATATTTAAACTTGTTAAGTTGTTGGTAAGTGAAATTATAACTTATACACGAATAGCTATTTATTTAATTAATCCACAATTTCTTTAAGTAAATAAAACAGAGACGATGCCGCAGTGTGGAGATCCCTTGTAAGGAAGCAAGGTTTGAATGAGAGCCAATGCGAGAGAAAAGGGGACTCGATCAACCTCTCTCTCAGGGATATCCCGCTCTGAGAGAGGGGCTAAGTGTGTATGAGAGCGAAAGGATCGTGATGCTCCTAGTCTCTGAGCCCCCCTGCTTTTGTGGGAGAAGGCTGGGTATAATAAATAAATATAAATGAGTAAAAGAGTTATAGTCCTTGACTCTTGTTTTATTTCAGGTCTTCAATCTTCAGAGTTGGGCGACTACTATGCCTTGCCAAAGCATGTTCGTTGTGCTGCACATACTTTAAATCTTGTTGTAGTTACAGGCGCTGCTAAAGCTATGGATCACGACAGTAATAAAGATTACAAAAATCTCGCGATCGGCTTTCAGTAAAGCCCAAGCTTTGTGGAACAAACAGGCTAGGAGGCCCCAAGCAGCAGATGTCATCAATGATGAATTAGATTTACCATTCATAATCCCAGGAACTACAAGATGGAACTCTTTATATGATGCTGAAGGGCGCCTCAACAAGATTCTTGGATCTAAGGAAATCTTTGCACCTATCGAAGTTACCTAACTTAAAGAATATGAAATGGTGATGAATCCTATCGCTAGGGCCTTGGATGTGCTGCAATAAGAGGTTAAAGCGTACATGGGAATTTTGCTGCCAACACTAACAGTTTGCCTTAATCTAATTATTGATGTTAAGACGAAAAACCTGTATGTGTGTGGTCCTCTTGCTACTGTTGTTGAAAATGCAATCCGCAACAGATTTGGTAAAATGCTGGAATATGATGAGTGCCTCTTGGCATCTGCTTCTCATCCCAATTTCAAGCTAAAGTGGCTCATTAATACCGAAAAGGTAGATTACATTACTAAAAAGTTGTCGAATGAAATAAAACACTTAGGTGATATTAAAGCCTCAGAAAGCAGCAGGGCATAATGAGAAACAAATGAAGCAGAGGATGACTTCTTCCGCTCCTTGTTATTGAGTGAAGGGAGTGACATCAGGAAGAAAGACGCGTCAAATGAAGTAAAAAAAAATGGCTACGACAACTAGTACCAACCGGTTTAAAAGTCCAGCTATTCATCCAACCATGTTTGCATCGAGTGCGTTTGTTTCATGTTTCTTGAAACACAATACGGCAATTCCATCAGGTGCGGCATAAAGGGACTCTTTTCGTTAGGATAAGATATTCTACGACCAAAGCACTTCTCTACAACAAAAATTTTAAAATGTTTACATTCCTCAAAGGAAATAATTTAAGATAAAACGTATTCCAATATTAAAGCATGTTCCTAAATCTTCAATAAATATATTTGTCGCGTAAATAGTAGCTCCTCTTTTATTTCATATATTTAATATACAATAGTTGCGGTTGCGACTTGCGGTTAGATCGCAACTTGTGTTCTTTCGCAACTGCGATTGCGCCGCAATTATTTAGGGGGTGGCGTGCCCAACACTGAAAACAACATAAGGGTTTCAAATTTCGCTAGAATCGGACGAATAGTTATGATGTTATTGCCAAACAAAATAATTTCCGGGTTACCTTGGAAGGACTTTGACAATTATATTATTCGAAAGAGAATTTAAAACAACATAAAGGTTTCAAATTTTGTTTGAATCAGCCGAATAGTTATAAAGTTATTGCCAACTAATTCCACGATAACGTTTGGAGGACCTCGGCAATTATATCATTTGGAAGAGAATGTAAAACAACATAAAGGTCTCAAATTTCGTTTGGATCGGCCAAATAGTTATGATATTATTGCCAAAACAATATAATTTCTGGGCTAATTTTGGGAGGACTTTGGCAGATTTATCATTCGAAAGAGAATGGAAAACTACATAGGAGTTTCAAATTTCGCTAGAATCGACAAAATTGTTACACTGTTATTATAAAAACAAAAAAAAAAACAAAACGGGGACCGACCGACCGATATAGTGAGATATAGAGTCGTCCGTAATTAAAAATTGTTAGGTGGTACAAGTTTTTTTCACCTTTTCGACTTATGGAAGTTCAATGCCTATTTTATGTACAAATATAGGCATGGTGTCATTAAGTCACTTCTTGACTTTTCAAAAACTGTTGTGAGACAGATGATTGAAAATTATCATAAATTTTATCGAGGACCACATAAGAAAATAGGCAAATGACCATTGCGTCTCATTAAGAGGCATTTCATGAAACCTATAACATCAAGAATATCTGCTTCAAATATCTAGTCACAAGCGTTAGTGTTGCAGCCATACTTGTAGGGGAGGTATTCTGTCGTTTTAATCTATATTATACCACAGGCTGACCTAGATAAGACATTTCCGTCGCGTTACGAGACGGTTGCCAAGTCCCTTTCTCCTTATTGGTGATTTGAATGGTCGCCACCCCCTCTGTGATATTAAATGATCAATCCCAGGAGCCAGGTTCTGGAGGACCGGATCGAAGAGCCGGAAATCGGTGTCCAAAATGTGGACGATTTTACGCATCACTGTCGGAAAGCAGCTTCATTTTCTTGCCGTGATGTATCTCTATGCTTTCCAGAGACAGAGGCCGTTGAGTTATTCTCCGGGACACTCACCTCCACTTACTCAAACGTCTCGCCATTTTGAAAGCCGGCAGCTTCTTGGCGGTCGCCCAAGTGTGAGACAACCCTCAGACACAAGTGATGTCTATAAGCGTTATAAGCAGCGCCCGAACAATTTCACCATAGTTGAATTTCGTTGTGCTAGGTTCAGGTTCTGGTGCGTTTCGAAGCACCGTTCTTCCTTGGTGGGCGCACGTGTTTTTACTCAATGAGAATAGCCTTTTGTAGATGTGTGGAAGCGTGTTAATAGGATTAGATGAGTTTTCTCTGGATCCTATCCTCATCCTCCAGAGAGCCAGAAATATAATCTTGGACCCCACGTCCAGAAACGCATCCTTATCGACTGCTTTCTCTACCCAAAATGTTCCGCCAGCATTTAAAGCGCCTCGTGGGCGTGATGATGACCACCAACTTGATTTCACCTCAATATGCGGAAAACCCTTAAACCACCTAATTACGCTGTGTCCCACCCTCGCTTTGTGCACAAATGCCCGCGCTTTTCAGGAAGATATCCCGCAAGCCATGTTTTGGTACCTGGGTGAGTAAAGTATGTCCTTTTTGTAAGCATTTTTAATATGATCTGTACCGACGGTATCTTCCCAGACTCCTGGCTAATATCTATTGGGCTTGCTTTTCGCAAGCCGGAGAGAGAGAACACTTTGCATTCTAGATGTCACCTATCTCCTGTACAGTGCAACTTTAGCAAGTTCTACTGTTTATCGGAAGCTCTGCTACTCATTGAAAATGCTATCTGCGAAGCCTTTCTTCGTGGATAACACTTCTCCATGCTTCTCTTGGAGGTGTATGGTTCTGCGTGGCCGTGCAGTATTGTGAAAATTCTGCATACTCTTGGGGCTATTGGGCCCCTTCTAATTTTCTTGTCTGGATTTTTGCAAGATTGTCTATTGTGCAAATGGGTGGTTGTATTTTAATCCTGTCCAATAGAGCAGACAGTGAACGTCCCTTAGTGAAATATAGTGTGTCATTCTCTTTATTTTGAGCATTATCGGATTCACATCGGTGCTGCCGCAAAGTGCTTTTACCTAGCTCTATGTTTGCGAATTCTCGATCTCTTGTGGAGCTGTTAAGAAGACTACTTTTAGCGTTGATTCCAACGGGCTTTGAATCTCATGCCTATTTCATTATGCGCAAGCGCAAGGGTTTCTGTTTTCTTTTACTATGAATAGGGTGGTACACTTTTGTCGCTATTCGCGACTTCGACCAGACCCCGACCCCGACCTTTACTTACCTGCTTTAGCTTAGATTTTTGAGAGATTCACAATTTCCTTGGTCTTGTTTTTAGTCGCGTGTGAGTCTAGTCACGGGCGACTCTACTACATCTTACTATGTCGGTCGGTCGGTCCCTGTTTTGCTTCTTTTTTATTTTGCTTTTGTAATAACATCGTAACTATTCGGCCGATTCTAACAAGATTTGAAAGTCTTATGTTGTTTTATATTCTCCTTTGAATGATATAATTGTCAAAATCCTCCTAAGATTAGCCCGAGAATTAGTTTGTTTTGGTAATAACATCATAACTATTCGGCCGATTCTAACGAAATTTAAAACCCTTATGTTGTGTTACACTTTCGAATGATATAATTTCCAAAGTCCTCCCAAGTTTAGCCCAAGAATTATTTTGTTTTGGCAATAACATCGTAACTATTCAGCCGATTCCGACGAAATTTGAAACCCTTATGTTGTTTTACATTCTATTTCAAATGATAAAATTGCCAATGTCTTCCCAAAGTTATTCCGGGAATTATTGAAATTTTTGCAGGTCGTAAGATCATAAATCAGAATATGTGAGAGCACGCGACTCTTTGGTCAGCAGACCTTGTTAAGCTATGTCGCATTTGTGAAGTGACCTTCAAAGCCCTATGGTCTATTGTACCCCACCATGGACACTTAGTTTTGTGGCCTTCAGCAGTTAGGGGTGATAAGGCTACTCTTCTTATCTCTTTTTTAAGGTAGACTACGGGTGTGAGTTGTACGCATCAGTGGCTGAGCGTGAATATCGGCAGTTAGACTTGATTCACCAAGCTAGTCTTTATTTGGAGCTTAGTGCATTTCACACGTCTCATTTCAGAGAGTCTCTTTGACGAGGAACAGGAGATGTCGCGTTTATGCGCGCGAGTCCAGCATCTACCTCAGTCATCAATCGCTCTCATTTCGTCTACGGCCATCTTGAAGGTTATATGCCGATGTCAGACGTTAATCATACTCTGAGACTTTGGGGCTTATGTAAAGGACATTCCTGGGAGTGCTTGCCGTAGCTCTCGGACCGGTGGTAGTGCTAGTTCTCCTCAGGATGTAATCTTGGTGGGTAAAGCGTTTGAACATTTGTCGCCGCGCCTCTCCTCCCAAAGTTTATAGAGTCACAGGATTATTGCGTTCGGATTCTTTAAGAAAACGCCACCAGGAACCGATTGAATGTCAGAAGACTAAACTTTCAAAGATCCTAACGATGAGATTAGATGAACAATCAGACGTTATAAGATTAAATAAGGCAAGCATACATTGCCTCTCTGGCAGGTATTAACAGTTTTTGTCAATCGGTCAACACTTTTGTAAATTATTTTATTGTGGAAGATCTAACAGATGGAAAAAAAATCTATTTCAAAGGAAAACACTAGAACTTCATAGTGGGTCAATGCCGAACCCCACTCGCTTTTATACTAGGCTAAATTAAAACATCTCTGACGCGTGCATTGACAAATCAGAAGCTGCTTAACAAGCTTTGATGTAGACAGCCTGTTCACTAATGTCCCAGTTAACGAAGCTCTTGATGTTTTATCTAAGGTATTAAATAATCAAAAATTAAACCTCCCTCTAGGAAAAAATAAAATTATAAATCTTGTTAAACTTTGTGTTACTGACAAAGTATTTACCAGCGATATGGATTTTTTCGGTCAAAAATATGGTCTTAGCATGGATAATCCTTTATCGCCCCTATTATGTAACCTTTTTATGGAGCATTTCGAAGTATCATTACACCCTTCTGTGATTCCCCATCATAATTTTGTTGGCATAGGTATGTAGATGATGTCATATCGATTTGGCCTATAAATAGTTTAAACCTATTTGACAATTTCCTTAATAATCTTAACGACCTCCATCCCACTATCAATTTTAAAGTAGAGTGGGAAAAATATAATTGTATATCCTTTCTTGATGTAAAAATTGTTAGAGTCATTGACAAAGTTAGCTTCACTATCATATACCATAACTTTCCATTGAGTTCTTTTATATATATATATATATATATATATATATATATATATATATATATATATATATATATATAAATATATATATATATATATATATATATATATATATATATATATATATATATATATATATATATATATATATATATATATATATAAATATATATATATAAATATATATATAAATATATATATATAAATATATATATATAATATATATATATATATATATATATATATATATATATATATATATATATATATATATATATATATATATATATATATATATGGATGACGGAAACATCCGTCATCGTGGTGCCCTCTCCTCGAGTGTATTTTTACATATGTCCAATGGAAATCATCAAATTGATATTGATAATGCTAAAATAGTTTATAAGTCTCACAATTATATACATCGACGCTTAAGTGAATCGGCACTTAAAAAAGAAATACCCAACTTTAATCCTCCGACGGCCAATTCAATACTAATACCTTAATAAGCATGAAATTCATACTTTCATTTCTCAAAAATGCCGCTATATTTTCGCATCTTCCACCTTAGCGTCAATGATTTGTGTGTTTGTACGTTAAGCAACTTCTGTATGACTGATGTTTCCGTCGAAACCTGGTTTCGCATATAAAATTAGTCTTATTACTGTGATTTTATCCCTATAATTACACGTACGCTACTGTGCTTTTTTGGATATATATATATATATATATATATATATATATATATATATATATATATATATATATATATATATATATATATATATATATATATATATATATATATATATATACACGAGGGGCGGTCAATAAGTTTTGCGAATCGGTAGGAGCAAAACAGAGGAAGGGGGATGGCTGTTTGTGGGGTGTTAGGACAAGTTATGACAAGTCAGGACCTGCTGCCGAACGCTCCTGCCTCTTCTGTTTAAGAAGCAGTAGCTGATCGCTGATCGTCAGTCACAAATTTTTCAACATTGGAGAAGGTTGAGCACCGCGCATTGATCAAATTTTTGACCAAGGAAGGCAAGAATGCAAAAGAGATCCATGAACGCATGGTTGCAGTGTACACTGAAACCGCCCGTTCATATTCAAACATTGCCAGCTTGAATAGGGAGTTCCGCCATGGTCGTGAGTCCCTTGAAGATTACCCCCGTCCGGACGCCCGTCAGACGTGACCAACGAGGTCAATGTAGTCCGTGTGGAGAGGATGATCATCGAAAATCAACGGGTGAAGGTCGAAGAAATCGAGCGAGAACTTGCAATATCACATGAAAGTGTTATCAACATCATCCACGACAATTTGGCCATGGCCAAGGTCTCTGCCCCTTGGGTCCCTAGAAACCTCACGCCCCATCATCGACTTCAACGTCGTCAAAGTCCACAAGGCCAGAGTTGCAAAAGCTGCCCTGCGCGAGTGCGTATTCGAGGAGCTCAACCATCCCCCTTACAGAACCGATCTGGCCCCTAGCGACTACCTTTTATTCCGCCAGCTCAAGGTTGCACTGCGTGGACGCCGGTTTGGGGACGATGAAGATGTCCAGCTCACCGTCCAGGAGTGGATTGAACAGCAGTCGGGAGATTTCTGGTTGTCGGGAATTCGAAGCCTCAGGGACAAGTGGCGCAAGTGCATTGAAGTCGAGGGTAGATTTATTGAAAAATAATAAAACACTTTTTCCTCATATCTCGTTTTCTTATATCCGAATTGCAAAACTTATTGACTCCCCCTCGTGTATATATATATATATATATATATATATATATATATATATATATATATATATATATATATATATATATATATATATATATATATATATATCCATATGGAGCTCGGCCGTGAAGCCTGCATTTAATATTGAGGATAAATCCCAGAGCCACGATAAACGGATGTAGCATCTTTTAATTTTTCACTACGTTTCGAAAACTACAAGTTTTCATCTTCAGGCTAGAATATGTTTACAAAGTTAATATGCATAAAGAAAACTTGAAAAGGCCAACAAGACATTATTTTACAGGTGACCAATTACAGAATATCAGTAGAAAGTACTACAAGTTAAATTAAATATGACTTGGCAACAGTTAAATTTGCTTTAAGACCGACTCAAAAATTAGTTCATAAATTTAAAGATTATTGCAGAAATTAATTACAAACTAAGAGAAATTGACTTGGCATTATTTAAAGATGATAAATTTAACCTTTTTTTTTTATTATTATTAAATTTTGTAAAGACTAACAGTTAAAAACATTTAATATAAAAACGGAAAATTTGGGTACTTACTAAAGCGGATCCATCCTAGAGAGTGAATGGTAGGTTTAACAAAGGGGCTAGTATATATATAGGTTACATTGACGGTTGGTTTATTAAAAGGCAAACCAACTAACAAACTGTAGTTAAAATTAGTTAATTAATAATGATATTGCACTTAAATCTTCATTGAGTGTAGGTTTGTAGTGTTTTATATATAGAGATTCGAGGGTTCTTAGGCAATGTTTGTTGTTGTTAAAGGCTAATACTTTAAAATTCTCAATAGAAATGTTAGTTTTACAGCTTATATTTATATATATATATATATATATATATATATATATATATATATATATATATATATATATATATATATGGACACGAGCTTCTTTGTTCTGCATATGCCTCACCTCCCGCCCAACGCACTTTGCCTAAATGTGAGTCAGCCACCATTTTTGCTGGAGATTCATCCTTGAGGTAGGTAGTATAGGAGGTCACCTACGTTATCTGCTATATAAATCATTGTATAAAAGGGTATAAGTGCGGTATACTGATAATAAAAAGTAGCATCGTGATAATAAATATACACTTTTGTCCTAAATGGAAAAAAAGTCACCATATTGTCAATCAATCTCAAACTAACGCTTGATATGGTTGTGTGTCTATAACCATCTCCTATGAGATAAGAATAAATATTTGGACTATTTACAGATATGAATTTTATCTTTGAATAAGGTGGGAAGTCATCGCTATCCTTAGATTATAAGTATAGCAGGTAATATCCTCAGGTGAGTTGCTATGGGTCGATATGACGATATGATGTTCCATCTACGATCATGCCCGATCGTTTTAACCAATTAGAACCCACCAGGGGCATAATTAACCAGAGCTGGGCATTGCGGCAACCTGTTGCGTTTCGCGTCTTTGCCGCACTATGAATTTCGAGGTCGCAAAGTCAAAAGTCGAAAGTCGCAAACGTTTTGGAAAAGTCGGACTAAGTAAAGTTGCACCGCCAATTTTCCACGACTTTTGCCGCGACTTTGAACAGGAAAAAGACGACTTTTTTTTAAAAGAAATTGCCGCATCTGTTTTAAGCCAGTTTTAAGCCCGATTTGGCTAAAAATGTCAAGTTTGAATTGAAAACAGCTAACTTTATTTTTATCTGATTTTTAACTCTCCTTTTACGATCCATTAAATTCTACCTAAACGTACCAAACTACCTTAACGTACCAAAAAAAGGTTTGTTACTCTGAATTTTATTATAAATTAGTAAAATTACATACACTTTTCAGGCGTGAACCAAGTTTTAAACCTATCTTGTCAGTTAAAAAAGTTTGGGAACGTGTTATCCCTTTCGGCGTTCATCGTGCGAATTAATCATATTTTCTCGTATTTTAATATGTGTTTATACTTTTTTTGTGGCTAAGACGAAAATATTACTGTGAAGTGTAAGAAGTAATTAAAATCTAACAGCATTCTACCTTTAACATGCCTAAAATTAAACAATATAAGTAAACATTGGACAATCGTACGTAGACTAGGACTTGGTTCTAAATTTAAAGATCAGATTGATATAGCCTATTAAATTCACATGGTTTTTATCTTACTTAATCCATTAGGCCTCCCTATGAGCTTAGAAAATCTCGATTGTTTAGTAACTTAAACCGGTAAAGGTTAAGAGTGATGTCCTTTGCCGATCTGGATCTCTTATTTATTTTCCGACGCCACCCTGCGAGTGGTTGTAGCATGGATGTTATTCCCTAACTTTCTTCTTGTGGACCTCCTGTACGAGAAGCTGGGCCAGGAGGACATGGAGGAGGAGGAGGAGGATGACCAGTAGATATTAGTTTAGGCTGTGCTTTAACTAAAAAAAAATAAAAAATATTAAATATGTGTTTTTCTGTCTTATAAAAGCTAGTTTTTGTTATCGCGATACAGTTTACTTTGTAATTTAGTGGAGTCACACCGGGAAAAAAGTCGCAGTCGCAAGTCGTACTGGTGGGGCCAAAAATAGAGTGGTAAAGTTGCAGTCGCACTAGATCCAGCGGAAAAGTTACACCTGAAAAAATTAAAGTCACGCCTAGCTATGTAATTAACGTCAATCATTGGTTCTTTCCGTCTTCATAAAACTAGCTACTTCGCGCAGAGAAATGGCGACCTTTCCTTGCTAAATCGGGAGCGGTAGAATTCGCAATTCATATAAACAGTCGCTAACAATTCGGACTTAAACGTGGAATAGTCCAAAGTTGCTTCCGGGGAAAGGGATACGAAGATATCCCTTAACTTGGCATTTAGGAAGCGAAGTAAGCAAGCGACGCCATCATTTTCGAGATCCCATCTATTCATCTGAAAGGTTCTCTAAAAATGGCTCAAAAATGACCCAAAGTCCTCTCCATCATTAAAAGCGGGAAGGTGGACTGAAGGAGTTTGGGGAATTTCAGTCCGGGAACAGATGGACTGAGAATCCATTTGATTTCGGCTCATTTCCAGCTCATGCTGCCTAATATGTTCACGTTCTTCCATTTCCATCTTCAGTTTGTTCTCCTCCATCTCCATTTCCATCTTCAGTTTGTTCTCCTCCATCTCCATCTTCAGTTTGTTCTCCTCCATCTCCATCTTTAGTTTGTTCTCATCCATTTTGTTGCTCTCCATCTCCATCTTCAGTTTGTTCTCTTCCACCTCCATCTTCAGTTTGTTCTCCTCCATCTTGTTCTTCTCCATTTTCAGTTTGTTCTCCTCCATCTTGTTCTTCTCCATCTCCATTTCCCTTCACTCTGCCCGTTCGTTCCTGTATGTAATTTAGCAGGTCTTTGCCCGCAAGACCTAACATTTCACCCTGACTCTTGAATTTTTCACAGGATGACATTTTTACGCAGTTAACTGAGGAAACACTGACACGCGAACGAGCTAGGACACTACCCACGCGAAAGGAATACTTGAATATTCGTGAAGGCCTTGTTCACACACAAAAAAATTAAGATACAGCTACCTACCTCTGCTGTTTCTAAGCGGAAAAAAAAAATAAAATGGTCCTACCAGAATTAGGACACCAAAGACCTTAACTCTCGGATTGATAACCAGGAGAGTCTCCAAAATCCAAACACAATAAAAAAAATTAATTACATGGGGTACAACACAAAATCTAAATAGATTACGTTCCACTGCTCTTCAATTAACTTGAGCTTGCCTTCTGCCAGTACAATACAAAAATTGAAATAAAAGGGGTAGACGTGAATAACAAGTGAACTTCTAATGTCGAAATTAAAATGACACGGATTCGTAAAAACCCCAAACACACTTGACACCAAAATTATATAATATGTATATTAATTAATTATATATATATATATGTTGTGGTATGACATTATATTATATCAATACTATGTTATATCTATGAGGGAGGGACCAATAACTTGAAGGCGAACCGACAAGGGGGACTGAACGCCAAGAGTTTCGATGCGCGAAACAACGAGATAAGAGTGCAACGAGGTCAGGTAAAATTTGGGCAATGGAAAAGCTCAAGGTTATTTAAAGAGGCATGTACAAAAATATAATTTTATTTAAATAAAAAGGAGAGAATTGATGGGCAAAATTACATCAGAGAATTAATGGGCAAAATTTCATCAGAGAATTAATGGGTAAAATTACATCGGCAAACGAGGGGGGAAATTGTAGTTATGCATCAGTATATTAAGTTAAAATTTAATGTATTACAGGAGGAGACTACTCAAATGGGGGTAATTAACTCAAATGGGTTACTGAACGGGGAGAGGCGTTGGCTTACGGAGGATTCCGGGTGAGACGTCGGGGTAAGACTTCACGGATGTCTTCTGCACGTGAGGCAATGCCGCTCTGAGCTTCTAAGCGGGAAGTTAAAGTGATGACAGTTCTCCAAAGGGGGGGGGGGCGGTAACGTCTAGGCCAGGGAAGAGTATTCGGCCACCCGAAAACGAGGGGCGAACGAGGAGGGCTTCGACAGGAGTTGATGAGTGAAGTCGGAAAAATCGCTCGGTAGTGATCGTTAAATGGAATTACCTCACTGACTGGGGCTAATTCCAAAACATAAATAGTTCAGCCGTCACTTTGCTTTGTTGTTAGCACCTGACTTAGAACTAGAGGAATCTTCTTGGTTCCGGGCGAGACTTCTCAACTGTGTCTGCCTCATGAAGGACGAGCACTATATATGTCCGAGACTCTCCCCGCGGAGGTGGGGGGGGGGGGTAGTGGGAAACAGCTCTACTCTCGAATGACCTCGAATCTTCTTGCCGAGTTGATTCTAACCCGTGTAAAGTTAGTCCGTGGGGGACGCGGTTCGAGGCTACCACTTGTGGAAGGAGGGGTTATGCTTACCAATTTAAGCCTAACAGAACCTTCTCCAGCGCATGGAACTTCCGTGCTGGAAAAGAAATTCCACGTGGAATTCCCCCCCCCATATATATATATATATATATATATATATATATATATCAGGGGGCGTAAGGTGACTTTTTCGATTGGAGAAGCAATGACAAATAAGCGAAAAAAAAATGATTGGACAGTCTTTTACGAGTACCTATGGGAAAAAACCCACCTTACCCATAATGGGCGTTGTTTCTACTGCTATGAGTCATTCTCAGAACATCATATTTACAAAAACTATCCTTTTCTGAATAAGCAATGACAAATAAAATTTAGGAATAAATATATAACCGATCTTATATAAAGCGGAAGTTGGTTACATTAAAAAGATATATAATCTTACCTCTTTTGTTTGGATGTTAATTCAATCCTCCTCTCTTTTCCAATAAAAAGGTTGATGACATTTTCATAGAACTTCTCTTTTTTAATGTTCTTCAAAAGAGCCTCTGTAGGGGTTGGATTACGCATAGGTAGGCTTCTGGCACTCTAAAATTGCTTGATTCAATAGGCCCGAAAGATACCTCCACAAATGGACGTGAATTGGTCTATTAAATCCAAGCTTTCCCTATTAAATATAGAGGGTCAATTGTGTATTAGAAATAAAATGGGTTTTATAAATATACATATGTAACAAGAAGCGTGGGAGACAAAAGACGAGCAAAGAAATGGTTGAATACCTGCGTTTAATAAAGATGTGTCTCGAGATAGAGTAATCAAAGACGGATATTTAATTAAGGAAGAGTCCGAGGAAACACAGCTGCTAACCATAAGAGATCGTGCAGCGAAAGTTGCATAAAAATACAAATATAGGTTTAACATGTAAGCATACACAAATTGTACACAGACTTCCTAGTCCGGCCCAGAGATTGGGAATAGGCTAAGAAACGGAGGTAAGCTGTCCGACAGTAGCGTCCCATGTATAAGCTACGCATTCTGGATTTAGATCGCAAATATAAATAGAAAGGAAACAGTCAATTAAAAAGGTAGTTAATCAGAAAGTATCAGAGAGAATAATAACGAATATGTCCGCGTTCACACTCCCGTTTATATCCGCCGAGACTTGTTTTTCTCTCTCCCTTAACTCATACTAGCATCGAATAATATATAGACTACTAGTTTTTCGCTTAATACGCTCGGTCTTTCTCGCCGATTGCAATCATAAGATTCCGTTTATTTTGTTAGTCCATCTTTGCCTTGAACCTTCGACAAGCCCAGTCAAGAAGAACACCGTTAAAAAAAAAACAATTATCTTTGGAGTCAGATAAATAATTCGCCATAAAGCCATCCTTCACCTCAAAACTGGAACTAGTCGTTCCCTTAATAAGGTTGTGATTTGCGGTGATCTCACAATCTGGTGACGTACCCCTTCCATAAACAGGTTAACAAAACCTTCCTTTAAACTGGTGACCCGTCGTTCGACCGGACAGAGAAGGCCTAAAAGAAAGAATGGACTCGTTAAACAAGCGTCAGACAAGACAAGGTGAAGGGGACTTCGTGAACGCCGTCAGCATCAAACCACCCATCTTCAATGAAGCAACAGTCTCAGGTTAATTCTAAATTTTACATCTCTGGGATAAAGAAGGAGGAAACTCGTTTCTTCCATATTTTGGCCTCATTATCTCCCGAGGCTGTTAATCTTCTTCGGGCCGACATTATAGCAGGCTGTAACTACCAGTGTTTAAAAGAGGAAGTAATTGGCCAATTCGAGAGGACCGAACCAGAGCTTTTTGAGAACCTTATCGAATCCTCCTCGTTCAGAGGCCGACCGTCAACTAACTTAAAAGAATTACGAAAGACATTCATTCAGGTACGAGTGGAGAAAGAGCTTGTACGTCACAAATTCATCCAATCATTACAGCCCAATATCGCGCCGATAATCACCACTTGCGGATGAACTTGTAACAGTCAACCGAGTGCAGTGCCATAATATAAATACATATAGTGAGTCGATAGGACACAGTGCCGTTTGAAACGCCTTTATGCCCTATAGTAATGCAAGTGGAAATTTTAGAAATAATTCGGCAAGTAATGCGCGATAAGTGGCCGAAAGTAATTACAGTGTGCATAATCTACCGGGGGATTGCGACCCTTCCATAAAGCCCAAAAGCCTGTAGTTTGTCGCTCGCATATATGTTTTGGCGAAAAGGGTAAATACTGAAAACCTTAGTGCAGGTGGCCAAAAGAAGAAGGATCTGTGCAAATGCAACTGTCCTCCAGGCCATCTTCGCCAGCACCGTCGGAAAACTAAGAGGGCATACCATAGTAAACGGGGCCACAAGTGTGCCGTCTATTTTTTCTGTCGCCGCTAAAGTATACGAGCATAACACTAAATGTGTTCTTAATTGATACGAGGGCAAGTGTTTTGATTATTCCGGCTAAACTGGTGAACTCAAGTGATGTGCGCGATTCTGGCATTAACATTTCAACAGCTAATGGCGGAAAAATTAAAGTCCACGACGAAATTCATACGGATATAGTGATCCCCAGTCTTCGCCGATCATTTAGGTGGTCGTTCTTTGTAGCAGATACCACCTATCCGTTATTAGGCATTGACCTTTTGAGGTATTATTTGCTTCTAATAGACTGCGCGCGACATGCTAATAGATAATCGAACTAAACTCATGTCAAAAGTGAAGTTGTCTGAAGAACCGTCGGTAGCATTAATAACACTGGTCAACAGCCAAAATGGTTCACATATGAGATTATGCTCCCACAACTAATTTCATATTGCTGAATTTGAATCCGATATTTGTTTTGTCTATCAGACTAAGTTTTATATATAAAAAAATCAATAGGTACAAATATTCAATATTCTGTCACTTGTATCATACACCAGATATTTAACCCAAAATAGACCAGCTTGTCTCTTTTGTGACTGTGCTTACATGACTAATTTCACATTGTTGAGTATGATTTTGATGTTTTATTCTACTATCAAATCTACTTCCTTACTGGCAGCCATGCTGACGGGACTCAGCACCCCGTCCGGCCCCACAACCTCTCCCACAACCCCTATAACCTCTCCCACAACTTTCTCTGGTCGGCCTTTATTTTCACAGGGTAGATGCTGACCTTCTTCTCAGCAACTATCCCGGATCGGGAATGAGGGGGAAGGGGACAATGCTCCCTAACCACTGAGCTCCGGTTTGAGATGGTAGGTTTTTAATAACCTGCTTTATACTCACCCACACCTTCCTCACATCCCCTTTCCTTCTCACTTCACTATCTATCTTTTTACGCCGTGCCTAAGGTCGAGCCGCCATACCGAAGGGCTGCCAGGTCACCAGGAGGGAGGAGTGGCCTAAAATGGCGGCACCTGGCTCTGTAAGCCCCGTACTCACCCCCCTGCAGAGCGGGCTACTGCGAGGGATGATTAGCGTTTGCTTCCCACAGAAAGAATAGGGTCCCCATGACCGATGATGACCCCCCAAATAAAACTCTTCCCCTTTCCCCCCTCACTATTGACGGAGCCGCCTTCAGGCAGCTCCACTGTAAAAATAGAGGTTCCTCCCCCCTTGAGCTCTCGCAGGGGACCCTCCAAATCTGTTTAACCGGAGAGTAGGCTTACTACTCTCCTTTGCTTACGGGTGTAGGGAACTCCCCCTCACCCCCTTGTCTGGAGGTACCCTCTGGTGCCTCCCTCTTTCCAGCGGACTTCCCGCTTTACTTTCCAAGGGGACTGCCAAGAAAGCTAGCAGGCAGCCCATAACCAACCGCTCCGCATTGAAGCGGCTCGGTTAGGGAAAACCTCCTTAGCGGGGAGAGGGATCACAGGGCACATCGGCCGCTTCCCTCGATAGACCTGCTGGCTCGTATACTGACCTTAGCGTGGGTCAAAGCTTGTGCGTCCCCATACTCTACTCGCGACACCCCTGCCAATGGGACCTGTGATGTACTGGGAGAGGGGGGGATGGCCAAATGGAAGCCCTTCCCTGAGATATACATGGTCTTTGAGGCAACCTAGCCTCAGACGGTAAAGCCTTCCATGGGGGCGAATCCGGGCTCGGCGCCAAGCACCGAAGCCAAGTACGCCCCTATGCAAGGTCCTCCACAAACGGCCCAGATCTCCAATGCAGTAAAAGGAGGGGATGGATCTGTTACTCCGGTTGGTGCCCCTGCGACAGCCAGGACCTTCTCGATCTGGGAGAAGGACCTGGCTGAGCCCGTTCTGGCCTGGGGACTCCTGCTGGCGGAGGGGAAAAAGTGGGTTCATTCCCCAACCTCTTCTCCTAAAAAGAAAAGAAACAAAAAGAAAAAGACGAAAAAGAGTCGGGGCTCCTCTCCAGCGGCGGGGGCAGCGGGGACGGATGGATCTATTGCCATTTCGGTAAGCGACCAAGCCAAGATCAGCACGTCCGGCCCCTCTGCCCACCCGGGTGTGGAGTCCCTGAGTAAGACTAAAAGTGCTAGTGCGCATAGCAGATCCTCAATTACATAGAGGCCCGTCATTCAGAGGCTACCCAGCGTTTCGAGCCGGTTGGCTTCAAACGCTTCCTGGTTATTCACTCCACTGATGGCAGCATGTTGTCCAAGGGCAACATGATCCATCAGAGGAGAGCTTTAGCTAGTGTGATAGGTAGGGAGCCGAAGGTGACCTGTTTCTCGGACGTGAGCCTTTTGGCGAATGCGTCGAATCCCTTCGAGGCGGCCATGATTAGAGCCCTTCAGACACTTGATGGCACGCCTGTAAGTGTGACGCCGCACTCTACCATGAATTTCGTGAAAGGAATAGTTTATGCGAGGGAACTCGTGGACTACTCCATAGATGGCATCACCTTAAAGTTGGGCGACCATGGAGCGGTCAAGGTCGAACGTGTGATGAGAAAACAGGGAGGGGCCTCGAGACTAACCCGTACTCTCTTTGCCTCGTTCGACTGTGAGAAGCTCCCGGAGTCAGTGCGTTCCGGTTGGTATCGCCACCGCGTGAAGTTATTCGTGCCACTACCGCGGAGGTGCTATTAATGTCACTGCTTCGGCCATATCAATCATTCCTGTAGACGTGACTAGTCGGGGTCAATCGAAATATGTGTGAATTGCTCCAAGGCCGCACACGATAAGTCCAATTGCGGAGAGCCGCATCCCGCTTCTCCGAAGCAATGTGGTGCGTATCTCCTTGAGAAGCTAATCCTGGCCGTTTAAGCTCAGAATCGACTCTCATTTCGTCAGGCTAAAGACTTGGTCCTGGCGCGCCAGGCACTGCCCGGGACGTCCTATGCCTCACTGTTGAGAAAGACACTTTCTGCTCCTGACCCGTCCAGTACTACGAGCACAGTCGTTTCCGTGCTCATTCGGAACCCTTCTGCGGGCTCTACCCAAACTGGGTGCTCCCCTGGTAAAGTTGCCGGCACAAAGGATTTACACCCAGCCCCGGCTAAAACAAAGGGACCCTTCCCTATTCATCCAGCGTGACCCGTTCCCGTAAGGCGAAACGGCCACGCCACTCCACCGAGTCGTTAGACTCACAAGAGGCAACACCCCTGAAGTTGGTCGCCAGACCATCTTCCGGAGTTCCTAAAGTTTCTCCCCAACAGGAGGATTGCACTAAAGGAGCTTTGGCTCCTTCGCCCAAACCCACTGGTAAGCTATATGACTCGGAGATTGTGAGTCCTGTAAAGGAGGGACTACCGCCTCCGAAGCTCCCCCGCTCGCCCAAGGTTTCGAGGCGTAGGGAGGAAAAGACTCGCATGGTGAGCACAACCTCCACCAATACGTCCTCTAAGGCGACACCGCCTTCAGCGCATTGTCTGGCCAACAGCGTCTGAAATTCTACCTCCGGGAAGCGTACGGCCATTCCCGTGAGGGTCTCCTCTTCAAAGAGGGCCCCCGCTTCTCCTCCGAGCTAGGCCTGGAAGGCATATTCCTTCAATGGAATTGCTGCAGACTCCGGGCCAACTGAAAGGAGTTACGGAGGCTCGTCTCCTCCCTTTCTCTGTTAGCTATCTTTCTACACGAGTCCATGCTAAACGCATGCCCCTTACCCCCCCCCCGCCCTCCCGGGGTATAAGGGTTGGGCAAAACCACCACCACACGATGGGGGCCAGAAGGTAGGATGCGCAATTTACACCAGGCATGATGTCTCCGTTCTTCTCTTCGCTTTCGATACCTCCTTTGACGAAGTAGCTGTGCAGGTGCGACTGGAGCCGACAGCCGACTTCGACGTGGGGGACTTGCCCCGCGTCGAAACACGGTTGCCGAGGCCCTTTTCTTGCTTAGAGATCTGGATAGCAGACACCCCCTCTGTGGAGACTACTCGATTAATCACCGGGTCAAGTCCTTGGCGAACTGTCGACGTACCTGAGATTAGTGTCCTAAATGCGGACGACTTTACGCATCACTGCCCGAGAACCGCTTCATTTTCTTGCCTCAATCTATCTTTGTACTCTCCGGGTGCACAGCCTGATTTTGATTAGGGGGTGGTCGGTGACCCCCATTTTAGTGATTACTTTCCCATTCAAATATTATTTTATGGGCCGCTGCCGCCCGAGAACCCGCCCCAGTGGTGTTTGGCGCGAGAGCGGTGGTCTGCATTTCAGGAAATGACTGAATTCTCTATCCCAGTGGAGGAGTTGAGGTCGGTAAATGAGGCCGTTGAGTTCTTCTCCGACAACCTCATCGCCACGGGCCTAACTACTATTCCTAGAAGGTCTGGCCGTTTTGCACTCCGACCACTCTGGTGGTGGTCAACCGAGTGTGAGACGGGCCTCAAACAGAAGCGTTATGCCTACATGCGCTATAAGCGCCGCCCAAACGATTTCACTGTCGCTGAATTTCATCGGTCTAGGGCTAGGTTCCGGTATATTTCGAAGCACGTTCGCCGCTTTTCTTGGCGGGCATAAGTGTCTTCACTTAACGGTAAGACCCTTCTAGCAGAGGTGTGAATGCGAGTCAAAATGATTCGGGGCAACTTCTCGCAGGACCCCTTCTCGTTCTCCAGGAGAATGGGAACGCAATCCCGGACCCCGTGTCCGTGGCGGAATCCTTCGTGACCACTTTCTCCGCATTCTCTAGCCGGGATGCTGCTCCGCCAGCATTAAATGCGCGTCGTGATGTCGCGGAAGGCCGCTGGCTGGACTTTACCTCCAGAGGCGGAGAACCCTTCAACGACAGGTATACTCTGAGTGAGTTGCGTTCCGCTCTTGTTTCGTGCGCGGACACCGCCCATGATTTGGACAGTGTCTAGTACGCCATGCTTCGACACCTGGGTGAGGGAGGCATGGCTTTTCTGTTAGATTTGTTCAACAGGATCTGGGTAGAGGGTCTCATCACAGAATTCTTGCGAATCGCTACTGTGCTCGACTTTCGCAAACCGGGGAGAGATCACTCTACCCCGGCCGATTTCTGCCCAATCTCTCTAACCTCTTGCGTGTGCAAGTTGATGGCGAAATTGGAAAACGTTAGATTATCCTTTTTTATGGACAGCGGAGGCCATCTATCTTCTGCACAGTGCGGCTTCCGCAAATTCCACTCCACGTTGGATGCTCTGCTCCGACTGGAAAATACCATCTGCAAAGCCTTCCTTCGTAGAGAGCACTACGCCACGATGTTTTTCGAACTGGAGAAGGCCTATGATACTGGATGGCGATACGGTATCATGGAAACTCTCGACACGATGGGAGGGATGGGATGCCTCCCAATGTTTATATCTGAATTTTTGCGAGATCGTCGATTCCGCGTACGGGAGGGGGTCACACGGGCCTTCGCCTGCTGACCGTTCGAGTTGATATGCCACTCGCTCTACGCAGTGCATTATGCATTATTTGCATGTACGCGCAAGCCTGGTGCCTTTCTAAATCGCCAACAGCTCTCACAGCATCGGGAGCTGATTTCGACGGTGCCTATGCCACCGAGAGCCACCAGTCATACCCTAAGCCCTTTGGGTTTAGGGGCTAGGAAACTCCTTCGAGAGCTAGGTATAGCTCTCGGGCCGGTGGCGCCTCTGGTTCTCCCCAGGACGCCACCCTAAAGGGTACCACATTTGGCTATTTGTCGCAACGCCTCTGCTCCCAAAGCTTCTACAGCGCCAGGTGTATTGCGTTCGACCTTTTTGGAGCACACCTCGTGTCACACTGGAACTGTGCCAGTGTATACGGATGGCTAAAAGTCCCAAGAGAAGGTCGGTTTTCACGTCGTATCCCATCTGTTTGAAGTCAGCGGGGCTTTTTCAAGCGCTGCGTCTGTCTTCATGGCTGAGCTGGTGGCAATACACCACTCGCTACGTACGTGAGATTACGCGACGTGCCCGGCTCGGAGACCGGATTGTGATTTATAGCGACTCACAAAGCGCCCTGAGTGCTCATGTGGCATTGGAATCTCCGCACCCCCTTGTTTGCAATATCCGTGACACCACGGGTTTGACAAGCCGGGCGACCGTCAAGATTATATTCTGCTGGGTTCCTGGACATGTAGAAATTGCGGGAAATGAGCGCGCTAATGAGGGCGTTAAAGAGTCCGCGAGGACTGTGCGACCGGACCACCGTTTCGCTATTCCTCACACCGACTACATGGCAGGAATACAAGTAGCCCTCCGGGCTGCTTGGGAGACGGTCGAAGGGAACTTAAAGTTACGTGCCATTGCGCCGCGACTGTTCCCTTGAACCTACCCCTCAATGCCGCGAAGGCTTCAGGTTGCTTTCTGTCGTCTCCCAATTGGATACACTCAATCTGATTGAGCGCTCGCCTGCCCCCTACTCTGAAGACTGCGTTGTCCCCCAGACTGTTTGGCACATTCTTGTTGAATGTTCCAGTCTGGGTGATCTTCGCGCACGTTACCTGTTTCGGTACCGGGGCAAGCGGGGTCTCTACCGCTTATCACTTGTACTCGAAACGAGTTCGTGCACATTGACTTATGGACTCTATGACCTTTTAAAGGAGGCCGGCCTTCTTCCCTTTATTTGACCTTTTTTTGTGCTTCATTTTGTAGGTCGCATTTTCCTGTGCCGAAGGGAGGCGGGCCTATCCCCGACGCTGGAGCATGCTTCCTTCTTGTCCTCTTGCTTTTTCTCATTGTTATTTGTTAATTACATATTATTTGTTCTGTTATTTGTTTTCTAATATAGCTTAGGAGTAGGCCGTGTGGTATATGGTGACTTATGCCCAAGTAGTCAGTCACCAGTTGGGCTACCACAATGATAAAAAAATCTCTATTATGGCGATGTCTTGGTGAAATCTTTCACTGTGTTTATCATTAATGTCTCCAAGGTTATCTGGGCCAAAATCAATGTGAGATTGGAAAAAATGCAATTTCAATGACATCCTTGCTCCCATTGCATGCTAATTCTGCAGCATGGTTGTAACGGTTTCTTTGTATTAATCAGCACGATAGTTTCCGAGAAGTAGCTTTGCCACATTGTCAAAAGATTCACATGAGTTTTTCTCCAGTGGGTTCAAGGCCCTGGTGAATTCGCTATCATGAACTAGTATGCGAATCTGTGGTCGATTCAAGACCCCTGCTTTCAACTTGGCTTCGGAAACCACACTACCTAGTTCCTGACATAAGTATCGAAACTTAGCGCGAGATTGATTCATAGCTTTGATGAAATTTTAGCCAAACCGAGCTTTAGATGCAGTAAAGGCAAAAATATCTTTTCTGGATCTACAAGAGGATTATGAACACAGTTGAACCTTCCAGGCGCATCTCTTGGTCTTGTCGGCCATTCCTTTTTCACATAGTGCTCTACATCAGCTCTGCTGTTCCATAAACACAAAAAGCTTATGTGTTTTGTGTAGCCACTCTGAAGGCCAAATAGTACACAGATGACTTTGAGATCCTGACATATCTCCCACTGGTGTTTCTCGTAATCTATAGCGGCTAACAAAATCTCCATTGTTTCATAGCTCTAAGCCATTTTTGCTGCCTGTGCTATTGGGTCAGATGGAAACCGATTGCCATTGTGTAAAAAAACAGCTTTCAGACAGTCTTTTCCAGAGTCTATAAACAGCCTCCAATCATGTGACTTGTATAGTTTAGACTTACAGAATTGTTGCATGAGAGATACTGCGTAGGCAGACAGCTATCTATGTCAGTAACGAGCTGTAGTGATACACACTCTAGATTCCAGCAGGTTACGCTGCTTTAGTCTGGATCCCAGAACTTGGTATTTTCTTTGGGCAAATCTACTCGCTAAGGTGGTTGACACAAGACTTACAAGCTATATGAAGTGCCCATTTCTTGTTTTGGTCACCCAAATGACATTTTGTGATTGGTTTCTTGAGGCTACCAGGAGTGAAGGCGCCACATATGTAACAAAAACAATCAGCATCGTTCACACATTTGCCACGTTCCATGTTTTGTTAAGTTCAGAGTAATTAGAAATTAGGCTGTTGTAGATAGTATGCACTATCATCAGTGGCAGTCCTAGCCTAAATGGCGCTATGGGCGAACCTCACCTACGGCGCCCCCTTCCTCCACAGTGTACATAAGATATTTAGGACAGCCATAACTTTCACAAAACAACTTTTAATTATTGAACTATTTATTGTTACTTCAGAATTTTTAAAAAAATGTCATTTATGAATTTTACAGACTCTTCATCACTTAAATAAAATACAAACATAGGAATATAGTTATGGTACCAGAAATAGGAATAATACAAATGAAATTTCACAACTAACATAAACTACAGAAACAATATTGTAATGTAAATTATATAAATGTTTTATCATAAAATTATAAGAAAGTTGATAGAAGATAATAAATAAAATCTACTGCACCACAGCACAACTACCATCTAAATCCTGACTTTTCTCTCTTTCCTAGCTGCAAAATCCTGAACTAGCTCATCATATGAAATCTTCTCAGCAACTGTGTGATTTATGCTGATGGTGGCCAAACCAGTGAGGCGTTCCTGTGACATAGTTTCAATTTCGAAAAGCTCCTCTCTGCTTCAGCAACAGTGACTGGAAGAGTAATACCAATTCTGAGAGCAGTTCACAAATTTGGATATATTTCAGAGAGCTCCCTTTCGTGGATAAATGTTAATTGCTCAAGCAAGGACATAGTTTTTAATGGCATGTCTGGCAAGTTTTTCAGCTCCTGTACAAGCTCTCTACCATTCAAGTCAGAATGACCCTTAAACTGTAGTGTAGTTCTAAGGTTCTCACATTGTTTAGTCAGCTCCTCAAATGTGAGATTATGGAAATTAGTCAGCACTCCAAACTTCTCTCCCACATTTTCCAAGGTGGAAAATCTTTCCTGAATGGCTGACATTGCAGCATCAACGACTGCATTGAAGAATGTCACCTGCAACTTCTTCAAAGCATCATTTAAGGGCTCATCACATGATTCATAGGAGAAGTGCCGCTTTGTAGACCTCAGCTGTTTCTGTTTTAACACAGCCTCCACATGCATTTGTTCACAGATATCTTTGGTTGCCATCTGTGTAGCAACAAAAACTGTTGCCCTGTAATCACAGAGAGCTCTCTCTGTCTTTTTTAGGAGATTTACTGCAACATCAACTTGCATGTTACGAGATTGCATCTGCTTGATCACATGTTGAATTTGGCACAACAGGTCGTACCACACAACTGAACAAATGGCGAAGCGGTATGATCCAACTTCTTCTGCTAGAGATTGGGCCTCAACCTTTATTACAGAATCTTTGGTGTGATCTCTCACCTCGATTAGTGCATCTCTCACTCCAGCTGCTTGATATCTTAGGGGCTCCACACTCTTGATCTTACTCTCCCATCTTGTGTCAGACCACATCTTCAATGTTTTTTTTCAAAATGGCCTATCGTTGTGTGGAGGCTGAAAACAAGTTATAAAGCTTCTGCAAGATGCCAAAGTAACTTGTAGCATCAATAGATCCCTTTGCAGCATCGGCCACAAGCAAATTCAGAGAATGAGCTCCACATGGAACAAACAGAGCTCTGGGATTCATTTCAAGTAGCTTGGATTGAACACCCTCGTTTTTTTCCCTTCATGTTGGCCCCATTGTCGTATGATTGTCCTCTACAGTCCATGAAAGGAATTTCTAACTTCTCCAGTCTCTTCAAAATCATAGATGCCAAATGCTGACCAGTAGACTCTTCCGCCTTCAAGAACTCCATAAAATGTTCCATGATATGGGGCTTCCCCTCAAGTGATACTGCCCGAATCACAACTGACAACTGTTTAGTGTGGATGATGTCTGGAGTGCAATCTAGAATTATTGAGAAGAACTTAGATTGTTTGATGTCAACCACCATTGCTGAAATGGTCTTGCTGCTCAACAAATCAATGAGCTCGTTTTGTATGTGGTGGCCAAAGTAGCTGGTGTAACTGGAGATCCCTTGTTGGACACTGTTAATGTGCTCTTGCATTATGGGGCCAAATTGTGCAATAAGCTCAACTTCTTTCAAAAAATTGCCATTTGATGGTGAGAATAACTTTTCTGTCTGTCCCCTTAGTGCCAAATTCCTAACTGCCAGAGAATGCACAATAGCAAGAAGACGTGTTAGCACTGCTTTCCATCTTGATATGTCAGCCTCATGAAGTGTCATCTCCTGCTTGTCAGTGGTCTCCCCTCTTTTCATCCTCACTGCCAGCTCTTTCCGCGTTTTCATAGATTTTAGGTGTTCTGGACTGCTTTCGTGTGATGTGAGCAAAGAGTCTGCATGCTTCCAGTCTGAAAGTCCCAGTCTTGTTAAATGTATCTTTCTCTTGCAAAATAATGTGCAACAGAAACAGAAGAGGCTGTTGTTTTTTGATGAATAGACCAGCCAACTTCTGGTTATATTCTTACCATTAATCAACGACTTCCTGAAATAATGATGGTGGTAACTTCTTCCATCACTGTCGTTTTTAGGGAATACAAAGTCAGATGATACTTGAGTTGGTCCTCTGGAAGTCAATTGTGTCCTAATTCTGTCTGTCAGAACTGAAGGCCAATTAGCAGGGTCAGTGGACAGAGGCTCATCCTCGGTAGTCAATGAGCTCCAGGCAGTTCTAATGGAAAGAGAGAAATATAAATTAGTATGTTATGGAATGATGGTTGTGACTCGTGAGACACCACAATCATCCGGTAACCCCAGTGAATCAGTGATAATAATATTATAATTCATAACTGTTTACAGAATTGTTTACACACACACAGACTAGTAAATAATTTACTGCTTTATATTTGAAATACATCATTTATTATTTTAAATTATTATTTACCATCCTATGTGCAAAAACATAAATAAATAAATAACTCACCTAAAGAGTCCTGATGGGAAGCAGTGGAAGCGAATGGGTCTTCATCCTCTGGATCTGACTGCATTTGTGGAGACACAGGTCTATGTGAGGCTGTAGAAGTAGAAGGTTTCCCAACCGGGTCCGAAGGCTCCAAAACCATTTCTGTAGAGGCTTGTGTGGCTGCAGAAGTAGACACCTTACCATCCTGAATAGTGGCAGAGGTTTCCAAATATTTCAAAAGGGCCCTTGCAATCAGGAAAAAAAACATAAGTGACCAATGCATGAGTTTGACAAAACAATAATTTAACTTATTGAGCACAAGTTACTAAACATTTTCCTAGGAAACTAGGCAAATTAGGGCTTAGGCTAAATACATCAGTGCACTTCAAATATCCCAGAAAGATGTATGATGACAAAAGAGCAGTGAGAAGTACTGGCAAAGTTCTATACCTTCATCTTTTGCTCGTTTCTCCGCTTCTTCTTTCCTCTTTTCTCTACATTGATCACTTGATAGCTTAGACCTTTTCTTATCCATTTGCGTTTCTCAGGCCTTGATGGTTTAGTGTTAAGAATTTTTCTCTGTAATAAATAACACATATGATACAATACTATTCTTACTATATGAGCTTTATGTATATATATATATATATATATATATATATATATATATATATATATATATATATATATATATATATATATATATATATATATATATATATATATATATATATATATATATATATATATATATGTATAACTGAATCACGAAAATAAGGAACGTGAGGAATTTATGAATAACGTTACAGCCACGAGGAAAATGAAACAACGGAGAACTGCGAGGACTTTCGACTAATGGTCCTTTACTGAAAAACTCACAAAGTATCACGTGAGGGTAGCAAATGAATGCAATGTCCGGCAGGAAAAAAAATGAAAAGGTGTTTCCAAGTACTTTCGAGCTTTATTAAGTTCCTTATCAACGATAACTACAAGAAATAATATTATATTAGAGGTATATATACGAAAGAAAAGTATGAAAGACCGCCTCAAAAACAAGAAATCACCAATGAGGAAGACGGAAGGGGGAAGGTAAAGAAACACATTAGGAATTACAAGAAGCAGGTAGTAAGGTCAAACTAAGCCGACGGAAAGGGTAACAGATTCAAAGAAATGGAGATAGCCTAACGAGGGAAATTATAAGACACGATGAGCAAAAGGGGGAAAAAATACAATGTACAAAACAGAGCAGTGACAATTAAAAAATAAAAAATAAAAATAAAATAGGGGCCACATAACTAAAGAAAGTATATAAAAACTAGGAACGAAAGACAAAACTTATTTCTTTGAGTATTAATCTTTTAATTATAGCACTTATTTTATATAAGCCAGGGGAAATGTTAAAATTATTACATTGGCTTATAAAAGCACATTCAATGATAGTCCTTTTTATAGGGTCATTGAAACGATAAATAAATTTGGCCGAGTTCCAGTTAATTAGATGGTCCTTATCTTACATATGGACAAAGAAAGCACTGTTATCTTGCCCTCTTCGGACATTATATTTATGTTGATTTATGCGAACAGAAAGTTGGTCACCAGTTTATTATGTGGCCCCTATTTTATTTTTTATTTTTTTAATTGTCACTGCTCTGTTTTGTACATTGTATTTCCCCCCCCCCCTTTGCTCATCGTGTCTTATAATCTCCCTCGTTAGGCTATCTCCATTTCTTTGAATCTGTTACCCTTTCCGTCGGCTTAGTTTGACCTTACTACCTGCTTCTTGTAATTCTTAATGTGTTTCTTTACCTTCCCCCTTCCTTCTTCCTCATTGGTGATTTCTTGTTTTTGAGGCGGTCTTTCATACTTTTCTTTCGTATATATACCTCTAATATAATATTATTTCTTGTAGTTATCCTTGATAAGGAACTTAATAAAGTTCGAAAGTATTTGGAAACACCTTTTCATTTTTTTCCTGCGGGACATTGCATTCATATATATATATATATATATATATATATATATATATATATATATATATATATATATATATATATATATATATATATATATATATATATATATATATATATATATATATATATATATATATATATATATAATATATGGGCTTCCCTTAGTTTAGCGAGCATAGCCTAAAATACAAGTCTTTCTGCAAATATCGCTCAATTTCGGTTTCCAATGGCACAAATACATTCAATACTTCATTCTCAATTAAAAAACACCACAAAAATCAAATTAATTAATTAATTAGACGGTTTAAAACTCACCGCCGTCCAAAATAGGATTAATTGCAACGCGAAGTAAAATTTGAGACAATTAGAAAATGAAAGTTGCCAGATCGCAGGTTAAAGGCCAATCATGAAAGACATATTTTAATGATGAAAAACTTTTCTGAGGGGGCGGCAATGCCACCCCCTCACAAGTGCCGCCCTGGGCGACCGCCCATACCGACCATAGGAAGAACCGCCACTGACTATCATGAACCAGCAATCTGAAACAAACAAAAAAGCACAAATCAGGAAAAAAATATTGCATAAGTGGAACCAATGAACATATAAATTCGTGTATGAATAACATGTTGCACCAAATATATTGATATGCTGGTTCTGGAAAACTGAGCCCGATACAGCTATACAAATGTCATTATTGAATTCAGCTTATGCAATTACCCTAGAATCAGACTATTTTGATCCAGAACCATGAGAATATTTTTTTGTTAACCAGTGTAATCGATGACCTGCATTATTTACCGGTATCCCCAGTGCAGAGCTATACTTGAAAAATATGAGGCTCTGTACGCACACGCACCCGCCAAACCCTCCCTGTCACCGCTGAACTCAGTGAATCATTCAATCGAAACTGGTAGTGTTTCACCGAGATTCGCACGGCCAAGGCCTCTTTATATGGAAAAACTGCGGGCTGGCCAAGCAACATTCGAGACTCTAATGAAGGAAGGAGTCATTCGCCCGTCAAGATCCTTCTGGGCTTCGCTTATCCACATGATGCCCCCACCCCCAAAATTGCCCGTTGAGTTCAGGGTGGTCGGCGATTTCCAAGCGTAAAGTGCCGTTAAAAAGACAGGGGCACGTCAGCCTTAATCGACTTCGTGAAACTCTGTCACTCGCTGCCCAATGGTTCCCAATATCAGCTGGTGACGGATTGTTCCAAGTACGCGGCAGGTGCTGCCCTACACCAGATAGTTGACGGATATGCGAAACCAGTGGCATTCTTTTCGTGCAAGCTAAGCCGGAGGCAGCAAGTATACTCCACCTACGACAGAGAGCTCCTAGCGGCGTATCTTTCTGTCATGCACTTCAGGAACCTAATTGAAGGTCGCCACGTCCCAAGCCTTTAGTTTCAGCTTTTGCAGCGCTACTGAGTGCCAAAACAGATGGACAACAACGCCATTGGACAACCATTCTAAAATACATTAGTGATGTCGCGAACGTGGTTGGTCAGGATATCGTAGTTGCTGACCTGCTCTCAAGGAACGTCAATTCGGACTAAATTGACTGTCTTGACCTCCGAGCTTTGGCGGCAGTGCAGGAAAATAATGCATAGACAAAGGAATTTCATTCGCGCCTGAAACTTTACCCTTTTTTCCGAGGATATTAGGTGTCTGTGCATGTGTATGTGTATGTAGGAACCTAACTCGAGATACGCCAGTGGTGAATGATTATATATAAAAATGTATTTGGTAGCAAATGATTACTGTAATACGATATCGCCGAAATAGGCCAATTTGGACACAGGGATGCGCATATGTGAATGTCGATGCCCTGTGCATAATTATTGATACTGCTAATATTTTGGAGTGCCAGAAATAATTTCACATGTATATTTACCTATGTAATATGATACAAATTATTAGTGATTCCATCACTGGCGAGGGAGTACCTGTAGTGATTGAACTATGCAATTGGTAGATCTCTGGCACCAAAATTGCTGGATTCAATAGGCTCAAAAAATACCTCCACAAAATGGATGCGAATTTGTCATATTTAAATCCAAGCATGTCTTATAAAATATATATAATGTAAAGATTCAATATTGTATGAGAAATAGGATGGGATTTGCAAATGTATATATATATATATATATATATATATATATATATATATATATATATATATATATATATATATATATATATATATATATATATATCGTGGTATGACATTATATTACACAATACCATATTATATTTATGGGGAAGGGACCGATAACTTACAAGCGAACCGACGAAGGGACGGAACACCACTAATTTAGACGGGTTGAGTAGCGTGAGAGAGTGCAAAGAGATCAGGTAAATTATGGACAATGGCAAAGTTCGAGGTTATTTAAAGAGGCATTGACAAAAATATAATTTTATTTACACAAAAATAACGAGAGAATTGAAGGGCATAAAATTACCTCAGAGAATTAACGGACAAAATCACATCAGTAAACGAAGGGGGGAATTGTAGTTATGAATCAGACTATGAAGTTAGAACTTAAGGTATTACAGGAGGAGACTATTCAAATGGGGGAGGGAGATTAACTCAATTGGGTTACTGAAGGGGGGAGGGGGTTGGCTTACGGATATATTCTGCGCGTGGGGTGAGGCCGCTCGGAACTTCTGAGTGGGAAGTTGAAGTGATGACGGTTCTCTAAAAACAAGGGTGGGCGGTAACTTTCGGTCCAGGCAAAGTATTTCGGCCACCCGAAATAAAGGGCGAACGAAGGAGGGCTTCGACAGGAGTTGACGAGAGAAACCGGAAAAATCACTCGGTGGCGATCGTTAAGTGGAATTACCTCACTGGCTGGGGCTAATTCTAAATACACAAAATAGTTCAGCTGTCACTTTGCTTTGTTGTTAGCACTTGACTTGGAACTACGGGGAATCTTCTGTGGTCCGGGCGAGACTTCTCAACTCTGTGTCTCCTCATGGGAGTCAAGCGCTATTTATGTCCGAGGCTCGTCCCGTGGTTGGGGAGGGGGGGAGCGGTAAGCGGGAAACAGCTCTACTCTCGAATGGCCTCGAATCTTCTTGCAGGGGCCATACTGCCCGTGTAAAAGTGAATCGTGGTGGACACAGTTCGAGGCTACCGCTTGTGGAAAGGGGGGGGAGAGGGTAGGCTTACCAATTTAGGCCTAACCGGGCCTTCAGCAGCACATGGAAGTTCCGTTCTGCTCAAGAGACTCTACGTGGGATTCTCTCACACATCTCCCAACCTTAAGATGATGCTTTACAGAGCAGTTGCATAGGAAAGGATCATCCCAACCCGCCAAACCAGAATTATCAAAGGTGTAGGGAAATTCTGACCTGCTACGACAGGTGTACACACACACAAAAAAAAACGTAAATCTGAGCTCAGCGGGGAATTTACGGACATAAGCCTTAAACAGGTCGATTCTAGAGAACTTAACTAATACAATTTTAAACAACAGAAAAATCACAGGAAAACATTGGCGACATTTCAGTGGAACCAAAAAAAACACAATTAAATGGAGGTATAAATATGGGACTAAAGACTAAACAACTTAGTGGACCCCCCAAAAAACATTGATGATAATATATATATATATATATATATATATATATATATATATATATATATATATATATATATATATATATATATATATATATATACAATTCATGTGGAAAACCTTCGCTCCCACCGGGGTATGGATGAGGTAATCCATGGGTCCTCTAGCCTCGAGGACGGAGTAGTGCGCTTTTCACTGGCTAAGGATTTTGTTGCTTCCCGTGGGAAGTAGCACCAGCACCTTCACGCCAGGCTTGAATTTCCGTTCTCGTGACTCAAGGTCCAATTAGGTCTCAAACCTCTCAATAAGTCATTCTTCACGGGATACGAGACTCGTTTGTTACCTCAGGTGGACTCACGCTAGAGGGCTTAAGTTTTCTCCCAAAGGGGGAGGGGAGAGTTGCGCACTCATTCTGGACGCAAGAAAACTTATCGCTCCGGAGAGCTTGGAACTCCGGGTCGATAGGGGTTTTCAGGGGAACAGGTGCACGGAATTCCAGGGCTGCCTGTGTACGGGTAATCAAGGGCTGGGCCACGGGATGGTCGTGAATTACGGGGTTCTGACCGAATAAAACGGAGCAGAACTAGATTGAGGCCGCTACCACTTCGGCCCAACCGGACATATAGTCACACTCGATGTGACAACGAATTACTGGGAAACGACTGGCCCGGCCAAGGTAGTCGTGGACCACCGCAAATTTCTTGTGGTCGGGCCCAACAGGGGGAAGTATGTCCTCAGACACTATAATACAGGTGCATCCGGTGTCACGGACGAGGGTGGATACTTGGCGACCGTTCACAGTTCCGTTCTCGAACTTCAATCCACCAGGGTTGTTCTCATTAAAGAGAAAGTTTACCTGATGGACCGGGTCTTTGGAGGGCGAGGGAAGATCGGGAATCTCCTGAGGTGACGGAGGAGGATCAGGAGCGGCCCAGATTTGGTGCACTTGGTGGGATTGAGAGTTTGCGAATCGGGAGTTTTGAGAACAGTTCGTGCGGTAATGGCCGGGAACTCTGTGGGTGTAGCAGACGATCGTGTTCTTTTGGTACGGCACAACCGGGGGAGAAGAAACTAGGGGCTTAACGTCTCGGTGTTTCGATGGATGGAAGTTTCTTGGCTTCGAGGGACTAGGAACTTTGGTAAATCTTAGAACCAATTTAGGGAAGGGGGGTCTCAGGGCCATAAAATTTAGTTTGGGGGGGGGATTCGGGAGCATTTTTAACATCCTTAGGGTATAAATCGTGACTACCCGCGTAGACATCAGCCTCTTCCAAGCACTACTTGAAAGTGGCGGAACGTTTATCCTTATTGAAGGCGCAAATTTCGGGAGCCACGGCAGCTAAAAGCTGATCCCTAAAGAAAAAGTCCAGATGGGACTAGTAGGCCTGGGGAATTTTGTACGCATCCAGCCAACACTGAAGGTATCTTAGGAGGATGTACCCGTGTTGTCGAAATGCTTGGCCAGAGCGGATCCTTTCCTGGCGGAATCGGGAGCGGTAGAATTCTCTATTCATATGAACAGCGGCTAGCAATTCGGACTTCAACGTGGAATAGTCCAAAGTTGCTTCCGAGGGAAGGGATACGAAGACATCCCTTAACTTGTCATTTAGGAGGGGAAGTAAGCCAGCAACGCCATCATTTTCGAGATCCCATCTATTGATTTAAGAGATTCTCTCAAAATGGGCCAAAAATGACCCAAAGTCCTCTCCATCATTAAAAGCGGGAAGGTTGACTGAAGGAGTTTGGGGAATTTCAGCCCGGGAACCGATGGACTGAAAATCCATTTGATTTCGGATCATTTCCAGCTCATGCTGCCTAATTTGTTTACGTTCTTCCATCTCCATCTTCAGTTTGTTCTCCTCCATCTCCATCTTCAGTTTGTTATCCTCCATTTTGTTCTTCTCGATCTCCATCTTCAGTTTGTTCTCTTCCATCTCCATCTTCAGTTTGTTCTCCTCCATCTCCATCTTCAGTTTTTTATCCTCCATCTCTATCTTCAGTTTGTTCTCCTCCATCTCCATCTTGTTCTTCTCCATCTCCCTTTTCCTTCGCTCTGCCCGTTCGTTCCTCTCTTATTCCTGTACGTAATTTAGCAGGTCTTTGCCCTCAAGACCTAACATTTCACCCTGACTCTTGAATTTTTCGAAGGATGACATTTTTACGCAGTTAACTGAGGGAACACTGACACGCGAACGAGCTAGGACACTACCGACGCGAAACGAATACTTGAATATTCGTGAAGAACTTGATCGCAAAAAGAAATTGATACAGCTACCTACCTCTGCTGTTTCTAAGCAGATAAAAAAAATTAAAATGGTCGTACCGGAATTAGGACACAAAAAGACATTAACTCTTTTGGATTAATAAAAAGGAGTCTCCAAAATTCGAACACCATAAAAAAATTAATTACCTGGGGTCCAACACAAAATCTAAATAGATTACGTTCCACTGCTCTTCAAATAACTTGAACTTGCCTTCTCCCAGTACAATACAAAATTAAAATAAAAGGGATGTACGTGAATAACAAGGGAACTTCTAATGTCGAAATTAAAATGACACAGGTTCGTAAAAACCCCAACACACTTGACACCAGATTTATACAATATGTATATTGATATATATATATATATATATATATATATATATATATATATATATATATATATATATATATATATATATATATATATATATATATATTGTGATAGAACGGTCTGAGCCCGCTTGAATTCAGCTTCTATAACATGTTTAGTAACACATGGCTACCCACGTGCATCTGCGAGATGATGCAGAGCGCGTCATCGCCCACCTTAGCAAACATTTAATCAAGGAGGTTCTTTCCCCCGTTTCGCCTCCTTATGTCGATCTCGCCAGATTGAGTTAGGCTTATGGGCCGATAAGGTATTTTCCCAGGCGCGACCGGGGCATTTCCCCGAAGCCTCCCACTTAATTGTGCTCTACGCCAAGGGGATGGTTTCGACTATTTATATCAACGCTTTCCCGATTGAAGCAGATCAGATCAGATCCAGATTATCTTCGCAAGGCATCCCCCGATCCGGTCTCCCTTGAGCACAATAGGGACTCTCTACCTCGAGAACCACCTTATTTGTCCAGAAGAGGACAATATCCCTTGAGTGCCAAGGTTCGAGCCTTCCAGACGCCAAGTCAACAAGGCCCCCCTGTTGTTCAGAAAGAGAGCAAGGTTAGAACAGCCATTGTTCTTTGAGCCCGCTGACAAGAAACGGTTCTCACCCTTTCCCCCTGTTGTTCAGAAAGAAAACAATGTTAGAACAGTTATTGTTCTTTGAGCCCGTTGACAAGAGACGGTTCTCACCCCCCCCCCTCTGTTGTTCAGAAAGAGAACAACGTAAGAACAGCCATTGTTCTTCAAGCCCGTTCGTCAAGAAACGGTTCTCATTCCCAAGACATCACGTCAGGATAATTTAATTTCCCCCCTTTTAACGTTCTTCAAGAGAACGATTGATTTCAACAATAACCTCCATTGTTCATTTAGAACATCCCCGATTTGCTGTCACAAAGATCGCTCATACCTCCAAGCCCCACTTCGCTCTCACTCTTCGAAGACAGTCCTTTCCCTTCGCTAAGGGCAACCCCCGAAGAACCTTTCTGCTGGTAATCACCAGTGGACCGAAGATTCCTTCGCATCGTCTTCCTCTGCAAAACAACTTTGTAATTACGTAAGCTGAGCATTACCTTTAATTATCTAACCTATTTGTCAACGCTACCCTGTGCTTTAAATGGTTTAGCGAACCATCCCATCCCCTTTAATTTTTGTTTGTTTACCTTTTTAAATCTCTCCAAATCTTAACCCTCGGATTAGTTAGATTTTCCTACGAACCTTTCCATTCTCCGTTTATGTCAACATTTTCTTTTAGTGTGTTGTTGATAGTTCAATTAATAAAACTCTATTTTATTAATGATAGCCATATTATTATCCTTGAGCTCAGTTCCACTTCTTAAGCATATTGAAGATAAATAACCTCGGTCAATCAGATTACCACGCACTCGAAATATTAGAATAATTATCTCAACGAATAGTTATATATGGTATATCGTCGAGAGCCTATTCTACGACATATATATATATATATATATATATATATATATATATATATATATATATATATATATATATATATATATATATATATATATATATATATATATATATATATATATATATATATATATATATATATATATATGCCGTAGTATGACATTATATTACATCAATACCATATTATATCTATGGAAAAAGGACCGATAACTTACAAGTGAACCGAAAAGGGACGGAACACCACTAATTTAGACGGCCTGAGTAGCGTGAGAGAGTGCAACGAGGTCAGGTAAATTATGGACAATGGCAAAGCTCGAGGTTATTTAAAGAGGCATTGACAAAAATGTAATTTAAATTTACTTACAAATACCGAGAGAATTGATGGGTAAAATTACCTCAGAGAATTAACGGACAAAATCACATCGGTAAACGAAGGGGGGAATTGTAGTTATAAATCAGACTATGAAGTTAGAACTTAAGGTATTACAGGAAGAGACTATTCAAATGGGGGGGGGGTTAACTCAATTGGAGTACTGAAGGGAGGAGGGGGTTGGCTTACGGATGTCTTCTGCACGTGAGGTGGGGCTGCTCGGAACTTCTGAGCGGGAACTTGAAGTAATGACGTTCTCCAAAAACAAGAGGGGGGCGGTAACTTCCGGTCCAGGGGAAATTATTTCGGTCAACCGAAATAAGGGGCGAACGAAGGAGAGCTTCAACAGGAGTTGACGAGAGAAGCCGGAAAAATCACTCGGTGGCGATCGTTAAGTGTAATTACCTCACTGGCTGGGGCTAATTCCAAATACACAAAATAGTTCAGCTGTCACTTTGCTTTGTTATTAGCACCTGACTTGGAACTATGGGGAATCTTCTGTGGTCCAGGCGAGACTTCTCAACTCTGTGTCTCTTCATGGGAGTCAAGCGCTATTTATGCCTGAGGCTCTCTCCGGGGTTAGGGGGAAGGGGGCGGTAAGCGGGAAACAGCTCTACTCTCGAATGGCCGCGAATCTTCTTGCAGAGGCTATTCTGCCTGTGTAAAAGTGAATCGTGGTGGACACGGTTCTAGGCTACCGCTTGTGGAAGGGAGGGAGGAGGGAGGGTAGGCTTACCAATTTAGGCCTAACCAGGTCTTCGGCAGCGCATGGAAGTTCCGTTCTGCTCAAGAGACTCCACGTGGGGTTCCCTCACACACACACACATACACACACACACATATATATATATATATATATATATATATAATCAAGCAAGCGTGATACACAGATACACCTGCCTTTGATAAAGCTGCCCAAGTTGTTTCTCGAGATTGAATTATTAAAGATGGATATTTAAGGAGGAGCCTGAGTAAACACAGCTGTTGACCGTATGAGATGGCGCAGCGCCCATTGTATCAAGTTATACAAATAAGAGTCTATCATGTAAATGTACACACCGTGCACAGGCCTCCTGCCCCACCCAGAGGGTGGAGAAATGGGACCATAATTGAGGTAGTTCGTCCCACGGTCATCTCCAGGCCACGTCATCTGCATTAGGAGCATACAGATAAATAAGAAAAGAATGAGGAAGACATCAGGATAGTAACGAATTCATTCGCGTTCACGCTCCCGCCTAAATCCCCTAAGTCTTGCCCCGCCCTTAACTCGCACTCACATTGATAATATTATGGCAACGTGAAACAAATGTCCTTCAATTATCTGATCATGTACATTTATCAAAAGAGAAAGCATCCTGGTTTGGTTCGAAAAGCGGATAACTACGAGGCAGCTCAAAGAAAAGATTAAAAAAGAAAATGTTCAGTATTAGACGATAGTCCTTCATGCAGCGGTGTTAAAGTAAAAACATTACCAGAATGTTTTGCGATGAATACAAAGAACGTCAAACAATCTGTTGTTGATAAGCTGATTGCAGATTTTATCATACAAGGTGTGCATCCCCTATCAACCATGGAACAACCAGCTTTTGTGAGATTAATTAAAGGTGAGTTCTGATTTACAAATGTTGTTTACATTTATAGTATTAGTAGTACACGTTAAGCTCTTACAACGACCGAATACTAAAGCGTTCGGATCATTGGTCACTCCGTAGGCTATATAATGAAGTTAAATAAAGGAAGACCTATACAAACAACAGAGGTTAATATATTGCAATAATTTCATGAGAATCCACATACATATGTATATTCTTAAAGCGCGATATCATTTACTTAAAGATATTATGGAATAATAATTTTCATGAATAATTAGTACAATTATTGATCAATTATATGCAGTTATTAGATGAATTCCTATAACGATGTATTTCGTTATAGTAGCAATACCTGAATATCATTATATCCAGAGATGGGCGCTAAATACATTTAAAGTATTTAAATACTAAATATTAAATACATGATAAAAATATATTTAAATACTAGATACATTTTGAAAATGTATTTACTATTTAAATACTAAATACATTAAATGTATTTGATACATTTTAAATACATTTCAAATACAAGATATATAATGACAATCAAGAAGGACCATTGGTATCACAACAAAAAATATCCATTAAAATGAAATTGTATATTATAATTAATAATTTAGGATTTGATACAACTGGACTTAGGTACTACCAAAAAAATAAAAAGTTCCATAGAATGGAATTTCAGTTAGCTATTTATATCAGCATTACATTTAAGTAATATCAGAAGTTGAAATGTTTCGTCAGAAAAAGAACTCCGTTTTGGAGATAAGGTCAATCCTCCTAAAGTAAAGAGCCGTTCCACAAGAGTTGACGACGTAAGGGTGGTGTTGTATTTAATAAATAACATTTTATGTTTGGATATCTATCTAAACTTTGAAGTGTTTTATTTGAAACCTGAAGGTAACTGAACAATTCTAAATCTGCAGTTGATCTTGCTTGAGTTGATTTTGTAAATCCAAAATAATCGTCACTGTACATTACACCACTGGATGATTCAGCTTCGGGTCCCTCTGCTAAATTCTCCATCACTTGAATCATAATATTTTTATCAGAGTCTTAGTGGCTTGAACTGTCCCATGAAATACTAATATCTATCCAGCGGAGTTTGAAGAATGGATAGCTTGTTGATGCAATAATGGCATTTGTAACGCTGGCTTCTTTTGCCAAGGTTAAATAAGATTGGTAGCGCTTTCCGAAGCCCTTAGTGACTGCACTTAGAAGAGGTTGGCAAAATTTCAGAGAACGTGACTGAAGGCTCTTCAGCTTTTTCTCCATAGTGAGCACGACAGGGAGCAATTCTCCATAAAACAGTTTTGTTCTCCCTGTAGGCGATCAATTGCTACTGCAATATGAGCCAACCTGAGACATACTCCCCAAGAAATTCAATTTCGTAACTTCTAAACGCTGGAAATTCAAGGGACGTCATGAGTTGATGTAATTTGTCATTGTGTTTTAAAAGTAATGTCAATGCATAAAACAGAGAGTTCCACCTTGTAATGCAATGCACCTTTAATGAGCAGTTGATAACAGTTTTGATAATCTCTGCTGATTTTGGATGACCGCTTTTGTTCCATAATGCTGAGTATTTCCCCATCGCAGCATGATAGATATTTGCAAAAGAAGATATTTTCAGTGCCTGTTTTGCATCAGTTGTGGCGACGAGACTGAGTGTGTGTGAAGCACAGCGCACATGCTTGGGTAGGCTGAAGCTTCATGGGTCAGCCAAAAGGTCTTCTTTCTGATTAAGAAACTATCCTTCAGCTTGTGCTCACCCTGATCTTTTTCACCGACCTGGATTCAATATTCTGAATCCGTTGACACATTTTCAGCAGTGAGTGCAAATTCCTTAAATGCTTTAACAAAATTAGAGTCTGCAGGGGAATACCGTATTCATTGATGATATTCTCCATATGTTCAGCAATCTTGATGTAGTTATGTTCTCTTTTGAAGCGATAGCATGCCAATACTCCATTGTGACAGACAAGAGCAGCTTCCTCAAGCTTAAAAAAATGAAATAACAGTCCAATGTTTGTCTCATAAATGTTTTTGTCGTAGAATAGGCTCTCGACGATATACCATATATAACTATTCGTTGAGGAAATTATTCTAATATTTCGAGTGCGTAGTAATCTGATTGACCGAGATTAGTCCGAAAGGGCTGGGGGTCCTGAAGATGCTTATTTATCTTCAATATGCTTAAGAAGTGGAACGGAGTACAATGATAAATAATATGGCTACCATTAATAAAATAGAGGTTTATTAATTAAACTATCAACAACAAACAAAAAAATGTTTACATAAACAGAGAATGAAAAGGGTCGTGGAAATATCTGACTAATCAGAGGATTTTGAAATTTGAAGAGATTTACAAAGGTAAACAAATAATAATTAAAGGGGGGGAATGGTTCGCTAAACCATTTAAAGCACAGGGTGGCGTTGACAAAAAGGTTAAATGATTGAAGGTAATGCTCAGCTTACGTAATTACAAAGTTGTTGTGCAGAGGAAGACGATGCGAAGGAATCTTCGGTCCACTGGTGATTTTCAGCAGAAGGGTTCTTCGGTGGGTTGTCCTTAACGAAGGGGAAGAGCGAAGTGGAGCTCAGGAATACGAGCGATCTTTGTGACAGCAAATCGGAGATGTTCTAGATGAACAATGGAGGTTATTGTTGAAACCATGCGTTCTCTTGAAGGACGTTAGAAAGGAGGGGAATTCAATTATCCGGACGTGATGTCTTGGGAATGAGAACCGTTTCTTGACGAACGGGCTTGAAGAACAATGGCTGTTCTAACGTAGTTCTCTTTCTGAACAACAGGGGGGAGGAAGTGAACCGTCTCTTGTCAAACGGACTCAAAGAACTATGGCTGTTCTAACGTTGTTCTCTTTCTGAACAACAGGGGGGGAGGGTGAGAACCGTTTCTTGTCAAACGGGCTCAAAGAACAATGGCTGTTCTAACGTTGTTCTCTTTCTGAACAACAGGGACCCCTTGTTAACTTGGCGTCTCGAAGGCACGAATCTTGGCACTCAAGGGATATGTTGTCCTCTTCTGGACAATAAGGGGGTTCTCGAGGTAGATAGTTCCTAGGTGCACAAGGGAGACAGGATCGGCGTGATGCCTCGCGAAGATAATCGGGGTCTGATTTGCTTCCATCGGGAAAAGCTATGTTGTAAATAGTCGAAGCCATCCCCTTGGCGTAGGGGACAATTGATTGGGAGGCTTCGGGGAAATGTCCCGCTGGCATCTGAGAAAATATCTTATCTGCCCATAAGCCTAACTCAATCTGGCGAGATCGACGTATGGAGGCGAAACGGGGGAGTGAACCTCCTTGATTAAACATTTGCTATGGTGGGCGATGACGCGCTCTGCATCCTCTCGCAGATGCACGTGGGTAGCATGTGCTTCTAACATGTAATAGCGGCTGAATTTAAGCGGCCTCAGACCGTTCGATCACAGTTTCCATAAATTTTACATTTTAATATAATCGAGATAAATTCCACCAACAAATAGGTCTGCTGTCAGCCAAGAGCTGATAACTCCCTAAATGTAAGGACATTTTCAATTTCATATTTCATAAAATACCAAATGAACTGTAACGCCTAAAAAAATACGGTGACGAGTTGACCAAATATCTGCAGTAAGAGATAAGTAAGAGGTGCTGTTTAGTTTATTCTTCAGGAGAGCTCTTGTCACTTTCTCTTCTTCTATAAGTTTTCGGCGTAGCGTCCACCTTGAAATGATGTTAACTGAAGAATTTAGACATGCGGTAGTGAAATGTGTAATTATTGTGAGTGAAGTTGATTTTCACAGTGAAATGAGAATATATGGTAAGCATATAAAATTTTATATATAAAATGTAGCTATATGAATAGCCTATAGCTATATAGGACTGGTACATTAATTCATAAATATATTATTAGTCCTTTCTCAGTAAATCTTAAAGGTTACCGTATTGTTAACGTTTCGATGAATGGTCGCACTTATGAGAATGTCGAAACTAATGTACTTCCAAATGCTTGTACTAATATTATTTTTGGCTTACCATTTATAATAGTGTATAAAAGTGTTAGCTTAAATTATGGAGGTACAGAACCATCCTTAACTGCGTGTGGACTGACAAAACTAAAGATTTTCCCAGTTAAACTGTTTAGAAACTTATCCTCGGATTGCACTCCAATTGCTACCAAGTCTCACCATCACAGCCCCGAAGATGCTGACTTGGTCTAAAATGAGGTTAAACGTATACTTCGTGAGGGGATTATTGAACATAGTAATTCTCCTTGGCGTGCACAAGTGGTAGTGATATCAAACGCAAATAAGAAAAAAAAATGAATGGTATTAGACTTTTCTAGAACGATAAATAAGCACACTCATTTGGACAGTTACCCGCTACCCAGGATTGAAGATATAGTCACAAATATCTCTAAGAATCACTATTTCAGCATTATTGATTTATCCAATGCATATCATCAGATAGAAATATGCTCAGAGGACCGACCTTATACTGCCTTTCAGGAAGGTAACAGTCTTTATCAATTCAGGCGCATACCTTTGGGTGTTACGAATAGGGTTTGCGATTTTCAACGCTTTACGAATCAGTTTATAACCGATATCAAACTATGTAACACTTAGGCTTATCTCGACGACATAACAGTCTGCGGAAGAACGAAAGAAGAACATGACAACAATCTAAAGTGTTTCATGGATTCTGAACGAATGAGACCATTGTTAGAATTACCTGTACCATCTAGTAAAAAATCCTTGCAGCGTTGTTTGAGGTTATTTGCATACTTCGCTAAGTGAGTTCGCAATCATTCAGAGAAAGTACGGCCTCTTGTAGATTGCTGCAGATTTCATTTATCTCTTCAGGCTATTCAAGCATTTGAATCTTTAAAGAATGACATTACCAAATCTTCAGTGAAAGCTATTGATGAAGACGCCCCCTTCCTTTTCCATAGAAATTGATGCATCAGATAATGCAATCGGGGCCACCTTATCACACTGCGGACAACCAGTGACTTTCTTCTCACACTCATTGAACCGATCAAAGTGAGACGCCACATCGTTGAAAAAGAAGTATATGTAGTGGTAGAGAGGATACGTAAAGGGAAACCTTTTTGGCTGGGAGTAATTTTAACGTAACAACTGATTAAAGAATTGTGTCATTAATTTTTAATACCAATGTAAAAGGTAAAATCAAGAATAATAAGATCATGCGCTGGTGTATGGAATTACTTTCATTTTCCTTAAATATTCCCCATCGCCCGGGTCAAGAAAACGTTGTTGCTGATACACTATCACGGTCGTATTGTAACGCTACTTCGGATATTACAAGTCTAAAATCGCTTCATGAGACTCTCATTCATTCTGGAGTGCAGCGAATGCTACATTGTGTTCGTGTTAAAAACCTCCCTTACTCTTTCGATGAAATCCGCCGTATTACTGCAGATTGTCAGGTATGTGCTATAATTATACCGCGTTTCTTTAAACCAGAAAATATTTCTTTGATACGAGCGCCTGCACCTTTCCAACGTCTTTCAATTGATTTTAAGGGGCTGCTTCCAGTTTCCTCCCACTCGTCGCGTTATCTCCTTTCAATTGTTGATGAAGTAGATAGAAGAGAGTAGGAAAGGGGGTAAAGAAAAAATAATAGCGTAGGAGAGTTGCGAACAGCTTCCCGCGTCGATGGACCACTGTTAGCCAGTGGCGAATCTACTCCGCCATCCTGAGTCTCAAAAAAGACTCATTCAAACGAAGCTGTTAAGCCGCTCGCCTGCCCTTCTCGTACGCTATACAACCCCCCTCCTAGAAGCGGAGCGTATTTTGAAGAAATGAAGAGAGCCAGTTTGGAAATGTTATCCAAGGGCTAACGCTCCCCCTCCCGGGTCTGGGCACCATTGTAGATAGAGGAGAGTAGGAAAGGGGGCAAAGAAAAAATAATAGCGTAGGCGAGTTTCGAACAGCTTCCCGCGTCGCTTGTTCAATGTTAGCTAGCGGCGAATCCACTCCGCCATCCTGAGTCTCAAAAAAGCCTCATTCAAACGAAGCTGTTAAGCCGCTCGCCTGCACTTCTCGTACGTTATAATGAGTTTAAACGATTTCCGTTTGCGTTTCCATGCCGCGATATGTCATCTAAAGTAGTTATTGATTATCTTACAAATCTTTTTTTCTTATTTCAGTCGGCGGCCTGTTATTCATTTCCAAAGAAGTGATGAATTCTTACTACGTCTTGGTGTAAACAGCAGCCACACTTCTGCATACAAACCCCGTGGAATAGCCAATGTGAGCTCTATAATGGCCTTATTTGGAATACTGTGAAGTTGGCTATTGAATCTCGATGTTTGCCATTAAGTGTATGGCAGGATGTGTTACCTGATGGCTTACATGGCATACGTTCACTACTTTGTACCTCTAAAAATACCACGTCGCATGAACGACTTTTTGATTTTTAGGGAGAAGTTCAGTTAGTGGTTCAGCCCTACATTTTTGATAATTGAACCTGGAGAATTCCTCCTCAAACGGTTTGGGAACTGCAGTAAATACGAACCAGCTGTGGGCGTCGTTGACCTCATTGATGCTAACCCTACACATGCTCTTTTAAAATTCCTTGATGGGAGAGAGAGCACTGTTACTCTGCGTAATTGAGCTCCACGCTCTAGGAATATTCCACATAATTATTCCGAATCACGAAATCCAGATGTCTTTTTCGAACGGCTTCCTATCCTGGTTCACCACTTAAAATTATTAACCTTCCTCAAGCCAACGAGAAGATATTAGGAAATGAGCAAGAAAAAATTATCCAGATACAAGAAGATCATGGTCATGATGCTGATAACAGTGTGAATAGTCACGACAATCTGACAATACAGTTGCTTGGTCCTAGAAGATTTTTACGTGCTCATAAACCTGAACGTCGTTTAGATTTGTAATCTTTTCGATTTCTACTTTAACTTTCTTTATTTAATTTATTGTATATTTTGTATTTTGAAAAGGAATGAATTCCATTTGGTGGGAGTGATTGTTATATGTTCCCTCTTATTCATATATATTTGTTCATATGTATGCATGTTACTAATATTTTGTTTTGTTTCTTTTCTAGATGTATTATGAATATAGTTGATTAAACCATATTAAATGGGGCAGTTTGAATATACCTTACTACACATTTCTATCATTACAATAAAAGCTTGTAAGGCAAGTCTGCTCATCACTACTTATAGCTATCAAAACCCCAATAATGTATCATAAAGTACAATAAATACATAATGTATGAAGATGAAGATCTTGCAGTTCCTCTACTAACTGGACTCCTAGTGAAATAAAGCCGAACTTTGGAACCTTTGGGCTACATCAATATATTTCACTAAGAAGAATGGAACGTCATCTTCGTCCTTATCGTTTGAATGTTCTTCCAACTGCACCAGAAAGTTCACGTCTATTTAAACACTGTGTGAGGAAACGAACCTTAAGGTCCAACTTGACCCCCCCCATCCCTCTTTCAAGCAGAGACCACGCAAGGAGAGAGAACTATTCTCGCGTGGGAAAACTTCAAAGCGTCTGGTAACACCTGTGTTTGATCAGTCGGCTTATCCCCAGCTGATACGCATTTTCCGACCTTTCCCTGCCTGGAGGCCAGGGTCGACCCGAGAAGAAGCTTCTTCGGTCGTCTTATCTCGTCTGGGCCTAAAGAGGCTGGCGCCAATGGTTACTCCCAAGAGACTGTAATGCCCGTAGGCTTTCTAGCGAGGAAGCCAGCAGGGTATTTAACCTAAAGTCAACCGTTACTCGTCAGAGAGTACCGCTCACCCTTTCGCGAAGATACAGCCCCTTGTCTTGAGTCGAACCTCGGATTTAGGTCTCGTCGTCTAGACATATTGTCGTGAATTTGGCCACAGTCAATCGGCAAATTCGTGAAACGACTTTTTCTTTTGAGAAATGCTCGAACCACTCTTCTCATCCCGTCAAGGAAACCTCGCCCTCTCGTCCGAGATTACTCATCCGAATTCGAGAGTGCCTCACCCAGCTTGTATATTACTTTACTCTTGCCCCAGGTAATTCCAACCCCTCCGTCAAGAGTACAACGCCCCTCGAGCCGCAAGACTAGCTCGCCTCGAAAGAATAGCCCCTCTCACCAAGAGTCAAGGTAAAACCTTTTTACCCATTTTCGAGGATAATCCCCCCTTTTGTCCTCGCCACCTGATATCCTCCTCCCGTCCCTTTAATTGGATTCCCCAGTGTTTACCAATATTTTTCAGGTATAACCAAGGCCCATATTTTGATCTCCATTAAACTTATTAGTATTTGATTTATTATTTCATTGGGGTCGACTTTATTCTCCCATTCATTTGCCTTTGTAGTTATTTCCATAATTAGCATTATTAGTGAAATTAAAATTTATGTTTGTTTTTAATCTTTCAATGACCTTGAATTAAACCTGGTATTTAAATCTTCCCTTTGGCCAACCATTAATCTCCTCATGCACCCACCTCGTATTAGCCCTGTGCCACAGTTCTATCTATCTGGCCGCCTGTAACGTAAGTAGACTGCATTCTCTGCAGCGAAGGTATCCGCTCACGAATACCACGACACACTGGTTGTTTGTCTTCTCGAAGTACAAAACGTCGATTGAAGATACAAACGATTCGTATTTAGGCCTCCTAGCCAATTCAGTTTCTCCTGAAAATTTCGAGATAATTTCCAAATGTACTATTTTCGAAGATGCTCTTGCTGCTCTCAAAAGCGCCTCCATTCAACCTGCGAATGAGGTCGTGGCGCGACACAAGCTCGTTAATCGTAAACATTCAGATGGTGAAACGATTCATGAATATGTACGTGCTCTTTAGATACTCAGTTTGGATTGCAATTTCAAGGCTGTGAATGCCGAAACGTACAGAAATGAGGATATTCGAGATTCTTTTATTACTGGTCTTTCATCTTCAAAAATCCGAACGAGACTTCTATAAAACAAAACTCTTACATGATCTTGAGCTATTGATTAAGCGAGAGCGTCCTGTAGCTTCAGTAGAATCACATGAGCTGGGTACCGAAGTCAACTGTTCTAACCCTAATCATGAGGGTTGGAATTGTGCTGCAGCTCTTTCGCTTCGAAAACATAAAAAAAATATTATTGCGGAAATTCCTCGCACCAGAACCGTGCTCGCTGTCTGACAAGTGGAGTTACTTGCTTTAAATGCAAGAAGAAAGGACATTTTTTGAAGGTATGCAAGCATCTAAAAATGAAGTCTCACCATTAAACTCCAATCCCGTTTTCGTTAGTGTGCCATCCATTTTGAAAAGGTCATCTCTATAAGTGGAGGTGAATGGTTATGTTCTCACGGCTCTTTTAGCTACCGGCAGTTCCAAGAACTTCATTTCAAAAGATGTTGCGAACTCCTTTAATTTCGATATTAAACCATATGAAGGTATTATATCTATGGCCTCTACAAATTTAACATCTCATATCAATGAATGTTTTGAGGTTAGCATAAATGTCGGAAGCCGTGAGTACCGGACAGTACGCTTGATTGTTTTATCTTAATGTTGCGCTGACATATTTTAGGAATCTCTTTCCTAAGTAATCATTTTTCCTTTAAGCTAAACTTTAGAGGTCTTCAACTTGAACTCGAAGTGTGATTTAAAACGTCTGACTCTGAATATATTCGTTCTGAAGTAGCACGCATGTTCAAGGAAGATGCCATCGAACTGAGCACCTTTCCCTGACGAGCTCATCTTCATGTTGTCTCGAATCAATTGAAGAAAAGGTTAGTAATTGACTATTCTCAGACGATTAACAAATTTACTTACTTGGATGCGTATCCATTATCCAATGTTGAAGAGTTGGTTAATAAGATATCGACCTATAAGATATTTATCACCATCGACCTAAGTAGTGCTTATCATCGTGTTCCCCTTCACCCTGAGGATAAAATTTACACTGCTTTTGAGGCGGTTTGGAGGCTATTTCAATTTAAACGCTTAAGTTTTGGTCTAACCAACGATGTTGACTGCTTTCAGAGAATTATGGACGATTTTATTCGTAAAAATAATCTTGAGGGCACGTATGCTTACCTAGACGATGTTACTATTTGCGGCCACACGCAAGTGGAACATGATAAAAGCCTAACTAAGTTTCTCAAAGCTACCGAGAAACATAAAATGCCCTTAAGTAAAAACTAATGCAGCTTTTTAACTAATACTATATGTATTCTAGGTTATCAGGTTCGCAAGAATGAACTTCGCCCAGATCCTTCACGCCTTCTGCTCTCAAGGATATGCCCGTACCGACCAACCAAGAATCATTATCTCGATTAGTCGCATTGCTTGCATACTACTTGCGGTGAGTTCCAAGATTTTCTCAACGAATTCGTCCCCTAATTAATTGCCAGTTTCCACTTTCTGAAGAAGCTACAAATGCAATCGAGGAATTAAAATCAGCTATTATTAAGGTTGTTAGAGCAAAAATATATTAAAATTTACCGTTTACACTGGAAACTGATGCCTCACTTCGCGCCAGTGGGGCCACTCTGAACCAGAATGGACGACCCGTTGCCTTTTTTCGAGATCCTTATGTACTTCAACGAATGTAAGTCCTCACGAACGATTTTTTTTCATTTTCTCAAAAGACTACAACAAGAATGAGTATACCTAGCTGGCTTGCTTCACCAGATAAAGTACTGTTAAGAGACATGTACGGAATAAAGATGATCCCTTAATACGCGGAGTGGAACTAATCGAAGCCAATCCTAAATATGTACAAGTCAGATTTCTAGACGGCCGAGAAGATACGGTGGCTATTCACGATTTGGCCCCATCCGGGGAAAGCCAACTAAACGAGATCGAAGATATTCCTAATCTTAATTCGGAAACAAAATCTTCCATTCCATTTCGTGATGCTCCTATAAATGTTGAAACTGAATCAAATCCTAATTCATCATGTCATGATGTTCCTCCTCTAGTTGCTCTCCCTGAAGCCTCCCCTGAAAATATCCCTCGTAGATCTACTCGACATAAAAAACTTAACTGTTCTTTGAAAACGATACATCTCATGATGTTCCTCTTCCAGCTGCTCCCCTTGACGCCTCCTCTGAAACCATTTATTCTTCGTCGCTTTACTCGAACTAGAAACCCTGTTGAACGTTACATTAAAACTGCTAGATCCTTTAAATACTTGCATTAGACGCTTGATCTCGTATTTTATCGTATTTTAACCTTTTACTTTTGTAGAGAGGAAGATTGTTATAATTTATTAAGTTATTATGTTCATAACTAACCTGTGTTTCTTTATTAGAGTTTGAATATTAAATAAAATTAAAACAGATAATGTAAATAAATACATAATGTATGAAGATGAATATCTTGCAGTTCCTCTACTAACTGGACTCCTAGTTAAGTAAAGCCAAACTTTGGAACCTTCCATAACCTGTGAGCTACTTCAAACTTTGTGAGTTTCAATTTACAGGGAATATCTATAATATTACTAAGCCTACACATGCATTCATAGTCTATCGGAAATTGACTGAAGTAAATAATTATGCATCAAATACTATATTAGTAAGAGGAAAGGAAACAAAAATAAAAGGAATTAACTATACTTATGATGAGATATGGATAGACGCGGGATATAATAAAAATGAAAAGAACCCAGAGAAAATGAATCTGAAAATGAGACAGAAATTATCATCTCAAGATTTACTGTTTAAATCTGACAAAACGCAACGGAAAATATCTACTGAATATGTATTAATGCTAACTTCACATTCATCAAATAATGTTAAAGGAAAGAAAATCTATAATAACATCTTTCAGAAGAATTTTCCAGTATAATGAAAAGATCTATCAGAGATGATATCTACAAATTAAATCATTTTATAGCGTTATATATATAGATTTTCCTGCTTTTATATCTCATCCGAGATCATGTTACATTTACTCTAACTTTGTAGACTATTAGTTAGTAGGCGGGATACAGTCTAGGCCGATGAGAATTATTCACCTTCCTTTCAATACTGGTTCATTCAGTATAACTTTTGATAATCTACACTATCTGAATACAAGCTCTAGGGACTTGAGATCAATTTGTATCTATATAAGAACGGTTGAAGGCGAAAATTTTCCATTCTTTCCTATTTATTTGATTATAAAACTACACTTTAGGATAAGGCGTTAAAAAATAATTAAATAAGGTCTGCTGACCAAAAGTAGTTTGCTCTCACTTATTCTGATTTATGACAACCTTCAAAACATTCAATAATTCCAGGGCTAACCATGGGAGGGCCTTAACAATTATATAATTCGAAAGAGAAGGTAAAACAACATAAGGGTTTCAAATTTCGTTAGAATCGGCCGAAAAGTTATGATGTTACTGGCAAAATAATTCCCGCTTTCAAATTTCGTTAGAATCGGCGGAATAATTGCAATGTTATTACCAAAACAAAAAATAAAGGCAAAACAGAGACCAACCGACCGCCATGGTGAGATGTAGAGTTGCCCGCGACTAAAAATGTTGAATGGCCCACGCGTGTTTAAAGTGTTAAGAGCTCAGAGAGGACATGGTCTTGCATCCCTATTCTCCTCCATATTCCGAAATGCGGCGCCCTATCTAAAAAGTGGAGCTCGCTATCTAGGAAAGAAGGCCATTTCCACCAGTTTCGAAAGATCACAAAGCAAGCTTTAAAAGATCAGCTGGAAAGGACTAAAAAGAATATTACTAAACATACTAGACGATATATTAAAAGAAAGTGTAAGTTTAATTATATTTGGAATATGATTGCAGTAAAATTACTTTTCGTGAACAATGTTTTATTTATAAATACAATGTGAATTTCATATTTATGTCATACTATAATAAAGTATTTTGAAGGTACAATTAATGCAGAGATGTCATTGTATGCATTTTTGTTTTGTGTTCTACACAGTGGCATCTATTCAGGCTGAGGCAGTAAGCAGCAGCAGCACATTGGCAAGTTAGACACAGCTTCACCACTTAATTCCATATGAGTATTTATACTGTTTGTTACAGTAGTTGCATTTATTGATCTATGTCTTATCTATCAATAATTACAATACTATAAATATTATTTATATCATGCTAGAGTGAAGTACATAAGAGTTACAATGAATGCAGATGCCAGAAATGTAATTGTATCTCATGTATTTTGTGTTTTTCGCAGCTTATAATTGAACTAAAATCATGATTATTAATGTATCTTCAGATGTCTTTCTAAGTTGTTGTGTGTATGTTTCATTCGAATTATTCTCTTAACAAGAAAAGGAACCAGCACCAGCAGACTCAACGTTACAATCCAACAGCCTGAGGACACATCATCACCTTCAACAGATGTTTGTGAATCTGTCATAGCTGTCCCCAATGATACCGTTGATCGGCCACACCACCTGTCTGATGCAGTGAGGGCCGAATTAGCTAGTCGAGGACCTAATTAGGTAAATTCAAACTTCGCATTTACTGAAATAGTGGATGGAAGAAGTTGCCATTACCATTACTTCCATAAACACCTAGTGAATGGGGAGAAAATCAAGAGAACGTAGCCAATGTATTCCCCCCCCCCCCACCAAGCTCTTCTCTCAGAAAGCATTTAAATTAAGTATGGATGGTTTTACTGGCTGGAAAAACTGTAGTGACGCTCTTAAAATGCATGAATATAGTCTTGAACACACTAAGAACATAGACTAATGGAAAAACTAGAGAGTGGTATAAAAACAGGCCAAACAATAGACAGAGTGGAAATGACACTTATAAATGCAGAAAGGAGAAGATGGCGTGCAGTGCTTATCAGTTTTGTAGTAATCATTCAGTCGTTAGCAGAGCGAAACATTGCTATCAAGGGGACCACTGACAAACTAAACGAACCCAGTTCTTCCACTTAGTTGTGGAAGAACTGATTGTGGACACTCGATGGAGAGCCGAATTAATCGTGTGGCGTATGTAAGGTTTCAGACTGCAAAGGTTGGAGATGCTCTCTTAGAGGTGAGAGACAGCACTGCTGATCTAGCCACAACAGTTGAAGCACAGTCTTTAGCTGAAGATGTTGGTTCATACCGCTTCTGCATTTGCGCTGTTGTCTCGTATGACATTCTAATAAAAGTTCAGGATATTAATAAGCTGCTGCAGTAAGAAAGCATGCACATGCATGTAGCTATGGACTTACTGAAAAAAGCTAAGGTATCCCTAGCCATCTACAGAAATACTGGCTTTGCATGCATCTGGAGGTGTTAATTATTATATTACTATTAATATAATTATTAAAATATTTTATAATTTTTTATAGAGGTTGTTGTATTGTAGTGTTGCATTTAAAATAAATAATAAATGTGTACATGCTGCGTGGGTTGGGGGGTTGGAGGTGGGCAAAGTACACTCTCGCCTAGGGCACCAAATAATCTAGAGCCGGCTTTGCATACACTATGATTTGCGTTATAACAGAAGAAGGCTTTTAATGGGGATACTTTGAAGAATTCATTATTTTATTGTTATTGCCAAATTTAAAAAGTATTTTCATATTTTTTTATTTTTATTACTTAAAATTAATAAAAGAAGCATTGCATCCCTTGCTTCCAATTTCCGCATGCCTATGATATATATATATATATATATATATATATATATATATATATATATATATATATATATATATAAGAATTACCATTCTTAGATATCCTCACTACCAATATCAATGGAACAAAAACAACTGAAGTTAATGTTAAACTCACCAATCCGGTATTTTCCATGAATGGAGAGAGCGAATGTCCTAAGCGCTACCGAACAAGCGTGATATCGTCGTACACCAATCGTGCTTTTACCCACTGCACCACATGGAAGGACACACACAACGAACTCGAGAAAGCCACGCAGGTACTCGTAAATAACGGATTCTCCATTAAAGAAATACAAACAGCCATAAGAATTAAAATGTACAGATGGAACCTCTCAGAACCCCAGAAGAACAGGAATACGGATAATGAGGATATTATAAAACTATTCTTTGTACAGGAATACTATGAGCACAGAACACCAAGCAGATGGAAGAACCACCAAGGATATTATTATAGACCGAGGAATAAAAACCCATAAACGCCGAAAAAAAGATCGCACTAATCATCTACTATCAAAATAGACGTACTTCAGCCCTCTTCATGAAAAATAACCTCAAACCCCCACTACAACCAAAACATATATATATATATATATATATATATATATATATATATATATATATATATATATATGAATCCATTAAACCACATTGAAAGAGAAAACGGAATAATTTTTTCTTGCAGTAATATTAATTTTCTATTTCTTTCATAGTCTCCGTTCGAGCTTGCGAAAGTGTTCCTTAAAAGCTATTCTATTCAGAGAATTTTTTGGTTATCTGCGTAGCATAATGTATGTACTAACGGCATACTTTTAATTGTGATCAAAGCGGTGCTCGCTGCCTCAGTGTGTCTGGTTCGAATCGCTTCCCTGCACGAATTTTTTCGAAAAAAGGTAATAAAAATATTACTGCAAGGAAAAATTATTCCGTTTTCTCTTTCAATGTGGTTTAATGGATTCATTTTCATCATTCTCTCGTGCTACTTTGAGAGATATATACAATTGTTTTCGGGTCCACTTGAGCGTGTAATCCACAAATGGCTAGCCACCATCTTTGAACTCGAAAGACAGATAAGGAAGCTTCGTACAATGCCGCCAACTGGGCACGCTCACTTAATGTTAAACGCTCAGCCATCTTACCCTTCAATCTGAAATAAAATAAAAGAACGTTACACTTCTACCCAACGTAAGAGATAAATCACATCATAACAATACAATCACTATTTAAATTCGGGACTTAATTCCGCTTACCATATATATATATATATATATATATATATATATATATATATATATATATATATATATGGTAAGCGGAATTAAGTCCCGAATTTAAATAGTGATTGTATTGTTATGATGTGATTTATCTCTTACGTTGGGTAGAAGTGTAACGTTCTTTTATTTTATTTCAGATTGAAGGGTGAGATGGCTGAGCGTTTGACATTAAGTGAGCGTGCCCAGTTGGCGGCATTGTACGAAGCTTCCTTATCTGTCTTTCGAGTTCAAAGATGGTTGCTAGCCATTTGTGGATTACACGCCCAAGTGGACCCGAAAACAATTCAGAACTGCCACTCCGACGGAGCCCATGACTACAAGGTCTGTGGCAAATGTTCGAAGGAATGGTTGCCCTTCGACATTTAGTTCCCAGAAGATGGTTTGTGGAATTCAGGAAATGTTCGTACGGACTCCACGAAAGTCAACTCACCAGGCAGCGCAGGCAAGTGGAATATACCTTTACTCAGTGCGAACTGTACTGAAGAAAGAGCTGAACTGGCCTGTGTGTAAGACCTACTACTGCCAATCTCTCTCGAATGAGTCATGCTACATTTGCATGAAGTTAAGGGAAATCATGCTGGCTAGGCATGACGAGTAGCCCCATCTCTTTCGCAACATCTTCTGGAGCGACGAGACGATTTTCTACGTGGAAGCAGTAACCATGGTCCATGGTTACTGCTAAAAAAAACACTGTAGAATATGCACAGTGTAACGGTGTGGGCCATTCCTTCTGCCTAACAACATGAATGCTGAGCGGTAGCTTGTTATGTTGCGAAATGAGGTCTGTCCGTTCTCAGCATACTCTGCATTTGGATATTGTTGTCGTGAGCGCCTGGATGCCCACTTCCCTAGGCGTTAGATGGGTCTTCGGTTCACGTGAATGGCCAGCCTGGAGTTCTGACTTAACACCGTGCGACTTCTTTCTTTGGAGTGGTTAAAGGTTAAAAAGGTCTATCGCACAAAACCGAGTTGCGTCCACTGTTAAAAGTCAGCGGAAGACATTTCAGTGCGTCTCCATAAGCTGTTCGAAAGTTTTGGTCCCACATATACGAGTATATTGACAATATACGTATATATATATATATATATATATATATATATATATATATATATATATATATATATATATATATATATATATATATAAATCTCCGTAACGTGGGCTGTTCGGCTGGCTTAGCCAGAGTGACCGTGTATTTAAAAGCTGATTTAATTTTTGCCAACACTGACTCCAAGTAAGCAATTGCAACCAATAACTCGGGCTCCTTTTATTGAGCCTGGTTACAGTTCAAATATTTTCGTTCGGCGTCTGGTGGTCGTCTTAGAGGTGACCTGTTTCAAAAAATATCATTCGTAGCAGATGTTCTCTCGACATTGTTCACACGCGTTAGATTCGGGCTCAGAAGTTACAGCCCGAGCTGTTATCTATAATCGTAAAAATTAAAAGTAATTAAAATTCAATGTTTTCTTCAAACAATATATTTTTATAGAGAATAGGATTTAAATTTCAATATATGAAAGGTTTCCGTTCTACAATATTCTTAACGGAACGAAAAATTATCCAGCAACTCGTGCTAATACGAACAAGCCTGGAAGGTGTAAAAGATTACCTGGTATCTCTTGTCAGGAGTACATTACAGCCACTGTCGTCATTTGATTGCTGTTATTATGTGCATCTGTGTGTAAAGATCAGTTGTGTATTGCAGGGTTGCTCTATTTTTACCCTTAACTTAGAAATAGAGAAAGACATAGTGCTCGTATTTCCATCCTCAAAAGCATTTTGAATGAATTGGACAAGAAGAAGGAGCTGCACGACAGGACATTTTACGAGTTCGCCATCAAACCAAGACGACTGGAGTTCATGTATAGATGAAATGAGTAATTTTTTTATATTAAAAATATATTTCTGTCTTATTGTTAAATTAATTATCAATGCACATATAAGTCTGCAGTGTGCTTTACCTCTCTTACCTTCTTTTATACATGTGTCTTATGCGAAATCTGTGATGAGCCCGAGGGACGCTGATAACCTGGAGTAGCCTCTCTCTCTCTCTCTCTCTCTCTCTCTCTCTCTCTCTCTCTCTCTCTCTCTCTCTCTCTCTCTAAATATATATATATATATATATATATATATATGTGTGTGTGTGTGTGTGTGTGTGTATGTGTGTGTGTGTGAGAGAGAAAGGGTGGAGGAAATAAAAAACCGGAAAACACCATGGAGTTCTTTAGGAACCTTTCGCCTGTTGGCTTCTTCAGAATAGAACTGTGATCTTCATCCTCCTGTAGAATTCCAGTTGTGTTGAGTCCTGACCTTCTCCACCACCCGACATAATGTTAGATTTCACGACGTATAGGTGAGAATGGGTGGATGAAGTAAAATACTGGAAAACACTATGGAGTTCTTTATTAACGTTTCGCCTATTGGCTTCTTCACAATTAAAGAAGCCAATAGGCGATACGTTAATAAAGAACTCCATAGTGTTTTCTGTTTTTTTACTTCCTCCACCCATTCTCACCTATACGTCATGAAATCTAATATATATATATATATATATATAAAAGTTTGTCATTCCTGGCCGGGACTCGAACCCGGGTCTGCTGATTGCCAGGAATTTCAAACTTTTTTATGCACGTACTGACTATTGCATCGCTATCTAAGGCAACTAAATCATTCATGCACTAGCCAGAACCTCTACCAACTAATTCCTTTATAAGTAGGAAATTTATACTTCCTTTACTAAAAAATGCTGCTGCTTCCTTATACACCCCCCTTAATCAGATTCCGACCGACTTGTAAACTTGTGTGTCCAGAAGTTTTGCATCTCTTTTGTTTATATATATATTAGAAGAATGGAGACACCACTTCCGATTTTATCGAAGTTAAGACACACAACTGGTGTGGTTAGCAGTCGCTGGATGCAACCCCGATATTTGGGCGACTTCCCGACGTTTGCCATAGGCTGTAGTTCCCGTGGTTCGTAATTCACGCTGATAACCCAATGCTTCGTGCAGTTTAAAAAGATTAGCTTGAATGATTCTTTCGAGACTCATGATGCCGTAATTGATACACCGCTCACTAACAGCGATTTGGCGTCGCAAGAAGAGGTTTGAAATTCGCCTCACTCTACTTAGGTTATTTTTTCATTCATCGACCTTCTTCTTCCCCCTTTCCCTCTATCTACAACAGTGATAAATAATAATAATTAGCGGTTTATTAACAGAAAAGTTACAGTCATCCATACAATACTGGTATTATATAGCCAACTAAACATTATGTTCTGCTTATAATTGTAGCTTAAAAGAAATCAATAATATTTAAAACGAACACATTTACATGAAATACTCTTAAGTTGAGGTGTTTACATTGACTCATTAATTAAGTTAACGACATAATGCACAAACGTCTTCTTATGGTGTGTCTTGAGGCCTCCGACAGACTGTAGGCGGTGGGCATTTCGAGTGTCCAGCGCGTGGACCTCGCCGTTCGTCCGGGGGAGAAGGCTGCGGTGGTATGCAGACTTCATTATGGAGCGTCCCAGGCAGAGCGTCACTATCTTACGTGTGGTACGAAGTGGCGTGAGACTCAATCGGCCGGGTGCATCATCGAGGCTGATGTACCTAGCGCCGAGAATGATCCGAAGACAGCACTTTTTATGCGCTCTATTTGCATGTGCTGTGCCTCTGTCGGCCCGGGGTGTCAAACTGACGCCGCATATTCTATTGCGGTCCTCACGCACCATTGGTACAGGGTAACGAGGGTCGCCGTAGAAAAGTGGAACTTTTTAGCTCTTAGAAGAATAAATATGCATCGGTTTGCTTTTGATGTTATTTCAGCAATGTGCGTTTTCCAATTCAATTCGTCATTAATGTGCACTCCAAGTAGTTTGCATTGGTACACTACAGGTAGAGGTATGCCATAATACCGCCGAGTGTCAGATCTGGAAGCACGAGTGGACAGTTCGCTGGGATCACGTAGAGTGCTTCACATTTAAATGGATTTGTCGGCATAGGTTTTTCTTCGCATTGAAATCAAAGGGCGTTCAGATTTTCTTGAATCTCTGTGTAGTCAATTTTGTGACGAATGTTAATGATGTGGGAAAGCGATAGATCGTCTACGAATTTAGCTCTACGCTCCATTTCCTCTCACACGGTATTGAACAGTGCCAGGAAAATAATTGGTCCTGCACAGGTGGCTTGTGGCACTCCGCAGGTGATAAGGGCGTAGGGCGAAAGGGCATCTTGGTATTTAACGCGGTGGAGACGACCAGTGAGGAAGCTGGACACGAAGGGGATGACTGATGGGCGACATCTCAGCGCATTGATGTCAGCAATGGCTGTTATGATCGACATAGTCGAATGCTTTCCTGAAATCCTCTAGGATTATATTCGCGATGTTCGGCGATCGAGCGTCCAATCCTTTGTGAATTTCATCTAGCAGGTGAATGAGAGAGTGGCTGGTAGATCTACTCTTCATATTACCGTACTGGTGCTATTCGATATTGCTTCGTATGTCTGCTAACATCACCCTCGTTGTCAGTCCCTCTAATATTTTACCCGGATCTGGTGTTAAAGATACTGGTCGCAGCTCTCCCATCTCACTAATCACCACCACCTTCGGTAATGGAGAGATAATTGATTGCTTCCATCTGTCAGGGAAGACTCTACTACGGAGGCTTACATTGAAAATGTGTGTGAGAGGGAGGCTAAACTCTTATGCAAACTCCTTTAATAGCTTCTTGGGGATGTAGCCAGGAGGTGAAGCTTTACCAAGGTTGAGTTTAAGGAGTTCGTGATATACAGTCATCCTGTCTATGTGAGGCAGGTCATCATTGGCTAGGAGGTAGGTTGGGAGTTTGGTGGGGTCCAGTCGGGGTGCTTGGTGCCTAATGCAGTAAAGTGCTCACGAATGGCTATGGTGATTTGATTATTGTTCAGATTGTTAAATAATGCAATATTTTTCTTCTTTTTGTCGTGTCCTAAAACACCTTTGATTCATTTCGAAAATTTGTACGAATTCACCGGGTTTTGCTCCACGTCGCGTGCGGTGTTGTGCATGGCGAGCCTAAGTTCGTACCGCATACGGTGGTACAGGACTCGCCAGTTGTGCATGAGGCCGCACCGGCGCCACTCCGTCCGTCGTTGTCGCATCAGGCGAAGGATGTGAGGGGTGACCCAAGGTTTATTTTGGGCCCCCACCTTCACACGCCTTTCTGGGAAACAGAGTTTATACGTACTGCCTTTTGACTGTTGCCTCAAAGTTGTTAACACAGTCATTTGCATCCTCTGAACGAAACACGTTTACCCACTCCTCCTTCGTAGCCCACTGCCCGGACTCTCGCAAGTCGGAGTCCCGGAACGGGCGGTAGGAGCGGGTGACGAAGGTGGGCGGCGCGGGCGGCTGAACATGCAGTCCTGCTGGCTGAGACCGATGGGCGAATGGTTGGTGGTGATCTTGGTGCTATACCACTCCGCATCGGAAACTATAACATCCAACACTAATCCGTGGTGTGTAGGCCCGGTAACGAGATTCCTGAGGTTCAGATATTGACACAATTCATCCTTATTCAGGTCATTTAGATCCCCCATTAGTACAATACGAATATCACTGCGATATGCCAGCAAACTATATACAGATGATATTAGGTAATCTAGTAGTTCGCGATGGTATGACGCAGCTGGAGGGTAGTAGATGGAACACACCGCTAATGTTTTTACTTCATATGAAAAATTACCAGATATAATCACCCGCACGCACTCCAAATTATTTGGTACATTTATCGTACATTTTTTGATGTTCAGGTGTTTTTTGTGTACAAAGCTACCCTACCCCCGCGGGTAGGCCTATTCTTGGTAAACAGGTGGTAACCAGGGACTGAATGCATGTGGGCTGGTATATTTGTCGAAAGACAGGTTTCGCTAACGCTTACAATATTTGGTTTATGCAGTTTTATTCTCTCCTCAACTCCTCGAGTACTTTGGTAAGGCTCTAAGGGTTCGTGAGTCACAGGGACGGTGCGGACGTGCAGGTGTCATTTGCAGGTCCACGCTCCAGTTGGACTGGTGTCAACGTACGCTGGGCGGGTGGTATGCGCAGTTGACGGCCAATCGTATCACGGGGTGTAATTAGGGTCTAAATCGGTAAAACTGCCTTTTCATCATTATTGTGTATGTTTAAATATTCAAAATTATCATTATTATTTCCATCCTCACAAACACATCCATACACTTTAAACGCGACTTCGATTAAGTAAATATGAAGCTAAAACGTTTTCCAATTAGGATTATAACGCTGCTGTAGTTCTCAATGGTGGGCTATGCCTATTTATTGAAATTTAATTATAGGTTCTATATTATATGGATATCAATTCTTTGTGGTTCTATTTTTGAGGAAATTCCTCCAAAAAGTTTAACTACTGCGCATTGTTTTGATTGAATTTATTAACGCTCTGAACCCAACTATGTCGCTCATTTCACACACTATGCTACATATTCCCATGCAGCTACATTCTCAGCTCTCTTGATCGTTATACGGAACTACCCTATAAACCGGCTTCAATAAAATCATTATATTTGTCTAAATATTTAAATTTGCCTTCCTCTTTTACCCTGGGACCGCCCAGCCTGACGTACAGCCGTAGAAGGAGCAGCTTGTATATATGTATATAGACATGTTCAGACGACCTATATAAAGAAGTAGAAGAACCACTAGAAAAACTATACAAAAACCTAGGGTTCCTCCTATTCGCGTTATGGAAAAACACATAAAGTAAATAAGCTTTATGAAAGCCTAGAAATTTCTAGGCATATTATGGCCGATGCTTCTGATTATACTAGAGAAAAGAAAAAGAGAGTATTTAAAAAGGTAAGGCATGTCATTCCAACTGGAATGTTGACATCTAGCTAAATTCAGTCATAACCGTGGAAACCCTAAGGAAGGCCACAAGAGCGCTCTGATTTCCTCATTATTTAGCATTCAGCAATCCTATTAAACGATAATTTCAACCGCATTGGTGGTGACATCATTGTATTGGGGTTAAACTTTGGAGAAGCCCTCAATTTTTTGTTTATGTTTAAAATATTTTTTAATTGAGAGATGGGGGAAGGGGGTGGGGGCTAATTTGGGGTAATACATTAGCGAAGCAGGATTTTTGGTAAATCTGAAGATCTGTGGCCCACCCGCCAAAGTATGTTTTTCAGCAGAAATAATATTTCGTCTATGTTCCAATATCTTTTACCTTTTTGACTAATTTTGAGGGAGGCCTTGTGAGGGGGATCACCATGCGATGCTTCTGAGATTTTAATCAATTTGAGGGTGGGGTTTGGGAAACACAGCCCCTGATAAATGTTACAACTATGGGTGGATGCGATTCTAGCTTATTTTGAGGGACGGCTCATCAGGGAAATGGGCCTATAATAATCTTGAGATTTCAATCATTGGTAAGTGTGTAGTATGGCCGGATCCGAGTCTTAACTTATTATGGGCTATTTTTCCTAGCTACATTTTCTGAACTGAAATCTATGTGGATGAAGTTTAGGGCGATTTCTGATTATATACTGGGGGCTGTGCCCTCCAGACCTCCCCCCAAAAGGATTGAAATCTCCGGATCATCTAGGCCTATCACCCCCCGACGAGCCATCTCCAACAACAAGCCAACCCTCAAAATAAGCTAGAATGGCATCTGCCCATACTCGCAATATTTACCCAATCATTTAGGGGGTATGGGGGGCACAGCCCCCTAGTATATAATCAGAAATTGCCATAAACTTCGTCCACATAGATTTCAACTCAGAAAAATAGCCCAAAATAAGTTAAGACTCTGATCTGGCCATACTCTACACAATTACCCAGCCCCCTGTGCGCCCCTAATCTGAAGTATTACCCATAATTGTTTATAGAATACCCACATTTGTTTTCATTTTTCACCAAATCGTTTCTGTGACTTGTAGGGGAGCAAAATTGCTTCTGATATTCCTGGGTCATAACTCAGTTAATAACGAATTTGTATTTTTTTCCCCCCACTTAAGATCACTTTATATTTATTTTTTCATTTTTTTAATTATTTTTATTATTATTTTTATACATTTAAAGAAATTTAGCTAGATCTTTTAGAGGAACTAGTATTTATGGAGAAGAGACAATCCTTTATGCAGCAATTTCAGTTTCAACATGGATTCTCAAGTTCAAGTTGCCCTAAACCTGTTCTACAACTTTCCAGTTTATTTAGTGATTGTAAAAAATTAATATTTTGGGCCAATCATAAATGAATTAAAGTTCATATTGATTGTGAAGAGTGTGGTCAAGCCTTAGCTATCCCAGATAATTTTGAATTTAGATGTGCTAAAACAATACTAGATTCAGCAATCAACATTTTTTCAAAAGGTCAGCTCTAAATGGGAGGTTTTTTTTTTTCAAAATCACGCCTCGCTGTAGAAACTATACAGTTGACCCTCGGCTATTTGCAGTTCGTCATCCACACCATCAACTATCTGCGGAAAACTTTTGGGGAGGGCTTAAAATTATAAATTCGTGCCATTTCCAGACATCTGCGTAAAAACCTACATACATAGTCGTAAAATGTAAGTGTTGGTTGGCTGAGATGGGACAATTCCAGCCAATCAGCGTTCAGATCTCACTCGGTTGACTACAGTATGTACAGTATATGTACCAATTTCCCGTGCTCCATTCAGTATATGTGTGAGCGGTGATTTGTGTATTTGTCGTAATTTTGCGTGTTTTATTTCTCATTTTTCAATCGTTTTACACCCTGAATAATTCTTGCTTTTTGCACCTTAATATTAACAATGCCTAAGCGCCATGCATTGTCTAGTGTTGCTAAAGACATGTCTAAGTGTGCCAATAAAATAATTTATTGTATTCTGATACTTTATTTTGTACTCTGTGTATAAAAAGACAAAACATAACTTCTTGAATTAATGGGAGCATATTACAATGTTTGGGAAGGGTTGGGGGTGTTTTGGGGGTAGTATCAACTATCAGCGGTTTTTCAATATTCGTAGGGGTTTGTGGTTGAGGGTAGCTTTAAAGTGCAGGGTGACTGACCTTCGAACAGGTAGCACGTGTTTTATAGAGCTCTCAGTCTGTTGATCTATTTTTCAGATTTTTCTATAGTTTGTTTGTTTTTTGTTTTTTTGTTTTTTTTCTCACCACAATCAGCCAAAGATAAGTTGCTCTTCTTTTTTTTCTTATTGCTACTTAAATTCTTTCTTTGTTTGAATAAGTGATGGAGTTTGGGGATGAAAGTGAGCATGAGTGTCGGAATGTATGCATTGGTTGTGGTGTATTAGGTGAGGGGTATACATGTGTTGTATGTGGGCTGCGTGAATGCATTGTAGATTTAGAGGGGATGAGAAGGCAGGATTTAGACAGGATATGTAGGCTGGAGGGGTTAGTTGCTGAGCTCAGGAGGGAACTTAGTGTTAGGCCTAGATTTGGGAATAGGTTAGGTGGTGAGGTAGGCCAGTTAGATGTTTCAGGTGAAGGTAGAGGGCCGGTGGAGGAGGTAGGATATGATAGTTCTAGTGATAGTGAAGTTAGCCCCCTTAGATTAGTTAGAAATAGGCCTAGTGAGGATGGGGGACAGTGGAGAGTGGTTAGGAAACATGAAGCTAGGGAGGCTTCTCCTGTTCTTTGTGAGAATAGGGTTGCCTCTGTTGAGGTGGTTAGCCAGGGGGAGAATAGGTGTGTGAGTCAGAGGGACACAGAACCTATTAGCTTGACTAATAGATTCAGTGCCCTAAGAGAGGAAGTAACTGGAAGTGATATGACTGATGGGGGTGGGGGTGGAGTTCGAGTGACTGGTAGTTTGAATGAGAATAGGAGTGGGGATGGAGTTAGGTCTGTGGGGGTTAGGAATAGGAGTCTGACTTAAGTGCTTGTGATGGGTGATTCGCGAGTTAGATATTTAGATAGGAAGTTGAATGCAAGTAGATTGAATGGTTTGAGGGTGTGTTTGCCGGGTGCTGGAGTGAGAGATCTGTCTGATAGGTATGAGGAACTGGTGTCTGGCTGTGCAAGGGATGCGGTTGTGATTACACATGTAGGAGTGAATGATGTGAAGAAAGTGGGTGCATGTGAGTTACGTGAGAGGTACAAGAGGTTGATTGAAAAGGTGAAAGAAAGTAGAATGAAAGGTGTTGTGACAGGTGTGCTTCCAAGAATGGATGTTGGGGTAGAATGGATGTCTCGTGCAATTGGTCTGAATGATTATGTGAGGAGGATGTGTGAGATGGAAGGTGTCATGTTTGTGGATGTGTGGGATAGGTTTGTTGGAATGAAAGAAATGTATGCGATGGATGGACTGCATTTGAGTAGGAGGGGGGTAGATGTGTTGTGGGAGGAGTATGATCGTGTTATTAGGTCTTTGCGGGCGGGAAACTAGATACTAATAGTGGTCAGGGAATTATGAGAGGACATTATAGTACTGAAAGTAGAATGGACTTGGCACATAACAGAAATAGGTTCCAAGGCGATAGAGGTGAGGTCATTCAAGTTTCAAGAGGTGCTTCAGGGATAGGGGGGTTAAATTGTTTCTATACAAATGCTCGTAGTCTTAGAAACAAGAAGGATGAGCTATTTAGTTATATTAGCAATGAGGATATAGATATATTATGCGTTACTGAATCATGGGTTAATGAAATAGAATTTAGTGACACTATAAGTGAATTTGATTTTCAGGGCTATAATATGTACATTAGTCAAAGGACAGGTAGGATTGGTGGAGGAATAATTATCTATATAAAAAACAACATTGTTTCAAGTTTAAATACTTCAATAAAGCAGGATGGAGTTGAGTCACTTTGGATAGATATTAGGTTCAGTAAAAATAGAATGGTGCATTTGGGAGCTTTTTACAGGCCACCTGGGCAGACTGATGATATAGATGAACTAATGATAAGGGAAATAAGTAAGGGATGTGAAACAGATGCAGTTATTATTGGGGACTTCAACTTAAACTCTGTGGACTGGGAAAATATGATAGGTAGGGATAGAACAAGTGGCAGGTTCATAGAATGCTTTGAGGATAATTTTTTGAATCAATTTGTTAATGAGCCAACGAGGGGGGACAATATATTAGATTTAGTACTTTCTAACAGTGATCATTTAGTTCAAGAATTGACTGTTGGGGAAGCATTGGGAAATAGTGACCATCAGATAGTTCGTTTTAACTTGGGAATTGAGAAGGGTAAAATAACTGAGAATGCTGAAAAAGTTCCAAATTTTCATAAGGGAGATTATGTAAAACTTCAAAGCTTGCTAAATTTGGTAGACTGGGATATAGAATTCAGAGGTAAAAATGCTTATGGGATGTGGGATACTTTCAAGCATATAATAAATGTAGTCCAAGAACAATGTATCCCAATGAAGGCCATTAGGAACAAAAGTAGGAAACCATTATGGTGGAATCAGGAGATAGCTAGAAAAATTTCAGAGAAGAAAAGGGCATATAAAAAATTACAGGTAGAAAATAATATTCAAAATTTAAGTGATTATAGAATGGCTAGGAATGAGTTAAATAAGATTATAAAGAAGAACAAAAGGGTGTCAGAAATTAAATTAGCTCAGGATAGCAACAAAGATCCTAGAAAGTTCTTTAGTTACTATAAAATTAATAACAAGTGTGGCAGAGTTAAAATAGGACCTATCAAATATGAAGGGTTTGTGAGAGAAACTGATGAGGAAATAGTTGAGGTACTAAATGGTCATTTTGCATCAGTATTTACAAAAGAGAAACTAAATAGTCCTATGTATAGTACTCATAGGTCAGGAAAAGAGGTGTTTACTAACATTTGTGTGGATCGGAGGATGATAAAAGGACTAATAGGTGATTTAGATACTACCAAGGCCTCCGGCCCTGATAATATTCATTCTAGGATACTTAAAGAAGGGGTAGAAAGTATCTCAATAGCTCTGGACAAGTTATATACTAGGTCATTGGAATATGGAGAAATACCCGATGATTGGAAGAGAGCGAATGTAGTCCCCATTTTCAAGAAGGGTAGTAAAGAGGATCCAAATAACTTTAGACCGGTTAGCCTAACTCCTGTAGTCTGTAAAATTCTTGAGAAAATAGTTAAAAAAGGGATTTGCCAACATCTAGAGAGGGAGGGGTTAATCAGCGATGCTCAGCATGGGTTTAGATCAGGTAGATCATGTTTGACTAACTTACTAGACTTTCTGGAGTTTGTAACAGATCAAGTAGATAAGGGAGAGAATGTAGATATAATTTACTTAGATTTTAGTAAAGCATTTGATAAGGTACCACACAGGAGACTAGTTCATAAATTAAAAATGATTGGGATATGTGGGGGTGTTTCAAATTGGATAGCTGAGTGGCTGAAAGACAGGAAGCAAAGGGTAGTGCTAAATGGTGTAAAGTCAGAGTGGAGGGATGTTATCAGTGGGGTTCCTCAGGGATCAGTTCTCGGTCCATTATTATTTGTCATCTATATAAACGATCTTGGGGAGGCAGTTAATAATAAAGTGTCAATTTTTGCGGATGATACCAAATTAGCAGCTGTAGTTAAAGATATTGATGATAATTTTAAAGTGCAGGGGGACTTAAATAAATTGTTATCCTGGGCACATAAGTGGCAAATGACTTTCAACCTTGATAAGTGCAAAGTTATTAACATGGGAAAAGATAATAGAGAATTTAACTATGAAATGGATGGGCATTGGCTGAGCTCAGTAGAGGATGAGAAAGATCTAGGAGTAGTAATAGATAAGTCATTAAGGTTTTCTAAGCAGTGTATTGAAGCAAGAAATAGGGCAAATAGAGTGCTGGGTTTTATTAAGAGAAATGTCAGTTACAAAAGTAAGGAGGTTATTCTTAAACTCTATAACTCTTATGTTAGGCCACATCTAGAGTACTGTATACAGGCATGGTCCCCACATTTTAGACACGATATTAACCTTCTTGAGTCAGTGCAACGGAGGGCAACAAAGATTATTCCTTCCCTGAGGCACCTTGAATATGAAGATAGACTGAGGGTATTAAATATGTTCTCGTTCGAAAGGAGGTGTGTGAGAGGGGATATGATTGAGCTGTTTAAAATTTTTTCCGGGATAGATAAATTGGATGTTAGCAAGTTTTTTGAGTTAGATGATGGAAATCGGACTAGAGGTCACCACTTGAAAATTAAAAAGCAAGGGTGTAGGTTGGATTTAAGAAAATATTTTTTCACCAATAGAGTGGTAGACTTCTGGAACAAATTGCCGCAGAGGGTAGTAGGTAGTCCAAATCTAAATGTATTTAAGAGTAGGTTGGATGAGTTTATGGGAAGGGAAGGTTGTGATGGTTCCTAAGTTTTGTATATATTAATATTGTTTGTATATATCTATAGCTGCATGATTTAGTTCTTGACAAGCCTTGATTGGTGATACCCTTGTTTCTGGATGCAATCCTCTGGATGTAGTTTTCCTGGGAGTTTGGGTGCCTTGAAAAAGTGGCCGCTTGACTCGGATGACCTATGATGAGCCCTTGTGGCTTTTGTCATCCGTTATATTATATTGTGGGGGACTTTGATTTTGTCTTCCCCTGGTGATGGTGCTTTTTGTGGGCGGGTTTTGACGGAGGCGGATGACCTTTGATAGGCCCTTGTGGCTTTTGTCATCCGTGTAATTATGTTATGTTATGTTATGTTATGTTATGTTATGTTATGTTATGTTATGTTATGTTATGTTATGTTAAGTTGTTAGCTTGGGCTCAGAAGTGGCAGATGACTTTTAACCTTAATAAATGCAAAGTTATTAACATGGGGAGAGATAATAGGGAATTTAGCTATGAGATGGATGGGTATTGGCTTAATTCAGTTGAAGATGAGAAGGACTTAGGAGTAGTAGTAGATAGGTCACTGAAATTTTCAAAGCAGTGTATTGAGGCAAAAAATAGAGCAAATAGGGTGCTAGGATACATTAAGAAGAATGTTAGCTACAAGAGTAAAGAGGTTATCCTTAAACTCTACAACTCATATGTTAGGCCACATTTAGAGTACTGTATACAAGCATGGTCATTACATTTTAGACATATCAACCTACTAGAGTCAGTACAAAGGAGGACAACAAAAATAATACCTTCCCTGAAGCACCTTGAATATGAAGATAGACTGAGGGTATTAAAAGTTTAAAAACATAACTTGAAATTAGGACTTTTCTAGGCCTCCTGATATAATTCAGTTCAGTACCTTGGCACAAATGGGGTATTCTCTGTGAGATCAACCAGAAAAATTGCAAATTAACACCCTCATCTCTCAGATTTTGCGGAAATTTGGTTTATAGGAAGTTTTGGGCCTTAAACCCATTTCTGAAATTTTAAGGTCAATCTGACCAATGATTCAGGAGATATGTCCTCCGGTATTTTGAGGTCACATGCAAGGTTACTAACATTTGTCGACCCATAACTAGGGTAATAATGGTCATAATTATATAAAAGTATATATATTTAGAATCAGAAAAAGACAAGGAATCCAAATATGAAAGTTTAGAACTCTAGGTTGAAAAAAAATCATACATTTGCTAAAATTTGAGGTCAAGATTGGACTTCTGGGATATCAAAATTGATTTTTTTTTTAGAAGAGAGCGAATGTAGTCCCCATTTTCAAGAAGGGTAGTAAAGAGGATCCAAATAATTTTAGACTGGTTAGCCTAACTCCTGTAGTCTGTAAAATTCTTGAGAAAATAGTTAAAAAAATGATTTGCCAACATCTAGAGAGGGAGGGGTTAATCAGCGATGCTCAGCATGGGTTTAGATCAGGTAGATCATGTTTGACTAATTTACTAGACTTTCTGGAGTTCGTAACAAATCAAGTAGATAAGGGAGAGAATGTACATGTAATTTACTTTGATTTTAGTAAAGCATTTGATAAGGTACCACATAGGAGACTAGTTCATAAATTAATAATGATTGGGATATGTGGGGGTGTTTCAAATTGGATAGCTGAGTGGCTGAAAGACAGGAAGCAAAGGGTAGTGCTAAATGGTGTAAAGTCAGAGTGGAGGGATGTTATCAGTGGGGTTCCTCAGGTCCATTATTATTTGTCATCTATATAAACGATCTTGGGGAGGCAGTTAATAATAAAGTGTCAATTTTTGCGGATGATACCAAACTAGCAGCTGTAGTTAAAGATATTGATGATAATTTTAAAGTGCAGGGGGATTTAAATAAATTGTTATCCTGGGCACATAAGTGGAAAATGACTTTCAACCTTGATAAGTGCAAAGTTATTAACATGGGAAAAGATAATAGAGAATTTAACTATGAAATGGATGGGCATTGGCTGAGTTCAGTAGAGGATGAGAAAGATCTAGGAGTAGTAATAGATAAGTCATTAAGGTTTTCTAAGCAGTGTATTGAAGCAAGAAATAGGGCAAATAGAGTGCTGGGTTTCATTAAGAGAAATGTCAGTTACAAAAGTAAAGAGGTTATTCTTAAACTCTATAACTCTTATGTTAGGCCACATCTAGAGTACTGTATACAGGCATGGTCCCCGCATTTTAGACACGATATTAACCTTCTCGAGTCAGTGCAACAAAGATCATTCCTTCCCTGAGGCACCTTGAATATATAGATAGACTGAGGGTATTAAATATGTTCTCATTCAAAAGGAGGTGTGTGAGAGGGACGCAATCCTCTGGATGTAGTTTTCTTGGGAGTTTGGGTGCCTTAAAAAAGAGGCTGTTTGACTCGGATGACCTATGATGAGCCCTTGTGGCTTTTGTCATCTGTTATATTATATTGTGGGGGGACTTTGATTTTGTCTTCCCCTGGTGATGGTGCTTTTTGTGGGTGGGTTTTGACGGATGCAGATGATCTTTGATAGGCCCTTGTGGCTTTTGTCATCTGTGAAATTATGTTATGTTACAATAAATTAAGTAAAAAACATTTTCCATTTTGTTTATTTCTGGGATTTCTTTACATGAAAAATTGCGCCTTGTAGATTTGAACTAGGATTTGAACATGCACATTTGAATGAAACATAAAAGCAACTTGGTCCTAATAGATTTGGGCTAAAAAACATACACTTTTTCAGGTGTGCCTCCGATCTTAAGGTTTACCAGATTTTTTTTCCTGTTATCCCATATGATTCGAGCCATATTATGGCTTGAAACCAGCTTCTAATAACACATCCTAATTCAATAACACTTTCATATTCATTTAAAAACATTCAAGTTTGGACTGTCTACCGTCTCAGATGGCAAACTATTCCAGTAATCTACCACTCTATTGGTGAAAAAATATTTTCTAACATCCAACCTGCACTTCTGTTTTTTTAATTTTGAAGTGGTGACTAAACATAGTCCAGGAGCAGTGTATTCCAATCAAGGCTATTAGGAAGAAATGTAGGAAGCTGTTGTGGTGAAATCAGGAGATAGCTAGAAAAATCTCTAAGAAGAGATTACAGAGAGAAAGTACTTTTGAGAATTTAAATCATTATAGATCAACCAGAAATGAGCTAAGTAAGATTATTAAGAAGAGCAAAAGAGTGACAGAAATTAATTTAGCGCAAAATAATAATAAAGATCAAAGAAATTTTTTTAGCTATTATAAAATTAATAACAAATCTAACAGTGATAAAATAGGGCCTATTAGATATGAAGAGGTTTTGAAAGAATCTGATGAGGAAATACTAGAGGTTCTTAATGATCATTTTTCTTCAGTATTTACACAAGAAAATCCAGATTGATTAACATGAAAATTTTAGGTCACAGGAAATAGTGTTGAATACCGTTAATGTGAACAAGAAAATAATTAAAGGGCTTATATTGGAGTTAAATACTAGGAAGTCATCTGTCTCAGACAATATTCATTCTAGGTTACTCAAAGAAGGTGTAGATAGTATTGCAGTAGCTCTTGAGAAGATATATACTAGCTCACTAGAGTTTGGAGAAATACCTAATAATTGGAAATTAGTGAATGTAGTGCCAATTTTTAAAAATGGAAGTAAAGAGGACCAGAATAACTTTAGGCCGGTAAGCTTAACTTCTATCGTTTGTAAAATGTTTTGAGAAGATAGTTAAGAAGGGGATTTCTGACCATCTAGAGTGCGGTAGGTTAATAAATGATGCTCAGCATGGGTTTAGAAGAGGTAGGATCGTGTTTAACAATTAGATAAGGGAGAGAATGTTGATGTAATTTACTTAGATTTTAGCAAAGTTTGGTAAGGTTCCACATAGGAGACTAGTTAACAAATTAAAAATGCATGGGATATGTGGGAAAGTTTTGAATTGGATAACTGAATGGCTGAAAGACAGGAAACAGAGTTTTGTGCTGAATGGGTGAGGTCACAGTGGAGCGACGTTATCAGTGGCGTACCTTAGGGATCCATTCTAGACCCTTTATTATTCATAGTATATATAAATGATCTTGGGGAGGCTGTAAATAGCAGTGTCAATTTTTGCTGATAACACTAAATTGGCAGCTGTAGTCAAAGAAGTTGAGGTTAGCTTTAAAGTACAGAGTGAGTTAAATAAGTTATTAGCTTGTGCTCAGCAGTGTCAAATAACTTTTAACCTTAAAAAATGCAAAGTTCTTAACATGGCATGGGATAATAAGGAATTTAGCTATGAAATGGATGGGCATTGTCTGAATTCATTTGAGGATGAGAAGGACTTAGGTGTAGTAGTAGATAGGTCACTGAAGTTTTCAAATCAGTGTATTGAGGCAAAAAATAGAGCAAATAGGGTGCTAGGATACATTAAGAAGAATGTTAGCTACAAGAGTAAAGAGGTTATCCTTAAACTCTACAACTCATATGTTAGGCCACATTTAGAGTACTGTATACAAGCATGGTCATTACATTTTAGACATATCAACCTACTAGAGTCAGTACAAAGGAGGACAACAAAAATAATACCTTCCCTGAAGCACCTTGAATATGAAGATAGACTGAGGGTATTAAAAGTTTAAAAACATAACTTGAAATTAGGACTTTTCTAGGCCTCCTGATATAATTCAGTTCAGTACCTTGGCACAAATGGGGTATTCTCTGTGAGATCAACCAGAAAAATTGCAAATTAACACCCTCATCTCTCAGATTTTGCGGAAATTTGGTTTATAGGAAGTTTTGGGCCTTAAACCCATTTCTGAAATTTTAAGGTCAATCTGACCAATGATTCAGGAGATATGTCCTCCGGTATTTTGAGGTCACATGCAAGGTTACTAACATTTGTCGACCCATAACTAGGGTAATAATGGTCATAATTATATAAAAGTATATATATTTAGAATCAGAAAAAGACAAGGAATCCAAATATGAAAGTTTAGAACTCTAGGTTGAAAAAAAATCATACATTTGCTAAAATTTGAGGTCAAGATTGGACTTCTGGGATATCAAAATTGATTTTTTTTTTAGAATCAGTAAAAAAAAAGAAGTTTCAAGTAATTAACACATAAGTGAGCATTATTTTTAAGTTGTCAATTCTACATATTTTTCACACTTCAGCTCTTAAAGAGACCTATAGAAATTGAAATTATAATTTTTGTTGCATATAAAAAACAGTCAAAGGTCTTGGCTATTAGAAACAATCATAAAAAGGTTTTTACTGCTATTACTTTTCATGTAACTAACCAACGTTGACATCATATTTATAAATTCACGGGTTAATTTAGGAATTTATTTTAGCTTTCTGTTCGACTTGACCTAAATCTCCAAGAATAAAAAATGATAGGGAAGACCTGTTAACCTAATACAATTTTGGCCTATTTGATACTTTCATCAATTTTTTCTGAGGAAAAATATATAGATTCCAATGGAGAATTAGTGAGTGATAGGGACTCAATGGCTGGAATGCTAAATGACTTTTTTCTCTCAGTATTTACACAGGAGGATACTCTAAATATACCCGAGGTGTCAATGATCTTTCGGGGTAATGATGAAGAGAAATTAAAGGATATCTTGATCACAAAGGAGATAGTGACAAAGGAAATTGATAAAATCAAAAGTAGTAAAGCATCGGTCCTGATGAGGTGTTTCCTAGAATTTTGAAAGAATGTAAGAATGTGTTAAGTGAGCCCCTAGCATGCATCTTTAGAAAATCATTGGAGAGTGGCATTGTGCCAGTGGCACAGAAGAAAGCCAATGTGATACCTATATTTAAGAAAGGGGATAAAACAAATATGTCTAATTACAGACCAGTAAGTTTGACATCAGTGGTAGGGAAAATGATGGAATCTATTATAGCAAGGAATATTAGAGATCACTTGGATAAGCATAAGTTGATAAAAGAATCACAGCATGGCTTTAGTAAGGGTAAATCCTGTCTGACTAATTTGCTGTCTTTTTATAGTAAGGTGTATGAAGCAGCAGATAATGATAAAAACTATGATATTTTATACTTGGACTTTAGGAAGGCTTTTGATCGAGTGCCACACTTACGGCTTCTGAGCAAAGTTAAAGCACACAGGATCGATGGCAGTATATTTAGGTGGATTCAGTCATTGCTTGGTGACAGACAGCAAAGAGTTATAGATGGAGTTAAATCTGAGTGGGGGTGTGTTAGCAGTGGAGTTCTGCAAGGATCTGTTAATGATCTTGACATAGGTATAAGTAGTGACCTGAGTAAATTTGCTGATGATACTAAGCTAGGTAGGGCCATTAGGGCTGATTCTGATGCTGTTGTTGTAGCGGGCCGAAAATAGATCTCTAATCCCAATCAATAATCGATCCAACACGCTTCCTACACTGTCCGGACGTGAGAAATCGAGGGAGAATAAAACGGATTGTATATACAGTCCCTTTACTTACAAAAAAAATACAATGATAGTTACAGTTTATATTTACAAAATTTTATATTTACTAGGGAAGTGTGCACACTTCAAAATGAGGCTAAATTCCCCAATCAAAATAACGATACCAAACGAGAATCTTATAACGGGCGGATACAACAATTTACGTATATTCTACACAAAACAAAAAAAACACAACCACAACCGAACGAAAAGGGGACACGCGCTATGACTTGCTGGAGGTGGGTGGTAGTTGGGTAACTAGAAGGAGGCAGGATTGTCAACGAAGGCAGGTATGGCGGTTCAGGTGGTTAGAGACACGATAGCCCTCCTCTCAGGGCTGGGTGGAGCACTCTTCTATAGAACCCCTCTTGCTGCCAGTCCACACTTCCACTCTCTGAAGAAGAGATATATCCTCCTTCAGTGACCCATTTATTTATACATGGATGGCGAAACTAATAAGTGGGCATTACCCGAAAATACATCGACTAGCTTACCTCTTTCCAGAATATGACGCTTTGATAAAAGTTAATTTAAACAAAGAACTATCTTATTATAGTGATATTTCAAAATTAGCTATTATCTTTCCAGAATAACGCCTGGAAAGAAAGAAAAACATGGTAATCATTTTATACATGAATTAAACAAAAATAAAACAAACCCATTCCCATTCACACACATTCTTACAGAGGGAGGGAGAGGGTACTGAGAAAAGGGGTGGGAGAATGGCCCTTTTACACACACTCACATTCGCCCCACCACATTGTAATGCGGGAGGAATTGACCATTCTGTCCAATTGGGCCGAGAAATGGCAAATGAAGTTTAACATAGACAAATGGAGTGTACTTAGTATAGGTAGAAATAATCCATTGAATAGTTATAAATTAAATGTGAGAATTTTAGGGAGGACCGATTGTGAGAGGGACTTGGGTATTTTGGTAAGTTCCGACCTTCGTCCTAGAAAGCAATGCCTAAATGCTAAGAATAAAGCTAATAGGATATTGGGATTCATTAGGAGGAGTGTAAGCAATATGAGTGCTGAAGTCATTCTAAAACTGTATCTGGCGCTAGTTAGGCCTCATCTAGACTATGCAGTACAATTTTGGTCACCATATTATAGGAAGGATATTGATTTGCTTGAGTCTGTGCAGAGAAGGATGACAAAGATGATTGGTGGGCTAAGGAATTTACCTTATGGTGAAAGGCTCAGAAAACTAAATCTACATACATTGGAAAGGAGAAGAGTCAGAGGGGAATTGATTGAAGTCTTCAAATGGGTAAAAGGATATAATAAAGGGGATCTGGGTAAGGTTCTTATACTTAGTGAACATGACAGGACATGTAGCAATGGGTTTAAGCTTGATAAGTATAGGTTTAGGAAGGAGATTGGGAGGAATTGGTTTACCAATTGTGTGGTAGATGAATGGAATATGCTCACTAGACATGTGATAGAAGCCTCCTCTCTGGGTAGTTTTAAGAATAGATTAGATAAATTTATGGATGAAGCTGCTAGATGGGACTGACTTTTTTTTTTATGTACATATGTATATATTTTTCTAAGGAGTGGGGAGATTATATTTTGCGGTTGCATGAATGGACATAATCCTCTGGATGCATTTTATGTATATTGTAAATTAGATCTGACGAACTCCTGTAAAGGGTGACAATGTTGATGACTTTTTTCTGGTAAGAAATCTTTTGTGTGTTGACTAGAACAGGAGCTGACAAGTGTAGGCCATGAATGGTCTTTTGCAGTCTCCTTCTTTTCTTATGTTCTTCTTATGTTCTTAATTCTGCCTCCTCCTCTTAGTGTAGGACAACTCTTGACAGTTAATATATGATGTCCTGGCACTGCACATGAATCCTTATTTGATGGATAATGATATGCACTTGCTTCTGATGACCCAGATGGATGTAAAAAGTTCACTGTGTAATCATCAAACTCCTCACAATATTCCTCCACAATTCCATACCAAACTTGCCCGTCATAAATGCAGCTCACATACTCTCCTGGTTTGACACATTTTAGGTTATCAACCATTGCAAGTTCATTAGTAATATGACTTTTCCTTATTCTTTTCTTTTCTCCAATGCCACTTGAAATGAGATACACAATCAGTTCTTCCTTGTTTATGGGAACAAATCTATGATATTTCTGAGTTCCTAGAATAGCACTACTGTCCTTGAATCGATGTTCTAACTGTTGTTCTGCATCTTTTAAATTTGTTTACAAAGAAAATTTTTATTGTCTTGCTCAAGTTTTCTTCACAAAACTGAAACATGTCTTCTGGTGTAAGAATTTGCCTCTCTATAGTTCTCTGCAAACTGGCACTGGCACTGTTCCCCCAATCCCATAACATGTATTTTTGCCATGGGATAAGAAGTGCCATTTACAAGACAAACCAAAATCGTCTTCTGGACGCAATCCTCTGGATGTAGTTTTCTTGGGAGTTTGGGGGCCTTAAAAAAGAGGCCTTTTGACTCGGATGACCTATGATGAGCCCTTGTGGCTTTTGTCATCTGTTATATTATATTGTGGGGGACTTTGATTTTGTCTTTCCCTGGTGATGGTGCTTTTTGTGGGTGGGTTTTGATGGAGGTGGATGACCTTTGATAGGCCCTTTTGGCTTTTGTCATCCGTGAAATTATGTTATGTTAATGTAACAGAGATTTGTGAAGTTGTATCTGTTCTTATATTGGCTAGCACATCCATCTGAAAAATAGTACACCTTCTTCAGTTGTGGGCATCTGAATTTAACATAGTTCATAAGCTTTATTATAAATGAGTAAACCACTATGGTGTTGTGTTTTAGTGATGGAGATAAGAAACAAACACTAAAATGGTTAAGTTCCTGGTCTGCATATGATCTATAATAGATGAACAAAAGGGTGAATTGTACATTGTTAATTATCCCAGTGTAATCCTTGGGCAGCATCTTGGACAATGAAAGAATAATTTTCAGAGAAATCAGCTAATATAACTACTGCCTTGCTCTGAGGTGGTGGTTTCTTCCAACTGTTTTAAGTACTGTGATTGCTGCTGTGCAACAAAATGATGCAAAACCATGTGGGATATTTTCATGCTCAATGATAAGTATTCATGAAGTGGCTCGCACTTTGTCTACCATTGTACAACGGTCAACAGTCACCCATTGCTTGTAAGATATTTCATTTGGAGCTGATTTTACACTGTTAAGCAACTCAAGAAAGTTCTGAACACTATCTTCTCTTGTGCACTCTGCAAAGTTGCATCATACAAGCCTCTCTGTCCTGCAGACACTATGATCCTTAAGATCTTTGTATGAGAGACCTTTTTCTCCCAATTCAGCCAGCTGTAATTTGGGATTTTGATGATATGTGCAGACACAGACAGAATGAGTCTCACCACTACCAGCTAGCACACAATATGACAGCCATAATTTAGAAAATGTGGAAAATCCTATTTTGAGATTCTTTTTATCATTTTTATATAGTTCAAATAACTTAAATTCCCAAGGACCAGTCATTTTTTAACCTTCATTGCACCTTCAGCACTAATGGCTTTCACACAATCCTTTTTGCCAAGACACATACGACTAACCTCATCTGACTCATAGAATCTTCTAACTAGATCTGTGTTCTTCAGATATCACTTTTCCTTTGCTCATTATTGGAATCTTTGGAAGGATTCCAAATTCTGATTTTAGTGAATGGCCTTTTTTCACTATAAATGTTGTAGTTTGAAAGAAATGCAGTTTTTTCAATTGCGTATGGGGAGAGAGTCAATATTTGTAGTTTGTGATTATGACATTTGCTCTCCAGGAATGACTTTCAATTTATTCATTAATGTTTCTAGATGTTTTTCAGATTCTGTTTCAGGTTTTGAAGCATCACTTACCCCATCTCTAATATATATGAACACCATAACTGACTTCTAGCCTCTTCTTCAAGTTTTTCTGGGCATCCGATAGCTTACCACGAGCTTTGCACTTTTCTGGCTCAATGACAAACAACCATCCTGAACTGAAAAGAACCCCAAAAAGAATATATTTAAATTATTATACAGAGCAAAATTTGCATTTTGTGTACACTAAAGAGCATCATTGAAGAATAAATCTTTCAAAGTAAAAGCTTGCTAATTATCAATTTTGTTTTTTCCAGTACCTTAAATTTGATTCAAACACACCTTTCTGGTGAAATGTAAAATATATTATGTTAGTACTTACTTTTTTTCACTGGTGTTTGGTCCAAAAGTGCTAGAACTAGTTCAATTGAAGTTTAAGGATTTTCTTCAACCAAGCAATCACTGTCTAGATCTCGAACTGAAGATATGTTATTCAAATCACTGATTGAAGATGATTCAATTGAATCTTGCTCAGTCTCATTGTTTTCAGCGATTCTAAGTATTGTGTGGGTTTTCATTATTAGTGTCCAACAGTTCACACATAACAATGAGTCTCTTTTCAATCTTTCAGCACATTTTTCAATAAGCACATCAGTCACTTTTCTAAGATTGATTGTTATGCACTTATTATGTTTTTTAGTAGGGTCTTGGCAGTATTCCAAGTGCCAAACCATTGTATTTTGGTGAATAGGCCTAATATGTAGAATTGACATCTAAACTTATAAATATGATACTCACTTGTATGTTAGTTACATGAAAACTGCTAGTATAAACACTTCTTTTTATTTTACTGATACAAATATCCAAAGCATAGGCCTTCATTTTTCACATCTATAAATTTTTTTCGATTTTGATACCCCCAAAAGTTTTGCAAATGTATGATTTTTTCATTTTTCAATCTCTCATATTTGGATTCCTTGTCTCTTTCTGATTCTTAATATATATACTTTTATATAATTATGACCATTATTACCCTATTTATGGGTTGCCAAATGTTAGTGACCTCAAAATGCCTAAGGTCATATCTCTTGAACCGTTGGTTGAATTGACCTTAAAATTTCAGAAATGGGATTAGGGGCCCCAAAACTTCCTATAAACCAAATTTCAGCAAAATCTGAGGGATGAGCGTGTTAGGCACTTGTGGATCTGACAGAGACTGCCCCAAATGGGATTAAGGTTAGTAGGATAGTAGCGAAGTATGTCAGAGTGAATATCACCCTTGAATAATCGCATGTTTTTCCAAACTATGGAGGCCTTACTGCATGGAGTAGTTTAAAAAAAAAGAAAAAAAGATAGTAAATGGAACTTGCAATGACATTGCTTTAAAAAGATTGATGTACACTATCAGAACCTATACCACCAGAAGGCACTAATCCTGAAATAAGTGTATGGACCTGCTCAACATTAAAGTTCCTCTACTCAAAGTGTTTGTATGGATGAGAAGTCCAAGATGAATTATAAAATGTTGGAAAAGCAACCACAAAATCATTGGTCATATCCACACAATCAGAAACCTAATCACTATATTTGTTGGATCTCTTAGATTTGTGTAGATGACTAGAAATAGCTTATGCATTAGGGAGTTCAGAAAGTTCCTTCACTATTTCACCACTATGAAATATGAGCCAACCAACCATGTCACAACCAATGTCGAATCGTAGGAAACTGTCTAAAAATAATTTATCGACCCTTCTGTTACAAAGTGTCGTTCTTAGCACTGTGTAAAAAAATTTCACTTTTGTCTTGTCCTTGGGTTAAAGGTGTTATTTCCCAATTGTTTGTGGCTCTATTAAATAGAAAAAAATCAATTTTAATCCCCAAACTTTGTTTTTGTGGCTAGGACATTGAATTTTTAAATTGGCCCATTTATGGAAATAGTAAAAATATATAAAAAGTTTCAAGAGTTATATTTTTTCAGTTATGGTATAAACATGATATACTGTATTTAAAAAGTTGTAGAAACAGTAATACAGTAGTAATAGACAGCAATGGTAGTTCTCTTACATTCCAAATAGATTCAGCACTAATTTGGTTAAAAATAAACTGTAGAGCTTTCTTAAACTTTCAAGTTTTTTTATATGTTTGAAGAATTTTTAGAACATTCTGGCAATGTAGATGACTGTATAAATACAAAGAATGTCTACTCAACACATCAGTTTTACTCTAGCTTTCACAGCGCAGAGATTGTCACTCATCATTGCTAGAAGCATTCATCACACATGGCATCAAGAGGTTGTAAGCATCCAACAGACGCATTTTGCTATGTCTGTGGTGAATTTATTAAGACAAGTGAAAAAGTACTCTGTAGAGAGATCTGCTAAAATGTTTGAGGCCTACAAGGCAGATTTCAGCATGCCAGTCAGAGATCATGACAAACCTTGGGCACCTTATTTCACCTGCAAGCTCTGCAGAGAACTCTGGAAGGTAATATATAAATGTTTTGTTTATATGGATACTGGATTTTTTTAAATATTTCTAATAACACTAAGTGAAAAGTATTTGTATATTTATACTTATGTTTTCATTTTGTTCTTTTACAGAATGGTACAGAGAAGAGAAATCTATGAACTTCGCAATCCCACAAATTTTGAGGGAACTAACTGACCATTCAAGCAATTGTTTCTTCTGCATGGTGAACCCTTCCAAACTTTGTGAACAGGCAAAAATGTGCCTGTTATCATGTATCCAGACCTTCAGTCATCTATTGCTCCAGTGCCACACAATTCTGAGCTCCCTGTACCCACTCCTCCAAAAAGAGAGCAGCAGTTTTTAGAAAGGAAAACCAGTTCAGAAGAGGATAAAGTCATTGGTCCAGCTTACAGAGGTTCAACTGAGGAGAGAAACCCCCTACTACTACCCCAACCAAAAAGATCTCAATGACCTTGTCAGAGATATTAGTCTCACAAAGTCCAATGTCAAGCTTTTAACTTTGAGACTCAAGCAGTGAGGATTTGTTAGATGACTGTGCAAATATTGGGTCAAAGAAAGCGTCACCAGTGTTTTTCAAGCTTTTTTACACGCCAAGATGAGCTTTGCTTTTATCACAATGTGACTTGTCTGTTTGAGGCAAACAGAATTGCCTGTAATCCCAAGAGTGGCGCCTCTTCATTGACAGCTTGTCCAGGAGACTCAAAGCAGTGCTGCTTCATAACAGGAACATGTATCCATCTCTCCCTTGCTCACTCGGTCCAGCTCAAAGAGGAATACAGCAGTGTCAAGATCTTGCTAGATCCATTGAAATATGAAGAGTGGTTGGGAGGTTATTGGAGACTTCAAAATGGTGGCCTTCTTGATGGGTCTCCGAGGCAGCTTTACCAAGTTTCCTTGTTATCCCTGCCTTTACGACTGCAGGGACTCTCGGCACACTATCATCAGCAGAATTGGCCACAACAGACCAAGTTTAGTGTGAGGAGGAACAACATCAAATAGGAGCCTTTGTTGGACCCTCAAAAAGTACTGTATCCTCCTCTGCACTTAAAATTTGGTCTTATGAAACAATTTGTCAGAGCTTTCGAGTATCTCCAAGATTTCTCTCCTAAGCTATCTGCAGCAAAAGCGGAAACCCATATCTTCGGTGGTCCACAAATTAAAAAGATCATGGAGTGCAAGGAGTTTCCTGAGAAACATAAGGACAGAAAGAACAGCATGGAACAGCTTTATCGCAATTGTTCTGGGCTTCCTGGGTAATCACAAAGCCAAAATCTATGTAGAGCTTGTTGAGAACTTGGTGAGAAATTATGGCAAGTTCTAAAAGTCCATATTCTTCACACTCATCTTGATAAATTTAAGGATAACCTGGGAGCGTACTCCGAGGAGCATGGTGAGCACTTTCACCAGCATCCCCTGGACTTTGAACGCTTCTATCAAGGATCTAAAAATGAAAATCTGATGGGAGACTATATTTGGGGGCTGATTTGTGAAAGTAATTTCCAGTATGTGTAAATCATGGAAAACTACTAATTTTTAATATTTTAATTGTCTCACTTATGTAATTATAGAATAAATAAATGCTATTTTTGTATCATGTCATTTTGTTTCTACTTTATGCAAATGAAAGTTCAAATTCGCCACTTCCTTCCAGAGGGAATAGGTAAATTTCATATAAATATCTTTATCCTGGACTCAAAAGCAAAGTTTGAAATAAGTGTTTTTTCATGTATTCTAGACACAAGCAAATAGAAAATAACAGTTGCTACCCAAAGATAAAATTTGTGTTACACAGTGTATTCATTTTAGTGTTTAACATGTTATGAACTGGCGATGGAAATTTCTGTCATTGCGAATGTTGCAGTATGCCCCCCCTAATATTTATTTTAGAAATATTAGTTGTAGCCATAATTTTTTTCAATCAATTCTTAATATAAGTAGAATAAACTTTAATTTGGTTATAAAATATTTGGATGAAAATTTCAGTCTTTGGCCCATAGATATACTGAGTTTATTACTAGGCCCTGGGACATTATCTGCATGTTTATTATTTATTTGGAAAGGGAAAATCATGTATCTAAACAACTTTTATTTTAGCAATTCTTAATACAGTAAGAATTAAATAGAATTGAATATTACTTATTCATTATATAAACAATTAAAATACAAATATTTACCCATTCATTTGTGTTTGCTTGATCATTTTTGTGGAAAGAGTCATCCTCTACAAATTCTTAATCCTTCACTATGTTATCAGGCACTGGATCTGAAAAAAAAGTAATAACTTACAAATTGGTGCATAATAATAAAAATATATATTTATAATACTTGGAAATTCAATCAATTTATATATAACTCAACATTTATTTGCCAAATATATAATAATATACAATCAACAATTTTAAAGATAATGAGAAATACTATGGAAATACTCTAACAGGCCTGAAATATCTAAATATAATGAAAATGGTTGAAGTGACAATTTATTTATAAAAATGTTAACCTTGGAAATTTTCTCAGAAAAATGTTTTTCTATGAATTTTACATATGAATAATAAACAATGACATTCAAAAAACAAAAGATATTTTACTTACTTTCATTGCTTTCATCCAAGCCTCAAGATTCTATGGATAGTTCATAGGAGATGCAGAGTGACTATGAAGATCACAGCTTATCATATGAAGAAATAATTAATTCTTCAAAGCCTTTAGCAACAATTCCCTCATTACAAATACCTAAGTTTTCGATTCTCATCCATGCTTGCTTGCTGCGGTAAAATAGTCACATGGGACAATTGTAACATTTTCTGCCAAACATGCGATTTTTGTTGAGTCTACCGACAGGCTCTCTTAAGAAATTTTACATTGAAAATTAAGTAAATCTTGATGCGTATTTCCATCTTGGGCCTGTATGTAGATTAATAGAGTAAAAGATTTTCTCTTGTTTGTTTTCAAAAATTTAAGAGAAGTTAAAGGCATGCTTTCCTGTTTGTTTCTGAAAAAAAAGAATTTCCTAATGTTCACAAACTTTTTCTCTCTCTGAGAGAGAGAGAGAGAGAGTTACCCTAAACACTAGTAAATTTTTGTGCATGTGCTGGGAAGCCTCCATATTTCTCTAACCGGAGAGGAGGCCCCTGCCCCTGCAACTACCAGGACCTTCTCCATCTCAGAGAAGGACCTGGCTGAGGCCGGTCCATCTGGCCTAGGGGCTTCTGCCAGCGGAGGGGAGAAGCGGGTTCATTCCCCGCCCTCCTCTCCTAAAAAGGAAAAAAAATAAGAAAAAGACTAAGAAGTCTCAGGACTTCTCTCCATCTACGGGGGCTGCGGGGATGAATGGGTCTGCTGCTACAGTAAGCAACCATGCCAAGATTGGCACATCCAGCCCCTCTACCCCCCTGGGTATGGAGCCCCCGACTAACACTAGAAGTGCGCAGGTCGGAGCCTCGATAACATCGGGGGCCCCTCATTCAGAGGTTATCTGGCATTTTCGAGCCTGCTGGCTTCAAATGCTTTCTCGTTATTCACTCCACTGATGGAAGCATGTTGGCCAAGGGCAACGTGATCCATCAGAGGAGAGCATTAGCTAGTGTAATTGGTAGAGAGCCGAAGGTGACCCGTTTCTCGGATGGGAGCCTTCTGGCGAATGTGGCGGATCACTCTGAGGCGGCCAAGATAAGTGCTCTTCGGACACTTGATGGCCCCCCGGTGAGTGTGATGCCGCACTCTACCATGAACTTTGTGAAAGAAGTAGTTTATGTGAGGGAACTCGTTGACTACTCCATTGAGAAAACGGAGGGGCCTTGAGACCCACCCTTACTCTCTGTCAACGTTCGACTGTGACAAGCTCCCTGAGTCGGTGCATCCTGGTTGGTATTGCTATCGCGTAAAGGCATTCATGCCACTGCCGCGAAGGTGCTATTACTGTCACCACTTTGGCCATACGAATCGTTGTTGTAGACATGCAAAGTCGGGGTCACCCCAAAACAGTGTAAATTGCTCCAAAGCTGCACACAATAAGTCTAAATCTTGTGTGGCCAAGTGTCTCAATTGCAGAGAGCCGCACCCCGCTTCTTTGAAGCAATGTGGTGCATATCTCATTGAGAAAGAAATCCTGGCCATTCAGGCCCAGGATCGACTCTCATTCCGTGAGGCTAAGGACTTGGTCCTGGCGCTGGCTCTGCCTGGGACGTCATATGCCTCAATAGTTAGAAAGGCACCCTCTGCTCCTGGCCCATCTAGGCCAACGAGCACGGTTGTTTCTGCGCCCATTCAGAGCCCTTCTGCAGGCTTTACTCAACCCGGGCGCTTCCCTGGTAAAGCTGGCGGCAAAAAGGGGTTCACACCCAGCCCCGGCTAAAACCAGGGCTTTCCCCAGCGTAACTGTTTCCCGTAAGGCGAAACGGAAACGCGCCTCCACCGAGTTGTTAGACTTGCAGGAGGCAACACCCCTAAAGTTGGTCGCTAGGCCATCTTCCAGAGTTCGTAAAGCTGTCCCCCGAAAGGAGGACAGCAACAAAGGAGCTTCGGCTCCTTCGCCCACACCTAGTGGTGGAGCGAGTGGCTTGGAGACGGTGGTTTCTCGAAAAGAGGGCCCCTCGCCTCTGAAGCCACAACGCCCACCTAAGTTTTTGAGGCGGGGGGAGAAAAAGACTCGCATGGCGAGCCCAACCTCCTCCAATAAGTCCTCAAAGGCGACAGCGCTTTGTCAAGCCAACAGCGCCCAGGGTTCTGCCTCCGGGATGCATAAGGCCATTCCCGTCAGGGTCTTCTGTTCGATGAGGGCCCCTGCGTCTCCTCCAACCTAGGCCTGGAGGGCATATTCCTTCAATGGAATTGCCATGGACTCCGGGCCAACTGGGAGGAGCTGCGGAGGCTCGTTTGTGCAGGAGACCATGCTAGGCAAGTGCCCCATGCCCGCCCTTCGGGGGTATAAGTGTCTTGCGGCCCCACCACCATGAGATGGCTGGGCTAGGGGATGCGCGGTTTACACCCGGCATGATGTCTCTATTCTTCCTTTCACTTTAGATACCTCCTTTCAGGCAGTGGCTGTGCAGCTTCACCTGGATACGAGGTATACTATCATTTCTGCGTATATTCCACCGTCACCTGACTTTGACGCGGGGGACTTCCGCCGAATCGTAGCACGGTTGCCAAGGCCCTTTCTCTTGATTGGAGATCTGAATGGCAGGCATCCTCTCTTGGGAGATTACTCAATAAATCCTAGGGGACAATTCCTTGCTGATCTGATCGAAGAGCTTGAGATGGGTGTCCTAAATGTGGATGAGTTTATGCATCACTGCCCAAGAACCGCTGCATTTTCTTCTCTTGATCTATCTTTGTGTTCTTTGGATGCACAGCCTGATTTTGATTGGGGGGTGGTCAATGACCTCCATAGTAGTGATCACTTTCCCATTCGAATATCATTCTCAGGGCAACTGTCGCCTGAGAGCCCACCTTGGTGGTGCTTGGCGCTGCGTGGTGGCATGCATTTCAGGAAATGACTGAATTCTCTATCTCAGTCAAGGAGTTTAGGTCGGTAGATGAGGCCATTGAGTTCTTCTTCTGCAACCTCATCGCCGCGGGCAAGACTACAATTCCCAGAATGTCTGGCCGTTTGCACACCAACCACTCCCATAGTGGTCGGCTGAGTGTGAGACAGCCCTCAAACAGAAGCCTTATGCCTACAAGCACTATAAGCGTCGCCCAAATGATTTCATCGTTCCAGTATATTTGGAAGCACACACGCCGCTCTTCTTGGCGGGCATACATGTCTTCACTTAACGGGAAGACCCCTCTGGCAAAGGTGTGGAGGCGAGTCAAAAGGATTTGGGGCAAGTTCTCGCAGGACCTCCCTCCAGTTCTCCAGGAGAATGGGACCGCAATCTCGGACCCCGCGTCCGTGGCGGAATACTTTGCGACCGCATTCTTTAGCCCGGATGCTGCTCCACCAGCATTCAATGCATGTTGTGATATCGCGGAAGCCCGCCGGCTGGATTTTACCTCCAGAGGCGAAGAACCCTTCAACAACAGCTTTACTGTGAGTGAGTTGTGCTCCACTCTCGTTTCATGTGCGGACCACCGCCCCTCGTCCATACGATGTCCCGTACACCATGCTTCGACACCTGGGTAAGCCAGGCATGGCCTTTCTGTTAGATTTGTTCAACAGGATCTGGGTGAAGGGTCTCCTCCCAGATTCTTGGCGAATCGCTAGTGTGCTCGCCTTTCGCAAACCTGGGTGAGATCAGTCTACTCCGGCTGGTTTCCGCCTAATCTCTCTAACCTCTTGCGTGTGCAAGTTGATAGCAAAATTGGTAAATGTTAGATTAGCCTTTATCCTGGACAGCAGAGGCCATCTGTCTTCTGCACATTGTGGCTTCCGCAAGTTCCACTCCACGTTGGATGCTCTGCTCCGACTGGAAAATGCCGTATTCGAGGCTTTCCTTGGTAGACAGCACTACACCAAGTGTCTTTTGGTTTGGATAAGGCCTATGATACAGCATGGCGATACGGTATCATGGAGACCCTCCACACGATGGGGGCGAGAGGACGCCTCCCAATATTTATATATGAATTTTTGCAAGATCTTCAATTTTGCATAGGTGTGTGGGGAGCCCTCTCTGGCCCAAAGGAGCAGGAAGATGGTGTCCCGCAGGGAAGTGTCCTCACTGTCACACTATTTGCCCTGAGCATCAACGGCATCACCTCGGTGCTCTAAGAAGATGTTCTCTCTACGTGGACAACCTTTCGATCTCTTTTGGCACAGCCCAGATGCCAACTGGAGCATCGACTCCAACAAGCATTGAACCGCATCTCTCGCTATGCCGAAGCGCACAGGTTTTGGTTTTCTTTAGCCAAGACTAAGGTGGTGCACTTCTGCCGCCAACCACGGCTCTACCCCGACCCAGATTTGTTTCTTAATGGAGTGCGCCTAGAATGGTTGAATCGCATTGTTTCCTTGGTCTTGTATTTGACCGACGCCTCACCTGTGAGGCTCATATTCGCAGCCTTAGGATCTCTTGTACTTGGCCATTCCTTAACATTCAGGGCTTGGGACGCTGATAGGGCTACTGCTTTACATTTTATCGATCCTTTGTTTGTTCGAAGTTTGACTACAGATGTGAGTTTTATGCATCCGCAGCCGAGCTTTATTGCGGAAGGTGGACTTGATTCACCACACCGGCTTTCACCTTGCGACCAGTGCCTTCTGCACTTCACCCATTGAGAGCCTATTGGTCGATGTTAGGGAGATGCCACTTGCTCTACGCCGCGTACAGTGCATCACTCGCCTGTACGCGTGAGCCTGGCGCCTCCCTCAGTCACCAACAGCTCTCACTGCATTGGAAGCTGATCTCGACGGTGCCTATGCTGCCGAGAGACGCCAGTCATACCCTAAGCCCTTTGGGTTTAGGGCCAGGAAACTACTTTGAGAGCTAGGTATAGCTCTTGCACCGGTGGGGCCCGCTGGTTCTGCATAGGATGCCACCCTGGAGGGTACCACATTTGGCTATCTGTCGCCACACCTTTGCTCCCCAAGCTTGTACAGCGCCAGGAGTATTGCGTTTGACCTTTTGGGAGCACACCTCGTGTCACGCTGGAACCGTGCCAGTGTATTCAGATGGCTCCAAGTCCCAAGAGGGGGTCAGCTTCCACGCCGTATACCCTCTGTTTGACGTCAGCGGGGCTCTGCCAGGGTCTGCGTCTGTCTTCACGCCCAAGCTGGTAGCAATACACCACTCAGTAAGAGAGATTACCCGATGTGCCCAGTTCAGGGACCGAATTGTGATCTCTAGCGACTCACAAAGCGCCCTGAGTGCTCGGGGCATTGGAATCTCCGCATCCATCTGGTTCGCGATATCCGTGACTCCACAGTTTTGGCGAGTCGGGCAGATGTCTGGATTATCTTCTGCTGGATTCCTGGACATGTAGGAATTGCAGGGAATGAGGGCGCCAAAGAGTCTGCGAGGACTCTGCAACTGGACCAGTGTTTTCGCTCTTCCTCACACCGACTACTTGGCAGGAATACGGGCAGCTCTTCAGACTGCTCGGCAAAGAAGATGGGAGACAGTTTGAGGGAACTTAAAGTTGCATGCCATTGCGCTGCGACTGTTCCCTTGTTCCTTCTGTCCCTTGTACTTGGGACAGAATCATGCATCCTGACCTGTGGACTTTTAGACTTTTTGAAGGAGGCCGGCCTTCTCCCTATTATTTAAAATTCAACCATGAATCGCAGTCTTCTTCGGCGGGGGAGGGCGGGCTTTTCTCCGTCGACGGAGCTCGCTTTATATTTTTTCAATTTATTCTTTTTTCTGTTTGTATTCGTTTTTTCTTTTATTTGGCTTTTAATATAACCTAGATTTAGGCTAGGATGAGTACGGCGACTTATGCCCTAGAAGGCAGTCGCCAGATGAGATATTTAAAAAAAAAAAATCTAACCTAATAAAATAGATCCAAAGTAACAACTTGGATCCAATTAGTAATTCAATCATTAATTGAATATAGATTAATAGAGTAAAAGATTTTCTCTTGTTTGTTTTCAAAAATATAAGAGAATTTAAACACATGCTTTCGTGTTTGTTTCTGAAAAAAAAAATTCCTTAATGTTCACATAAACTTTTTCTCTCTGATCCTTGTACAAACCTTTTCTTTTGGCAGATTGACAAAGAGTTCAATAATATTTCATTTGATAATATGAAGACCCCTGTGGCTACTTTCGCCAAACAAACTCCTTCATCAAGACTGAAGAGCTCTCATTCCTCTACTGGTTATTTTGATGATCAGTCTAGCAACTTTGTCCATTCAAGTAGCTTTTGGGATAAGCGCAATAGCAGGCGCTACCATGCTGATGGGGAGTTTAGGGGAGGCTTTGGTGGAAAAGCATGGCGATACTATGAAGGTTCAAAGGAAGTATCCAAGAATGATACTGGGAGGCCCCCTGGAGGATCGGAAGAAGTTACTTCTGATAATTCACCTGTAGTGACACCTGTCATTTTGATGCGTGAAAAGAGTAGTTTGGAAGGGAAAGGAAATGGTACTCCTGCTGCTGCAACCACAAATGCCACTTCACAGCTGTAAGTTTTATTTTGAGTTCTTATAGTTCAAAAAGAGTTAAATGTACAGTTCTCTAATTCTTGAAAACGGGACATCTTAACTGCTTTAATTAAATGAGTAATTAATTTTAAAATTTTGTTTTTTAAATTAACCAAGCAGATCATTATTTCACAGCCAAATGTATCTATTGGGCCACTCATCTACATACCCCTGATGCGGAACAGGTAAGACCCCCCTCCCTCATCATGAAGGGTTTTTCCATCACTGGTTTGTGTTGAAAGAATGGAATATAACCCAGACAATGTCCGCTCCAGAGAGTCCCCTCTCCTGCTGACTTCAGGCTTATCAGTTTTTTTTTCATTCTCTTCTTTGTATCTCTTTTATCCAGTTTGATGATATCATCTAGATGCAAGGGATGAATACCACTGCCTTCTCAAAGGGGTATTCAAGTTGATATTTTCTGTTTTCCTTTTCTTTGTCCTTGTTCCTAGAGGCTTATGATACTACCCCATTATTTTGGGTGATGTTCATTCTCAGATAGCAATTTTGGTGTATAATTAATTCTTCCATTACACCATCCTTTAATACATTAAAAGGGCAGGGTCCCATTGCACACCAATCTAAAATAAATCAACTTTAATTCTTAATACTGTATTTATATCAAAATTAAATTCTGCATTTTGATGTTAGAATCTTCTGATTACTTGGAATTTTGAAATGGTGCAAGAACTTATAGAATTTTATGGGATAGATTGGGGGAAGTGGTCATTTCTATAAAGCATTGGCCTAGGAATAATATGAAAGAACTTAGCCCCAAAATCTCCACCAGAATTGTGTGTGCAGAACCCATGGAAATGTTGAGTGTGTGCGCTACTGATTCAGCGGTTATTCGTCTATTCTTTTCAATCAGGTCACGAACAGCATCAATGTTTTCCACACAAACTGATGTGGATGGCCTACCACTGCAGGGATCTTCTTCAATCTCACCCCCTAAGGGGTCAGCACCTTGTCCTACCCCAGCTTAGCCTCTTCTCCTTCCTTCAGTTTTCCTTTCAATTATTTTTATCCTTCTTTCCAACTCCCCTTGCTATTGTTTCCCTTCTGCTTGTCCAAAATACCCATTCTTTGGGTAGTTCGTCAGCTTTAGGTAGATTTAGGTTTTTATTTTTAACAGGTTAGTTTAGTTTAGTTATTTAGTACCTTAGGTACCCTCTTTTACATTTTGTCTTTTTTGTCCTTTTTTTTTAACTCCTCCCTTCTTTTCTTTTTCTGTTTCAACAGAAGTTGCGACTATGGTTTCGTAGGCCCCACAGTCGTTTGGTACTCGACCCGGCTACGCTTTTGGACTGATTCTTTCTTGGGGCATTTACATTTGTTGGTTAGGATGAATAAAGTTCACATACTAAGTATTAGGCCTATCTGGTCATTGTAGTCATATTTATGACCCGATCAATTTTGGGTCAAACTGATTGACCCCAAACCTTTGAGAGGTCATAACTTTGTCCAGAATTAACCAATCTGAATAATTTTAATACAAAAATGTTCAGGAGAGAAATATCTTTCAAATGAGTGGAAGAATGATGTTTCTATAACAACTTTTGACATAATGACCTTTTGGCAACTCAGATCATCTCAATTGTTATTAGAAAGTCACTTCTTTCTATCCTCCATAGCTCCAGAAAAAATAAAAATGGGATCTCCATGGGTTTAGAATCTATGGGCAATTATGTGACACTGGTTATACATACTAAAAGTATTATTGACCCAGAAATTATGGTGATATCACATACCTATGTAAGTCCTGACCATGGCATGGACTATATACCTCTTATATAATCTTTTTGAATCAATAAATAATACATCACTGCCTATATACACCTTATATACCTAGGTACCTACCTTATATAGGTAATCTTGCCAAATTAATGTAACATGAAAAGCAGTCTTTAACTGCCTTTCATTAATCCTTAATTAATTAATGCATGTTTTTCAGATACCAATGTCATTTATGTCTTCAATATATTAATTAAAATAATTTCAAGATATCTTCTCAACTACCTAAATATTAATTGTGAGATTATCTGCAGATCCTAAAACAATTTACAGGTGTGTAATTTTATTTATTTTTGATAATTTTGAAATACCTAATGATTTTTATATAGCTATCTACCTACCAAATTATTATATTATGAAAAAGAGGAGAATGATTTATTACTTATTAAGCATCTAAAATGAACACCCATTAATTAATAGTGACTTTTGATTGATCACTATTTCAAATGAGAGAAGGCAATTTTCACCAAATCCTTTAATTTGACCAAAAATAGGTATGGAAGAAAGATTAAACTAAGAGTGTAATAAACCTATTCTCAGCAATGCATTATGATGTAGCCATTAGCTAACTTAATAGCTATTAGGGTTGAAGTGCTGGTCTGAGAAAACATGAAAATAATTAAAAATAATGTTGATCATTGAATAGGTGCCTACTCTTTTCTTATGTTTTGTCCACTTCTCTGCGAATTTATGAAGAATAAAATCTTAAAAAGCGCTAATGGAAATGTTTGTTAATTATAAACCAGTCTACCAACCTACAGCCCTTTGCACCTAAACTTTGACCTATTTCTACTAAGATATAATACTTGACGATTATTATGCACTTATTTCTTTGCTTACCAATTTTCTAGGACAATACAATGATTGAATCAGCTATATTGATATTGTATATTGGCAATTTTAAATATAATTGCTTCAATCATTTATATAGGTGTTTATTTTAATTAATTTATTGTATATTGTTTATAAAAGTAATTTACTATTTGGATCTTTTTCAGGCTTTGTTTCATTAAGATGGCGAATCGAAAGTACTGCAGCGATCCGCTGAAGATCCATAAATCCCTGCAAAAGAAAGATCTAAGAAATGTTTCTGCTCAGCTTATGCAGAAGTTCTCATCTCTTCTTAGCAAAGATAAGCTTTCTTCTGTTTGTAGGAAGAAGCTTTCAGAGTTACCAATGGAGCAAAATACTCAAGAGGAGTCCGGAACTTCAGCATTTGAACAGCTCAATGAGATGCCTAGCCAAAAAGAGGATTCAGATGTGGAAGTTGAAGTTGACTTACTGAACCAATCATTGTCTTTCATTGATGAGAGCCCCTTTGATAAAAGGAAAGCCGAAAGGCATCTGACTTATGTACCTGAGAAAAGGTTAAAGGTTGAAGAATCTGTTAGGAGAAAGTTGGATTTGGTCGTGGGTAGTAGTTCAGGAAAACAAGATGTAACGTGAACTGTATGCTAGATGTCATCCAGTCTCTAAAGGAAAAATATCGGCAATCAAGCTATACAGATCAAATCAGAATTCTAACCATATTTGCAACCAGTATCAGCATTAGAAAACTCATGAATGAGTTTGTTGCTCTCAGAGAATGGCCGTCCAAGCTCACCGTATACTAAAGGAGAAAGGACTGTTAGCTTCACCTAACCCTAAGCTCGGCAGAGTGCTTCCTGAGGAACTAAAATCTTTAGTCCTTGAATATTTTCGTAGTGATGACATGAGTCAGGTTTTACCAGGAAAGAAGCATTGTCTACTAGTGCGAATTGAAGGGGAAAAGCAGAGGTTACAGAAACAACTCATTCTCAACAATTTGAAGGAACTTCATAGCAGTTTCAAAGTGAAGTACCCTGAGGTAAAAGTATCCTTCTCAAAGTTTGCTATGCTACAGCCACATGAGTGTGTTCTTGCAGGAGGCAGTGGAACTCACTTAGTATGTGTATGTACAATACATCAAAATGTAAAACTGATGATGGTTGGATCCAAGATGTCTGATATCACTGATCTACCCTCTTACCATCACCTAGTTGCCTCTGTCGTATGTAATCCAGCCCATCCAGCATGCTACATGAGATCATGCGAGTACTGTCCACCTGTAGATCAACTAAAAGCAAAACTATTTGGATTTTATGAACAGGAGAATGTGGATAATATTGAATTCAAACAGTGGACATCAACTGATAGATCTGAGCTGGTAACCATGGTGTTATCGCTTGATGATTTCATGGATAGATTTTGTGATTGTGTCAAAACTTTGGTGTGACATGATTTTGTTGCAAAATCACAAGCACAGTACTTGGAAACTGTGAAAAACAATAATGCAGATGGTGAATTTGTAGTAATTGGTGATTTTTCAGAAAACTATTCATTTGTAATACAAGACGTAGCCCAGGGATATCATTGGAATTGCACGCAGGCAACAATACATCCTTGGGTGTTTTATCACATTAAAGATGGAATACTGTCATGCCTTATACACCATAATTTCAGTGTAACATCCACCATAATGTGTCAGTGCATCTATTTCAATTTCAGCGAATGTTGATAAGAGTATCTGAAATCAGTATTCAAAATGGTAAAGAAAATTTACTACTTTTCGGATGGATCTGCAGCACAGTATAAAAACTGTAAATCTTTTCAGAATCTTTGCTGGCATCAAGAGGAATATGGTATAGAAGCAGAGTGGCATTTTTTTGCCACAAGCCATGGGAAGGGCCCATCAGATTGCTTAGGTGGCACCATCAAAAGGGAGGCTACTAAAAGAGAGCTTGAGAAGACCCTATGACAAACAGATTGTATCACCAAGAGATTTGTTTGTATTCGCTGAAACTCTTGGGAATATGAAGTTTGGATATGGAACTCAAAAGGAATATGAACAGGAGGAAGAACAACCAGACCTGTGACTCAAACTATTCCAGGCCCACAAAAACTTCATTCGTTGATTCCAATATCAAAGGAGACTCTCCAAGTTTTCCCATTTAGTCTCTGTGAGACTTTTAGTTTAGAATCAGTCACAAAAAATATTTCATGTCCAGTTGTAGCGGGCCGAAAATCTATCCAACCCGCTTCCTACACTAATTCGGAGGTGAGAAATTGACAGAGAAATGAAATTGATTGGATATACAGTCCTTTATTTACAAAAAAATTAGGGTAAATATTTACAAGAGATATGGGGGTAAATATACTTGAGATCTCATTACTTAGAAAAGCCAATCTTACTTATGAATGCTAGCAAAAAGATTTATATAAAAATTTGATCCTATTACCAAACAAAATCCTATATCTAAACAATTAACGAACAATACAAAAGAGGCCTATTAAGCACACTGGTTCCAAACCATTCAAAATTGTACATGGAGGCCTAGTAACCACACTTGTAGTACTTAACTATACAACAAAGGCCTCACGTTTTACCCCTGTGGGGGGAGGGGTCCTGCCTGCTGCCACTAGGTGTTACCAAAAAAAGGTTTCTGCCTCCGAGCTCGATATAATATTATATTGCGATCCCGTCGCGTATTGAGGCTATATAGAGCCCTCCTCCTTCAAATGGAACGTACAATAACTTCAATTGTTACTTCCAATCCTACAATCTCTTCCACTCTTTACAAATTGAAGGATTATCTTGTACAATTTTGGCAAAATTAGACATTGTACTTTGTTTAAAATAATCTTTTATCACAGTGTTCAATGGAAAACTTACAGGCTATGTCACTGTGATTTCCGATGGACATTGGTGGCTTACTTGCATAACTGAAGCTTTTTCAGAGTCATGAGAAGTGACTGTGAAATTTCTTCACCCACATAGACCCTCTCACACTTTTTGCTTCCCTGAAATAGAAGATTCTTGTACTATGGACATCTCTGACATTTTGGTGTCAGTAGAACCAAAAACTGCAACAGGAAGAAGCTACACGATTAGCAAGAAGGAGTCTGAGGCAACAAACAAAGTGATGACTCTGCTCAAATGAGTACCTAGGTATTTATTAAATAATGTTTTGTTTACATTTTTGTCTTAAATAATCTTTTGTCTAATGTTTTGTATTAAATAACATTTTGTATAGGTAATAAATATTGTAATATTTGAAAGGTTTGTTGTTTGTCTCACATTTCTGAAATGATAAAAAATAATGTTTTATTGAATCCAAGACGGAAAAAAGGCAGGTCAGCCTAGGAAGGGGAAGAGGTTCTGTTTGGAAAGACTGAAATATGATGACCATGTCAAGATACATCAAACTTTCTCAAAATTACTATTTACTAACACTGTCTGATGTCATAAACGGCTCCAGTAGAGCGACATGACTGAAAATACCACCCACCTGATGGTATATAAATACCCATGGAGATCCCATTTTTATTTTTCCTGGAGCTATGGAGGATAAATAGAGCTAACTTTAGAAAAATTGGGGGAGGATTGAAGTTGCACTTTGGCAGGGTCACTGGTCAAAAAGTTCAAACCAGGGTCATCATGGCAAAAATTGTCCCAGGAATGTCATTCTTTCACTCATTTTAAGGATCGATTTCTCCTGAGCATTTTGGTACCCAAATCGTTCTGATTGGTTAACTCTATCCAAAGTTATGACCTCTCAAGCTTTTTCGGTCAACCAGTTTGACCAAAAATTGACCTGGCCTGGCCATAAAAATGGCCATGGGTTACCCAGAGCATTAAAAATTGGTATCTGATGTTATCTCACCAGACCCAACTTGCATGCCAAAAAATCATCAAAATCCATGACCTAATGTTGAGATCTTGCCAAAAAGTGTGTACACTTCACGTAGAATGCCCCTCTTATTTCTGCCTCTGTACGGGGGCCATCATCTGCAGGGCCGTGCCATAGAGGAGGTTTGGTTGCCTGGGTAATCATTTTGTTTCTGTGAGGTCTTTGCACTGGAGTACAGAGAATCTCTATTATGTGGCTCCGCTGTTTTTAAAACGACAGTGGGAGTTGTGGGGCGGGTTACCCTGTCTGGGCGCTCTTTGGACTCACGATGATGATTTGGTGCATGCCCTCGGCTCCAGGGGCAGCCCAAAATAAAATATTTACTTATATTGGTAAATTTAACAAAAATAACTCCCAGGTCTCTGGTCATTGTGCCTTGGACCCTGATGGTAGATGCTTTGATCCTGAGTTGGATTAGACCGATATTTAGTCTACAAGTATTTTGTTGAGAAATGTGGCCACATAATGATGGTGCATTGATAGTTGAGGCGAAATCAAGCGAGCAGCATCAGTGGATTAAGGCCCTACAGTCTTTAGCTTCTGTAGACATGTCCTCTGCTTCACACCCGGCATTTAACACCTGTAAAGCTGTTATCCGATTGGGAGAGTTAATAGATTATGATGTTGACAGGCTGGTATCAAAACTTACCAATCAGAAGGTTGTAAGTGCCTACTGCTTTTGCACATTTGTGAATAACGTAGGTTACCTACCACCACCATAATCCTGAAATTCAACATTTGGAACTGCCCAAGTATGTTAAGGCTGGCTATCTTAACATCCCAGTCAAGCCTTAGGTTAAAAACCCATGCCGATGCTTCCATTGCTGACGCCTTAGCCATATAAGCAAGTTTTGTAAACAGGAAAGGTTGTGTGTGAATTGTGGATCGGATTGTCATGGGACACCCTGTTCTCAACAGCCATGCTGCCCTAACTGTGGTGGAGAACACCCTGCAACATCACAGCAATGCACTTTTTTCTCTATGAGAGAGAAGTAGGCAGTCACCAGATGGGTTACCACAATGATACCTCCCCCACCTCTTTTTGGTTTTGGTCACATGTTCCTATGCTGAGAATGTACTTCTTACTTGGTTCTTTTTTTTTTTTGGTTTGGGAATTTTTGAGTACCCAGCTATATATAGGCTGAAATCTTAATTATGCTGACTTATGCCCTTTAAGGCAGTCGCCACATGGGCAAATTAAAAATATAGAGTAGAACCTCTACTGAAACTTAATCTGTTCTTGGCCTTAGTTTGAAATCCAAATTATTCACAAACCAAAACAGTTCTTCCATTGAAATTAATGTAAATACAATTAATCCATTCTGCCTCACAAATATGGTATTTTTCCGCGATTTAATTTCTTTGTATGTGTGTAATGAAGAATATAGAATGAAATTGAAAGACATATCCTTAAATTGATAGAACAACATCTCCTGCCAGTTGTAAGTCACTTATCCAAACTAACACTTGTTCTAGCAACATCAGCCACCTCTATCGCTTCATTGTTTTCGCAAATCATCCTGATCGTTGATTTTGCCAGATTGCACTGCCAGATTCCTGCTTACCTTCAATAGTATTACACTTAAGTTTCTTAATGCCACTATCACTAACACTTTTCTCCTTCTTAGATGGCATAATGGGGGCTAAAATAACACAAAAAAAGAGAGAAAATAACGTTTCTGAACCCAACACACTCAAACAATGTTTATGCCTAAGGCGTCAACGCGCAACTGAGCAGAGGTTCCATGGATTGTGGGTAATGTGCATTTCTACCCCAAAGCATTGTTTGTGAACCAAGGTTCTACTGTATATCCAAAGAAAGAAAGAGTTGGAGTAAAAATCCAGGACCAAGACAGTGTTGCGAGAAATTAAAGAAAAAATTGTCCAGATTGGGACCCCAAAATGAAGCATTTGTGCAATCTTTTCCTACTGATTTCATTCTGCCTTCTTGATACCAATGCCCTCTTTTGAGGTTGTGCAGATTCTGTTGGGTTGCATACATTCTTGCTCCTCACTGACCCCAAATAATCTCCATTTTAAACTACTTGCTCCATATACTTCCATATATTTTCCCCCCCTCCCCATCTTCAGCCCCTTTTTTTAGAAATATTCCTTAAACTTTCTGGCAGAGGTTTTCCTGTTAGTTTTTGCTTATTGTTAAGTAAGTGTCATCTTTTTTCTTGGTCTAGTAGCAACCATTTTCCTATGCCCATCAGAATTTTTCATCAATACTTCCTCGTCAGTTCTTTGCCAGTGCTCAGCTCAGAATAAGATTTTATCTTAACTTTAAAATTCCCATGAATTGAAAAGCATTGTACCAAAATTTTGATTTTCAGGAATGAGAGTGAAACTCCCAATTGTGATGCAGCCTCTCCAATCTCTGTGCCTACTCCAGCTCCTACTCGCCAGTACCAGATAGCAACCAAGCCCAGTGTGCTTGAAGGTGCGTTGCATTTGAACTATAACAAATCCAAGATCTACCTTTTATCATTTCTTTGATTTATGACATTCTGGTTCTATGAGGGATCATTTATTTTAAATCCCTTTGTGATGTGAAAATGAAAATGGAATTATTTTGAATCATTTTATCTGCAATGTGCTTGAGTGGAATTCCTTAATTAGATAATAATGTTAAATATATTATTAATCTTCACCATGCTCTGCATGTCACAAACATAAATAACAAGTGTATACCAAGACTTAATGGCCTCAAATCACTTACACATACAACAATCAGGCAAAACAAAATAAAGCACAGCTGTAGTCTATAAACAATTCCTACACTCATTAAGCCATGCTTGAGTCCATAACCTCTCCACATATTCTTCAACACACCAGACTATAAAAAATATAGCCCTAAAAACATTTTACAGGTACAGGCTGTACAACTGATACATGCACAGAACATCACCACACTTTAAAACCAAAGTCTTCAACATCAAGGATCGCCTTGCTATGACAGGCACATATTATCCACAGCCTCCAAAAACCTAGGACCCCTTCTACACTACATAGCAGAACACCCACTCCTACACAGAAACATTAAAACACCTAATATATATTATATTTGAGATAAACTGTCAACACTCCCACCTCACCCACCCCATACTAGCTTACAGAAACATTATCCGCACCCATTTCACTGATTACTATCAGTCACTCCCACATCACCCCCCTGATATCCATCCCACTTTTTCCTCCCTCGTGAGGACAGATCCATCTGGTCAGGCTGGGTTGCTTTTGTTCTGCTTTTTTTGTGTTATGTATTGTTTTCATTTGTTGTTTAGTGTGTGTATTGTTTTTAATTACAGTGACTTATGCCTTTAGTGGCAGTCACAAGATGGGCACTTTTAAAAAAGGCCAGTGTGTGCTATAGACTTCTCCCAGCCCTCTTGAGCCACCTGAAAAGGCTAGATGTGACTATTGCAGGTGCCAGTCCAGAATGCAACTCTGTACACTATACAGAGTGCTCTGGGTAATTTAGTGCTGTTGGCAATTCTGAATTCTGCGTGTGTATATTGTCTGGCATCACTTGAAGTAATACTGCGGCAGAATTAAATCCTCCAAAAACTGGGAAAGGGAAGCTGTGTTGTTTGGTATTCATTCTCGGAACTCCAATGCAAATATCTCGCAGTGCTTGGGTGTCAATCTGAAGGCAGTGCAGAGGACCAGGAAAGAGTCAGGCTGTGATGATAAGGGTACAATGACTCACAAAGACCCAGGCCATCATTGACAATGATCCCAGTGAGTCACTAAAGTCTATATCCAGGGACAAGGTAGTGTCAGAGTTTCTCATCAGGCAGTTATTACATGAGGCCATCTGCTACTACTCATACAAGATGAGAAAGGGCCAGTTTCTGAGGCAGAAGATGAAGGACAAGTGGAAGGAAGGTGCTGTGGAGCTTGTGAACAAACTGAACCATCACCGAAAGTCTGGCATACTTTGGTTCTTCTCAGATGAGAAGAATTTTTGCCAGGACCTAATTGTGAACTTGCAAAACAACTGCTTGCTTGCTGTGTCCCTCAAAGATTGGCCAATAACCATGAAGACAAAGTTCCCAGTCCACATCATGTTTGGGGTGGTCGGTAACTAGGGTCACATTATGCCCCCATTTATCTTCATGGAGTTTCTTGGGACTCAATATTGTCCACTTTACGACTTTATTTGACCTTTTTTGTGTGTTTCTTTTTGTAGGTCCCATTTTCCTGCATTGTGGGGGGAAGCGGGCCTACCCCCAATGCCAGAGCACACTTCCTTTTTGCTTTGTGCATCCTTTTTTTTTTAGCATTTGTCCTTTTTAAACATTTTGTTATTTACATATTGTTATTTGTGTTTTAATATAGCCTAGTAGTAGGCTGTGTTTTGTACAGTGACTTAGGCCCAAGTAGGCAGTCGCCAGTTGGGCTACCACAAGGAAAAAAAAAAGGGGCCTCAATACAGAGGGCTACGTCAAGTGCCTGGAGGAGTTGACATTGCCCTCGACCCAAGAGGTGGCTGCTGGAAGGCCATATGTGTGGCATCAGGACTCTGGACCATACCACAAAAGCTGGAGGACCTAGTTTTGACTGTCAGACAATTTCTTGCGACAACATCTGATCTCTGAATTCCCCAGATTGCAACCTCATTGATTACTATGGGTGGGGCATAGTTGAGAGACCAACAAGTCTCCTTGCACCACCAAGGTGGAACTTAAGTCTAGGTTCACCACAGTTTTCACCCAGTTAATCGCGGAGGGGGGGGGGGCATTGAGAAGACCTACAGCATGTTGCACCGCTGCCTTTTTCACAGCCAACCTGGTTGAACTTCCACTTCTTAGCTGTTGCATGGGCAGCTATCACAGGGGCGGGGGGCTATAAAATTCCAACATCATGTAACAGCATCCCTCCATTTTAACCTGGTCCCCTCAGGACAGCCTCACAAAAAGCTCAACCCCACTAATTTGTGGTAACGTTGTAGGCTTCAGGATCAATGATTTTTCCCTTAATCTCCCAAACAGTTAGAATGAGCAGAGATTCCATCCTCTCTCCTGAATCTATAAACAATAACTCACCAGCATATATGACATATTTCCTATCGTGTCTTTTCAAGCAACTCACTGAGAAAACCACAGCTGATTTGTACAACCTGCCCTTGTTCATCCACAAGCAGCTCATTAATCATTCTCTGTGCTCAATAGCCTTTTCTCCCCTTGCTCATAATGTAATTATAATTATTTATTTACTATATGTAACTTTGTTGGTAGCCGTTGTTGTCCCAGAACAAGAGATGACTTCTTCTTTAAAGCTCCTTGATGACTCACTATTGTTGGGGGAAGACTTGGGTCCATACCTTTTGGATCAAAGTCAATTCCTTGTGGTTGCAGTAGCTGGTCTTCAAGGAGCTGGCAAATCAACTATTGCTTCCCTCTTGGCTGATCCACTGAAAGGGCTCAAATTTACATCAACAACAAGGTGAGGGTCCTTTTTAAGTTTTTACCACTAATGCACACACAAAGTCTAGTGTATATCTAGTTGATGTACAGTTTAATGTAATTTCTGAACCACAGGTTGTCTCATTATATGGCAGTAGCTGCAAAGTTGAAACAAGTTAATTTCATATAGAAAACTAATTTCTCACTCAACTTTGTTCAAGTTGAGATGAGATTTTTCAATTGTCATGGGCTGTTCAAGGTTACGCAATCTTTGCTATGGAAAAAACAAATGCTTATCATTGTTTTCTCATTATTTTAAGAAAAGCCCAAGAATTAGTAGATAATTTCTCTAATACTTTATTGACAAACTTAACTCCCTCATCCACACCAATAGAATCTTTATGCCATGAAAAGAATTAAAGAGGCTGATTTGATGGTTTATCTATCCCAGATCCTGGGTGTTTCGTCCAGAGAGTCGTGATGAAGTTCTACGAGGATGCCACTCTACAAGTGGTGTAGATGCTTTCATCACTAAAGACCGTGTCATCATCTTGGATCTTCAACCTCTTTTGTCACCTTCTGTCATGGACTATGTTGTCACCCAAGAGAGGAAGGCTTCTTTGGATTATAGGTATTATTAGTTGTATAGATATAAGATGATGCAGAGAATCAGATTAACCAAAAACACTTTAGCATGATGATTCCCCTTTCTTCCCCTCATGGGGTTACACTGTGTAGCCTGTTACACCCTGGTATCTGAAGGAGTTGCAGATCCTCCACACCTGAGTGCAAATTTGAGAAACCCTGCTGTCACTGGGTTAATGTGAACTCTCCAATGGGGCCACCCTGTAAGGGGTACAGCAATAGCCTTCCTGGCCAGCGTCCTCACCGGACTGAACGCTCTGTCCAGCCCTAGCTTAGCCTCTTCTCCTTTCTGACAGCGTGTGTTTTTACCCTACAACCTCTCCCACAACTTTCTCTGGTCTGCCTATAATTTCACAGGGTAGATGCCGACCAGCTTCCTTTCACCCAACTATCTCAGACTGGGGGGGGGGGGGTTACAACATTCCTTCACACCTTCCTCACATACTTTCTTCCTCCTTTCCCTGCAGGGTCATTCAAGTGAAATTTGAAAAAACCCGGGGTTTGGTTGGGGTTTTTTTTTTCAAAATTACACATTTCTTTCAAGAAATGAATGCTACTTTATCATTATTTTATTCAACATGCATATTTATGTTTATAATTTCACCACATATATATCAAATTAAGGTTATTTCTCTGATACTGACTCATAATTCATCTCTCCTTCTACAGGTTATGGCTATCATGGGTACCTACATTTCTACATAGAAATAGCTATTCTTTTTCTATATTATTCTAATGCTTGTATTGTTTGTTTAAAAAAAAAAAAAAACTGAGATTTGAAAAGGAATCATAATAAAACCCGGGTTTTATTGGGCTTTTTAAAAATTGGGGGTTTTTGCCAACCCTGTTTCTCTGTCTATCAATTTTACCCTCCAAACCTCTACGACCGGAGAGGAGGTTTACCCTCCTATGCATACAGGTGCAGGGGACTTTCCCTCACCCCCTTCTCTGGAGTCACCCGACTCACGTTTTCCAGCAGCAGTATCCCCTTTGCTTTCCAAGGGGACTGTCAAGAAAGCAGGCAGATGGCGTATAATTGACCGGAAGTAACTCGATAGGGCTAACCCTCTTTGGGGGGTGAGGGAGGACAGGGCCCATCATCCTGTGCCCTTAAAAGTCCTGCAAGCAAGTATATAAAGCTTACGGGGGGTCATCGACGAATGCTTGTTCACCGGCCCAGGATAGGCCTCCCCCTAAGGTGACCATGTTGGGCGTGTGCCCCCTGCCCACCCTCTCTGGGTATAAGAGTTTTGCGACCTCACCCCCACGGGATGGGGGCTGGGCAGGAGGATGTGCGATTTACACCCGGCATGATGTCTCGGTTCTTCTCTCCACTTTCAGGCAGTAGCTGTGCAGCTGCACCTGGATAGGAGGTATAATGTTATTTATACATACATTCCACCGTCAGGCGACGTTGACGTGGGGGACTTCCGCCGCGTCATGGCACGGTTGCCTTTCTCTTGCTTCTTTTGAACGGTAGACACCCCCACCCCTTCTGGGGAGACTACTTGATTAATCCCAGGGGTCAAGTCCTTGCCCACCTGATCGATGAGCTGGATATAGGTGTCCTTAATGTGGATGAGTTTACGCATCACTGCTTGAGAACCGCTTCATATCCTGCTTCAATCTATCTTTGTGCTCTCCAGATATACAACCCAATTTTGGGTGTCTCAGTCTAAGAGTTTAAGTCGGTAGATTAAACCATTGAGTTCTTCTCCGGCAACCTCATCGCCGTGGGCCTAGGTACTATTCCTAGAACGTCTGGCCGTTATGCCTACCTGCGCTATAAGCGCCACCTAAACAATTTCACTGTCGATGAATTTTGTCAGGCTAGTGCTAGGTTTCGGTATATTTTGAAGCCGCTCTTCTTGGTGGGCATGCGTGTCTTAAGTTAACGGGAAAGACCCCTCTAGCAGAGGTGTGGAAGCGAGTCAAAAGGTTTGGGGGCTAGTTCTTGCAGGTCTCCCCCCACCCTCCCATTCTCCAGGAGAATGGGACTGCAATCTTGGACCCCGCATCCATGGCGGAATCCTTCGCGACCGCATTCTCTAGCCGGGACGCTGCTCCGCCAGCATTCAATGCGCATAGTGATGTCGGGGAAGACCGCCAACCCTACTTTACCTCCAGAGGGGAAGAATCCTTCAACAACAGGCTTACTTTGAGTGAGTTGCATTCCGCTCTTGGTGCGCGGACTTCGCCCCTGGTCCAGACCACGTCCTATACGCAATACTTCAACACCCGTTTGAGCAAAGCCTGGCCTTTCTGTTAGATTTGTAAAACAGAATCTGGGTAGAGTGTATCCTCCCAGACTCCTTGCGATCGCTACTGTGCTCGCTTTTCGCAAACTGTGGAGAGATCACTCTACTCCGACCGGTTTCCGCCCAATCTCTCTAACCTCTTGCGTGTGAAAGTTGATAGAGAAATTGGTAAATGTTAGATTAGCCTTTTGTTTGGACAGCGGAGGCCACCTGTCTTCTGCACAACTTAGCTTCCACAAGTTCCAATCCACGTTGGATACTCTGCTCTGACTGAAAAATGCCATCTGCGAGGCCTTCCTTCATAGACAGCACTACAGTGTTTTTCTATCTGAAGAAGGTCTATGGTACCACATGGTGATACGGTATCATGGAGACTCTCCACACGATGGAAGCGAGGGGATGCCTCCCAATTTTTATATCTGAATTTCTGAGAGATCGTTGATTCCAAATACAGGTGGTGAGAGTCACACTCTTTGCCGTGAGCATTAATGGCATCACCTTAGTGCTGCTGGAAGATGTTCTTGATACCCTTTATGTGGACTACTGTTCAATCTCTGTGTTGCCCAGATCCCGACTCTGGAGTGTCAACTCCAACAGGCATTGAACCGCATTCTCACTATGTTGAAGTGCACAGGCTTTGGTTTTCCTTGGCCAAGACTAAGGTGGTGCACTTCTGCCACCATCCAGGCTCCACCCTGACCCAGACTTGTTTCTAAATGTGGTTTGCCTGTAAGTGGTGGACTTGCACCATTTCCTTTGTCTTGTATTTGACTGACGCCTCACCTGGGAGGCTCATATTCACAGCCTTATGGTCTCTTGTACCCAGGGCATGGATATTCTTCACTCCGTGACATATAGTGCCTGGGGCACTGATAGGGCTACTGCCTTACTTTTTTATTGATCCTTTGTTCGTTTGAGCTCAACTACAGATGCGAGTTTTATGCATCCGCAGACGAGTGCTTATTGTGAAGGTGGACTCGATCCACCACAGTAACCGGAGCCTTCCGCATGTCTCCCATTGAGAGACTACTTGCCGATACTGGGTAGATGACAGTCACTCTGCACAGTGCATTATCCGCCTGTATGTGTGAGCCAGGCACCTCCCTCAGTTGTCAACGGCTCTCACTGCATCCTCAGCCGATCTTGACAGTGCCTATGAAGCCAAGAGACACCGGTCATACCCTAAGCCCTTCGGGTTTATGGCTAGGAAACTCCTTTGAGAGTTTGGTATAGCTCTTGGGCTGGTGGCTCCCCTGATTCTGCCCAGAATGCCACCCTGGAGGGTACTCCCTTTGACTATTTTTTGCCACGCCTCTACTCAAAGCTTCTACAGCAGAGGGAGTACTGCATTCAGCCTTTTAGGAGCACACTTCATATCATGCTGGAACCGTGCCAAAAGGGCATCAGTTTCCATGCTGTATCACCTCTGTTTGAAGTTAGCCAGTCACTGTGACTGTTTTCACAGATGTGCTTGTTTCAATACACCGCTCTGTACGGGAGATAACGCGACATGCCTGGTTTGGAGACCGGATTGTGATTTATAGCTTATCAAAGCGCCCTGAGTGCTCTTGTGGCATTAGAATCTCTGCATCCTCTCGTTCACGATATCCATGACACCACAGTTTTGGTGAGTAGGGTGGATGTTGATATTATCTTCTGCTGGTTTGCTGGACATGTAGGAATTGCGGTGAATGAGTATGCCAATGAGGGCGCCAAAGACCCATGAGGACTGGGTGACCAGACCAGCATTTCACTCTTCCTCCCACCGACTACATGGCAGGAATACAGGCAGCTTGACATGGCAAAGAAGATGAGAGACGGTCGAGGGGAACTTAAAGTTATGTGCCATTTCACTGCGACTGTTCCCATGGACCGACCCACTAAGGCTGTGATGGCTTTAGGTTGCTTTCTGTTGTCTCCATATTGGACGCACCGTCATTTAATGGAGCACTTGCCTGCACCTTACTGCGATGACTGCATTGTCCCTCTGACTGTTCGGCACATTCTTGTTGAATGTCTCAGTCTGGGTGATCATCGCTCACATTCCCTGTCCTGGTACTGGGACGAGTGGGGTCGCTACTACTTGTCCCTTGTGCTTGGACTGGTTTGTGGAGGAGGCTGGCCTCCTCCACTTTATTTGTTTGTTGTGGGTCGCATGTTCCTCTGCCGGGGGGTAGGCGGGCCCCCCCCTGATGCTGGAGCACGTTTCCTTCTCATTATGTTTTGCTGTCTTTTTTGTTGTTATTTTAGCCTATGATCTTTATATCCTTATTTGTTTTTTTTGTTTTTTAATATAGCCTAGTCTTATGCTGTAGCAAGTACAGCAACTTATGCCCAAGAAGGCAGTCACCTCATGGGCTCCTAATTTTTTTTTTCTGATGGGGCCTGGGAAAGTTGTTATTTTTATTATTATTAAGATTCTTATTATTTATTACTATTCTTTAGTAGTATTATTAATTATTTCTATTATTTTTATATTTGATTATTTATTATTAGTATTTATGATTATTTATTATTATATATAATTATTGTGTATTACTTGGCATTGTAGTGGATGGTACCAGCAACCACCCACCACCAAGCTCCGCTCACTCACTTGTGAGACTCCCGTTAGACTGGAAGGAGGCTTACGGAGTTATGGGTACTTATTTTTTATTATAATATATCCCCACTCCCCAATACAATCACCAACCAGAATAAATATACATCAATGTACAACTAAAATATATCTAAATTATGCGAAATAAATTCAAATTACTCTTAAAATAAATATAAATCAAAGAAAAAAACAACTTATATTGGTTTACATACAGTGCTCAATTATGTTCGCTCCCTCTCTAATCATTGTGGTTACCACAAAATCCTTAATTGAATCTGTTCATTAAACTTTTAATAGTTTCTAAGTTGCCCTGGGGTATTTTATTATGTATTTGGTGCAGTACACTCACTTTCCCTGAGTGGGGAAAGTACTCTCTCTCTCTCTCTCAAGGGGCACCAAGGGATGGATGGTTGCACTGCTAATTCTATCACACAATGCTGAATTGGAGCTCCAATTTTTCATTTCCATACATTTGTACATTGCTCACTCTTACACAATCGTAGCTGGCTTTATCTTCCACCTCCTTCATTCACACCTAAAATGGCATTTACTATTTATTACACTCACAAGACCTGTTATTACTAATTATCCTTGGGAGGAAATAAAAATTACTCTTCCATGAAAGATGGGGCTTCAACACTACTTCCAGGCAGCATTGCCCTCCATCCTTCACTGAAACAAAAGATGAGCATTAGAGTGGGCACAGGTGAGTTGAGGTGAATAGAAAACAAAACTACCATACCATTATTTTTATTGTGTATTATCATTAATTATTAGTAGTATTTATTATTTGTATGTTATTATTTTGGCTCTCCCCTCAACCTTTTTTACCCGCACTTTGTACCAGGAGTGTTCCCACCTGGACAGAGTTCAGTGCAGGAGCCATGCTACCTTTGTGGACTACAAGCCATCCCTGTCTTCACAGCCAAGCTGGTTGCAATACACCACTTGGCACAGGAGATAATGTGTGATGCCTTGTTCCGAGACTCGATTGTGATCTTTAGTGACGCACAAAGTGCCCTGAGTGCTGTGGGGGCATTGGAATCTCTACACCCTCTGGTTCACCGTATCTGTGATGCCATAGTTGCCATGAGCTGGGTGGATGTTGAGACTATCTTCGGATGAGTCCCTGTACATGTGGGAATGAGGGTGCCAAAGAGTCAGCAAGGGACCAGACCTGTGTTTGGCTCTTCCTCATACTGACTAGATGGCAGAAATCAGGGTAGCCCTCCAGACTGCTTGGCTAGCAAGATGGGAAATCAGCAAGGGGAACTTAAAGTTGCACCAGGCTGTTCTCATGGACCAACCCCCAAATTGAGTTCATTCGCCAGACACACCTCCACTTGATGGAGTGCTCACCAGCACTCTATATCAATGACTGCATTGTGCCCAGACTGTTTGGCACATTCTTGTTGAATATCCTAGTCTGGCTGATCCTTGCACACATTACCTGTCTCACTATTGAAATGAGCAGGATCTCTACCACTTGTCTCTTGTACTCAGGATGGGTTTGTGTATACAGACTTGTTAACTATCTGACATTTTGAGGAGGCTGGCCTTTTTCTTTTTATTTGACTCTCTTTGTTGTAGGTTGCATGTTCCTGTGTAGGGTTGAGGTGGGCCTCCCCCAATGCCATTGTGTGCTTCCTTCTTAATTTGGTTTTGTTTTTTTGGTCTTTTCCATATGTTTTTGTTTTGTTTTTAATTTAGTCTTATGGTTGGTTATAAGGTGATTACCATGACCTTTGCCCTAGTAATCAGTCGGCAGATGATTTGTTAAAAAATTGTTTTGGACTGATGCCTCACCAAGGATACTCATATATACAGCCTTAGTGTCTTTTGCACCTGCGCTATGTACATTCTTCATTCTGTAGCATTTAGTAATTAAAGTGTTGATAGGGCTTCTACCTTAATTTTCTACTGTTCCTTTATTCATTTGAAGCTTGACTTGGGATGCGAGTCTTGTGCATCAGCAGCTGAGTGTATTGTGGAAGGTGGACTCGATTCATCACACCAGGATCTGTGTGGTGACAGGTGCCTTCTGCACTTCCCCCATTGAGAGCCTACTTGTCAAAGCCAGGGAGATGCCATTCACTCTGCTCTGTACATAGTTCATTCTGTACTTATACATGCATGCCTGGTGCCTCAACAAGTCACCAATGGTTTTCACTTCATCTACAGCCAATCTTTATGGGGGCTTATGCTGCCAAAAGATGCCAGTCTTACCCTAAGCCCTTTGGGTTTAGTGTTAGGAAATTCTTTGAAGAGCTTGTTGTTTTTCTCATGCCAGTGGTGCCTTTGTTCTGCCCAAGATGCCACTATTTGTTGCTGCTCCCAAAGCTTCCACAGAGCCGGAAGTATTGGATTCAGCTTTTTTGGAGCATAATTCATTTCAGACTGGATCTGTGCTAATGTACATGGATGGCTCCAAGGTCCAGGAGGGCATTGGCTTCCACATTGTTTTTGGAGTCAGTGGGTCTCTACAAGGCCTGCATCTGCACAGCCATACTGGTTGCAATACACACTCTGTACAGGAAATGCCATGGTGTACCTGGTTCAGAGACAAGCTTGTGATATTTAGCGACTTATTAAGCACCCTGACTGCTCTCAGGTTATTGTAATCATATCTCCTGGTTTGAGGTATCCTTGATACCACGATTGCCATTGGGCCAGGTGGATGTGAAGATAATCTTCCACTGGTTTATGGAATGTAGGAATTGCAAGGAATGAGGGCACCAAAGAGGCTGCAAGGACTGGGCAACCAGAGTAGCATTTCACTCTTCCTCTCACCAACTACTTGGCTGGAATCAGGCCAGCCTGACAAAGATTGTAGGAGACCACTGAGGTGAACTTAAAAGTTATGTGCCATCTCGCTTTGACACTTCCCATAGACCTACTCTCCATTGCCGCAATGGCTTCAGGTTGCTTTATGTTCTCTTTAAATTGGGACTCCTGCAGGATATACTGACATTCAATGGAGTGCTCCCCAGCACCTTAATGCCACAACTGCATTAGCCCCCAAAATGTTTTGCATATTCTTGTTGAATGTCCCAGCTCAGGTGATCTTCGTGCCTGTTACCTGTCCCAGCACTGGGTTGAGCAGTATTCAGGCACCAACAATATGCTTGGCAGGCAGTATGAAAGCAGGAATTTTAGAACCTGCCATCACATTGGTAGTCACTGATTCTTGTCCCTTGTACTTGGCACAGATTCGTGCATACAGGCTTGTAGACTATGTAACTTTTTGAAGGAGTGTGGCCTCCATTTTATTTTACTATATTTGGTGTTGGTCACATGTTCCTGCCCCTGGGGAAGGCGGGCCTCTCATCAACACTGGAATGTGTTTTTTCAATTTGTTTTGGTTGTGGATGTCTTTTGTACCCCTTTTTTTTAAGCTAGCCTAGCATTAGGCTAATCATGATTATGGTGACATATTCCCTAGGAGACAGTTGCAGATAAGCTCTGGAAAAAAAATCTGTTGATGATTGATGATGTGAGTGTTGAGTTGCTGGATTTGTAGTAGTTCTTGTTCTGTGGGTGCTCTGTCTTGTTTCAGTTTTTCTCCTTTATGGAGATTTCTTTTATTAAGTTTGCATTGAATGTTTTGCTTATGCTCTGGAGTTTGTCCAGATTGCTTCTTTTTTTTCTTTTGTGCTCTTGAATGGGGAAAGGGGGTTGGAACCTTAAGTTGGCTGGGGTGTTTAGAGACGCAGTTAGCTATTGTTCTAAGTTGTTCTTATATGTAAATTGGCTGAGCAGAATGTTATGGTTGCACTAAGGTGGTTGCCTGGTTGGTTAGGCTGGTGTTTAATGTTGTGAGAATAGGGTTGTTCAGTGATGTGTGTGCTTTGGTTGCCCGTCATTTGTGTTATGAGGGTTGATGAGTGGTGTACATTGAAATCACTGCAGATGAAAAGGTTAGGAAGCAGTCTGAATGGTTCTAGGAATGGTATTGTTGCTTCTTCTCCTAAAGCTGTCTCACCAGCATAGCCAAGACCGTGAGGAAGGTTATTGCCTGTACTAGGTTTTTCTGCAGAACCATCAAGGAGTATGTGATTGTGTTCAGTATTCCTGTTTTATGTGTGGGGTAGTGTTGCACACTGGACAGGCATTTGCAATGTTCACATCCAACTATAGCTCAGGAAGGCTGGGTGATTTCTGCACATACAGCCTAGCCAGGTAGAATATATCATCATAAGGAAGGGTGCTGTGTCAAAGTGACTAGATAGCAGGTGCCATGGGGACTCTCCTCATGATGGGGGTGAGGGGACACCCCAATCTTTATATCTGAATTTTTGCGAGATTGTCGATTCCATGTATGGGTGGGGGAGCCCTCTCTGGCCCAATGGAGCAGGGAATTGTCCTCAGTGTCACACTTTTTGCCCTAAGGATTAACGGTATTACCTTGGTGTTGCTGTAAGATGTTCCCGCTACGCTCTACTTGGATAACCTTTCGATCTCTTTTGGCAGGCCTAGAATGACAAGTCTGGAGCATAAACTTCAACCTGCATTGAACCATCTCTGTCCGAAGCGCACACGCTTCAGTTTTCCTTGGCCAAGACTAAGGTGATGCACTTCTGCAGCCATCCACAGCTCCACCCTGACCCACACTTGTTTCTAAATGGGGTTCACTTGGAAGTGGTGGACTCACACTATTTCCTTGGTCTTGTATTTGACCAACACTTCAGCTGTGAGGCTCACATTTGCATCCTTAGGGTCTCTTGTACCCACACCATGGATATTCTTCAATCCTTTGTTCATTTAAAGCTCGACTATAAATGTGAGTTTTATGCATCTGCAGCCGAGCATGTATTCCGGAAGGTGGACTCTATCTACCACGCCGCCGTTTGCTTAGCAACTGGTGCCTTCTGCACATTCCCCATTTGGAGCCTACTTTTCGATGCTGGGGAGATGCCACTCGTTCTGCACTATGCATAGCGCATTATTGCATTATTTGCCTGTATGTACAAGCCTGGTGCATCCCTGTTCTGCCTAGAGGGCCACCCTGGAGTATACCCCCTTTGTCGCCACACCTCTGCTCCCAAAGCTCATACAGCATGAGGAGTATTGCATTTCACATCTTTGGAGCATACATTGTATCACGCTGGAACTGTGCCAGTGTATATGCATGGCTCCAAGTCCCAAAAAGGGTTTGGTTTCCACACTGTATCTCTTCCGTTGAAATCACTGGAACTCTGCTAGGCACTGCATCCGTCTTCACAGCCGAGCTAGTTGCAATTCACTGGTTGGTGTGGGAAATCATGCGACGTGCTCGGTTCTGAGACCAGATTGTTCTTTATAGCGACTCACAAAGTGCCCTGAGTCCTCTCATGGCATTGGAATCTCCTCATCCCCCTGTTCATGATATCCATGACACCATGGTTTTGGCGAGCCGGGTGGATGTGGTGATTATCTTCTGCTGGGTTCCTGGACATGTAGGTATAGCAGGGAATGAGCACAGCAATGAGGGTGCCAAAGAGTCTGCAAGGACTGGGTGACCAGACCAGCGTTTCACTCTTCCTCACACCAATTGCATGGCAGGAATACTAACAGCCCTCTGGGCTGCTTGACAAAGAAAATGGGAGATGGTCAAGGAGAACTTAACCCTGTTGCATAAGGAAATTTTACCCAGTGAAAGGGTTAAAGTTGCTTGCCATTGCTCTATGACTGTTTCCATAGACCTACCCCCAAATGATGCCACCACTTCAGTTTGCTTTCTACCATCTCCAAATTAGACACACTCGCTGGATGCACTACCAGTTGATGGAACGCTCGCCGAAAACTTATTGTGATGACTGCGTTGTCCCCCTAAACATTTTGGCACATTCTTGTTGAATGTCCTTGTCATGTCTGGGTGATTTCGCACATGGTACCGAGATGAGTGGGGTCTACTGCTTGTCCATGTACTCTGGGCTAGTTCATGCACATAGACTTGTGAACTATACGACATTTTGGTGGAGGCTATCCTCCATTTTATTTTACTCTTCGTGTAGGTAGTCTGTGGGTGTAGTAGCTGTGCATCGTGAGATTTTCTTATGACTAACTGTAGGGTCTAGAAGAGTGCTTAGGAATTTTTGAGAGGGGTTTGGGACCCTATCATGGTTTTCATAATCCATTCTGAGTGCATGAATTGTTTACTAAGTTTTGTTTCCTTGTTTAGTTTGAATGTTATGTAATTTTAGGTTGTTAATTCTTGGTGTGCATTGTTTGTGACATACAGACTGTTTGCTTGTCATTGATGTATTGTATTTTATGGCAAGTATTTTGGGACTATTGTTTTCTAGGTGAGGTTATTTAGTAGGTCCTCACTGATAAATAAATGTATCTTAATTCAGTGCAGATCAATAGTAAAACCCCTACCAGCTATGTGTGGTAGGGTTGGAGGAGATGAGTAGCTGGTCTTTGCTTCAGTGTGTGCATGAGTTCACATTTGTATATGAATTTATGCATATTGACTGAATGGGGATATGTCATGAGTGTAAAGGTTAAAGAATGTAGTGGACAGTATGGCAGACCAAATTATATCTTTGCTCATTTTTAAACTATTATGGAAGGATTTAGAATAATAAACGTGAAAAACTGTATTATCATGACTAAATGCATGCTTAAAAAATTTGCTGTTTCTAAAACAAAGCACTGGGAGTGTGCTAGAAGTGCAGTATTTGGATGTAACAGTAAAGTAACAACTTAAGAGGGGTGGTCAATAAGTTTTGTGAATCGGTAGGGCAAAACAGAGGAAAGGGGATGGCTGTTTGTGGGGGTGTTAGGATAAGTTATGACAAGTCAGGACCTGCAGCCTCAGGCTCCTGCCTCGTCTATTTAAGAAGCAGTAGCTGATCGTAGATCGTCAGTTACAAACTTTTCAACAATGGAGAAGGTTGAGCACCGCACAGTGATCAAATTTTTGACCAAGGAAGGCAAGAATGCAAAAGAGATCCATGAATGCATGGTTGCAGTGTACACCAACACCTCCCCTTCTTATGCAACCATTGCTCGCTGGAATAGGGAGTTCCGCCATGGTCATGAGTCTCTTGAAGATGACCCCCATCCAGGACGCCCGTCAGAAGTGACCAACGAGGACAATGTGGCCGTGTGGAGAGGATGATCCTCGAAAATCGACCCATGAAGGTCGAAGAAATCGAGCGAGAACTTGGAATATCACATGGAAGTGTTATCAACATCATCCACAACAATTTTGCCATGACCAAGGTCTCTGCCCGTTGGATCCCTAGAAACCTCATGCCCCATGATCGACTTCAATGTTGTCAAAGTCCACAAGGCCAGAGTTGTACAAGCTGCCCTGCGCGAGTGTGGATTCGGGGAGCTCAACCATCCCCCCTACAGTCTAGATCTGGCCCCTAGCAACTACTTTTTATTCTGCCAGCTCAAGGCTGCACTGCATGGATGCCGGTTTGGGGACAATGAAGATGTCCAGCTCGCCGTCCAGGAGTGGATTGAACAGCAGTCGGGGGATTTCTGGTTGTCGGAAATTCAAAGCCTCAGGGACAAGTGGCGCAAGTGCATTGAAGTCGAGGGTAGTTATATTGAAAAATAATAAAACACTTTTCCTCTTATCTCGTTTCCTTATATCCAAATTGCAAAACTTATTGACCACTCCTCGTATTTAGAACTGATATCATTTCAAGTATAGAGTATAATCATGAGCGAGATTAAGGATCACTAGAGGCAGCGTAAGTTAGTGCTTCCCTCTCTCAACAAGTCAAATCAAGCCAAGGAAATACTAGTCATGTTGTTGCTGATTCATTCGAAAGATTGGCTCAAGAAAGAAGACTTGCTAGGGGAAAGTTAAGTACAGTAAAATCAAATATTCAAAGAAAACATCAGGAAGGATAAAATATCTTTAAATGATTTACAAATCTCGGGTAACTGGGTTATGACTGGTAGAGAAAATACTATGCCTTATTCATAATAGTGGCATTGAAGCCAGGAATCGCATCATTTTGTTTTCTACACAAGAATGTACAGTATATTTCAGCTAAATTTATATACAAGTTGAAAGTGTGCCTAAGAGCTACTAACTACACCCATGTATGTTAGTTAACCTTGGTCACAGGAGTGGGAAGTAAAAATGGATACACAAGAGAAGTAGGAGAAACAGATTGTAGCATAGGAGCACTTGTGGATCTAGGAATTACTTAATATTGGTTTCTTTTTACTAGAGATAGGACGATTCCGAGTCCAATTCTAGTTATAAGTTATGATTCTGATTACTTCACAAAATAGAATATTGATTATATGATATATATTATTAAAAACAAATGTGATACATATTATAATTAGTTATGTATTGCAGCTTTACTATTAGTAATTGTCAATAAAGATCATTAAATAATAAATATAATAAAACATTTAATTATGTATCATCGATTCATAATTCCTTCTGTGTAATAATAATACTCAATACTTCAATAATAATCAATAAAGTTAGTTACATAAACTAAATAGAATGTAGTAAACAAATAAATGTAAGATGAACATTGTGCCTATGTTTACATAGAATCTGCTAACAACTAATCTTCTGATATAGAAGAGCCTTATGCTGGAAGTTTGGTATTCAGTCGTCACAACCAAGTGAATTTAGATCTTTGATTGCAAATAATGCATAGTTTATGTGGAAATTGTAATTCAAATCAGACTAATTCATTAATGTCAATTAATAAAGACTAATAAGAACATAAGAAAAGAAGGAGACTGCAAAAGACCATTCATGGCCTACACTTGGCAGCTCCTGTAAAACCAACTAATGTATTAAATACTATTAATACTCGGCTATTATGGTATTGTTACTCAACATTTAACATAGGCTGGGAGTAGGAAGCGTGTGCAGGCGTGCAGCACAACTTACATCTACAGTGGCTGGTAGTTAATAACAACAGAAAGAATTTTCTCACAGAGGATCTTCTGGAAGAGGCAAATCATGTCTGTGTCTCCAGGGATTTGAAGTCAGAGTTAGTCTTCTCTTAGGTGGACCGCTTATCATCACCTACCCATCCCCACTGTGATGCCCAATGAGGGAGGTAACCTCCCCAGTAAATAGTGTCAGCTATAAAAATAATCAGGATGGAGATTCAAACTACTGAATTGCGGACCCAACGATTGTCAGACAAATGTGCTAACCACTATACTAGCCAGGAGGCTAGTATAGTACCAAAACTTACTCTGAAAATGTAACAAATTTGGTAAAATTGTACCAAATCTTATTAAAACATAAAACAAAAGTAAAATGGTATCAAAAAGTCTTTCTTTGTGGCAAAAAAGGTACTAAATTTGTACGAATCATGTTATCTGAAGTGTTTATTTACGGCAAAAAGGTACCAAATTTGTACAAATGGGCCAACTTCAGCAGCGCTGCTGAACAAAGCTCTAACATTTTAGAATGGCATCAGCACTTCTAAATGATACCTGAACCCTGAGCAGACCTTCATTTCATGCATATAAACAATTAAACATACATTTCTTATACAGTCAGATCTTCAAAATTAATTGATAATAAATAGTGATGCATTCTTGTTGACTAATCTAAATCTATTAGTAAATAATTTATTAACCTTATAATTTCATGGAATAATAGGACAGATGAGTAGATACATAACTTGATTCAGCTATTTGGCAAGTAGGATAGAAAGTTAAAAACTTTAAAAAAACACTGTTGAAAGAATCTCTGTACTGAAATTTTGAATGTATCATTTTTGGAATCATTAAACTGAGATTATTTTTAACGATGCTGATTTTCCCCAAATTAATGATTCCTGATTCTGATTATCGTCCCATCTCTACTTTTTACACCCCCTGTGGGTACAGGTCGCATGTTCCTGCGCCGGGGGGTAGGCAGGCCTCCCCCTGACACCTGAGCTTGCTTCCTGCTTATTACTTTTTTCTTTGTTTTATTTTATTGTTTTTTTATTTGTTTTTTTTAGCATCCTCTTTTAAAGATGCTTAATTTTAGGCAATGTTGAATACGGCAACTAATGCCCAAGTAGGCAGTCGCCAGATGAGCTCTTAAAAAAAAAACCCTGTGGGTACACCACACATAAGATAAAGGACCAGGACCAGTTTGCTCCTGTACCTCAGCAGGTATCCACTTAAACTACCAGGACTATAATTCCTGGTCATCACTGGAGATGATGGTGACAGGGATAAGTTTCTAGCAGACTTTGAGTGGTTAGCTTTCTGACCTTTTTGCCTATGGACTACTCTAGCAAATATATTTTCTCTAGGCCACAACTAATCTAATCGAGACATCAGACATCAACTCATCTATGGAAACTCCATTAGTAGAGTTTGTGTCAGTTGATATTTAAACAGGAACCTATCTATAGTCATCCAAAGGGGTTCAAAAGATGTGCAGAGGGGGTTCAAAAGATGTGCAGAGAACTTTTTTGAAGGTCTGAACCTTCTCAGCTAAACCAATAGTAGAAGTTTTATATAATACCATAGTAATCTAATAAATACCACAACTTATGACAAATTCTTTAAACTCGGCAGAACCAAAACAAAGACCATTGTCAGAATCCACTGAAACTGGCAAACCAAACTGAGTGAAGGAATGTCTAAGAAACTTTAATAGTTTCTTTCAACAGTGTTTTTTTAACGTTTTTAACTTTCTTTCCTACTTGCCAAATAGCTGAATTAAGTTATGTATCTACTCATCTGTCCTATTATTCAGTGAAAATGAGAAAATGCTTCCCATATACTGGCCCAGCATAATCTAGGTGCAACCTGTGCCATGGTGACTGTGCCACTCCCAAGGATCTAATTCTGCCTTAGGAGGTGTAGAGTCTAGAGCTAAGCACTATGATATGACCTACATAGTTATTTAATGTCGCTGTTCAGGTTAGGCCACAACAGTAACCTCAAGCTAATTGCTTCATGTGAGAAGTGCCCACATGATTAGCATGTAGTTCATGCAATAGAGCATTCCTTAATTTATGAGAAATAACTACTTCCCCAAAAGACTGTACCTGACTGAATGGACAACTCATCCCTCATCTGTACATAAAGAGCAAAGTGAGGATCCCCCATAGTTGAGGCTGGCCACCCAATCTCACAGAACTTGTTGTACTGTAGAAAGAACAGGATCTGCACATGTGCAATCCCTGACAGTGACACTATTGACTGGTGAAAAGTCTAGAAAATTCACTAGCCTACTCAATACTAGGAAGAGCATCTGTAGTACCTAATAAGCTTCCAGAATGATGAATAAGAGTTAAATTATCAGCCTGAAGAATAGGAGCCCAATGTTGTATCCTACCAGAACCTCAGCACCCTGTCCGACCCCAGCTTAGCCTCTTCTCCTTCCTTCAAAACACTTGTGTTTCCCCCCCGGTTTCTTCACTTTTCATACAACCTCTTCCACAACTTTCTCTGGTCAGCCTCTAATTTCACAGGGTAGATGCTGACCTTCTTCTCAGCCACCTGTCTCAGATCGGGGCAGAGGGGGGAGGGGACAACATCCCCTAACCCCTTGGCTCCGGTTCAGGATGGTGGTTTTTTAACAACTTGCTTCATCTCCACCCATACCTTCCTCACTTTCCTTTTCTCTTCACACACTATCAATTTTATGCCGTGCCCAAGGTGGAGCCACCATGCTGAAGGGCTGCCAGGTTACCAGGCAGGAGGGATGGCCTTAAATGGCGGCACCTGGCTCTGCCAGGCCTGTACGCACCCCTTGCAGAGCAGGAAACTGCGAGGGGTGATGACCTATTGCTTCCCGTGGACCCCGTAAGGGGCGCGGCGATTTGTCATCCTGGCTGATGTGCCAACAACCCCGGATCGGGCCTGAGGGGGGAGGGGACATTGTTCCCTAACCCCTGAGCTCTGGTTCAGGATGGGTTTTTTTTAAACAACCTGCTTCATCCCCACCCATACCTTCCTCACATCCCTTTTCCTCTTGTCTTCAAAATCTATGTTTTTTTATGCCGTGTTCAAGGTGGAGCCGCCAGGCCACCAGGCGGGAGGGGTGGTCGCAAATGGTGGCGCCTGGCTCTGCCGGGCCTGTAAGCACCTCTTGCAGTGCGGGCTACTGCAAGAGGTGGTGAGCGATTGCGTCCCGTAAAACAAAGAGGGTCACCATGCCCAATGATGCAAAAAAAAAAACCTATCTTCCCTTAATTTCCCCTAAAACAACGGAGCCGCTCTCGTGCAGCTCCACAGAAAAGATGGAGGTCATCCCCCCTGTGCTTGCGCAGGGGACCCTCTATACCTCTTTACCTGGAGAGGAGGCTTACTACTCTCCTACGCCTACAGGTGTAGGGGATTCCCCCTCACCCCCTTCTCCGGAGGTGCTTTTGGGCACCTCCCTATCTCCAGCGGCAGTCCCTCCTTTGCTTTCTAAGGGGACTGCCAAGAAAGCCAGCAGGCAGCCCATTGCCGACCGCCCCTCGTGCAAGCGGCTCGGAAGGGCAAACCCCCTTAGGGGGGAGAGGGAAGCCAGGCCCCTTCGGTCGCTTGCCTCAAAAGACCTGCTGGCAAGAATATTAAACCTTGCCGGGGTCAAGGCCTGTGCCTCCCCACTAAAGACTTATGACGCTGCCCAAGGGGACCTGCGATGTCCTGGGAGGGGATGGCTAACTGGAGGCCCCTCCTGTGATAGACATGGTCCTTGAGGAAAACCAGCCTCAGGCGGTAGGGCCTTCCATGGGGGGGAATCCGTGCTCGGCACCAAGCACCGAATCCGAATCTGCCCCTATGCAGGGTCCTCCTCAAACGGCTGAGGGCTCCGAGGCAGTACAAGGAGGGGAGGGATCTCCTCCCAGGTGCCCCTATGACTACAAGGAGCTTCTCCATTTCGGAGAGGGACCTGGCTGAGGCCAGCCCATCTGGCATGGGGGCTTCTGCTGGCGGAGGTGAGAAGCGGGTTCATTCCCGCCCTCCTCCCCAAGAAAGAAAAGGACGAAGAAGACTCGGGGCTCCTCCATCCGCGGGGGCTGCAGGGATGGATGGGTCTGCTGCCACTCTGGCAACCGACCAAGCCAAGATCGGCACATCCGCTTCCTCTGCCCCCCGGTTGCGGAGCCCCTGACTAAGACTAATACCGAGAGTGCACAGGGCGGAGCCTCGATGACATCGGAGCCCCTCATTCAGAGGTTACCTGGCATTTTCGAGCCCGCTGGCTTCAAACACTTCCTCGTTATTCGCTCCACTGATGGCACCATGTTGTCCAAGGGCAACATGATCCATCAGAGGAGAGGATTAGCTAGTGCAATTGGTAGAGAGCCGAAGGTGACCCGTTTCTCGGACGGGAGCCTGCTGTCGAATGCGGCGAATCCCGCCGAGGCGGCCAAGATAAGTGCTCTTCGGACACTTGATGGCACCCCGGTGAGTGTGACGCCGCACTCTACCATGAACTTTGGGAAAGGAGTAGTTTATGCGAGGGAACTCGTTGACTACTCCATTAAGGACATCACCCTAGAGCTGGCCGTCCATGGGGCGGTCAAGGTCGAACGTGTAATGAGAAAACAGGGAGGGGCCTCGAGACCCACCCCTACACTCTTCATCACGTTTAACTGTGACAAGCTCCCTGAGTCGGTGCGTGCTGGTTGGTACCGCTACCGCGTGAAGGCATTCGTGCCACTGCCGCGGCGGTGCTATTACTGTCACCGCTTCGGCCATACGAATCGCTCATGTAGATGTGCAAAGTCGGGGTCACCCGAAGTCTGTGTAAATTGCTCCAAGGTCGCACACAATAAGTCCAAATCGTGTGTGGCCAAGTGTGTCAATTGCGGAGAGCCGCACCCTGCTTCTTCGAAGCAATGTGGTGCATATCTCCTTGAGAAAGAAATCCTGGCCGTTCAGGCCCAAGATAGACTCTCATTCTGCGAGGCTAAGGACTTGGTCCTGGCGCGCCCGGCTCTGCCTGGCACGTCATATGCCTCAGTAGTTAGAAAGGCCCCCTCTGCTCCTGGCCCATCCAGGCCAACGAGCACGGTTGTTTCCGCGTCCATTCGGAGCCCTTCTGCGGGCTCTACCCAACCCGGGCGCTCCCCTGGTAAAGCTGGTGGCAAAAAGGGTTCATACCCAGCCCCGGCTAAAACCAGGGTTCCGCCCTCTTCCCCCAGCGTGACCGTTTCCCGTAAGGCGAAACGGCCACGCGCCTCCACCGAGTCGTTAGACTCACAGGAGGCAACACCCCTGAAGATGGTCGCTAGGCCATCTTCCGGGGTTCCTAAAGCTGTTTCCCGAAAGGAGCACAGCAACAAAGTAGCTTCAGCCCCTTCGCCCACGCCCGAGGTGGAGCGAGTGGCTCGGAGACGGTGGTTCCTCGAAAAGAGGGCCCATTTCCTCCGAAGCCGCAACGCCCGCCTAAGGTTTCGAGGCGGAGGGAGGAAAAGACTTGCATGGCGAGCCCAACCTCCCCCAATAAGTCCGGGGTTCTGCCCCCGGGAAGCGTACGGCCATTCCCGTGAGGGTCTTCAGTTCGAGGAGGGCCCCCGCGTCCCCTCCGAGCTAGGCCTGGAGGGCATATTCCTTCAATGGAATTGCTGTGGACTCCGGGCCAACTGGGAGGAGCTGCGGAGGCTCGTCTCGTCCCGTTCCCCGTTAGCTATCGTTTTGCAGTAGACCATGCTAGGCGCGTGCTCCCCGCCCGCCCTTCCAGGGTATAAGGGTCTTGCGACCCCACAACCGCGGGATGGCCGGGCTGGGGGATGCGCGGTTTACACCCAGCATGATGTCTCTGTTCTTCCTTTCTCTTTAGATAGCTCCTTTCAGGCCGTGGCTGTGCAGCTGCACCTGGATTTCTGCGTAGATTCCACCGTCAGCTGACTTCGACGCGAGGGACTTCCGCCGCGTAGTGGCACGGTTGCCGAGGCCCTATCTCTTGCTTGGAGATCTGAACGGCAGGCATCCTCTCTGGGAAGATTCTCCATAAATCCCAGAGGACAAGTCTTTGCCGATCTGATCCAAGAGCTTGAGATGGGTGTCCTAAACGTGGATGAGTTTACGCATCAATGTCCGAGAACCGCTTCATTTTCTTGCCTTGACCTATCTTTGTGCTCTTCGGATGCACAGCCTGATTTTGATTGGGGGGTGGTCGATGACCTCCATGTTAGGGATCACTTTCCCATTCAAATATCATTTTCAGGGCAACTGCCGCCTGAGAGACCACCTCGGTGGTGCTTGGCGCGGGTGCGGTGGCCTGCATTTCAGGAAATGACTGAATTCTCTATCTCAGTCGAGGAGTTTAGGTCGGTAGATGAGGCCGTCGCCGTGGGCCTGACTACTATTCCTAGGACGTCTGGTCGTTTTGCACGCCGACCACTCCCATGGTGGTCGGCCGAGTGTAAGACGGCCCTCAAACAGAAGCGTTATGCCTATAAGCGCCGCCCGAACGATTTCACTGTCGCTGAATTTTCTTTGGGCTAGGGCTAGGTTCCGGTATATTTCGAAGCACGCCCGCCGCTCTTCTTGGCGGGCATACGTGTCTTCACTTAACGGGAAGACCCCTTTAGCTGAGGTGTGGAGGCGAGTCAAAAGGATTCGGGGCAAGTTCTCACAGGACCCCCCTCCCGTTCTCCAGGAGAATGGGACCGCAATCTCGAACCCCGCGTCCGTGGCAGAATCCTTAGCGACCGCTTTTTCCGCATTCTCTAGCCGTGATGCTTCTCCGCCAGCATTCAATGCACGTCGTGATGTCGCGGAAGGCCGCCGGCTGGACTTTACCTCCAGAGGCGGAGAACCCTTCAACGACAGGTTTACTGTGAGTGAGTTGCGTTCCGTTCTCGCTTCGTGCGCGGATACCGCCCATGGTCCGGACGATGTCCGGACACTTGGGTGAGCGAGGCATGGCCTTTCTGTTAGATCTGTTCAACAGGATCTGGGTGGAATGTCTTCTCCCAGACTCCTGGCGAATCGCTACTGTGCTTGCCTTTCGCAAACCGGGGAGAGATCACTCTACTCCAACCGGTTTCCGCCCAATCTCTCTAACCTCTTGCGTGTGTAAGTTGATGGAGAAATTGGTAAATGTTAGCTTAACCTTTTTCCTGGACAGCGGACGTCATCTGTCTTCCACACACCCCGTAAGGGGCGCGGTGATTTGCCATCCTGGCCGCCGTGCTGACGGGATCCAGCGCTCCGTCCGGCCCCAGCTTAGCCTCTCTTCTTTCCTTCAGATAGCCCGATTTCTCCCCTACCTCGTCGCTTTTCATACAACCTCTCCCACAACTTTCTCTGGTCAGCCTCTAATTTCACAGGGTAGATGCTGACCTTCTTCTCAAGCCAACCACCCCGGATCGGGGCTGGGGGGAGAGGGGACATTGTTCCCTAACCCCTCAGCTCCGGTTCGGGATGGGGTTTTTTAACAACCTGCTTCATCCCCACCCATACCTTCCTAACATCCCCTTTCCTCTCCTCTTCACATTCTATCAATTTTACGCCGTGTCCAAGGTGGAGCCGCCATGCCGATGGACTGCCAGGCCACCAGGCGGGAGGGGTGGTCCCGAATGGCGGCGCCTGGCTCTGCCGGGCTAGTAAGCACCTCTCGCAGTGCGGGCAACTGCGAGAGGTGATGAGCTATTGCGTCCCGTATTAAAAAGAGGGTCACCATGCCCATGTATGACACAAAAAAAAAAAAACCCAACCCCCAACTTCCCCAAGAAAATCAACGGAGCCGCCCTCAGGCAGCTCCACCGAGAAAATGGAGGTCCCCCTCCTTGTGCTTGCGCAAGGGACCCTCCATAATTGGTGCTTTCGGGCACAACCCTATCTCCAGCGGCAGTCCCTCCTTTGCTTTCTAAGGGGACTGCCAAGAAAGCCAGCAGGCAGCCCATTGCCGACCGCCCCTCGTGCAAGCGGCTCGGTAGGGCAAACCCCCTTAGGGGGGGAGAGGGAAGCCAGGCCCCTTCGGTCGCTTCCCTCAAAAGACCTGCTGGCAAGAATTTTAAACCTTGCTGGGGTCAAGGCCTGTGTCTCCCCAGACAAGACTGACGACACTGCCAAGGGGACCTGCGATGTCCTGGGAGGGGATGGCCAACTGGAGGCCCCTCCTGTGATAGACATGGTCCTTGAGGAGACCCAGCCTCAGATGGTAGGGCCTTCCATGGGGGGGAATCCGGGCTCGGCGCCAAGCACCGAACCCGAATCCGCCCCTATGCAAGGTCCCCCTCAAACGGCCGAGGGCTCCGAGGCAGTAAAAGGTGGGGAGGGATCTCCTCCGACAGGTGCCCCTACGACGACCAGGACTTTCTCCATTTCAGAGAGGGACCTGTCTGAGGCCGGCCCATCTGGCATGGGGGCTTCTGCCGGCGGAGGTGAGAAGCGGGTTCATTCCCCGCCCTCCTCTCCTAAAAAGAAAAAGACGAAGAAGACTCGGGGCTCCTCTCCATCCGCGGGGGCTGCGGGGACGGATGGGTCTGCTGCCCCTTTGGTAGGCGACCAAGCCAAGATCGGTACATCCGGCCCCTCTACCCCCTCGTGTGCGGAGCCCCTGACTAAGACTAACACCAAGAATGCACAGGGCGGAACCTCGATGACATCGGGGCCCCTCATTCAGAGGTTACCTGGCGTTTTCGAGCCCGCTGGCTTCAAACGCTTCCTCGTTATTCGCTCCACTGATGGCACCATGTTGTCCAAGGGCAACATGATCCATCAGAGGAGAGGATTAGCTAGTGCAATTGGTAGAGAGCCGAAGGTAACCCGTTTCTCGGACGGGAGCCTTCTGGCGAATGCGGCGAATCCCGCCGAGGCGGCCAAGATAAGTGCTCTTCGGACACTTCATGGCACCCCGGTGAGTGTGACGCCGCACTCTACCATGAACTTTGTGAAAGGAGTAGTTTATGCGAGGGAACTCGTTGACTACTCCATTGAAGACATCACCCTAGAGCTGGCCGACCATGGGGCGGTCAAGGTCGAATGTGTGATGAGAAAACAGGGAGGGGCCTCGAGACCCACCCTACACTCTTCGTCACGTTCGACTGTGACAAGCTCCCTGAGTCGGTGCGTGCCGATGGGTACCGCTACCGCGTGAAGGCATTCGTGCCACTGCCGCGGCGGTGCTATTACTGTCACCGCTTCGGCCATACGAATCGATCATGTAGACGTGCAAAATCGGGGTCACCCGAAGTCTGTGTAAATTGCTCCAAGGTCGCACACGATAAGTCCAAATCGTGTGTGGCCAAGTGTGTCAATTGCGGAGAGCCGCACCCTGCTTCTTCGAAGCAATGTGGTGCATATCTCCTTGAGAAAGAAATCCTGGCCGTTCAGGCCCAGGATCGACTCTCATTCCGCGAGGCAAAGGACTTGGTCCTGGCGAGCCCGGCTCTGCCTGGGACGTCATATGCCTCAATAGTTAGCAAGGCACCCTCTGCTCCTGGCCCATCCAGGCCAACGAGCACGGTTGTTTCCGCGCCCATTCGGAGCCCTTCTGCGGGCTCTACCCAACCCGGGCGCTCCCCTGGTAAAGCTGGCGGCAAAAAGGGTTCATACCCTGCCCCGGCTAAAACCAGGGCTCCCCCCTCTTCCCCCAGCGTGACCGTTTCCCGTAAGGCGAAACGGCCACGCGCCTCCACCGAGTCGTTAGACTCACAGGAGGCAACACCCCTGAAGATGGTCGCTAGGCCATCTTCAGGGGTTCCTAAAGCTGTCCCCCGAAAGGAGGACAGCAACAAAGGAGCTTCGGCTCCTTCGCCCACGCCCCGAGGTGGAGCGAGTGGCTCGGAGACGGTGGTTCCTCGAAAAGAGGCCCCCCTGCCTCCGAAGCCGCAACGCCCGCCTAAGGTTTCGAGGCGGAGGGAGGAAAAGACTCGCATGGCGAGCCCAACCTCCCCCAATAAGTCCTCGAAGGCGACAGCGCCTCCAGCGCTTTGTCCGGCCAACAGCGCCCGGGGTTCTGCCCCCGGGAAGCGTACGGCCATTCCCGTGAGGGTCTTCAATTCGAGGAGGGCCCCCGCGTCTCCTCCGAGCTAGGCCTGGAGGGCATATTCCTTCAATGGAATTGCCGTGGACTCCGGGCCAACTGGGAGGAGCTGCGGAGGCTCGCCTCGTTCCGTTCCCCGTTAGCTATTTTTGTGCAGGAGACCTGCTAGGCGCGTGCCCCCTGCCTGCCCTCCCGGGGTATAAGGGTCTTGCGACCCCACCACCGCGGGATGGCCGGGCTGGGGGATGCGCGGTTTACACCCGGCATGATGTCTCCGTTCTTCCTTTCTCTTTAGATACCTCCTTTCAGGCAGTGGCTGTGCAGCTGCACCTGGATAGGAGGTATACTATCATTTCTGCGTACATTCCACCGTCAGCTGACTTCGACGCGGGGGACTTCCGCCGTGTCGTGGCACGGTTGCCGAGGCCCTATCTCTTGCTTGGAGATCTGAACGGCAGGCATCCTCTCTGGGGAGACTACTCCATAAATCCCAGGGGACAAGTCCTTGCCGATCTGATCGAAGAGCTTGAGATGGGTGTCCTAAACGTGGATGAGTTTACGCATCACTGTCCGAGAACCGCTTCATTTTCTTGCCTTGACCTATCTTTGTGCTCTTCGGATGCACAGCCTGATTTTGATTGGGGGGTGGTCGATGACCTCCATGGTAGTGATCACTTTCCCATTCAAATATCATTTTCAGGGCAACTGCCGCCTGAGAGACCACCTCGGTGGTGCTTGGCGCGGGCGCGGTGGCCTGCATTTCAGGAAATGACTGAATTCTCTATCTCAGTCGAGGAGTTTAGGTCGGTAGATGAGGCCGTTGAGTTCTTCTCCGGCAACCTCATCGCCGTGGGCCTGACTACTATTCCTAGGACGTCTGGCCGTTTTGCACGCCGACCACTCCCATGGTGTTCGGCCGAGTGTGAGACGGCCCTCAAACAGAAGCGTTATGCCTACATGCGCTATAAGCGCCGCCCGAACGATTTCACTGTCGCTGAATTTCGTCGGGCTAGGGCTAGGTTCCGGTATATTTCGAAGCACGCCCGCCGCTCTTCTTGGCGGGCATACGTGTCTTCACTTAACGGGAAGACCCCTTTAGCTGAGGTGTGGAGGCGAGTCAAAAGGATTCGGGGCAAGTTCTCGCAGGACCCCCCTCCCGTTCTCCAGGAGAATGGGACCGCAATCTCGGACCCCGCGTCCGTCGCGGAATCCTTAGCGATCGCTTTCTCCGCATTCTCTAGCCGTGATGCTGCTCCGCCAGCATTCAATGCACGTCGTGATGTCGCGGAAGGCCGCCGGCTGGACTTTACCTCCAGAGGCGGAGAACCCTTCAACGACAAGTTTACTGTGAGTGAGTTGCGTTCCGCTCTCGCTTCGTGCGCGGACACCGCCCATGGTCCGGACGATGTCCCGTACGCCATGCTTCGACACCTGGGTGAGCGAGGCATGGCCTTTCTGTTAGATCTGTTCAACAGGATCTGGGTGGAAGTTCTTCTCCCAGACTCCTGGCGAATCGCTACTGTGCTCGCCTTTCGCAAGCCGGGGAGATATCACTCTACTCCGACCGGTTTCCGCCCAATCTCTCTAACCTCTTGCGTGTGCAAGTTGATGGAGAAATTGGTAAATGTTAGATTAGCCTATTTCCTGGACAGCGGAGGCCATCTGTCTTCTGCACAGTGCGGCTTCCGTAAGTTTCACTCCACGTCGGATGCTCTGCTCCGACTGGAAAGTGCCGTCTGCGAGGCTTTCCTTCGTAGACAGCACTACGCCACGGTGTTTTTTGATCTGGAGAAGGCCTATGATACCGCATGGCGATACGGTATCATGGAGACTCTCCACACGATGGGGGCGAGGGGACGCCTCCCAATGTTTATATGTGAATTTTTGCGAGATCGTCGATTCCGCGTACGGGTGGGGGGAGCCCTCTCTGCCCCAAAGGAGCAGGAAGAGGGTGTCCCGCAGGGAAGTGTCCTCAGTGTCACACTCTTTGCCCTGAGCATCAACGGCATCACCTCGGTTCTGCCAGAAGATGTTCTCGCTACGCTCTACGTGGACGACCTTTCGATCTCTTTTGGCGCGGCCCAGATGCCAACTCTGGAGCGTCGACTCCAACAGGCATTGAACCGCGTCTCTCGCTATGCCGAAGCGCACAGGTTTCGGTTTTCTTTGGCCAAGACTAAGGTGGTGCACTTCTGCCGCCATCCACGGCTTCACCCCGACCCAGATTTGTTTCTTAATGGGGTGCGCCTGGATGTGGTTGAGTCGCATCGTTTCCTTGGTCTTGTATTCGACCGACGCCTCACCTGGGAGGCTCATATTCGCAGCCTTAGGGTCTCTTGTACCCGCGCCATGGACATTCTCCGTTCCGTGACGTTCAGCGCCTGGGGCGCTGATAGGGCTACCGCCTTACTTTTTTATCGATCCTTTGTTCGCTCGAAGCTCGACTACGGATGCGAGTTTTATGCATCCGCAGCCGAGCGTTTATTGCGGAAGGTGGATTCAATCCACCACACCGGCCTTCGCCTTGCGACCGGTGCCTTCCGCACTTCCCCCATTGAGAGCCTGTTGGTCGATGCTGGGGAGAAGCCACTCGCTCTGCGCCGCGTGCAGTGCATCACTCGCCTGTACGCGCGAGCCCGGCGCCTCCCTCAGTCGCCAACAGCTCTCACTGCATCCGCAGCTGATCTCGATGGTGCCTATGCCGCCGAGAGACGCCAGTCATACCCTAAGCCCTTTGGGTTTAGGGCCAGGAAACTCCTTCGAGAGGTAGATATTGCTCTCGGGCCGGTGGCGCCCCTGGTTCTGCCCAGGACGCCACCCTGGAGGGTACCACATTTGGCTATTTGTCGCCACGCCTCTGCTCCCAAAGCTTGTACTGCGCCGGGAGTATTGCGTTCGACCTTTTTGGAGCACACATCGTGTCACGCTGGTACCGTGCCAGTGTATACGGATGGCTCCAAGTCCCAAGAGGGGGTCGGCTTCCACGCCGTATCCCCTCTGTTTGAAGTCAGCGGGGCTCTACCAGGCGCTGCGTCTGTCTTCACGGCCGAGTTGGTGGCAATACACCACTCGGTACGGGAGATTACGCGACGTGCCCGGTTCGGAGACCGGATTGTGATCTATAGCGACTCACAAAGCGCCCTGAGTGCTCTCGGGGAATTGGAATCTCCGCATCCCCTGGTTCGCGAAATCCGTGACGCCACGGTTTTGGCGAGCCGGGCAGATGTCGAGATTATCTTCTGCTGGGTTCCTGGACATGTAGGAATTGCGGGGAATGAGCGCGCCGATGAGGGCGCCAAAGAGTCCGCGAGGACTCTGCGACCGGACCAGCGTTTCGCTCTTCCTCACACTGACTACATGGCAGGAATACGGGCAGCTCTTCGGACTGCTTGGCAAAGAAGATGGGAGACGGTCGAGGGGAACTTAAAGTTGCGTGCCATTGCGCCGCGACTGTTCCCATGGACCTATCCCCCAATGCTGCGGCAGCTTCAGGTCGCTTTCTGTCGTCTTCGAATCGGACACAATCGTGTGACGCATCGCTACTTGATGGAGCGCTCGCCTGCGCCCTATTGCAACGACTGCGTCGTCCCCCAGACTGTTCGGCACATTCTTGTCGAATGTCCCAGTCTGGGTGATCTTCGCGCACGATACCTGTCCCGGTACCGGGATGGGCGGGGTCGCTACCGCCTGTCCCTTGTACTCGGGACGAGTGCGTGCACCATGACTAGTGGACTTATTGACTTTTTGGGGGAGGCTGGCCTTCTCCCTTTCATTTAACCCGGTTTGTTGTTGTTGTTATTGTTTTTGTTATTGCTTCTTTATTGTTATTGTTATTTCTTTTTATTGTTTCCTGTTTAATTTTTAAAGTAGCCTAGAACTAGGCTGTTTGTTTACGGCGACTAATGCCTAAGTCGGCAGTCGCCAGATAGCTCCTTAATTAAAAAAAAAAAAAAAAAAGTCTTCCGCACAGTGCGGCTTCCGTAAGTTTCACTCCACGTCTGATGCTCTGCTCCGACTGGAAAATGCCGTCTGCGAGGCTTTCCTTCGTAGACAGCACTACGCCACGGTGTTTTTCGATCTGGAGAAGGCCTATGACACCGCATGGCGATACGGTATCATGGAGACTCTCCACACGATGGGGGCGAGGGGACGCCTCCCAATGTTTATATCTGAATTTTTGCGAGATCGTCGATTCCGCCTATGCGTGGGGGGAGCCCTCTCCGGCCCAAAGGAGCAGGAAGAGGGTGTCCCGCAGGGAAGTGTCCTCAGTGTCACACTCTTTGCCCAGAGCATCAACGGCATCACTTCGGTGCTGCCGGAAGATGTTCTCGCTACGCTCTACGTGGACGACCTTTCGATCTCTTTTGCCGCGGCCCAGATGCCAACTCTGGAGCGTTGACTCCAACAGGCATTGAACCGCGTCTCTCGCTATGCCGAAGCGCATAGGTTTCGGTTTTCTTTGGCCAAGACTAAGGTGGTGCACTTCTGCCGCCATCCACGGCTTCACTCCGACCCAGATTTTTCTTAATGGGGTGCGCCTGGATGTTGTTGAGTCGCACCGTTTCCTTGGTCTTGTATTCGACCGACGCCTCACCTGGGTGGCTCATATTCGCAGCCTTAGGGTCTCTTGTACCCGCGCCATGGACATTCTCCGTTCCGTGACGTTCAGCACTTGGGGCGCTGATAGGGCTACTCCCCTACTTTTTTATCGATCCTTTGTTCGCTCGAAGCTCGACTACGGATGCGAGTTTTATGCATCCGCAGCCGAGCGTTTATTGCGGAAGGTGGATTCGATCCACCACACCGGCCTTCGCCTTGCGACCGGTGCCTTCCGCACTTCCCCCATTGAGAGCCTGTTGGTCGATGCTGGGGAGATGCCACTCGCTCTGCGCCGCGTGCAGTGCATCACTCGCCTGTACGCGCGAGCCCGGCGCCTCCCTCAGTCGCCAACAGCTTTCACTGCATCCGCAGCTGATCTCGATGGTGCCTATGCCGCCGAGAGACGCCAGTCATACCCTAAGCCTTTTGGGTTTAGGGCCAAGAAACTCCTTCGAGAGGTAGATATAGCTCTCGGGCCGGTGGCGCCCCTGGTTCTGCCCAGGACGCCACCCTGGACGGTACCACATTTGGCTATTTGTCGCCATTCCTCTGCCCCTCAAGTTTGTACTGACTGCGCCGGGAGTATTGCGTTCGACCTTTTTGGAGCACACATCGTGTCACGCTGGAACCGTGCCAGTGTATACAGATGGCTCAAAGTCCCAAGAGGGGGTCGGCTTCCACGCCGTATCCCCTCTGTTTGAAGTCAGCGGGGCTCTACCATGCGCCGCGTCTGTCTTCACGGTCGAGCTGGTGGCAATACACCACTCGGTACGGGAGATTACGCGACGTGCCCGGTTCGGAGACCGGATTGTGATCTATAGTGACTCACAAAGCGCCCTGAGTGCTCTCGGGGAATTGGAATCTCCGCATCCCCTGGTTCGCGAAATCCGTGACGCCACGGTTTTGGCGAGCCGGGCAGATGTCGAGATTATCTTCTGCTGGGTTCCTGGACATGTAGGAATTGCGGGGAATGAGCGCGCCGATGAGGGCGCCAAAGAGTCCGCGAGGACTCTGCGACCGGACCAGCGTTTCGCTCTTCCTCACACTGACTACATGACAGGAATACGGGCAGCTCTTCGGACTGCTTGGCAAAGAAGATGGGAGATGGTCGAAGGGAACTTAAAGTTGCATGCCATTGCGCCGCGACTGTTCCCATGGACCTATCCCCCAATGCCGCGACGGCTTCAGTTCGCTTTCTGTCGTCTCCGAATCGGACATACTCGTGTGACGCATCGCTATCTGATGGAGCGCTCGCCAGCGCCCTATTGCGACGACTGCGTCGTCCCCCAGACTGTTCGCCACATTCTTGTCGAATGTCCCAGTCTCGGTGATCTTTGCGCATGACACCTGTCCCTGTACCGGGATGGGCGGGGTCGCTACTGCCTGTCCTTTGTACTCGGGATGAGTGCGTGCACATCGACTGGTGGACTTATTGACTTTTCGGGGGAGGCCGGCCTTCTCCCTATTATTTAAGCAGGGTTTGTTTTGTTTTGTTTTTTGCATTTGTTTTTGTTTTTTTTTCTTTCCCCCATTTAGGGTGTTTTTTTTCGTTTAATTTTATTTTAAAGTAGCCTAGAACTAGGCCAGTTTTAATACGGCGACTAATGCCCATGTAGGCAGTCGCCAGATGAGCTCTAATAATAATAATAAAAAAAAATTTGCAGCCCTAAGTAACACTTTAGCTGAGTCACATTACTAAGAACAAGGACATCTACAATAGCTTGAACTTCATCAGAATGGAGGTGAATATCCGGAGCATCAATATGATAACCTAGATAAAACAGAGTAGAAACACCAATTGCACACTTCTTCAAAGAAAGCTTCAACCCAACAGTCTAGTATCTTTACTATGGATCTAAGTCACTGTTCATGCTTGAGTTCCGATGAACCATACATGAGCTCATTATCCAACTAGCACACAAGTGGAAGATCCCTTAATAAATTTTACACCATTTATTGAAAAATTGCAGGTGCTGGGCAAAACTCCAAAACACAACCTATGATATTTAAACAGCCCATAATGTGTTTTAATTACTGTATACTGTTGTGATGCATCATTAAGACATAATTGGGCATATGCCTGAGACATATCTAGTTTAGTAAATAGCTTACCACCTGAAAGACTGCTAAACAGATCCTCGATCTTAGGAATGGGGTAGGTATCCAACCTCGCACCCTTTTTTACTGTAAGCCGATAGTCCCTCCAACTCACTCATCCATTTGCCTGCAATACAGGTACCACTGCAGCAGCCCAGGCAGACAGTAATGGGGAAATTATGGCTTCTTCCTGCTCTTAGTGTATAGGGAACTGTCCTTGCTTTACAGAATTTAGGAGAGATATTTTAATCTACCTCAATAGTGAAAGTTTTACCTTTAAGGCAACCCAAACCAGGAGAAAATAAATCAGGGAATTCTTTCACTAGATCAGCTTCAGTGTTTGGTGCACTATGTATATTGAGAGCTTCCTATTAGTTCGATGAAGGGAATTAATTCTCTCTCTCCCTAAAAGACGAGCCTGATCCTTCCACAACAACACTAGTTACTTGACAAGAATTAGTAGAATCAAGTTTAGCACAGACAGGAATCTCACCTGCTACCTTGAGGGCATCACCACCATAAGTCTTAAGGTTTATAGAAGAAGGATGAAGAACAGGTTTGTTACACTCAATAGGCCATAGATTAGAGAAAGTATTCTCAGAAATAAGGGAATATGCAGCACCCGTATCTAATTCCATAGGTACACAGATATTTAGAAATAATGTGACATTAATATGAATAGTTTTAGTAGGAGTAACATTAAAGACATAGTCATAGCTAGAATTTACCTCAGTGACTCGACCCTTGTCCAGGTTATGGACTTGGTCCTTCCAAAATTAACACTTTGCACATTTCCGCACGTGGCTTTATAACCTTTCTAATTACAAGCAAAGTAAATAGGACCCTTGAATTGGCACTCCTGCTTCCAATGTAATTTAGCTCAGCCAGAACAAGGTTTCTTAGGTCTCAATGTAGCCTTTGCCAACCCATCTTTAAGCTGAGAAGGCGTTTGGTGAAAGTAGTGCTCTGTTTATGCACTATTTCTAGCAGTGTCCCATAGCTTGTACATCTCTGCAAGCTGCTTCTCTAGCACTAGCTATTTCTACAGCTCTAATGAAAGTCAAATCCAATTCTGCCAGAAAAATGTGCTGTGTAGACTCATTAGATAGGCATCACAAATTTGTTTCTTAGGATATCTCTTAACTGGTTATAAAATTCACATAAGCCAATGCTTAAATTCCAGCAACAAAACTAGCAATAGTTTCACCAGATTTTTGATTCCTAGAATAGAACTTAAATCTTTCATAAATCAGAATGACCTTGGGTTTGTAAGGTTTTAGCTCTCTCTGGGATAGAGATAGCTAGAAAATAGAGTTCAACTCTACTAATATAGGTCTCAAAATCTTTGACTCCAGCATCGAAACTAGCAATAGAACCTATGAGTAATTCTATTGCAAATATACCCTACCAAAATAGAAATAGGGCACAAAAATAACCTACCCTAAATAGACCGCACAAATCCTTGATCCACCTTGCCAATGTAATATATCTATATTCATCTGGCAAAGCAGATGAAAAGGGAAAAGAAGGGATAAAAACGGACAGGTAAGGGATAGATGGAGGAAGTATTTTGAGGAATTATTAAATAAAGAAAATCAGTATGAGGAAGAAGAGGGAACTCCAATTGAGGGACTGATACAAGAGATAAGTAAAAGTGAAGTAGAAGAAGCGTTGATATCAATGAAAAGTGGTAAAGCAGCCGGACCAACAGGCTTGACAAGTGAGATAATAAAGGCTGTGGGAAATTTGGTAATAGAAGAATTAACGTATATTTACAATGGATATGGAGGGGAAAAGATTACCTGAGGATTGGTGCAGGAGCTTGACTGAGCCGATTTATAAAGGCAAAGGGGATGCACTGCAGTGTGGAAAGTACAGAGGGGTGTGGCTGCCTGTAACATGCCATGAAAATATTTGAAAGAATACTGGAACGGCATTTGAGGCAGCTGGTAAATGTTGGAGCCAGACAATTCGGCTTTCATCCTGGCAAATCAACAACGGACGCAATATTTATCTTAAGGCAACTCCAAGAGAAGTATCGTAGGAAGAAGAAGAGGTTGTATCACATCTTTGTGGATTTGGAAAAGGCATTCAATAGAGTTCCAAGGAGGGTGATATGGTGGGACTTAAGAAGACAAGGGGTCCATGAACGGCTGGTTAGACTTGCTATCTTGGGTAAAAGTCATAAATGTGCTTTCGGAGCAGTTTGATGGAGTGGGAGTACACCAGGGATCGATCCTTAGCCCTCTTCTGTTTATTATAGGGATGGAGGAGGCCACTAGGAGTGAGGAGAGGAAGGGATATGGGACCTATTATATGCCGATGATCTGGTTCTAACAGCAGAGACTAAGACAAGAGTGATAGTGAAGTTCAATTTGTGGAAGAGAGAGATGTAAAAGAGGGGTTTAAAGGTGAATATAGACAAGACAAAAGCAATGGTAACAGGGAAAAAGGAAAAGATTCAATCTGGACGGTGGTCATGTGGAGGTTTTGAAAGGTGAGTAGGGTCAAATTCAGTTCTCTGCAGGGAGTGCAATAAATGGTGCCATAAAAGATGTTCAAGGTTGAGAAGAGTTAATGGGGTGCAGCAGTTTAGGTGTCCAAAGTGCGTTGAGGAGGAGGACACTGTGTAGGAGGTGGAGCTTGGTAGGCTGGAGGAAGTGGAATATTTCTGCTATTTGTGAGATATTCTGGCCTGTGAAGCTAGAGTGGAGAGGGCTGTTAGAGGTAGAGTTACAATTACTTGGTCTAAATGGAGGGAAATTGCAAGTTTATTGGTGAACAAGGGCCTACCACTGAAAGTTAGAGCCCAGATATATGAAGCATGTGTAAGATCAGTGTTATATGGGTCAGAAACATGGGTCCTCATGGAAAGAATGGAGAAAATCTTGAAGAGTAGTGATAACAGAATGATGAGATATATGGCTGGAGTCAAGTGGCAGGATGAAATTACAAATGAGGAATAGGTGTAGTCTGGAAGATATTGAATCTAGACTGATAAGAGGGAGACTGAAGTGGTATGGTCATGTGATGAGAGTATAGTTTGATGATCCTATAGGGAGGGTGAGAGAGATGGTGGTGAATGTTATAGCGCCTAGAGGTAGGCCAAGGAAAGCATGGTGGGATTCTGTTAAGGTAGATGTGAAAAACCTCTGTGTTAGCAAAGAGTTGGTTTATAATTGTGAGAGGTGGACAACAGCTATCAAACGTCCAACCCTTCAAGGAGGAACATAGTGATGTAAAATGTTAAGAAGAAGATAGGCTATCAATTATAGTTATACCATGAGCACCAATTTACAACACTCGCCATAGATGATGTGACGTGACCGATGTGGTAATAAGTGTCACAATAAAAGTGTTATTAGGAGTGGGCAAACAGTGTAGAATATGTACATTTAAGTTATGATGGGAACAGGTAAGGTAGAGTTGTGCCTAAGGTTTTGCCTTAAGTAGATCTTTGTTTATCTTCATAAACTGAGTAGGTATTTCTCGAGGACCTTGAGAGGCCACCTAGTATCAAAGTATTGACAAGACAATAGTAACACTAGATCATGTCATTACATCCCCTGTATGCAACATATAGGTAAATCCAATATTTGGTTTATTGGAACATTTATTTTTTGAGCCCTATTTGGAGCATCAGTCCTGGGCATAGTTTTGAGGTAAATTGCAAGAAAGTTACCAAGAATTTCTCATAGGATAAAGGAGGAGAACTTGAGAGTGGATATGAATCTAACTACTACAATAAGACTGAACATTTTCTCTTGAAAGCTGTCACTAGCATGCTAGGATCATTAGTTCATACCTGTTTTATCATACATAGCAAAAAAATACCAAGTTTAGGATTAAGCAATATGTACAAGGAAGATGAATATAAGGAACACAATTTGTTGCAATTGAAGCTTTTTGCAAAGCTACATTAATCATTGAAACACATTTGTAAACTGGTGTCATATAAAAGCCTATTTGTATGAAATTGTGAAATTGCAATCATGCTTTTAAAATCTTTGCATTGATTTTTGAGATGGGAAAAAGAACATTGAAAAATTCCTCTATGGCACAATTTATATGTTCCTTTCTCTTCTTACTATCCTTCCTTCTTGTCTTTTTCTTTTTTTTTTTTTTTTTTTGCTCTCCCTTAATTGCAAATACCCTTGTTGGGATTGACCCCAGTGATCCCTTGTGACTTGGAAATTATTTCTATAAACTGGCTAAAATTGTTTATTTCTCAGCAGCTCAACTGAAAACCTCTTAGAGATCGAGTCCCTTCAGCTTCTCACATTTGCGCTCAGTGTTGCTCACATTGTAGTGGTCGTTCAAGATTACATTCTCCACCCGAACCTTATTCGACTTCTTCACACCTGTCAGATGATGAAACCATCACATTCTTCTTCCTCTTCCACATCATCTTCCCACAATGTCTCTTCTGGAGGAGGGGCTGGCAATAGAGATGGTATTAATAGAGGACCTTACGATACTTCAGACAGCCAGCAATATTACCCCCACTTGATCTTTGTTCACAACCGCGCATTTCCTCACCAATTTATGCCAAAATGTGTGGAAGAATTGCAGGTAAAGTTTTATGTTGCTCATTAGATACAGTACCTATTCTTTATTGGTGGTTCAAGGTTGGCAAGCTGTTAAAGAGCCTTGAATTTGAGAGTTTTGAGCCAACAGACTGGCTTAGGTGGTAACTGCTATGGCTAGTGCCAAGGCACTTGCTTTCTTTTCTAGTTATCCTTTTTCACCTTTTAAAAATCAAGGCGCACACATAGGATGGTGTGCTCCCTTAACCTAACCCCAATGCATGCTTGGTCCCTGTTTCTTGGCACAATTTTGTAAAATGTCCCTGTCTGGGGTGGAGCATCTTTACACCTGTTCCAGTAGCAGGGTTGCTACTGGTACTCTTGTATTAGGCACATGTTAGTAAACTTACTGAGGTTTGAGAGGATGCAGGCCTCCATTGTTAAGTTAAAGTTCACTGGTTTCGGTCCTCCTATCAAGCTGCTGTGTTGCTGCTTCTCGGGCGGAAGTCAGCCAGGGCAAACCCCAACTCCCCACTATGATGCCCAGTCACGTCAATAGCCTCCCTTAGTAAATAGTGTCAGCTTAAAAAGAATTTGGACAGAGATTCGAACTGCCGGGCAAGCACGCTAACCACTATACTAGCCGAGACGCTTCTTTTTTTTTAGGGGTGCATGCTCATACCCCCGAAGGAGCTGACTCTCTCTGGTACCTGATCATCCTTTTCCTTTTTTTTCTCTGACTCAGAATTTTTAAATTTTTTTTTGCAGGGGTTTTAGGGCTGTTTTTTGAAATTGCATAATTTATAAATAGCCTAATTTTAGGTCAAAGTTTAATTACTGCAGCTATTCCCTTGATACAGTCTCCAGTCAGCCCCCTTCCCCCACACCTTTTTAAAATCTCAAACTTTCCTTAAGCCACTTCAGACTTCCTTCCTGCTCTAATATTAAGTAGTGGTCTCGTGTGGTGGGTTTTTAACAACCTGCTTCACATCCCCTTTCCTTCTCACTTCACCATCTATTTATTTTTACGCCATGTCCAAGGTGGAGCCGCCATGCCGAGGGACTGCCAGGCCACCAGGCAGGAGGGTTGGTCCTGAATGGCGGCACCTGGCTCTGCCAGGTATGTACGCACCCCTTGCAGGGCGGGCTACTGTGAGGGGTGATGAGCGTATGCATCCTGTGAAAAATTTAGGGTCACCATGCCCAATGATGAGAAAATTAAAAATCTACCCTCAATTTCCCCTTATCCATCGACGGAGCCGACCTCGGGCAGCTCCACAGAAGAAATGGAGCCCCCCTCCCCTTGTGCTTGCGCAAGGGACCCTCAAAATTTCTATAACCAGAGAGGAGGCTTACTCCTCTCCTTCGCCTACGGGTGCAGGGGACTTCCCCTCACCCCCTTCTCTAGAGGTGTCTTCGGGCACCTCCCTCTTACCAGCGGCAGTCGCCCCTTTACTTTCCAAGGGGACTGCCAAGAAAGCCAGCAGGCAGCCCATAGCCGACCGCCCCCATTGAATCGGCTCGGTAGGGCAAACCCCCTTAGAGGGGAGAGGGAAGCCAGGCCCCTTCGGTGACTTGTGACAACGCTGCCAACGAGACCTGCGCTGTCCTGGTGGGGAGGGCCAACTGGAGCCCCCCCCCCTAGATAGACATGGTCCTTGAGGAAACCCAGCCTGAGATGCTAGGGACTTCCATGGGGGGGAATCCAGGCTCGGTGCCAAGCACCGATCCCGAATCCGCCCCTATGCAAGGTCTTCTTCAAACAGCCTGGGTTTCCAAGGCAGTACAAGGAGGGGAGGGATCTCCTCTGATCGGTGCCCCTGCGACTGCTAGGACCTACTCCATCTCAGAGAAGGACCTGGCTGAGGCCGGTCCATCTGGCCTGGCGGCTCCTGCCGGCGGAGGGAAGAAGTGGGTTCATTCCCCGCCGTCCTCTCCTAAAAAGAAAAAGAACAGGAAAAAGACTCGGGGCTCCTCTCCATTCGCGGGGGCTGCGGGGACGGATGGGTCTGCTGCCACTTCGGTAAGCGACCAAGCCAAGATCGGCCCCTCTGCCCCTTCCCGGTTGCGGAGCCCCAGACTAAGACTAAAAGGGCGAGAGCGGAGCCTCGATAACGTCGGGGCCCCTCATTCAGAGGTTACCTGGCATTTTCGAGCCCGCTGGCTTCAAGCGCTTCCTCGTTATTCTCTCCACTGATGGCATGTTGACCAAGGGCAACATGATCCATCAGAGGAGAGCATTAGCTAGTGTAATTGGTAGAGAGCCGAAGGTGAGGCGTTTCTCGGACGGGAGCCTTCTGGCGAATGCGGCGAATCCCGCCGAGGCGGCCAAGATAAGTGCTCTTCGGACACTTGATGGCACCCCGATGAGTGTGATGCCCCACTCTACCATAAACTTTGTGAAAGGAGTAGTTTATGCGAGGGAACTCGTTCACTACTCCATAGAGGACATCACCTTAGAGCTGGCCGACCATGGGGTGGTCAAGGTCGAACGTGTGATGAGAAAACAGGGAGAGCCCTCGATACCCACCCCTACACTCTTCGTCACGTTCGACTGTGTCAAGCTCCCTGAGTAGGTGCGTGCTGGTTGGTACTTCTCCCGCTCCCGCTTCACTGCATTCGTGCCACTGCCGTGTAGGTGCTATTACTGTCACCGCTTCGGCCATGTAAATCGCTCATGTAGACGTACAAAGTCGGGGTCACCCGAAGTATGTGTAAATTGTTCCACGGTCGCACACGATAAGTCCAAATCGTGTGCGGCCAAGTGTGTCAATTGCGGAGACCCGCACCCAGCTTCTTCGAAGCAATGTGGTGCATATCTCTTTGAGAAAGAAATCCTGGTCGTTCAGGCCCAGGATTGACTCTCATTCCGCGAGGGTAAGGACTTGGTCCTGGCCCGCCTGGCTCTGCCTGGGATGTCTTATGCCTCACTGGTTAGAAAAACACCCTCTGCTCCTGGCCCATCCAGGTTAACGAGCACGGCTGTTTCCGCGACCATTCGGAGCCCTTCTGCGGGTTCTACTCAACCCGGGCGCTCTCCTGGTAAAGCTGATGGCAAAAAGGGTTCACAACCCAACCCCAGCTAAAACCAGGGCTCCCCCTCCCTTCCCCCAGCGTGACGGACACGCGCCTCCACCGAGTCGTTAGACTCACAGGAGGCAGCACCCCTGAAGTTTGTCGCCAGGCCGTCTTCCAGGCTTACTAAAGCTGCCCCCCGAAAAGAGGATAGCAACAAAGGAGCTTCGGCTCCTTCGCCCACGCCTAGTGGTGGACCGAGTGACTCGTTGACGATGGTTCCTCAAAAAGAGGGGCCCCCGCCTCCGAAGCCGCAACGCCCGCCTAAGGTTTTCAATGGAATTGCCGTGGACTCCGGGCCAACTGGGAGGAGCTGCGGAGGCTGGTCTCGTCCCGTTCCCCGTTAGCTATTTTTCTGCAGGAAACCATTATAGGCCCGTGCCCCCTGCCCGCCCTCCCCGGATATAATGGTTTTGCGACCCCACCACCACAATATGGGGGCCGGGCTAGGGGATGCGCGGTTTACCCCCGGCTTGATGTCTCTGTTCTTCTTTTCACTTTAGATACCTCCTTTCAGGCAATGGTTGTGCAGCTTCACCTGGATAGGAGGTATACTATTATTTCTGGGTGCATTCCACCGTCACCTGACTTCGACGCGTGGGGAGGGGGGGACTTCCGCCGCGTCGGGGCACGGTTGCCGAGGCCCTTTCTCTTGCTTGGAGATCTGAACGACAGGCATCCTCTCTGGGTAGATTACTCCATAAATCCCAGGGGACAAGTCCTTGCCGGTCTGATCCAAGAGCTTGAGATAGGTGTCTTTAATGTGGATGAATTTACGCATCACTGCCCGAGAACCGCTTCATTTTCTTGCCTTGATCTATCTCTGTACTCTTCGGATGCATGCTTGAATTTTATTGGGGGGGGGGGGGGCGATGACCTCCATGGTAGTGATCACTTTCCTATTCAAATATCATTTTCAGGGCAACTGCCGCCTGAGAGCCCACCTCGGTGGTGCTTGGCGCGGGCGCGGTGGCCTGCATTTAGGAAATGACTGAATTCTATATCTCAGTCAAGGAGTTTAGGTCGGTAGATGAGGCCGTTGAGTTCTTCTCCGGCAACCTCATCGTCGCGGGCCTGACTACTATTCCCAGAACGTCTGGCCGTTTTGCACGCCGACCAGTCCCGTGGTGGTCGACTGAATGTGAGACTGCTCTCAAACAGAAGCCTTATGCCTACATGCGCTATAAGCGCCGCCCGAACGATTTCACTGTCGCTGAATTTCGTCGGGCTAGGGCTAGGTTCCGGTATATTTCGAAGCACGCCCGCCGGTCTTCTTGGCGGGCATACGTGTCTTCACTTAACGGGAAGACCCCTTTAGCAGAGGTATGGAAGCGAGTCAAAAGGATTAGGGGCAAGTTCTCGCAGGACCCCCCCTCCCGTTCTTCAGGAGAATGGGACTGCAATCTCGGACCCCGCGTCCGTGGCGGAATCCTTCGCGACCGCATTCTCTAGCCGGGATGTTGCTCCGCCAGCATTCAATGCAAGTCCCACGTCTATCGCTATGCCGAAGCGCACAGGTTTCGGTTTTTCTTGGCCAAGACTAAGGTGCCGCCATCAACGGCTCCACCCAGACCCAGACTTGTTTCTTAATGGGGTACGCCTGGTAGTGGTTGAATCGCACCGTTTCCTTGGTCTTATATTTGACCGACGCCTCACCTGGGAGGCTCATATTCACAGCCTTAGGGTCTCTTGTACCCGCTCCATGGATATTCTCCGTTCCGTGACGTTCAGCGCTTGGGAGCTGATAGGGCTACTGCCTTACGTTTTTCATCGATCCTTTGTTCGTTCGAAACTCGACTACCCATGCGAGTTTTATGCATCCGAGGCCGAGCGTTTATTGCGGAAGGTGGACTCGATCCACCACACGGCCTTCGCCTTACGACCGGTGCCTTCCGCACTTTCCCCATTGACAGCCTACTAGTCGATGCTTGAGAGATGCCACTCGCTCTACGCCGTGTATAGTGCATCATTCGCCTGTACGCGGGAGCACGGTGCCTCTCTCAGTCGCCAACAGCTCTCACTGCATTCCCCACTGATTTCGACGGTGCCTATGCCGCCGAAAGACGCAAGTCAAACCCTAAGCCCCTTGGGTTTAGGGCCCCTGGTTCTGCCCAGGGCGCCACCCTGGAGGGTACCACATTTGGCTATTTACGCGACGTGCTTGGTTTCGGAGACCGAATTGTCATATTTAGCGACTCACAAAGCGCCCTGAGTGCTTTCGGGGCATTGGAATCTCCGCTTTCCCTGGTTCGCGATATCCGTAACGCCACGGTTTTGGCGCGCCGGGCAGATGTCGAGATTATCTTCTGCTAGGTTCCTGGATATGTAGGAATTGCGGAGAATGAGGGCGCCAAAGAGTCCGCGAGAACTCAGCGACCAGGCCAGCCTTTCGCTCTTCCTCACACCGACTCTATGGCGGGAATACGGGCAGCTCTTCGGGCTGCTTGGCAAAGAAGATGTTAGACGGTCGAAGGGAACTTAAGTTGCGTGCCATTGCGCCACGACTGTTCCCATGTACCTACCCCCCAATGCCTCGAAGGCTTCAGGTTGCCTTCTGTCGTCTCCGAATTGGGCACACTCGCGGGACGCACCGCCTTTTGATGGAGGGCTCGCCAGCGCCCTATTATGAAGACTGCGTTGTCCCCCAGACTGTTCGTCACATTCTTGTTGAATGTCCCAGTCTGGGCGATCTTCGCGCACGTTACCTGTCCCGGTGCCGGGATGGGCGGGGTCGCTACCGCCTGTCCCTTGTACTCCGAACGAGTCTGTGCACATTGACTGGTGGACTTGTAGACTTTTGGGGGGAGGTCGGCCTTCTCCCTTTTATTTAACCAGTTTTTTGTTTTTTCCCTTATAGGTCGCACGTTCCTGCTCGTTGCCTGTTGCCTTTCTCTTTTTTTTTAATTTTTAGTGTTGGGTTTGTTTGTTTTTTGTATTTTTTAATCTGATCTTAAAGTAGCCTATTACCAGGCAAGTTTTTAATACGGCGACTAATGCCCAAGTAGGCAGTTGCCAGATGAGCTCTTAAAAAAAAATATATGGATGCAGAGCCTGAATGGGTGGGGGGGGGAGTAGCCTTGGTTTTCCCCCAGTGTGTAGTTGTGAGTGCCTTGATGACTTTGAGTGTTTTCGTGGCCTTGAATATTGTTTTAATAATGTGAGTTTTTAGTCAAAAGTGCGGCCAAGGATCTTCATATGACCAATAGTTCAAAAGTTATGACGAAATAGTAAAATTTGACCCCTGCATGACCTTCAGTGGGCGGTAACTGGCTAATTTTTTTTTTTTTGGGGGGGGGGGCACCCCCCCCAAATTGGCTTAGGGGTTATTTTTGTATGTATATGCACCTATTGAGAACTACTCAATCATTATTCTGGTTAAAAACAAAATTTCACCACCCTACCCAAGAGGGGGTCGGTTTCCACGCCGTATCCGGTATGTTTGAAGTCAGCGGGGCTCTGCCAGGCACTGCATCTTTCTTGATGGCCGAGCTGGTTGCAATACACAACTTAGTACGGGAGATAATGCGACATGCCTGGTTCGGAGACTGGATTATGATTTCTAGCGTTCACAAAACGCCCTGTGTTCTCTCGGGGCATTGGAATCTCCGCATTCCCTGGTTTGGAACATCCGTGATGCCAGAGTTTGGGCAGGTGTCAAGATTATCTTCTGGGTTCCTGGACAGGAATTGCTGGAAGTGAGGGCGCCAAAGATTCCCCGATGACTGTGCGACCAGACCAGCGTTTGGCTCTTCCTCACACCGATTACATGGCAGGAATATGGTCAGCCCTCTAGGCTGCTTGGCAAAGAAGATGGGAGACTGTCGAGGGGAACTTAAAGTTATGTGCCTTTGCACCGCAACTGTTCCCATGGACTTACCCCCACCTCAATGCTGCGATGGCTGCAGGATGCTTTCTGTCGTCTCCGAATTGGACGCACCGCCATTTGATGGACCGCTCGCCTGCGCCTTATTGTGTCGACTGCGTCCTCCCTCTGACTGTGCAGCACATTCTTGTTGAAGAATGTCCTTGTCTGAGTGATCTTCGCGCACGTTACCTGTCCGGGTACTGGGACGAGCAGGGTCGCATATCACTTTTTCCTTGTACTCAAGGCTGGTTTGTGCACATAGATCTGCGGATCATACGACTTCTTAGAGGAGGCTGGCCTCCTCCACTTTATTTGACTTTTTTTGAAAGCTGGGCCTACCCCCGATGCCGGAGCGCGCTTCTTTCTTATTGCCTTTTTGCTTCTCTTTTTTAGTCTGTCTTAGCCTTTTTTTATCTTTGTTATTTACATAGTGTTATTTGTTTAGAGACCTTCAGGAGTAAGGTAGCAGTAACACATGCAGAAGAGAGAGGATGGGAGACCTTAAAGAGGAGTGTGGTGGGCAGCAGCTAAGGAAGTCTGTTGATGAGAATCGGGCACCGGCATGTAGAGAGCGAGACATGGTGGAATCGAGCTGTCCAGCTGGTGATCACTGAGAAGAAAAAAGAAAAACAGTTTAGAAATTATGGCATAGGTTGGGAGGGCAGGATCGTCGGAGAAAATACCAGAATAAGAAGAGAGCACTGGCCAGGGCCTAAGGGAAGATCATGGGGGGGGGTGAAATCTAGTGAGATCAGGTGGAGCAGCAAAGCTGTCTAAGGTAGCAAAGCAGATGAGGAAACAGGCAGGATATAGCTGGAGCAAAGTTCATAATGGATGAGCAGGACAAAATACAGTTGGAAGAACAGCAAATAAGGGAGAGAAGGAGAAGGTATTTTCATTTATTATTGAATGAACAAATGAGTTTAATGTGGAAGAGGGCAATATGGTGGTGGGTCCAATAGACGACATATCTAAGGAAGAGGTTGCAGCTGCCTTGAAAGCAATGAAGAGGAATTTTTTTTTTTTAATTTTAGGACCCTATCTGGCGACTGCCCACAATGAAGAGGAACAAAGTGCCTGGTCCAACAGGAATAACAAGTTATATGTTGGAGAGACTGGTAGGAGATGGACTTGAACTGACAAGAGGTTTTTGAGAGATAGTGAAGGAGGAGAGAAGTCCTGAAGATGGAAGAGTAGTTTGACTTCCAATATATAAAGGAAAGTGGGATGCTCTCGGGTATGAAAAATACAGAGGAATCAAGCTTCTTGAACTTGGCGTGAAATTATTTGAGAGGGTGTTGGAGGGAAGATTGAAGAAGTTAGTAAAAGTTGATGGCAGACAGTTTGGTTTTGTTGCGGGAAGGTTTACTAATGATGCATTATTTTTTATGAAGGAGATCCGTGAAAAGTTTACACAAAAGACTAGGAAACTAACACATTTTCGTCGATTTGGAGAAGGCTTTTGATAGAGTACCAAGAGGGGTGATAAGGTAGGCACTCAGGAGACAGAATGACAGAGAAGCTCATGTGTGTTACGTCCCTATATGAGAAATCACGGTATCATGTGAGGACGATGGTAGGTACCTCGGGGGAATTTGACATGACAGTTGGTGTTCATCAGGGCTCACTTTGTATGCCCTGGGTGCCGCACAAGACCAAAGGAGAACGGGGTCGCAAATGAATGGAAATGCTGGAGGTGGTGGACCAGTTCTGCTACTTCCGAGATATCCTAGACAGTGAAGCTGGAGTGAAAAAGAGCTGTTTGTGCAAGAATAGCCATTGCCTGGAATTAGTAGAGAGAGGTGTCAAGATTACTGGTGAACCGAGGCATTCCCTTGAAGAAGAGAAGGTTGTATATGTAGCGTGTGTACGAGCAGCTCTATTGTATGGTGCTGAAAATTGAGAGGATTTGATTGACATATGCTGAGATATATGGCTGATGTGAAGTGGCAGGATTGTATCGGGAGCTCTGAGGTGGTGGACAGAAGTGGACTAGTGGAGCTGGAGTCTGAGCTGTGACTGAGGAGTCTCAGATGGTTTAGTCACGTGGAGAGATCAGAGGAGGATGGCTACCTGAGGGAGGCTCTGCATATGCAAGTAGAAGGCAGAAGGCTACCAGGAAGACCCAGGAAAACTTGGTGAGACTATTGTGGAAGATATGAGGGGGATTGAGACTTAGAGAAGAAGATGCTCAGGACCGAAGTCAGTGGAGAAGAGTCATACGACCATCCAACCCTGCAGAAGCGGGACCAAGATGATGAAAAACGATGTTTTTAATCTAGCCTAGTTGTAGGCTGTGGTGTGAGTACGGCGACTTTTGCCTTAGTAGGCAATCGCCAGATAGGCTCTCGCTCTCTCTCTCAAAAAAAAGCCCATATCGCAACATTGAAGGTGAAAAGGTGAGAGATCTAGTCAGGAATCTCCATTGCCTTGGGTAAGGATGCTCCCTTCGAGGTTATGGGTTTAATGGACCCCAGACCCATACTTAGGTGTATCCCATCCGGGGCCAGTGGATCACTCAAAATAAAGGTTCTCCCCCAAATGGGGAGGGGGTTGCAAGCCTGTCCTTCATTGTTAAAACACAAGACCAGTCTGAGGCAGGTCCAGCTGGCCATGAGGCCCCCTTGTAGGGAAAAGAAAACTGCCAAATCCCTTCCCCCAAACCCAAGATGAGTGAAAACAAGGGAGGGAGCTTTTTAAGAACATCAGGGTCCTCATGCCACACGTGTCCAGGTGATCCCACAGTATACTATAGATGTTTTCAAAGGTATAGTCTATGTGAGGGAATTGCTTGACTCCTACGTAAATGATATTCCTAAATAGCTGGCCTGCCAGAGAGGACTCAAGATTGAGCGTGTAATGAGGAAACACTGAGAAGCCTCGAGATAGGCTCCTTGAACCAGAGCATGCTAGCTAGTTTATATCACTACCGTATGTAAGCATTCATGCCATAACTGGAGTTTTAGCACTGACACCACCAGCCATATAAATAGAAACTGCCCCAAATAATGTGCCCCCCGAAAAAGATATTTTCATAACTTGCTCCAAGTTTGTGCCCCTGCATGGAGGTACCCTGTGTAACCTGTTATACTTGTATCTGGATGAGCTTCATGTCCTCCCGGTCCTGTCACTGGGTTGGCTTGAATGGTCTGATGGGGCCTGAGAAAGTGCTTCCTTCTTGCTCCCTCTCGGCCTTGCTTTTTTAACTACAACTATCCCCTCAATCCTTTGCCTAGGTTTAAGGACCTGACCAGCTACCCCATGATGCATCAGAAGAGAGGCTTGGGTATAAACAACACCAAACAGGTTTCAAGAGACCAGGACTTTAGGTGTCCTAGGCATTGAGGTGCGATTAACAGGAACATCAGTTTTGCCCCAATAACCCCTTTCTGTCGAGTAGCACCACCTGGATGTCTGAAGGAACAATGAGAGGGGTTTCAACTTTGAATTTATTTTTCCCAAACCCCAAACAACCACAACCAGATATTATAGTAACCACTCTGCACAAAACACATTAACTTTTGGAGAGTTACGTTCAGCCTCCAGTGTGGCAAGCGGAATCTGAGTCCCCCATATTCTCACTTAAGTGGAAAGTTGCTTCATCGCTGAAAATGATCTTTGACAGCAGATCAGGATCATATTCTATTGATGCCTGGAGATTGCTGCAAAATTCAAAGCTCATTTCATTGTCACTTTGACCCTATCAACAAGTTCCTCCGACACCGATGGATGACCTGAATGTCCCTTTCTCTGGTCACAGATGCATCCTTTCTCACTCAAATCACTTACCACTTCAAAATGGACTTGTTAGTAGGTAGATTCCCCTGATGAATGTGTCTGAAAGCACGCTGTACATTTGTAACACTTTTGGTTTTGGCAAATTCCAACACACCAGCTACTTTGTTGTGGAGGGAATGCCATCTTGGATTACACTTCCATCAAGCGTATCAAGTAGAATCTGCAAATGAGGAAGGAAACTTTATTAGTTTATGCAACTGCAGGCACCAAAATTGTAAGAATATAACTTTTGCTATAATATATATTTGAAATTAAGGAGTGTTTTGTGATCACCCTATATATATATATATATATAGATGATAATATATATATATAGAGAGAGAGAGATATAATGATCAGAGCAGATTTAAAAGTCGCTCAAATTGTTCACTTTTTAAGCTCATGCAGAAAAATATCTCATCAATGACTCATCACCTAATTCTCTCTTCTGTTTTTGTTGCAGGTGAACTTTGATATGGCTAGACGTAGTGCATCATTTTGGCTCCTTGGACATTCTGAGGAAGGGATTACTGCTTCCCAACTCCCGTCCAATGGCCAAGTCCTTTGTCACTTCTTTTACTATCACATCGACTTAAGTGCATGAAATCCGAGAGCGCGAAAAAGGTTGTAGAAGCAGTTTTTTCGTTATGGATGAAGTCCACATTGCCTACAATTACACTGTTTTATGCAAAAAGAAACTTACAGACCTCGTTACGAAGTACAAAGGTCTCAAGAAGAATCGTCTTTGTGATGACTTAGATGAATTCTGACATTGTTCACAACGCGAGGATCGTCCCCAGTCGAGCATGGCTGGAATTGACATGAATCATTCAGTCTCTAGGGAAGAAAAATAAAATAGCTCAAGAAGAAATCTGAGGTGGAAAAACAAACAGTCTTCGAAGTCGTCAGCTCATCGACACTAGCTGTTTCCAGTTTGTCTTCAGAATCTTTTCAAAATCACAGCCGTCACAAAAGAAAGAAGTTTTATGCTCCGTGTGCAGGTCTACCGATTCTCAAGAACATTTTCTTGAAACCCGAGCTCACATTGGCTCTGGATCATACTGGTGTATCTCACAGGAAGGCAATACACCAGCTTGGGGCTCAGGCAGTCTATTAGCATTGACATCGAACAAATCACTTTGTCTCCGAGTTCAATTTACCTATACTGGAAGAAGAACCATGAAGAAGCAGCTACCAGAATCAAGGCTGACATCACGACAAGTCTTCCACTTGATGCACCTCGTGCTGCATTGGGATGGTAAGCTATTGCCTGACATTACTGTATCAAGCTCTGGTCAAGAGAAGGCTGACAGAATTACAATTGTTGCCTCAGGAAGAGATGGTGTTGAGTTCTTCCTTGGTGTTTCCTAAATTGGATCCAGTTCGGATACTGATCAAGCCAATTCATTTGTGTCTGCTATCAACGAGTGGGGCCTGTCAAAGCAAATCAAGGCTCTTGTATTCAACGCAACAGCCTCAAACACAGGTTTGCAACAAGATACTTGTATCAAAATTTATGAACAACTGCAAATGGAGCTTGTTTGGTCGGCGTGTCGACATCGCATGTATGAAGTAATCCTTGCTGATGTGTTCCGTTCCACCTACAGTCCTTCCAGACTAAGCATCCCATTATTTGTACATTTTCAAGACTATTGGGAATACCTCAACAAAAGATACTTCAAGATAGCAGAGGATGATGACAATATCCTGGCAAACTTGGTGAGTAATTGGTCCTTACCTCGTGAGGAAGCGATGTGATGTCTGGAAGTTACCCTAAAGTTAACTGCAACAAGAGATGATTATCTGGAACTTACTACTCTTGATTACATCTTCCTTGGAGGTGCTCCACCAGATGGAGTTTTCTTTCGTGCCCCAGCTGCTCTCCATCATGCGCTGGTGAGCTAAAAGTAGTCTGAGATTTTTCCCTCTTCATCCCCCTGTGTTATGTGCCATTTTGGAATGAGACCAATCGGTCTCTATGCTGTCAAGAACGATATGGATATGATGAATCTCATGCATGAAGGAATTCCAAATGAAAAAATTGCCAATGTTGCCTTTCCAATGGCATCTTTGGTATATTTCAGAGGAGGTTGTGGGACTTTCCCTCTTTGACGACCGTATCTCAGCTGATGAAAAGCGGAAAATGGTGAATGATATGACGTCCTGAGAAACCAAAAGGATTGAAGAGGGTCGATGTAAATCTTTTTCGCCACAGACTTCCCCTCTGAATTTTTTACGATGAAAACTAAAAGGATATTTCCGGTGATTCTTTCAGAAGAACCCGAATTCTTGACGAAGGATCCACCCTCTTCTTGGGAAAACGATGGTTTGTATCGTCGCTTTGAAAAAGCAGCACATGAGTTGAAGGCCATTTCTCTTATCCAACAATTTAACACATTACCCAAGATGAAGCTCAGCGACAGTTTCTTTTGAGAGTTGTGCAAAGGCACCAGAAAGAGATTCCAGTGCCCCAAAAATGAGCTTTCAAATTATCGGGATTTATTGCTTTTTTTTTAGTTTTATTTCACTTGTTTCATTTTATTTTGTTGAAAAGAGAATTAAAATTAAATTTTTATTAAATTTCTTTTACCTTTCTTTTTTCATTCTTTTAGAGAACTAAAAATAAATAAACTTTTTTTAGCAACCCCCAAAATATTGAAGTATCACCTTAAAATTTTGTCTGAACATTGCATTATATGATACGAAAGGGGGAAACATACAGTGGAGACAAAATTTGAAATGTCAATTTTTTTAAATACCCTAATATACAGGGTGTTTCAAAAATAGATGGCATAACTTCGGAATTATGTTCCCTATGTCTAAATAATAAAAATAGTTCCCATGAACATATGTCCGGAAATGTTTGGTTTCCGTTGAACTCGATCAAGTAGTTGTCTGGATAGTGGTGCATCGTGAGTGGCCATGTACTCAAATCGAGAGAGAGCAGGTATGCACTTCATGTATGGTTGTTAGGTTATAGGCTAACCTAACCATACACGAAATGCATATCTCCTCTCTCTCGATTGAGTACAGCTCCACTCACGATGGACCACTACTATCCAGACAACTACTTGATCGAGTTCAACGGAATCCTGTGCTGAAAGACCCCACCTGTGGGAGAAACAGGAATTTTGATTTCCGGACATATGTTCATGGGAACTATTTTTTTATTATTTAGAGATAGGGGAACATAATTCCGAAGTTATACCATCTATTTTTGAAACACCCTAATATATATCACATAATGGATGTGATTATGTGAATGCCTAACAGTAATGGACTGGGACAATTGGATGATAGCCTGCATAAAGGGGTTTTGCAAGAGGGGTTACTTGCAGCTTTCTCCTTTTGTTGTTGCATTGCTCCCCAGGAGCGGATGATCTATGCTCCCTCCGACCACTTGAGAGGTTAAGGGGGAAACCCTTTGACCCTCCGCCCTGTGCTGTAGGTCACCATCAATGTTCCCCCAATTATGTGGGGCTGCGCCTTGTGTGAGACTGTCCTGTAGGACCAGGTTAGAGTGGGTGTTATGGGAATTTTATAGCTGCCCCTGCAACAGATTTATCCTCCATGCAGGATAAATCAAAGTGGGGTGGTCCAGGATTGCATCCAGATGGGGACGATTGGGTCGTACCCACTTGGAAATGACTAACCCCTCTTCAACTATGCCTTCCAGGTTGGCCAGAGTCTTGCCTGCTAGGGGTATGGCTCTCTCCTGGATGAGACGTTACAACACCATTACTATCAAGTGCCAATTGTACCAAAAGTGACGAGTAGCTTTGTGTGTAGTAGGGCCTAAAGAGTTTGGAGGGGGGTGTATTTTGATGCTTCGATACATGATCAAACCTGGGCAAATGGTGGAAGTACAATATTGGGTATAAACATTTAGATTTCCTTCATGAATGAAATCAATTTGTTCTTCCCTTTCCACCCCGATGGTGGCTCATTCCAATTTCCATAAACAAGTGTTGGTTGGTTGTAAAAATGCTAACTAGTGTGGTGGCAAGTAGCTTCCAATGGGTAGTGTCAAAGGAATACTCCTCTTTTACTTAAGGGTTTTGTAAAAGTTCCTTGTTCTTTTCAAGATTCCTCTTTTGTTTTTATTTATAGCCCCCCCCCCCTCCCTACCTCATTTTTTTCCTGCTGACTGGACATAGCTGCATTCAAACTACTATTCCTGTTAAATAATGGAAGTTTATTAATTATCATTGCCCTTAAGTAATAGTCCTTCTCTTTTTTTTAGTTCCTCTATCAAATGACTTTGTGTGACTCGAACCTGTGCTACGAAAGTCAAATTGGGATTTGCAGTGGTACTTTCACCCCACCTCTGAGTAACCTGTCATCTGGTCTTAATGTTAATCTCTTCCTGATTCCGGATATTGATTTCAAAGATAACTGTGAGTAAAAAATGCACATTTATTTCTCTCACAGCAGCTTACCAAAGCTCTTTAGTTGGAACATATGTATACCTATGTTGTTTCTGGTTAATGGTCTTCTCTCTGGGTCACCCACTCCGAAGAACTATACAGGGTTCTTCTATCAATGATCCAGTACTGTGTATATGCCAAGTTTGGATTAGTTATGCAAGTGTTGTGCGCACATACACAGGTTCATCATACCAACACTAAACATAAGTAAGCCCTTCAATTCCTCAGCAAAAAACAAATTTCAACCTTTAATTATAACTTTTCCCCACAAGTGGTGAGGGTGGTGCACATTAATGTTACTGGGAAGTAACCACCTCCCAACGTTTTATGTTGATGAATTTATGCATCATTGTTTGAAAACCACTTCATTTTCTTCTATCTGTCCCTGTGCTCTCCGGATGCATATCTTGATTTTGGTTGGGAAGTGGTTGATGACCTTCATGTTAGGACCATTTTCCCATTCAAATATCATTTTCTGGGCCGCTGTGGCCTGAGAACCCATCTCTGTCCCAGTCGAGTAGTTTATGTCTTCATGAGGCCATTGAGTTCCCCAGCTACCTCAACGTCGCTACCCCAAAGTAAATCCATACAAATACTGCACCAGCCTAACTAATAGAAACCTTGGCTCCTGTTGCTACTCTGCTCTCTTCTCTTTTTATCTCCTTCCCACTCTCTTTTCACTAGGTCCCTCTTAAAAAAAACCTTGTCCCACTCTTCTCCCCAAATTCCCTACCCCTTGCAAGCGGGTGACAGGTATAGCATGTGCAGGAGGCTCTGTGGCTATATATCTTTCACACATTTTTACTTTGTTTAATCTTTGGAAGAACTCCATCTGGTCAGTGGAGTATGTCAATGCTACTGGTGTAAGGGAATCAACTTTAGCCAGAACAGGAAATGTTTCTGAAAGAAAAGGTAAAATTCGAATGGAAACTTATTGAGTTTATTGTATCAATAAAAAGAATAAAATTATAGCAAAAAGAAAAACTTTCTAACCAGACTTCTTTTTTTACCTATCTTTTTTTTATTTTGATGTATATCAACGCTAATAATGGTTGTAATGAAGGATTTGTGTTTTTCCACAGGCGCTGCTTCTTTCATGGAGAGCATTCAAGAGATGAGGAGACAGCTCTTCAGTCTCAGCCGTTGTCCTCTGACTCACGTTACGTTAACCGAAAAGTCATGGTAATAAAAGTCTCTTGCCCTCTCCAATTTAAGGTCGCAATCCATGTACTCATTTACCTGGTTCCTATTTTGTTTTTTAATTTTTAAATATCTTCCATAGTTGTTCTATTTATTTGTCAGTCAATCACTTGTTATTATTCATAGACTTAATTATATTTCACCTGTAAACCATTGACATCAGACCTAACAGGCACAGAGGGAAGAGTAAGTGCAATTTTTTTCATACCTACCTCAATTTGCTACCACATTGATGAGTGGAAGGACCACTTCCTACTATGTGTGAGGTTAAGCCACATTTGCCGTGGTTAGTCGCCAGATAAGTTTAAATTCTTTCCAGCAGTTGGCATGCTGCTTTTTATCAGACAAAGATTGGCACAATGATTTGCCCCCACACACGCAAATCATTTTGCTGATGATGATAATATTCTATCAACAAAAATGGTATAAGTTATCTTGCATTAAGTAGATTCAAATGCAGTGAGTTTAAATTTTGAAGGGAAAAATAATAAGCTTTCCTGAGCATTATTTGATGTCTATTTTTATGTTGTCCCTGGCATTGTCCTTCCCCTTGGCCAACCTCTTCAATGGACTCAGTCGATGGGATAGGCTTTTCCTTTGTTTCTTCTGAGCCAATATCTGATGGAATGGCAATTAAGAAATGGTTTGGACCCAGAGATTGGATAGAATTGCTGTGTCTTGTAAATGGATCATCTTATGCATGATGATTGCCTGCGTTCCATATGACAGGATTACTTGGCGTAACTGTATTCACACCCATGGGGGCGTTTTATTTATTTCTGGAGACGAACAGTTAAATGTTGGATCCAAACCATAGGTGCATCAGTGTCCCCAGGCCTTGACGAGATCCATTATGATTTTATCCGTCACCTACAGCCCCATGCCGATTTGGTTTTGTTAGGTTTTTAATTAATTTGCATAACCACTAATATCCTTTGCATTTACGAGTTGTGTGGGCTGTTGCTATTTACTAAGCTGGGCCCCCTTAAGGGGCACGGCGATTTGTTTTCCTGGCCGCCGTGTTGACGGGTTTAGCGCCCCGTCCGGTCCTAATTTAACCTCTTGTACTTCTTTCTGACACCCTGTCTTCTTACCCTACTTCCTCACTTTCCTCATGGGCAGCTATACTATTGAAAAGGAGGGTGTCCACCCCTGTGCTTTCTCTCTGACCGGAGAGGAGGCTTATGCCTATGGGTGCAGGGGACTCCCTCTCACCCCGTTCTCTGGAGATACCCTTGGGCGCCTCCCTCTTTCCATCGGCAGTCCCTCCTTTGCTTTCACAGGGTACTGCCAAGAAAGCACGCAGGCGGCCGAATATTGACTCGATAGGGCCAACTCTTTTAAGGGGGCAAGGGATGGCAGGGCCCTTCTGCCCGTGCCTCCTAACGTCCTGCACTCGTGCATTCTGACTACATGGGGCTGGCGTATCTGCCCCCTTCTCTTCCTCGACGGAGGCCAGTTGGCCGGCCCAAGACGAGACTACAATGGATTCCGTGATGTATTGTGCCCTTTTCCCCCAGCCTGAGACAGTAGGATCTTCCAGGGGCTCGAACCTGGGCGGAACCCGAGTCCGCCCCTGTGCGAGCTCCTCACACGCCTCGGGTCCCCGATGTCTCACAATGAAAGGAGAGATCTCCCCCAGCTGATGAGTCCTGTCCATCTGGCTTAGAGGAGGAGAAAAGCGGGTTCCTTCCCACCCTCCTCTCCTACCTACCTACCGATGTGCCATATCCACTTGGACTTTGGCAACCATGGAGCGCCACCTCTTTTTTTGGCTTTCTTCAATAGTTATACTTGGATAGTACCTAGTAAGGGCTCCAATCCTTTTGTGCGATGACTGGGCGATTACCTTCTATGCGCCAGGCCCCCGTAAGGGGCGCGGCGATTTGCCTTTCTGGCCGCCGTGCTGACGGGACTCAGCACCCTGTCCGACCCCAGCTTAGCCTCTTCTTCCTTCAGACACTTGTGTTTCCTCGCTTTTCATACAACCTCTCCCACAACTTTCTCTGGTCAGCCTCTAATTTCACAGTGTGGATGCTGACCTCAGCCAACTATCCCGGATCGGGGCTGAGGGGGGAGGGGACAATGATCCCTCACCCCTCAGCTCCATTTTGGGATGATGGGTTTTTAATATCCTGCTTTATCCCCACCTACATCTTCCTCACCTCCTCTTCCTTTCTATTTTCAAACACTATCCATTTTACGCCGCGTCCAAGGTGGAGCCGCCATGCTGAGGGACTGCCAAGCCACCAGGCGGGAGGGGTGGTCCAAAATGGTGGCACCTGGCTCTGCCAGGCCTGTACTCACCCTTCGCAGAGCGGGCCACTGCGGGGGGTGATTAGCGTTTGCAATCCCGTTAAAAAAAAGGGGTCACCATGCCCAATGATGATAACTTACAAAAAACAAATTCTCCCCATTTCCCCGTTAAGAACGATGGAGCCGCCCTCAGGAAGCTCCACATAAAAAAATGGAGGTCTTCCCCCCACCTTTGGTTTCCCAGAGGACCCTCCATAACTCTTCAAACGGAGAGGAGGCTTACTCCTCTCCAGTGCCTATCCCTTAAGGGGCGTGACGATTTGCCTCCCTGGCCGCCGTGCTGACGGGACTCAGCGCTCCGACCGGCCACAACTTAGCCTCTTCTTACTTTTGCTTCTGTACGGGTCAACAGATGCGCCCACTGGGGGGCTATCGTCTGCAGGACCGTGCCTTAGAGGAGGTTTGGTTCCCCGGGTCGTGATTTTGTTTCTGGGAGGTCTTAGCACCGCAGTCCAGAGAATCTCCGTTATGCGGCTCCGCTGTTTTTAAAATGACAGTGGTAGTCGGGGGGCGGGTTACCCCGTCTGGGCTGTATGGGCGCTTTTTGGACTTACGATGACGATTTGGTGTATGCCCTCGCCTCCAGGGGCTGCCCAAAATAAAATATATATTTATATGGGTAAATTTGACAAACATAACTCCCAGAGACCGGGTCTCTGGTCATTGTGCCTTGAACCCTGACGGTAGACGCTTTTATCCTTTTGGGTCAGAAGTCGACCCTGAGTTAGATTATGACCGATTTTTGGTCTTGAAAGCGAACGATAGTCCTCTTAGTAAGGCTGACATCTTCGACGGCTACGAGGATTTTGTTGAGAAATGTGGCGGACCTGCCCAAATGGGGCCACGTAATGATTGCGCATTGATAGTCGAGGCAAAATCAAGCGAGCAGCATCTGCGGATTAAGACCCTACAGTCTTTAGCTTCTGTAGACATTCCTCTGCTTCACACCTAACATTTAACACCAGTAAAGGTGTTATCCGATCGGGAGAGTTAATAGATTACGATGTTGACAGGCTGGTATCAAAACTTACCAATCAGAAGGTTGTATGTGCCCACCGCATTTCCAGATTTGTGAATGGCGCTAGGTTACCTACCGCCACCATAATCCTGACCTTCAACAGATTGGAACCGCCCAAGTACGTTAAGGATGGCTATCTTAACATCCCAATCAAGCCTTACGTTGAAAACCCACGGCGATGCTTCCATTGCCAACGCTTTGGCCATGTAAGCAAGTTTTGTAAACAGGCAAGGTTGTGTGTGAATTGTGGATCGGATTATCACGGGACGCCCTGTTCCTGACAGCCGTGCTGCCCTAACTGGTGGAGAACACCCTGCAACATCACAGCAATGCACTTTCTTTCTCTATGAGAGGGAAGTCATTGCCATTAGAAACAAGAACAAGGTCAGTTTTAAAGAGGCCAGAAGAAGAGTAAAGAAGATGTATGTCCAACCTGGTGTGAGCTTTTCTGATGCTCTGCGTTCTACCGGGCCAAAAAAAGGGAGAAGCCAGAGACCTCCTACTGGTTCTCCTGTGCCTGACCAGGTAAAAAGTCCTCCCCGTCCTAAACGTACATCTCCTCGTGATGAACACTCTTGGTCAGCACCCCCGTAAGGGGCGCGGCGATTTGCCATCCTGGCCGCCGTGCTGACGGGACTCAGCACCCTGTCCGACCCCAGCTTAGCCTCTTCTTCCTTCAGACACTTGTGTTTCCTCGCTTTTCATACAACCTCTCCCACAACTTTCTCTGGTCAGCCTCTAATTTCACAGTGTGGATGCTGACCTCAGCCAACTATCCCGGATCGGGGCTGAGGGGGGAGGGGACAATGATCCCTCACCCCTCAGCTCCATTTTGGGATGATGGGTTTTTAATATCCTGCTTTATCCCCACCTACATCTTCCTCACCTCCTCTTCCTTTCTATTTTCAAACACTATCCATTTTACGCCGCGTCCAAGGTGGAGCCGCCATGCTGAGGGACTGCCAAGCCACCAGGCGGGAGGGGTGGTCCAAAATGGTGGCACCTGGCTCTGCCAGGCCTGTACTCACCCTTCGCAGAGCGGGCCACTGCGGGGGGTGATTAGCGTTTGCAATCCCGTTAAAAAAAAGGGGTCACCATGCCCAATGATGATAACTTACAAAAAACAAATTCTCCCCATTTCCCCGTTAAGAACGATGGAGCCGCCCTCAGGAAGCTCCACATAAAAAAATGGAGGTCTTCCCCCCACCTTTGGTTTCCCAGAGGACCCTCCATAACTCTTCAAACGGAGAGGAGGCTTACTCCTCTCCAGTGCCTATCCCTTAAGGGGCGTGACGATTTGCCTCCCTGGCCGCCGTGCTGACGGGACTCAGCGCTCCGACCGGCCACAACTTAGCCTCTTCTTACTTTTGCTTCTGTACGGGTCAACAGATGCGCCCACTGGGGGGCTATCGTCTGCAGGACCGTGCCTTAGAGGAGGTTTGGTTCCCCGGGTCGTGATTTTGTTTCTGGGAGGTCTTAGCACCGCAGTCCAGAGAATCTCCGTTATGCGGCTCCGCTGTTTTTAAAATGACAGTGGTAGTCGGGGGGCGGGTTACCCCGTCTGGGCTGTATGGGCGCTTTTTGGACTTACGATGACGATTTGGTGTATGCCCTCGCCTCCAGGGGCTGCCCAAAATAAAATATATATTTATATGGGTAAATTTGACAAACATAACTCCCAGAGACCGGGTCTCTGGTCATTGTGCCTTGAACCCTGACGGTAGACGCTTTTATCCTTTTGGGTCAGAAGTCGACCCTGAGTTAGATTATGACCGATTTTTGGTCTTGAAAGCGAACGATAGTCCTCTTAGTAAGGCTGACATCTTCGACGGCTACGAGGATTTTGTTGAGAAATGTGGCGGACCTGCCCAAATGGGGCCACGTAATGATTGCGCATTGATAGTCGAGGCAAAATCAAGCGAGCAGCATCTGCGGATTAAGACCCTACAGTCTTTAGCTTCTGTAGACATTCCTCTGCTTCACACCTAACATTTAACACCAGTAAAGGTGTTATCCGATCGGGAGAGTTAATAGATTACGATGTTGACAGGCTGGTATCAAAACTTACCAATCAGAAGGTTGTATGTGCCCACCGCATTTCCAGATTTGTGAATGGCGCTAGGTTACCTACCGCCACCATAATCCTGACCTTCAACAGATTGGAACCGCCCAAGTACGTTAAGGATGGCTATCTTAACATCCCAATCAAGCCTTACGTTGAAAACCCACGGCGATGCTTCCATTGCCAACGCTTTGGCCATGTAAGCAAGTTTTGTAAACAGGCAAGGTTGTGTGTGAATTGTGGATCGGATTATCACGGGACGCCCTGTTCCTGACAGCCGTGCTGCCCTAACTGGTGGAGAACACCCTGCAACATCACAGCAATGCACTTTCTTTCTCTATGAGAGGGAAGTCATTGCCATTAGAAACAAGAACAAGGTCAGTTTTAAAGAGGCCAGAAGAAGAGTAAAGAAGATGTATGTCCAACCTGGTGTGAGCTTTTCTGATGCTCTGCGTTCTACCGGGCCAAAAAAAGGGAGAAGCCAGAGACCTCCTACTGGTTCTCCTGTGCCTGACCAGGTAAAAAGTCCTCCCCGTCCTAAACGTACATCTCCTCGTGATGAACACTCTTGGTCAGCACCCCCGTAAGGGGCGCGGCGATTTGCCATCCTGGCCGCCGTGCTGACGGGATCCAGCGCCCCGTCCGGCCCCAGCTTAGCCTCTCTTCCTTCCTTCAGATAGCCTGTATTCCTATCCTACCTCGTCGCTTTTCATACAACCTCTCCCACAACTTTCTCTGGTCAGCCTCTAATTTCACAGGGTAGAAGCTGACCTTCTTCTCAGCCAATCGTCCCGGATCGGGGCTGAGGGGGGAGGGGACAATGTCCCCTAACCCCTGAGCTCCGGTCTGGGGTGGTTGGCTTTTAACAACCTGCTTCATCCCCACCCATACCTTCCTCACATCCCTTTTCCTCTCCTCTTCACATTCTATCTGTTTTACGCCGTGTCTAAGGTGGAGCCGCCATGCCGAAGGACTGCCAGGCCACCAGGCGGGAGGGGTGGTCCCAAATGGCGGCGCCTGGCTCTGCCGGGCCTGTAAGCACCTCTTGCAGTGCGGGCTACTGCAAGAGGTGGTGAGCGATTGCGTCCCGTAAAACAAAGAGGGTCACCATGCCCAATGATGAAACAAAAAACCATCTCCCCTTAATTCCCCCTTGCTCATCGACGGAGCCGCCCTCGGGCAGCTCCAGCAAAAAAATGGAGGTCCCCCCTCCTGTGCTTGCACAGGGGACCCTCCATATTTCTCTAACCGGAGAGGAGGCTTACTCCTCTCCTTCGCCTACGGGTGCAGGGGACTCCCCCTCACCCCCTTCTCTGGAGGTGCTTTCGGGCACCTCCCTTTTCCCAGCGGCAGTCCCCTCTTTTCTTTCCAAGGGGACTGCCAAGAAAGCCAGCAGGCAGCCCTTAGCCAGCCGCTCCCCATCAAAGCGGCTCGGTAGGGCAAACCCCCTTAGGGGGGAGAGGCAAGCCAGGCCCCTTCGGTCGCTTCCCTCAAAAGACCTGCTGGCAAGAATTTTAAACCTTGCTGGGGTCAAGGCCTGTGCCTCCCCACACAAGACTGGCGACACTGCCAAGGGGACCTGTGATGTCCTGGGAGGGGATGGCCAACTGGAGGCCCCTCCTGTGATAAACATGGTCTTTGAGGAGACCCAGCCTCAGACGGTAGGGCCTTCCATGGGGGGGGATTCGGGCTCGGCGCCAAGCACCGAACCCGAATCCGCCCCTATGCAAGGTCCTCCTCAAATGGCTAAGGGCTCCGAGGCAGTAAAAGGAGGGGAGGGATCTCCTCCGACAGGTGCCCCTACGACAACCAGGACCTTCTCCATTTCGGAGAGGGACCTGGCTGAGGCCGGTCCATCTGGCCTGGGGGCTTCTGCCGGCGGAGGTGAAAAGCGGGTTCATTCCCCGCCCTCCTCTCCAAAAAAGAAAAAGACAAAGAAGACTCAAAGGACGAAAAAGACTCGGGGCTCCTCTCCATCCGCGGGGGCTGCGGGGACGGATGGGTCTGCTGCCACTTTGGTAGGCGACCAAGCCAAGATCGGCACATCCGGCCCCTCTACCCCCTCGTGTGCGGAGCCCCTGACCAAGACTAACACCAAAAGTGCACAGGGCGGAGCCTCGATGACATCGGGGCCCCTGATTCAGAGGTTACCTGGCGTTTTCGAGCCCGCTGGCTTCAAACGCTTCCTCGTTATTCGCTCCACTGATGGCACCATGTTGTCCAAGGGCAACATGATCCATCAGAGGAGAGGATTAGCTAGTGCAATTGGTAGAGAGCCGAAGGTGACCCGTTTCTCGGACGGCAGCCTTCTGGCGAATGCGGCGAATCCCGCCGAGGCGGCCAAGATAAGTGCTCTTCGGACACTTCATGGCACCCCGGTGAGTGTGACGCCGCACTCTACCATGAACTTTGTGAAAGGAGTAGTTTATGCGAGGGAACTCGTTGACTACTCCATTGAGGACATCACCCTAGAGCTGGCCGACCATGGGGCGGTCAAGGTCGAACGTGTGATGAGAAAACAGGGAGGGGCTTCGAGACCCACCCCTACACTCTTCGTCACGTTCGACAGTGACAAGCTCCCTGAGTCGGTGCGTGCCGGTTGGTACCGCTACCGCGTGAAGGCATTCGTGCCACTGCCGCGGCGGTGCTATTACTGTCACCGCTTCGGCCATACGAATCGCTCATGTAGACGTGCAAAGTCGGGGTCACCCGAAGTCTGTGTAAATTGCTCCAAGGTCGCACACGATAAGTCCAAATCGTGTGTGGCCAAGTGTGTCAATTGCGGAGAGCCGCACCCTGCTTCTTCGAAGCAATGTGGTGCATATCTCCTGGAGAAAGAAATCCTGGCCGTTCAGGCCCAGGATAGACTCTCATTCCGCGAGGCTAAGGACTTGGTCCTGGCGCGCCCAGCTCTGCCTGGGACGTCATATGCCTCAGTAGTTCGAAAGGCACCCTCTGCTCCTGGCCCATCCAGGCCAACGAGCACGGTTGTTTCCGCGCCCATTCGGAGCCCTTCTGCGGGCTCTACCCAACCCGGGCGCTCCCCTGGTAGAGCTGGCGGCAAAAAGGGTTCACACCCAGCCCCGGCTAAAACCAGGGCTCCCCCCCTCTTCCCCCAGCGTGACCAGTTCCCGTAAGGCGAAACGGCCACGCGCCTCCACAGAGTCGTTAGACTCACAGGAGGCAACACCCCTGAAGATGGTCGCTAGGCCATCTTCGGCCGTTCCTAAAGCTGTCCCCCGAAAGGAGGACAGCAACAAAGGAGCTTCGGCTCCTTCGCCCACGCCCTGAGATGGAGCGAGTGGCTCGGAGACGGTGGTTCCTCGAAAAGAGGGCCCCTTGCCTCCGAAGCCGCAGAGCCCGCCTAAGGTTTCGAGGCGGAGGGAGGAAAAGACTCGCATGGCGAGGTCAACCTCCCCCAATAAGTCCTCGAAGGCGACAGCGCTTTGTCCGGCCAACAGCGCCCGGGGTTCTGCCCCCGGGAAGCGTACGGCCATTCCCGTGAGGGTCTTCAATTCGAGGAGGGCCCCCGCGTCTCCTCCGAGCTAGGCCTGGAGGGCATATTCCTTCAATGGAATTGCCGTGGACTCCGGGCCAACTGGGAGGAGCTGCGGAGGCTCGCCTCGTCCCGTTCTCCGTTAGCTATTTTTTTGCAGGAGACCATGCTAGGCGCGTGCCCCCTGCCTGCCCTCCCGGGGTATAAGGGTCTTGAGACCCCACCACCGCGGGATGGCCGGGCTGGGGGATGCGCGGTTTAGACCCGGCATGATGTCTCCGTTCTTCCTTTCTCTTTAGATACCTCCTTACAGGCAGTGGCTGTGCAGCTACACCTGGATAGGAGGTATACTATCATTTCTGCGTACATTCCACCGTCAGCTGACTTCGACGCGGGCGACTTCCGCAGCGTGGTGGCACGGTTGCCGAGGCCCTATCTCTTGCTTGGAGATCTGAACGGCAGGCATCCTCTCTGGGGAGATTACTCCATAAATCCCAGGGGACAAGTCCTTGCCGATCTGATCGAAGAGCTTGAGATGGGTGTCCTAAACGTGGATGAGTTTACGCATCACTGTCCGAGAACCGCTTCATTTTCTTGCCTTGACCTATCTTTGTGCTCTTCGGATGCACAGCCTGATTTTGATTGGGGGGTGGTCGATGACCTCCATGGTAGTGATCACTTTCCCATTCAAATATAATTTTCAGGGCAACTGCCGCCTGAGAGACCACCTCGGTGGTGCTTGGCGCGGGCGCGGTGGCCTGCATTTCAGGAAATGACTGAATTCTCTATCTCAGTCGAGGAGTTTAGGTCGGTAGATGAGGCCGTTGAGTTCTTCTCCGGCAACCTCATCGCCGTGGGCCTGACTACTATTCCTAGGACGTCTGGCCGTTTTGCACGCCGACCACTCACATGGTGGTCGGCCGAGTGTGAGACGACCCTCAAACAGAAGCGTTATGCCTACATGCGCTATAAGCGCCGCCCGAACGATTTCACTGTCGCTGAATTTCGTCGGGCTAGGGCTAGGTTCCGGTATATTTCGAAGCACGCCCGCCGCTCTTCTTGGCGGGCATACGTGTCTTCACTTAACGGGAAGACCCCTTTAGCTGAGGTGTGGAAGCGAGTCAAAAGGATTCGGGGCAAGTTCTCGCAGGACCCCCCCTCCCGTTCTCCAGGAGAATGGGACCGCAATCTCGGACCCCGCGTCCGTGGCGGAATCCTTAGCGACCGCTTTCTCCGCATTCTCTAGCCGTGATGCTGCTCCGCCAGCATTCAATGCACGTCGTGATGTCGCAGAAGGCCGCCGACTGGACTTTACCTCCAGAGGCGGAGAACCCTTCAACGACAAGTTTACTGTGAGTGAGTTGCGTTCCGCTCTCGCTTCGTGCGCGGACACCGCCCATGGTCCGGACGATGTCCCGTACGCCATGCTTCGACACCTGGGTGAGCGAGGCATGGCCTTTCTGTTAGATCTGTTCAACAGGATCTGGGTGGAAGGTCTTCTCCCAGACTCCTGGCGAATCGCTACTGTGCTCGCCTTTCGCAAGCCGGGGAGAGATCACTCTACTCCGACCGGTTTCCGCCCAATCTCTCTAACCTCTTGCGTGTGCAAGTTGATGGAGAAATTGGTAAATGTTAGATTAGCCTATTTCCTGGACAGCGGAGGCCATCTGTCTTCTGCACAGTGCGGCTTCCGTAAGTTCCACTCCACGTCGGATGCTCTGCTCCGACTGGAAAATGCCGTCTGCGAGGCTTTCCTTCGTAGACAGCACTACGCCACGGTGTTTTTTGATCTGTAGAAGGCCTATGATACCGCATGGCGATACGGTATCATGGAGACTCTCCACACGATGGGGGCGAGGGGACGCCTCCCAATGTTTATATGTGAATTTTTGCGAGATCGTCGATTCCGCGTACGGGTGGGGGGAGCCCTCTCTGCCCCAAAGGAGCAGGAAGAGGGTGTCCCGCAGGGAAGTGTCCTCAGTGTCACACTCTTTGCCCTGAGCATCAACGGCATCACCTCGGTTCTGCCAGAAGATGTTCTCGCTACGCTCTACGTGGACGACCTTTCTATCTCTTTTGGCGCGGCCCAGATGCCAACTCTGGAGCGTTGACTCCAACAGGCATTGAACCGCGTCTCTCGCTATGCCGAAGCGCACAGGTTTCGGTTTTCTTTGGCCAAGACTAAGGTGGTGCACTTCTGCCGCCATCCACGGCTTCACCCCGACCCAGATTTGTTTCTTAATGGGGTGCGCCTGGATGTGGTTGAGTCGCACCGTTTCCTTGGTCTTGTATTCGACCGACGCCTCACCTGGGAGGCTCATATTCGCAGCCTTAGAGTCTCTTGTACCCGCGCCATGGACATTCTCCGTTCCGTGACGTTCAGCGCTTGGGGCGCTGATAGGGCTACCGCCTTACTTTTTTATCGATCCTTTGTTCGCTCGAAGCTCGACTACGGATGCGAGTTTTATGCATCCGCAGCCGAGCGTTTATTGCGGAAGGTGGATTCGATCTACCACACCGGCCTTCGCCTTGCGACCGGTGCCTTCCGCACTTCCCCCATTGAGAGCCTGTTGGTCGATGCTGGGGAGATGCCACTCGCTCTGCGCCGCGTGCAGTGCATCACTCGCTTGTACGCGCGAGCCCGGCGCCTCCCTCAGTCGCCAACAGCTCTCACTGCATCCGCACCTGATCTCGATGGTGCCTATGCCGCCGAGAGACGCCAGTCATACCCTAAGCCCTTTGGGTTTAGGGCCAGGAAACTCCTTCGAGAGCTAGATATAGCTCTCGGGCCGGTGGCGCCCCTGGTTCTGCCCAGGACGCCACCCTGGAGGGTACCACATTTGGCTATTTGTCGCCACGCCTCTGCTCCCAAAGCTTGTACTGCGCCGGGAGTATTGCGTTCGACCTTTTTGGAGCACACATCGTGTCACGCTGGTACCGTGCCAGTGTATACGGATGGCTCCAAGTCCCAAGAGGGGGTCGGCTTCCACGCCGTATTCCCTCTGTTTGAAGTCAGCGGGGCTCTACCAGGCGCTGCGTCTGTCTTCACGGCCGAGCTGGTGGCAATACACCACTCGTTACGGGAGATTACGCGACGTGCCCGGTTCGTAGACCGGATTGTGATCTATAGCGACTCACAAAGCGCCCTGAGTGCTCTCGGGGCATTGGAATCTCCGCATCCCCTGGTTCGCGATATCCGTGACGCCACGGTTTTGGCGAGCCGGGCAGATGTCGAGATTATCTTCTGCTGGGTTCCTGGACATGTAGGAATTGCGGGGAATGAGCGCGCCAAAGAGTCCGCGAGGACTCTGCGACCGGACCAGCGTTTCGCTCTTCCTCACACCGACTACATGGCAGGAATACGGGCAGCTCTTCGGACTGCTTGGCAAAGAAGATGGAGGACGGTCGAAGGGAATTTAAAGTTGCGTGCCATTGCGCCGCGACTGTTCCCATGGACCTATCCCCCAATGCCGCGGCGGCTTCAGGTTGCTTTCTGTCGTCTCCGAATCGGACACACTCGTGTGACGCATCGCTATCTGATGGAGCGTTCGCCTGCGCCCTATTGCAACGACTGCGTCGTCCCCCAGACTGTTCGGCACATTCTTGTCGAATGTCCCAGTCTGGGTGATCTTCGCGCACGATACCTGTCCCAGTACCGGGATGGGCGGGGTCGCTACCGCCTGTCCCTTGTGCTTGGGACAGATTCGTGCACACTGACTTGTGGACTTGTTGACTTCTTGGGGGAGGCCGGCCTTCTCCCTATTATTTAAGCAAGGTTTGTTTGTTTTTTTTGTTGTTTTTTTTGCATTTGTTTTGTTTTTTTGTTGTTTTTTTTCTTTAGTTGCACGCTCCTGCTTGGGGTGTTGTTGTTTTTTTTCTCTCTCTTTAATTTCATTTTAAAGTAGCCTAGAACTAGGCCAGTTTTAATACGGCGACTAATGCCCAAGTAGGCAGTCGCCAGATGAGCTCTTAAAAAAAATATAAAAAAAAATCTTGGTCAGCACCTAACAGTGCTTCTGGTTTCCCAACAGTGGTTAAGCACCTTGCTACCGCTCCAGAACATGTGGATGTTGATCATGTTGGTCCTCAGGTGAAATTCATTCCACCTCTGGACATTCACCCTGCCCCTAAAGGACCAAGCTCTTCTTCAGCTCCAAAACAAGTTATCACTCCACCCCCCCTTGTTGATACTGCTTTGGAATTCCTTCGATCCCTGAATGAGAAGGAGCCAACCTTTGCTCCTTCCCAGGAGCCAGCTGTTGTAGAAGTTACCCCCTTATCTGAGGAGGACTCTCAAAAACTCTCACGACGCAGGAGCTTGCTTCTTTCCCCCATTTGGGGTGTTTTTTTTCGTTTCTTTATTTTTATTTTAAAGTAGCCTAGAACTAGGCCAGTTTTTATACGGCGACTACTGCCCATTGAGGCAGTCGCCAGATGAGATAAAAAAAAAATCAAAAACTCACAACTTTTGCCGATGTCCTCGCCACCACCATCGCCTCTACCATCCCAACTAATACCACCAGCTGTGTCAACATCGTCTGTTCCCTCGACACCTGAACTGAGCCCTGGAGTTGCTTCTATCTCTGCTTCTCCAGTGAAGACAGTTCTCTTCACCTCTTAAAGAAAAACCAAAGGCAAAACTCAAGCTTCCGATCCCTCCTTTGTCATACTCCAAGCCTAAGGCTAGTATGACACGAACTACTTCCGCTGTTAGTTCAAATCCAAAATCCCCCTACCCGTAAGGGTAGGAAGAAATCTACCGTTATACTTAAACGGTAACAATGTTTCCAATTATTCATTGGAACCTCCAAGGTCTCTTCCCTAAATGGGATGAGTTCAAGCTCCTGCTTAATGATTACAATCCCGATTGTATTGCTTTACAGGAGACTTGCTTGGATACTCGCAGAGTACCCAACATTTCGGGTTTTGTGGGATATTATAAGAACCCCGGAAAACCAATTCATGGTTCTGCTGTTTTTGTTAACAACAGGCTATCCCACAACCAGCTCTCTCTTAACACAGACCCGCAGGCGGTTGCTGTCCGCCTGTTTTCCAGTCGCCATTATTCGGTCTGTTCACTGTATCTTCCTCCTGACGAGGAAAGAGATACAGCTGTTTTAACTACAAAGATAACTATTTTAATTTCTCAACTCCCTCCTCCCTTTTTATTGATTGGCGACTTTAATGGTCGACACCCCCTTTGGGGGGACCATGATAACAACCCTAGAGGAAATATGATTGAGAGATTTCTGGGCAGTAATGATGTCTGCTTTCTTAACGATGGCAGCCACACATCATTTCACATCCAGACAAATAGCTTCTCATGTGTGGACTTGTCTTTGTTCACTAAGCTGTAGAGCTGATTTTGACTGGGCAGTGGATCCTGACTTGCGAGACAGTGATCACTTTCCCATTATAATAACACCATGTACAGGTAATCCTCCTTCACTACCTAGCAAAAGATGGAATACAAAAAAAAGCAAACGCCTAAGTTTAGGCACCTCTCGAGCCATGATGGGTCCTTCCCTCATGAAGATATTGATGATCTCTAGCCCACGTCAATCATGCAGCTAATTCCTCCATCCTGCTCTCTGGCTCAACTGCTCGTGGACCACAATTGCCCTGTTGGTCTGCTGAATGCTCAAGAGTTGTCACTGAATGTAAACATGCCCTCCGACGTTACCATCGGTGCCCCACGATGGTAAAGAAACTTGCTCTTAACCGAGCAAGGCAGCACGGCAACGCACCCTTCGACGAGCTCGAAAGACCTCGTTGGATTGTTACATCGCATCGATATGTTGGCAAACCCTGTAGACAAAATTTAGAAGAGGGTCAAAAAGCTATTGGGGAAATCCAATGGCTTTACAGCTCTTAACATTGTTCAGGCCGGAGAACTGTTGGGAGACTTGTCCCATATTTCCGATGTTTTGGCCGAATTGTTTGCTAATATTTCAAGCCCAGACAACTATTCCATCCAATTCCAGTGCTTTGGGCTCGAACAGGAGCAGCATGCTATCAACCCTATGGAGCCTAACATGGATAATGAGCCTTATAACCGGCTCTTTTCTATCCATGAGCTTCATAATGTACTGAAGCTCTGTGGATCCACTGCACCCGGATCGGATGGCGTTTTCTATGATATGATTAGGAATATGCATACATCACTCCTCTCACATCTGGACATCTATAACTTCATCTAGATTAGGGGCTGCTTCCCTTCTATATGGAGGGAGGCTGTGGTTTTACCTTTCCGAAAACCAAGAAAGGATGGGACGGAACTCACCCATTACTGCCCCATTGCCCTTAATAGTTGTCCATGTAAATTGTTTGAGATGATGATAAATACAAGACTCGTCTGCTTTTTGGAGACAAACCATCTTATATCTTCCTCCCCATCAGAGTTCAGGAAAAAAACAGAGTACCATCGACCTGCTTGTTAGAATGGAGTCTTATATAAGAGATGCTTTTTCAAAGAGGCAGCATTCTGTTGCTGTTTTCTTTGATATTGAGAAAGCATATGATACCACTTGGAGGCGTGGTATCCTTAAGCAACTCCATGATTGGGGCCTGCGGGGTTTTCTCCCCAGGTTTGTCGAGCAATTCCTCATGTGGCACACACTACGTGTAAAAGTTATAAATGCCCTATCAGAGCCCGTAGAGCAAGTTGAGGGTGTGCCACAGGGAAGTGTCCTCGTGTCACTTACTTCTCTGTGGCCATCAATAGTATTATCGCAAATCTCCCACCTGAGATTTCCTCAACTCTATATGTGGATGACTTAGCGCTTATCTGTTCATCGCCTAGACTTCCATTTGTCATCCATAAGCTACAGCGGGTTATAAATACCGTAGCTGATAATGCTTCTTCCAAGGGCTTCCCCAGTAAAGACCAAGGCTGTCCAATTTTGCAATCATAGATCGGTGACATGGGACCCTCCCCATTTGTCACTCTATGGTGTCCCTGTCACCTTTGGGCCTCATTTCAGATTTCTAGGGGTCATCTTTGATTCGAGGCTTTCTTGGAGGCCTCATTTGGATGCTTTGAAAAGGTCTTGTCTGAAGAGAATGGACATAATGAAATTATTGTCACACACTTCTCGGGGAAGTGATCGACGCACCCTTTGGCTTCTGTATTCAGCATTGGTCCAGTCAAAGCTGGACTATGGGCCACAGGTGCACTCCTCTGCATCCCCTGTGTGGAGTCTTTATGCACAGAACGGGGCTCTACCTCTTCCTTTTCACAGGCTCAAGTCTAGCCTCAAATATCTTTTTAGATTTGAACAATTTCCATGGTCGCCAGTATATGAGTGCACCTTCAATTTGTGAACAGTGGCCGCATATGATAGATTTCCATCCCTGGCTCGCCCCTTTGCTCTGCGCATGGCCGAGCACACAGGACGTCTAAGGGAGTTTTCAATACCAAAGATTCCTCCATGGCTCATACCACCTGTAGTGGTATGCAAGGGGCTTACTTGTAGGCCCAAGGATCAGTTCTTGCCTGTAGCCTTGAGAACCATGTATGATCAACACTCCTCCCACCATCGGCCTAGCACCTTTGTGTTCACCGACGGGTCCAAGTCATCGGATGGAGTTGGAGCTGCTGCTGTCTTCCCATCTCAGACAGCATTGGTTCGCCTACCAAGTGCAGCTTCTGTTTTCACAGCAGAACTTGTTGCCATTCTTGCCGCACTTTTTTTATTGCTCCTATGCCATCTGGTTGTCTTACAACTTTCTCTGACTCCCTTAGTTCTCTGGAGGCATTAGGTTCTTTTGGTTCTAGCCATCAGCTGGTTTCCAAGATCCAGCGGTCGCTTTTTTATCTTTCTCCTATTCATAAGATTTCTTTTTGCTGGGTACCCAGTCACGTGGGCATCCCAGGTAATGAAAGGGCGGATGCTGCGGCCAAGGAGGCAACATCATTGGGGACACCCCCATCAGCCCCAGTCCCACTTCGTGATGTCTATTCCCTCATGACCGGATATGTAGTCGGCTTATGGCAGAAGATGTGGGATGAGCTTCCTCCCACCAAGCTCCATTCCATAAAACCTTCAGTCCTCCCATGGCCGCGTACCATGAGACCACGTAGCCTGGAGGTTATTTTGTCCCGACTGAGGATAGGCCATTGCCGCCTCACTCATGGGCACTTGATGAATGGGCAGCCCCCATCTTTATTCATCCTGTGCGGGGTGCAGCTGTCCATACTTCACATCTTTGCCGAGTGTTCCCTTTTGAGAAATCTTGGGAGGATGGTCTTCCCTTTCATTACTGGGCAGATGCCCCCCCAACAGGTTCTGTGGCATCTTGTCTGAGACTCTTGTCTCTTTTAGTGTGAATAGAATTTTTAAATTTTTAGAAGAATCTAATCTTTTAGCCAAAATTTAATATATTGTTTCATGATTTTATATTCTCTGTTCTTGTATCTATTGTTGATCCATCTATAGTTTATGTTTTTATCCTTTGTTGAATTCTCAATAGTTTATTTTTTATATCCTTTTACACCCCTTGATGGTTTTAAATTCCTGTACCTCAATTCTATTGATTTTATCTTCATAGCTATATTTTTGTATATTCTCCAGATGTCTATATTTTTATTGAGAACACTCATGCAAATTACCCGTCCTTGAATTTGGCTGCGGGCTAGTCCGTTAGGGCTTTGCAACATTTATTTTCGGCACTATTATAGCGTACGAGAAGTGCAGGTGAAGGCTTAAAATCTTTGTTTGAGTGGAGTCTTCTTTTGAGACTCAGGATGGCCGAGTGGATTCGCCGCTGGCTAACAGTGGTCCAGCGACGCGGGAAGCTGTTCGCAACTCGCCTACACCATTATTTTTTTTTTGCTCCTTTTCCTACTCCCCTCTATCTACAATGGTGCCCAGACCCGGGAGGGGGAGCGTTATCCCTTGGATAACATTTCCAAATGGGCTCTCTTCATTTCTTCAAAATACACTCTGCTTGTACGAGAAGTGCAAGCCAGCGGCTTAAAAGCTTTGTTTGAATGAGTCTGAGCGTTTTTTTGAGACTCAGGATGGCGGAGTGGATTCGCCGCTGGCTAACAGTGGTCCAGTGACGCGGGAAGCTGTTCGCAACTCGTCTACGCTATTATTTTTTTTATTGCCCCCCTTTTCCTATTCCCCTCTATCTACACTATTCATCATTTCTCCAGTGCCTACGGGTGCAGGGGGCTCCCCCTCACCCCCTTCATTTGAGTCACCATGTAACTCCATCTCAAATCTGGCAGTCCCGCCTTTGCTTTCACAGGTGATTGCCAGGAAAACCAGCAGGCAGCTCATATCCGGCCGCTCTCCGTTGAAGCGGTTCGGTAGGGCAAACCCCCTTAGGGGGGAGAGGGAAGAAAGAGCCCATCAGCCGCATCCCTCTAAAGACCTGCTGGCCCGAATATTGAATCTAGCGTGGGTGAAGGCCTATGCCCACCAAAAGAACATGGACGAGCCTGACATGACCTGTGATGTCATGGAGGGGGGGGGGCAAATGGAGCCCCCCCCTCCCTCCTGAGATAGACATGCAACCTGACGCAGCCCAACCTCAGAATGTTGCGCCTTCCATGGGGGCGGATTCGGGCTCGGCATCAAACACCGAGCCCGAGTCTCCTCCTCTGCGGGGCCCTCGCCAGAGGGGTCAGGCTGCTAAGAAAGCACAAGTAGGGGAGGGATCTCCTGTTCCGGCCGATGCCCCCACGACTGCTGGGACCTTCACCATCTCAGCGAAGGACCTTGCAGAGGCCGGCCCATCTGGCCTGGCGGCTCCTGCTGTGGGGAGGGAGAAGCGGGTCCATTCCCCGTCCTCCACTCCTAAAAGGAAAAGATCTAATTAAATAAAGACGGGGGGGGGGGGTCTCTTCTCCCTCCACGGGGGCCGCGGGGACGGACGAGGCCGTTACCATCCTTGAACACGACCAAGCCAAGATCGGCACTTTCGGCCCCGGCGCTCGTCTGGGCGGGGAATCCCAAAATAAGACCAAAAGTGCGCAGAGCAGAGCCTCGATTACGTCGGGGCCCCCTCATTCAGAGATTACCTGGCGTTTTCGAGCCCGCTAGCTTCAAGCGCTTCTTAGTTATTCGCTCCACTGATGGCAGCATGTTGGCTAAGGGCAACATGATCCATCAGAGAAGAGCTTTACTTGCATGATTGGTAGAGAGCCGAAGGTGACCCGTTTCTCGGATGGGAGCCTTATGGCGAATGTGGCGGATCCCTCCGAGGCGGCCAAGATAAGTGCTCTTCTTCGGACAATTGATGGCACCCCGGTGACTGTGACGCCGCACTCTACCATGAACTTTGTGAAAGGAGTAGTTTATGCGAGGGAACTCCATAGAAGATATCACTCTAGAGGGGCCTCGAGACCCACCCCTACACTCGTCCTCACATTCGACTGTGACAAGCTCCCTGAGTCGGTGCGTACCGGTTGGTACCGCTACCGCGTGAAGGCATTTGTGCCACTGCCGCGGAGGTGCTATTACTGTCACCGCTTCGGCCATACGAATCGCTCATGTAAATTACTCCAAGGCCGCACACGATAAGTCTAAATCGTGTGTGGCCAAGTGCGTCAATTGCGGAGAGCCGTACCCTGCTTCTTCGAAGCAATGTGGTACATATCTCCTTGAGAAAGAAATCCTGGCCGTTCAGGCTCCGGATCGTCTCTCATTCCACGAGGCTAAGGACTTGGTCCTGGCGCGCCCAGCTCTGCCTGGTACGTCTTACGCCTCAATGCTAAGAAAGCCACCCTCTGTTACTGGCCCATCCAGGCCAACGAGCACGGTTGTTAACGCGCCTATTCGTAGCCCTTCTGCGGGTTCTACTCAACCCGGGCGCTCCCCTGGTAAAGCTGGCGGCAGAAAGGGTTCACACCCAGCCCCGGCTAAAACCAGTGCTCCCCCCCCCTTCCCCCAGCGTGACCGTTTCCCATAAGGCGAAGCGGCCACGCGCCTCCACCGAGTCGTTAGTCTCACAGGAGGCAACACCCCTGAAGTTCGTCGCCAAGCCATCTTCAAGGGTTCCTAAAGCTGTCCCCCAAACGGAGGACAGCAAGAAAAGTGCTTCGGCTCCTTCGCCCACGCCTAGTGGTGGACTGAGTGGCTCGGAGACGGTGGATCCTCGAAAAGAGGGCCCCCCGCCTCCCAAGCCGCAACGCCCGCCTATGGTTTCGAGGCGGAGGGAGGAAAAGACTCGCATGGGGAGCCCAACATCCCCCAATAAGTCCTCGAAGGCGACAGAACCTTCAGCGCATTGTCCGGCCAACAGCGCCCGGGGTTCTGCCTCCGGGAAGCGTACGGGCATTACCGTGAGGGTCTTCTGTTCGAAGAGGGCCCTCGCGTCTCCTCCGAGCTTGGCCTGGAGGGCATATTCCTTCAATCGAATTACCATGGTCTCCGGCCAACTGGGAAGCGCTGCGGTGACTAGTCTCGTCCCGTTCCCCGTTAGCTATTTTACTAAAGGAGACCATGCTAGGCGCGTGCCCCCTTCCCGCCCTCCAGGGGTATAAGGGTTTTGCGACCCCACCACCACGAGATGGGTGCCGGGCTGGGTAGATGGGCGGTTTACACTCGGCATGATGTCTCCCTTCTTCTTTTCAATTTTGCCCTTGTAGGCACTCGCAAGATGGGCGCTATAGAAAAAAAAAGTACCCGCACTACCTACTATATTTTGGGGGTAGGGGCATGGTGGAGGAAACGCCTATCCGGAATATTTACCCTCCACATTTTCTTTTCCCTAACTTCACCCCTTTATTTACAGGCCTGTTTGCATCACTTGATAATCACATACATACCCCCACTTCCTCACATGAAAACGATACTATGTCGCCCTGAAGCAACTTCTGGCTAGCGAATTGCCCTCCCGTATTCCTCTAATGGGAATTATTAGACGGGAGTCTGTTCCCAATCCACCAGCCTCTTTGCCTATTTCTTGTATGAGATATCACGTTAGTTGCCTATTTACGACGCGCAACTGACTCCACAATGAAAGTTATGTAACGCATTTGACAACTGAACCACTTATATTTATTTCCCTTTTGTTTGTAAGGTACCAGTACGCGTGTCGGATGTGGGAGAGTATCCGAAAGTCAAATTTGTACGTGGAATACAGTCGTCTTCTTCCCTGATCATCAGGATTTTGAAACCGAGTGGTCTTCATCCGTTACTCCTTTGGTGCCGCGGCTCTGCAAATCTCAAGAGGAACTGTTGCAGTAGTTGAGCATTATTAAGCAAGAAAAGGATGTAGTTTTACCGCTGCCCCACCCTGCCCTGAAAATGTGGCTCGTCACTGCTACCAGACAGTTCCCCGCGACCATTGTGGGTGACTGCTCGGATGTGGAGTCGAGGTCCTTTGCTTAGTGGGGAAAAGCGGTGGGTCTTGAAGGAAGGGAAACGCGGGACTGTTTCTTGTGGCACGCTGCCCAGATGTCCCTAACCCCATGTCACCAACCTCTCGGAGGGTCTGGCTGCTTCCCTGGTCCTTTCAACCCATGCTTCAGAGGAATCATTTAATTAAAGCAATGGAGTGGTTCGTTTTTTTAAATGTGCAGGGGGGGCAATTGTCCCCATCGTTCACTTTCAGGAACCCCGCACTTTACCCTTCCATTTTCCTGCCTCTTATGCAGTTAATAAATTGTCGGTGTCATTTTATCCATTAACATCTGGAAATGATACTAGAATTAGACGTTAAATCAGGCTCTTATTTGCTTGACTTTCTTTTCTTTTTAGCGCCGTGTCTGTGCGGCTCCGAATGTCGTGGTTTTCCCTTTCGTTACTAAATTCGTTCCAACTCTCTTCATCCTTAGGACCTTTTAGGTTCTTGCTTCAACTGCATATAAACTTATTTTGTATTAAGGATATATACATACAGGGTAGGCCATAAGTTTCCATAGACAAGAGAATTTTGCATTTTATTTTGATACTCGGTCGGTTGATCCCACTTTCTGTAGAGAACCGTCGTGTACTTTTCTCGTGACTCCGCGTAATTGTCTGCTCTTTCTTCATCGGTAGTCCTCTTTTTTTGACAACTCTGTTGACCTGCAACAGTTTCTGATCTATTCATAAGTACCATTTCAATTCCTTTTGTGAAGCGTATTTTAGAATGGTATCGGGAAAACCACTAATTTGTTGATTTCTCCCATGTATGAAAACTTTTGGCTCACCCTGTTTATATATATATATATATATTGTGTAAGTGTGTGTATGGCAACTCTGACCTTCCTTTGACCAACGAATAAAATTGCTCTAACCAATTCATCCTCTCCAACTTTTTAATCTTCAAGTGAGTAAAATTATTTTTTTTTTGCAAAAACTTGTAAGAATAATAAATTTGGTGTTCGTTTTTCCAAAGACAACATTGGTTTTTGATTCCTTTCGCTTGTATGCACTTAATTTGTTTCATTGGGAAGCTGTTTTCGTTTTCCAGTCCTTGATGTAGTAAAATGTGCTAATATAATTTCGTTGATAATGCCACCATAAAATAGGGAAATAACTTTTAACCGTTCACTTTAAGCAGTAATAAAGTCCACAAGATTCTAAAAATCATTATCCTAAAGATGTACCGTGCAATGTAGAGCGAGATCATCAAGTTTGGCACTTGGGGTGTCTTAGAAGGGAAGGGGTGTCTCCGGTGCTTGAGGCGTGTTCCTGCGTCCCGAGCATTCATAGTCTGAAAATCTAAGTATTTGTGAAATGCCGTCGGACCCTTCTCTAGCCACAGTGTCTAGGGGCTTCTGCCTTCTAATGGTGAAGAGGGGGTCTACACTCCTACCAGTGAGGGTCTCGAAATTAACTCCTTGCATGTCGCTTTTCTCTCTCCACATTTTATTATATATTTGGGTGTTTATATTATATCCTTTATTTATTATGTCACTGCTTCCCTGGCCTACGGCCTTTCTGCAGGTTAGCCGCCGGCCAGCTCTTCCCTGGAGTGGGTGGGGACCGGCGGTCTCTCTAACTAAAGTTTAATTATGCATGTTCGTTATCCTCTCCCATCCTTCCTTTCATCTTTCTCTTTACTTTTGTTCTATAGCCCAATTCCAGGATGGGAGTTGCCACGCTATGGGGCGCTTTGGTCACAGGGCTCAAGAGGTAGCGCTACGACGAGTCCAACCGTCACCAATGCATCATCCTCAAACCCTTTCCCTCCGCACCCACGATGTTTCGGGACTCACTGTATAGGGGTTTTAGCGGCGAGGATGGGCCACTCTTGCTTTAGTGAGTGTGACGACGTGGACGTTTATTATGTCCCATTTCTTTTTTTCTTCCTTTCTTTTTTAACCCCTATCAACTCGATGCTATCTGACTGACCTTGATGACGACCATATTTGGATTTGTTACTAATTTTGGCCTAGGTGGAGTGTGAGCAACTCCATGATCCTGTGTTTACCGTCCCTAAGGAAAAGGCTCCACGTCTACTTTACCCCTCGTCGGTAAACTTCGCCCGTCAGCAAGGTTCTTTGGGTTAAGAAGAGCGTGTTGGAACACTACAGTGAGCGCCACAATACTTGGGGTGAAACAGCCCGCCAGCTACTATAGCATTTTTGGACATAACCCTCCCAAAGGTACTTATAGAAAACGACATATTACTTGGTAATTTGGTAAAGTGAGGGCCAGAGAGTCCCAAGGTAAGCACTATGGGCCCTGTAAATGGTCAATGCCTGTTTAGTTTCTATTCCCTAAGGCTTAAAGATTGGTCCAAGGACTGGTTGCTGGGCCGACTCAGCAATCTGAAAAGAAATAGGCCTGTTAGTATATAAGGGAGGAGACAGGTTATATATATTCCGTGTAGCAGGCCAGTTTTGGTCTGAAAGGACTGGAGTCTGTGTGAAATGGCTTAGCGGATTGGAGAAGAGAAGCCAACTCCATTTAGAATGACGAAGTGTGAACTATGTCGCACCAATTTCTCTTGAGATTTTGGTGGAGGAGTATTCGGGGAGAATAGTGGTGTGGGCATTCTAGTTTTAAGTGTAGCATAGTTTCCGGTTGATTGGGGCACCATGGCCATTCCGGGGAAAAAGAAAGACAGGCGAAATAGGTGGGCAGACAGACCACAGTGGCCGATTCTTAAACGGACTAGGGCTGAGTCGAGGCGACGATTTCTGTACCTAGACCAGGGCATAGGACCAGTTTCCTCATATAGGATGGTTCTAGGTGAACCAAAGAGTTGCTGGCAGAAGTCTTCCAGAGGGAGGTGTGTATGGCTGGAGAGAGCAAGTGTTCTTGATATTGGAGTGGAATGATCGTGATGTGCTGCTCTGTGACTTTTCATTTCCGCTGATACCCGAGGGGGCTGGTATCCATTGTAACTTCACCTCCCATAGGGGGTAGTGGTTAAGGAAGTCGAGTAGGAGTACCTGGATGTCTTGGCAAAGTTGTGGATGACTGTGAGATGAAGAGGAGAGAAGTTGTAATGACATTGAGTCTATAAATTACCACTTTCCGGGGGATGGGGGACCAGTTTGTGGATTATCTTAAGGGCTTGAAACAAGGCATATAATTCTGCCACCACAATATTATGGAGAGGGTCAATATGCCATGTGAGTGCAGTAGAGAGATCTCTACAGATGACTGCTGCTGTAGTTGGGGAATCGGTGTGGAGTGAGCCATCTGTTTATATTGCTAGGTGTTTTGTCTATTGGCAGGGGAGGGAGAGCGATATCGCCGAGGATAGTCATATCCAGGGACGAATGGGAGTAGTGATTGCTGTGGGTAAGGGAAGGAGAAATGTGCAAAGGTTTGTGCTGCACGTACCAAGAAAGGGCGATCGGAGGTGGTTGGAATGATGCGTAGATTAAGAGGGTGGTCTCTTGGGAGGTATATTAACCGATAGAGCCATTTTCCTAATAAATATTTTCTCCTGTATTCTAGGGGCAGGATGCCACTTTCTGCATAAAGGGCTGAAGTTGGGAAAGAGCTAAAAGCTCCTAAAGCAATTCTGATTCCTCTATGATGAATTGGGTTTAGTTTAGAAAGTAGAGATTTGTTTGCAGCACTGTTTGAGCCATAGGCCAGTTTTCTTTGTATATAGGATGTATAAAATGGGAGGTGTTTCCCCCGAGATGCACCCCGCTTCACTCCAGTAATACGACGCAACAGGCCAAGACGATTGAAAGAGTTTTCTCGTAGATGTTTGATGAGGATGTTCTAACTTAGGGTTTGGCCGTCCAGCCATAGTGTCCCTGAGATGAATAACGGGAGTCCTACACGTCGACAGGTGAACAACATTGATTTACATTTTGAAGTGTTCAAGTGTAGGTTCCAGCTTTTAGCCCATGCAGTGAATTAATTCATTGACTGCTCCTTAGAGTCTGTGGTGGACAGGCTGAAGCGTTTGGACAGTGCAGGTGATGATGACATCGTCTGCATATACTAGTGGTGTTGTATGGGCGCTTATTGGCAAGTCTGATATACGAGTATATTGTGAAGAGGAGAGGGCTTAGTGGAGAGCTTTGGGGAACTCCACAGCTGATCTTTTGGGAGGAAGCTTAAGTTGACTCTATCAGCACTGTATAGAGTCGGTTAGAGAGGAAGTCATGAATCCAAGAGAGAGGGGCTCCACGAATTCACAAAGAGGATAATTTATAGAGCAAAGCCTCATGATTCACTGTGTCAAATGCTTTTGACAGGTCAAAGAAAACAACCTCCATCATTGCCCGTTTCCTGAAGGCGGTTTATACCAAGTGTTTAAGATGTGTAAGAGCATCTATTGTGCTGCGGCCTGATCAGAAGCCATATTGGTTTGGATAGAAACTGGTGGGATTCTAACCACCAAGCTAGGCGTTTTGGGATCATTTTTTCCATTAGCTTGCTGGTACATGAGAGGAGGCTAATTGGTCTATAAGAAGATGGTTCTGAGGGGGCTTACCCTTTCGCAACCCTTCACTCCACGCTCAGGCGTTCCTCAAGGAAGCGTACTGGCACCCACACTATACATCATGTTTACAAACGACACCCCACGCCCACCCGAAAACTACTGTCACACATACACAGTGGCCTACGCCGATGACGAGACCATTCTCGTCAGCGGCCGTGGTCCAGAAGAAATCGCGCTCCACGCACAAAGAATACTAGACGATAAGACAGATTACGAGGATAAATGGCTGATTGCCACGAATCCTCAGAAGACACAGATGACACTCTTCGGCGCAAGAGATCACTTCATGTACAACCTACAAATCTCGCACTCACCAGACATGAACCACCTAAACCCAACAAGGTTCGAATATACACAACGTACAAAAATCCTTGGGGTAACTTTCGACAAGACCCTCAGGTTCAATATACACCAGAACATAACACGAGCAAGAGCCTCACGTACAAACACATCGCTAAGCAGGTTCTACCCTGCGGGCAAAAAAACTAAAGTTACACCTTTACAAAACACTCGTGCGACCTATTCTCACGTACACCCCAGTGTCACTCGTAGCCGCGAGTGACACGTGGAAGCGGAAGGCTCAGCGCATTCAGAACTCTGCTCTGAAGCGCGCTTGCCGCTCTCCTTTGTACTCGAGAATGGCTACACTACACGACAACAACAAATTAGTACCCCTCAACACATATGCTCACACCAGACTCAAAACAACTCGGGGAAACCCGCCAGAGACCCATTATACACCGTACAACATGTAAGAAGGTATGCGATGGCATCGCGATACTCCGCGGCCCATGACCATCCTCAACCCATACCGTTCTTCGCATAAACTAAAGGCATCGTGAATAACGCGTTCCTGACTGAGCAGACAGCCTCTTCTTCCTGACCAACCACCAACCGTCGTCCAGTCACAAAACTTCGAGACCAACGAAACCACACCAACACCACGCATCGGTGTCTAGCCACCGACCTATCAACTCGCTATCTTTTCTCAAGTTATTTCCGCAACCTTTCCTCTATGACTGCCTGTTCGCCTGCGTTCACAGTGATCCCCCTCTGTTCTTTCTATGCACAAAATGTAATTTAAAATGGGCTTTTCCTTTCTTAAGAATTGGAAGAATAAGCAAATTTCTAAAGGGAGCGAAAGTGGCCTAGTGTCTAGCTGCCATTCAAAAGTTCTAATAAGAAATTTAAATAGGCTTCTAGCAGGTGGCTTAGGAAGTCAAGACGGATCATGTCAAGGCCCGGGGCCTTGCCTTTCATCCTGGAGGAAAATGCATCAAGCAATTATTTGGGTTGAAAGGGGGATGCAAGGGGGTTGTCTGCAGTATCAAACATCGAGTCGCTTAAGAAGATTGGCTTGGTATCTGTTTATGAGAGGTTGCTTTTCAATGCTGTATTCTGTAGCAAAAGCTTCAGCCTTGTCCAGTTCATTCTTCAGTGGCGAGCTGCCTATGCAGAGAGGATAAAAGTGGGGCAGGGGGGGATGGTGAAATCATGCCTCTGAAGAAGGTGCATGTTTCGGTGGAAGGTGTCGAAAAGGAAAGAGAGCTACAGAATTTATGCCAGGATTCTCTTTTGGAACGGAGTATGATTCTTCGGCAGTTGGCTTCCTGTTTGCGAAATTCAATTTTATTTTTTTGAGAGGGCTGATGCCTCCATCTTGCAAAAGCCAGTCGTCTGCACGTAGAGATATATATCGAGACCAAGCAGAGGGAGCTAGGATGTTATGTAGGTTTGTCATCGGTTTTCGGCGAAGGCTGGGGTGTTGTTGAGCACTAGAAGGTTGGTTTATATTGCGAGGGGGCGACCTCGAAGTGGTTGTTGTGCGATATTTGTTTGAGAGAGGGATAGAGGCTGCCGCGTAGACCTCGAACTCGCCTGGTCCGAAGAGAAGTCCATGATCGTATCCAGTTGCGGAGCTGGCGCGGCCAGCTGCCGCAATTTAAGGCCCCTCTCCCCGCCCAGTGAACAGGCAGCCCAAGAGCATGGTGGCTTTGTGTTTCCGTACTCGCAGCCAAACCAATGTCACTGCCACACACTCTGGTCAGGTCGTTAGGAGACATCGGCGTTGCACGGAACAGTAGTAGACTATTATAAAGGGGGTAACTTTCTTGGGGGGAGTGTTATAGTAATGCCCTATGGGGCATTCCTATAAATATAATAATCCTGGTAAAATCATATTCATATAATATGTAAAAATTATCATCCAAAAATATAATCAATCAATTAATTTGTAAGGCGAGAATATTCAATGTAACTTCACCCTAATACATCAAAAATACCTTTTGTTTAAAATTTCCCTTACGAGTGTAGATAGAGGGGAGTAGGAAAAAAGGGGCAAAGAAAAAATAATAGCGTAGCGAGTAGCTTCCAGCCTCGCTGGACCACTGTTAGCCAGCAGCGAATCCACTCGGCCATGCTGAGTGTGAAAAAAAAGACTCATTCAAACGAAGCTTTTAAGCCACTCGCCTGCACTTCTCGTACGCTATAACGAGCACGCACATACAAACACACGCCTTTCGCCATCTGCCTTGAAGCTCTGTACTGAGTCCACTTGTGCAGAACAACGTTTCGAATAAGGATAATTACTTTTTCTCTCCCAATTATTCTCGGCAATCATTCCATACAAGAGTAGATCCTAACTCCTGTTCTTCTCTCATTGCATACCCCGATTCACATTCAATCATAGTTATATCCTACTAATTATACTTACTATACCTACACCACATAATTATATTCATACACTCACATGTACTCCCGGTCCCTCACGTATATCCCTCGTGTATGTTCATAATTATATTCATCTATATTCCTAGTCGTGTAACCTCATGTACCCACTTGTAGTCGCATAATTATATTACTTGCAATATATTTCCATCTCATCCACTTACGCATCTTTCATATTCTCTGTATACCATAAAAAATTAATTCCTCAGTTATCATTATATTACTTGAATTATATTTCAAACTCAACCGCTTACTTATCTTTCATATTCTCTGTGTACCATAAAAATCGAATTCCTCAGTTATCATTTGTCTACTAAAATTGATTTACGAAAATTAATCTCAAATCCATACTATCTTGTAAAATTATAATATATCCTTTTTTTATATATTGAATTATTCAATTCCTTGTATAGCATTGCCTTCCAGGGCATTCCTATAATGTCAAGACTCCCAGGGAATTTTATTATATGAAAATGTTCTCCAATCAAATGATCAGGATGATTTTAATCATATATATATATATATATATATATATATATATATATATATATATATATATATATATATATATATATATATATATATATTCAAATTGTAAAACCCATCTCAACATAAACGGGAAACCAATTTTACTTTCAAAATGTATTCCACAAAAATCCCTCTAGTAAAAGATTTTCCCTTACACCAACACACACAAACGAACGCGCGCCTTTAGCTGCCCGCTTTGAAACAGTCGCCCACTCACTCGTGCTCCACTTTACTTCAAATCAAGGTTAGTTATAAATCCCTTTACAATTATTCCCTGCAAACTGCCATGCGAGAGTAGGTCCTAATTCTAGTTACTTCTCTCATTGCAGATCCCAATTCACAGTCCATCATAGTTACCTTACCTTACATTTCACTACTTTCATACATTTCATTACGTTACGTTATATTTCACTGCCTTTCTCACAAATTAACCATCCTATCTTACACTTCCCATCCTTTTTACAAGTCGATTATACCTGTAATACCATCCTATAATCTCATCCTTCAATACCATCCTGTAATCCATATTTCAATTATATTTACGTTGAATTCCTTAACAATTCTCAATTTAATTATCTCATTCATTCGTATAATTGTAATTACCTATCACTTGTTATTTCATAATTCAATTCTCTCATTGTGCATTCGTTGATTTTATAAATATATATTTTATTTATCATCCATTTCCTTATAACCCTCGCGGTCGAAGCTTTCCAAATTCAGTTCACGTCAGTAGTAAGACCTAAATATTAGCAGATGACTATTCCATCCAATTCGACAAATTTATGGTAATGCTTTCCAAATACCTATCTAGGGTAATTTATTAACTAAAATCAATCCCATTAATAACCAATACCATATTTGGGTAGCTTGAGATTCAATCCACGTTAGGATTGCTGTACGATCAGTCAACTCAAATAGCAAATTTATGCACGTACTGACTATTGCATCGCTATCTAAGGCAACTAAATCATTCATCCACTAGTCAGAATCTCAATCTTCCATGGTGCCCAGACATTTCCAAACGGGTTCTCTTAATTTTCTTCAAAATACAGTCCACTTCTGGGAGGGGGTTTAGGTAGCGTCCTAGAAGTGCAGGCAAATGGCATAAAAGCTTTGCTTGAATGAGAATTTTTTTTAGATTCAGGATGGCGGAGTGGGTTCACCGCTGGCTAAAAGTTGTCTAGCGACGGGGGGAGCTGTTCGCAACTCGCTTACGCTATTATTATTTATTTACCCCCTTTTGCTACTCTCCTCTATCTACAGCTTCACCCTGGGTTAGGAGTAATTTTTTTTCTATTATCTCATCTGGCGACTGCCTTCTAGGGCATAAGTCGCCGTACTCAAGCTAGCCTATATCTAAGCTATATTAAAAGCCAAATTAAAAAACGAAAAAAATATAGACAACAAAATTTAAAAAAAAACAAATTGAAAAATATAGAGCGAGCTCCATCGACGGGGGAAGGTCCGCCCTTTCCCGCCGAAGAAGACCGCGATCCATATTTGAATATTAAATAAAAGGATGAAGGCCGGCTGCCTCCAAAAAGTCTAAGAGTCCACAGTTCGGTGTGAACGAACTCGTCCCGAGCACAAGGAACAGGCGGTAGCGACCCAGCCCATCCCGGTACTGGAACAGGTCTCGTGCGCGAAGATCACCCAGACTGGGACATTTGACAAAAATGTGCCGAACAGTAGGGGGACGACGCAGTCGTTACAATATGGCGCAGGCGAGCGCTCCCTCAAATGGCGATGCGTCACACGAGTGTGCCCGATTCGGAGACGACAGAAAGCGACCTGAGGCCGTCGCGGCGCATGGCACGCAACTTTAAGTTCTCTTCGACCGTCTCCCATCTTCTTTGCCAAGCAGTCGGAAGAGCTGCCCGTATTCCTGCCATGTAGCCGGTGTGAGGAAGAGCGAAAGGCTGGTCCGGTCGCAGAGTTATCGCGGACTCTTTGGCGCCCTCATCGGCGCGCTCATTCCCCGCAATTCCTACATGTCCAGGAACCCAGCAGAAGATAACCTCGACATCCGCCCGGCTTGTCAAAATCGTGGCGTGACGGATAATCGCAAACCAGAGTTTGCAGAAATTCCAATGCCCCGAGAGCACTCAGGGCGCTTTGTGAGTCGCTATAGATCACAATCCGGTCTCCGAACCGGGCACGTCGCGTAATCTCCTATACCGAGTGATGTATTGCTACCAGCTCGGCCGTGAAGACAGACGCAGCACCTGGCAGAGCCCCGCTAAATTCAAACAGAGGGGATACGGCGTGGAAGCCAAACCCCTCTTCGGACTTGGAGCCATCCGTATACACTGGCACGGTTCCAGCGTGACACGAGGTGTGCTCCAAAAAGGTCGAACGCAATACTCCCGGCGCTGTACAAGCTTTGGGAGCAGAGGCGTGGCGACAAATAGGCAAATGTGGTACCCTCCGGGGTGGCGTCCTGGGCAGAACCAGGGGCGCAAGTAGCCCGAGAGCTAGACCTAGCCCTCGAAGAACTTTCCTGGCCCTAAACCCAAAGGGCTTAGGGTATGACTGGCGTCTCTCGGCGGCATAGGCACCGTCGAAATCAACAGCGGATGCAGTGAGAGCTGTTGGCAACTGAGGGAGGCGCCGGGTTCGCGCGTACAGGCGAGTGATTCACTCTACGAGGCGTAAAGCGAGTGGCATCTCCCCACTATCGACTGATAGGCTCTCAATGGGAGGAGTGAGGAAGGCACCGGTCGCCAGGTGAAGGCCGATGTGGTGGATCGAGTCCACCTTCCGCAATAAATGCTCGGCTGCGGATGCATAAAATTCGCATCCGTAGTCGAGCTTCTATCAAACAAAAGATCGATTAAAATGTAAGGCAGTAGCCTTTTCAGCGCCCCAAGCGCTGAACGTTAGGGAGCGGAGAATATCCATGGCGCGGGTACAAGAGACCCTAAGGCTGCGAATACGAGCCTCCCAGGTGAGGCGTCGGTCAAATACAAGACCAAGGAAACGGTGCGATTGAACCCCTTCCAGGCGCACTCCATTAAGAAAAAAATTTAAGTCAGGGTGGAGCCGTGGATGGCGGCAGAAGTGCACCTCCTTAGTCTTGGCCAAGGAAAACCGAAACCTGTGCGCTTCGGCATAGCGAGAGACGCGGTTCAATGCCTGTTAGAGTCGACGCTCTAGAGTTGGTATCTTGGCCGCGCCAAAACAGATCGAAAGGTCGTCCACGTAGAGCGTAGCGAGAACATCTTCCGGTAGCACCGAATTGATGCCGTTGATGCTCTGGGCAATGAGTGTCATACTGAGGACACTTTCCTGCGGAACACCCTTTTCCTGCTCCTTTGGGCCGGAGATGGCTTCCCCCACCCGTATGCGGAATCGACGATCTCGCAAAAATTCAGATATAAACATTGGGAGGCGACTCCTCGCCCCCATCGTGTGGAAAGTCTCCATGATACCGTATCACCATGCGGTATCATAGATTTTCTCCAGATCGAAAAACACTGTGGCGTAGTGCTGTCTACGAAGGAAGGCTTCGCAGGCGGCATTTTCCAGTCGGAGCAGAGCATCCGACGTGGAGTGGAACTTGCGGAAGCCGCATTGTTCAGAAGACAGATGACCTCTGCTGTCCAGGAAAAAGGCTAATCTAACATTTACTAATTTATCCATCAACTTTCATACGCAAGAGGTTAGAGAGATTGGGCGGAAACCGGTCGGAGTAGAGTGATCTCTCCCCAGCTTGCGAAAGGCGAGAAGAGTAGCGATTCGCCAGGAATCCTGGAGAAGACCCTCCACACCAGACCCTGTTGAACAAATCTAAGAGAAAGGCCATGCCTCGCTCACCCAGGTGTCGAAGCATGGCGTACGGGACATCGTCCGGACCATGGGTGGTGTCCGCGCACTAAGCAAGAGCGGAACGCTAGTCACTCATAGTAAACCTGTCGTTGAAGGGTTCTCCGCCTCTGGGGGTAAAGTCAGGTGCGCGGCCTTCCGCGACATCACGACGTTCATTGAATGCTGGCGGAGCAGCATCCCGGCTAGAGAATGTGGGAAAAGCGGTCGCGAAGGATTCCGCCACGGACGCGGGGTGCGAGATTGCGGTCCCATTCTCCTGGAGAACGGGAGGGGGGTCCTGCGAGAACTTGCCCTGAATCCTTTTGACTCGCTTCCACACCTCTGCTAAAGGAGTCTTCCTGTTAAGTGAAGACACGTATGCCCGCCAAGAAGAGCGGCGGGCGTGCTTCGAAATATACCGGAACCTAGCCCTAGCCCGACGAAATTCAGCGACAGTGAAATCGTTCGGGCGGCGCTTATAGCACATGTCAGCATAACGCTTCTGTTTGAGGGCCGTCTCACACTCGGCTGACCACCATGGGAGTGGTCGGCGTGCAAAAGAGCCAGACGTTCTGTGAATAGTAGTCAGGCCCACGGCAATGAGGTTGCCAGGGAAGAACTCAACGGCCTCATCTACCGACCTAGACTCCTCGACTGAGATAGAGAATTCAGTCATTTCCTGAAATGCAGGCCACCGCGCCCGCGTCAAGCACCACCGAGGTGGGCCCTCAGCCGGCAGTTACCCTGAAAATGATATTTGATCACTGCCATGAAGGTCATCGACCACCCTCTAATCAAAATCAGGCTGGGCATCCGAAGAGCACAAAGATAGATCAAGGCAAGAAAATGAAGCGGTTCTCGGGCAGTGATGTGTAAACTCATCCACATTTAGAAAACCTACCTCAAGCTCTTCGATCAGATCGACAAGGACTTGTCCCCTGGGTATTATTGAGTAATCCCCCCAGAGAGGATGTCTGCCGTTCAGATCTCCAAGCAAGAGAAATGGCCTCGGCAACCGTGCCACGACGTTGCGGAAGTCCCCCGCGTCGAAGTCAGCTGACGGTGGAATGTACGCAGAAATGATAGTATACCTGCTATCCAGGTGAAGTTGCACAGCCACTGCCTGAAAGCAAGTATCTAAAGTGAAAAGAAGAACGGAGACATCATGCCAGGTCTAAACCGCGCATCCCCCAGCCCGGCTCCCACCTCGTGGTGGTGGGGTCGCAAAACCCTTATACCCCCGGAGGGTGGGAAGGGGGCACGCGCCTACCATGGTTTCCTGTAGAAAAATAGCTAACGGGGAACGGGATGAGACGAGCCTCCACAGCATCTCCCAGTTGGCCCTGATTCCACGGCAATTCTATTGAAGGAATATGCCCTCCAGGCCTAGCTCGAAGTAGACGTGGGGGCCCTCTTCGAACAGAAGACCCTAACGGGAAGGGCCGTACGCTTCCCGGAGGCAGAATCCCGGGCGCTGTTGGCCACAAAAAGCGCTGTCGCCTTCGAGGACTTATTGGGGGAGGTTGGGCTCGCCATGCGAGTCTTTTCCTCCCTCCGCCTCGAAACCTTAGGCGGGCGTTGCGGCTTCAGAGGCGGGAGGCCCTCTTTTCGAGGATCCACCGTCTCCGAGCCACTCAGCCTACCACTAGGCGTGGACGAAGAAGCCGAAGCTCCTTTTTGCTGTATTCCTTTCGGGGGACAGCTTTAGGAACCCCGGAAGATGGCCTGGCGACGAACTTCAGGGGTGTTGCCTACTGTGAGTCTAACGACTCGGTGGAGGCGCGTGGCCGTTTTGCCTTACGGGAAACGGTCAGGCTGGAGAAGGGTGGAGGAAGCCCTGGTTTTAGCCGCGGCTGGGTGTGAATCCTTTGTGCCGCCAGCTTTACCAGGGGAACGCCCAGGTTGAGTCGAACGCGTAGAAGGGATCCGAATGGGCGCGGAAACAACCTTGCTCGTTGGCCTGGATGGGCCAGTAACAGTGGGTGTCTTTCTAACTATTGAGGCATAAGACGTCCCAGGCATAGCCGGGCACGTCAGGGCCAAGTCCTTAGCCTTGCGGAATGAGAGTCGATCCTGGGCCTGAACGGCTAGGATTTCTTTATCAAGGAGATATGCACCACATTGCTTCGAAGAAGCGGGGTGCGGCTCTCCGCAATTGACACACTTGGCGACACACGATTTAGACTTAACGTGTGCGGCCTTGTAGCAATTTACACATACTTCGGGTGACCCCGACTTTGCACGTCTACATGAGCGATTCGTATGGCCGAAGCGGTGACAATAATAGACCCGCCGTGGCATTGCCACAAATGCCTTCACGCGGTAGCGGTACCAACCGGCAGCGTAAAATTAATAGTCTGCTGAAATAAAGAGATCGTAGGTGAGGAAGATGAAAGGGGGGGGGGGAGTCAGGTTGCGTTGTTAATCCACCCTAACCGAAGCTAAGAGGGGGGGGGGGCGTTGGCCCCTCCCCTTCAGCTTCGATCCGAGATGCTGGGCAAGAGGAAGTTGGTTGGTATCTACCCTACAAAATTAGAGGCCGACTAGAGAAAGTTGTGAGAGAGGTTGTAGAGAAAGTGAGGAAGCAGGGTAAAGAACAAAGTGTCAGAAAGAAAAAAAGGCTAAACTGGGGCCAGATGGGGCGCTGAAGCCCGTCAATACGGCGGCTAGGGAAGCAAATCGCCGTGCCCCTTACGGGGGTGGGCGGGTTCTTGATGTGGTAAAGTCGCTTTTCTTAATCTTGTTGTTGATTTACACATCACCAGGGACTGAGAGGCGCACATTCGCCGCCTTAGTGTTCTTGTTCCAGCGTCATTGTCATGCTGCACCCCTTGGCATTCAGCAGTTCGGAGAGATGGGGATATTCTCCTATTATTTTACGCCTCATTAGTTCGTTCCAAGCTAGAATACGTGTGCGAGTTTTACGAATCCGCAGCTGAACGTGAATTGTGGAAGATGGACTCGAACCACACAATTGGTCTCTGTTTGGCGACCGGTGCCTTGAGTAAGTTTCATGTAAAGAGGTTAGTTAACTATGCCTTGGAGATGATTTGTTTTATGATCTATACGGTGTATTATGCACTTGTACGCGCGAGCCAACCTCTCTCGCTCGCCAACGGTTCTCATTTGATAAGTAGGCGATGGCGACGGTGTCTATGTGGCCGTGAGACGCCAATCATAATACCCTAAGTTTGAGGCATGTCATATTTTCGAGAGCTCGATGTAGCTCACGGGCTTTGAACGCATGTTGGTAAGCCTCTTCTCCCAAAGCTTCTACTGTATGGGTAATATTGTGTGTGAACCTTTTGAAGAATAAGGTTGGGTTGTATTAGTGTAGAGGGATGGTTCCAAAACCGAAAATAGGGTTGGTTATCACATCTTCGTCCGGGGCTTTCACAGGTGTTGTTTATTTTCAAGGGTGAAATGATTGTAATAGATTGTTTGGGGAATGACATTTGATTGTGATTTTTACTAAATACAAAAAGAATGCAGTGAGTGCCCTGGACGAATTGCAATCTCTGAAAAGGCTGGTTAGCAGTATCCGTGACACCACAGCTGCTGCGAGGCGGGAGGTTGTCGGGATTGTCTTCTATTGGAATTATGGATATGTAGGATGGCAGGCAATGAGTGGCGCTATGCTTTTCTTCACTCTGACTACATAGCAGGAATTAGGTCGACTCTTCGGCACCTGTATAAATACAAACAAGAGTCAAATAAGGGGGTTAAACGTTCTAAATAAAATCTTCAGACAGCGTCTTAGACCTTGCCCTTCAACTCCTCCCCTCTTAAGTCACCATTATTTTTTTTTATCTTTCCCTCTTAACCCATCCTCCTGTCCATTCCCATTAAACGGCTGTATGGGTATGGGGCAGTAACTAGCGTCAACCACCTATCATAATCTTCTACCAATAATAAAAGAAACTTGAGAAAACACCTTATAGGGGATAATTAAATAAGTCGAGCATGCATAATTTATTTTAAAGATTAACTATTTTTTTTGTACAGACACAAGACTAATAAGCAATTGGGAAAAGTAAACACAGAAGCGAAGAAAATGTTGAAGTCGAAAAACTTGAAACTTTTTCTACGAGAGAGACTTGATTACTATCAAATTATTATTTCACGATTGAAATGTGCTTGAGAATATAAAGTGGTTTTTCATTAAATACAAAAATATAGACTAAACCTTTATATCTATAATTTATATGGTAACATAACAAGTATAACTCATAAACAATTAAAAGCAAAAGCCAGAAAGAAGCCTTTGCATATTTGAAATCACTTGCTCGTTAAAAACCTTAACAGTAGGCTTCGCCTTTTGCGATGAGTAAGCGACATATTATATTCTCTACTTCCTCTCATTACTAACAGCTTTTAGATGTCTATTTTAGGAGATAAAATAGAATTCCTCGAGAGAAAGTTTACAAGTGAATCACCTGTTTTGGCAGATACCCAAAGGATTTGGGCCTAGTCCAATGTAGGTGTTCCCCAGGCATTCGAAACGAATTTAACTGTACAGGAATTAATGACATTATTTACAATGGATAATAAATCAACCCAACACCAATAATTAGGGATTATCTCAAAGCTAGTAGAGGAAGGAGGGGGGGTGGGGCTATGTATAAATCATCTTTTCATCCAAAGAAAAATCATTTAATAATCGTGTATATATATATATATATATATATATATATATATATATATATATATATATATATATATATATATATATATATATATATATATATATATATATATATATATATATATATATATATATAAAATAACTCGAAATAAAGTTCGAAAGTACTTGGAATCCTCATATTAATTTTCCACTGTGGGCTTTGTTGCATTTATTGCTTACTCACGCGATACTTTGTGAGTTTTCCACACACACACACACACACACATATATATATATATATATATATATATATATATATAATAATAATTGAAAATCACATGACACGTGATATATAATAGATGTATTTTAAAGGCCCAAAGAAATGAAATCTGGTAACACAACCTGGAATACGCTAAGGAAATTATTATTACGTATAGCATTAAAGCTTAAGAGAGAAAATGGGATATAGTAAGCTTTAATGGTACACGTAATAATAATTTTCTTAGCGTATTCCAGGTTGTGTTACCAGATTTAATTTCTTTGGGCCTTTAAATATATATATATATATATATATATATATATATATATATATATATATATATATATATATATATATATATATATATATATATATATATATATATATATATATATAATATGAAAATGAACTTGCAAATATAGTTCGAAAGTGCTTAGATTCATCTTTTCATTTTCTTGTGGGTTAATTTGCATATATATATATATATATATATATATATATATGGCAGAGAATTATGACAATAGACAAACGGGTTAATGTGAACGGATACGAAGAATGAGAGGAGTGCAGGAGAAAGAAGAAAGGTCGAAGGCGATGTAGTTTATGTAAAGGGTACAAGGAGGGATCACGGGAGGTTTAGGAGGGTTGAAGGAGTGTTCAAGAAAGATTCAGAATGTTGAGGAGGGCTCAATGCATTTTCAAAGAGGGCCCACACCGCATGAAGAGCTGACCGCCGCACGTTTCAGTAAAAAATATTACTTTGATTCAAGGAGTGCTCAATGGCTGTTCAGGGATATGGGTTTGATCGCCGATTTACGTGAATGTGCCCGAATAAGCGAAGCTGAAATAGAACAGGATTATCAGAGAGGAAGGAGTAAAGGTTATAATTTACAGAGAACCAGGGGCCTTAGGCCATAATTACACGCAATTGCTCTGATTTAGGGTAGGATGAAAGAAAAGAAAAGAAGCACATGGGGTGCTGAGTCCTGTATGTTGGGGAATACAGATGTCAGGGAGATCAAGGGACAATATGATATCTGTAGTCTAGCTTGGGGCGACCCAGGCGGAGGCGAGAAAACAGCACTTATTAATGGTGGGAGCGGTGAAAGGGCCATGTTCAGTAGCCACGAGGGATTTAATGCGTTGAAGTTTGTCAGGAGGCAAGCCATTGTACATTAAGGACCTCTTTCAGGTGTGGAAGATGATCAATGAATGAAAGCAGCACTTAAACGAGTTTGGTCTGCTGGTTTGTTGCCAGACACCCCGCCGTAGAAGGGCATCCATCAGTAAGTTGTAGTCTTATTGGATGAGATGGAAAGTTCATGCAAGACCGGTCGGATATCTCCTATCAAATGAATGAGCGACGGGTAATAAGACAATGCAAAAATTGCGCTTCCTTAATACGGTGGAAGAGAGTAGATAAACAGTATGGATGTCATCCCAGATTGCGTACAGCTCTGCTGTGTATGATAAGCACCCTGGCGGAAGAGGAGGGCCGAGGGAGTTTCTCCACCACGAAGGCAGTAGACGATGTATAAGCAAGGGAAATGACATTAAATTTCGCGCGGAACGTAGGTCCGATTAAGAACTGGATCTAGGCTACGGAGGGTTGATAATAGTATAACCAAAGACTAGTTTGGGCTAAACTAAAGCACTTTAGAGGTGCAGCAGTGTGGCTCGGTCAGCACCACTTCTAATATAGGACAAATCGCTCGAGAAGTTGAAAATGGACATGATAGCAGCGATGATGTTGGAAACATGAGGCTTCCTTGAAGACCCGTCGACAATGAAGCCTAAAAACAGCACTGATTGCTTTACCGGCATTAGACTCCTTCAAATAGGAAGAAGTCTCCGTCCCCGAGGACAGGTGGGAGCCAGGAAGCAGGCTTCTCACCTATACCGCAAACTCGTCGCTAGACGTCGTTGAGTGAAAAGCAATGGGATATTTTAGCGGCATACACCTTCGAGCACAGCTCCGCCTGGTCCATCTGGACCTTATGTAAGGGAAGACGGTTGCGCTAGTATCGGTGAGTTGCGCGCTTCTTTCCTACATTTTAGGGACTGCCGAGGATAGACTGTGCCAAATGTTTAGGTAATAGATGAGTAGAAAAAAGTGACTATTCGAAAGCTGAGGAAGGCTAGGGCCTTATCAACACTAGGTAAATAATACAACTCCTGGGGGTATGTCGTGCCGGCAGATAAATCAACCCAGTCTGGCCTCCGGAAGTGCTATCTCTGTCGCGCAACAGTTGAGCTAGTGTGGAGAGGAAAGAGAGAAACTGGAAAGTGGTCGCTGCCATAATCTTGCTGACAAACAAACAACCAAGAGAAGTCCAGTTGTGATTCATCAGAGACGAAGGAGAGATCAAGAGAGGGGAGAGTGTCAGTCGAAGATTGGTGATAGGTGGGAGAGCGAGAGTTAATACATGAGAAGTTCCACTTTTCCATAAGGATAGGAGTCTGGGCGCGAAATAACTCGAGTAACATATACCTCAGGTGCGGTCGCTACGGTTAAAACTTCCTAAAATAGGTAAAAATCCGGGGAACTGGAGGATTAAATTACGGATAAAATCAAAGTAAAGATAGTCGAGGAGGAATATAGATCAAGCATACATTGTGCTGTTCCAAGGAAAGGTGGACAGCTAACGCATGAAGAAAAGTGCAGAGAGAGGATAGAATGGGAAAGACACTGATGAGGATGGCTGCTCCGCCGCTGCCAAATCTGCCCGGAGCGGAGGAGAGGACGGGAAGGGAAAGTAACCGGAGATCCTAGATATCTGACGGCCACCAGTGATCAGCGACTCAGGGCAGAGACGACAGGTTGCTAGGATGTTAAAAGAGACGAAATTCCCTCATAGCCTCACCTTAGTTAGCCAGAAAAAGGCGGCAATTCCAGTGGACTACTGTGGGAGAGACGAAAGGAAAAGCAGGAGGATACGTTTTGATACAAGGGCAAAGATAGGCTGATGCTCGGGAGAAAGGATCAGATAATGAAGGGGCTTTAGCTATTCTAGGATCACAGTGATAGGGGGCTGTGGACGTTGGAAGACAGGAGGTCCGGGCTTTATCTAGGGGTGGACTAGGAGAGGAAGGGTGGGAGCGGCAGTGTAGAGGAGGAAAGGTAAAAGCTAGACATGAAGGGCGGGGTCCAGAAATCAGGGCAAGGATAGCAGTGAGATGTCACCGCTGGAAGGGGTGATGCTCGGGAGAGAATCTTGGGATGGACGGGGCAAGAGGGGTAGGGCTTTCCGGAGTAGCCCGCGGGATTGGAGTATACATATTATAATCGTTTAAATATAAGAAAAATTAAACGAAGACTTTATTTATATTCGCTCTTTCGACATAAAGTAATCTTTGCATCTTAATTTGTACTGCGGAATGAAGCAACCATCTTCTGCCTCTGGCCCCCTGAACGGGCCTTAAGGACGGTACGGGATCTCTGAAGCCGTGTCAGCGCTGTGATGGGGTAGTGTCATGGCTCTTTAAAATGCACGCGAATGCCACAGCTCACAGCTACCCTGGGAATGAGTATTGGTAATGGGGACAGAAAATGACAATGGCGAGAGTGCATGTCTTTAGAGAAATAGCTATGCGCACAGGCGTATGTAGGCGATAGAGACACCAATTTCGGTATATAGAGACGTCTAATTCAGGTTTGTCATTTCTGAGATCAAGAAAATGGTAGGCCTTTTATTTCTCAGTGAAGAGATCCAGTTTTAATGTAGGATTTGCACCATGGATATCTATAGTGTATGACATCCGTCATAAAGTCGCCCCGAGTCGGAACTCCATCCGAAACGTTACCAAACTCGATGTGGTTTAACTTCGTTGCAATCGGAAACGGTGTTTACACAGAAGCTAGGCCGTTACCCTGTACGGGAATGAATAAAGGCAAATGCGCAATGGGGCAGTTCAGACATGATATTTATTGTATACTCTTGATTTTGTTTGCCATACATAGTAAAAGCGTTGAGTATATATGTACACTTGTGTATCGATTGTACACTGTTCGAACCGCTCAGAAATTTTGCTTGCAATAACGGCAAATTAAATGACATTGTAGCAACCAAAACCTGAAGGGGTGTGACGCTTAAGTCATGTCTTCTTTTTTTAGCATAGAAACTTTCACAGCTCAGTTTGTGATTCAAAATATATACAAAAGATTCTGGACAGATAAACTAAGTACACATCTTAAAAGTGATGATAATATACACGATGTCTCCAAAGAAGTCTTAGTGGTTCTTTGGTGAACAAGATTGTCTTGATTGAGTGACAACAAATGCAAATAATCTTGGAAGATGGAAAAAGACTATAACAAGAGCAAAAGCTCTTAATGAAAAAAAGAAAGCAAAAGAGTCGCAACAGAGTCCACATAACAAGGATGAAGACTGGAAAGTACTATTTTAAGACCCTTGCTAAGCCTTATGACGCTTGCAATTTTCGTTTCTGCCTCTGTAGTTTCACAGATGCCTACATAACTCCAATATTCATTTAGAGGAGCATCTACAAACATCTATGTGCGTGTATAGGTTTAGGAAATGAAGGTCCTGTGGCCGAATTGAACCTAACTCATAACTTCATTTTATCACATAAATTTGCTGAGGAAGAACGCAAAACAGCTTGATCGAAGTTGTTTTGGGTTGTTGTGTTTATTACGAAGATTACGCCCCATTTGCGTACAGGAGGGAAGTGGATAGGAGCTGAATTTTTAGGGAAGAGGTGGTAACTGCAGATGACGCAAATGAGTCCCACTAAGCGAAGTTGATTATGATCAGGAGTTATGAAAATTAGGACCAGATATACGACACAAAATTGTACCTAATCGCTTTGCGGGGGTGTTGGTGAAGAGGAACGAAAAGCAGAGAACGCCTCAGTGATCTTTAAATTGATATGTACACATTTACACGCACATTTTCCGCACTTGAGGAGAAGATGGCACTTGGAAGAGAGACACTAGTGGCCTTAAGGGTTTGCTTCGTGAAGACTTGATTATGTAACGGCATTCTTCACAGTAAGATGCTTCTTTTATTAACAAATTCACACAAACTTTTCTTAACGTGTTGTAATTTTAGATTTGATTAAACTAGAGCTTAATAACTACAATTAAAAATAGTTAAAGCTAACTATAACTATATATTATTAACAATGAAATAATCTGGACTGCATCACCCGGCCTTTTAATTCCAGATCCTCCATTCTAGACCTTGGGCGTTCTAGACAATGGTCGAGGTAGTGTAACTGTGTGTGTTTATGTGTATGTTTGTTTGTGTGTGTGTTAATCAGAGCGGACTATCTCATGATATTTCTTTAAAGTGTCTTAAAGGTAGATATTAGGTGTTTTAAAGATTTAATGATTAATATAAAGTGGCAATCTTAATATATATTATTTGAAGATAAAAAAATAAAATTATGTTCTCTCAAGAAATATGCAAACCATTTAAAAACAACTTTAATTGCTTCCACTAAATTAAAAAAATAAAGATTTTCTAAATAATAATAATTAATCTTACATCATTTCGTCTCGCCTTTGAACATTTTGATGACACGGTGATAACCTCTGGAGGCAAACTACACCTCGATAATCGTCAATATCATTAAATTGGCATTACAATCTGTCTAACACAATGTGTAATAACATTTATGTTATGTTGTTCTTTCAATCGAAGAGCACCTTGTGCAGCTATAAAGTTATCCTAAGTTGAACACTAGGTAAACACAGACACTATAAATTCAAAATTACCACCACCATCTTGCCGTTTAGTGATCTACGTAGAATGGTAACTTCCTTCCAGAATTGCTTAAAATTGCATAAAACAAAAACATTTGGAATTTTTCATCGGAAATAGGTGGGTATTTGGATTCTTCTACCCATCATTTCTATTCTCTAAATTTTATTTTACAATTTTGACCTTATTCTAATATAATTTTAACAACATAAATACACAATAAGATTTTATAATACGATAATTATTAAATTAGCCTAATTATTATTCATTCGTAATAAATACACGTCGAATTAGCCAAGAAGGGTAAGTCAAGAGACAGGTTCAATGTCATAATAGAGATTTTGAAATGATAATATTTTGGTTAATGCAGCAGCAGATGGATGTACGTTTGTTTATTTGTGTTCATGTGTATATGTATTAACTCATCTAGGAATTGATAATTCCGTTCCTCACTCGAAGTGTACAAGTGTTACTTTCTCACCACTGTCTCTGAAGAAGAGGCAATTCTCGTAAAGAGGTGGAGTGAGGATTTGAGATGCTGCTCTTCCTGCTGCTACTACTCCTGAGACTGCTGTCTCTGCGTACGGAGACTGTTTCGCGAGATCTCGGGAGCGACGCAGAGACGTGTTAGTAGCTGATGACTCGCGTAGAAATAGAGCGTCGTTTTACTCGCCGAAGCGAGAACACGCTTTCTTCCACTTGCATTGAGTGCACCATTGGTCCTTCTGGTCCATGCCGTACACTTTACGGCACTTTCGGCTCTCGCCGCTTCGCTTACCCCGTCCCGAGCTTCCTTTTGCTGTGCTTCCGGACTTGGCTTTGCCGACTCTCTGGGGCGCCGCTACCTGCGAATTAAAATGCATTACTCAATTTTGGTTCAAGTGTCGTCTGCCCCTCAATAAAAACATTACAAAAAAAAAAACAGAATTCTACCTCAATTCAACACGCTGGAATTTTTGTCAAGTATGTTCATGTTTCCTATTCTCGCGTTTCTCTTCTACTTAATTGGTCATCGTACCCTCATCCTATATAATCCTCTGGAAGAAGGCACCACAAAAACACGAATTCGCAAAATCGGCGATACGTTTCCTATGACCATTTCGCGGGTTCGCATTCCTCTTCTATTCACCAATGCAAGGGGACATCTGAAATGGTCATTGGACGCACTCGCTTAAGCGAAGAGATAAGCTTCGCTTTCATTTTCTCTTAAGTCCCGCAAATAGGTCGTTTCCTACTGAACGAGACGCTGCGATGGGATATGAAGAATAGCAACAACGCGATTTCACATTTTAGTCTTTCACGGCCCTTTTTAAATTGGTAAATGAGATCGCATCCATGCGGAAAATTAGCGGATACTAGGTTGGGAACCTACTTATTCTCTTGTATAATACTTTCGTCGATCAGGACCTAGCTTTAGGCTACTTATTCTCGAATTTGCGACGATAAGGAGAGAACTCTTTAACCATAGATTCAGTTCACATATTCCTCGCTTGTGACGATGGGAAGAGAATTCATTTAACTGAGTATTCAGCTCACATATTCCCCACACTTGCGACTATGGGGAGAGGATTCATTTAACTGAGAATTGAGCTCACATATTCCTCACATTTAACCAAAGATTCAGTTGATATTCTCCACTTGTGACGAGTGGGAAAGAACACATTTACTTGATGATTCAAGTCACAGTCCCCCACTTGCGACGATGGGGAGAGAACTCATTTAAACAAAGATTCAGTTGATATTCTCCACTTGTGACGAGTGGGAAAGAACACATTTACTTGAGGATTCAAGTCACAGTCCCCAACTTGCGACGATGGGGAGAGAACTCATTTAACAGAGGATTCAGCTGACATATTCCCTACTTGTGATGATGAGGAGAGAACTCATTTAACCGGGGATTCAGCTCGCATATTCTTCACTTGAGACGATAGTGAGAGAAAAGGGTTAGAATAACGAACGCCTCTTCTGCATTCGCAATTTTATTTACCAGATAAGCTGGGGTTCGAGGCCAGGAACTGGACAAGACGGAGGGCGTGAAATGGCGGCGGTAATCGGGGTCTGAAAACCAAAAGAGATCACATAAATCATAAAAACTAAATACCCCCATTTAGAGAATCGGTCTTGCGTATTTGTATCTAGCAAGGCCCAGATTAACATGAATTAGCGAATTAAAATCTTAATTTTACAAAAGCTATAGCTGAAGACAGAATTTGGATGTTAAGATTCATTTTTTGCTGCTTTCTCGTTTCAATTTAACGTGTTAATCACTACAGCTCAAGATGAAATGAGATTAATGCATTTGTATACCACAGGTGATGCATATCGCCTGTTTCAACGCCCATGAGAGATGATTTACCAAACAAAAATGTGTAAGCTATTTGGAATTATACGTGTACCGTGGCTCCAATCGTGCTAACATGTTAAAATACATGACTTGTCACAGTATCATTTTCAAATCGTAGGATAAGGAAAGATTAATTCCGAGCGCTTTCTTATTTAGGAGATGGATAAATGGTATAGATAGTTAGTCAAATATTTATAGATTTTTTTAGGATAACTTCCTTAAGCAGATGGTAAATCAGCAAACTCCTGAAAACAATATACTGAACCTGGTCTTAACCAATCATGAATTTTTAGTTAAGGAACTTTTACTTAGGGAAACACTAGGAGGAAGTGACCATTAGATAGTAATATTTATTCTGGATAAGATAAGCATTGTTAGGGATAATGTAATAATTCAAAATTTCAACAAGTGGAATTATGACAGATAGCATAGCTTATTAGAACAGATTAACTGGGAGGAGGAGGTGACAGATAAGAATGTTTATGAGATGTGTGTGAGTTTTAAGCAACTTTTATATATGGTAAAGGAGCGCTCTATCCTAGAGAAACTGCTTTATAAATGGAAATCATCATGGTGGGATAAAGATAGAGCTATCTTAATCAGGGAAAAAAGGTCTTTCAAAAAATGACAAAAAAATACCGTGCTAAATCTAAACAGCTATAAACAAAGTTAAGAATGAGATGAACAAGATGATAAAAAGAGTAAAAGACTGTCTGAGATTAGGTTAGTACAGAATAGTAATAGGATCTGAAAAAGATTTTTTCACTAATTCTATAATTTAAGAAGGGGATTTTTTTTTGAGTATTTGAATAATAATTTCAGCTTAGTTTGGTTATGACTTATGTTTTTTTAATCAAAGTTATTTCTAATAATTATTTTATAATATCAAAAACCAAAAATGGTGAAGTTCAGAAATAAATATAAATATCAAAATTTTGTGAATTTTTTAAAACCCAAAGAATTACAAATGGTGAAGTTCAGAAAATTTATTTTTATATATCTTCTTCTATAACTATATTTTAGCAACGTGATATTTTGAAAGTGGGGAAATTTAGTTTAGAGTTCCTTTTTAAAATTATTATAATTGGCCAAGTTTATAAAATTTATAAAAATTTAACCATGGCTGCTTTTTTTTAGATTTTAAATTTTAATCTTAGTAGCGAAGCGCAAGCTCCCCCCGTAGGGGAGAGTGGCGAAGCCATTGACTGGTACTTATTATAAAGTAAATAATAGGGTTAATCAAGATAGGGCCTCTTAAAGTGGAGGAGGACATTAAAGAAAAAGGATGAAGAAATGGTTGAGGTGCTCAATGAACATTTTATATTAATGTTTACTAGAGAAAATCAGGTCAGTTTTAATCCTAATATGTAATGATATGACAAGAAAATGTTTTAGAGAATATTAATGCTAATATAGAAATTACATAGGCCCTCATAATATTCATTTTAGGATTCTTAAGGGAGGAAAAGAAAGTGTTTTACTTCCCCCTGAGAGGATATTAGTTAGATATGGGGAGATACCAGATGACTGAAAAGGAGCTAATGTAGTTCTAATCTTCAAAAAGAGAATAGATGATAATTCTAATAGCTATAGGCCAATAAGTCTTAATTCAATAATATGTTAATTACTTGAGAAGGTAGTTAAAAAAAGAATAGTCTTTTTAGAGAGTAGTAACTTGTTGAGTGATAATCAGCATGAATTTAAGTCGGGTAAATTTTGCCTGACGAATCGGCTGAAATTTCTAAATTATATCATAGGGCAATAGTATGAAGGAAATGGCATCCATATAGTTTACTTAGATTTAATAAGGCGCTAGTGCATAAATTGGGGCTATATGAACTTTCTGTTAATCTTTTAAAGTGGCCAGCAGAGTGGCTGAAGAATAGAAAGCAGAGGGAAGTAATAAATTGAAAGAAATTCCAATGGATGTATGAATTAGTGGGATACCTCAGGGATCTGTTTTAGACCCATTATTATTCTTGGTTTACATTAACAGCCTAAAGGTAGGTGTTAAAAGCAAAATGTCAATGTTTGATGATGATACGAAGTTAGCAGGTGGTGTGGAGTAAAAAATACTGGGAAATTTAACAATTCAAAGTGATTTATATAGACTAGTTGGATGGGCATACAAGTGGCAGATGACATTTAAACTCAAAAAATGCAAAGTTGTTCACATGAGAAAGCCAAAATAGGAATTTAGTTGTGAAATGGTAGATGGCTGGTTGGACTCCGTTGAAGATGAAAGTGATTTAGTAGTAATAGACTGACTGCCATTGAGGTTCTAAAAACAGTGTTTAGAGGCTAGAAATAAGGCATATAGGGTATTTGGCTTTATCAATAGAAGTGTTAGTTATAAAGTAGGGAAATTATTCTCTAGCTATATAACTCTTTTGCTTTCATTTGAAAGGAGATACTTAAGGGGTGATATGATCCAACTTTTAAAAAGGTTTAAGCGGATTGATAAATGAGAAATTGGGAAGTTTTTCGAGCTGATGATAGGACAAGAGGTTACTGTTTGAAAATTAAAAATTCTAGATGTAGGCTGGAGTTGAGAAAATAATATTTAAGTAAGAGTGTCGTGAATTTTTGAAATGCATTGCCTGGGGATATTCTAAAGAGCTCTAGTTTGACATCATTCAAAACAAAGCTAGACAGCCTTGCCCAAAATTATGGGGTAGGTATGAAAAAGTGAAGAATAAGATTGAAACTCATTTATTTCATACTTAAACATAATACAAATAAACACTTTTGGGCATATTCTATCAATAATTAATATTTGATGTGTCCTCCTTTTGCTTTTATAACCGCTTTAATACGTTTTTGTATAGTGTGCATAAGTGGTTGAGGCAACCTTCTGCCATTCAATGTGTGATACAACCGTTTATTCCTATTTTTTTTCAGTGATTATCATATTTTTAACTTACAAGTGTTATTTTTTTGTTAAAAATGTCTCCGATGAAACAGAATCCGTAAGCTCAAAGAGCTCAAATCATTGCATTGTCCAGAGAGGGATTATCCAAAGTCAAAATTACAAGAAAATTGAAATGTTGGAGAAATGGTGTCCAAACAACCATTAAAAGGTACAATGAGACCAATTCTTTCAAAAACCATGATGGTTAAGGTCGCAAAAAGTGTACAACTCCGAGGGAAGAGAGGATACTGAAAAGGACATCTCTCGTGTAGCTGCTGAGTATCGGACAGCAACAAACAAAGAGAAATCAAGACGCACAGTGAGAAGAAGGTTATTACAAGTTGGGCTCAAAGGATGTAAGGCTAAAAAAAAACGCGTGGGTATCTCAGGTGAACAAGAATAAGCGATTGTCTTGGGCAAAATGGCATGAAGATTGGAGGTGGAAGTGTAATGATTTTGGGTTGTATGTCGTCTTCGAGTCCAGGATTGTTGTTCACTTATGAGGGCAGAATTCCAACACTTACACCAGCATGTTAGACCAGGTTTGTCAACCTTCCTTAGGTAAAATTTCAATGATGACATACCAGCTGGTGTAATCTTCTAACAAAACAATACTCAATGCCAAGGGTTGGTTTGAAAAGAAAGGGGTGACGTTGATGGAATGGCCCCATCAATCTCCAGACCTCAACCCCATTGAACATTTGTGGTCCCAATTGGGCAAAAGAGCGAGGGTAATAATAATAATACAAAAAATTCTTATAATGCGCTCTTCGAGGGTGCACAAATGTTATTCAAAAAGTGAATTAACAGCCAAAATTCATCAAGAGTGGCAGAATATTGAGCCAACCACTTGTGCCAACTTAGTCTCAAGTATGCAAAAACGTATAAAAGCGGTTATAAAAGCAAAAGGACACATCAAATATTAATTATATTTGATAGAATATACACAAAAATTTTACATATTTGCATTATCTCAAGCCTGAAATAAATGAGTTTCAATCCTATTCTTCACTTTTTCATACCTGCCCCATAATTTTGGCCAAGGCTGTATAAAGATCCTGAATTTGCAGGCTGATATGTGCATATATATGTATTATGGAAATTTTCGTATTAGTAGGTGTATGTTTGGGGTCTTGTATTATAAATTCAATATGACGAGCCTACAGGTTCATGGCTGATAACGGAATCCAACCGATGCAAATTATGCCTCGTGGTTTATGGTTTTTGGGATACTCTGGCTGGTAATGACTTTCATATATGCCTTAGTGGATTTTTTCAGCCTTTATTTTTATGTTACGTTATATTTTCATTCCTTGATAAGATCTTATTAAAAACGAAAGCGCTTGGATTCAGTCTTTCTTTATCCTACGGGCTCAAGATAATATGTTTTGTTAATTTTTAAATAAAATAGTTGATAATTATTTATTCGAGAGGGTTAGAAAGTAGTGAAGTTAATGAAAATGTATGGAATTTACATAAGCCGAGTACGGAATCCAGGAGACTACTACTTGGTGCGCTAGAAGAGAGTAGAGACAGTCTCCTGAACCTGCCCCCTTCCGCAACGAGGGCAGGTTCCCTTGAGGGAAAACCCAAGATCCTTACCCTCATGGGGCGGTCGGGCCATATCCATGTGACTGAGGGTGGGCGGCGAGGACACGAGAGTGAGGGGGGCAGGATTGAGCCCTGGATGGAACATCTTCATAGGAGGCATAAAGGAAGGGGCGGCCAGAGTGGAGGAAGGCCCCGCAGCAAAGGCGAGGGGGGTTGGAGGCGCGGCAGCAGTGGATGGTGGGCGCGGCAGATGGTAAGGAGGCGAGGGGGGATGGGTGGAATCGGGGTGGAGGTCAACCGAAGTGGCCACGTTGACCTCGACCTCAGTCCAGTAAAACTCTTCCTCGTGGTCATCGTCGTCGTCATCGTCGTCGGAATTGGTGCTGATTCCCAACCTGAAAATAAGATTTGCTTCTAAAAAAAATTCACTAACGAGGGCATCTGCGCACACAAAGTTTGTCAGGAGAGATTTGTGAAGATGGAGGAAGTGAGAAAGATATACACTTGTATCTCTACCTGCAGGGGTTGGGGACTGAAGGGCGCGGGATCTACGAGATGTCAGCTGCAGTATGCTGAGTCCATGAACCATGGTACGCCTGACACTGCATGCAAGAAGGTGGATGGTGTAACAGGAGTAACCCCCCCCCCCTCCTGTTGTACCTGGTGAAATCTCCCCCCTGGACCTTTTAAGGAGGTATCAAGTGCAGCTGCCATCTGGAAAGTTGCGTGCTCTCCAGTTCCAACACCTATAGCTATATATTTTCCATACATTTTCACTTCCTCTCCCATCACTACTTACTTTACAGTTCTTTACCCTCGTTGGTTTTCGCTTTAAATTAAAAAATCACTCCTGTTATACAAGTTCTTTGGAAATCCTTTCCATTTAATTTACTCCACGTGTGTGATTGTTCCTTTGACTACAAAACAAGCACGCAGCACATTCAATAGATGATTCGATCAAGTCACACCAAATGACCATAGAGAAATGTGATACAGAGATCAAAGTTATTTGTGTGAATTTAAAGCGAAAACCAACGGGGGTATTGCAAATCGAATTTCTCCCCGTCGCTTAGAAGGACCCCGTCGCCAAACCTACTTACCCGAGATGCTGTGTACGGATGTGTTGCTCTATGGCCGGGCAGGAGGCGGTCATTTCTGCACAGTCTCGCCATGTGCACTTGAACATCACTCGGGTCGAACTCTGTGGAAGAAAGACATGGGTGAAGATTTTCTCACCTTACCGCGAATACACAACGGTAGGAGGCCATGAGAAGGAGCCATCAGGAATAGGAGTACCTCAAAGGCATTGCTATCTATACTGATGAGGGACTATTTGGGGAGAGCCCTAACCTACAGATTGATGAAATGTATAGTAAATATGAAGTGTGAGAGAGGCGTTTTCTTGAAATTCTCCCAAGCCAGTTAGCGTGAGCAAATTAACAATGTTGGGACGAAAAGGGTTGCGTTACATAATATAGATCGAAGGAAGATCCAGCCCCCCCCCATTGTACCCCGTTTCACAGGGAGAGGTTCCCTCAAGGTTACTTTAAGAAGAACTCTTGTCCGCCCTTCCTCAGTTGACCTATATAAGCCTCTATTGGGGGCTGGGTCCCCTATCTCTCCTTGACCTTCGATGCCATCGAGCGTGGGGGCTAAGTCATTCCCTTCGATCAAGCCCCCCCCCTCTCTCCACCCGCGCGCAGGCGCTAGTAATGGAGGTGGGGCTGTTTGGTGGCGGCACCTGTTCGAAGTCGATACGGGCCATTCTTCGCCCGGAATTGCAGCTGAGGGCACGAGTTTCCCAAAAGGGGCGTGCCCGGAACACTGATCCAGTGCTTTTGGTGCTCTTTAAAGAAGGGCGACGCCTCAACGGCCTCACTTTCGCACCGTAAATAGGACACGACTGAGGAGGATGACAGACCGAGGTACGCCACGTCAGATGGGGACTCGCCCACCCTGGTGCGTCCAGCCTCGTTCTCGCCTTGGACATTCTTCTATCAAGAGGCTTCTTACACAGCATCTACTCGCTACAACCTACCGATATTTTGCTGTCTGGCACCCCCTTTATACGTTCCTAACCCCACAAAGGGGGTGTTTAGCTACAATGCAAAGGTTGGGTAGGTTCGGGAGTTGCGTGCTCCCTCTCGGTCCGGAGCGCACCAAATAGTCTCTTCTTCAGACTCCTCGGACTATATACCTTCCAACACACTTTCCCTTTCCATAACCTTACTTACTACCACTTCCATTATGAAGACTTGATTTGTGGAAGAAACGAAAAAATGCAGATCAGGCACGGATGTGCTTGTGTGCGCGTACACTGCGACCACACCTCCTGCGCGCGCGCGCACCGAGGTAAGACGATCACTTGGACTAACGAGTTGCAACTCTGGTCGGTGGACCCCAGTTCGGATCATTCATTGCTCACGGCTCATAAACTCCGTCAGTGAATATCGTGACGCGTCTCCACAGAGCGGGGAGGAAGCGCACGACGGAGACAGTTACAGTCCGGCATTGGAGATTCGTGAGTAGGGAGAGGGGAATGCGATCACTCCTTTCCTAAAGTGCCCCTCTCCCCAAATGGTCGGTCGGGTGGTGAAGCTTACTGTACAATCCAGCAATAAGAACCTCCCCGGGGTCCTTGTACAGTTACTTTTGGCCGGAGGTTTCGCACTGTTGGGGAATCGCGTTTGGTGTCTCCGAGACAAAGATACTTTTCACTACATCTCTCCAATCGAATGAACTTGGGGGCATGATGGGGGATGGGGGGTTATTCCATGAACCATCAGGCTGCGTTCCTCGAAGGTTTATTTTGACTCGAGGGGGAACGTGGCCCCACTAATTAGTATCTGAAATGTTTCTTCCACACCCCAGCAGTAAATGTTAAATCGATTTACCAGTGCATTGTATCAATCCTATTCCCCTCCCCCGTAATTTCTTTATGAGTGGGCGGATGCTGTGCTAGTAACTTTTTTAAGCGCAATAACACTGAGGCTGTATCACGCAAAGTTTCTTATTATAGATCTGTAGGGAAAGTGAACATGGAGGAAGTGGAGATGTGTGAAAGATATATTGCTGCAGATCCTTCTGTAGGCTTTGGGGCCGGGAGGGCACGAAAACCTCCCGATGTTAGTGGCCGTCCTCTTGAGGGTTAGTAACTTTGAATTCTGCGAAAGGGGAGAAGTGTGTAAACAATTGTAATTGGGCGTGTAAGAAAGATAACAGGGATAGAGAGATGAAGAGTGTAAAAAATAAGTGAATGATGAAGAGATAAGTGAAGGATAAGAAAGATGAGAACGATAAGAAATATCAGTGAAGGATAAGAAATAGAACTAAAGATAAGAAAGATAACGAATGGGAAAAAAACGGGATAAGAGGGATCAGTGAATGATAAGAGAGATAAATTAAAGATAAAATATATGAAGGATGAAAAAGATAACAGGGATTTAAAGATAAGTGAATGCTAGGAAAGATAACGGAATACTAGGAAAGATAACGGAATGTTAAGAAAGATAAGAAAGAAGTGAAGAATAAGAAAGATAAGTGAAGAATAAGAAAGATAAGCGGAAAATAAGAAAGATAAATGAAGAATAAGAAAGATAGTAAAGGATAATAAATATAGCAAAAATAGCTGAAGGATAATAAAGATAACAGGGATAAGAAATATAAATGAAGGATGACAAGTATAACTAAGGGATAGAAAGATAAATTAAAATTTAAAAAGATAAGTGAAAGATGAGAAAGATTATTGAATGATAAGAAAGATAAGATAACAAGGATAATAAAGATAAATTAAAAGATAAATATAAATGCGGAATTAAAAAGGGTAACAGGTATATAGAGATAAGTGAAAGATAAGAAAGATAATAGAAAGGTGAGAAAAATAATTGAATGCTAGAAAACAACTAAAGGATAAGAAAAATAAGTGAATAATAAAAAGATAATGGAAAGATAAGAAAGATGATGGACTGGTAAGAAAGAGAACTGACCAATGAGAAAGATAAATAGAGGATAAGAAAGATAACTGGTTAAGAAAGATAACGAGGGTAAGAAAGATAACTGAAGGTTAAGTAGGAGGGATAAGAAACATACAAGAAGGATGAGAAAGATAAGACAGATAACAGGGATAAAAAAGATAACTGAAGGATGAGAAAGGTAACAGCTGGGAAAATAAAAGCGAACATAAATATAGGTAATGATAAGAAAGATAAAATAACGATAAAGATAATTCAAGGGTGAAAAAAGATAAGTGAAGTATAACAAAGATAATGGACGGATAAGAAATATAATAGACTGGTAAGAAAGATAATTGAATGCTAAGAAGGATAACTTAAGGATAGAAAATATAACTAAAGGATAAGATAAAAAAGTAAAGAAGAAAAATATAATGGAAGGATAAGAAAGATAATGGACTGGTAATAAAAGTAACGGAAAGATAAGATAACTAACCGATAAGGAAGATAAGTGACCGATAAGAAAGATATCTGAAGGATAAGGAAGATAACTGAAGGATAAGATAGATAACTGAAGGTTAAGAAAGATAACTGAAGGATAAGATAGATACCCGAAGGTTAAGAAAGATAACTGAAGGTTCAAAAAAATAACTGAAGGTTAAGAAATATAACTGAAGGATAAGAAATATAACTAAGATAACTGAAAGATAAGAAAGATAACATGGATATAAAGATAAATGAAGCTAAAAGATAAGTTATTGATCATAAAGATAAGCCAAGGATAGGAAAGATAAGTGAATTATAAGAAAGATAAATGAATGATAAGAAATATAATTGAAAGATAAGAACGATGGGAAATATAAATGAATGATAAGATAAATTAAAGATAAAGATGAAGGGTGCAAAAGATAACTGGATGATAAGAAAAATAACTGAAGGATAAGAAAGATAACTGAAGGATAAAAAGATAAATGAATGATAATAAAGATAAATGAAGGATAAGAAAGATAAATGAAGGAATTATAAAGATAAGCAAAACGTAAGAAAAAAGTGAAGGGTAAGAAATATAAGCGAAGGATAAGTAAGATAAATAAAGGATAATAAAGATAAGTGAAGGATAAAAAGATAACTGAAGGATAGGAAAGCTAACTGAAGGATAAGAAATATAAGTGAATGAAAAGAAAACAGAATGCTAAGAAAGATAACTGAAGTATAACAAAGATAACTGAAGGATAAGAAATATAATTGAATGATGCGAAATATAATTGGAAGATAAGAACGATAAAAAAGATAAATGAATGATAAGACATAACAGGGATAAGAAAGATAACTGAATGATAAAGATGAATGATGAAAAAAGCTAACTGAAGGATAAGAAAGATAGCGAATAAGAAGATAATCAAATAATAAAGATAAGCGAGCGATAAGAAAGATAAGCGAAGGGTAAGAAAGATAAATAAAGGGTAAGAAAGATAAGTGAAGGATAATAAAGATAAGTGAAGGATAATAAATATAACTGAAGGATAAGAAAGATAACTGAAGGATAAGAGAAAACTGTTCCTTCACCAAAATGAGCAAGGATTTGGCTGTCTCCTGAACAACCCCGCAAGGAGCTCCATTATCTTTCTTTCCTTATTTTTGGCGGGGCCTCAATCTTCTAGGGAGGGTCTTTGCCGGTAGTGGTGTCAGGCTTACGCGTCTGCTCCCCAAGGAGAACTTTGCATTCTGGGTGAGGCCGACTTAGTCCCATTGTTAGTCTCCGCTCACCTCGGGTGGGGGCTCCACTCAAGCATCGTCCCTCAAAATGTCGGGGATTCCGTCTGGGACTTTCAGAGAAAATGGGTCCGTTAACACTACCATAAGTAGCGCCTCAACAGTACAGAATCCTCAGGCCATTCATGTATGGGAACGCTTCTCTCCCAAGGAAACTGGCCCCCTCATATTTCTTCCCAAATACCGCAATGAATAAAGAATGGTATCTAAATGTCCTTCAAGAACACCTACCAACGATCCAAGACCAATTTGGTGAAGATCCGTGCATTTTCCGACAAGATAGATCACTGTGTCATAGAGCTGGAGTGGTAGCAAAGTGACTCGAACAACAACGCATTGAAATATTGGGTCTTCGTCTTGGAAACTTCCCTGATCCTAATCCGATTGACACAACCTTTGGGCGATTCGTAAAACAGAAACGGGTGGACAAACGGAACCCCACAAACCGTGACAACTTCCGGTTATTGTTAAAACAAAATGGAACACCATCGATCAGAATATTCTGCACAAGTTAATATCCATTTTTTTTTTTTTTTTTTTTTAAGAGCTCATCTGGCGAATGCCTACTTGGGCATTAGTCGCCGTATTAAAACTGGCCTAGTTCTAGGCTACTTTAAAATGAAATTAAAGAGAGAAAAAAAAAAAAACACCCCAAAAGGGGGAAAGGAAGCAAGCTGGTGCGTCGGGGAGAGGTCCCCCCGGCGCAGGAACGTGCAACTAAAGAAAAAAAAACAAACAAAAAACAAAAAATGCAAAAAAACAACAAAAAACAAAACAAACAAACCTTGCTTAAATAATAGGGAGAAGGCCGGCCTCCCCCAAGAAGTCAACAAGTCCACAAGTCAGTGTGCACGAATCTGTCCCGAGCACAAGGGACAGGCGGTAGCGACCCCGCCCATCCCGGTACTGGGACAGGTATCGTGCGCGAAGATCACCCAGACTGGGACATTCGACAAGAATGTGCCGAACAGTCTGGGGGACGACGCAGTCGTTGCAATAGGGCGCAGGCGAGCGCTCCATCAGATAGCGATGCGTCACACGAGTGTGTCCGATTCGGAGACGACAGAAAGCAACCTGAAGCCGCCGCGGCATTGGGGGATAGGTCCATGGGAACAGTCGCGGCGCAATGGCACGCAACTTTAAGTTCCCTTCGACCGTCTCCCATCTTCTTTGCCAAGCAGTCCGAAGAGCTGCCCGTATTCCTGCCATGTAGTCGGTGTGAGGAAGAGCGAAACGCTGGTCCGGTCGCAGAGTCCTCGCGGACTCTTTGGCGCCCTCATCGGCGCGCTCATTCCCCGCAATTCCTACATGTCCAGGAACCCAGCAGAAGATAATCTCGACATCTGCCCGGCTCGCCAAAACCGTGGCGTCACGGATATCGCGAACCAGGGGATGCGGAGATTCCAATGCCCCGAGAGCACTCAGGGCGCTTTGTGAGTCGCTATAGATCACAATCCGGTCTCCGAACCGGGCACGTCGCGTAATCTCCCGTACCGAGTAGTGTATTGCCACCAACTCGGCCGTGAAGACAGACGCAGCGCCTGGTAGAGCCCCGCTGACTTCAAACAGAGGGGATACGGCGTGGAAGCCGACCCCCTCTTGGGACTTGGAGCCATCCGTATACACTGGCACGGTACCAGCGTGACACGATGTGTGCTCCAAAAAGGTCGAACGCAATACTCCCGGCGCAGTACAAGCTTTGGGAGCAGAGGCGTGGCGACAAATAGCCAAATGTGGTACCCTCCAGGGTGGCGTCCTGGGCAGAACCAGGGGCGCCACCGGCCCGAGAGCTATATCTAGCTCTCGAAGGAGTTTCCTGGCCCTAAACCCAAAGGGCTTAGGGTATAACTGGCGTCTCTCGGCGGCATAGGCACCATCGAGATCAGCTGCGGATGCAGTGAGAGCTGTTGGCGACTGAGGGAGGCGCCGGGCTCGCGCGTACAGGCGAGTGATGCACTGCACGCGGCGCAGAGCGAGTGGCATCTCCCCAGCATTGACCAACAGGCTCTCAATGGGGGAAGTGCGGAAGGCACCGGTCGCAAGGCGAAGGCCGGTGTGGTGGATCGAATCCACCTTCCGCAATAAACGCTCGGCTGCGGATGCATAAAACTCGCATCCGTAGTCGAGCTTCGAGCGAACAAAGGATCGATAAAAAAGTAAGGCGGTAGCCCTATCAGCGCCCCAAGCGCTGAACGTCACGGAACGGAGAATGTCCATGGCGCGGGTACAAGAGACCCTAAGGCTGCGAATATGAGCCTCCCAGGTGAGGCGTCGGTCGAATACAAGACCAAGGAAACGGTGCGACTCAACCACATCCAGGCGCACCCCATTAAGAAACAAATCTGGGTCGGGGTGAAGCCGTGGATGGCGGCAGAAGTGCACCACCTTAGTCTTGGCCAAAGAAAACCGAAACCTGTGCGCTTCGGCATAGCGAGAGACGCGGTTCAATGCCTGTTGGAGTCGACGCTCCAGAGTTGGCATCTGGGCCGCGCCAAAAGAGATCGAAAGGTCGTCCACGTAGAGCGTAGCGAGAACATCTTCCGGCAGCACCGAGGTGATGCCGTTGATGCTCAGGGCAAAGAGTGTGACACTGAGGACACTTCCCTGCGGGACACCCTCTTCCTGCTCCTTTGGGCCGGAGAGGGCTCCCCCCACCCGTACGCGGAATCGACGATCTCGCAAAAATTCAGATATAAAAATTGGGAGGCGTCCCCTCGCCCCCATCGTGTGGAGAGTCTCCATGATACCGTATCGCCATGCGGTATCATAGGCCTTCTCCAGATCAAAAAACACCGTGGCGTAGTGCTGTCTACGAAGGAAAGCCTCGCAGACGGCACTTTCCAGTCGGAGCAGAGCATCCGACGTGGAGTGGAACTTACGGAAGCCGCACTGTGCAGAAGACAGATGGCCTCCGCTGTCCAGGAAATAGGCTAATCTAACATTTACCAATTTCTCCATCAACTTGCACACGCAAGAGGTTAGAGAGATTGGGCGGAAACCGGTCGGAGTAGAGTGATCTCTCCCCGGCTTGCGAAAGGCGAGCACAGTAGCGATTCGCCAGGAGTCTGGGAGAAGACCTTCCACCCAGATCCTGTTGAACAAATCTAACAGAAAGGCCATGCCTCGCTCACCCAGGTGTCGAAGCATGGCGTACGGGACATCGTCCGGACCATGGGCGGTGTCCGCGCACGAAGCGAGAGCGGAACGCAACTCACTCACAGTAAACTTGTCGTTGAAGGGTTCTCCGCCTCTGGAGGTAAAGTCCAGCCAGCGGCCTTCCGCGACATCACGACGTGCATTGAATGCTGGCGGAGCAGCATCACGGCTAGAGAATGCGGAAAAAGCGGTCGCTAAGGATTCCGCCACGGACGCGGGGTCCGAGATTGCGGTCCCATTCTCCTGGAGAACGGGAGGGGGGTCCTGCGAGAACTTGCCCCGAATCCTTTTGACTCGCTTCCACACCTCAGCTAAAGGGGTCTTCCCGTTAAGTGAAGACACGTATGCCCGCCAAGAAGAGCGGCGGGCGTGCTTCGAAATATACCGGAACCTAGCCCTAGCCCGACGAAATTCAGCGACAGTGAAATCGTTCGGGCGGCGCTTATAGCGCATGTAGGCATAACGCTTCTGTTTGAGGGCCGTCTCACACTCGGCCGACCACCATGGGAGTGGTCGGCGTGCAAAACGGCCAGACGTCCTAGGAATAGTAGTCAGGCCTACGGCGATGAGGTTGCCGGAGAAGAACTCAACGGCCTCATCTACCGACCTAAACTCCTCGACTGAGATAGAGAATTCAGTCATTTCCTGAAATGCAGGCCACCGCGCCCGCGCCAAGCACCACCGAGGTGGTCTCTCAGGCGGCAGTTGCCCTGAAAATGATATTTGAATGGGAAAGTGATCACTACCATGGAGGTCATCGACCACCCCCCAATCAAAATCAGGCTGTGCATCCGAAGAGCACAAAGATAGGTCAAGGCAAGAAAATGAAGCGGTTCTCGGACAGTGATGCGTAAACTCATCCACGTTTAGGACACCCATCTCAAGCTCTTCGATCAGATCGGCAAGGACTTGTCCCCTGGGATTTATGGAGTAATCTCCCCAGAGAGGATGCCTGCCGTTCAGATCTCCAAGCAAGAGATAGGGCCTCGGCAACCGTGCCACGACGCGGCGGAAGTCCCCCGCGTCGAAGTCAGCTGACGGTGGAATGTAGGCAGAAATGATAGTATACCTCCTATCCAGGTGCAGCTGCACAGCCACTGCCTGAAAGGAGGTATCTAAAGAGAAAGGAAGAACGGAGACATCATGCCGGGTGTAAACCGCGCATCCCCCAGCCCGGCCATCCCGCGGTGGTGGGGTCGCAAGACCCTTATACCCCGGGAGGGCAGGCAGCGGGCACGCGCCTAGCATGGTCTCCTGCAAAAAAATAGCTAACGGGGAACGGGACGAGACGAGCCTCCGCAGCTCCTCCCAGTTGGCCCGGAGTCCACGGCAATTCCATTGAAGGAATATGCCCTCCAGGCCTAGCTCGGAGGAGACGCGGGGGCCCTCCTCGAATTGAAGACCCTCACGGGAATGGCCGTACGCTTCCCGGGGGCAGAACCCCGGGCGCTGTTGGCCGGACAAAGCGCTGAAGGCGCTGTCGCCTTCGAGGACTTATTGGGGGAGGTTGGGCTCGCCATGCGAGCCTTTTCCTCCCTCCGCCTCGAAACCTTAGGCGGGCGTTGCGGCTTGGGAGGCGGGGGGCCCTCTTTTCGAGGAACCACCGTCTCCGAGCCACTCGCTCCACCTCGGGGCGTGGGCGAAGGGGCCGAAGCTCCTTTGTTGCTGTCCTCCTTTCGGGGAACAGCTTTAGGAACCCCGGAAGATGGCCTAGCGACCATCTTCAGGGGTGTTGCCTCCTGTGAGTCTAACGACTCTGTGGAGGCGCGTGGCCGTTTCGCCTTACGGGAAACGGTCACGCTGGGGGGAGAGGGGGGAGCCCTGGTATTAGCCGGGGCTGGGTGTGAACCCTTTTTGCCGCCAGCTCTACCAGGGGAGCGCCCGGGTGTAGTAGAGCCCGCAGAAGGGCTCCGAATGGGCGCGGAAACAACCGTGCTCGTTGGCCTGGATGGGCCAGGAGCAGAGGGTGCTTTTCTAACTATTGAGGCATATGATGTCCCAGGCAGAGCCGGGCGCGCCAGGACCAAGTCCTTAGCCTCGCGGAATGAGAGTCGATCCTGGGCCTGAACGGCCAGGATTTCTTTCTCAAGGAGATATGCACCACATTGCTTCGAAGAAGCAGGGTGCGGCTCTCCGCAATTGACACACTTGGCCACACACGATTTGGACTTATCGTGTGCGACCTTGGAGCAATTTACACAGACTTCGGGTGACCCCGATTTTGCACGTCTACATGATCGATTCGTGTGGCCGAAGCGGTGACAGTAATAGCACCGCCGCGGCAGTGGCACGAATGCCTTCACGCGGTAGCGGTACCAACCGGCACGCACCGACTCAGGGAGCTTGTCACAGTCGAACGTGACGAAGAGTGTAGGGGTGGGTCTCGAGGCCCCTCCCTGTTTTCTCATCACACGTTCGACCTTGACCGCCCCATGGTCGGCCAGCTCTAGGGTGATGTCTTCTATGGAGTAGTCAACGAGTTCCCTCGCATAAACTACTCCTTTTACAAAGTTCATGGTAGAGTGCGGCGTCACACTCACCGGGGTGCCATGAAGTGTCCGAAGAGCACTTATCTTGGCCGCCTCGGCGGGATTCGCCGCATTCGCCAGAAGGCTCCCGTCCGAGAAACGGGTTACCTTCGGCTCTCTACCAATTGCACTAGCTAATCCTCTCCTCTGATGGATCATGTTGCCCTTGGACAACATGGTGCCATCAGTGGAGCGAATAACGAGGAAGCGTTTGAAGCCAGCGGGCTCGAAAACGCCAGGTAACCTCTGAATGAGGGGCCCCGATGTCATCGAGGCTCCGCCCTGTGCACTCTTGGTCTTAGTCAGGGGCTCCGCACACGAGGGGGTAGAGGGGCCGGATGTGCCGATCTTGGCTTGGTCGCCTACCAAAGTGGCAGCAGACCCATCCGTCCCCGCAGCCCCCGCGGATGGAGAGGAGCCCCGAGTCTTTTTCGTCCTTTTAGTCTTTTTAGTCTTTTTCTTTTTTGGAGAGGAGGGCGGGGAATGAATCCGCTTTTCACCTCCGCCGGCAGAAGCCCCCAGGCCAGATGGACCGGCCTCAGCCAGGTCCCTCTCCGAAATGGAGAAGGTCCTGGTTGTCGTAGGGGCACCTGTCGGAGGAGATCCCTCCCCTCCTTCTACTGCCTCGGAGCCCTCAGCCATTTGAGGAGGACCTTGCATAGGGGCGGACTCGGGTTCGGTGCTTGGCGCCGAGCCCGAATTCCCCCCCATGGAAGGCCCTACCGTCTGAGGCTGGGTCTCCTCAAGGACCATGTCTATCACGGGAGGGGCCTCCAGTTGGCCATCCCCTCCCAGGACATTGCAGGTCCCCTTGGCAGTGTCGCCAGTCTTGTTTGGGGAGGCACAGGCCTTGACCCCGGCAAGGTTTAATATTTTTGCCAGCAGGTCTTTTGAGGGAAGCGACCGAAGGGGCCTGGCTTGCCTCTCCCCCCTAAGGGGGTTTGCCCTACCGAGCCGCTTTGATGGGGAGCGGCTGGCTAAGGGCTGCCTGCTGGCTTTCTTGGCAGTCCCCTTGGAAAGAAAAGAGGGGACTGCCGCTGGGAAAAGGGAGGTGCCCGAAAGCACCTCCAGAGAAGGGGGTGAGGGGGAGTCCCCTGCACCCGTAGGCGAAGGAGAGGAGTAAGCCTCCTCTCCGGTTAGAGAAATATGGAGGGTCCCCTGTGCAAGCACAGGGGGGGGGGACCTCCATTTTTTTGCTGGAGCTGCCCGAGGGCGGCTCCGTTGTTCTTGGGGAAGTTGGGGGGTGGGTTTTTTTGGTGTGATTTTCATCATTGGGCATGGTGACCCTTCTTTTAATACGGGATGCAATAGCGCACACCTCTCGTAGTAGCCCGCACTGCGAGAGGTGCTTACAGGCCCAGCAGAGCCAGGCGCCGCCATTTGGGACCACCCCTCCCGCCTGGTGGCCTGGCAGTCCATCGGCATGGCGGCTCCACCTTGGACACGGCGTATAAATGATAGATTTTGAAGACGAGAGGAAAAGGGATGTGAGGAAGGTATGGGTGGGGATGAAGCAGGTAGTTAAAAACCAGCCACCCCAGACCGGAGCTCAGGGGTTAGGGAACATTGTCCCCCACCCCCTCAGCCCCGATGCGGGACGGTTGGCTGAAAGGAAGGTCAGCATCTACCCTGTGAAATTAGAGGCTGACCAGAGAAAGTTGTGGGAGAGGTTCTGTGAAAAGAGAGGAAACAAGTGTTTTGAAGGAAGGAAGAGAGGAAGTTAATATCCAGAAAAGAGACAACACACTAAACACTAAGTTTATGAATTAAATGCTTTTGGGGAGATTAAACGTTTGATTTTTTTACCTATTGTTGTGTTCCATTCCACTATATAATAACGCACTTGGTATTGTGAAGTAATCTGAAGCAAAGAAGCGTATGAACCACAAAATGATTCTTTGTCAAAACTTTTGCCAATGGATGTAGAAGAAATAAAGCCCAAGGAGTCAACCTAGTTTGAGACTACCAGGAATACTTCACGAAGGAGGGCGTGCCGTTGTCCAGATTTTACACAAATGAAAGAGATTGGGATATGAATGAGCAAAAGACGAAATATAAATAAATGAGAAAGACGAGAAACGTAATTTACTCGGAAATTTAGTTAAAATATTAACGAATTACCAGTGATGTAACCCAACATATTATACAGACCGTGGTTTCAAAAAGGCAACAAGTATATATGCGCATCTAAGCACACCTGAGGTGACCGTCTTATGCGTCTGGACATTGATTTCGTTGCTTTGTATACATCGCAAACAGAACCCGTCTCGAAACCGATGCCTAAATAGCTTTCGCTCTTCTTCTTTATTATTTTGGTCGAAGACTTAATTAGCAAAGACCGCATCTCTTCGTGCGCACAATTTAAGAGTTGAATTAGTTGTGAATAGACATTTCTTTCTGTATTTCCCAAATATTTATATTATATTTTTTAAAAATAATGAGAAAGCCAACAAGAATATCCACCACCAAAGGTTTCTGGGAAGAGGTTACCGAAGGGAAACTGAAAATGTCTTGAAAGTACTTGGGGCGGTAGAACCGGAAGGGGACGCGACTCTCTTGAAGCAGCCCTACGCTCTTATGCAGGGACGGGAGGTACCCTTGCATGAAACGGACAGAGCTGTTTTAATAATTCGAGAAGGCAAGAAATTCAAGGGTCAGCATTATTACGACGTGGCTGCGCGAGTGACAATTCTCGCTTCGATGTTGCGAGCAAATCCAGATGCGCGGGAAAAAAACGACGAACCGACCGACCAGCCATAACAAATACCGCGACGCACCGACCAGTTATGATGATAAAAATAAGTGATAATCAACGAGGGCATCTCCGCATTGGAGTTTTGGTAAAATAGATTCGTAAAAAGGGGCAAATTTAGAAGGCGGACAACTCTCCTAAACCTATCTCCATCATCGCAATGAAATCAGCTCTCTTTGTCTAGGGGAGGAGGGGGTGGGGCATGTGTTCAGTAACGAAAGGAAGAGACAAATATGTATAAAGGAAGGGAAGTAATTCGGGTGGGCAATGAACTGCTCAAAACACTGACATGTGCGGAAGCTGAGTGCGGAATACAATGAGTAAGACTTCCTCAAACAGTTGCAGAAAATGAAGTGCATGAATTAAATTTACGTTTATTTCACCTTTAAAGTGTGAAATAACCGAGCGAGACGAAATGTCAAAACCTGCGTCACAGAGAGCATCGATAATCTGAATATCGAACTCTATTCCCCATATTTTGAAGAGTGGGGCTCCTTACTTAACGAAGACAAAATTCCCCAAGGTCACTTGTACGCAATGCGCAGACATATATATTCGTTCAGGCCAAGCGTTTTCAAGGACTACGGGGATTTTCCAGTTCTGGAAATTGAGTAATAGTGAGGTAAGTTCTCGGAGGTGAGCAGGAAGTGAAGCGAGTTAAGAGCCGGATGCTAATCTTCTGAAGACGATGTGCGCTTGAGGAATTCGGGGTCATGATCTAGCAAGAAAACGACACCCCTAGGACTGAGGACAAATTTCGGTTGATTAATGATCACTACTTACTACATAATTGTTTAATGGGGCACAAGCATTGTAGAATATCAAATGCCTACACCATATTTACGGTTTCTAATACTGTGTTAACCATCTCCCTTTTGGGTGCACTTTAGAACACTTCTTGCTCAATCTGTATTCTTTCAGTCGCTTATCATTGTAAACCCCTTTCCCACAAAGTGGGTCACCTGTATCAACACCGCTAAAATTATCATCCCTTTCCTCAAGTGCAACCAACCTCTAATTCCTCGCCAATGGCCTTTCTCTATCGATGGAGGGCTATGTGTTGTAGAATATGGCCAAAGTCCGGAATTGTTACAACCCACTTATAAATCTTAGCCACCTTCTTTTCGGAGTTAAGAAAAATATCAATTTAAAGTTGCATAAACCTTGTAATCCTCGGGCAAGTGACATCTGTGAAGAGCTCTTATTAATCTTTGTCCGGTGCTCACTGCAGGGCCTTAAAGATTTCTTGAGATGATAGCCAATTGGCAATGCAGCAAAGGGTAGTGCCCCTACTTTCCGCCCTCTTTGACAAACAATGGTTGTGGGGGGGATATTTGCACATAGCTAAACTAGGTTTATCTTACAAAATACACCCCTGATAAATGTCCAAGTGTCCCCCGACATTCTATTAATCGTCAAATTACTTTTACCGTTAAAATGAATTCACAATTATTAAATTCAGAACAATCCTGCAGATTTATGATTCAGCATGTTGGCCCATCCATGCTGGCCCATGCTACACCAACTGACAGCCTTTTGTGGGCGATACTGGATTTTATTAGTCACATTTACCTAAGTAAACTGACAAATAAATTTCCTTCACGTCAAGATGGTAATTTTAAGAGCCTTTATTCGCTCATTTTTTGTTTTGTTTTTCTCACTTTTTAAAATAATAACTGGCAGCCTCTTCAAAATTCCCGGCTTCTATCTTGGTGTTACTATAGAGGAAAACAGGTACCCAACGTGCAGCATTTCTCCTCATATAACCCATGAAGAACGGTCACTTTAGTCGAATTCTACGGCTCTCACTTTCACCATGGTGTGAGCCACTCTGTATCTCCAGCTAAATTTGTGCCTCAGCTCTATATTAATTGCAATTATTACAGTTACTTCAAGACAGTAGTTAATCGAAATATATGAATACACTTTTACAGCAGGTTTCATCTTTATATAATTGCTTTACAATATAAATATTTCGTAAACATTTAGTTAATGCAGTTTTAGTGTGGATATATTAACCCAAACAGTATTTGCATGGTTTACAAATAATTGAGAAAATATTTACAATATAAACTTCGCATATTGATAGTTTATACAGAAAAACTATGAATGAGAACTGCAATGCATAAACTACTGAATTCATGTCTGAAATATGAGAAATAAATTAACTATTTAGGTATATATTTTTAACTTCTGAACTACTAAAAATAAATAGGGATTTACACATACTATTTGCAATATAATACAATAACCCACTAATTCTGATTAAGATTAAAAAATGAGTATTAACAACCACACTTGTTTCAAATTGCATTCTACCCAAATCTCCTGGCTCATCCAGCCCCAGCCTGATTGGACCCAATTGTACATTTACGTTCAGTATAGGAAGATGGCTGGGTGCAGTTTCCCATCCCAAAGTAAATAATTGGTGCATACCATCATATACACATTTACAAACATGATAAAATGGCCTGAAAACTTTTCTAGTAGTTCAGGTCACTACAACAGTACTCACTGATACCTAAGACCTTTTCAGATTTTTTTTCATATTAATTTGTGGGGGTGGGGGGCGGGGGCTCAATCCGTTAAAAAACTTCACCTTGCGCGTGTCCATGAGACCGCGTCTACAGGAAATATTATTCTACACTAAGGCCCCGCTAAGACTTTTTTTCTCACTTTAAGATCTCTGAATGGCGGCTTGCGACCCCGACCACAGCCGTTAAGTGGTCTTCCGACACAAATTCCCAAAGGGAGGATCTATGGTCATGCTTTCCACACATTTTTCCTTCCTCTAGCTTCAACACTTACTTTTAGGTCAGTCTCCTTAAAAAAAAAAACGTTCTGCGGGAGATGCCTTGGTTGGTTTTGGCTTGTAATTTAATTAAAACAAATCGTTATAGCAGGAATCAACAATAGCAGCGCCACAAAGGGGCTCCAATTCATAGTTTCAAGTCCCTAGAGGCTTGGGCGCTCCTCAGAGACCGTTTATTTATCCAAGATCTGTATCAAGATTTGTTTAATTTCCCGCAATTTTCTTATGGGCATCCACGTCCCATTCTCTGGACACCGAAAAGGCATTCCCTCATTTGATTACATAGGTTTCTGTTTCCTTCGTAATAACCACGCAAGGTGACCGGCCTTAGTTGACTAACTAACGCCATGGTTCAAGCTCCATGGTGACCCAAGCATTAAGTTTTTCACTCAAGATGTCCTTATTTGTTTTCTCTATGTTTTTAACTCTCCCCCACCCCTCTCCAAATGGTGGGTTTTATCGCGCGCTCACTGAGCACCAAACACGCGATTCTCGCCCGTTTCTGAGGAATTATATGGTTTCATTCTCGCCCATTCTGCCACTTTAACCCGCCCCCATCGTTAGTGAGGGACTCATCGGTTATCCAGGCGTTGCCATGCTCAATTCATAACATTCATGCAAGCCCTAACCCCCTTGCTCTAGCCCACACACACGGTACATAAGTGCGCGAAATTAACCACCTTTATTCATTATTTTTTTGTTTTTCTTAAAAAATCCGGGCGTCCGCAGTGTTGCTATCGGTGCCTAGGCCCTCGCAGGCAAAGCCTCTTCAAAATTCACGGCTTTTTTACGAAGCCTATATTTTGCAGTGTTGCTATCGGCGCCTAGGCCCTCGCAGGCGAAGCCTCTTCAAAATTCCCCGCTTTTTGCTGTACCGTCACAGGCAAAGCCTCTTCAAAATTCCGGGCTTTTTGAGAAGCGTATATTTTGCAGTGTTGCTATCGGTGCCTAGGCCCTCGCAGACGAAGCCTCTTCAAAATTCCCAACTTTTTTCCGAAGCTAATATTTTGCACGTTGCTTTCGTCTGCTGTACCGTCGCAGGCGAAGCCTCTTCAAAATTCAAGACTTTTTTCCGAAGCCTATATTTTGCAGTGTTGCTATCGGTGCCTAGGCGAAGCCTCTTCAAAATTCACGGCTTTTCCGAAGCCTATATTTTGTAGTGTTGTTATCAATGCCTAGGCCCTCGCATGCGAAGCCTCTTCAAAATCCACGGCTTTTTTCTGAAGCCTATATTTTGCAGCGTTGTTTTCGGCTGCTGTGCCGTCAAAAGAGACTTTAAATTGCCGTGTTGCTTCTTGCCAAGAATAATCGCCGGCGTTTGAAAAAGTAGCCGCCATTTGTTTGTCAACGTCGCCGGACGTTATTACGTCTCAAGAAAGTTAAGAATCGAACCAACGAAGGAATCTCCATCTGAAAGTTTATCAGGAGAGATTCACAAAGTGAAAAATAGGTAAAAGAAAAGAAAATACATGGATGTATATAACCATTGTAGTCTAAATCAGTGGTTCCCAACCTTTTTTAGTTTATGGCTCCCTTGGGATCTTTAATATTTCTGCGGCCCCCTTGGTACTATTAGCAGAAAAATAGTACTTCAATATTATAATACCTTCCATAAAAATATCAGAGTGCATTAATTGTACATATATTCTCCTTTATTCTATTTCACTAACAGAAAAATTATTTTGTAGGTTCAATAAAAGAACCATTTAAGATCATACATTATTTCTATGATAGAGCAGCAAAGTGAAAAGTTCCATGGACACCGAGAAAATAAGTAACCTTTAAAAATTCTCTTTTGACTTAAAAAAAAAAAGAATCCTTTAGCAATATTAGCTTTCTTTGTGTGTTTTTTCAGTGAGATCCTTGTGGCTGATGTAGTTGCGCAAGTTTTCCAATGCCAGGGCCCATGGTTGTTAGGGACAGACGAAGATCACCTCTAGTTACAATTGCTAAGCGGTTGCGAGCTTTTGATAATAGGTGAGAAACTCGGCTAAAACCTGACTCAATTAGGTAAGATGTTGGAAAGACAATAAAATATAATTTTACTTCCTGCCAAAGCAATGGGAATTTGATGGCAATTTCACTACTTGTCCATAAATTATTGAGGCCTTGTTCAAATTTTTACTTGAGCAGTTTGATTAATCTGCAACTCAATGAGGCTTTCTTGCAGTATGATGTCAACATCAGCGCCATTTGTCTTAAATGGGTCTACCACCCAACTTGGAATGTTCATTCCCAAGAGATCTTTGAACCTAATTTCCATATCATTGTGCAATTTTTTCAAGTGATCAGCGTACACTAAAATATCATCCTCATGTAGCTCCTCTTCAATAGTGGCGAGGGTTGGAAAATGTAACAATTTCTTACTTCCAATACCAATCGTAAACAGATTAAGTTTTCCAAGGAAAGAGCTGATTGCCTCTTTGGAAGTTAAAATATTTGTATTTTTACCTTGTAGCTGTTTGTTCAACATGTTTAGCTTGTCAAATATATCTGAAAGGTAGAATAGGTCACACTTGACAGCTATGATTTCTTCTCCAAGCGCCTTACTGTTCAAAAATGGTACAACACACTCCCAGAGTTCAACGAAAGCCATCTCACCTCTGTATGCAAAAGTAAACGTTCAAATTCTTCTTCATTGATTGCACAGAGTTGTCTTAAAAGACGGTCTTAAAGTGGATTTGGCTTGATAAGGTTGGTAGCCTTGATTATACTATCAGGAGCATCTTTCAGTCGTCCTCCCAAACTTTTTGCAATCAAATGTTGACGATGAACTACGTAATGTATGCAAAAAACATTAGGCACAGTTTGTTTTAGATATGCAATGAAGTCCCTGTATCTGCCTACCATAGCAGAGGCACACAGATGTTTCATAAATTTATAATGCAAAATTCTTTACTTGTAAAAGTGCAACTAGTTGATTTTCTACATCCTTTTCATTTAATCACGCGTCTTGATACTGAGTTGTTGCTTAACGGGATTACCTCCGTAATTTGTTTGGAATTATGTTGCATAACAGTAGAAATTACCACAGATACTGCGGACAAAATTAAATCTTCACCAATAGTATCGGGTCTTCCAGTTTTTGCTATTAGCTTGGAAATCTCGTAAGATGCAATTAAACCTTTGTCTAATTTAGCTTTTCCTTGGCTAAGCATAGCATCAATTGTACAACTTGGAACATGGATACTGACTGACTGAGTTAGCAACTGCAACGAGTATTAGTGCCGTGGGTGTGGAACATAGATACGATGTTGCCAAACGTATAGCTAATTCATTATAATGTTGTTGTATATCGAAGAAAAAGAAACTCAATTTTTTAGGATTAGTAACCCGTAAATAGTTAATTGTCACTAGATTAACTACATATAGTCAAATATGCCATATTGTCAAAAGACCGATAATTAGATCATTTTCGAATTATTATAATAATTTTATAAGAAAATGAAGCTCTGTGGCCCCTTTCATTGGACCTGAAGCCCCCCTCATTCCCCAAAATTTGCCATTGTCCCAGGTTGGGAATCGCTGGTCTAAATAGGAAACTAGTTTCGATGCTCAGGACGGAAGGGCGAGCAATTCTCTACAACCTTCCCAAACTGAAGCAGGCCGCCATCGGACATTGGGGCTAGAAGGACACACTTCCCTCTAGATATCACCGCCCCTGGCCCTACCCGTGGCCTTCTATCTGCCAATTTCACTGTTTTATCTATTCGGTTGTTTGGCTCTGTTATTAACCCGTTTCTCAACGAACTCCCCCCTCCATTTTTAAGTTGTGTCAGTCACGTTTAGTTGCGCATTTATTAAAATGGTTCATTTACTTTTCACCGCATTTTAAATTGTTACATAACTGCCCTCCCCCACCCCACTCGGCGGCGGCCCACCATACTCCTTTGAGCAATTCGTCCGGTCAGGCTTGGCTCCCACGAAGGCGCAACCAAGTCTTTATCCGTTCTGGCGAGCCTTGGCTGAAGCCCCTTTAATATTAGAGGCGTGGGCTGTTGTGCCTCTCTACTAATCTCTACTCTCTTCATTTGGCATTCGAGTGGTCAGGGTCACACCCCATATACACGCTAAAAGAGGGCGCCATTACCCCCATCCCCCCCACTCCACCTCATGCGGATGTTATGTGACAGATCAACAAGGAGGCAGTCCCTTTTACACGATAGGATCGGAGAAGAAAGGGGTACTTTGAAAAATGTTGAGCTCATCACAGGAGCAGGTCGATCCCCCAATACTATTCCCCCCCCTCCCCTCAAAAGAACATCCATTCTCTACAAAATTGAATGCTCATTGTTCCAATTAAGCGATTTTGTGGAAATATTAATATCATTAACGTGTGTACATTGATCAAGTAAACGAGATGATTTCAAATCTCAAAAGTTCATGGAAGGGTGATAATAATTCATTATAAAGGAAAACAACAAAATTATTGGATTCGTCTTCAGCACAGTCGAGTTTTGTTGGTGGGTGTTGAGTGACCTCGAAAGCAAAACCCATATCGAACAATGTTTCATCAATCTTAGGACAGTTTCAAATCAGTTCGTTACGGAAACTAAATTGTATAGTTCAAGGTCAGGGTGGGTTTTAAAATCAGAATTAAGAGAAAGAAAAATAATGAAAGCAAAAAAAGGCAATGAGTGGAACAAAAGATATTTTTTGCAAATAAGAGGGATTTTTTTCCCTTTTTGTCGAAAATTCCACAACCCCAAAATACTCGAAACTGCTTACGTGTAAAAAAAGTGAAATAACGGACGGAGGTTATGTTTGTATTGCGAGAACAAGGAAAAGATGATCAGTAAAGAACGGCTAGTCGAGAAACAAGAAGCATAAAATAAATTCGCTAACAATAGTGATTAAAAAAGCCCTTAAAGATAAGGAGGTCGAAGGCAATACTGGGTCGACTTAAGAGATATCACCTGCGGAAATTGGCAAAGTCATCTTTGTGTACAGAGAAGGATAATATCTATTTCAGATCCTAATATGATTTTTTTTTTAAAGAGCTCATCTGGCGACTGCTGACTTGGCTATTAGTCGCTTTATTCTGCATTGCCTAAAATTGGGTATATTTAAAAATGCTAAAAAAAAACAAATAAAAAGAGAAACCATCAATAAAAATAAATCAAAGAAAAAAGGTAATAAGCAGGAAGCAAACTCCGGCGTCAGGATGAGGTCCGCCTCCCCCCAGCGCAGGAACATGCAACCTACTAAAATAAGAAACCGGGTTGGATGTTCAGCTGTGTGGTATAAATGAATCGTATGCTTTGGAAGTGGAAACGCCCATAACCAGACAATGCCTTAAAAGGTGGCGTTATCGTGTTCGATCAATGGGTTATAAATAATACGTAAATATTAATGTATAAATCAACAAATGCTGATGAGTGTTTTCGCCAACAAAAAGAGAAGGAGGATAAGAGAAACGGGATGTGGTGTGAGGTCCTTCTTTACTGACGTTCGGTCCTCTGAAGCTTCCTCAGAGTAACAGAAGTCTTAGCTTCTTGTGGCTCTGAGGAAGCGAAAGAGGAGGCAAATATCAGTAAAGAAGAAGCTCGCACCGGATGTCGTTTCTCTTATCTTCCTCCTCCAAATCAAGTAAATCTCAGCATTAAAATTGGGTTTAAAATTACCGTTTTCGACTTTGATTAAAAAAAATGCAACTTGCGAAACAATAAATTTAAATGGTTCCCATGGTATTGGAATTTAGGTTCATATGGGTAAATTTCATTGACATAGTGATTTAATCTAAGTTTTAATGGAAGTGTAACGACATAACTACAGTACTCCAATCTCAGAGCCGCAATAACGAAAGTTTAACATATATCGGTAAAGTTAGGAGATTGCGGCCACGATCACCTCGTGAATTCTGTCGAAATTCATTCTTCGTAATCTAGTTTTTTACATAAAAGATTATTTTCCCTTCCATCGAGAGCATTCAGCCCCTCACTCACCCTCCGAACCCAACTTCACACATCAAATTGCCGTAAGTGAAACCAAGCGGAACAATGACAGGCAGCAAAAAACGGTCGGAATTCTTCAAAACATTTCCTGGCCGACCTTGGCAGGCGTTCAACTCGTTTCATTCTTATTACTTCCGCAACATTCATGCACAAATAAAAATAAACACACACACACAATATATATATATATATATATATATATATATATATATATATATATATATATATATCATGAAGGCGAGAGAATGAGGAAATGGAATGATTAATAACGCAAAAAGAAACAGAAAATAAAGGGAATATTTTCTTCTTAGAAAAAATGTTTTTCCCTAATTGCGAAAAAAAATTCGTGCTCGGGATGCGGATCAAACCTAGCATATGAGACAACAGGCACTGCTTTGATCTCGGATAAAGTAACGCCGTAAGCCACTCGGCTACAGCTGAGTGGTCTACGCCCGCAGATATGGGTCTTCCACGTGAGGCGTCGGTCGAAAACAAGACTAAGGAAACAGTGCGATTCGACCACTTCCAGGCAAATCTCGGATCGGGTATAGCCGTGGATAGCGTTAGTATTGACCAGAGGAAATTGAAACCTGTGAGCTTCGGTATAGCGAGGGATTTGGTTCAATGCCTGTAGGAGTCGACGCACCGGAGTTGGCATCAGCACCAAGCTGATAACGTTTATGATCAGGACAAAGACTGATTGAGGACACTTCCCTCCGGGACGCCCTCTTTCTGCCATATTGGGCCGGGTAGAGACTCCGCCCCCACGTAAGCGGAATCAACATCTGGTCTGAATTCAGATATGAAAATTTGGAGGCATCCCTTCACCCCAATCGTGTGGAGGGTCTCCATCATGTAGAAACACGTATGCCGGCCGAGAAGAGAGGTGGGCGTACTTTTAAACTTACCGGAACATAGCTCTAGCTCGACCAAATTCATCGTCTGTGGGGCGCTTATAACGCATGTCGGCATATCCCTTCTGTTTGAGGGCCGTCTATCATTAGGGTGACTACCAAGGGAGCGTTCGGCGTGTAAAACGGCTAGACGTTCTAGGGATAGTAGTTAGGCCCACGGCGATGAGATTGCAGTAGAACTCAACTGCCTCATCCACCGACCTAAACTTCTCGACTGGAAGAGAGAAATCATTCATTTCTTGAAATATAGACCACAGCGCTCGCTGGCTGCAAACACCACTGAGGTCATATATTAGGTTCCAGCGGCCCAGCAAATTATAGTTTAATGGGAAAGTGGTAACTACCATGAAGGTTAAAGAGCACCTTCCACCCCAAATCCGGAATTGTATCCGGGAAACACAGGGGCAGATCAAGACAATAAAATGAAGCGGTTATTGGGCAGTGATGGGTAAACTCATCCAGATTCAGGACCCCTATCTCCAGCAATTTGAACAGGTCGACAAGAACCCGATCTATGAGATTGATCGAGTAGTCCCCAAGAGGGGGTGTCTACTGTTTAAATCCCTAGGGGTGATGTCGTAAAACCCTTGTACCGAGAGGGGTTGGGCAGGGGTATCCACTCAGCATGGTCTCCTGTAAAAAGATAGCTAACTGGTAGTGGGAGCATAACGATCCTCCGCATCTCTTTCCAGTTGGTCCGGAGTCCATGGCAATTCCATTGAAGGAATTTGCCCTCAGGAAAGATGCGGGAGCTCTCTTCGATGTGAAGACCGTCATGGGAATGGCTCATGATTCCTAGAGGCAGAACTCTGGGAGCTGCTGGCCGAAAAGGCACTGTCGAATTAGAGGACTTACTGGGGGTTGTTGGGCTTGCCATATTTATTTTTGCCTACTGCCTCGGAAACTTTGGCGAGCGTCGCGGCTTCTGAGCAGAGGGTCACTCTTCGGGAGGGGGCATGGGAGCTGAGGCACAGCTTTAGAAATCCCCGAAGATTGTCTCGCGATCAGCTACGGTGTGTTTGTCCGTTGTAAGTCTAACGACTCAGTGGAGGGGCGCGGCCATTTCCCTTGATGGAAACGGTCACGCGACAGATGGGGAGCCCTGATTTTAGCCGAGGTGGAGCGTGAGCCCATTGATCCATTAGGTATACCAATGCAGCACCCAGGGAAGATAGAACCTGTAGAAGGGTTCAGAATAGGTGATGAAGCGACGCTGCTCGTAGGCATGAGGGTGCCTTCTCAATTTGAGAGTCGTAACAAATCCCAAGTTACACAGGTAACAACTTCTTAAAAAAAAGATGATCCGCAGCCTGAAGGGCAGAAAAGATTCGAGCTACGTTCCTTGAAGGAAGCAGGGTCTTGTTCATCATAATTCACATATTTTGCATTTCCTGATTCGGATTTAGTAAGTAATGTCTTTGAAAAGTGGGCAAATATTTCGGGCTGGCCCGAATTGGCACGTCTGCAAGTTTAATATGTATGGCCGAAACGGTGGCTATTGTAACACCTTCCCGGCAGTGGTACGAATGAAATGACGCGGTAGCGATACCAACCTGGATGCACCGACTCAGAGAGCATGTCATGATCAAACGTGAAGAGTGTAGGGGTGAGTATCGAGCCCACTCTGCTTTATTATCACACTTTCGACCTTTGCAGATTATTGGTCGGCCAGCTATTCGGTGATATCGTCCTAGAGTTCCCTCTCATAAACCTACCCTTTCGCAAAATTCATGGTAGAGTGCGGTCTCACCTGCACAGGTGAGCCATCCAGTATCCGGAGAGCTCTCACCACGGCCACCTGGATAGAGTCCGTTGCATTCACCATAAAAGTCCTTTCCAAGAAACGGGAAAACTTCACTTTTCTACCAAGAATCCTAACTAATACCTGGGCGGATGGAGAATGTGCCGTTTGGACAACATCCTACTAAAGTGGAGAATGAAAAATCAGGATATCCCTGAAGCACGGAATCTTGAAGACACCGGGCAGCCTCTAGATGAGGGGCTCCGAAATCACCGATGCTGCACTTACATTACGAGTATCTACTACTTTCGGATTGGTCTAGGTCTCCCCGGCCGAGGGTGCCTCGAAAAGGAACGTGCTAGTCATGGTCGGGTCATTTTTTAAAATTTTGGGAGCCCATCTGGCGACTACCTACTTGGGCATAAGTCGCTATACACGACACAGCCTACTATTAGGCTATATTAAAAAAACAAATAATATGTAAATAACAAATAACAACGATAAAAAAGGATAAAGGCTAAAAAACAAAGAAAAGGCAAAAAGGGCAAGAAGGAAGCACATATGGTATCGAGGGAAATCCCGCCTTTCCCGGCGAAGGAACATGCGACCTAAAAAAAGTCGTATAGTCCACAAGTCTGTGAGCATGAACCCGCCCATAGTAAAAGGGACAAGCGGTACGAACCCGCTCGTCCAGGAACCGGGAAAGCTATCGTGCGAGATATCCATACGAGTATCTGGGACATTCGACAGGAATGTAACGAACAGTCTGAGGGAACAGCGCAGTCGTCGCAATAAGGTGCAGCGAGTGATCCATCGAATGGCAGTGCGTCCCGAGAGTGTATAAACTTCGGAGACGACAGAAAGCAACCTGAAACCATCGCAGCATTGGGGAGTAAGTCCATGGGAAGAGTCGTGGCGCAATGGTACGTAACTTGTTGCTCTCGACCGTCTCTCATCTTCTGTGCTAAGCTGCCCTGAGGGCAGCGAAACGCTGGTCTGGTCGTCCAGTCCTCGCGGACTCTTTGGCGCCCTCATCGGCGTGTTCGTTGCCAGCAATTCTTAAATGTCCAGGAACCCAACAGAAGATAAGACCAACATTCGTCTGGCTTGCCCAAACCGTGGCGTCACAGATATCGCAAACCAGGGGATGCGGAGATTCCAATGCCCCGAGAGCACTCAGGACGCTTTGCCGGTCGCTATAAATCACAAACCGGTCTCCGAATCTGGCATGTCGCGTTATCTCCCGTACCGAGCAGAGTATTGCATCCAGCTCGGCCGTGAAGAGAGACGCAGCGCCTGGCAGAGCATCGCTAACTTAAAACAGAAGGGATACGGTGTGGAAACTGACCCCCTCTTCGGACTTGGAGCAATCCGTATACACTGGCACGGTTCCAGCGTGACACGAAGTGTGCTCCAAAAAAGCCGAAAGCAAAAATCGCGGCGCTGTAGGCACCACCAGCCCGAGAGCAATACCAAGATTACGAAGGAGTTTCCTAGCCCTAAACCGAAAGGGCTTAGGGTATGACTGGCGTCTCTCGGCGGCATAGGCACCGTCGAGATCAGCTGCGGATGCACCGAGAGATGTTGGCGACTGGGAGAGGCGCTGGGTTCGCGCGTACAGGCGTATAATGCACTGTCCACGGCGCAGAGTGAGTGGCATCTCCTCAGCATCGACAAGTAGGCTCTCAATAGGGAAAGTGCGGAAGGCATCGGTCGCCAGGCGAAGGCCGGTGAGGTGGATCGAGTCCACCTTATACAATACACGGTCGACTGCGGATACATATAACTCGCATCCGTAGTCGAGCTTCGAATGAATAAAATATCGATAAAAGTAAGGCAGTATCCCTATCGAACGTCTCGTAGCAAAGAATATCCATGGCGCGGGTACAAGAGATCCTACGGCTGCGAATATGAGCTTCCCAGGTGAGGCTTCAGTGAAATACAAGACCAAGGAAACGGTACGAGTCCACCACTTCCAGGCGAACCCCATTTAGAAAAAAGTCTGGGTCAGGGTGGAGCAGTTGATGGAGGCAGAATTGCACCACCTTAATCAAGGGCAAGGAAAATCGAAGCCGATGCGCATAGGCATAGCGAGAGACGCAGTTCAACGTCTGTTGGAGTCGACCCTTCAGAGTTGGCATCTGGGCTGCACTAAAAGAGATAGAAAGATCGTCTACGTAGAGCATAGTGATAACATCTTCCGGCAGCACCGAGGTGATGCTGTAGATGCTCAGGGCAAAGAGCGTGGCATTGAGGACACTTCCTGCGAGACACGCTCTTCCTGCTCGATTCGGCTAGAGAAATCTCCCCTGACCCGTAAGTGGAATCGACGATCTCACATAAATTCAGATATGAAGATTGGGAGGCATCCCCTCGCCCCCATCGTGTGGAGAGTCTCCATGATACCGTATCGCCGTGCGGTATCATAGGCCTTCTCCAGATCGAAAAACACCGTGGCATAGTGCTGGTACGAAGGAAGGCCTCTCATACACATTTTCCAGTCGGAGCAGAACATCCGACGTGAAGTGGAACTTGCGGAAGCTGCATTGTGCAGAAGACAGATGGCCTCAGGTGTCCAATTTCTTCATCAATTTGCACACGCGGGAGGTTAAAGAGATTAGGCGGAAAAAAGCCACAGTAGCGATTCGCCAGGAGTCTGGGAAGATACCCTCAACCCAGATCATTTTAAACAATTCTAACATAAAGGCCATGTCTCGCCCACCCAGGTGTAGAAGCATGGCGTACGGGATATCGTACGGACCAGGGCTGTGTCCACGCACGAAGCGAGAGCGGAATGCAACTTACTTAGACTAAACCTGTCGTTGAAGGGTTCTCTGCCTCTGGAGGTAAAGTCCAGTCGGTAGCCTCCGCGACATCACGACGCACATTGAATGGTGGCGGAACAGCATCCTGGCTAGATAATGCGTAGAAAGCGGTCGCGAAGGATTTCGACATGGACGCGGGGTCCTGGGGGAACTTGCCACCGTGTCCTTTTGACTCGCTTCCACAGCTCTGCTAGAGGGGTATTTCTTGTTAGGTGAAGACACGTATCTCGGCCAAGCAAATCGGGGAGCGGGGTCGACAAATCTCATCGACAGTGAAATCGTTCGGGCGGCGCGTAAAGCGCATGTAGGCATAACGCTTCTGTTTGAGGGCAGCATCGCACTTGGCTGACTACCACGGGCTCGGTCGGCATGCGAAACGGCCAGACGTTCTAAGAATAGTAATTAGGCCCACGGCGATGAATTTTCCGGAGAAGTCAATGGCCTAATCTATTGACATAAACTCCTGTCCTCCTTTCGGGAGGCAACTTTAGAAACTCAGGAAGATGGCTCACGCCCGACTTCAGGGGTGTTGCCTCCTGTGAGTCTAACGACTTGGTGGAAGCGCACGGCCGTTTCGACTTACGGGAAACAGTTACGCTGGGGGAAGGAGGGGTAGCCCTGGATTTAGTCTGGACTGGGTGTGAACCCTTTAGCGCCATGACTACAAGGGGAGCGCTTGGTCTGGGTAGAACCCGGAGAAGGGTTCCAAATGGGCGCGGAAACAACCGTGCTCGTAGGCCTGAATGGGCCAGGAGCACAGGGAGTCTTTCTTATCATTGAGGCATAAGACGTCCAATGCAGCGCCGGGAACACCAGGACCAGGCCCTTAGCCTCGCGAAATGAGAGTGTATCATGGTCCTGAACGGCCAGGATTTCCTTCTCAAGGAGATATGCACCACATTGTTTCGAAGAGGTGCGGTGGGGCTCTCTGCAAATGATACACTTGGGCACGCATGATTTGGACTTATCGTGTGCGGCCTTGGAACAACTTCCACAGACTTCAGTTAATACCGACTACATGAGCGATTCGTATGGCCAAAGCGGTGGGAGTAATAGCACCTCTGCTGCAGTGGCATAAATGCCTTCTCGCGGTAGCGATACCAACCGGCACGCACCGACTCGCTGAGCTTGTCGCAGTCGAACATGACGAAGAGCGTAGGGGTAGGTCTCGATGCATGCCCCTCCCTGTTTTATCACCACAAATTCTAACTTGATCTCTCCATGATCAGCCAGCTTAAGGTGATGTCATCTATGGAGTAGTCCACGAGTTCCTTCTCATAAATCACTCCTTTCACGAAATTCATGGTAGAGTGCGGCGTCAAACTCACCGGCATGCCATCAAGTGTCCAAAGGGCACTAAGCACGACCTCCTCAGAGGGGTCGACGCATTCACCAGAAGCTTCCCGTCCATGAAAAGGGTCACCTTCGGATCTCTAACAATCATGCAAGTAAAGCTCTTCTCTGATGGATCATGTTGCCCTTAGCCAACATGCTGCCATCAGTGGAGCGAATAACAAGGAAGCGCTTGAAGCCAGTGGGCTCGAAAACGCCAAGCAACCTCTTAATGAGGAGCCCCGACGTAATCGAGGCTCCGCTCTGCGCACTTTTCGTATTAGTCTGAGACTCGGTTTCTTTTTTTCATAGCAGAGTCTCTCTCTCTCTCTCTCTCTCTGGAGGGGATAAACCCGCTTCTCCCTTCTGCCGGCAGCAGCCCCTAGACTCAATGGACTGGTCTCAGTAAGTTTCTTTTCTGAAATGGAGGTCTTGGCTGTCTAAGGGGAACCAGCCGGGGGAGGAGATCCCTCCTCTCCTCGTAACACCTCAGGGGCACGGACTGTCATAGGAGGAATTTGCACAGGGCCTAACTCGGGTTCAGTGCTTGGCACCAAGTTTATGTTCGACCCCATGGAACATCCTACCATCTGGGGCTGGGTTACCTCAGTGACCAAGTCCATCTTAGGGGGGGGGGGCTCCATGTGCCCGCCCCAGCACATCCTGGATCCCCCTTGAGGTACCTTTTGTATCGTTGTCTGCCGGCGAACTGGCATCCAGTGGGGAAGGGAGGGGGCACGTACAGTGACCCCGTGTAGACCCAACGCAATAGTGCAGGACTGACGGACTGACGAGCCCTGCCATCCATTGCCCCCCTAAGCAGGTTGGCCCTATCGGATCAATTTGGGGCCGCCTGCGTGCTTTCTTGGCAGTTCCCTGTGAAAGAAAAGTAGGGACTGCCGCTGGAAAGAGGGAGTCGCCCAAGAGCGACTCCAGAGAAAGGGTTGAGGGTGATTCCCCCATACCCGTAGGCCTAGGAAGAGTAAACCTATTCTCCAGACGAAGAGTTTCTGAGGGTCCCCTGCGAAAGCAAGGGGGAAGGACCTCCATTTTACGGTGGAACTGCCCGAAGGCGACTCCGGTGATGGTCGAGGGAAAAGGTTTTATTTATTTTCATTAAACTCATCATTGGGCGTGGTGACCCTATAATTACCACGGGACGCAAACGCCCATCAACCCACGCATTAGCCCACTCTGCGAGGGGTGAACACGGGGCCGACAAAACTAGCTGCCGCCATTTGAGGCCACTCTTCCCACTTAGTGGCCTGGCAGCCCATCGGCATGGCGGCTCCAGCTTAGGCAAGGCGTAAAATCGATAGATATTGAAAGGAGAAATAAAGGGGATGTGAGAAAGGTGAGAGTGGGGATGAAGCAGGTTGTACCCTCTTCCACTCAAGCTCAGGGTTGAGGGGGCGTTGTTCCCCTTCCCCCTCAGCTCCGATCCCGGATGGTTGGCTGAGAGAAAGCTGGTCGCCGTCTACCCTGTGAAATTAGAGGCTGACCAGAGAAAGTTGTGGGAGAGGTTGCATGGAAAGTGAGCAAACAGGGTAAGAAGACAGGGTGTCAGAAAGGAGAAGAGGGTAAGCTGGGGCCGGACGTGGCGCCGAGTCCCGTCAGCATGGCGGCTAGGACAGCAAATCGCCGCGTTCCCCTTACGGGGAGTGCGTGGTCGGGTCACCAACCGAAACGGCAGGGGATTCGGCCAACCTTGGAAGAAGAGGGACCTCTAATCCCCTTCGCCTTTTTCCTCTCGTCTTTTTTATAAGAGGACGGGGATTGACCCCGGTTCTCTCCAACCCATGTAGGAGTCCCTAAGGCCAAATGAACTTCCTCATTCTACGAAATGAGGAAGTATATGGTTGACAAAAGGGGCGAAAACTCTGGGATAAGGTTCTTCCTTTACTCAGGAGCCCTCTGGGGTCATTGCTGCCTCATTAGGACCTTGCACAGGAGCGGACTTTGCCTACAGGATGCCTCCAACCGAGTCTTTTCGCCCCTTTGGAAGACCTTGCATCATGGTGTGGGGTTCTTTGAGGACCATTTTCACCTCAAGAGGGGCTTCCAAGGGCTACTCACTTCAAGGTGTCCCCGACCGGGAATTCTCTAGGCCTATACCTTGTAGTTAATGTCACTGGGACGGAGCCGACATCCATTGGGAAAGAAAGGGGGGCAGGTACGTCGGACCCCAACAAAGTTTAGTACACAATGGTCGATGACAGTGTTAGGCGAGATCCGACAGGTTCACCAACCCTAGTTCCTCTAATATGGTTGGCAGTGGAATCGTTCGAGGGCCATTCCAAAGAAGTTGGTTGAGAGAAAGCTGATAACCCGTTGACATAGTAAAGGGAAAAACCTCCTCTCGGGTAAAAGAAGGAGGTTGGAATGCTTGCTGGGAAAACAGAGAGTGGGTGGGCATCCATCCGCTCCAGCTTATTCCATATCGAATTTTCGAACTTTTCAGGTCTCCACCCTGGTTGCGACAAGGAGTGGTGTTCGCACCTGCACAGCGACCAGAAGTTGCCTATTGGGCCGGTCACTCTCTAAAGGTAGCAGCTCACAACTGATGAACTAGAAAGGCAGAGCGACAGGGTGGATTTCTTTACAAGGTCGTACTAATCGTGGACAAGACGGCTAAGGTCTGAAGATCTGTTGTGGCAGAACCAGAAATGGGAACCTAGTTGGCAGGATCTTGGCCTGGCAGCCAACAAGGCACTAAGGCTCGTCCGCCATAAGCAGTACAGCTTTATGCACCTGAAAGCAACGGCAGGGAGGTGGTCAGCCAGTTTCTTGTAGAGAAGGAGTTATTGGGGCAAAACTGCTATTTCCATTAATCACGCCGCAACACCCAGGACCCCTCAAATCCTGGTCTTTTGATATCTGCCGGCAATAAAAGGGGTAGTTTATAGCGATTTCAAACACTCGGGGTAGCTGGTCAAATCCTCTAGCCTAGACGAGGGTTAAGGGGATAGTCGTAGAAAAATAAGTAATGGTGAGTGGGAGCGGGAGGTGGGTTGGTTGCAGTTTGGGTCATTGTGAGGCCAGATGCCAGATGTACGGAGTGATGTCGTCAAAGAAATTGTCTGACAACCAAGACTGGTTCCTTCTGCTTGTGAGGCATACGTAAGGCCTTCCGGAGGCCACCTCTCGGATCCAGGGCAACATCAATTTCCGGGTACTTGATGTAACCTTCCTTATTGCTTCAGAGACCATCTGAGAAAATAAACGGGAGCACCCCAAACACCATGATTAGGAGAATGAACTTGGTCTCATGACTCTCGATACACTTTTGGTGGACACATCAAGCCGGCGCTTGTTTTGCGAGTTCACCACCTGGTGCTGACAAAAATCGTTCTCGTCTGAGAAGAACAAAAGCATACCAGGTTTGAGGGGATGCTTCCGTTTGTTCACAAGCTTCGCAGCATCTTCCTTCCACTTGTTCATCTTCTGCGACAGAAGCTGACCCCATCTTGCTGTGTATGAGTAGTAGCGGATGTCCTCGTGCACAAAGTACCTAATAAGAGACTGACGCTCACTTTTCTCTGACTCTGGACCTCATTGACTTGATAGGATCCTTGTTAATGATAGCCTGATTCTTCGTGACAAATTCAGGGAACTTTCTTGATCAGAACGCTTAAAGTGAGGATTCCGAGAATCAGTACTCTCGCAATCACAGTCTGACTCATCCACTCTTACTTGATCCTCTGCACCGTCTACAGATTGACACACAATCACTCGAAAATCTTAACATTGGAGCTCCCGACGAGAATACCAAGTAGCACGGCCTTCTTTTTTTCAATTTTCTGAAGGATTAAATTCAACCATGATATTGCTTCCTTCACAAACGATCTAAAACTGAGTCTACTATGATATAAAGAATAGAGAACCGACGCCAGCCAACACGCATGCGCAGATTTCAGAGTTGCTAACAACTATACATACACTGCCCGATTTACATATAAGCTAAACAAGCTATAGATAGCATAGGGCCCCAAAAAAAATTGAGGAAAAAATGGGGTGTACATCTCCAAAATATACGATAAAAAAAATAAAATAAAACCTATATAGTGCAACAGTTTTGCCGATGACGTATTTTGCTTCTAATTTCTTGGGGCCCCCCCAAAAAAATGAAAGAAAAAAAAACGGGGTGTACATTTCCTAATGTAGAAGCAATTTTGAGAATCTTTCTTAGTAAGATGATCGAAAATTGCTCTGGAGAATGATCCTTTTCTCAGCTGGAGAGGATAAAAAAATGAATTTAGAACAACAATGATTCAAGATAAATTTCGTTCCCTCAGTCTCATGTGCATCATACATGACTTTGCTCTGGCAAAGGCAAGAAAGAAAGTATTTTAGTTTAGATCATGTTTGTGTTATGTTTGTATACACAGTAGAAAATAAATTTTTAGTAAATATATAATTTAATGGGTATTGGGGTAGATGCATTAATACACCGGTGAATATTTTAAATTAATTACTTCGACCGAATTTCATAATGAAGAGCCCGAATACCCTATGAAAATTGTTATCAATAGGAAGGTTCACGAATCCTACTGAGGAGGGAGCGGGGTAACCCCCCAAAACAGGCCTGCACACACTTTTGTGATATACGAGTATCCTTCATTCATTCATTAATCACCCTTACTTTGCAGGACATGACAGAACCAACGCCTGTCAACACAACTAGATCTCAATGAGAGCTCCAGCAAAGAATAGACTGCGTCAAACATTACTACAAGACAGGCTCGTTCAAGAAAGTGCAGGACACTTTCGTGCATCAGTTCGAATGTGAAAAAGACCCCCCCAAGAGCAGAATCCAGGACTGGATAGACCACTTCGAGAACTATGAGACAGTGGAGAACCTCAATGAAGCCAGCGACAACCGTCCAAGCCATTCAGGACACCCCAGGAAGCGTAGAGCTGAGCTGGTCGAGAGCGTGAGAGAGTCAGTTCAGCAGAGTCCAAAACGCTCTGTGCGCAAGCAAAGTCAGTCGCTCGGTATATCCCGTGAGACTTGCAGGAGAGTAATGGATGTAAAGGCCTACCCATACAGAATACAGACAAAACAGGCCCTTACAGCCTCAGGCAAGGAGCATAAAAAGGGTATGGCACTCAAGATACTAGAGAAGATTCAGGAGACCCCAACTTTCCTTAACCTCCTTTGGACCTCAGATGAAACTCACTTCCATCTTGAAGGAAAGGTAAACTTGAAGACAAATGTCTTCCTGGGAAACTCCAGACCAAATGAGGTAGCCACCAAGCCCCTACACTCCCCTAAATGCACGGTATGGACTGCAATCTCAGCCAGAGGCATCATTGGAACATTCTTCTTCGAGGAATCTGGCGCAACAGTGACAGTAACCAAGAAACGGTATGTTAAGGTCCTCAAAACATTCAACAGGGAGCTGCAGACCCTGTTCCCGTCGTTTATGGGGAAGTTCTGGTTCAAGTAAGATGGAGCAAGCTCTCACACCTCAAACCTATCCCGAGATTGGCTGAAAGAGAACATTGGTGGCCGTGTGATCAGTCTCAAGACTGATTTTGAGTGGGCACCTCACAGCCCAGACCTTAGCCCCCCAGATTTCTTTCTCTTGGGCTACCTTAAAGACAGAGTGTACGGAGGAAGACCCAGGACCATTACGGAATTCAAGGAAGCCATCAGTGAGGAGATCAGAGCCATTAGTCTGTCGGTTTGTAAGGACGTCATGGACAACTTTGTGCTGCGCCTCAAGAAATGCACAGAGCTAAATGGAGGTCATCTCGAACACGTGCTCTAGAATAAAGAAGATAAGTCCAAAAAATGTTACGTTTTGATATGATGTTTTTAAACACAATAAACTAGTTATCACCAAAGTTCCATTCAATCCTTGCAGAAAATTAAGAAATGAGGCCTATCGAAAGTTGGGGCCCATTTTTTGGGGGGTCATCCTGTATAATTAGTCCTTATAGCAAGTTTCTATGGACTAGATTATAAGCCTCTGTAAATTGTTTCTAAAAAAACTTTTGTTTTTTAGCCAAAGTGTTTGCATTATTAAGTTTGTTATGAATAAAAAATGATTTTAAGTTAGAGGTTAATAAATTATTTAACTATTAATATACTTATTAATTGTATTTCAGTTCAACAATTACTTTGATAAAATACATATTTTGTCAAGTGCAAATGGCTTTAGATATCTATTAGGTCCAAAAATTACCGTATAACATATTAAATACAAAAAATAGTGACAATTTGTCGCCGACATAGGACATATAAGGAGCCCTATTATCCCAAATAGTTAGGGCCTCATCAAATCTAAATCCGGCCCTGTATACATATAAGGGTGGAAATAGTATCTATTTAGAGATTGAGTATTTGCAAATCCGCTGACTAATTGTTGAATTGGATTCTTCCTCACCTATATTTCTAAGCAAGCCTACATAGAATGAGTCATGACCGCAAGCAAAAAAAAAACAGTCGCACGAAGTACGTCATCTATGATAGCGAGTAACAGAAGCAAACTTTAATGTAAAGAAAATCCGTTGCTTTCGCTACTGCGAGGGAGATTCGGAGATAGGAAAGGGGAGCGTAAAGGAGTCCTTCGTTAAGCCTGCGTCGATATCGTGGCACAAGCGTGAGCCTACTTTAAAATCGGGCAATGAGTGACCTTTGTTTCAGTAATAACAATCAAACTAAGAAATGATAAAGTTAAATTCACCTTTTTAAGAACCCGTGATGTAGAAAATGGAAGTAGGGTTGACAATATATGGTTATTGTCGAGAAAAAACATGATTGCGAAAATTGTTACAGTTAGCTAATTAAGCAGGAAAAAAATATTAACCCAGATTAGAAGATGAGATAAGTCAGCTTCAGAAAATGAGAAAGTGGCACTCCAATAAACATACTGACAATAGAGCGGAAAGCTTCGAAGTCACGTAGTTAAAAAAAAGATGTGTGCGCGCGCACGGATACATATTACACGTACATAAAAATACTTCATGTAATACAACACACAAGGGAAAGGGGGGGGGGCAAAAGAACAAAATTACTGTGACTCGTTCCATTTATGACGCGTGGATTGGGAAATGAGATCCTTTTTCTAGGTCCTATCTGGAAAAGAAAATCCAATTTTCCAATCACGGTATTTGTAAATGGACCGGATTCATAGGAAGTAGGTCCTGTTTACCCCTGGTTGCAAATAAGCTTCCGAGGCGGGGGGAGGGGGTAAATGTAAGTGGGTAAAGTAACGATGCAGACTGCATCATCCCTGACATACTAAAAGCCATTTAGGAAAACCTCAGAATGACATGGCGGTTAATCATCTTGTATAAACATCTGGAGGTGCCACCACACTTTAGGAGGAAATAAGTCATTAATACCAGGTGCAGGATGGATTGCATGGGGGTTACAAACATTGAAAGGGGGTGGAAGGGGAAAACACCTCAATGGAGAGTTATTTCGGACCATCGTCTCAGCTCAGTAGAAATCACGTTAAAAGGAACCAACGATCTTGGTTGTACTTGACAAGCTTAGATGTCGGGATGGTCGATTTAACGGTGTAGTTGGGTTTGTTGCCACCTTCCGCAAGCACCGAACCACCTTCCAACGCTTGAGCGAGGGTCAAGTGGCAACCATGTGATGTTCTGCTTGGCTGGGCCAGACCAATTCGCAACAACTTTCACTTTATTCCCCAATTCTAATTTTAGTAGAAATGTATACATACGATTGTGTATAAACGTACATGATGAAATCTGTGAATTAAGAGAGAGAGAGAGGGGGGGAGACACACACACATATATATACACACACGAGCAAGCATGAACGAGTAGCGGTAAGAAAGAGTGACGGGCCCCAGGGCGAAGAGAGTCGAAGCTATGTGATTAGTAGATATTTATCTCAGTAATATTTCTCACTTTCAACTTAGTTTCCAGAAATCGCTTTCAAGCTTTCGAGGTCCTTCTGCATTCTTACACAATTATTACCTTTTTTTTTACTAAACGTAGGAGAACAAAGAATTTAAAATCATGCTAGCATTATTATTTAGCGAAATCGACAAGGTATAACTGGAGCGGAACTTTATTATCCACCCCGTAGACAAGGAAATCAGAGACGTTCGACTTAATTTTCTTTCATAAAATGCTTGCAGTTTCTATGGTCAACAGCGAAAAATATGTACATATTTCGGAATTAACGTTAGGTCCAAGATACAAAAAAAAATCGAAGCACTTAGAAACTCTCTGTCCCCATTTTATTCCTTTGTGAATAATTCCCAATGCAAAAGTTGCTAAATTTCGACTTAAATATTCGGGGAAAACATGTGTCGATTAACAGAATGACGTCATAAATGACGTGAGACTCGTGTCATAGATCAGCGCTTGACGTCAAGCTTTGCGATTCCAGGCATGTTGAAGGATGAATTGAGGGATGAAATTAGCACGAGGCTTAGCGGAAGGAAATCTATAGAAGTTTTAGTACGAGTTTTAACCACATATTGACATTGTTGGAAGCCTATCTCATGGTGGACTTTTGTGGGACAGGGACCACAGCCCACGACAGCAAATAGATCTAACAGCCGCTGCATAGTTGACACGAAATGGGACTTAACATTGCTCAGCGTGCAGATTTATTTTAAATCACCCATTTGGCGATTGCATTCAAGGACATAAATCACCTTAATTAAAATTCGAGTCTAGTAACTAGGCTATTCTAAAATTCACGAAAAACAAGTGAAAAAACAAAACAAAACAAGAAGCGACCTACGACAGAGTAAAGTAAAAAGTCAAATAGTACACAAGTCTCCGTACACGAACCCGTTCCGAGTACAAGGGACAAGTGGTAGTAATCCCAGCTCGTCCCGATACGGGGACAGATACCGTGTGCAAAGATCACCCATACTGGGACATTCAACAAGAATGTGCGCTGGGGAAGCCTTGGGAGCAGAGGCGTGGCGACAAATAGTGAAGGTGTCGTCCTAGGCAAAACCAGAGGCGTCACCAGCTCGATAGATACACCGAGCTCTCGGAGGATTCACCTAGCACAAAACCCAAATGGCTTATGGAGTGACTGGTGTCTCGAGGTGACAAAGACACAGTCGAGATCAGCTGCGGATGCTATGAAAGCCGTTGACGACCGAGGAAGACGCCGGGCTCATGAATACAGACGCATAATGCACTGTGCACAGAGAAAGAGCGAGTGGAATCTCCCAAACATTGACAACTAGTTTCTCAATGGGGTACGTGCGGAAGGCACTGGTTGACAGGTGGAGACTGGTGTGGTGAATCGAGCCCACCTTCCGCAATACACGCTCGGCTATATTCATAAAACTCGCACTTGCAGTCAATTTTCCAACGAACAAAGGATCAATACAAAAGCAAGGCATAAGCGCTATCAGCACCTGAGGTGACGAACGTCACGGATCGAACGGCGCAGTACGAGACGCTAAGGCTGTGAATGTGAGCCTCCCAGGTGAGATGTCTGTGGAAAACACGATCAGGAAAGCGGTTCGAATCCACCACTTCCAGCCGATCCCCGTTTAGGAACAAGGCCGGGTTGGGTGGAGCCGTGGATGGTGACAGAAGTGCACCATTTTAGTCTTGAACAACGAAAACCGAAACCTAGGCACTTCGGAATAGCTATAAATACAGTTTAATGACTTTTGGACTACTGATGTGGTCCCGTTGATGCTCAGGGCAAAGAGCATGACAAAGACGACACTTAACTGCGGTAACCTCTCTTCCTACTCCATTTAGCCAGATAAGGCTCCCCGGACTGTACGCGGAATCGACGATCTCGCAAAAACTCAGAAATAAAAATTGGGAGGCGTCCCCTCGCCCCCATCCTGTGGAAGGTCTCCGTGATACAAAATCGCCATGTGGTATCATAGGCCTTCTCCAGATCGAAAAACACCGTGGCGTAGTGCTGTCTACGAAGGAAGGCCTCGCAGACGGGATTTTCCAGTCGGAGCAGAGCATCCGACCTGAAGTGGAACTTGGGCAAGCCACACTGTACAGAAGATAGGTGGCCTCTGCTCTTCAGGAAAAAGGCTAGTTTAACACTTACCAATTTCTACATCAACTTGCACGCGCATGAGGTTAAGGAAATTGGGCGGAAACTAGCTTGGGTAGAGTGATCTCTCTCCGGTTTGTAAAAAGCGAGCAGATTAACGATTCGTCGTGAGTATACCCTATTTCCAGATCATGTTGAACAAATCTAACAGAAAGGCCTTGCCTTGCTCACCTCGGTGCCAAGGAATGGCATACGGGACATCGTACGGACCAGGGGCATGTCCGCGCACGAAACGAGAGCGGAATGCAACTCATTCAGCCTAAACCTGTTGTTGAAGGGTTCTCCGCATCTGGAGATAAAGTTCAGTCGGTGTCCTTTCGCGAAATTGGGAAGTGCATTAAATGCTGGCGGAACAGCAACCCGGCTAGAGAATGCGGTCGTGAATACTCCACTACAGATGTGGGGTCCGTGATTGCGGTCTCAACCTCTTGGAGAAAGGGAGGGAGGTCCTGCGAGAACTTGCCTCGAATCCTTTTGACTCTTTCACACTTCTGATAGAGGGGTTTTCCAGTTAAGCGAAGCCACGTATGCCTGCCAGGAAGAGCGGCGGGCGTGGTTCGAAACATAGTGGAACCAATCGTTGTCTCACAATCTATTGACCAACATGGTAGCGGATAGCGTGCAAAACGGCCTGATGGTCTGGGAATTTTAGTTAGGCCCAATGCGATGAGGTTGCCGAAGAAAAACGTAACGGCATCATCCGATGACCAAAGCTCCTCGACTAGGAGAGAGAAATCAGTCATTTCCTAAAATGCGAAGCACCGCGGCCGAGCCAAGCACCACCGATAGGGTCTGTCAGGCGGCAGTGGTCCAGAAAATGATTTCAGAAAGGGAAAGTGATCATTACCATGGAGATCATCGACTACCCTCCACCCCAAACAGGCTGTGCATCCGGAGAACACAAAGATATATCGAAAAAGGAAAATGAAGCGGTTATCGGGCATAAACTCGTCCATATTTAGGACGCCAATCACCAGCGCGTCGATCAGGTGGGCAAAGAGTTGACCCCTGGGTTTGATCAAGTATTCTCCCAAGAGAGGATGTCTACGTTAAAATCACCGAGCAGCGGAAAGGGCCTCGGCAAACGTGCCACGGTGTGGCGCAAGTCCCCCGCCTCGAAGTCGGCTGACGGTGGAATGTAAGCAGAAATAACAGTATACCTCCTATATAGGTACAGTTGCACTGATAGTGCTTGAAAGGTGGTATTTAAAGCAAAGAGAAAAACGGAGATATCGTGCCGGGTGTAAAATGGCGCACCCTCTTACACGGCCCCCATTTTCTGGTGGTGCGGTCGCAAAACTCTTATACCCAGTGAGGGCAGTATGGTCTCCTGCAAAAAGATAGCTAACGAGGAAATGGAGGAGACGAGACTCCTCAGCTCCTCCCAGTTGGCCCGGAGTCCGCGGCAATTCCATTAAAGAAATGACCTCCTGGCTTAGCTCGGAGGAGATACAGATTCCATCTTCGAAACGAACACCCTCACGGGGATTACCGTAAGCTTCCCGGAAGCAGAACTCCGAGTTCTGTTAGCCAAAAAGGGCGATATCACTTTAGAGGACTATCAGGGAAGGTTTGTCTCGCTATGCGAGTCTTTTCGACTCTCCGCCTCGAAACCTTTAGTGGGAGGGGCGGATTCGGAGGTGGGATCCACCATCTCCGAGCCACCCAGTCCAGCCTTGGGTGTGGGCGTAGGAGCCGAAGGTCCTTTAGTGTTGTCCTCCTTTCGAAGGTTAGCTTTAGGTAGTCGTGAAGACAGATCACGACCACTTTAAGGTGTATTGGTTCCTATAAGTCTAACGACTCGGTGGAGGCGCGCGGCCGTTTCGCCTTAAGGAAAAGGGTCATGCTGGGGAAGGGGGGTGGACCTGTGGTTTTAGCCAAGCCTTTGTGAGCCCTTTGTGTCACCAGCTCTACCGTAGGAGAGCTCAGGGTGAGTAGAACCAACGTAAGTTCTGATTGGGAGCGGAAACGACTGTGCTTGCAGGCCTGGAGGGGCCATGAACAGAGGGGGCTTTTTTAATAAAGATGAGGCATAAGAGGTCCCAGGGAGCGCCGCGTGCGCCAGGCCCAGGCCCTTAGCTTCACGAAATGATAGACGATCCGTAGACTGAACAGCCAAGATTTCCTTCTTAAGGAGATACGACCAAATTGCTTCGAAGCGGGGTGCAGCTCTCCGCAATTGACACACTTGGCCATACACGATAGGGACTTATCGTTTACGGCCTTGGTGCAACTTACACAGACTTCGGGTAAAATTGACTTTGAACGTCTACATGAGGATTTGTATGGCCGAAGCGGCGGCAGTAGTAGCACCTCTGTGCCAGTGGCACGAATGTCTTCACGCGGTGGCGATACTTTTGCCCTTGTAGACAGTCGCCAGATAGGCTCTTGAAATAAAAAACAAACAAACAAACGCGATAGAGATACCAACGGGCACGCACCAACTCGGGTAGCCTGTCACGGTCAAAGAGTGTATGGGTGGGTCTCTAGGGCCCTCCCTCTTTTTTCATAACACGTTCGACCTTGACCGCCCCATTTTAGGCCATTTCTAAGGTGATGTCTTCTATGGAGTCGTCCACGAGTTCCTCGCGTAAACCATTTCTTTCACGAGTTCATCGTAGAGTACGCCGCGACACTCACCGGCTATCCATTAAATGTCTCGGAGAGATCCGATGCATTCGCTAGAAGGGTCCCGTTTAAGAAACGGGTCACCTTCGGCTCTCTACCAATCAAACTAGCTAATGCTCTCCCCTGATGGATCATGTTACACTTGGCCAACATGATGCCATAGGTGGAGTGAATAACCAGAGAGCGTTTGAAGTCGGTAGGCCCGAAAACGCCAGGTGGGCTCTCAATGAGGGGCCCCGACGATATCAAGGCTCCGCTCTGCGCACTTGCGATTTTGGTTTTGCCCTGGGTCCCCCTACCCGAGGGCGCCTCGAGGCCAGACGTGCTGATCTTAGCCTGGTCGCTTGCCGAAAGGGCAGCGGATCTGTCCGTCCCCAGAGCGCCGCAGAGTGAGAGGAACATTTAGTCCTCTTAGTCGTCTTCTTACTTCTATTCTCCTTGTGAGGGGAGGGTGGGGAATGATTCCTGGGACGGATAGACCGGCTTCAGCAAGATCTTTCTCCGAGATGGAGAAGGTCCCAGCCTTCAAAGGGGCACCAGTAGGGAGAGGAGGTGCCTTTTCTCCTTGTGAGTCCTCTGGGGCCCGCCCGCGCTGTCTGAAGAGAATCTTGCACAAGGGAGGACTCAAGTTCGGTGTTTGGCAGCGAGCCAGGTTTCGACCCTATGAACGATCCGGTAGCATGTCAAATCTCAGGGGGTGCCTCCGTGTGGCCATCCCCACCCCAAGGCATCACGGATTCCATTTGAGGTACTTTTTGTTGTGTCGAACTGACATCCATCTGGGATGAGAGGGGGGATGGGGCAGGCAAACTGACCCCTGCAAACTGTAGATGCAGGACTGGATGGGGCATGGACCTGCGGGCCCTGCTATCATTTGCTCCTCTAAGGGGATTGGCCCTATCGAACATCTCTCACCAAGACCGGTCAAATTTGGGCACCTCGTCTGCTCTCTTGGCATTCCCTTGTAATAGTAGAAGAGAGGCTTCCGCTGGTAGAGAGATAGAGTCCCCCGAGGGCGCCTCTAGAGAAGGGGGTGAGAGGGAATCCATTGCACCCGTAAGCCTAAGAGAGGAGTAAGCCTCAGCGGGGGCCTCCAGAGTAGGGGGTGAGAGGAAATCCATCGCACCCGTAGGCCTAGGAGAGGAGTAAGCCTTATCTCTGGTAAGAGTTTTGGCGGGGCCCTTGAGAAAGAGCAGGGAAGACACCTGCTTTTCGGAGGTGGAACTGCACAAGAGCACCTCGATAGTGGGAGGGTAGTTCTTCCACCAATCGAAGTAGCGCCTCGATTTTCCTCGTCCTCCCAATCACTTAGGGAGGACGAGTCCACGCTTGGAGGCGAATCTCCATGCGGTTTCCCACTATTTCCTTCTATTGTCACCACGATCAGAGTAAAAAGAAAAAAAGGGCAAATGGAAAGGAGATACTATGACCTCCCAATGACTTGGGATGTTAAGAAAAAAAGTATCCATAGGATCAAATATTCCAGAATGTGATCACTTACACATAATCGTTCCAGTGCCAGCGTTGATGGACTTTGCCGACCCTACCCCCCCATTCAGGCGACATTGTCCTGGAAATTTAACCATAAAGGAGGGTACCGGCGTAGCCACCTTATATGTGCACTGGAAGAAGGTGAGCAGCGTGGACGGCCCAACACACCTTGTACCTATTACATGCCCTAGCCAGCGGGCTTTGGGCCCTCGCATTAGGTAGGAACCTCACTGTATAAACTGCCACTCAACTAAGGCTCATAAGAGGACCAAAGTGCGACGGGCAAACAGAACCTCTGTGGATAGAAGAACAAGTGTGGAAATGGGTATGAGGGTATGTAATAAAGAAAAATAGAGATAGGCGAGTGCATTAATGAGTGCTAAATGGGGGCGAGGGAAAAGCACACCAGCTATTTTCCCAGGACCCATCAGATATTTCAAGTGAACCCAGTAACTGACACGCATACAAGAGCGCGAGAACCCGCGCAGGAATTTCAACACAATTTGGAATTGCACACCACAACCGAACCAAACACCGGTCGTGATTGAGTAATAGTTGTGGATGAGGATCGGCCATCATTCTTATCTGCTCGAGAGAACCCCGGATTCCGTCGGGGGCTATTGAGGAGGCGGGGTTATTGGGGACGACCAAGATAACCCTTTGCAGGGGCCAATACCTCTGCTACAACCGAAACCCGGAGGAGTCTCAAGAGAAACTGCTGCTTTTTCTCTCTCTCGGGTCGTCTTTTAAACCTCTTTTAAATTTCCCACTATCTTTACGCGCATGCTTAGACCCAACAAAGGGGGAAAGAGGGCGTTAATAATTGTTCAACTCTATAGTAGCCAACAACTAATCATTTCCTGATCTTGTTATCCAAATACGATCAAATTATTTGAGCAAACCCCATTTACAGTTCTCTTAAGGACGATGGATGGATCGGCGCTCACTGCGGGGGGATTGCGCCGCTCTTAAGGACGAACTCAATTTTATTACCTGTACTTTTATTGAATTAATGTATCCGCCATGGTTTATTGAATCCGCCATTTTTCCAGCAAAATATATTAATAGCGCTAGCGATTCACGCAATAATTGACAACTATTAATTAATATTATCTTTTGCAAAGATAATGGTGCAAAGAATAATCAAACTATCAATTTTTTTTTTCAAAGGATGGAATCATAATAATGAACGGTTGGGAGTGTATTTAATTCCATGTAAAAATTGCTTAAAATCTCGGATGTGAAAGTGAAAATTTGAGTAAAACGAATCGACGAACATCGGGTGGATAAGACGAGGAAATATGGACTCAGTGTCAAATTCAACCAAAATTCATTCGGATCCAAACTGGCACCTAAAATTGTGACAAATTTGCCCAATCCTTAAACTGTACCCATCCCTCTTTTACGAGCCGATTCTCGCCCTTCATTCCCCCATATTCCTTCCGTCCCGGTCCAGTTTATATAAATCTTTGACCTCTTTTTCATTGTAGAGCTGAAGATGGTATAAAATACCGAAACTAGTCTTGTATTAAATTGATTCTACTAAAGTGTGGGTACTCGGGCCGGGAGGACGTTCTGCTCCTCAATGTACTAGATGTAGCAGTGGTAACCCCACTGCGATGTCCCAAAGAAGTGCGTATTAAGGTGGCTAGGCATTCTTAAGTACGGCTTTGAACCTCTATAGGTGAAAGACGAGAAGTAGGCTAAAGGACACGCTCTCCTTGCTATTATTCTATTACAAGGAAGGAAGATCATAAGAGAGGCAACACGAACAGCGCGCATATTCCACAAACAGATACATGGTTTCGCTGACCACGTCATTCATACTAGTCGTAGTGAAAGCTCCATTTTTTTTAAAAAAGTAAATCAAAATTCGGAAAATTGATTTCAGCCGTGTTTATGTGTAAACGGTTGGAGCGTTAGTAACATTTTAAATCTATCATGGCGCTGATTGGACAATCATTACAGTGCTGTTGTCGAAAAGCTGATGGGTCAATTTGTCAACGCCAAAGCTGTTATTCCAAAAATTAACGTAAGAATGACTATTAAATGTATATCGAGCCTGATTGGTTGAATTGTTGTAGTGTTATGTGTAGTTAAAATAACTATTTTTATAGGTGTATTTTGGGGTAAAAAAGAGTCAGATGAGCGAGAAAAATTATTATTATTCAAGAAGAAAAGTTATATTTCCTGTTCGCCATTTCGAAGCATATTCCAGCCATATACCCAGGAATAAAGAATCCATATATAATTATATATATTTTTCCTTCATTCCATAAGGAAGCGGTTGATCATTTAACCGAGCCTACAAAACTACAAGAGAGAGAGAATACCTTACACAGACCCTATAGTCCCCCGGCGCAGGAAGTGAAAGCTCCAAAGAGGTAATATTTACCTCCTTTTACAGCGATTATATTCGCCATTGAGGTCTTGCAGACCTATATTTTTGATTTTTAAGATTGATCAAAGACCAACAAGACCAACTGTTAATAGACCTCCCCAGAAACCATTCTGCATTAAAAAAAACTAATGTTTTAAATGTTTCTTAAGCTGATAAGCTAGCAGCTTAGCCTTACTTGAAAAAACAAAACTCAATCGGGCTATTTTATTGTACTAGATCATCCCATGTTTTTGTCGAAATCTTTAGACATTAACCAAAATTCGGCCTAAAATGATGGGACGATCTGATAGTTATTAGTGAACTTCAACATATGAGGAAATTTGCAGTGGGTCCAGTCGACAACCCTCTTTGAGCTATCGACTGGATACGAGTGGATGAAAATGTTAAGCAAGGCCTATCATGAGGCTTCTAATTTCTTGGCCACATTCTATTAATTTTTGAAGAGCTGAGTGAGGGATTAAAAAAAACAACACAATAACGCACATTCAAAAGAATTAACGTTAATCACTTTCATAAGTGAGGCCTACTTCAAGAAAAAAAATGGGGCGAGATTTGTTTTTAACCTTAAAATGACGACATTGCAGCAATCACAGAAAGCTGTGCTTCTGCAACACCAAATACTTAGGTATTTCAGCCTATACATATATCATACGCAAACATATGTAAAAAAAAAAATGTGTACGTGAAAAGGGAAGAATCTTACTAAGACCCCAAGTACCTTGAAGGAAGCCTACATCCTTCAAAGACTCCTGCATCCATCTAAAAACCAGCTAATACATCTACGACAAGAGGCGAGGAACCGGCAACGAGGCACGCAGGAGCCCAGCCGTCGAGGGTCCTGTGACATTCACCGGAGAATCGAAAGGACTAAAAGCTTTTACATATGATACTGGAGGATCCTAGTATCATGGAAGGATTGGCGTTGACTAACTAACTAACCTTTACATATGTAGAGGATAAGAGAAAGAAAACAAGAATTATAAGGGCTAACCGTAAGTGAGTTGGAATATCAGTGTAAATCGAGACGACGATAGTGCCGCAAACTTTAGGCTATTTCCCGCCAAAATTATAATTTGCAAGGTAAATAACCCCCTTTAATTGTGGTGGTTGCACCCCAACCCACCGCAATTTTTAAATACACTCTTAGTTTTCATAATTCGAAAAAAAAAGCCTAGCATTAGATTAGAATTCAAAGACGATTGCCAGATGTCGTTAGGCCTCTAGTTTTTATACCGTGTTTCTTGAGTACAGACATATAAGCCTTATCTAACCTTCCTTTCGCCCCCGGACAATAAGATAGGCCGTGTCTCCTAGCCCTATAATTTACCATAAAAGATAACTAAGAGTTTCGTTCCTTACCTTGCCACAGTAAACACATTTGTCCTACCGATATTTGGCTGAATTATTTAATTTTAGAATACTGTTACACTGAGGACAGTTATGTGTCTTTTATAACACTGTGATCAACTAAAAATGCCACTGTAGATTCGCAATTGCACAAAACTTTGATAAATAAACATTCGAGATTGAGATCGCACCCCCCTTCACAGGCTATATTGAACAAAATGAAGCAGAATATAATTAATTTGAACACAATCGCCCGTATAAAATGAAAGGCCTATCTGCCTTGTGATTGGTCAAAAATGATGCCATGCTAGGTCGTTGGCGGTTGACCCCAGTTGGATGGTGAAGGAAGAAATTGTGAAGACGGGGTAAAGAGCTCTCTCTTAACTTAAAAAGCAACAAAGTATCGATAAACTTTCGTCAGTATTGCATAAAAAATATGTATTTCTATGTAATTTAATGAGCTGAATAACATTTCTTCTAACTTTTGTTGATTAGAAGGCTCTAAAACCCTAGACTTAACAAGTCTATGAATAACTACCACACACACTCAAATATTCGACAAATCTTTTTTTTTCCGTTATCCTGCTTCCATCCTAGGGATTTCAAGAGAGATGGAGCTAGTCTACCATAATAAAGATTCCCGATAGTCTTCTCTTCAGTGATTGTGAAATTCGACCCGAACTTGATTATAGATACCATCGACAAGGGTTATCTCAAATCATGAGTTCTGTATAGGGTTCGCACCCGGTTCCAAAGAAACAGGGAAATTCACGGTTTAATGATCCTATGAACCAAACAGAGGGCCGAAAAAACTTCCCACTTCCTAAAACATAAAATAATTTTTAATCAAACATAAAAATCTAGAATACTTCAATGCCACCTAAAGGCAAAAGCTCCAAACCCTTGTTTTGATCATGTTTCTGGCAGGCCGCAGCGCGAAATGCCAAATACCAAGTTGGTTGTAATTAATTATTTAAATCTAGATTATGATATTTTTGGCATCTTATATTTTTTATTTTTAATTATAAAATGATTTGGTTAGTTCTATAATAAGATTCAGTCGAAAAGCAATTTCAGGTTTGCTTCAGTATATAAATAATCGAAATTATTTGGCCATAGAGTCGCCTAAATTACCAGCGAATTCACTAGCTTCTTTGAAGAAATGTGCTAAAGTAATTTACAAACGCCTTTATCCAGAAACCAAGGAAGAAACTACTGGGTCTGGTACTGAAGTAAATCGGAATGAAGCTAAATTAATCGATGATCCTTTGCTTGGAGAATACTACAATGAAGTAAATAAACTTGCGTCTCCCAACACCTCAAATATAAGTAATCAAGAAAAAATTGATGCTAACAAAGAATTCAGACTTTTTGAAACGACTGACAAACGCACAGAAAAAAAACTGGATAGATTGCAAGCTGCACTTCTTACAATCAAGCCTACAAGTTTCGAAAGTGAAAGATCCTTTTCAGCTTCTGGACTTTTTCTATCAAAAATTCTGTCTCGCCTCTCTCATTCAACCTTAAATGCTCAAGTTTTCTTAAAATATTACTTGAAAAATTGCGACGAAGAAGATGATTAGACTAATAAGTCTAAAATTCTAATACTAAATATTTACAGCTAAAGTTTCTTGACAAAGTATGTTTATTAGTTTGATTTATTTCTTTCAAAGTATGTTTATTAGTCAAATTTCTTTCAAAGATTGTACTTGTTTAAAGATATGTTATTTTTATTTCAATCAAGTTTCTAAACTTTCTTTAAATTTTCCTAAGTTATTTGACAGGAGATGTTAAACATAATTTATCGCAATGGTTAGGTTTTTTTATGCCTTTTAGAAAATAAAATGGGTTAAAAATAAAAATAAAAGAAGTATCCCATGAGATTAGGAATGAACGAGAAATAGCAAATATCCTTAACGTCAAATGCTGGGGTCACGAGAGAGTATTTTGAATCATTTATGAACAAATTTACAGCGTATAAGATAACCCAGATAGCAAATTTGATCCAAAGCAGTTTGCGGGGTTAAAGAGAACTAAACGAGACTATTTACGCCAGAGCCTACGAGTGGAGCTAATAAATCACTTGAATTTGTGTTCATGTTACTTTTAAGAAGTCATTTAATTTATAGGCCATCATTTAGGATTATAACCAGGCTGATATCGCGGTCTCAATGACTCCATATTATCTTTGCTTCTCAAATGCTCGTCGTTATCTAGGTCTACTTTGAAACACCACCGTTCGTTCACGTGGACATGGTATACTTTGTCCAAAAATATCGGGCTAAAAAGAACACACTAATATAATTTCAAACATTCTCTTCGCAAAATGAAATAAAATCAATTTAAATCTGTTTCTTAGGTTAAATTTCGGAATATGCCCGCCTTCGATTTTTGTGGGCATTTTGTTATAAATATCTCTATTTTATTAGCCTTTAATAACAACCAACAATGCCTAAGAACCCTCGAAACTTTATATATCAAACACTGCAAACCTACGCTCAATGAAGATTTAAGTGCAATATCGTTATTAATTAATCATTTATTGGTCGGTCGTTTCGGACCTTCACTAGGAGCATCTTCAGCGACTGTATCGACTAATGAGAAGGGGGAGAAATATTAACGATAACAGTTAAATAATTAGAAACATGCATTATATAATGGCTAAAAAAGCGGGGCAAGGCAAGGTAAATCAATAAAAGTGACAATTATTGAGATGAAAGTAAAAACACAAATAACAATAATTGATACTATCCAGTGTAATTTTGAAAAATAATAGATAGAAGTGAAGTTTTAACATAAAATGACTTGAGTATCAAAAATTAAAGGTAACTGGAATAAACGATAAAATAACCTATTATATTAATTATAAAAAAACAACAAATGTGAACGAATTAAACAGAGAGTAACCTTTATCGTAGAGGTTGTGAAATCAACGAGATTTGTTCGGTTGGTCGGTTGGTTAGTTATTAATGTATTGAAGCGTTGGTTGGTTATATAGTGAATAGTTTAATTGAAGAGGGAGGAGTAATTATTTAGGTTTAGATTTATTTTATTGATGTACAGTGACTCTAAGATTTTCAAATCGAGAAAAGTTAAGGCTGAAGATAAGATGGTAAATGAATCAGAATTAAGAGGATGATGGTGATACTCAGAGTGTTGCCTGATTGAAGAGGCTTCAGGTTTAGAAATGGGAATACCAGTCCTATGAGACAAACTTAAGTGCTTTGCGATCCTGCATTTGAGTTGTAAGCCAATTCGGCCTACATAACGACCGTGGCAGGTCGTACATGTATAATTGTAAATTATACAGGATCGCAAGCCCAAAGGGATTGGCTCCTTATGAAGAAAAAAAAGGATATAGGGTTGGAATTTCTACAAATGAATTGGCATTGAGGGAATGATTGTGGAGGGTAGAGAGAAGAAGTTTGTTAAACTTGGATGTCAAAAGCTAGCTGTGGGTGATACCATTTTATTATCCGGTCGAGGAACTTTTCCATGATTGAAAACGGAACAGGCGGCGTAATTTTGAAAATATTTCGATATTAATGTTAATGATGTTTAAATTAAATACTTCAAGCCCTTCACCACTGTAACGTGAAAAGTACAAGGTGGAGGCAAAAAGATGCACAATTATGCCGTGGCTATTTTTAGTTAATCCCTGAATCTTAATTACTATCGGTTTGGCGTCACGGTGTCTTGCGCCGTCAAGGCACGCGTTGTAGAGCTAGAAATTCAGTTATCCGGTTGTTAATCAAGAACATAACTAGTTATAAGTCTGAGGCCTATTAGGTTTCAAGTTGCATACGTTGAAGAGTTGTGTTAATGTATCATTTTTTTTTACCTAAGGAAATTGGTTGTATAGGAATTATCAACGCAATTATACTCGGGTGGGGGTAAACTGAAAGGGCTTAGTATTCAACTCAATCAGGTTATACATTTATTTTATAGGCTTGAATAAAGCAAAAGTGATCTAACGTTATTGGGAATAACCTCACGACAATTCCCGTTATTCATTCGCGTCAGCGGAAGACCGGAGCGCTTCTCTGCCAAAAACGATAACGGTAAAACGTTTTGAAGATTACATGACGTATTGCCTAGGTCCAGCTGAGAAGAGAGTCGTGTTGCTACTAGTGCAAATCATGATAGAGCCATTATCGTCATCTTTGGAATTAAAGGGAACCAGGGAAATACCATTTTGTGGAGATTTCAAAACTGAAGGATTCGCATTGTATTTTCAAGTTGCACAGTGAGGCCATTGCGCAAGAAAGAAGCTTAAGCAGAGTTTATAAAGGAAACGGCGTTTCCTTTTGGATACCACCGGTAGCCCTTTTGCGGAACAAGGGAGGGGAGGTTCTCAGCCCTCCTGTACAACACACTTATGAAATAACTAATTGTCTTGATTTTAGGCAGGGGTTCAAACTGTTCCCATTTTCTAGATTTAATTCGACTCTGTGTGACAAACAGAATACTATCCTGCATTCGACGTTTCTTATAGTGGATATGATATTGCAGCGAAATATCGGAAACACAAATTGATGCTGATCTTGGCATATGTTCATTTACTGAGGAAAGAAGGGCCAACCACTACCCGGTATTCATAACGAATCTTACTCCTTTCAAAATTGGTCAGGTTCAGGTTGTGTCAAAAGCGGGAAACTCGTTCTTTAAAGAAACGACCACCAGTATAAATAGATGTAGGTCGACACGAGAGACGTCAAGTGTGGAAATGTGGCACCACTGCCAAAGAATAGATTTGAACGATGCACATCGCTTCGTTTCCTTCCCCTGCAATTTCGAGAAGGAGCTGTAGAAAAACGTACATGCATAATACGCAACACTCGCAAGCTACACATCCTTGATATATATGGGAAGCGTAGGATAATTGCAGGATGTGGTGCTGATATTGCGGTTATTGCCATATAATGTAGGGACCAGTATTTGGGATCCCAGTCAAAATTGAAGACACCCTTTGAAATAGGCATCTAAAAGGAGCGCAAGTAGACGTTGAAACGTATCTCCAAAAGCATTATGTACTTAAAAGTAGACAAAACATAACTGCAAGACTGGGTTTGATGTTCTATGTGCTCTAATGTCCCTCTTATTAGGAAGAGACATTAAAACTAGGAATAATGAGCATAAGAGGGATATTAAAGCCCATGGAACATCAAACCCAATGGTAGTACATATCGATGAATGCGGTCATTTGCCTAATTGGTGTGGGATCAAAGTAATTCATAAGGATTTAGCAAAAAGAGAGAGAAGAATGATTGAAGCGGCGCATATTATGTCTAACGGGGCAACCAATCACCGGGAAGGGTTCTTCGGGCTGGCTAATGGTGCAGCTAGAGACATAAGAAATGAAGGCGAAAGGTCGGAGTCCGATAACATCAACCGATCAACTCGAAGAAGCCGACCGAGCACAAGCAACTATGACCCGGGATGACATCTGCCTACATATCTAGAGAGCGATCTCCTTTCTTATGTAGTTCTGTTCTGAAGCTGTTCACTAATGTCCCAGGCAACGAAGCTCTTATTGTTCTATCTAAAATTAAACCTCCCTCTAGGCAAAAAATAAAATTAGAAATCTTGTTAAACTTTGTGTTACTGACAAATGTATTTATCAGTGATATGGGCTTTTTCCGTCAAATATCATTACTCCCTTCTGTGATTCCCCATCATAATTTTGTATGGTATAGGTATGTAGATGATGTCATATCGATTTGGCCTATAAATAGTTTAAACTTATTTGACAATTTCCTTAAAAATCTTAACGACCTCCATCCCACTATCAATTTTAAAGTAGAGTGGGAAAAAGATAATTGTATATCCTTTCTTGATGTAAAAATTGTTAGTCATTGACAAAATTAGCTTCACTGAGGTATGTTTTGAGAGCACTTAGGATATGTGACCCTTGCTTTCTAGAAGACGAGATTACATATATAACCTGCAGCTTCATTGAATTAAATTACCCCCTCCACGTGATCAATGAAAGTTTATCTAAAGCAAAATCTACTCATTACCGTCTCAAGGATAAAAACAAATTTACTAATACGAAGTGTCTATCCCTCTCTTTTTTTCCCCTCCTCAAAGGAGTGAACAAAGTTATTGCACCAAGCCTAACCACATTTAAATAACCTTTTTCTGTCCTTAAATCTTTCCCTTCGACCAAGCCCGTGGATCAGCCAAATGAAGCAGGTGTATATTTAATCCCTTGTGGCTCTCTACAAACTGTCCCTCATTCTACATAGGAGAAACCAGAAGAACCTTAACAAAACGAATTTATGAACATAAAAGTGATGTCAGACGAGGCAGTACCACATCCGTAAAAGAAAATTAGTAGAATCTATATTAGTATAAATTCCCAATTTTAATTTGTCAGATGAGCAATTGAAATGCCACCTCCATTCCTGTAACCTCATCGTAAACAGCTTAGTCAACGATCTTAGACTCACACCCCCTAATTAAAGACCTTTTTCCTCCGTTTTGTTTTTTTCCGTTTCTTTTTATGATATGTACGCTATTTATAGAGTTTTGTAACAATCGCATTCTCAGTATACAACTGAAGAGGTTGTGATAAACTAAATAGCGAAACTAGTCTCGTAAATTAAACTTTTGGCTCATTTACAGTGGTTTCACTATCATATACCATAACTCACCATTGAGTTCTTTTACTTATATATATATATATATATATTACGCTTGCTGTGATGCTTTCTTGCCTGAACTGCTTTCCACTTCTGCAATTATTAGCAAATCGTTGTATTGTTGTTTCGTCACTCCATAACATTTCCTTCCAAGAATTGAATACTCAAAATCGCTATCAATCCAAGATAATCCACCAATCCAATTCATGAGAATGAAAATAGGCAAGGATGCATTATACAAACATTTTACTACACGAAACTAAAACTAAATCACGTGATCACATTACTCAGAAACGTCGGCATCGGAGAATGAACCCGAAGAAAATACCAGATTCTAGTTACTGAAAATATTATTATTAAAATTCATATTTGGGGAGGTATGGTGTAATATGTCGCCCCATAAGAAATTGTAGTTTGCGTTAATGCTAAAGGAAGGAAATAGCGCTTGGGTGGAAAGAATTAGTGACAAAACAATTCAATAAACATTACACTGACGAAGATTTCACCAAAGAATTTTTTTAATTAGTTTGAAGTTTGTTTTTTTTCTATTCTATGGTTATTTTTACAACGGTTTGATATTACTAGTGAACGGGGAAGGGTAAAAACAAAAAAATAACCTAAATTTATCCAACTCGTTTAGATATAATGAGTTGTTATTTTTTACTTAATTTTATAACTTTTTGTAAAGATATGCTTGGGTGAAATCTTCGCGGATGGAACTTTAGGTATACGAAAAAAATTGGTAAAGCGAATCGGCGCGGTCACTTTAAGGCCATTTAATGTACTTACGAATGATTATATGAGGAGGGGGGGGGGGGCTAATGTGCCCCCCCCCCACACACACACATTACACGCAGGGCCTGAATAACTTTTAGTTGCTTTTCAGGACGCGTGATCTAACGCCACGATGAAGCTACTTATCCACCTAGCAAAGGGAGAAAACCAAATGTGGTACAAAATACAAATATCGTAAACACGGCTAGTTTATTTCAGAAGACGATATTCAGAGATCAGTATTATTCTCGAAAAAAAAACAACAACAATAGCAGACAGCACTAAAAACACCGATATAATCATACCTCTATATAAAAGTTTAGTAAGGCCACACCTAGAATACGCGATACAATTGTGGTCGCCTTATTTATACACAAGTAAACATCAATAAAATGGAAAGAATTCAACGACGGGCAACTAAACTAATTCACTCGCTTAGAAATAAGTCGTATCTCGAAAGATTCAATATACTAAAACTACTGACTCGAAACTAGGCGATTGCGAGGTGAGCTTATCGAAATATTAAAAATTTTAAATAAATTTGAAAACGTAAATTATGATATATATATATATATATATATATATATATATATATATATATATATATATATATATATATATATATATATATATATATATTAAGTACGACCATGGTATCACACGTAGCAATGAGTTTAAAGTGAAAGGACAGTATTAAACGAACAGAGCTAAAAAAAATTCAGCTTTAAAATGATCGATAGATGGAACGCACTCCCCGCGGAGGTAGTAAATGATAGTAGTGTGAATAGTTTCAAACACAAAATTGACAGTTATTTTGCGAATCATGATATTGTTTAAATAAGGAACCCTGTTGTGGATTGAATGTCGCGTGAGTGAGCATCGCGGCGACAATGTCCAAAGGAGACTACTAGCATATTAGTATAGAATGGGACTGGCCTTTGAGTGGACTAAGTAGTCCTTGCTTGCTCCCTGTAACTATGCAACTATAATGTGCTTAAAAAACAATCAGAAAAAACTGCACAACTCTCCTAAGCAAGTCTCCGCTTGTTGAGGCGCGCAGTCCCTTCGCGGTTGTCATTCTGAGAGGGTACCCTACTTTCTTGCTTGCCCTCGGATTGAGTCGACGAAAATTCTCGCCTCGAGAAAAGCGGGATTGACGAGGGCCAGTACGATTGACAATTTCTTGGCAAATTGCCGCCATGGCTGACAGTGGCCACGACGCCGGTGCAAGGCTCGGACAAAGAAGGAAAACGACGCTCTAATTTAGCTGTCCCTGGGATCTGGCGCTTTGCCGGGAATTCGGAAGGCTTATCTTTGGTGAAAGCGAACAAGTTGGGGTGATTTTAAAATAATGAGTGGCATTTTAACGATTAATGTGCAGTGCACAAGTGGGAAAATGTGGTATAGTTAAGTCTCAGAAGACTAATGCTGCTTTGAAGGTTATTAAAAGGAAAATGCCCGTTTGAGAGTTTCGTAAAACAATGGCAAAATTGATGAAAACTTGAGTTTCCCTCAAAACATTTATTTCTCCATTGCGTGATGAAAGAGAGTATTCATATGGATTCATTATTTATTTTTGGATTCCCAGAGAAAATGTGAGGACTGGAAATGCCCGAATACTCACTATGTAATGAGATCCTGTGTATTTTAGACTCGTCATCAGAACATTCGATGAATAGAAAACCAAATACTTGCATCATAATAACGAATAACATCTAAACTTCAAAAGTTACATTAACCATCCTTACAATTTGATGGGGTTCGTTTTCTAACAAAATCAAGCGCATAAATTGGTAATTGTACACATTTCACCCTATTTACAGTTGTATAGAGGAGCACGAATAGCAGGAAGAGGGCACATCGAACGCAATTGGCATAGCTATTTCATTCCGTGACTCCACCGACAAGGGGATGTGAGGGAGCATATGGGGACGTGTGTGCCCTACAAACCCCAATGCCTGCATGAAGATCCGCAGCTATATATTTTACACACATTTTCACTTCCTCGTCTTCACTTCTTCTTTAAAGATCTCTTCTTACAAACTTTCTTCGTTTATACTATCGTTGGTTTTCGCTTTAATATTAGAGGAAAATAATGGAGGGAGAGGAAGAGAAAGGAAGAATATTTGTAATGACAAATGTCCCCCACCGCCTACAAAAAAACAGCTGGTCGATCAAATTCGATGTGCAACTAACTGCTTTTTGGCGAATGGCAAGGACATAACTGGACTCTCCACTGAAATTATCATAAGACAGAAGTGGAAGGTAATAATAATAATAATAATAATAATAATAATAATAACAGAGTCGAGAAATCCTCAAACGAAAAATTTCGTACAATGGTCGTCATTAGAAAATAACAGCATCCTATGAGCCGAATTCCATTTCAAGAACGAATAATAATACCTAACTCTCTTTTTCCTTCTCGGCACTATTCATACAAAAAACAGCGTTTAAGGAGACCTGCGAGAAACAATTTCAGAATTTCCTAGAATTTAATATTTACATGAGCCCCATCTGGCAACATTGCTTTGGCTGCCGGCCAGCCAGTCAGCCACTCAGCTGATGCTGCAACCAGGCGCCCGCGCATCCAGCCTCTCTTGGATGCCGCCGCTACATCGAACATGCCATCATAAAGCCGCATTCAGTTGTCATACACAGGCTTAAATAAGTTGTACAATTTGCTTTGGCACCGTTATTGGTATTCAAATCTCGCCGTAATCACGATGCATAGATTTAGAAGAATAAACAGCCACAGGAAAAATTACAAGTCAACAGCACCTATTTTTGGCTTTTCCCAATACCGTCTTACAGCGTGTATCATAAAAACAAACTAAATCCGGATAAGAACCTCTAGCCCCCCGGGAAATCGCGAACCCGATTTTTTTGGGGGGTAGGGGGGGCTTGCGACCGCGATACGCAATGATGCACGCCATTCGCACTATGTAAAAGCAATTGGTAACATTTGAGGATTTCCAAAATCGTGAAACTCTACCCTTTTGCCATTCTGAATCCTAAGATGTATATTTCTCCCCATAGTATCTGCTTCTTCTTTATTCTTAAAAATTGATACGACTTGACATCACATAGTGAACGCCGTGATTTTCTAGACTAAATAATAATTTACGAGTCCCTCCTGTTGAAATATGCTAAAACCTAATACTGTATAGATTCCTTGCTTCTCCCCACCCCCCCAACACACACGTTAAGACATTTTTAAATAAATAACCCTGCCCGGAATCATAATTTCCCGCTTTTTCCGTTGATGGAGATCCCATAGCATTCAAATCGTACCTTCTACTCTTATTTTTATTGACGCAAAACTTTTGAAAGGTAGCAAACGTATCCCCGCCAGTTCTACGCCCCCTCCCCCCTACACACTTCTTTTCCCTTCTTGAAGGTTTGTATGACGGCGTCAACGACTCTTGGACTTGCCTGGTTTAGGAGACTATTTGATATAATTTTAGGGCCAGGGGCCGGGGAGGATTTTGCCTGTCATATAGTCTAGGATACTATTTCTGTAGTAAATTGGATGGCTAGTCGTGGTTTAATGGAAGTGAGTGTAGGTGTTTGTGGCTATGCATGAGAAGTCAGTGTTATGGTATTATTTTTCAGGGTGTTTGTATGTGTACTGATGAGGAGGTTGTCGGTCGAGTATCGAATAAATGGCTTAGTGGGCGTCTTGTAACCCGTTGTTGGCGTTAAGTCTCGTGATAGTTTTCTAAAATTTCTTGTCTGTTTTGTGGTTTATTGCTTAGGACAGCTTACCAGTGTCGGCTTTGTTGTTGTGGAATCAGTGCATGAGTGGTGCGTTTTGTCTTTAATGTCGGTTTTGTTGTTGAATCAGTGCTTGCGTGTTAGTTGCTGTTTTTTAACGCTGTTGGGTTTGATTGTTGAAGTGGTGCTTGAGTGTTGCGTGTTGTTTTTAATGCTGTCGGTTTGTTGATGAATCAGTGCTCGAGTATTGCGTTGTTTTTAACGCTGTCGGATTTGTTGTTGATTTGGTGCTTGAATGTTGTCGGTTTTGTTGTGATGTTGATCTAGAGCTTGAGTATTGCGTTGTTTTTAATGCTGTCGGATTTGTTGGTGTTGTTGAATCAATGCTTGACTGTTGCGCGTCATTTTTTTATGAGTTGTATTTTGTTATTGTTGAATCAGTCCTTGAGTGATGTGGTATTTTAATGCCGTTGGGTTTGTTGTTTTTGCAGCAGTGTTTGAGTGTTAAGTATTGTTAGTCTGTTGGTCGGTCCCTGTTTTGCTTTTTTTTTGTAATAACATTGTAACTATTCGACCGATTCTAACGAAATTTGAAACCCTTATGTTGTTTTACATTATCTTTCGAATGATATAAATACCAAAGTCCTCCCAAGGTTAGCCCGGGAATTATTTTGTTTTGACAATAACATCCTAATTATTCGGCCGATTCTAACGAATTTTGAAACCCTTATGGTGTTTCACATTCTCTTTCGAATGATATAATTGCCAAGGTTCTCTCAAGGTTAGTACAGGAATTAGTAAAAGTTTTGAAGGTTGTAAGGTCATAAATCAGATTAAGTGAGAACACGCGACTTTTGGTCAGCATACCTTGTTTTCAATGTCTGTTTTGTTGAATTATTGCTTGAGTGTTGCATAGTTTTAAATGCTGTCGAATTTATTATGGTTAAATCAGTGCTTGAGTATTGCATAGTTTTAATACGGTCGATTTTGTTATTGTTGAATTACTGACTGGGTGTTGCGTGTTATTTTTGATTCGTGGTTGTTTAGGTAAATTGTTCCCGGCCGTTTACCCGAATGAAAACATAAAAATAACAGGACTTAAAAAAGACAAAAAAAATAAATAGATGAAGAAATAACAATGGAGAATTGTCGTCATTATTTACACTTGTATGTGGGGCAGGAATAGCTATACCGTCTTCCGGTGCGGGTCATTAAAGGCAACTAAACCTGGATAGGGGGCCATTGGGTTGGAAACCCGCGAACCTAAATGTTTTGTCCCCGTGCGCGCAATAAGCATAAATGTGGGAAAGCTGTTAAGGGTCATGATTAGTAGTAGCAACGAGGCACGCGTGTATAGCGAATTAGCACCCCCATTCGGGCCCATGTGGTCTAGCATTTTACTGCCCCTCCCCCCGACTGTTTGTGGTTGCGGCCTAATTCCGGCGGCCGTTGATGAGCTCATCGACAGCAACCTTGGCAGCGCCTCTGGCGACAGCGAGTCTAAGCTTCAAGGTTTGCGGGAAAGTGAACTGCAGGGAAGATTAGTCGACAGCTAGGTCAATCTGAACGGAAAGGTCATATGCGGGTGACCTTTTGCAAATGGCCGTGGATGTGGGTCACAAATAGGGAGGTTTTATGGCTCTTTCTCAACATTTTAAGGGAGGAGATTAACATCCTCTTTCATCTTTAATTGGGTCTAGGTAGCGTGGAAACAAATGGCGGAAAATGTAGAGAAAACACCAAAACCAACGACAAACTTATTTAACTTTAAATACTCGAGCCGAAAGGTTACGGTATTTGCTTCGGGTCTTGTAAACAAAGATGAGTAACCCCAAGGTTTTGTAGAACCTGCCTAGCCTAACCTAACTATACCTAATCTAGAATAGGCTAGGTTAGGGTCAGGAAAACCTCATCTTTACAAGATCCTTTGCCTCGAAACCATTTCTTAGAAGCCTACCGAGAGGGTAACCACCCCTTGCCTGTTGGGGGTACTTATTATTGAGAAATTGGGCGTTTTAGGCTACAATTTACAAGATTTTCTTTTGCCAAATTTAAAGCGCAATAGCAACGAGGCCGTATCACGCCTAAATTTATCAAGAACATATAGGCAAAAAAAGTAGTGAAAATAGCCGCAGGTCCTTCCGAACGCATTGGGGCCGGGAGGGTATACAACTGCGAGCATTAGGGTGCTCTTTAAGAACTCGTACAATGCCATTATTTGCCAAACAATACACACACACACACACAGCACAACAGGAGATCCCATCTCTGGGTCCAAACACACCTCCTCAATGGCATTCCACCATATATCAACACAAAAGAAATATCCCTCTTATGCCAAAAAAAGGTTGCCATGGCAAAGCTCCGGTGCGGTCAGCACCCAAAATTACACGCACAATACCGCACTGGTCTAACTCATAAAGAGAGCGGCCTATACTGCCACCAGGAACCCCGTTGGAATTCATCGAGGCTTCCGGCCTATCGGATGGGGTTCTAATGCTGTCATAACATCAAGTTATAACATCAGTGACACCTTTACTGCACTCTTCTTCATATGCCATCCTCACGGTCCCCAACGCTCTTAGTACAATGTACTTTGCTTCTTTTTTTTTACATCATTTTATTCCTCTTTTACTAACATCTTTTCGAAAATCTTATGACGATGCCCCATTTTTTATGATAGCTTTTCTATGCGTGTCCCCTCCCTGAATAATATTTACCCTCCTCCCCCAAAACTCGGCAATTATAAGGGTTTCAGCATCTTCTAACGAAGATGAAACGACCACGCTAAAAGCAAGCAAGGTGCCGTTTCGTTATTTCTGGACCGAGTCACTGCGATTATTATAAGCCGCCCTAAGTATTTATATCGTGCCAAGGTATGGAGGTGTACAAAGTTAAATTTTCGCTCAATTATTAATTATACTTCGATGATTCTAGTTAGGACTTTTATGATGCTCCTTGTCGTTGTCATGCCGACCTGTTCCCAATCCTGAAACTAGATTTAGGTAAAAGTTGTCTTGCCTAAATAGACTGTCATTCGAAGGACACAAGTTCAAGGTGCAGAAATGAGTCACATAACTTCAAATTAACGACTTATAAGACGTTTTAGACTCGTGGGCTGATATGTTTTTGGCACTTGGGAAACGCTATTACGAGAGATCGAGTCCATTCTAATCCCCGACGTTTTTACTTTCATGCTTAAAGATTGTGTGTGCTTAAATAGGGGAAATTTGCCCCTAGTTGTAGGGTTGCCAACCGTCTTTTATTAGAAAGGACAGTCGTTTATTTAGCTTTCCTGTCCTTGTCCTTTTTTTCAGTTTGGAAAGGACGCCAAATGTCCTTTAATTTGAAAATCATAATAATTTATCTTGGTAACCTAGGTGAGTACCAGGATTGCTGTTTAATTGTAAGCAGGTGATATAGGCCCTTATATTTTTATATTAAATATATATTTTAACAAAATATAGAGGATGACTGAGGTTATCGAAAGAACGATTGCGGTAGTGAAGGGTGTATACAGTTTCCGAGAGACTTGAAGAGCTGATTGCATGGGCCGATAAGTCATAAGTGGAAGATGGGATTCAATTTTAAGAAGTGTAAGACAATGTTTATTGGTAATAATAATAATAAGATTTTTTTTGAGATGTGTCCCCAAGAGAATGACTTAGAAGTAATTATTAGTAATATTTTAAAAGTTTTAGACAATGCTTAGAAGCACGGAACAAGACAAATAGAATGCTGGGTAAAATTATGAAAAATATCAGCTATTAAAGCAAGGAAGTGATTACAAAGCTGTATAATGCATATGTTAGACCACATATTGAGTACTGTCTCCAAGCATGGGCACCTCATTATCAGCAAGATGTAGAAATGTTGGAGGGGTACAGCGAAGAGCTACTAAGCTTATATCTTGGTTCCAAAAATTAAGCTATGAGACCAGATTACAAAAACGGGATATTTTTTCGGTTCAGAAGAGAATGCTGAGGAGGGGGGGGGGGAGATTGTCCGATTCAGGTATTTACATTTTTTTCAGGTTTGGACCATATTAATTAATCTTGAAGATTTCTTGAGTGACACTGGGGGTGATACTCGAGGACATCAATTTAAAATTAAGAGGCAATTTGTTAGGACAGATGTAGGCAAATTGTTTTTTAGCAATAGGGTAGTTGATGCTTGGGATGATTTGCCTCCAGAAATGGTAATTGTTCGACTCAATCTGGGTTTAAGACAAAATTGGACAAGAGATTGTGGGATAGGCCATATGGGTACATATTAAGCATGTATATATGTATATGTTAGAGTTGCATGCAAATGACAAGTCATTCTTAATGAATGGATGTATATGTACTAATTTAAGGGTTGTATGATAACTAATCCCTTTTGTATCGGGATATATGTATGTGTAAAATCTGTGATTGGGTTTTTTTTATGGGTCCTGTGGAGTTGATCTACTTAATATGTGTGGAGTAGTCGGGTTGTGGCTTGTTGATAACTGTTTCCTTGTGATCTTTTCTTGCTGCATCAATTTCTCATGTTCTTATGTACTCGTAGGTAAATTATAAATGGTTGGCGGCAACTAATAATCCACAAGAAGCAGAGTGTATTATTTGCCAAAGTGTTATTTAAATTGGATACATGAGTGCTTTAGCAATAGCAACATAAAAATTTAGAGTACAAAAAAATCAGTTTTATCTTCCAGTTTTGTAATTGATAAATTTATCGTTAAAGCAAATTCGAAAGATGAAGATATTATATTTACTTGGGAAATAGCTCAAATATATCATGCAGGTAAACAAAATCATTCCTACAACTTTGATTGTAGTTTGAATTTACATTCCAAACTTTACCTGGATTCAAAATTAGCAGCAAAACAATCTTGTGGTCGGACCAAATCAGAGGCAATCGTTACAAATGTAATCGGTTTAAAGGCATTAGAAGTAGTTTTGAACGATTTAAAACAAAATGAACCGAATATTTATTTTTGTCTTCAAATTGATTCCGTAAATCACAAAAAAACGTGAAAATGTTCCCAGTATGTGTTCAATATTTTTAAATAGATTTTGGTGCACTGAATTATATAATTGATCTTTTCGAGAATGCTGATGAAAGTGCAGATGGAATGTTCAAATTTCAAGAAAGAATATGGATAATTTGTAACTTGATTGGACAAAGGTTTTTTTTGTTTTAGTGCCGATAACGCAAATTGCAATTTGTGAATAAAGCGTTCTTTATATATTAATATCCTCACGCTGAATGACTTTGTTGTTTAAGTTAATTTTAATGCACACATTTTAAATAATGCAGTAAAATTTGCTTTGGGAGACTTGGATGTGAACATAGAAAATATTGTCCTAAAGATTGATGGCCTTTTTTGATGTAAAGTGAGGCGAAACACTTAAGAGATTTTCATTCATTTGTAGAGACAGAATTTAGTAAAATTCTTCGGCATCTACAAAGTAAGTGTCTATCTCTGCAGCCGTGCTTAAATTCTTATTTCATAAACAGACTAACTGATTGCTTTAAACACTTACTCAAACTTCTTTCAATTAATGATGATTCAAAAGAAATTCCAAAGTTATGGAAATTTATTTGTTGTTCTTCGCAATATATAATGAAGATATTTAAACTATCTATTGAAGGACTAGAAAAAAATGAAACTTCAGCTGCAGATGTTTTCTTATTTTGGCTAATTTAAGAAATAAGTTAAAAACAAGACATGCTGAAGAAATATTTGCCTATCATGTTCACCAACTTATGAAATATTTCCATACTACTGAGGCTCGAAAGATTATCACTGGTCTGCGTCAAAAATGTACCTTAGGTTTTCTGTAGTGTTTCTTTATAAAATTGACCTAAATCCGAATCTGGCATCCGTTTTTCTCTATCAGGTCCAGTTTTGGCGATACAAGGGGTGATAATAATTTTATAGTTTATACATGTCCTATATTACATTGTGATAGAACGGGTTGAGGCAGCGTTAGTTTCAACTCCTATCACATATTATTTTAAAACCACGATGCTCCCACGTGCATCTTCGCGTCGAAGCTTGGCGCCTTATCGCAGCCACCGGATGTCAATGTTTAAACAAGGAGGTTATCGTCCCCCCGTTCGCCCCAAAAGCCGAACTCGCCAGATTGAGTTAGGCTTATGGGCAGATAAGGCATTGTTTCCAGGCTCGGCTGTGCATTCCCTCGAAGCTCCCACTCCATTGTCCCCCACGCCAAGGGAGTGTCTCGACTATTTAGATGGAAACTTTACCACTAAGATCAGATTGGAGATCCAGATTTTCGTCGCGAAACATCACCACGACCCTCTCTCCCTTTGTGCGCCAAGGGACCTCGACCTCGAGATTCACCATCACTTGTCCAGAAGGAGGACAAAATCCCTTGAGTGCCAAAGTTCGAGCCTTTGCGACGCCGAGTCCAAAAGGCTTCCCCCTTGTTGTTCAGAGGAGAACAACATTAGAACAGCCATTGTTCTTGAGCCCGTAGACAAGAGACGGTTCTCACCCCCACCCCCTGATTGTTCAGAAAAGAACAACGTAGAACAGCCATTGTTCTTTTGAGCCCTTCGCCAAGAAACGGTTCTCACCCTTCCTCCTTGTTGTTCAGAGAAGAACAACATTAGAACAGCCATTGTTCTTGAGCCCGTAGACAAGAGACGGTTCTCACCCCCCCTTGTTCAGAAGAGAACAACGTAGAACAGTCATTGTTCTTCAAGCCGTTCGTCGAGAAACGGTTCTCATTCCCAAGACGCCACGTCAGGATCCTTTTATTCCCCCCCTTCGGCTGGAACTCGCCAGCGGACCGAAAATTCCTTCACGTCGCCTTCCACTGCACCGCTCGTATAAAGTTATGTAAGCCAAACGTTACCTTTGAGTATTGAACCCTTTTGTCAATTCTATCCTGTGCTTTAAATGGTTTAGCGAACCATCCCATCTCTTTAACCTATATTTATTTTACCTTTGTAAATACTTTAATCCTCGGATTAGCCCGAGCCCCAAACGACCCTTTCCATTCTCTGTTTATGTCAATATTTTCCGTCTTGTGTTTGTTGATAGTTATTATTAATAAAACTCTATTTTATTAATGATAGCAATATTATTATCCTTGAGCTCAGTTCCACTTCTTAAGCATATCGAAGATACATAATATCGGCCCGCCAGACATCACGCACTCTAAAGATAATTAAAGAAGTTCCCTCAACGAATAGTTATATATGGTATATCGTCGAGAGTCCATTCTACGACATACATCAAAGTTTCAATAGTTTTTGCACTACTGTATTCAAAGTAAATTTTGTGTACATTTTAAGTAATTATGTTAATAAGTTTATATTTTTGCAGGTTAGAAATTGCTTAGCATTCTAATAATAATAATAATAGTGGTTCAGTTAAAAAATGAACAGAAAATGTAAGAATAGCTCCGACAGATTTTGCTATGTTTGCGGCAAAGTGACTTTTTCCGAGCAGCAATGTACAATCTCTCCTGTAATTAAATCTTTGTATCACGCATATTTTGGAGTAAGGGGATCAAGCTAAAAGTTTTGCACCACATATCTGCTGCAAAGAATGCAGCAGATAGATTCCTCTAGTAGAAGTTTAAAAGCTGTGTTATTGAATATTGGTAACAAGATGGCTTCCGTTCCTATAGGCCATTCAATCCAACTTACTGAAAGTTATGAAAATATGAAAAAAATGCTTGATGCAATAAATTACTCTACCCACAATTGGATGATATGTGGTGACTTAAATGTAAGATCATTTTACAGTCTACATTTCTAAGCTCTTTGATATTGACATTTTCATTTTTAATAATTAATACTTGTATACACATTTTGGTCAACTTACATTTTACAAGAATGCAAATCTGGAAATCATGAGTCATTTTTGAGTTATATTTTTTTTGTGGAAGTGTGTCTATAGGTTAATGTATCATTTTGGGTTAATGGGGAACTTATCCTAATTGAGAAGGTATACAACATAACTCAATAAACTCAAAATAAGATGTACATATATCCATTAATTCCAATACAATGATTTAATGCATCGGCATACAGGATTTTTCAGTACATATTCATATTCTGATTGTTTTAAGAAATATTACTTTGAATTTGTTTTTAGAAATATTACACTTTGAATTTACATACCCTGGTAAATTTCTTTTCAGGTAGTGTCTCTTATACTTGGGATGCAAACAGGCTACACGAAGCATCCCTGTTTACTATGTTTATGGGACAGTCGTGCAGATAGTATGAACTATGAGAAGAAGGTTTGGCCTCCACGAGAAGCATTTAGAATTGGATTAAACAATGTGATAGCTGAACCTTTAGTGCCTCCTCACAAAATATTGCTTCCTCCACTGCATATAAAGTTTGACATATTAAAAAATTATGTCAAGGCCCTTAATAAAGAAGGCCAAGCTTTTAAATTCTTTCAAAAATTTCCACAAATCAGTGACGCTAAGCTCCATGCGGAAATTTTTAATGGACCTCAGATCAGGAACTTGATGAGAGATCAGGAGTTTGAGGCATCAATGACGGACATAGAAAAAGATGCCTGAAAAACTTTCAAAGCTCTAGTTAACAATTTTCTAGGCAATAAAAGAAGCCCAGAATATGTTGCCCTGGTAAATCAGCTCCTAACAAGTTTCAAACATTCAGGAGCTTGAATGTCTATAAAGATGCACTTTTTACAGTCCATCTGGATTATTTTCCCGACAACTGCGGGGATTATTACAGTGAAGAACAGGGGAAAAGATTCCACCAGGACATAAAAACAATGGATTCCAGGTACCAGGGTAAATGGGACGTAAACATCCTTGATGACTACTATCGGTGTTTAAAGCGTGATGTAGCAGGTGAGAGGTACAAACGAAAATCGTCAAGGGCGTCTTTTCTTGCAAATTAGAAATATTTTCTTTATTATGTTGCATTCTTTAATTTTTTGTTTTATTAAAATGATTATAGTTTACATACGTTTATTCCTGTTTCTATGCTATAACAATAATAATGCATTATTAGATAAAGGTTTTTGAATTTTTTGTTTTTTTCATGAAAAATGAGGTAATCTCAATGAAAATGGTGTATGCTGTACTTAGAAAATCTGACCTGATTGAACAAAAATACATTCATTTTTGAGCTCAAGAGGTTTGATTCATTAAGAAACCACAAAGAAATCCTGAAGAACATAATTTGTTTTTTTCAAACGCAGGTCTGTGTTATTGAAGACTAAGTTATTTCTTATTTCAGCAATTACATATTTGGAAAGAAACATCAACTTTGATGAAAATTCAATTCATTCCTCAAAATACCAAAAATATGTTTAAGTGGTAAAAGAGTTGAAGCTAAAAGAAAATCTAAATTTAATATGGATGACCTCTTTGATGAAGTGACATCAATTAAAAAAAACTTTGACACTATTCGAAGATCTTAACTCTTTACAAGATGCAAAAACAAGCATCAGATGGAACTTCATTTTAAAAAGTGGCGATTTTAAAGGGTGAATATTTTAAAAATATTTTCATTTATGCTTTGAATTCCTAGAACATCAGTTTAATGAGAAAGGATTAATATTGTATAGTCATCTAAATGGCGAAATAAAAGAAACAGATGGTCCGTAGAACTAACGAAAAATGAACTTTTCATATACTTCAACTCGGAAGAATTTGCGGAAAAAACAAAAGATGACACAATTACTCAAGTCCGCAAAAAGCCAGAACAAATATAATTTTAAAAAATAAAAATCTTTTACTAAGTTAAGAAAGAAGTATTTTTTAGTTTTATGTTTTATTATGTGGGTATATATAGGAAAGAAATTAAAAATTATGCATATACATACATATTCTTTTTTATTTGTCCTTTATTGAAATTTGACAGAGTTGGCAACCTGTTGATCATCTTTTTTGAGACTTTTTGAACTACCTTGTCTCTTAGATTTTATTTCCATTGCTCATAATTTATTATATCAATGAGTCGCTGTTCATTTTCGGGCATTTTCTCCTATCACTAATAACTCGAGTGCTTGGATCCAGCGTAGGTCCAAATATTCCTTTCCCCCTAGACATTTGCCGCGATCCTGCGGGGGGGTAAGCCCCGGATTGAAACCAACTTGGATTTGTTCCCGCGACCAATTTCAAGAAATGGATTTAAGTGGTGAAACTGAAAGTACATCGGCAAACAGGGAAATTTTACTATTTTCAGGTCTGGTTCCAGTATAATATGACCGCGCCCAGCCAAACCGAGGGCCGCTTGCACCCGTCAAAACACCGGTTCCTTCTCTGCCACTAACGGCCAAGTTTCACTTTGAGGGCGATGACACTGCACGAGTACACCTGCGTATGCCCCGAGGCTTCAAATCCGGTGTAGCAAAACAAACTGGCGCGGTCGGAGGGCGGATCAAACGGGAAAGCGTGGAGAGAGGGGGGAAAGATGAGAGGCCCACTCAAATTACAAGGGGTCGCTAGATGGTGGTACAAAATGGCAACAAAGGGTTCATTCGCGCTTATACGCGTCCTGTCTCTTCTTCCCAAATACCCCCCACCCCCCTCCCTCGCGCGATATATACACTTCTATCTGGTTTACTCTTTCTTTCTCCTCAGGAAGGACGTACCAACCCATCCGACATGACAGTGATTTGGCGGCCATGTTCGGCGACAAATGAGAATGTGGTAGTAATAATATATCGCAAATAGGAACTACTTCCTGGGCGTAGTGATCGGGAGAAAGGTGCAACGATTCTTAAAAAACAAACAAACAAAAAAGACGGCGCAGAGAACCCGTAGTGTGCCCCCTTAACGGCAGATCTACAGCAATAAACACTTGGCTGCAATGGTGTGGTAAAACAGACAAGAAAATGCCACTTTAGGATTTCCTTCGTTTATCTTCTGTTCTTTCTTCAAGATTAACTCCCCTTTAGAGTAGTTAATCTTTTTTACCATATCCTTCCTCCGATTTTGTGTTTTTTGTGTTGGTATCCAAGTTTACTTAGGTATTTTATAAATAGAAAAATGCATTGTTTGAATACTTTACGCTTTAACCAAAGAGGAATGTTTGTAAAGGATACAAATAAGCCTACCGCTCTCTAGCCTATTTATCTTCTTGATTTCCTTTCCTATGATCTCTCACAAGGAGTCATTAGCTGACCTTTGTATATATTGATAAAATGACCCTTTTTTTTAGGATAGTTTTTTTTTTTACTAAAAAGAAACTGATGATGGAACCGGGATATTTCTGAAACTAGTCTTTGTTTTAATAAAAAAAGGAACTATCCTTAGTATATCTTCCTTTGGCCGGCTCTCAAAAGTGCATTTTCGCCCCGATTGTGAGACGCTTTTGATAATTCGCTTATCTTTAACTTTTATTCTTCTGGATTCAGGAAAAATAATAAAATATCGTCAGCAAATAGATTGGGGTTTAAATATGGCCCATTAATTCTGATTCCGTTTTTTTCCTATTTAAAGTCCTTAAAATCTTCTCAATCACTGGCGGAAATAGTTTTGGAGATAAGAGGTTCACTTTTTCACTTTTTGTTTCACGTTTTTTTATTTCTTTACTAAATGAGTACAACCTAAATGGAGTTGTGTGGCTGCATATGGGGGAAATTGGACTATCATTCTCACTCTGTTTTTGTCGCGCTCGTTATAGCAAATATTGACTGAATCGAAGGCATTTTCAAGTCTACAAAACCCATGGAGAAGAAAAGCTTGAAGAACAGTATATAGTTCTCTAAACTACCATTTCTTAGGGCAGATTGCCTTCAAATATTTGCATTATTAACCTGTTGGCTTTTAAAAATATTTTATATGCGGCTGATAAAAGACTGAGTGGCCTATTTTTAAGTTTTCCTCGTTGCTATTTAGGTATAAATGAGGTGTTAAAATGCTCGGCGGACTGATTTAGGAGTGGACCAGTAGCTTGAAAGGAGCTAGCGAGTTCTGTTTTATCACTTTTACTCTAATAATCTATAAGGAGCTATAAATATTGAGATTATTGCTTTTTAAATACAAATTTGTTTGATATAGCAACAGACGATCCTTCTACTCAGCGAATACCAACGATATGTCTTCATTCGAGGTCTGATTGGTTATGCATTTCATCCACCAGTTGTACGAAATGCGGATGGATGACAACTGGCAATACATTAGGTGTGCACTCATTTCGTGCACTCTATCATGTAGAAAAGCTATGAAAAAATATTGATAAGAATAGACAAACCACCACACAAAAACTAGTGCACGCACTTTTTATAAGTCGTAGATCAAGCAGCAAATTCCATAATGTTCGAAGAAATAAATGGTTTATAGGTGTACAACTCCGCCTAATTATGTAAGCGGTTAAATACACTGCGTGCATGTGTTAAAACACATGCAATTTGAGGTAAAATTTAAATGCAACTTACAATGTTGTCCAATTTAGTTAATTGTGAGTATTCGCATTACAATTTTTGGGGGCAAAAGGGCTTATGCATCATAAACCCGTGATAAGTTACCCCATCGAAGTTTGTATAGATTTCCATTTTATATATATATATATATATATATATATATATATATATATATATATATATATATATATATATATATATAAAGGGACTGCTCCTAGTGAGACGTAATTTAATCCGGAGTAAGAATCCAATGGGGCAAAGAGAATGACAGTATTCATTCTTTATTTCTTCTGGCTACGTTTCGAGCAAAGACAAGCTCATCTTCTGGCCTGATAAATTGAACAAAAATTAGTTTTAAATAGCAAAACAATTAAGATTAAGATTAATTAGTACTGGAAGGTACAATTATATATGAATATACATGTATATACATGTATATACATGTATTTAAAGGCCCAAGGAAATGAAAATTGGTAACACAACCCGGAAAAACACTTGGAGAATATCACATGAACCAATAAAAGCTTAAGAAGGAAAATGGGAGATGTAGAGAACGGAGAGATACGACAAACTATTTTAACCGTTATATGAAAAGAAATAAAGAAGTTGGATTTGAACCTTTATCATTAAGCGCACATCGCTTATATGAACAGACGCTGATCGCCAGGTTCAAATCCAACTTCTTTATTTCTTTTCATATAACGGTTAAAATAGTTTGTCCTATCTTTCCGTTCTCTACATCTCCCATTTTCCTTCTTAAGCTTTTATTGGTTCATGTGATATTCTCCAAGTGTTTTTCCGGGTTGTGTTACCAATTTTCATTTTCTTGGGCCTTTAAATACATTTATAAAAAATCACGTATCATGTGATTTTCAATTTATGTATATAAATAAATATATATATATATATATATATATATATATATATATATATATATATATATATAAATATATATATATATATATATATATATATTATAGTGATAAATCATAAATAGTTAATTATTTAAACAAGGATTGAGAAATTGTGAGCATAGGGGAATGGGGAGATTATGAACAGCTAAGTGCACAAATTATTTTAATTTTTAACAAATTGAAATCTTACCGGTCACACAAGTTGTCGAAACACGACTAAAGCAATGGAGAGCAAGAAACAATGAAGAAGTGTGAGGTATAATAATTGGTTGGTCATTATAAGACACAGAGATGGAAGGCGGATACATCATTGTTGAGAGAGGGTTAAAGTTATCGAAGCCTATTACGAAAATGGACGTTCAAACAGAAACGCATTTCGGGCCCTTCGCGATTTTTTTGGTCAACATAATCGACCAACCGAGAGTGCAATTGGAAAAATTGTTCGTAAATTCAAACAAACAGGGTCGGTGGTAGATATGAAAACGCCATTGCGTGTTCGTTTAGGCCGTTCAGCTGAAAACATGGCTGCAGTGCGCGAGAATGTGGCCGAAGATCCAGACACCTCTATTCGTCATCGCGCGCAGGAATTGAACCTCTCCACAACAACGTTACATCGAATTTTGATAAAAGATTTGTCTCTACACACTTGCAAAATTCAATTGACACAAGAACTGAAGACTGCTGACCATTTGAAGCGCCGTACATTCGTTAATTGGGTGCACGAGCAAAAAAATCATCTTTAGTGATGAAGCCCATTTTCATCTTAGTGGATTCGTTAATAAGCAGAATTGTCGCATTTGGGATGATGAAAATCCCAGGAAGATTGTTGAAAAGCCACTGCATCCACAAAAGGTCACTGTTTGGTGTGCATTTTTTGCTAGCGGAATCATTGGGCCGTATTTCTTCGATACCGTGCCATGATAACCAACTTTTTATGGCCTGAATTGAATTCTATGGATGTCGAAGATTTGTGGTTTCAACAGGACGGCGCCACATGCCACACAGTCAATGCAACAATGGCTTTATTGCATGAGAAGTTCCCAGGTCGCATCATCTCTCGAAACAGTGAGGTCAATTGGCCACCACGATCGTGTGACTTGACGCCTTTAGATTTCTTCCTTTGGGGTCATCTCAAAAGTAAGGTCTATGCCAACAAGCCAACAACAATTCAACAGCTGAAGGATGAGATAATAAGGCATATTGGTGAGATCGAGGAGCAACTATGCAGACACGTCATCAAAAATTTGACCATCGAGAAAGGTGTGCCGCCGAAGCCTTGGCGGACATTTAGGCGATATTAATTTTCACATATAATTGTCATGACTCAAATAACATGATCCAATAGTGAAATCAATAAATTTTCTCCAATAACACTTTTATTTACTGCTAACTTTGATCCGTCTTAATGGAACACCCTTTATATATATATATATATATATATATATATATATATATATATATATATATATATATATGGTCCCTTCGGGGATTTCGTTTGTCACTCAGGCCAGCGGCCTGCTCCCAAAAGTCTCATCTGGCCCTCACTCTGAAAAGGAAGGTTGCCCGCCCCTGTTTTAATATAAAAACTACTTACTTCAATTTATACATTAACACTCCAATCGTCTTGGTTTGATGACGAACTCGTATAATCCTAATCTGATATAAATTTATTGTTTCAAGAAAACATTGAATTTTAATGACTTTTAATTTTTACGATTATTGATAACTCGGGCTGTAACTTCTGGGCCCGAGTCAAGCGCGTGTGAACGATCTCGCGGCAACGTCTGCTACGAATGATATTTTTGACACAGGTCACCTCTAAGACGGCCGCCAAACGCTGGACGAAAATATATGAACTGCGACCAGGCTCAATAAAAGGAGCCCGAGTTATTGGCTGCAATTACTTGAAGTCAGTGTTGGCAGAAATTAAATCAGTTTGCAAATACACGTTGACTTTACTAAATTCATACTCGGGCTAAGCCCGAAAAGCCCGAGTGCCGGAGTCGCCACTGGTATATATACATTTGGAGAAGCGTCTTTGATCATAAGATAGCCTATATTTGTGCCACGTCCGATCAGGATGGAAAAAAACCCGAACAGATTGAAGATGTGTTAATGCATTTTGAGACGCCGGAAACATGTATAAAGAAGTATCCAAGCGAATTAACATCTTGGGCATCTTTTCATATAATCACACACAGGTATAGAAACATTGCATGAGTAAAAACTGTGCCAAGAATTGGAAGGAAGCCCCAATTATCACCGAATGATATTATTAGCATTGTAAGGGAGGTTAAAGTTTAACCACACCTTACTAAGAAGCAAATATGTCAAGGTCTGGCAACAGTTGAAGATAATATTTGAGAGTCGAGCGGGAAGAGATTTTTACACCAAAATGACTTCCACGGCTACCGAGCTAGAACGAATTCGTGTCTAAGGAAAACTCGAGTTTGCAAAGAAGAATGATGTTTGGCGTAATAAAACATGTTCGAAGTAAGTATTATGGGGAAATGAAACGAAAATAGCATTAATTGGATATTATTACAGAGGACGTGCGGGGTAGCGAAGCACTTCGTCTGAAAAACACCATACCGACCTAGTGGTAATGAAATCATAATGGTATGGGGATGCTAGGCTGCTAATGGTAGAGAAACACTTTTTAAAATGGATGGAATAATGAAGAAAAAGTCTTTGGGTAGTTATAAAGAAGCCTTTCTAGCATCAACAAGAAAACTAGAGTTAGGTAGGCCATGTTACTTTCAACAAGGGGCAGATCCAAAAAATCGGCCTCTTTCGTGAAGAAATTGGTCGAAGACTACAAAATTCATGTTTTGAAATGGCCATAACAAAGCTCACCTTAATCCCATTAAACTGTAAAGAGGAATGGAGTAAAATTTGTAGTGAAGACTGCTGCAAGTTAATAGGAAACTATGACAAACGTTTCATAGTTTTAATTGTTGAAAAGGTCATACGACAAAATATTAATTATTTTTCCTGTGTCTATAAAAACCTTTGTTCTGGGTTCAATTTTGCAATTTGCAGAAATAAAAGAAATTTCGGGGTTCGCAACACTTATTTTGTGTTAACCGAAATTGTTCAAATTTTAGTCGAGTAAATTATCGTGTCTACACCCTGTAACGTGTATTTAAACCTCTGCTCAAAACTTTAATTATTCTCATCAGACATTTGTGATATTATTTTATATGCGTAAGGCAACTAACTGCCCATTAAAAAAAAAGGTTTAAATGCTCATCTGGCGACTGCCGATATGGGCACAAGTCGCCATAATTAAATTTTCAACCTACTTTTAGGCTACTTTAAAATTCACACCCCAAAAAAACTAAACAATGAAACAACAAGGCCTAAATGTCGCGTGCTCACTTATTCTGATTTAAGACCTTACGACCTTCAAAACTTTCAATAATTCCCAGAATATAACCTTGGCAGGAGCTTGGAAATTCCACCATCCGAAAGAAAATGTAAAACAACATAAGGGTTTCAAATTTCGTTAGAATCGGCCGAATAATTATGAAGTTATTGCCAAAACAAAATAATTCCAGGGCTAACTTTTGGAGGACCTTGCCAATTATATCATTCAATAGAGAATGCAAAACAACATAAGGGTTTCAAGGTTCGTTAGAATCGGCCGAATAATTACAATATTATTACAAAAAAACGAGAAAAAAAGCAAAACCGAACCGACCGATATAGGGAAATATAGTCTCCCGCGACTAGACTCGCACGCGAGTAAAAACAACAAAACAAAAAAACATGAAAAAACAAACCTGTCATAAGTACAAGGGACAAGCGGTAGCAAACTGCCCACTCAAAGCGCTGTTTTTTAAACATATCTTCGTAATGTAGCTAGAAATTGTCTATTAAATGTCTAGATGCTTCTTGAATGTGGTAAGGTTGAAAGATGTGAACACAATAGGGAAACAGTCCCAGTTTAGCGGTATGGGGAAATAATTATCGTTCATGACTCGTAATTCTGGGGGTTGAAACTTCAACGTAATATCTATGGGAAGCCACTGACTGCTCCGCATGACATAGCCAGGTTACAAGTGGAGGAATGCATCTAGTAAGTTCTTCAGATCAGGCTCCATGGCATTTATCTAGGCATTTTTAGTCGCGGGCGACTCTACATCTCACTAGGTCGGTCGGTCGGACCCCGTTTTGCTTCTTTTTTTTGTTTGTGTAATAACATTGTAACTATTCAGTCGATTCTAACGAAATCTGAAACCCTTATGATATAATTGCCAAAGTCCTCCCAAGTTTAGCCTATGAATTATTTTGTTTGGGTAATAACATCATAACTATTCGGCCGATTCTAACGAAATTTGAAACCCTTATGTTATTTTACATTCTTTTTCTAATGATATAATTACCAAGGTCCTCCTAAGGTTAGTCCGGGAATTATTTAAAGTTTTGAAGGTCGTAAGGTCATAAATCAGAATAAGTGAGAGCACGGGACTTTTTGGTCAGCAGACCTTGTTTGAAACTTCTTTATTATCGTACTTGAAACAATCTCTTGGGTTAGAACATTACAAATGTTCGTAATATTATTAATGAAAAGGGTTTTGCGTTACAAGTAATTGAAATCGACGTTGAGCCAATTTTTAAACGTGTCCACGAAATGATCCAGGATCGTTTATAGGAAAACCAGGCAATGGCTTCGCCACTGCCCCTTACGCGGAGGAGCTTGCGCTTCGCTACTAAGATTAAAATTTAAAATCTAAAAAAGGGCAGCCATGGTTAAGTTTTTATAAATTTTCTCAACTTAGCTAATGATAATAATTTTAAAAAGGAAATCTAAACTAAATTTCCCCCCTTTCAAAATATCACGTTGCTAAAATATAGTTATAGAAGAAGATATATAAAAATAAATTTTCTGAACTTTACCATTTGTAATTCTTTGGGTTTTAAAAAATTCACAAAATTTCGATACTCATATTTATTTCTAAACTTCACCACTTTGTTTTATGATATTATAAAAGAATTATTAGAAATAACTTTGATAAAAAGTCATAACCAAACTAAGATGAAATTATTATTCAAATACTCAAAAAAATCCCCTTCTTAAATTATAGAGTTAGTAATGATGATGATGATTATTATTATTCTAGTCGACGTTGTCTAAACCCTTTGCTATTTTAAATATCTCCATTAACTGACCTTGTATCCAACCTGACCTTGTATCTAACGTGTTTCTAGTTATAAGTGAATGTGTCATACATAGGTGAGACACCCTGTATATCCAAAAGGCTACTACAGCTCTCGTGTTGAAAATGTTTGACTGAACAAAAATAAAGATTGGGGAGGGGGAGGAGAACTCTCACATGTGTACAATTACAGTCAGCTTCACAGTTTGTAATTTTTATTTGAAGGGAACTTTTGTTGGACCTTCTATTTTTTAAATTAAAGTTTTAAAATTGTATTTTATTTATAATAATCAATTAAATTGTTGTACGAAATTCATAAAAGATAATTTACAAATCATTATTTTTCTTGTTGTATTTCTTAAATACTAGGTCCAAATTTGAGAAGGATACTCGCACACTAATACCCGTTATATACATGGGAACTATTTCATCTATAATGATATCAGAGAGGTTTCTTTTCCCCTGCATTTATACTGAATAACTCTTTAAACTTAAGTCGGAAACGTATCTGCTTTTTTCATCCTACTGTGCCGAGAATTAACGAAGGTTCTATTATTGCTTCTAAATGAGAGTCCAAAGTCAATGACATGATGCACCGGTGATGACACAGATACATCTAAGATACAGGTAGAACTTAGACGCAGGTACATCTAAAGATACAGTTAGAACTTAGACGCCAGTAGATCTTAAGACACATGTAGATCTTAGACGCAGGTAGATCTTAGACGCAGGTACATCTAAAACGCCGGTAGATCTTAAGATACCGTTAAATCTTAGACGCCGATAGATCTAAGACGCCAGTAGATCTTAGATAGAGTTAGATCTTAGACGCAGTTACATTTCAGACGCCATTAGATGTAAGACGTCGGTAGATCTTAAATGCATATAAATCTAAGACGCCGTTAGATCTTAGACGGTACATCTAAGACTTAACTAGATCATGAGACGTAGGCAGATCAAAAACGCCGGTAGATCTTAGACGCCGTTAGAACTTAGAAGCATGTAGATCTTGGACGTAAGTAGATCTTAGAACTTAGAAGCAGAAAGATGTTAGATGTAGGTAGACCTAACTAAGAAGCCGGTAGATCTTTGATGCAGGTAAATCTAAGATGCCGTTAGATCTTAGATGCCAGTAGATCTTAGACGCAGGTAAATCCAAGATGCCATTAGATCATAGATAACGTTAGGTCTAAGACAACGGTAGTTCTTAGATGTAGGTAAATCTAAGAGGCCGGTAGATCTAAGAATCCGGTAGATCTTAGACACCTTTCTTTAATAAAGAGCCCATCAAACGATGGTCTACTTAGGCAAAAGTCGTCGTAATCACGTTACAGCCTAATACTAGGCTATAATTAAAAACAACAGAAAAATATGTAAAAAAAAACAAATAAGCAAAATAATAAAAAAAAACGAAGAAAAAAACAAGAAGGAAGCACGCTCCGGCGCGGGACCATGCGCCCTACAGAAAAAAAAAGGTCAAATAACATGAAGGCGGTTGGCTTGCTCCAAAAGGCTTTAGACGCCGATAGATTTTAGACGCAGGTAGATGATCTCGAGGGGTAGATCGAAGGGAGTGTCATGTTCTAAGCGACAACGCCAATCGTATCAAATAACTAAATAGGAAATTCGCCGATGAAAAGAGAGGGAAAAAGAATAAGACTGAAATGGATTGAGAAGGAAATATTACTATGAGTAGCTTCGACCAACGAGGGTATCTCCGTCAGGAAAGTTTATAAGGAGAGAGAGATCTGTAAAGAAAGCGGCCAAGTTTGAAGAAGTGAAAATGCATGGAGGATACGTAGTCGCATATCTTCCCACAGACAATAGGGACGGGAGGGCACTCAATCCTCCAGATATCAACTGCAACATAGTCGCCTATGCTGCACCCTGAAACCCCCTTTCGGGTGGAAAGGGGGGGGGGGACTCAGATTAATGGAGTTCCTGATCTCAAAATACCCGAACGCAGACTCACAATCATGAAGAAATTCACGTCAGTATTCGCCATACACGAGCGGAATCGGCTTTTCCACAGTTTAACTTGGTCGCGCTATTCCCTATACTATAAAACATGATAGCGCTATTCACTATACTAGGAAACTTGGTAGCGATATTCAGTATACAAGAAAACTTAGTATCGCTATTCACTATACAAGAAACTTGGTAGCACTATTCACTAGGTAAGAAAACTTGGTAGCGCTATTCACTATACAAGAAAGCTTGGTAGCACTATTCACTATACTATAAAATTTGGTAGCGCTATTCACTGGTAAGAAAACTTGGTAGCGATATTCAGTATACAAGAAAGCTTGGTAGCACTATTCACTATACTATAAAATTTGGTAGCGCTATTCACTAGGTAAGAAAACTTGGTAGCAATATTCACTATACAAAAAAAACTTGGTAGCGATATTTACTATACTAGAAAACTTGGTAGCGAGATTCAATATACAAGAAAACTTAGCATCGCTATCACTATACAAGAATCTTGGTAGCGCAATTCACTTTACAAGAAAACTTGGTAGCGCTATTCACTATACTAGAAAACATGGTAGCGATATTCAATATACAAAAAAACTGAGTATCGCTATTCACTATACAAGAATCTTGGTAGCGCTATTCACTTTACAAGAAAACTTTGTAGCGCTATTCACTATTCAAGAAAAATACGGAGGCGAAGAAGGCAAATCAAAGCGATTTTATTAGAAAGGGGGAACCATTCTATATCCAAAGGTGGAATGTTCACTCAAGAAAGAGAGGCAGCGAAAACACAAGAAAAATGAACTGATAGAGGGAAAATGAAGTTTGACTGAAAATTTTTATCCACCCCGATTGAGGAACAGGGTAAACACAAATTGCACCTCGAGGTAAGAGTCCGTAGAACGAGCAAATACATCCCCAAACTACGCCTTTAACCTCCCTATGCGGGGTCACCCAAATCCAAACATGCCCTGATGTTGTCGCGATAAATGAGGCACTCGACGAAGGTAGCCATGAACGATTCGAGAGGAAACTTACGCGGCGCTTCCTTGGGACGAGATCATCATAGAACGGCTCCTCCATGTCGATGCCATCGTCAGGTGGGGGTGGAGGGGGAGAAGCATCGGAGAGTGGGGGACTGGGAGTGCCTGACCGGGCTCCTGGTGGAGACCTTGGCGCAGGCAAGCACGTCCCCCACGACCACACGCCAGACGATACCGACGAAGACCCCGAGAAGCAGTCGGCGTTGAGCAGCCCTAAGGAGAGAGGCACGTCAGTTTCAGTGGCTGAGGGATACGAATATAGGGAGTAAAAACACAAGACGAATGTAGGAAAGACAAATATGAGAAGAAAATGAATGTAGTAAATATAAATACGGGAAGAAAACGAATGTAGGGAGTACAGATACGACTCGAGAGCTGGAGGAACCAAGAAAATAATGAAAAAAAAAGGTAATGAATAGGTCATGGTTGACTAGTCCTGCTAGAGCAAAACTCATCAACGCTAAATGTGAGCGCGGGGACGCAATACAGACCTACAGCAAAGGAATAGGAAACAATCTAAATGGAATCCGTATGATGCCCTTAACACTAAAATGACGGGAATATCAAAATGACTCTGATCTCGTTTGGGCTGAGTGGTGGTAAAACGCCTTCGTGTCAAATCAGGGACATGATGAGTGCACAATGAGATGTAAGAAGGAAATACATAGACACCCCGTTAATTATAAAATACCTTATTTGTAAATTTAAAGAAATAAAAGAATTTTGGTCAATGAATGTACATTGTTAATGTTTTGTGGACTTCCATTTAATGGTTTTTAGAGCTGCAACTCACCTAGGCATATATATATATATATATATATATATATATATATATATATATATATATATATATATATATATATATATATATATATATATATATATGAGAAACTCACAAAATAGCGCGTGAGTAGAGCAATAAATGCAAAAAATCACACAGGAAAATGAAGGCGGATTTCAAGTACTTTCGAACTTGTTCAGTTCATTATCAAGGAATCTGCCTTTCATTTTCCTGTGGGATTTTTTGCATATATATATATATATATATATATATATATATATATATATATATATATATATATATATATATATATATATATATATATATATATATATATATATGTTGTGTAGGCATGGAAAATGTTTGCTTCTCCATAACTCTAATTATTGAAGCCAGACTGATTTTCTTTTCAGATTTGAAATTATCACGTCAATGTCTAGGAAGTCCACGTGTTGCTTGTTAAAAAAATGCGATTTAAAAAATTCGGATTTTTGCTTTTCTAGTTTTTTTTTGTGGGGTCAGGTCGGGGAGGGGGTCAGTAATCGCAGCTATGAGTTGCAATCAAAACACCAACATTGCCAGTGGAAAAATTGAGGTTTGACAAACCAATTCTGCAACTACAATGTTTAAAAAACGCGATAATACATATTATCAGCATGCCTACGACTCGAATAATTTAGATATTTAGTTAAAACTCCCGCTCATCTGCTTGAGGCGCACTGTAAATTCTGTGGCTGCCACCCATGTAATCATGCTTGCCTGCCAGCCCGCCACCCGCTTGCTCGCCCGGCCGCACTACTGTGATATCATGACGCTGACCAACCTGCAAGCCATGCTTTGCCATGAATGTGAATAAAAGTCAGGGACAAACTTTCAAAGCAATTAGGGTGGATCTCTCCACCCCCTGCTTCTCTCATGACAACTTCCCGCACTGGCAGCGCAGAGAAACTCAGCATCTTTGCACCGAACTAACGAACAAGAAACGTGTTTATCTAGAATCCCTAGAGTCCGAGACCCAGCAGTTGAATGAGGAATGTCATGGTAATGTGTTAATCGTTCTCTGTTAGTCTTTCATGATACACTACTCCATTACTCAAAATTAAAATAAACCTTACATTCTTATACCTACCAACTTTTAATTGCGTAATTTAACTCGAGCAGAGAATTCAATTTGTTCAGGATAGTTTTTTTATTGCCGGGCATCTTTGATAGTAGCATCAATAAGTTCGACTATATTTGGCTTAAGATATTCAGCAATTCTGACCGTTTTCCGTAACGTCTTGTCTATTATTACCACACATACGTTCTATCGGGTTAATATCAGGGGACTGACTCGGCCAAGGAAATTGTTTGGCGCCGCTTTGGACTTCCAATGTCACTTTTGCAGCATGACGGAGTCCCATCTTTTTCAAGCTGACCATTTATAAACGCCAGTAGAAGACCCTCTTTAAGCTTGGAAATGAATTTTTCCGAGTTGATGTTGCCAATACTCTTAACCAACTTTGACCTTACATCATTCCAAATTGCTATCCAACGTTAAGAAAAAAGCCATTTTACCGTTGGTTATAACCTTCTTATTTCAACTTCTTGAGTGCCTACTTTCCAAACCCATACCCGTCAATGGCTAAAAATTGAGCAAACCTAGATTCGTCCGAAAAAATTAGGCTGGACCAAAATTTTAAATGCTTGTCTTTCATTTCTTCAATCCATTTATCCCTCTTCTTAATATTGGTCAAAATTACAGCCATAATATCTGAGAGAGCGCATGTAATTTACTGTTATTATTGGGCTAATTTGGAATATTTCTACTATTTGTTTGTTTTTTTAACCGAGGGAATTCTCAATGGATTTTCGAACACAACGAAGAGTGAAGACAACTTTCAGTAGGCCCAGGAAGACCAAGTCGTGACTCCTTGATGCTTATCCTTTTCTCTACTATTCCAAGATTCCTAGCAATATGTCTTTAGGTAAGTGTTCCCTCAGATTAACCAACAATCCGTCCTCTTTGAAAATCTGAAAGTTCCTGGGAATTTGAGCTTTCTAGGCATGTTTAATAATTGTAATAATAAACTTTGAATAGATGGAACAATTACAGGATGTTTAGGCTAAATTTGACGATTTTTAATGTCTTTTTTTTCAGGAACAATTTGATGTATCGGTGAAAAGTCAACGGTGTTTGATAGCATACAGAAGTTTTAGTTGAGAAAATGTTAGCTGATATGGAGGAATGGAAACCCTCTGAATATTGGAACAGAATTACTTGTATCATGATGATTCGCGCTGGGTATCAAATTGCTGTCGTTATGACTGCTGTTCAATGCTTTTTCAACACTTTAAAGGCTGTAAGACGTGACATGGACAGATGTAATCGAGACTACGAAGCCTTGGCCAGCAGAAAGGAGCACATCAGGCGTTCTGATTGCGTTCGCACACCCGAATTCATCCAAACAACTGCAGGAGAGGGTGATGGAAGACCCGAACAAGGGAATTCGGGCTTTGGCGAGAGAGAGATAGGTGCTGGAGTCACCAACCGTGAAAGAGGACCTTCGCTACCACTCGTACAAGAGGAACAAGAGACAAATTCTGACAGCCATGATCAAGGAGACCGCTTGACGATTGCAAAGAAGCTCCTGAGCAAGGTGAAGCATCCTGTTGAGCTGGGGGACGATCTTGTTCTTCTCAGATGAAAAGAACTTCTGCCAGGATCAATTACACAACACAGCGAATATCAAGTGGCTTGCCTACAATCCATGCGACGTCCCACGTATAGACTGTGGTTGTCTCTTTACTGAGGGTGAAGCCATGCCGCTCAATTCAGACAAACGGCTATGTGGAGCTGCTGGAGAATGGTCAAATCCTGACTGGAGAGGGTTGTCGCTGGAAGGCTATACCCCTGAAGAGTCAAAAGTGGTTGCCGGAAAATTTCTGCGGTTTCACCAGCCTCACTTTCTGGCCTCCTAATTCCCATGATTGTAATCTCATGGATTACTATGTGTGGGGTGCAGTTGAGAAAGACACCAACCGCTCTGCTTGCAACCCAAATGACGAGCTGGTGGTCAAGATCAAGGAGGTGTTCCAAGATCTTCCCAGGGACGCAGTGAAGAGCATGTGCGCCAGGTTCCGGAGCCGAATTGAGGCCGTGGTGAAAGTCGTTTTCAGCTACTGTGAGAAACAATCTAGTTGATATTTTTTAATGTTTAAAGTACATTTATTGTTTTGGTTCGATATGTGCGGGGGGGGGGGGTCTTTGATGCAAACCGTTAACTTGAGCCCGAACACCCGATAATAGTCATAATGTTGGAAAAAATCGGGATCAAAACATTTGATCATAAAAGTGTTGACGTCTATTTGGGGAACAATGTATTTGGTAAAATGACAAAAGTACATTTTCCTACCTAATTCGAGCATACTGAATTCAAATCTGAAATCAGATTCTCTCTAAATGCTACAGATTTTTCGTAATATCAATAACTAATATTATACAATAATTTTCATTTTATCACGCCTATCATCATGCCCTGAAGTAATTTTGAATCATCCTTTTGCGTTATTTATAGTAAAGCAGGTTTTTTTGGACAAACATTTTATTGCATATGAGATGAAACCTGAATTACACATTAGGATTACAAATATGGTAATCAAATAGATGCTAATTTATTAATGACCGTACATCAGGCTGGAGGACCTCTTCTTGATTTCAATCTTTCTCTTGTAGGTCTTCTCTGGATGATCTCTTCTAATCGCCCAGCAATAGTCCGCCATCATGTGTCTATCCCAGTGACCTTGGTAGCGCACTTCCATCGTCATCAAATCCTGATGGAAGCGTTTCCCTTGTTCGTCGCTCACGGCTCCCAGATTCTCTGGGAATCGGTCGAGGTTACTATTTAGGAAATGCAGCTCACACTCATGTTGCATCCCGGATCACGATATGCTAAAAGCATATTAGTAACCAAATCCTCGTAGTTATGCGCTTTTTGGTTTCCCAAGAAGTTACAAACAACGGCAGAAAATGAGAGCCAGGCTACCTTCTCTTTTTCATTCATGGTGTTCACGAATCTAGAATCACTCAGAAGACTTCGGATTTGGGGACCATCAAAATATACTCCTGCTTTTATTTTTTTCGTATCACAAAGCAGGAAACGCCGATAGTATGTACTGAAAACAATCATTGTCAGTGGTCAACGCCTTGACATACTGTTTCATCAACCCCAGTTTGAGATGAAGTGGAGGGAAAACGATCTTCTCTCGACTTACGATTGGCTCATTAACAATGTTTGGCATTCCTGCTTCCAAAGTTTCCCGAACTGGCTAATCTTTGTGAGACCAGTGTTTGTCACGGGCTCGACTGTCCCACATACAGATATAGCATGGAAACTTTTTATATCGCTTCTGCTGGCCAAGTAGGAAGTTGACCATCTTAAGGTCTACTTAAGTAAATCCATGACCATTCTTATGTCATCGTGAGTTTCTCGCAGATGGACAGAATGACTGAGAGGAACTGCACCAAAGTCATTGCCATTATGCAAAAGGACACACTTGAGGCTACGCATGGATCTATCCAAAAACAGTCTCCACTCAGCAGGGCTATAGGTGCCAAGTCCCAAATCGGTAAACAGACCAGGAACATTGTGGCAGTTTACAAATTGTTTGTCCTCAGAGAAATACTTAACAAATGTACTCTCCCTTGTTCGGTAATATGATACCCGTACCGACCTGTCAAGCATATGTCTTTCACTCAACCTAGAGGCTAAAAGTTCTGCAGCTTTCTTGGGGAGCGCCAAATCACGTGTATCAAGTCATTCAAATCCTGTTGATTGAAACAGTGAGGAGCTAATGACTGTTGAGCATCTGATGATGAATCTACAGACTCTGAATCCATTCTGTGGACTTCCATATCAGGTACATCATTTCCATCCTCGGAGGAAGCATATCCACTGAAAATCAGAACTGGTAAAGACTCAGAATGAGGTACTGGCCGGATCGCCGAGGAAATGTTGGGGTAGTCAATCTTGTGCCGATTTTTCTTGCCAAATCTTTTAGTATTCATCAGACAGAAATAACAGTCCGATACATGATCCTTTGGCTCTTGCCACATCATGGGGATTCCAAAAGGAAGACCATTTCTCTTTCCTTTCGTCCACTCACGAAGATGTTCCACACAACTATGGCAAACACCATGTGGGGCCCACTTCTTATCTTGATCGCCAAGAGGAACATCAAAATATGCCTTATAAGTGCGGATCACAAAGTGTTTGATATATTGCGCCTTTGACGAACTAGCATGTAACAGCCACATATGTAGCAGAAGGTGTCTGGATCATTAACGCAATTTCCTCTTAATGAAGCCATCACTCTAACATGAGACCTGAAAAAAGAAACAATAATGTCAATATTTTGCACAATAACACTTATTACTATCTTACTACTATGTACTGTGAAGTATTTGCTTTCTACAAGCACCTTCTCTGAGCCTTCCGGAGGGCAGTTTTCGGGGAAACGAGAAAATAGAAATTACAAAATAACTATAGTATGTAGGTAAAAATAGATTATATATTTGAAATCAGCATGAAAAAGAATGAATTAAAATTGGTAAATAAATAAGTCACCAGAAAATGTGATTAAAATTGTTACCCTTGTGTAATCTTAAAAAGATCTTTCCAATTCCATCAATGTTACGTGTACTTTGATTTAAAAGCACAGTGGTATTGCTCATACCCTAATGGACCACAAAAAGGCATACCCGCCCCCTAAAGCAAGATGCAAGCTTTAACTACCTTTAAAAGGACACTCAAGGTCAGAACGACTTTTTATTTGTTCTTGCAATGACCTTTCAAGGTCTTGGTCAAGTAAATCTTGAGAAATGTCAAATCATTGGCTCTAAGAATTCGAGGCAATCTAATCATGTCCAGGAAGCAGTTTCAAAAATATTTACATTATTTTATATCATTATTGGGGTAATTTGTTAAACTGTATCTTTTAAAAACAAAATATCCCTAATGGATTTTATTTTGCTGCCAGCTGCGATCGCATCGGCGTAAATACATTTATGGTGAGTGTTTTGGCTGAAGAGGGTTTTGTAGTTTAGTTGCATAATGCACATTCCAACTTTTAATTTAATACATACTAACTGATATTCATCAGCTTCACCTCTTTCCCTTCTCCTAAAGAAAGACTTTTCCCTCGATGTTGTAGCGTTTGGCGATGGAATGAATTTATCTAATTAATGGTCTGGAAAAATATAGCAAAGCTCTTTCAAAATTTTGCGAACTAAGAAAAATGAATTTGAACTAAACAATGGCCTCGTTGGCTAAGTAATTCACTTTACTATATACTTTATAAAAATGATCGGAAGTGCTAATAGTTATCGCTATATTTTAATCAGCATGCAATCATAAAAAAAAACAAGAAAAAAACAAATAAACAATCGAAATCTAAATGAAGAGAATATAGGAAACGATCACGATTACTTCTTACCACCCAAACTTTCACACATTTGGGGGAATTCGATAAAAACACTAACTAATCAACTAAGTGATTATCTTCAATAAAAAAATAGGAAGAACATAAGAAAAAATGAACATAAATTAATAGAACTAAGAGGAGTGGTACAAACAGATTCTGGCAGCACACCCACACTATCCCTAAGTGGCAACACACACCACACAATTAAGCTTTAAACACCTTTGTTTTGTTTGTTTTTGTTGTTTTTTTTTACGTTTTAGCACCTCGAAGACGAGCAATAAATGCAAATTAAGCCCTTGTCATTTCCTCCACGTCTTATTACTATGGTGGACCACTGACATAGTGTATAGATGGCCATGGACCAAAACCGAAGAGGCTTAGAAAACGAAAGCATCTGACCACCCAGCACTCAAGAGTTGCAATGTTTTGCCACCTATTATAGGTAGCTGAATGCAAACACTTCCGTATAACGGGACTTGCCATACACCTCGCTGCTTATTTGTTTTTTTTTCTCAAGGTGTTAACAGTAGGAAGAAAGGGTGGGAAGGTGAAACAGAAGAGGAACAGAAGTAAAAAAAAAAGTTAGAAAATAACCAAGAATAAGTAGTGGCACTTATAAATAGTCACACCTAAATACGCCGAAAATTACATGTTGTTTACTATGTCAATGTTGCTGAATATATCTGTGCTGTTCACTATGTCCATATTGTTGAGTATGTATATGTTGTTGACTATGTTCATGCTGTTGACTATATCTATGTTGGTGACTATGTTCATGTAGAGTTGACGTGTGGCAACGGAAAATATCCGATGTTCATCGAAAGTGGTCAGATTACAACATAGTAATGGAAATTCGTCATCAACAGTCTGGCGCTGTCCAACATGTGGAGAGCGTGCGGATGGACGGATGAATCTGCTCATTGACCGGATGGGAGGGTCCTCAAAGGTGGCTAAGCCGGGATAAGGGATGTGGGTTCGGAAAGCAACGTCCCCGATTTTTTTTATAGGGCCATCTGGCGACTACCACCAGGGGCATAAGTCACCGTAATAATTTAGCCTATTTTCAGGCCATATTGAAAACAAACAAACGAACGAAAAAAGCAAAACAAAAGCATGAAGAAGAAGTAGGCCCGGCACCGGAGTATGCGCCCAACAACGGTCCAATAAAATGAAGAAGACCACGCGTCCCCGAAAAGAAAGGACCCGTGACCACTATACTACATGAGGGTAAAGGGCGGGAGCGTTGCGGTCACCGTTCAATCCATCCGGTTAATCCGTGTGAAGATGTGAAGTGAGTGTGGTATGAAATATGAGGGGTGCACGTGTTTAAATGATGGAAGTTGCAATTGATCGGGTTATGTGAGACGAACATGAAGGTGAATGAAGTGATTGTAAGGATAGGCTGAACAGAGGAGGACAGTGGGGATAAAGAGGGGATGGGGGGTGCTCGTGAATGAATATGATACAATGCCTTTTTAGCCTCGAGAATTATGATTTTTTTTTTTTAAGCTTTAGAGTCCTCTTCTGGCGACCGCCCCTCCCCCTCCCCCCAAACCCCAACAAGTGGCTAATTTAAAAAAACAAAAAAACGCGGAGTTTAAAGATATTTGGCGATTGTCAGCAAGGCCATAGCAGCCGAAATCACGAATTTATTCATTTTTTAGCCTAAAAATAAGATAAATAAAATAAGAACAAACCCGAATTAAAACAAAACAAGCAAGACTTAAAAAAGAACCCGCTCCCTCCGGAGCCCGAGCATACACCCGACACCGAAAAAAAATACAATGTAGGGGGTCCGCCTCCAAGAATTAAATAAATCCACAATCGGGAGTGACGAACTCGTCTCGATTACAAGGAACAAGTGCTAACAACCCCACTCGTCCCGGTACTAATACAGGTAGCGCGCGCAAAGCTTCCCCAGACTGGGGGACCAAGCAGTAGTCGTAGTAAGGTCCAGGGAATCGCTCCTTCAGATGGCGTTTCGTCCCACGAGTGTGTCCGATCCGGAGACGACTGAACATGATTTGATGCCGTCGAAGCATAAGGAGGATAGGTTCAGTGGAATAGTCGGGGCGAGATGGTACGCAGCTTTAAATTCATAAACGCCGTCTCCCATCTCCTTAGTCATGCAGTCCGAAGGGCTGACTTGGTCGCTGTGATATAGTCAAGTGTAGGAAAGAGACAACCCGTCAGTCCAGTTAAGTCCAGTGTCTTGGTCTGTGCAGACAGCCTGGTCCATTCATTTCGACACCACGATGACGTGCACTAGCCATGGAATGGAATGAGGGGTTGCGGATATTTAAATCTTTCATAGGTACTTAAAATACCTTATAATTCAGTGAATAAAAAAAACGCTCACGGAACAGGGCTCGAGGCCTAATCTCCCAACCATACTGAACGATATATTACAACCAAATTGGCCATGAAGACAGACACAGCGTCTCAAAGAGCCGCGCCAGCTCCAAATAAGGAAAAATAGCGTAGAAGACAACTCCCCCCTTCGGACTTGGAGCTATGTGTACACCGGCAAGGCTCCAGCGTGATGCGATTTAAGCTCCATGGAATTTGAACGCAATACTCCAGGTGCTGCCGAAGCTTTGGCGGCAAACATTCAACGGGGTTATCATCTATGATGACATCTTAGGTAGAACCACCGGCGCTACCGAACCGAGAATAACGCAGAACTATCAAAACAGCTTCCTAGCCCCAAAGCCACACGTACAAGCACATCATGTACTGAGTATAACGTAAAAATAGTGATATCTCCTCCGCGTCGACAAAAATGCTCTATACGCGACGTGCAGAATGCACCAGTCACCAACCGCAGACGTGTGGTGGATCAAATCTACGATCCGCAATTAGCAAAGCAATACCATTCAACAGGCACCGACTCATGGAGCTTGTATAGGTCAAACGTGACGAAGAGTGTCATGAAAGATCTCGAAACCCATTCCTTTGAATCTGACACTTCCTGTTTGGCCAGTCTTCAGTAATATCCTCTCGAGAGTAATCGAGCAGTTGCTCAGTGGAGAGTAGTCTCCTTACGAGGTTCAGTGTAAAATGTAGGGTCACCCACAGAAGTGCGCTGTCGGACATACTAAGAGCGAGATCGATCACACCAAACAAATGGCTACCATCTAATAACGGAACGATGGTTCTCTACAACAAAGTTAAAATCCTACAATGACGGCGCATGTGTCCATTGGACAACCTTGCACAGTCAGTCGATCAAATAATGAGGAATCTTTTGAAACTGGCGGATTCGAAGATACCAAATAGCCTTTCAATAAGGGGGCTCGACATCCCCGCTCTCTTGCTTGGCCGTCTTTTTGGAAGGGAAGGGCGGAGATTCAAGGTGCTCTGAGGCGGGGCAGGACCGAGCCGCTTCGAGCGGTACCTCGCCAAAATGATGGTCTCGCGCGTCCCTGGATACTCCAAAAAGGAGGAGAAACATTATCACCATTTTGTTCTTATTATTTTTTTCCGTTGAGGGAACGCAGCCCATAAGTGGGATTTATCTTGGAGGCCGGTTACACTGCGTTATGATCCCATCCCGGGGAAGACAGCCTTGTGCGACGAGGATCCCTCAGTTCGTGTTAAGAGTCCCCAGTCACCTAGGGCGTGTGGGCTTCAATAGATCGTCCACCTATAAGTGTCGGGGATCAGGCCTGAGGCTAAGGGGGAATAAATCACGGGTGAGGGGCACATGAGTTGGCACACAGGCACTGAATTGGATATAAAGGGGCACCGGTGCGCGGTAAATATGAGAAATCATGCGCCAGCTCCCATGAAATGGGGGAAACTGGGGTTCAACAAGTGTGGCGCACCCCTTTGGAGTTTGCCACCATAGGTTCCTCTCAAGGTATGTGGAAGGGCCCCGGGTTCCCTTCGGGAGCGGGAACACCGTCATCTTTCTTATCATTCATTTCGGAGGGGCATAAGGCTGTAGTGCTTATGGCAGCAGCGCGATCAGGAGGCAAGGTTGTGTTTTTTAGTCTATAGCCCCCCCCTCCCTGGAGGGCAAGCGGATATGACCCGACCACCCCACCTCACCTGGATGCAATCTTGATTGGTATGTGACCACCACACCTGGAAGGAATCTTGGGTGGGTGGTGGTAAAACTCAAACACTTTCAACTGGAGCCAAGGCCAGTGGGAGGGGGGGCACTCTTGTTACACCATCCGCTGCTTTACGTGGAAGCGAGGCTGAGGACGAGAGGTTCTGGAGTGACTTGGGGACGAGCGGTGGATGGAATTGGGAATGAGCATCGGTTAATGATTTTTTTTTTTTTTAAGAGCTCATCTGGCGACTGCCTACTTGGGCATTAGTCGCCGTATTAGAACTGGCCTAGTTCTAGGCTACTTTAAAACAAAATTAAAGAGAAAAAACAACACCCCAAAAAGGCGGAAAGGAAGCAAGCTGGTGCGTCGGGGAGAGGTCCCCCCGGCCCAGGAGCGTGCGACCAAAAGAAAAAAAAACAAACCTTAGTTAAATAATAGGGAGAAGGCCGGCCTCCCCCAAGAAGTCAACAAGTCCACAAGTCAATGTGCACGAATCTGTCCCGAGTACAAGGGACAGGCGGTAGCGACCCCGCCCATTCGACAAGAATGTGCCGAACAGTCTGGGGGACGACGCAGTCGTCGCAATAGGGCGCAGGCGAGCGCTCCATCAAATAGCGATGCGTCACACGAGTGTGTCCGATTCGGAGACGACAGAAAGCAACCTGATTCGCCGCGGCATTGGGGGATAGGTCCATGGGAACAGTCGCGGCGCAATGGCACGCAACTTTAAGTTCCCTTCGACCGTCCCCCATCTTCTTTGCCAAGCAGTCCGAAGAGCTGCCCGTATTCCTGCCATGTAATCGGTGTGAGGAAGAGCGAAACGCTGGTCCGGTCGCAGAGTCCTCGCGGACTCTTTAGCACCCTCATCGGCGCGCTCATTCCCCGCAATTCCTACATGTCCAGGAACCCAGCAGAAGATAATCTCGACATCTGCCCGGCTCGCCAAAACCGTGGCGTCACGGATATCGCGAACCAGGGGATGCGGAGATTCCAATGCCCCGAGAGCACTCAGGGCGCTTTGTGAGTCGCTATAGATCACAATCCGGTCTCCGAACCGGGCACGTCGCGTAATCTCCCGTACCGAGTGGTGTATTGCCACCAGCTCGGCCGTGAAGACAGACGCAGCGCCTGGTAGAGCCCCGCTGACTTCAAACAAAGGGGATACGGCGTGGAAGCCGACCCCCTCTTGGGACTTGGAGCCATCCGTATACACTGGCACGGTTCCAGCGTGACACGATGTGTGCTCCAAAAAGGTCGAACGCAATACTCCCGGCGCAGTACAAGCTTTGGGAGCAGAGGCGTGGCGACAAATAGCCAAATGTGGTACCCTCCAGGGTGGCGTCCTGGGCAAAACCAGGGGCGCCACCGGCCCGAGAGCTATATCTACCTCTCGAAGGAGTTTCCTGGCCCTAAACCCAAAGGGCTTAGGGTATAACTGGCGTCTCTCGGCGGCATAGGCACCATCGAGATCAGCTGCGGATGCAGTGAGAGCTGTTGGCGACTGAGGGAGGCGCCGGGCTCGCGCGTACAGGCGAGTGATGCACTGCACGCGGCGTAGAGTGAGTGGCATCTCCCCAGCATCGACTAGTAGGCTCTCAATGGGGAAAGTGCGGGAGGCACCGGTCGCAAGGCGAAGGCCGGTGTGGTGGATCGAATCCACCTTCCGCAATAAACGCTCGGCTGCGGATGCATAAAACTCGTATCCGTAGTCGAGCTTCAAACGAACAAAGGATCGATAAAAAAGTAAGGCAGTAGCCCTATCAGGGCCCCAAGCGCTGAACGTCACGGAACGGAGAATATCCATGGCGCGGGTACAAGAGACCCTAAGGCTGCGAATATGAGCCTCCCAGGTGAGGCGTCGGTCGAATACAAGACCAAGGAAACGGTGCGACTCAACCACATCCAGGCGCACCCCATTAAGAAACAAATCTGGGTCGGGGTGAAGCCATGGATGGCGGCAGAAGTGCACCACCTTAGTCTTGGCCAAAGAAAAACGAAACCTGTGCACTTCGGCATGAAAGGGACAACAACTAAACAAGAACAGGAGAGAATGGAAATTAATTTTAAAGGTTTGAACACTGTTCACTGCGAATAAAAAACCCTATACAAAAAATAGACCAATAATAAATAAGTAAAGTTGAATAGAGATACCGTTTCACCAGGGATCTTTCGTATTTGTTTTCTCCCCTATTCTATCACTCTGTGACCTCCTCCCTCCCTTGGTATGTCCAATGTGCAAATGGTACACCTGGAGACACTAAAAATGCAAAAAAGAGGGGTAGATTTCTTTGGGAAGAAAAACCTGTGTGGCAAACACGTTCTTTCAGCACAAAAAGCTGGCCATTTTTTTTATAGCACCCATCTGGAGACTGCCATCAAAGACATAAGTCACCCTAATACTAATTCTTTAGCCTAATACGAGCCTACATTTTAAAATAAAACAAATCAATAAAAACAACAAACAAACAAGCTGTTGCATGCTGTGGGGAGGTAAGTTGGACAAAGTTGAGAGGAAGAATGTGAGAGAAATGCCCATGATGAGAAAGAATATGCTGGAGGATTTTGTTCGTTATGAAATTTGTAAAAGTATGAGTACCTTAGCCCATGATAGTGTTGTGTAAGGCAAAATAAATAAATAATTAAAAAAATATATATATATATATGGTGATCCTCGAGTATGCCTGAACGTAAATTTCATCCACTCCCTCAACGATCAAATAAAAATCTCAAAGAGAACTTGCTTTTTAAAGGGACGACGGAAGAAAAAAAAGAGTGGAGGCTAGAACAATCAGCTACACAAGTGACCAATAAAACCTTCTAGAACCTCCCCAAAATAAGGAAGAAACGTCCATTTCCTCGAGACAGGGATCTAGAGAGGGAGCATTCAAAGGGCAGATACTTCAAAATAAGATTTTAAACACCCTGTGACGTCCTACTTTGGTGGTGATCCTCGAATATGCCTCAGCGTGAATTCCATCCACTCCCACCATGAATCACGGCAGACCCCAAGGACTAAGACCAAAGAGTCCCCAAGGAATCGAACAGTGGCAAAAACGACCAAGCCCATCGGGACAAGGACAAGGTCACTATCATTGAGCGCTCTTTGCCAATTCATTTACGGGGCTCTCTTGACACCACAGCTCCTTCTCCGCCAGCAGGACACAAGGAGCAACCATTTTCCTCCCGTGGACGAGTCACAGCCTTGTGTAGAACCGATGGACTCGAACCGTCGTCCTTCCCTCGCTCGCATCTGACCTTCCAGGTTTGGATTCGTTAATTTGACCCAATCTGTGTGTTGCCTTCGTCAAAACTTCGGCACGAACGCACTGCCGTCACCAATGTATCTCGCGACCTAGGGCAGTCTGACCTAGTATTTTCTACCCTCTGTCGTCGTCATAAGGTTTTACTCTTCATTTGTGTGTACTTGTAAAGTACTCCGGGGAGTAGCAACGACCCCATCTCATCCAATAATTGTCCCTCGCGATCTGAATTTGAGATGATGTAATTGAATGATAGCTCATCTCATCCATTACCTCTGTCCCTTACTGATCATGTGATTAATTTCTAATCCACTCCATTGCAAAAGTTTATTGTTACTCGCACCAGTGAGTTTCATTTGCTGCAACCTGAACCTTTGTGTGAATTAATTTCACTTGTTTACTTATGCACATTTCTAGTTTGTTGTAAATCACTAAACCTCCGATAAGTAAAGCACTAAGCTCGTTACACCTCGGAAGAGAGGTATCGTATGCTCTCTCGTTGGTTCTTTAAGGGTGTCAGAAGATTATTTTTTTCCTCCCTTGCCGGAACTCAGAAGGAGAAAGCGCAAAAATGACAACCGACTGATAAGATCAAAGGCTCATTTGATACATAATTATCAGAGTTGTTTATCAAGTATTTTTATTAAATATACTACAAAAATCCGCTCTACGGGCGTTTTGTGCTAAGTATGCGACGCTTGTTCGCTTCGTTCACAAAATTAAGAGTGTGCGAGAGAAAAAGTTGGGTTTTTTTTATTTCACAACGCGTTCAATATTGTTGTGCAAGCAAAAAAAATCATTTCACATTAAAAAAAAATGTTCAGAGGGGCACAGACAGACACACACACACACGGATCATTATAAAAAGATATCGTCGCTTCAAGTGTCTTATTATTTAAACAGTAACTAGCTTTATAACACTAGTTTTCAAGAGACGCCAGCCAAATAAATTCCATTTTGTGGGATACCAAGTTTTTCCTCAATTTCATCCCTATTTTAAACGATCTAGTAATTTTTTTATTATATTTTTACGTCTGGAATTATAGAAACAATTTAAGAAAAAAAAATTGTTTCATCAGTTGAAATCAAATCAAAATAAATTTAGGACATTTGGGTTTTGTTTTTAACAGAAGAATTTCGCGAGCCGACAATACAGGTTCAAATGTGAAAACCAACTATAAGCCAAAAGAGCTACTTCGAGTGTCTTTATCTCAGTACCGCACCTAAAAGACCAATCACGATTGGGTAAAAGTCCCACATTAACAAGGGAATGGACGTGAATTTATACATAACCCAAGGGTCAAGCGCCACCGTCTAGAGATACTTGTTCCTTCCCTCTTCGCGACCACCTTTAAAAGTCTCTTGCAATTTTATTTTGGTCCAATTATAAGTGCAATAACAACGAGGACCTTTCATGCAGGTTTGTTAGGAGGCATTGAGGCCTGGAAGGGCATACTGCGCGTATAGAGGATACACAATCATCAAGATGCCACCTGACATCACCTTGTTTACTCTCTTACGAGACGTAGGTGTACCCACTGAGGATAGAACCACCCTTCTCCCTAGCACTCACCAAAATAATAATGGACATAGGACCATTCAGTCATCAAGATTCCGGACAAATTTCCGACATTTGGGTGTAGAGATAAAGAATTAACTTGAAATCAAAGGTGCAAAAGTAGAGTAATTGTAATTTGGTAAATGGACAGAATTTTAAAATAAGCGACGAAGCTTCTTTTTTTTTATTCATCATGGTCATTCAGTGGTCACCATTTGGAGGCCTTTATTCTTAGCATGTTTGTCTTTTAAGTATGCTTGATGTCGGTATTCTTTCTGTTGTAAACTCAGGCAAATCCATTCTCGAAATCACCATGTTTGGTTCTCGAATCTCCCGGGTCATATTAATTAGCAAATTATTTGGTGGTACATGACAAGAGAGAGAGAAAAAAAAACATTCCCCAAGGTATAACTTACCTTCATTGAGAACGGGGGACCTGGGTGAGCACGAGAGCTTCATAAGGACGAGAGCGGCGGCGCACTCATCAGTCAAATCATCCTCGGGGCGCGAACCCCGTCTCTTGCGAGACCTGTAATAAAAAGAAAATCCAGTCAAATCGAGCACCAGTCTGGTGACTGACTACTAAGAGCATAACTCGCCATAATCATTCATAGCCTAATGCTAAGATAGATAAAAAAAGGCGCAAAAAACAAAAAGAGACAAATCAGAACAAACCAAAAAAACAAGAAAGCACACTCGGGAATCGGGGACAGGCCCACCTCCCCTCGGTGCAGGAAAATGCGACCAATTCCAAAGAGAGTCAAATGAAATGGAGAGTCAGATAGTACACAAGTCTTTGCGCACGATCTTGTCTCAAGTACGACTTGAATAAGAAAATGAGTTTCCAACATGTACGAGGCAACTCACGATCGATGACTTGTGAATATGCGAGTTTGAGCACCCTTACACAATTTTATGACGCGGAGAGAGATGTAGTGAAATGTGCGATGCGATGTCTTCTATAGCGTAGTGTGTTTAGTTTAAGATAAGTCGATCATTTATAGTTTTCCCTTACTCTTTTCTCATTAAGGAGGGAGGGGGGGGGGGGGTCCACGATGGAAAGTTCAAAGCTGAATCGTATCATAGCAGCATATTTTCTTGTGGGGAAAGGGGGTGGGGGACATTTTCCCCAACTTGGAGAGTTGGAAGCTGGCTCAGGCCTTTCTCTCTCACACCCACCCTCCCTCATTCACACAATCGACCAACCTTTTCCGCGGTATTCTAATTCTTACAGCCATCCATTCTGCTTACATGCCTATATCATCATAGAATACCCTCAGAATTAAGGTGTACGTGGATGTAGTTATTAAAAAGTAGGAAACCAACGAGGGCAGCTCTATGAGCATGTTTTGAAGACGTTTGTAACGGTTAAGTTAATGAAAATGGTAGAGTAACGGAAGAGATTACGTGAGGTTGCAGAGGAGTGCGTAACGCTCTTAAACGTGTCCCCGTTCTTCAACGGATAGCGACGAGGCCCGAGACAGATTAGAAACAAAAATGACCAGAAAAAGGATAAAATTACTCCCCACCCCAGAAACCAGTCCCACCGCTCCATGAATGGTGGTGCAGTGAGGAGGATTGAATCATGGCTGCCAAGACAACAAGGCCTGTTCGCACAGCTGTGACGTCATGACCCCATGAACAAAACACTTCGAAAGATCGGTTATTTTCAAAGTCATGAGCCGGCGTGAACAAAAAATCGGTATTCTTTTACTGAATGGCCTACATACATATTCACTCTAGGCTACGACCAACAAAATAACCTAACTTATGTTCTGGTGTAGGTCGTAACCCTAGAGTGAATGTGTATGTAGCCCTCAAGCTAAAGCCCCCCCCCCAAAAAATAAAATAAAATAACCCCATCATTTGTTTGATATAGTTGATGCAAAATTTGTTTTGCGTTGCGTCAAGTGATAAAATAATTACTTATGTATAGTACCTAACTGTAAAACAAACGAGAACAAACAACAATACCCGTATTTTTATTTCCTGCAATCTCAGATATGAGCCAAGCACGTCTTCGTTAAAGAAAAATTTCTCCAGTAAGGCCTAAGATAGGCTTAACTTGCCAGGTGTGTTGCTTTAAGCCTAAAGTAGCGCGCTATTGTTGTTGTTACTTAAAACTAAGAATTTTATTTTCAATTCCAAGCGAAGTCCAACGATGGCATCTTCACAAGAAAGTTTATAAGGAGAGAGTTGCATAAGTAAACTGGTCAAGATGGAAGAAATGAAAATGTATGGGAGAAATGTTGACGCAGTTCATCTCCGCGGGTGTTTTGGCCTCGAGGGCACACATCCTCCGAATGTCAACAGCAGCATGAGTGCGCACATACCTGATACTACCTTGCGGGGTTAAGTTAGCAAGAACACCTTATAACCTTAGCGTAAGAGAAAACAACCCATGATTTTCTTATCAAGAAACTGGTGCCGCTCTTATAGCAATGCATATTAATATTTTTTTTTACCTGCTTTTAACGTTATTTGTTATTTACATATTGTTATTTGTTTTCTTGTTTTGTTAAGAGACAATGCCTTTCCAAAAGCCTAGACTCCTTATGAGTTCAGTCTTTTTTTAATCAAACAAAGGAATGCTAGAAGAGATCAAAGGTCCAAAATATGTTTTCATATGAAAGATGCTTTGTGATAGGGACCAATAAATGATTATTTAAAGTGTATAAATTAAGATATTTTTTTTTAACAGCTCATCTGGTGACTGCCTACTTGGGCATTAGTCGCCGTATTAAAACTGGCCTAGTTCTAGGCTACTTTAAAATAAAATTAAAGAGACGAAAACCGCCCCAAAAAGGAGGAAAGGACGCAAGCTCCTGCGTCGTAAAGGAAAAAACCAACAAAACAAAAGCAAAAAACAAAAACAAAACAAAAACCCCTGCTTAAATAATAGGGAGAAGGCCGGCCTTCCCCCAAAAGTTAACAAGTCCACCAGTCAATGTGCACGCACTCGTCCCGAGTACAAGGGACAGGCGGTAGCGACCCCGCCCATCCCGGTTCCGGGACAGGTAACGTGCGCGAAGATCACCCAGACTGGGACATTCGACAAGAATGTGCCGAACAGTCTGGGGGACGACGCAGTCGTCGCAATAGAGCGCAGGCGAGCGCTCCATCAAATAGCGATGCGTCACACGAGTGTGTCCGATTCGGAGACGACAGAAAGCGACCTGAAGCCGTCGTGGCATTGGGGGATAGGTCCATAGGAACAGTCGCGGCGCAATGGCACGCAACTTTAAGTACCCTCGACCATCTCTTATCTTCTTTGCCAAGCAGTAAGAAGAGCTGCCCGTATTCCTGCCATGTAGTCATAAATTAGGAAGTTCTTTATTTAGGAAGGAGCATAGTGACCATAAAAAATTACAAGTTACTTTAGATTCTTAGGGGCGTTCGATGAACTTAACTATAGTGTTTGCTGGTTTCTTCAGATTTCTTGGTTTGCCAGCGTTGCTTCCTTAAATGTATGTCTTTCCGCCAAAAAATGTACTAGGCTCTATATGTATGGTTATAGTTTAAAATATTTAGGCCTATCTTTGTAAAAGTATTTTATATATTTGATAAAGACACATTGCTGCACCTTCATCACCAAATATCTTTCTGATATGTGTTCGGTTAATGTAAAATTAAATGTGACTCATTTCATATATCCAACTTTATTATAGAGTTATAGGTGATTTCAGGCCCTAGAAGCATCGGCGCCATCACACAAACTTTTAACTACTATACTTCCCCTCTCTATTCCAAATCTCTAGAAATTTGTCTAAATAGGGGAAATAGAGTTGTATGATACATAGCCAGACATTTTACGTTATAAGACCTCATTTAGCGTATGCGGTACTTGGTATTCATGCATGCGAAAAGACAGTGTGAGAACATTTAGGAGGTCCAGTGTTAGTGTTACTGTGAATGCAGTCCACCGAGGCACGATGGCTACCGGACCGAACTCTGTCCAGGTGGGAACATTCCTCTTAGTACAGTGCGGGTAGAAAAGGTTGAGGGGATAGCTGTAATGATAAATAATAATAAATAGTATTAAATAATAATAACTTTACTACTGATAAGAAATAATTATAATATAATAATAATACCCAGTAATAGTAATACACAATCCTTATAATACATAATGATAAGTAATAGTAATCAATAATATAAAAATATTAAATAATAAACAATAAATAATAATAGAAATAATAATGCTAATAAAATTTTTAAAAATTAAAGTAGTGTTGAGTAGGGGCGAGGGGAACGTTTCCAGGCTCCACCATAGATTTCATGTCAACCCAGTGACAGTGCTTCTCTAATGTGCACTCAAGCCGAGAGGATGTGCAACTCCTCTCTGTACCAAGTGTAACAGGCTACGCAGGGTACCCCCATCCCCCTGCGGGGACGCGATTGCTGTGAGTCGCATCAATCCAATGTACGCCGTTGCAATGAGCAGCGGCGAATGCCCTTTTTATCATGTGTTTAACTGGTAGAGTGCCAAAGTACACTTTCGTTCTAATAATTATGTCTCGAGAAACATTCTTGAATGTGTCTGTATAAGCAGCATCCCTCTCGAATTTCAATATAAATCCAGGATTGTTTGATCTTGATTAATCCTTTTAATATTAACTTCATCAAATTCATAAATAGTAACTGAAATGTCAAAAAAAACTTATCAAAGATATGATGACGTCACTATTTAAGCTCCGCCTACTGAAGAGGCCCTATTTGCCTAGGCAGCCTTGTTTCAATAATTCTGGAGGGGGGGGGGGCTAGAATAAGGCATAGGCCTCCCAAAGGCACTCGAGACAGTTTTTCAGAGTTTAAGAGGAGAAACGAGCTAAATAAACGGAAAAGAGAGCAATGGGGAGGAAACCGTGTGCGACTCCAGCAAGTATAGCACTCGACGAAGAGAGGAGAAACAAAGAATGAAAGAGATGAACAGACCGAGAATAACACCCTTTTCTGCAATAATTTTGGCTAACACGTTTAACTCTGGGAGTTTTGAGCTTGAACAATTATGTGAAAAAACAACAACAACCCAAAACATACATTGCTCACGAACTGCGAGCGAAGGAGGGGGGAGCTGATTGGGGATGCTAAGTTTTACTAGAGAAATGGAGGCAGTTTTCGTCTAACAGAAAAAAAATGTAAATACCAGAATTGTCGCCACTTATCAAAGTTACCGCCATTGAAACGCTAAAATAATATTGATGAAAGATGGAATAATAGACTTAAATACAAAAACTATGAAATCAAAATGTGAATCTATCTCCATCTAAAACATTGCTCCTCCACATCCTTTTAGACAAGTTTATTCCTAAAAACAAAAAAAAACAAACAAACAAACGCATCTTTACTAGGTACTTGATTGGGTCTTTCGAAGTGGAGTAATCAGAAGTAGAAGAAAGCAGATTCTATCTTCCACGAGGAATAAATTCACTCCTCCGTTTAAAGGTGCTGTCATGGCGTAGAGTTCTAAACACACACACACACACACATACATACACACAAGTGAGTAAATATGCTTTAGTGACAGTCAAATTAGATATGCACATCTTGCGGCCACTCGATCTTCCCGTCATTTGCCGGTGACGACCTATTCATAGAAAATGCATCACAGGAATCATTTTGCGCAGGCACCGACCGGTCCAAGCAATAAAGCCTTCCGGCTTGCTCAAATTCTCCAGTGTACACAAATCATACATGCATATGTGAGAAATACGGCCGCGTCATAGCGCAATGGTGATATATATATATATATATATATATATATATATATATATATATATATATATATATATATATATATATATATATATATATATGAGTCCATTAAACCACATAGAAAGAGAAAACGGAATAATTTTTCATTGAAGTAATAGTTTTATTACCGTTTTTCGAAAAAAAATCCGTGCAGGGAAGCTCGAACGGGGACTATGAATTCAGAGAATTTTTTGGTTCTCTGCGTAGCATCGTTTACTAACGGCATACTTTTAACTGCAATCAAAGCCAGCGGTGCTCGCTTCCTCAGTGTGCATGGTTCGAATCGCTTCCCTGCACGGATTTTTTTCGAAAAAAGGTAATAAAACTATTACTGCATTGAAAAATTATTCCGTTTTCTCTTTCAATGTGGTTTAATAGATTCATTTTCATCATTCTCTCGCGCTACTATGATATATATATATATATATATATATATATATATATATATATATATATATATGGAAGCCCTATGATAATCGAAAGCAGGAAGCAAACTTTATATTTTACTCCATCTGCATCATCGCTTATATTTCCAATTAAAAATATTTAAAAAATTGCACCACAAAAACTATATACCTCTGTAAGGAAACCATATTAGGTCAGATTGGTAAGCAAATTTCAAATAATCGTTTAATTAAATTCCAAAGAATAAATCCACAACCATAGGTTTGTTCTTTTGTTTCTCAACTTGGAAAAGGAAACATGCAAACATACCCCATTGCGATACACCCAGGGACGTCGATTGTGGACGAAGTCTTGCGACTATTGCGTTCGGATGTGCAGTCGGCCAATTTGGCGAAGTCGGTGTCCTGGTCAGCGAGCCGAGCTGACTTTCGAGATTCCAGGAGTCGAACCTCTTCTAGGCGTTTCTTCACCTCTTGCCGTAGATTGGTCTGAAAGGGAGAGAACAAATTGATGGTTATTCTTCACTGGCAGATACAATCAGTTTTAGAATGAACGTTTCACTGCACATCTAAGTGCACACTATATTTTGGGAAAGGAAAATTAATAATGTAGGGAGAGAGGAACTCTTTCAAAACAGTAAGAGAAAAAAAAGCAGATTAATTTTTGGATTGAGACAACATCAAACCGTCAATAGATAGATTCAGTTGTTCCCAGACCCCCACACCGGGTGTGGTTAGTCGCCGAAAGGAGAGCCAATCCAGGTCGACTCCCTATTCTTAGATACTCGTGGTTCTGATCCCGCGTTAAACTGCGGGTCCCTAGAGAAATAAGGGCTTAAAAAATGCAGATAGATTGGTTAAACCTCTACCTTTCTTTTTCAAAAAATATATGCAAACTCTTGTTCCAATTTGTTATTATAAGTACAAAAATGCCAATTTGATATGGCGAAGTTGTAAATGGGGATAGGAGAAAAATTCTACACGTCGTAGAGGACCGAAGAATCTGCTTAGTAACACGAAAGGAAGTTTGAAAAAAAAAAACAGAAAAAGGAATTGCATCAATTGCCAGAGTGGGAAGAGGTGAGTGGCCGTGTTGTGAGAGGATCAATTTCCACCCACTAGCTAGTGAATGAGAAACTGCTATTATGTAAAGTTTGAAAAGTTTATTCAATTGAACAGACAGATTCCAGCATTCATAATTAAATTTTATTCCAAGATTCATCGACAGAATGTTGAAAAATTAAATAAAAAACAGATAGGTATGTATTAATTTATTATCATCGTATCTTGCTCCATAAAAAAAAACAAAGAGTACTGACGCAGTTCAAGCCGATTTGCTAGAACAAAGAAGTACCAAGAAAAATGTTAGTATATGCGTGCGCAGGCTTTGTCACCCGAGGTAACCAGAAAACCATAAAACTAATTATGAAAATATTCGCATAATTTTCACAGTTGTTATATCATCTTTATTCCATTCTTATGCCCTTAATTTGAGAGGCTTAGTTTACTATTGCTAACATCAATAATTACCATTCCCTCACATTTCTGGCAACAACCGTATACTCACCACCGACCTTGTGACGTCATACCACAACAAACCCTAAGAAGAGCGCGCGTGCTGCTGCTAAACCAAGCACAGCTGCCAAATTTCAATTTCATAACAAAGAACTTCGGGATTTAAAAGGTGATTAATTTGTCAATCATAATAATTATTACTAATATCACATATTTATATGTGAAGTCCCACACTAAAAAGATGTACAATTAAATAAAAAAAATCACGGTTATGATATCTGATTTTAAGCCTTTAAATAGTTGCCAGAGTAGAACGATCTCTTGGACATCACGACCAAATCAAACCGCTGCATTCTAATATTTAAGCTTTGACAGAGAATACAATGAAATACCTTGAACTCTAACAATGGCATGGTTCGACTCGGTTACATAAGTCGTATAACAGCTGTACGATTACGAATTGTAATTACATATCGGCGCCCCCCCCCCCCACCCTCCCATTAAATAAAAACAACACGAACTAGCATAATCCAATAGTGGTATACTCTGTGGAGGAAAGGAGAGTATAGGCGACAATAAAAAAAATGACTAAAATAATCAGGAATATGTATGATAGAGGAGGTCAACTCTAAATATTGGGACCCAAAAGTGGTTAGCTGGTACGAAAGAGTTTCCAAAAGTACAATCTAAACCACAACGGATATCTAAAAAAAACCCCCCTTATTTTGACATTTTTGCATAGCTCAATTTATGATTCAGAGCCAAGGATAAATGGGATTAGGCCCCTAAATGAGGAGGGATAGATAATGCAAAGGATTAGTGTTATTTCGGCCACCCCATAACAACACTGGCTTCAATGCCAGCTGTTAGAGAATCCTCTGGCTGTGTTTATAGCGGAAACATTCAGCCACATCTCATACAACCCATCTTCAATTTTCCTCTTGTGCCCACCCCCCCTCGTTATATAAACTAGTTGTTTTCTCAAATTAAAAAATAAAGCTTTTAATATTAATAAAACGTTTTATATTCTTAAATAAAAAAAAATAGAGATGAAGTGGGAAAAGGAAGGAAAAAGAATGGAACATAGAATATGAATACAGTATAATGAAAACGAAGACTACAATAGCAGACCTCATCAAGTTTATATACTGGGATTAGAGGGGCGTTTGATAAAGCTAGATAAACAAGTACACTAGGAAGAGCAGAGTCCATTAAGAGTAGGAACCTGAAGTCCCTTGCAACTACCAAGAAATTTCAGATCCCTCGGAGAGTGCATTTGGTTATGGAATTTCTGGAGCACAAAACTAAGTAGCTGATTTGTACCTTTTTTTTAGCAACGTCCACTAAAACTGGGATCTTGCAAGGATGAGGCATCTCATGGGTTTTTCGACCCTAATATAACCTAAACTAACCTATTCTAGGTTAGGTTAAATAAAGTTAGGTTATATTAGGGTCGATAAAACATATGGCTGGCTCATCTTTACAAGAACCTAAAACTGTTTTGTAGCGTTTCATTAAAAGCCTTTATTTTAAGATTCCCGTAATTTCACTGAATATACAGTTGTATATATTTAATTGGTGTGCCAAATCATTGGGGAGCGTTTAGCGCCATCGAGAAGTCAATTTCGGACATGGCCTGAGAATTCAGCTTCCTCTCGAGACGGGTGAAAGAGGGTGTTAAGTCATTTAAATGAACACAAATAAAAAGAGGATAAAAGGCGACCAAAGCGCACTAAACTTCTTCTGTCGTGTCATATCCCCTATCCAAGCATATTTTCACTGTAATGAATACAATTGTGTATCAATACACGATAGGTCAAGTGAATAGAAACCAGTGACCAACCTGTGATACTCATCGACTTTTAATATTTTTGAGTGAATGAAATTAACAAACGTCCATCCAAATTAAAAATTATGTCTGGTACAATATAGGTTAGATTAGGTTAATTTAGCTAGCAGATTTATAACACAGTTTTAGTTTATTTTACAAAATTGTATATTTGTTAAATTTTACATAGTTTTCTTATCCTCCACCCATGATCCCGAATCGCTCACCGATCTAAAACATCCCCATATCATCGAAATAGCTGTTTAGTCTACTCTTAAAACAAGGTAACGAGGGACTGTTAACCACTCCTGTTGGGAAGTCATTCCATGCAGTTGATATTCAATTGCTAATTTTTATTAAATTTTAAAATCTAAACATGGCAGCAACCAACAAAGGCATAGCCACCACAACCATTTAAAAAATAGCTTTGGTACAAATATGGAGACCAACAAGTAGGAAACCCCCAAAACAAATCAAACCGAACAAATTCAAAAACTAAATCATACCATTACAAAGTCACCTGAAGGTCTGCCTCGCTTAAGGACTCTAGTACAGAGTAAAATAAAAATAGCTCCTTGCTCTAAAGTAAACTCAGATATCCTGACGGAGACCCAACTCCTGTAAGAACTCTACGACACTGCAACAAGGTGCGCAAGAAGATGTTCGTAGCGCCAGAGACGGTAGCGACTGCCGCCAGGCTGGTATTCAACCAAACAATCCTCATATAAAGGTTCCGAGGAGCTCCCCATCCGATGACATTGTGCCGTGCGTGCTTCAAATACGGAGGAATTATGAGATAAGTCCAAGAAAATAATTGAGGCGCGCATCTACACAATCCCGGGGTCTGTCTCACATCTTCTTTGGAAGGCAGAAAGAAAGGGTGCCTTAATACTTGCCATATAGTCAGTGTTAAGGAGAGCGAAACGTCGGTCCGGTGGCGCAATCTAGGTAGACAGCCTGACCATCTCATCATCGCGCTCATTTCCCACTACCTACACATGTCTGAGGATGCAACAGAACACAATCCATATATCATCCAGACCAGCACAAAAGTGGCATTATGACTAACATTATTTGAGTCTCTTTGTCGTAGGTCGCATGTTTTTGCGCCGGAGAGAGGCGGGTCTACTCCCAATGCCGGAGCGGGCTTCCTTTTAATTGCCTTTTTGCTTTATCATGTTTGTTTTGTTTTGTTTTTTGTCTTTATCTTGTTTCTTAGCCTTTATGTTTTATCTTTGTTATTCGTTTTTACTTGTTTTTTTAATCTAGCCTAGTATTACGCTTTGTGTGAATTACGGAAACTTTTGCCTTAGTAGGCAGTCGTCAGATGGGATTTTAAAAGTAAAAAAAAACAAACCCAAAACGACAACCATAGAAGAGGGGTTCAGAGATCCAATGACTCAAAGATCACTTAGTGTATCAGTGAGTCGCTATAAATAACAAATCAGCTACGGGGCAAAATTTCTCGTATATTGCAACCAACTCGGCCATGAAAATGGAGGCAGCGCCCAGAAAAGCCTCACCAAATTCAAACCAAGAGGAGACTGCCAAGAAACTGACTCGCCCATCGGATTTAGAGCCATACGTGTACACCAGAAGAGCTCGTGTGACACGAAGTGTGTTTCAAGAAAGACGAACGCAATATTCCCGGTACTGTGAAAGCCATATGAGCAGAGCCATGGCAACAATTATCCAAGGGTGGCGTTCTTCCATGGCGACGTCTTGCGTTGAACCATTGGAACCACTAGCCCGAAGAGATGTCCAAGGAGGTGCATAACCCTAAAACCGAGACGATTAGGGTGTGATCAGCCTCCCTCTTAAACATAGACACCTTCAAGGTCGGCCGTGAATAGAGTAGCGGTTAGGGACTCTGGGAGACGTCGGAATCGAGCGTAACATCGCATTATTTGCACTGTGCACGACGCAAAGCAAGAGGCATCGCCCCAGTGTCAACCAGCCGCCTCAATATGGGATTTGAAGGAAACACCAGTCGCCAAACGATGGATTGAGTCCACCATCTACTGTAGAGGTTCATATACAGGCATATATTTCAGAACCATAGGCCATTTATTACCCAAATAAAACAGTAGAATAATACTCGTAAAAGAGTTGGTTAAAAGCATCCAAATTGTTAAACGAAAGAGAAAGAAGAAATCCATGGCACTGGTACAACATATATTAAGGCAGCGAAAGTGGAGCTACTAGGTGTGGCGCCGGTCAAAACAAGGCCAAGGAGACTGCGCGACTCTATTAGGTCTAGGCGAACCACATTCTGAAAAAGTTCTGGGTCAGGGTGATGCCCACGAGGGCGGCAGAAATGTTCACCTTGATCTTAGGAAAGCAAAACCGAGATCCATGTGCTTCGGCATAACGAAAAACGAGGTTCAGTATCCGTTAGAGATTACACTCCAAAAGAGGCATCTAAATCGCACAAAAAATAGAAAATTGGTCGAAGCTGAGTGTAACAAGAGCATCTTCTGATAGTACCGAGATGAGACTTTAATAAACATGACAAAGAGAGGGATACAGGATATTCCCCTGTAGAACACCTTAAGAGGCTCAGAGAGAGCATACCCCACCCTTACCGGGAATCAACAATCGCAGGAATACAAAATGTAAGACCGAGGCGTGTCTTATAATCCGATGCATTGAAGAGAATCCATGATACGATGGTAAAAAGTGGTTTCCTAGTCATCCAAATCAAAAGTGGATTGCACTTCTTTCGAGACAGAACATCTGGCGTCGAGTGGAACTTACGGCAATAACACTCGGCCAGAGAGGTGACCTCCGCTTTCTAAAAAGCAAATCAACCACATTCAGGATTTTATCCATCAACTTGCACACGCCAAAGCCTAAAGAAATTTGCTGAAAACCAACAGAGATTGAGTTATCCTTCCCTAACTTTCCAAAAGCGAACACAGAAGCTAAATGCCTGGGATCAGGGAAGATACCATCCCAGTGGATCCTGTGATACAAAACTAAGAGAACGGGCATGTCTCATTCACCTAGGTGGCTGAGGATATCAAGGGGCGGTAACCTTGCATGAAGCAAGAGGGGAACGTTTCGCTTAACAAAAACATGTTCAAAGGTTCCCTTCCTCTATAGATGAAATGCACTTAGCTGCCCTCTGCGACCACGGGACGAGCTTTGAATGCTGGTAGAAAAGCACTACCAGGATTCCGTTTGAGTAAGCGAAGAAAACGGTCATGAAGGATTCGGCCACGAACAAGGAAGGGTCCGAGATGAAGATCTAGTCTTCCAGCAGAACGTGATGGCTCGTTAAAGGGTAAACATATCCCAAATCCTTTTGGCACGCTTCCAAACCTCTGAAAGAGGAGTACATCTTCTTGAGTGAAGAGACGTATACCATCCAAGGGAAACGACAACCAAGCTGAGAAGGAAACACAGAGGGCATTTGTACCACTTAAAGATATATCGATTCTCTGGGAGGGCCGTCTCACACTCGACTGACCACCACCGAAATGGTGGGGGAAGAAAACGGGCAGAAGTTCAAGGGATCAAAGTGAGCCATCGGAAATAAGCGAGTTGGATAAGACATCAACGATATCCACTGACCGAGCTAAACTCCTTGACTGAGATAGAAATTTTCCGACTTAAACATCCTAGAGGCAGCTTCACTGAAGTGGGTGTCCAGCAAAATAAAGTTGAAAGAGAACGTGATCACTTACATGGTGATCCTCAAGGAGATCTAACTCATGCTCCTCAGTCAGATCCCTAAAGTTCATACATAGCCTTTGACTCTGACCACAAAGACTGTGTATATAGGCCAAATCCCCGAGCAGGAGGAAAGGCCTGGTCGGCAACCGAGTTACGATTCGGCTGACGATGAAATGTAAGGACTCAGGACAGACGATAGTGCCCCTCCACCTCGTCTGGTTAGGGGGCCAGGTACCGCACACGAAGCTCCCACAGAATAGGACATCCAACCAAAAGGTATCTTACCGTCTGGGGGACCAAGCCATTTTGAAGAAAGGTTCAGTAGAACGCTCAATCAAGTGACGCTGCGTCCTGTGTGTGTCCGATTCGGAGGTGAAAAATGAGCCGATACCGCCGATGGATTGTAGGGTAGGTGCACGCAATATCAGGCAACTTAAAATTCTGATCTTATTTACCATACAACCTGAAGGGCTCGTATGATCCCTGCCATATAGCGAGAGTGGACAAAACAAAACAAGTCGGGTCCACCGCTTAGTTTGTGCAGACGGCCTAGTGTCAACGTCAGCACGATCATTTCCAGCAACCCTCAGATCGCCAGGACCCAGCAGAAGACAATCATCCACCCTGCAGATTCGCAGCAGCCATGCTATCACGGATATAGTGAACTAGTGGATGAAGAGCTTCAAGGGCACTTAGCGCGCTTTATGATTCACTATTGATTTCGAATCGGTCTCAGAGTCGCGCATCCTGCAGGCTGGTAGCCTTTGCAGACTGCTTCATCTGTTGCCGGGAGGAGCGACACGTCCCCAAAGCCAGAATGCCTGTAAACCCTGGCTCACTGAGTTGAGTTGAACTCTTTGACAGGATCTGGGCAAGCTGACGTATTGTCCCTGTTCGTTGCTACATCTCTTTTTTTTCTAAAAGCAATTATCTCCATATTTCTCCTATCTAGATTTAAGACCCTGGCCAGGTAGCGCATGATACACCCAAGAGAGGGTTTGAAACCTCGACAAACAACGCGGGCAAGTTGCAAGAGACCAGGTTTGAGAGGTCGATGGAGTTGGGGCGCGAATAATGGTAAGTGCGTTTTACCACAATAACCCCTTTCCTGCGCCTAATCGTCTTATCATCTCCCTGCGGCCGTTTTCGGGGGCATAAAGTTGTCGTACCAATGGTGGTGGGCTTTACTGCTTTGTTGCCTGCCAAGTCAACTAAATTCTCGGGTCCCATCTCTAGGTCAGTCCCATAACAGATACCCTATCACCCCGCTTTATCTATGTTAGGGTCACATTCTTCTGGAATTTCGTTTTTTGACAATTTACAAAATTTCAAACATCCCTAACAGCGAAATCTCGCCCCACATTGGTGTTGGGGCTGGCATAGATTACGACACTTCTCTTGTTCCCCACCCACAATTGGTAACGGGGTTTCTCCCTTACAACTTTTGGAGCCGTCCTATGGCAGCTCCATTTCTAAAAGGGAGTCGCTCCTATGTCTCTAGGTAGGAGAACTTCCCTTCTCACCCTTCCTCAGGTTCCCTCTAGGATTTCGGCGACCCTTCCCCCCTCCTTTGCTTTGGCAGATGTGTCCAAAGCGACAAAAAAAATCCCATCGCGGTAGGATCAACCGCTCGCGAAGGGAGGAGGAGGTACTTGGTATGATATAAAGTGTAGCAAAAAGTACTCGCCCTACAACATGCGGCTATGCAAAAGTGAAATCCACCTCAAAAATCCTCCACCTACACATGTCGATAGAGGGCGCCTAGAGGGGACGTGTCGAAACGCGTCGCGATTGGGCGGGGCGGACGCTCGGATGCCCGTAAGCTGGGGAGATCCCTCCTGAGGCAATGGTAGGGGAAAAGGAACGATGCCACCGCACCTTCTTAAGAGCGTGTCCATGAACCTTCTTTGGGCCGTCACGTTTCTTCCCCCGCCCCTCCCCTCCTGGAGTGAGGGAACAGGTGGTACCCCGGAAACTGGACCTGTGCAGCAGAGGGTGGGGGTGAGGGGTGGGAAGACTTTGATTGAAAGCATTCCAGACTCGATTCCTGAAGTTAACACGTTTATTAAACTGCAGTTATAAATCATCTATCTGGATCGGGATTCGAGGACAGATGGCGGTCAGCCCCCGGGAGAGAAGAGCTCGACCCAGCCGGGAATAATTCTCCCGCTTCGAGTGTCTGTGTGTGGAGGGGGGGGGGAGCTTGGATGGAATCCACCCGAAGTCAGCCTCCTCCTGGATCAATGTTCTAGCACATCCACAAACGGTTGACTCTGAAGGGTCCGGGCGACTGCAGGATCTACGTCATATGAATGGGGATGGACAGCGCTCCTCACACGGGTCACAGGTAAGGGTTGGGATCCACCCAATGAGGAGAGTCTACAAGGGCACGTAACCTCAGTTAACCAGACCCCCATCCCAACCCACCCATTTCAATTGTGTACGAGATTCATCGACCAGTTAAAGAAATTTACATAAAATGACGACCGCTGTCAAAGCCCAGGAGACGAGGAGCCGGCTACCTCTACCTGGCCTAAGGAAGAGACACCCGTTCCATGTCATGGAGTGTGAATACACACACATTATATATATATATATATATATATATATATATATATATATATATATATATATATATATATATATATATATATATATATTCCTTTCACGGGTCAGGCAGGCAGAAGAGTCATGTGTTGTGTGCGTGAAAGATACAACACTGTAGCGATTGTCTATGCGTGTGATGACGTATGCAGAAGGAGCTCCCTGCACGCATGCGTCAGACTCGGCGCACCGCTAATGGCTACAAGCACCGAAATCTCTTTTGTGTGTCGGCTCTCGCCGGGACTAGAACCCGATACAAGTCATCTCGGAGTAGTGGAATCGAGTGGGATGTAGGAGGGGAAGCTCGAGGAGCAAGTTGAGAACCAGACACTCAAAGGAGTCACAAGTCCAAACTCGACCCCCTCCCCTCCTGCCACGTATAGGATAAGAAGCGAGGTTGCTCCAGAGGGCAATAGCGAATTGCCATCCACTTTAACCTTGAACGCTGAGGCAGGGAGAGTGTGTTCATAGCTTCAAGGGTCAAATTCGTAATTGACGCATAAGTACGAACATAAACTCACTTACGGGGCCAAGGAAGTCATGAGCACCAGGAAGGGGGAAGTACCAATGAAATAAGGCAAAGGGTAGTTAGTAGTGATCATCCAGGAGGGGGTGCAGAGGCAAAATACAGGATCTGGGAGAGGTTGTCTGTCGGGAGCTTGCATTTACTTGGCAAGGTTATTTGTGTAGGGCAATCAAATACCTGCCTCCATTGGCCTTCAGATGATCATTTCTCTAAGCGCAATAGATAAAACCTGCTTTCAGTAGCGAACGCAGGCTTATCTATCGAAGCGCAATCAAGAGAACCTGCCTTCATTGGCCTTCATAATTATTTATCTAAGGGCAATAGAGAGGATCTACCTTCATTAACCTTTTTCTTCAGTAGCGACGACCATTATTACGTTCTCCATAAGTTGGAAGGACCTGCCTGCCTTCGCTGGAGAGCAAGTGGAGGTTCAAGTGTGCCTTACAGGCCACTTCCTTGCGCACAATAAGGAAGAAACATTTTAGGTTCTGAAAGGGCGACTCGGAGGAAAAGGAAAAGTTGTCTTGTTTTCTACAATGGAGAAGTATTCGAGCAACTTGGACAGTGAAAGGTGGTGTAAAGTATGAACAGAAAAGAGAGAGTGATAAAGCCATCGGGGCGTAAATGCGGAGGGATGGGGTTATAAATGTTTTGTAAGATGCTGGGAGCCGGAAAAGTGCTGTAAAATACATTCCAATTTTATTTTAAGCGGAACTGCCAACAACAGGGGGTTCTTTTTGTAAGATCCAGATAATTAAAGTTGTTGACGACGAAAAGGAAGGAAAAATGTGTCCAAATGGTACGAACTCGCCATCTGACATCCGAGTGTATAGTGGTGAAGTTGGCGAGAGATAGGAAGTAGAGGAAGAAAGTAATAAATTGGTAAAAGGATGCCAGACGTCTGGAAATTTGGCTCATCTCTGCTCCGAACTAAGACTATGATGGGAAATTACTCTGTAATCAATCTGGAAGAAAGAGAATGGGAAACCAAATGTGGCTCGCATGGGCCCCGAGAAAACCAGTTACGTGGATCATTAAATCCCTTCCACAAAGGAAAAAATATTTTCCTGCTCATTTTTAAGGAACACCAGGGGGAGAGAGGTAGTATTTATTAAGAATCAATCATAAACCAACGAGGGAAAGTTGACCAGATACTTTTAAAATAGAGTAAGGGAAGTAGGAAGGAATAGTGACTCATTCACAGGCAAAAAAGGAATGAGCAAAGATCCACTTGTCCGAACTATGCCCAAATACATTCACAAAGGAAAACAAAACCCGGCCATTCAAAGAAAAATAAAACCGGACATTTAAAGGAAAAGAAACTCAGGCATTTAAAGGAAAAGAAACCCTGAGATTTAGAGGAAAAAGAGACCCGAACATTTAAAGGAAAAGGAAACAGAAAATTTAAAGGAAAAAGGAAACTCGGACATGGGATGAAACTTCAGAAGACCTACGCCTGTTATTAGTATTAAAAACAGCACAAATGGTGCCATATATGGTTTTTAAAATATTCCACCTTGATTGGTTCAAAATGAAATTAAAATAAGTCCACCTTGCCTTCTCTTGATGTGAAAAGAAACCCTGATTTCAACCTAATGCTAGGGTTTTGAATTGTTTTTAAACCCTAGGGTAATTATTTCGAAATGGGGGGGGGGGGCTTCGTCCCCATACCCCCCGCTATTTTTAATCACCTAGTGTTATTAGCAATTCGAAAGCCTAGCATTAGGTAGAATTCAGGGTTGCCAATGTTTGAAATTAAGGTTTCTTTTCACATCAAGAGAAATCAAGGTGGACTTATTTTAATTTCATTTTGACCCCATCAAGGTGGAGGAGTACCTTAGTACTTTCCACGACTAACCGAAGCCGTAAATGATTACTACAATGCCTAAATCACCATTAGTATTGTTTTTAATATGTACTAATAACACGGCGTAGGTCTTCAGGAGTTTCACTCGAACATTTAAAGGAAAAAAGAAACCCAGGGTATTTAAAAGAAAAAAAGAAACCCAAACATTTAAAAGAAAAACAAACCGAGACATTTAAATGAAATACAGAAGGGAACATTGAGAGGAAAAAAGAGGTAAACTGAAATGACGATAGCACCGTCATTCCCAAGGTTTTAGAGCCTTCTAATCAATAAAAGTTATAGAAGAAATGTTATTCAGCTCGTCAAATTACATAGGAATACCGGTTTTGGGTGCAATTCTGATAAAATTAAGTTTATTGATACTTTGTTACTTTTTCTAAGTTCTGACAAAAAAAATAAATAGATAACCACCATCCTGGGAGTCAGTAGCCACATCGTTAATTGGAATCGCATCATATTATATATCATTTTGAATGGAGTTTTTTTTTTTAATTAAAATATATATGGACATTTCATATTAATCAATTTTAAAGAAAATATGATTTATTCAAATAGCATTTGAAGGGTGAAGCTTATATATCTGATGTTAAGGAACGCGGTAGAAAAACTAGAGGCTTAACGAAATTTAGCAATCGCCTTTGAATCTGAATCTAATGTTAGGTTTTCGAATTAGGAATATTACTAGTTTATTTAAAACAATGCGGGGGTTAGGGTGCAACCTCTCACAATTAAGTGGGGGTATGGGAGCAAAACCCCCCTCCATTTCGAAATTATTTTTTTTAAATATATTTTTCGCCGGAAATAGCATAAAAAGAACCCCGGACATTTAAAGGAAAAACCGTCTTGACATTTAAAAGAATAAAAAAATATATACGAGAAGTGTCTGTCTGTTGAGCGGACCCGGCATTCTCAAGTGACGTCATTATTAAAAGGCGTCATACATCGCAAACAACAAAAGACGCATTACTGCAGTATCTTTCAGGAAATGGCGCGTCGCCCTCCCCCTCATTATCACCCAGCATAGACAACATGGAAAATATTACCACCCATACAGTTTCACTTTTCTGGCGGACATTCCATAGTTGTTTTTGCTTTATTAAATAGAAATCGTGCATCGTTTATTCGCCCCAATGTTTTGTTAATAAAAACAGCGAAAACCAAGGAGGGTATCTCCTGAAGGTTGTAAGGAGTGGTCTGTAAAGAAAGTGAAGATGAGTGAAGTGAGTCTTCTGTTTTGTCACCTATGTTAGGGTCACTTTTTGCAATTACTTGGACTATTTTGTTTTGCTACGGTCTAGCAAGTGGAAACTTAAGCTACATCGGGTCTGCTTAGTCAACAGATGGGAGTCCAAACCTTGCTCGACTTTGATGTTGTCATATGCGGTAGACCGGGGGGGGGGGGGAAATGGACGCATTTAACTAGAATTCAAAGCCCAGTTCGAATTGATGTAAAAACCAGTACCGCATCCCATCCCCAATCCCCCACAGAAAACCCGCTTTATCTTATTCATTTTTTTTTCTTTAGCCTTACTCAGGAGAAAAAACCCTTCCCATTTAGTAACAACTAACTAGGTCACAATGTCGGTCCTATCCAGTATTAGAACTTAAGTGTTATTTACAGCTTCGGATTGTACTCTAGTGACTGTACCGACGTCAGAATTGACTCGAAATCTCATGTTTGCCGGTGTATTTCACAGCTGATAAAAAAAAATAATGTTTACATCCCCAAAACTTCATAACATTACAAGCAAACAAAAAGACTTGAAGCTATACCGCATAATTTCGGACCATTAGATTATTGATTTTTTTTGCCATTTCAAACTATGGTTTACTAATTAATAAGAATGACTTACTTTACTTTCTACTTACAACTCATTTTCTCATTACCGGCGTTTCCTCCCCCGCCCCAGCTCTGTCATTCCAAGGCCTCCCTCTTTCAACGCACATTCATAGCTACGACGCAGATTCCCCACAACAGACGTGTACATGATAGGTGTTCCTCTTGTACCACGCTCCCAAAATTGCCATTTTTAAAACGAATATTGTTGGGGGGGGGGGTACATTCGCTAATATTCCTTTCTCGCTTGGTTGATAACCCTATGTACAAATTCTGGCTAAATAAAAGCAAGTGAAACGTGTCCTCAGAACGTTTTGCATACCTCAGGATTGGTGACGGATATAAGGACTTCGTCGATGTTTGGTCTGTGGTATATGATTCTGCCGCTTACTTCTCGGTTGTTAAATGTGATAAAAATCTTCTGCTCTGACCTTAATTTGACAGAACTCACGGGAGTAAAGCCACTTCCCACTAAGTCACCCTCTCGAAGATCCCGCGGTCTCCTGTCCCCTTCCACTCGAACAGAGTAGACTTGAGGGCCACCTTCTTCGTAAGATTTTACATCGCAAATTATCCCGGGATAATATTTGCCATCTTCCAAACAACAAGCTACTCTGGTCCCGAGAATAGATCTCTTCGCCAATCTTTTTCCAGTGGACATTATCACAATTATTACTTTAGGATAGGGGTGGTGAATGAAGTAGGATTTATTTGACCACCTTAGTCACTCTTAATAATATCTTTGTTAATAAATGAACACGACTCTTATTTTCGATCAATCTTTAGTCGTATGTTTGAAAAATATAACGTTTTATCAACTAAAAAGTATCTAATCAACACTGAGAACTGCTACAGAGCCAAATTCTTTGTTCTTTCTCGAACAAAGAGTGCCATGATATTAGAGAATTTATACACAACCTCAAACCTACACATTTGCGTGGAACTGAATGTGAAAACAGCTGAGAAGTTTTGCTACCCCAGCTGACGAACAACAACAAAACCACGTGATCTCTACTAGCAATATGATTGGCTCATAGAATGATGACCCAGATTTGATATTGTTGCAAGTTATCGCAAGTTAAGCCCTATTACGTGCCGAATTAAATGTTACGAAATAAAATATATGTACTGTTCTAAAGTACAGTAATATTTATGATCGTCTTATCTCACTGATATAAGTATGCTTATCTCTAAATATATTATGGTCTCGGGAATATTTGTGTGTCGCAATTTTCCTCCTGAAAATAACTACCGGCCGGTATGAAAAAACTAAACAAAAACAAACAAACAAAACTCCCCCTCCCCTTTAATATACACAATTTATGATCCGAATGATATGAAAACTAAATACAGAGTAAAACTTTAGTAATTTCAATTTGTATAGTTCCCCTACGAATTAGGGTGAAAAAAAAATTAACCCTTTTGCATTGAATTCCATTAGAGGGAGGAAAAAAGCAAAGCGTAGAAAGATTTTGCGATGGTGCCATATTTTCACCGTATAGAGTTTCGTTTCGTCGCAGTTAATAGTTTGTAGGTAACGGGTCTAATAAAACTTAAATGTACTTTAATTTTTATGAAGTAGTATTAGTCAAATCTGTCATTTTTTATAAATGAAATGACCACAATAAAAAACAACTTAAATGATATTTAGAGCCCATTATATATTTCCACAGTGAACGAAAATGTTTATAATTTCTTGCCTGTTGGACACGCTTTTTTAATTAATTATATTAAATAGGCTGAAATACATATATTTCATTCTATTTTATGGTATTCTATACAAAAACCTTTTTGGTTTGTATCTAATGAAAATATTTGCATAAACTTAATTAACCATCTCTTTTTTTTTTTTGCTATTTCATTTTTTATTTTTGTCTCAAAGTCATAATAGCACCAACAACAATCAAATTAATGAAACTAGTCAAATTAATGACCCCAAAGTTATAGAGTGAAGCGATTCCAGTGTGCAGAAATTATGTTAAAAAAAATGCTAAAAGACATTTATTTAATATTCTGATCTTGGTTAGCTCAAGTGCATTAATTTGGTTGCACTTTAATTTTACTTACTAATCTACACTCTAGAATTAAATAAACTGTGGAAATCTTTAATATAGTTTCCCCAAAATATGCAATTTGTTAAGACTCAGGTAAGGTTAAGTATATATATATATATATATATATATATATATATATATATATATATATATATATATATATATATATATATACACTTAATCTGGGGATTAACATGTTTTTTCTAGGCAAAATTGAAACTGATATGAACGAATATGGAACCAAGTAAAGATAAGTGAAGCTCAAATCCCCCCCCCCCCTCGCTAGCATGAGCACGTGCGCACGCAAAATTCGACTCTAGGTGAAATCCTTGAATTTCTTAGGATGAAGCCAATGAAATTAATCCCTCATATATTCAAGGATCTCTACTCCTTAATATTACTTCCTATTCGACAATTCGAGAAGTATAGTAGGTTTAATTAAAAGAAAAAAACAAAAGTGATATATTCTTTTGTATTTATTAAAAAAAGAAAACCAACGAGGGCATTGTTAGGGTTGGGAAGCCACGCAAGCCTCCATATTTCAGCTGCAGCATGGGTGGGCAGGTATTGTGTGCCATCTCGCTCTCAAGGGTATCAAGGAGTCTCCTCCTTAAGGATGCTCCTGCAGTTTTCCTCACATTTTTACTAAGTATCTCTTCATCGCTTGCATTACACAGCCAGCATCAAGAGCGTACGGCTGGTTCTCGCTTCTCATTTTTAAGGCTTCATCATCAACCGATTAGCCACTGTTTGTATCGACCTCTCCAAAGTAAGAGGTTCATCGCAGGGCTTTATGGACTTTGGCTTAGGCAGACAACGAATAGATTCTTTGGGGGGAAAAGTTTAAATGATTTATTTCTCCAGAGATGCTTTAAGACGAGTCCGATCGCAAATTCTCTCGTTAGTTAGAATTTAGTTATAGTAATAAAAGAATCGAAGATTTAAAGATATGTTTGAAGGAGCTGTTTGAAAATATAGGTGCTAAAAGTTTAATCCTGGCGTCTTGCGTCAAACTGCAAGCTCCCGCGTTTGAAAGAGAGGCTTGCTTCAACTTACAGTCTCTCAATTGAAAGCTTGAAATTAGGGAAAAATGAGTTTAAAAATAATATTTGATAAAGATTTGATTTGCACTTTGGAATAAATCTGAAGGATTTGGAAGTTTGCTACAAGAGCAACCATTTAGGGCACAAGTGGCTTGTATTTAATTTAGCCTATTATTAACTTATTAAGGTATGTCAAATAACCAAATAAACAAGCCAAACAAAAACCCCAGCAAACAAAAACAAACAAACAAAAAAACAGCCAAAAGAAGAAGCAGAAGCCATACTCTAGCGTCGGATTAGGGCCCGCCTCTCCCCAGTGTCTGATCATGTACTAATGTACCAAACACAAAGAAAACAGTTAGAAAAAAATAGAGGAGGTCAGCCTCCTCTAAGAAATCAAATAGTCCACATTCCGGGGTAAAGGAATACGTCCTGAGCACAAGGGGGAAACGGTAGCGATCCTGCTCGATCCGGTACCGGGACAGGTAACGTGCTCGAAGATCACCCAGCCTGGGACATTCAACCAGAATGCGGCAAAGAGTCTGGGTGGCAAAGCATTCATAGCGTTAAAGTGCAGTGGAGCGCTCCATTAAATTGCTGTGCGTCCAGTGAGTTGACACAATTCGAAGAGAACAGAAAGAGACCTGAAACAGTCGAAGCATCAGGACTAGGTTCACTGGAGCAGTCTCGGTGCAATACCACGCGACATAAGGTTTTCATCGTCTTTGCCAGGTAGTTCCGAGGGCTGACATGATTCCTCCTGCCTTGTAGTCGGTGTGAGGAAGAGCAAATTGTTGGTCTGGTCGACAAGTTGTCGCGGACTTTTTGCCCGCCTTATCGGAACGCTCATACCCACGCTCATTCCCCACAATTGCGTTATCTCCCGTACTAATCGGTGCATTGCAACTAACTCGCCCGTGAAGACAGACAGCGCCCACTAGAGCCCCGATGACTTCAAACAAAAGGGATACGGCGTGGACGCCGACCCACTCTTGGGACTTGGACCCTCCGTGTATACTGGCACGGACTCAGCGTGATACGCAATACTATCTCGGTGTAGTAGCTTTGGGGAGAGAGATGTCGTAACAAATAGTCAATTGTGGTACCCACTTGGGGTGGTGTCCTAGGCAGAACAAGAGGAGTGTACGACCAGAGAGTGGTAGGTAGCTCTCTAAAAAGTTTCCTAGCCCTAAACTCGAAGGGCTTACGGTAAGACTAGCGTCTCTCGTTGGCATATGCACCGGTGAGATCGGCCACGGATGCAGTGCGATCCGTTGTAAACTGAGGGAGACATCGAGCCCACTCATACAAGCGCATATTGCACTGCGCACAACACACAGCAAGTGGCATCTCACTAACATTAAAAATTAGTCTCTCAATTGGAAACATGCGGAAGGCACCGGTCGCCAGAAGGAGACCGGTGTGGTGGATCGAGTCCACCTTACGCAATACACGCTTGGCTTCGAATGCATAAAACTCGTATCCGTATTCAAGCTTTGAACGAACAAAGGATCGATAAAAAGTTAAGGCAGTACTCCTATCAGCATCCTAAATGCTTAATGCGCATAAGTTTGAATATATATGTAGTAGGACTTTAAGGCTGCGAAAGTGAGCCTCTCTGGTGAGGCGTTGGTCGAAAACAAGATCAAGAAAACGGTGCGAATCCACTACTTCCAGGCGAACCGCTTTTAGAAACAATTCCGTATAGAGATGGAGCCTTGGATGGCGGCAGAAGGGCACCACCTTAGTCTTGGCTAATAAAAACTGAAAGCTGTGGGCTTCAGCATAGGGAAAGATGCTATTCAATGCTTGTTGGGTTCGACGTGCCAGAGTTGGTATCTGGTCTGCGCCAAAGGAAATCGAAAAGTCGTCTACGTAGACTGTAGCAAGAACATTTTCCGGCAGCACCGAGATGATGATGTTGTTTCTCAAGGCAAAGACTGTAAGACTAAGGACATTTCCAACCAAGATGTCCTCTTCCTGGGCTATTGGGCCGAAGAGCTTTCACTCCGTTCTCATACAAAGAATCGATTATGTCGTAGGAATTCAGAAAGGAAAATTTGGAGGCATTCCCTTCATCGTATGGGGGGTCTCCATAATACCGTATGCGGTAACATAGGACTTTACCACTAGAAAAGACTGGCGAAGTACTGTCTATGAAGGAGCCCTCGCAGGTAGCATTTTCCAGTCGGGAAAGAGCACCCGAGGTGAAATGCAACTTTAAAAAGCCCCATTGTGTCGAAGACAGGTGGCCCCTGCTGTCCGGGGAAAAGACTAATCTAACATTTACCAATTTTTCCATCAAATTACACACGCAGAAGGTTAGAGAGATTGGGCGAACACAGTATCCATTCGACAGGAGTTTGGGAGGATGCCCTCTTACCAGATCCTGTTGAACACTTCCAGCAAAATAGACATGCCTCACTCACCTACATAGGTGTCAAAGCATGACATATGGGACATCGTCCGTACTAAAGGCGGTATCCACGCTTGAAGCGATAGCAGAACGCAACGCAACTCACTCATCGAAAACTTGCCGTTGAAGCATTTCCGCCTCTGAAGTTAAACTCCAGTCGGCAGCCTTCAGCAGCGTCACGAATTACATTGAATGCTGGCGGAGCAGCAACTCAGCTAGATAATTTGGAGAAAGTAGTCTTTAAAGAATCCAACGTGGTTTCTCAGACGGCAGCGGACCTGAATATGATATTTGATTGGGAAAATGGTCACCATCATGAAAGTCATGGACTACCTCTCCTCAAAATTAAGCTGTGCATCCAGATAGCACAGGGATAGATCAAGATAAAAAAATGAAGTGGTTCTCGGTCAGTGATTCATAAACTCATCCATATTCAGGACACATATCTCCAGCTCATTGATCATCTCGGCAAGGATCTGACCCCCACTCATAGGGGTGTCCACCGTTCAAATTCCCGAGGAGAAGAAAGTGCATCGGCAACCACCGTGCCACGGTGCGGCCAGAATCTCACACGTCGAAGTCGGCTGACGGTGAAATGTAGAAAAAAATAAATGTATACCTTCTATCCATGTGTCGCTCTACCACCATTGCCTGAAAGGAAATATTCAAAGAGAGAAGAGGAACAGATACGTCATGCCAGATGTAAATCTCGCATCTACCTTCCCGGCCCCAATCCTGTGTTGGTGGCCCCCCCTCCCAGCCACCCCTTGTTTTTTCATCACACGTTTGACCTTGACCGTTCTTTGGTCGGCCAGCTCTTCTGTGATATATTTTAAAGAGGAATCTACGAGTTCCATTGCATAAACCACTCATTAAAAAAAATGGTAGAGTGCGGTGTCACCTACACAGGTCAGCCATCGAATGTCTAAAGAGTATTCACCATGGCCGCTTGGGCAGGGTCCGCGACATTCACCAGAAGGATCCCGTTCGGGAAATGGGAGACCTTCGTTTCTGTACGTAGAATCTTAACTAATGCCTGGAGCTGATGGAGCATGTGTCATTTGGACAACTACATTCCTAAGTAGAACGAACAATAAGGCAACCCTTAAGTCGCGGGGCTCGAAGAACTGGGAAGCATCGAGGCTCCACTCACCTTATCTGCATCTTTTGTCCTTATCTTCCTCCCCATCCCAGACGGGCGCCTCGGGGGCGGAAGGGCCAATCATGGCCTGGTCACCTACCAAAACCAAGTAGAGGAACCCCTAGTTTGCTTGCCTTCTTTTGAGGAGGACGAGCCAGGCTTTCTTGTCATCTTAAATGGATCCAGGTATGCCGAGGGGGTACCAACTGAGGGAGGAGATCCCTTCTATCATCGTGATTCCTCGTGGGCCCGTGCTGAATCAGGAGGATCTTGCACAGGGGAGAGGGTGACTTTGGCTTGAGGTTGTCTCCACTCGATTCTTCATCCGCCCCTTTGGAAGACCCAAACATGTGGAGTTGGGGCACCTCAAGGATCATTTCTACACCAGGAGGGGCCTCCGAGTGGCCCTCCCTCAAGGTGTCGTGGATCCCAACCAGATACACTCGAGACCTATTTGCTTGTAGTCAAAGTCATTGAAGCCGGCAAGCTGACTTACATCGGGGAAGGAAGGGGGGCACGCCTGCTCCCTACAAATTTAGGACTCATAGGTCGATGACGTTTCCTGGCACTCCCCCACCCCAACGGGCCCCAGTGACGATAGTATCACTAAGGGGCTAGCTCTATCGAGCAAAAAGAGAAGAAATCCACTTGAAGGTTGTAAGTGTCCCTGAGAAAGCACAGTGGAGTCCACCTCCTCTTCACAGGTAGAGCTGCCGGAGGGAGGCTCCAAAGATGGCAGTAAATGGTAGAAGGGAGTCCCTCCACCGGCCAGAGTGGTGTTGTCGTGGTTTTCCTTCTCCATTCCAAAACCATAGTGAGCGAGGTTTTGCTATTGGGAACTTAATCTGAAATTTTGAGAGCTTGCCAACACAAAAATGGGAAAAAAAGCTGTAAGCAATGAGATGAAAGAGGGGGTTAGTGGGTTATATCCCGCATCCAGCTGTCCTTCCTATCCCATCTCTGGGTTTCGATATTTTCAGATATTCACCCTAGGTGCGTTAATGGTTAGTGTTCGAACCTGTGAAGCGACGCACACCCACCATAAGTTGCCGAGTGGATCGGTCACTCCCCGAAGGCCGCATTGCCCAACTAAACAGCCAGACAAGCAGGGCAACAGGGTAGATTTATTTACTAGGCCGTACTAATCGTCGAATGAAGGACCAAGATCTGGATCTCTTGTGGCAGACCTAGAGACGGGACCTAAGAATTTTTGTTGTCCTGGGAGCCAACAAGGCAGTAAAACCCGAGGGCCATAGGAGAAAAGCCTTATGAACCCGAGAACGGCCGCAGGAATGGGTGACAGACCATTGCACACGGAGAAAAGGGTTATTAGGGCTAAACCGATCTTCTCATTAATCGCGCACCAACGCCAAGGACACCCAAAGTTCTAGTATCTAGCGACCTGCACGCGTTAAAAGGTGCTGTTTAGAGAGGTTCCAAATCAATTTTCTGACACAACATGAAGTAGCTAGTTAGATCTTTAAATATAGCTAAAGGGTTGAGGAGATAGTCGTAGAATAAAAAGAATGCTGAGAGGAAGCGATGAGGAAGCGCACCAACAACACCCCAGGCCCCACCCGAGAGTTCAAGTCAATGTGCAGCTAAACATGGCAATCTTCTTCCGGGGACAATTTTTTTTATCAGCCATCTGGCGACTGCCTACTTGGGCATAAGTCGCCGTAACTTTTTCGAAGCATACTGTTAAGCTAGATTAAAAACAAACACGAAAAAGGCACGCAAACGAAAACCACAAAAACACAAAAGAGAACAAACAAACAAAAGCAAAAAAAATGCAAGAAGAAGGAAGTACACTCACGCGCCGGGAAGAGGCCAGCCTTCACTCAGCGTAGGAACATGCGACCTACAGCAAAAAAGAGTCTAATAAAATGGAGGATGCCAGCCTCCTCCAAAAAGTAAGATAGTCCACAAGTCTGTGTTCATGAACTCATCCCGAGTACAGGGGACAAGCGGAAGCGACCCCACTCGTTCCGATACCGGCATCCCTGATGGTTGCTATTAATCCTGCCATGTAGTCGGTGTGAGGAAGAGCCAAATGCTGGTCTGGTCGCCCAGCCCTCCTGGAATCTTTTGGTCCCCTCATGGATGAGTTAATTCCCCGCAATTTCCACATGTCCAGGAACCCAACCGAAGATAATCTCGACATCCACCCGGCTCGCGGCAACCGTGGTGCCACGGATACTGCGAAACGGGATTTGAGATCCCAATGCCACGAGAGCACTCAGGGCGCTTCGTGAGTCCCTAAAGATCACAATGCGGTCTCCAAAGTGTGCACTTCGCGTTATCTCTCGTACCAAGCCGTGTAATGCAACCAGCTCGGTCGTGAAGACGGACACAGCCACTGGCAGGGCCCAGCTGACTTCTAACAGATTTGATACGGTGTGTAACCAGACATTCTCATGGGACTTGGAATATCAGTTTATACTGGCAGAGATTTCGAGTGCATGAAGTGTGATCCAAAAAGGCCGAACACAATACCACCAACGCTGTGGAAGCTTTGGGATCAGAGGCGTGACGACTAATATTCAAAGGTGGTATCCTCCAAGGTGGCGTCCTAAGCAGAACCAGAGGCGCTACCGTCCCGAGAGCTACACCGAACTCTCGAAGGAGTATTATAGTCCTAACCCAAAGGTTAATATTAGGGTATGACTGTCCTCTCTCAGCGGCATATTCACCGACGAGATCGGCTGCTTATGCAGTGAGAGCAGTTGGCTACTAAGGGAGGTGCCAGGCTCAAGTGAACAGGCGAATAGTGCACTGTTCAGGTCACAGAGCGAGTGTCAATTCCACAGTATCGACAAGTAGGGTCTCAATGTGGGACGTGCAGAAGGCCCCTGTCACCAGGCGGAGGTCGGTGTGGTGGATTGATCCAGCCTTCCAAAATACACTCATCTCTGTGCATGCATAAAATTCCCATCCGTTGTATAGCTTGGCATATGGGTTATCGTTCGGAGTAGGTTCGCTGTCCGCGCAGGAAGTGAGAGTGGAATGCAACTCACTCATTCTAAATATGTTGTTGAAGGGCTATCCACCTCTGGAGGTAAAGTTTAGTCGTCGGCTTCAGCAACACCACGACGTGCATTGAATGCTAGCAGAGCAGCAACTCAGCTAGAAAATGACGATAAAACGATCGTGGGGTCCGATATTGCGGTCCCATTCTCTGCTGGAGGTCATCGAAGACCCCCCCCACACAGGGATAAATAAAGACAGGAAGATGAAGCGGTTCTCTGCCAGTGATGCATAAACTTATCTACATTTAAGACACCTATCTGCAGCTCATTGATCAGATCGGTCAGGATCTGACCCCTGGGATTGATTAAGTAGTCCTCCGAGAAGTAGTATATACCGTTTAGATCCTTGAGTAGTAGAAACGGCATCGGCAACCACACCACGATAGGGCGGAAGCCCCTGCGTCAAAGTTAGTTGAGGATCGAATGTAAGCAGATATAACATTATACCTCCTATCTAGGTACAGCTGCACCGCTACTGGCAAAAGGAGGTATTTAAAGTAAAGAGAACAGCAGATACATTATGCCGGTGTAAATGGCGCATCCTCTCGCTCGGTCTCCATCCTGTGGCAGTGAGGTTGCAAAACCCTTATACCCCTGGAAGGTGGGCAGAGGGTACGCGCCCAGCTAGTATCCTGCAAAAAGATAACTAACAGCGACCATGAGGAGACAAGCCTCACAGGTTCCCCCAGTGTGTCCGTAGTCAACAGCAATTCCTGGTAGTAATATGCCCTCCAAGCCTAACTCGGAGAAGATGCGGGGGCCCTCTTCGAAGAGAAGACCCTCAGGGGAATAGCCGAACGCTTCGTGGAGGCAGAACTCCGGGCGCTTTAAACCTCCGACGGGTTGGGCAGCTTTGGAGGCGAAGGTCCCTCATTTGGCGGCTCTATCATCTCCGAGCCAACCAGTCAAGCCTTTGGTGGGGGCGTAAGAGCCGAAGCTCTATTGGTGTTGTCTCCTTTCCGGCGGCAGCTTTAGGAACCCCGGAAGACGGACTCACTACCACATTTAGGGGTAATGCTCCTGTTTAACTAACGACTCAGTAGAGACGCGCGGCTGTTTCGCCTTACGGGAAAGGGTCGCGCTGGGGGGAAAGGGGTAACCTTGCCTTTATCCAAGGGTGGATGTGAACCCTTTGGGCTACCAGCTCTACTAGGGAAACGCGAAGAGTGAGTAGAACCCGCAGAAGGGTTCCTAATGGGCGCGGAAACGACCGTGCTCGTAGGCCTGGATAGCCTAGGAATTGAAGGTGTTTTTTTTTTTTAAATAGAGGCATAAGACGTTCCAGGCAGCGCATGGCGCGCCATGACCAAGTCCTTAGTCTCGTAAAAGGAGAGACGATCCGTAGTCTGTACGGCTGGGATCTCCTTCTCCGAGAGATACACACCATATTACTTCCAATAACTGGGGGGCGGCTCCCCGTAACTGACTCACTTGACAATTCACAATGGGAACTTATCGTCTCCTGCCTTGGAGCAACATACACACACACTTCGGGTAACCCCTAGTTTTCACGTCTACAGGAATGGCAGGAATGCATATACGCGGTAGCGATACCAACAGGCACGCACCGACTCAGGTAGCCTGTCACGATCGAATGTGACGAATAGTATAGGGGTTGGTCTCGAGTCCCCTCCTTGTTTTCTCATCGCCACTCATTTCACGAACTTCATGCTAGAGTCTGGCGTCACACTCACCGGCAGGCCATTATCTATCCAAAGGGCGCTAATTATGTGTACCTCTGACGGATCTGACGCATTCGCCAAAAGGCTCCCGTCCTTGACCAACATGCTGTCGTCAGTGAAGTGAATAATTAGAAAGCATTTGAACCAGCGGGCTAGAAAACATCAGGTAGTTGCTCGCTGAGGGGCTCCGATGTAATCGAAGTTCTGCTCTGCACACTTGCAATTTGCTCTTAGTCTATGCTCCCCTCCCCCTGAGAGCACCTCTGGGCGGACGTGCCGATCTTGGCCTGGTCGCTTGCCGAAGCGACAGCTGACTCTTCTCTCCCCGGGATCCACACAGAAAGTTAAGAACACTTGGTCCTCTTTGTCTTCTTCTTCCTGTCCTTTCTCTTTTGGGGAGATGAGGGTGTTGATTGAATCTACTTCTCTCCACCGCCGGAAGGAGCCCCTCGGCCGGACGGACCAACCACAACAAGATCCTTCTTTGAGATTGAGAAGGTCCTGGATATCAAAGGGGCACCAGCCGGGGGAGCCACGCGAAGGAAAGCTTGTGTAGGGGCGGATCTATGTTCAGTGCTTAGGAACGAGTCCAGGTTCGCCCTCATGGAAAATCTTGCCATACGCGGCTGGGTCGAGTCCGGAACCATGTCCATCATCAGGTGTTGTCTACATGTTACCAGCCCCCCTTCCCGCGGCATCACGCATCTCAATCGAGGACTTAGTCCTGTGTTTCATCGAACCTGCAGGATTAAAATACAAGACACGGCACGGACAGACGGGCCCTGCTCTCTATTGCCTCCCTAAGGGGTTTGATCCTATCGAGTCGCTCCCACCGAGAGCGGTCAATTTTTTGCCTACTGCCTGCTCCCTTGGCATTTACCTGTGATGGGAAAGGAAGGACTGCCGCTGTTAGGAAGATGGATTCGTACGATGGCGCCTGCAAAGACAGGGGTGAGGGGAAAGCCACCGTACCCGTCAGCATAGGAGAGAAGTAAACCTCCATTAAGGTTTACGGTAAAAAAAAATGGTTGTAGGGGCCCCTAAGAAAGCACGGGGGGGGGGGAGATCCTCCTTTTCATAGGTTGAGGTGTCAGAGATCGGCTGCAAAGATGGCAAAGGGGAAGCTCCTTGGAGCATGGTGATGGTGTGAGGAGAGCCCCTCCACCGGTAAAGGGGTTTCTCGTGTTATCTGGTCCTCGCCGACACCTAGAGACAGTGAGGTCACGCTTGGAGGCGGATTCCCATGCGCATTCCCACTTTTGCCTTGTATTGTTACCATAATTTAGAAAAAGGAGAGAAGACAAAGAAAGTTGATACGATGACCCGTAATGACTAGTAAGGTTAAGAGAAAAGTTTTCATAGGATCAGAAAATTCCAGAATGTGATCATTTACACATATTTGGTTCACGGTCGAGTGTTGATGGGCTTTCCCATCCCAGCCCACCATTCAGGCGAAATTGTCCTCGAGCTTTAATCATTAATGATAGTACCGGCGTAGCTACTTTAATTGTGTGTTGGAATAAGGTGAGCAGAGTCGATGGTCCAACACACCACGTACTAAATACTTGCCCTAGCCAGCGGGCTTTCGGGCATTGGAGCATGTAGAGACCTCATTGTATACGCTGCCATTCAACCAAGGCTCATATGATGACGAAAGCGCGCCGGGCAACCAGAACCTCTGTGGATAGAACAGAAGGGTTGGAAAGTGGTATGGGGGTATGTAATAAAGAGAGGTAAAAAGAAGTGAGTGCACTAACGAGTAGGGTGGGTGATTACCTTTATCATCATTCAGGGGTGCTAAGTGATACCAAGGAAGGCATGCAGTCCACTAAAGCACCATGGCTACAGGACCGAATTCTTCCCTGGTGGGAACAGAGTTTCCTCAATTTGCACTCAAGCCGGGAAGATGTGCAACTCTTTCGGGTACCAAGTGTAACAGGCTACACAGGGTAACCCCCTCCCCCTGCGGGGCCCAACTGATGGAACATCAAAGTTTCAAAACAAAATCATTAATCAAACCAGCTGGTGTGGAGAGTAAAATAGACTCACTGACGATAGAGGAGCTTTAAATCATTCGCATTCAGACTTCTCTCAGCACTCCATTCATAAAGAAGTTAAAAATCTCTGGTGACATCACACCTTTTTGTCTTACCTGCGCTTATATTAAACCACGCCCCCGGGCCATCTTTGGCCCAATTTACAACTAACGTCCAACATAAAAACTTTCCACATCAAACTGTTTACCACCCCGCATACATTCTTCAAACCTGCCATAACGCACTATCTACACGATCATACACCTACTCCAGTTCCATGAACCCAACATAGCCCACACATCTCTAATCCCTTGCATTCTCAGTTGGTCGTCTGAATGTAAATACTTTTGTGGTGTTGGAACCACCTCAAAATAAAACTTAAATATCTCCTAATGTTTCATAATTTAAACGCCAGTTAAAATATTTCAAGTGTTTCTCATTTTACTTAATAAAGTTACGTTTTGAATGAATAACTAACTAATTTTTTTTAGTTAACACAAAGGAACCTTTAAAATGAACTCTAAAAATTAACGAAACACTGGAATTTAGTAATATTGAGTTAATATATATGAAATTCGTATAAAAGACTATAGATAATACTTTCAATCTTGTATTGACGATAAAATAGAATATGTGTTCCTGAGCTTTTGGAAATAGGACAAATTGGTACATCTGGCAACCGTACAAGGAAGATCTTTGATTAAAGTAGAGAAAATTTTACTATAACAATGCAATTGATTTTCTTTGCTTTTTTAATAGGTATTTATTGGTGATTAAATCAAAACACTGTACTGTAAATTCATCTATAAAAACCTTTATTTTCATATATTTTTTAAACGCTCTAAAAAGGAGCCCAATCCTAGTAGAGGAAAATATTAAATAAAACTTATTAAATCTTTAAATTGCTTACAATCCACAAATCCAGCAATTAAAAGATTGAATATATATATATATATATATATATATATATATATATATATATATATATATATATATATATATATATATATATATATATATATATATATATATATATATTGTAAAAGAACTGAGGAGACATTTTCCAGGAAAGTGGCAGTGAGGGCCTCCATTGGCACTTCGAAGATTGCTCACCGAAAGGAAGATAACATCGAGGCAATCTTGGGCTAAATATCCTTGCTAGAAACTAAATGGAAGGATATAAACGGCCTACTACCCCTTCCCCCACCCACCCACCTACCCCGGCAGAATGAAGACCCCCAAAGCTTCCGAACAGTCGTAAGATTTGAGGTAGGAGAAAGAGAAAGCTCGCGTACCAAGCCGAGTCTTCTTCGTTAAGTCCTCGAAGTCGACAGTAGCCTGGGTGCATTCCTCGGCCAACAGGCCAAAGAGATATGACTCCGAGTGGAGTACGGCCTCACCAGTGAGGACCTCTTCCTCAAAGAGGGCTCCGAAGTTCCGTCAAAATAAATACAGAAGATAGATTCCTTCAATCAAATTGTCATAAACTCCCTGATAATTGGAAGGAGCTGCGCAGGCTAGTCGTATCCCCTTTCTTTTTAGTTATCTCTCTCCGGGAGATCTTGTTGGGTGCATTCCCTCTGCCCATCCTCCAGGGGGTATAGGGGTTTCGCGAATCTACTACCACGGGGTGGGTGCTGGACAGGTGTATGTACAATTTATACCTGATGTCATGTATTCATTCTTCTTTTAGCTCACAAACCTCTTTTTAGGCGGTAGCAGTTTACCAATGAGCTGTTTTCGCAGAGATAATTGCGTTATATACTCACTTCCTTGTGTGGATGCCGCCCCTGCTCAGAAGGATATCAAGTACGTCTTGCTTTGAAACCTAAGTGAACCGATCTTGTTTTGCTGTTAGCTAAATTCAATATGATCTTATCGAAGGGTATCTTCACAGATTCCTGACGAATGGCTAGCGCGCTTGCTTTTCGTAAGCCGGGGAGAGAATCACTCCAACCCCGCTGGTTTCTAGCTAATTTCTCTAATTGCTAGGTGATTTAAGTTGATGGAGATATTTGCAAAAGTTAGTTTAGGCTATTTTCTAGGCGTCGGAGGTCCCCTATCTTCTACATGTCGAACAAAACTTAGTTAATGGAAAATATTTAGAAAAATCTCTCATTAAAACTTTCAATCAAGATTCCAACGCTATAGATAAACCTCTTGCTTAATTCTTTGGATTTCTTAAATATAATCGAAAAGACTAAACTTTATTTTCTCTTTGACAGTTTAAACTAATCGAGATTAATTCATCTTTATTAGAACAAGCTTGGGAAAGAATTTGCTAACTTAATCCGGTAGGTAAGTTCGTTTTGGTAGAGTTGTTAAGAAAATATGATAAAACTGATTAAAATGAGAAAAATGAATTACGTTTAGGAATGTGTGCAATTGCTTAGCTTACTTAAATCATGGTCATTGGCAACGTTCTCGGTGCCGTCTCGCTCCGAGCGAGAGAACCATGAGTTAGTCTGTTTACGCATGATTTCCGCTTAAAAAAGATTGAGTTTTAAAGAGTGGTGTTACGTAAAAAAGAATTAAACTCTATGTAAGCCTTGCATCGTAAGTAGGAAATTAATATTTATTTGTTTTATCTTGCATGTTGCCGCTTATTGAGGAGTGTACTCGTGCGTAATAATTCTTGGTAACACTTCAGTTTCGGGGCGCACGGTAGGTGGGGCTGTTTATAGGCTACAATTTTGGGCTACAATATATGTCTTATGACGTCAGACGGTAGCATCAGATGTGAACAATTACGGTGTTATATTTTTTTGTATATGAGTATATACTGGGGGGGGGGCTGCGCCCCCATACCCCCCCCCCAATTGATTGAAACTCAAGATCATCGCAGGGGGCCCCCCTCCACCGCAGTGATATCTCCCCCACGAGCAGTCCCCTTGAATTTACTGTTTTTTTTTCCCAACAGCTTTTTACTAGCAGAAAAACCTAACCTAATGACAAACAATACTTACTTTTATAGGTTTCTCGATTAGTTTATGCGCCTCTAAATAATCTAAAAGTTTTTCGCGGTCATGCAAAATAAACCCGAATTCGTATAACGAAGAAGCACCACTAGAGCACGAAAAAACCATAACGAAACAGAAACAAATACTAAGCGGGTTCTATTTATAGCTACGACGTTGCCAGTAAGAAGCTGTTATTGTTCACTGCGAAACAAAAAAACAAAAAACAATAAAAGACATCTAAAAACCTTACCTAACCTAGTAAAAACTATAAACGAGCAGAGGCGCAGATATTTAGTAAATAATACACACCAAAAGTTATAAATCGCCAAAAAAACAAAAAAGTATAACGCCGTAATTGGTCACATCTGAAGCTACCGTCTGACGTCATAAGAGATATATTGTAGCCCAAAATTGTAGCCTACTAACAGCGCCACCTACCGTGCGCCCGAAATCTGAAGTATTACCTAATTGTTTTGTAGTGTTATTGTTGAGGCTCCCTTATAGTCCTAAGTTTTTGACCCTTCGTTCCCGATATTTATATTTATCTCTTATTTAAAGTTGCCGGTTATTTTTCGGTTTATGCCCGCCCTCGATTTTTTTAATAATTTGGGAAAATTAAAAAAAAAGTACTTGGGGGGGGGGTTGTTAGGCCATTGCAATCGCATCATATTGTATTATATATAATTTTTAACTTAATTTAGAAATGAAGGGGGGGGGCTTCGCCCCTCCTTAGTTTCGAATTCAAAGGCGCGATTGGCAAATCTCGTTAGGCCTCCATTTGTTCATAGCGTGTTACTTAACCCGTTCGCACCCATATGTACACAATTATAGGATCTTAATTAAAAAAGCAATATTTATAGTGTTTTACAAAAATAAAAAAAAATAAACTATGTAAACACCTACGTAACCGATTCTTTTGAGGCGAAGACTTTACAAAAATAAATATAAATTAAACTAACTAGATTCTTTCAATTCGAAGATGGCGGCCAATTTATTTTTCCTCATAACGATAATTAGAGATTTGCCCACATTAAGAACTGAAACTGCTATATAGTGTATATCATAAATATATGTAGTAGTGTAGTGTGTGTATATCATAGATATACACACTATAGCATTTGCGTATTTTTTATACGAAATTTCAATTTGTAACCTTTAATTTTTAGATTCCAATAGAACTACCTTTATGTTTGAACAACTCGATCACTTCAATAATATCGATCCAGACATAAACCATTTTGATGAATTATATCCAAATTTTAAAGAAAATAACGTAAGAAACCAATACTACGATTGTGATAAATTTAACACTACATTTTCATTTGAAAAAACAGACCTGTCCATTTAAAATCTTAACATTCGATCTTTGCACGCAAACATTGAGATGAATTTTCAATATTTTTGTCAACACTTAATTATAAATTTTCCGTTTTGGCATTCACCGAGAGCTGGCTAACAAATAATAATAAACACCTTACAGTGTCCCAAACTATAGCTCTTTTCATTCACTACGCGACATAAACAAGATAGGGGGAGGTATAAGCGTGTATATATCTGACAGACTCAATACTAAAAAAGTTGACGAAATTAGTATTTCCTATAACTATATTGAAACTTTATTTATCGAAGTAAAATCAAATGGTAAAACAATAACCATTGGAACCGTATATAGACCTCCTTATGGTGACCCAAAGATGTTTATAGATAAGATTACTGAATTAATCAATTACTTAAATGTTACAAACTATGACGACATAATAATTACAGGAGATTTTAACTTCGATCTATTAAACTTTGAAAACCACACATCAACTCAGTCCTTCCTCAATACTTTTTATTCTCATTCCTTACTTCCAATTATAACAAAACCGACAAGAATAACCCAAAACTCAGCAACACTAATTGACAATATTTTCAGAATTCACCCCGAAAATTACTCTTCCGGTATTCTCCTTTGTGACATATCGGACCATCTTCCTATATTCATGATCCAAAAGTCTTTTATCAACTCGAAAAATATTAATCAAAACCGTACAATAACCTACCCCATAATTAACGAAAATACCTTATCAAAATTCCATAACTATGTTCTAAATCAGAATCTATATGAAATTTTCTATATAAATGACATCGATTCTGCTACCGAAGAGTTAATTTCAAGGCTAGACGATGCTTTTAAACTTAATTGTCCTCTAAAATCTAAAACATATCATATAAACACAAAACAAAACCTTGGATAACAAACGCAATTATAAATAACATTAAAAAACGTCAAAAATACTTTTCTCTTTATAAGCTTAGTCAAATTCCAGAACACACATATAAAAATTTTCGGAATCAAGTTACTAACCAAATTAAAATAGCCAAGAAAAATTATTACCATGAACGATTTAATCAAACGAAAAACAATATAAAACAAACTTGGAAATTCATCAATTCTGTGATAAAACCTGAAATTACTATAGGAACAAACCAAATTAAACAAATTATCATTGACGGTAAACCAGTTGATGACAATAAGGAAAAAGCGAATGAATTCAATAAATTTTTTGTCAACGTAGGTAAAAAAATCTCAGACTCCTGCAAAATAGTCGATAAATCTTTTCTTTCATATTTTAATGAGATTAATGTACCAAATTCCTTGTTATTTTCTCCTGTAAGCGTAGCCGATATAAAAAAATCATTAGGTTACTAAAAAATAAAAAATCAGGTATTAATTCAATCTCCACTAAAATTTTAAAATACATCTCTGATATAGTTGCTCCAATTTTAGCATCAATAATTAATAAATCATCTAAGCAGGGTATATTCCCAAGTGTATTAAAAGTTACTCGGGTAACACCGTTACCAAAGGCCGGAGACCTCACAAACGTCAGCAATTACCGCCCTATTTCATGTCTTACAATGTTCAGTAAAATATTTGAAAAATAGCATTCAATAAACTTTATAAATTTCTGGAATCTAATTCACTGTTGTATAAACACCAATATGGTTTTAGACGTCAGAAATCAACGATTCACGCGATAATTAACCACCTTCAATATTTATATGATAACATTGAAAAGGGCCACATTGTATTTTCAATTTTTCTCGATTTTAAAAAAGCTTTCGATTGTGTCAACCATAATATTCTACTGTCAAAATTAGCTATGTACGGAATTAGAGGCAACTGTCAAAATTGGTTCAAATCATATTTAACTGAAAGAAAGCAATTTGTCTCCGTCAATGGTCATGACTCATCCCACCTTAATATTACAACTGGGGTCCCACAAGGCTCCGTGCTAGGGCCCCTGTTATTTTTAATCTATATTAATGATATTGTTAAATCATCTTCTCTGTTTAAATTTATATTATTCACGGATGATAGTGCCTTATCAACTCCCTTGCCATATGACAAACCGAGCAACATTGCACCTACAATAAATAAAGAACTCGAAAATGTCTTCATGTGGCTTAATGTTAATAAACTATCAATAAATGTAGATAAAACCAAATATATTCTTTGCTCTTACAAAAAATCTATTGAATTGCCCCATATTAAAATGGGCAACGGAATAATCTATGAAACTACTCATGTCAAATTCCTAGGCATCTTTATTGACAAAAATCTGGTCCATCTTTCTGCATTTTCGACCCGCTTACTGGTCTTTTCTTTAGAGGCGATACTGGTGCAGACCAGCGTTCTTCCTGCTTTAGTTGCTGGCAAAGCTTGATCTCCTCCTGATATTGTCTTTAGTGTGGACTCCTCAAGCACAAAAACTTATGGAAAGCGCATCCTTGTAATTTCGCTCGTTCTCTGTCGTGTTTTTCGATGGACTTTTGTCATGAATCTACAATTACGTATCTCGATTTTCACTCTACCCACGACCTCTTGATTAGCTCTCGGAATTGCACAGCTCTGTGACTCTGTGGATCTTTCCTTGTTCTCTTCTCAGACTTCTATTTTGTCTGCCCCCTTTCCTTCGGCCGAACCCCACTTTCAATGTCTTTTGCATAAGTTCCCTGGCCTTACCTTGCCTCCTTCGAGGGAAGGGACGGTTAAACCCAAGGTGATTAAGCGGATCTAGATGATAAACGACTTGTTTTCATTCGTTATATACATCTTGTACCCGATACCTTTGAATAATGCGCAAGGAAATTGAGCTTATGCTTGAAGCCAGCATACCAATCCTTCGAAGCTCTTTGAGTCTACTGTCCTCGATGTTGTGCCGAGTTCTAGACATGTTGAAATTAGGCCATTGAGGGGGAGGGGGTTACATAGCTTTGAATGCTTGTACTATTTCGAACAAGACTCATTAGCATATCTATCCGATTTTATCTCATCTTTTTGTTTCTTCTTTCTGGTCTCTTATCGATCTGATTCGTGCATTCATCCAGATTATTGTTAACTCGGCCAGTATATCAAAGATGGCTATGAACATACCTTCCGGCTCTTTTTAAATGATTTGAATTCCCTATAGTCTTCGTAATAGTAGTAAGATCTACCAACGTTTTATTGATCAGGTTCTGAGAAGATTACTTTTGGTATATAAACGAACTTATGATGTCATCTTCGCCTTTAGATGAAAATCTTTCTCAACTTCGGGAGGTCTTTTCTCGTCTAGAATGCGAAATCGCGTTCAACATTTTTAAGTAACGTTTCGGTGACTCGCAACTCTCCGTTTGGGGCATCATGTTTTCTCCTAAGAAAATTCGTTCTATCAATGACATAGTTGCAGCCCTTGACGATTTTCCTTTACTTTCGTGGCTTCTGTGGGATTGTTAATTTCTATCACATATTGATTTCTAACTATTTAAGTGACCCGAAACCCCTATATAGTCTGCTCTCCAAAACTAAGAGACCATATTCTCTACGGTGGTCTCTCAAGTTGTGCAAATCGTTTTCTCACAAAAAGGACATGTTCTATACTACATGCTTGACTAATCCATGCATTTGAGCCCGCAATAGCGTTGCTTCGGACGCTTCTTCAACGCATGTCGCCTCGGAGGCAGGGGTCTCTCCTTTGGAGGATGGACCATGTCCGAGACACTCAGTCCAGCCTTCGTTTAAGGCGTAGGAGTCGAAGCTCCTTTGGTGCTCTCTTCCTTTAGGAAGGCAGCTTTACGAACCCCGGAAGACGGCCTCACGTCCACCTTCAGGGATGTTGCATCGTGTGAATCTAACGACTCGGTGGAGGCGCGCGGTGTTTCGCCTAATGGGGAACGCTCGCGCTAGGGAGAGATGGGGGGGGAGCTAGCCGAGGATGAATGTGAATCCTTTGTGCCATCAACTCTACCAGGTGGACGTTCGAGATGGTTAAAACCCGCAGAAAGGTTCTGAATGGGCACGGAAACGACCGTGCTGATAGGCCTGGAGGGGCCCGGAGCATAGGGCGCTGACTGAACAGCCAGGATTTCCTTCTTCATGAGATACGCACCATAATGCTTCGAAGAAGAGGGGTGCGGCTCTCCGCAAATGGCACACTTGGCCACACACAATAGGGACTCATCGTATAACGCTTTGGAGCGACTTCGGGTAAACCCGACTTCACGTCTACATAAGCAATTTGTATGGCCGAAGAGGTGGTAGTAGTAGAACCTCCACGACAGTGGCAAGAATGCCTTCACGCGATAGCGATACTAACAAGCACATACCGACTCATGGATCCTGTCACAATCGACCGTGATGAAGAGTGTAAGAGTCGGTTTTAAGGTACCTCCCTGTTTTCTCATCAGACGTTCGAACTTGACTTCCTTATGGTCAGCCAGCTCTAAGGTGATGTATTTTATGGAATAGTCCACGAATTCCCTCGCTTAAACTACTCCTTTCACAAAGTTCATGGTAGAATGCAGTGTCACACTCACCGGTGAACCATTAAGTGTCCGAAGGGTACTAATCATGACCGCCTCGGGTGGAACAAACGCATTAGCCAGAAGGCTCTAGTTCAAGAAACTGGCCACCTCGGTTATCTACCAATCAAGCTAGCTAATGTTCTCCTCTGATGAATCATAGTACCCTTGTCCAACATAATTTCCTGACTGGAACGAATAACCAGAAAGCGTTTAAAGCCATCGAGCTCAAAAACGCTAGGTAGTCTCTTAATAATGGCCCTGATGTAATCGAGGCTCCACTCAAGGCACTTGTGACTTTGGTCTTGGTCTTCCCCACCCCCATCCGAGGACGCTTGCCGAAACGGCAGCGGACCCGTCCGTCTGCGGAGCTCCTGCAGAAGAGGATGAACCCTTAGTCCTATGTCTCTTGCTGTTCTTTTTAGTAGCGTGCGACTCTATAAGCTGCTATGTCGGTCCGTAGGTCGCTTGCCGAAACGGCAGCGGACCCGTCCGTCTGCGGAGCTCCTACAGAAGAGGATGAACTTTTAGTCCTATTTCTCTTGCTGTTGTTTTTAGTAGCGTGCGACTCTATAAGCTGCTATGTCGGTTCGTAGGTCGATCAGTCAGAATGTAACCATTTTACTTTTCAATGAGTTTTGGTGGGGGCAATAACATCGTAACTATTCAGCCGATTCTAACGAAATTTGAATCCTCTCATGTTGTTTTACATTCTCTTCCGAATGATATCATTGTCAATGTCTTACCGAGGTTAGTCCAGGAATTATTAAAATAAAACTAACTATGGGGTGGATTGGCCCACATGTTGAAAGTTTTGAAGGTCGGAAGGTCATAGGTCAGAATAATTGAGAGCACGCGACTTAGCACTATTGATCTTGTTTTTGGGGGAAAGGAGGGTGAGGAAGTAACCCTCCTCCCTACCGCCGGAAGAAGCCCCTGGGCCGGACGGACCGGACTCAACAAGATTATTTTTCAAAATGGAGAAAGTCTTGGTTGTCGAAGGGGCACCAGCCGGAGGAAGAGGACAGACACCTGAAGAGTAGCTCGTACAAGGGCGAACTTAGATTCGGTGTTTTGCACTGACCGTGGGTTTGACCCTATGGAAGATCCTGCCCTCTGGTGCTGGGTCACAATGTCCATTTGAGGGGGGCCTCCATATGGACATCCCCCACAAGGCACCAAGGGTCGAGCGTTGATGGAATTTGCCAACCTGGCCCACCATTCAGGCGAAATTGTCCTCGACTACCGGTTTGTGCAAAAGTTCTGTTACACTCGTTGTTTTATTTTTAATCTTTCGAGAGGTTTGTGATAGAAAAAGTTCCCTCAAACAAACTTAAACTACTTTTCCAGCACGTGTAATTAAAACGTCTTTTCCATTGTGTGTCGAGATGGAAGTGAAAAGAATCGAGATCTCTGCTCTCCTGCGCGCGGATCACCGCCCACAGAGTCGTGGAAAAGCTCAAAAACGTGAAAGACCTTAAAGATTGACTTCGTTCAGGCAGACCTCAAGTTGTCAACTGTTTGGCTGTGAGAAATGACTTCAAAGGTCCTCCGAATCTCAAAATGACTGCGCACGCGAAGAAGATAATCTCAGTGGCCACGGTGTCCAAGGCCAACAAGGAGGAGGGCGGGAAGAGCTTGAGGGGCGTGGAAAAGCCTCTGCTTACCGACCGTATAAGATAACAACTTGGGAGCGCTGTCGTCGCCTTTTCAACGACTTGAAGAGTCACGGCAATCGAATTCTCATTTTTCCTAATAAAAAAACTTCACGGTCGATTCGGTCATCAACAAACAAAACGAGCGCATGTTAAGCTTCGACCACGACGTCTCCGAGGTCCGCTACGTGTCCACGATCAAGCAATTGGCCTCTATGATTATAGTTGGTGCCGTGACTTCGAATGTCGATCACAAGATTTTCCTGTAATCGGCCTCGGTGAGTCTATAACCGCCGGTTCGTGGGCGGTTACAGACTCACCGAGGCCGATTACAGGGAAATCTTATCCACAAAAGTCCTGCCCTGGGTGAGAAAGATCACGAAGAAGGCGGACTACGCCTTTTAGAAGGTCGGTGGCCCGGCACGCATTGCCAAGACTGTTCAAGAGTGTTTGTGCTCGAATATTAACTTCTGGTTGAAGGCCTTTTGGCCGCCGCTGTCGACTGAGCTTAATCCCCTCGACTACTCTGGGCATAAGTCGCCATACTCACTACAGCCTACAACTTGGCTATATTAAAAAACAACAAATTACAACTAAACCCCCTTGACTACAGCGGGTGGGCTCATGTCGAGGGCAAGACCTGCAAGCTCTGTCATAGCAACGTTAACGAGCTGAAGTCCTCCGTCAACCAAGTGTGGGCCAGCATCAGGAAAGACCTCTTCCGCAACGAGTAAATAGCCTTCAGGTCTCGCCTGGAGCATGTGCTCGCCCCCGAGGGAGGCCATGGTGATTACTATAACAATGTAAACACATTTATCTGTTAAAACAATAGAAACGTGTCTGACTGCATTAAAAATATCATTGTGTCATTTACTTAAAGCGTCGTAATGACTGTAACAGGTGCCCTCGTAGCCACCTTATATGATTACTGGATGAAGGAAGGTGAGCAGAGTCGACGGCCCATCACACTGCATACCTAATACTTGCCCATACATAATAATAATAACTACTAAAGCCCCTCCTCCTACTACTACTACTCCTCCTCCTACTACTACTACTTCCCCGTAAGTGGCACGGCGATTTCTGGCTGGCTTTCCTGGCCGTCGTGCCGACGGGACTCAGCGCCCCGTCCGGCCCCAGCTTAGCCTATTCTCCTTCTTTCTGACACCCTCTCTTCTTACCCTGCTTCTTCACTTCCCTACAACCTCTCCCACAACTTTCTCTGGTCAGCCTCTAATTTCACAGGGTAGACCCTGAACAGCTTCCTCTCACCCAACCATCCCGGATCGGGGCTAAGGTGGAGAGTTTTTCATAACCTCTTTCACCCCCCACCCTCACCTTCCTCACATACCATTTCTCTCTCTTTTCACTGCCGATCAATTTTACGCCCAGCTTAAGGTGGAGCCGCCAAGCCGAATGGCTGCCTGGCTACATGGCGGGAGGTGTGGGCCTAAATGACGGCAGCTGGCTCTGCCAGCCCTGTGTTCACTCCACTCTGAACGGGCATGGGGTGATAAGCGTTTGTGTCCCGTGAAAATTATAGGGTCACAATGCCCGATGATGACAAATTGAAAAAAAAACTCTACTTCCCCTGTCACATCATCGGAGCCGCCTTCTGGCAGCTCCACAGCAGAACAAGAGGTTCTCCCACCGTGCTTTCTCAGGGAACCCTCCAAATTTCTTCTACCAGAGAATAGGCTTACTCCTCTCCTCAGCATATGGGTGCGGTGGACTCCCACACACCCCCTTCTCTGGAGGTGCCCTTGGGCGTCTACCTTTCTCAAGCGGCAGTCCACCCTTTTCTTTCACACGGGACTACCTTCCACCCTTTTCTTTCACACGAGACTACCTTCCCCCCTTTCTTCCCCGACAGATGCCGGTTCGCTGGCATTAGACGACAAATAAAAGAACCTCGTATGAGATCCGTGATATCTTGGGAGGGGGGATGGCCCCTTGGAGGCCCACCTGAGATGGGCATGCTCCCTGTGGTGACTCAGCCCCAGACGGTAGGATCTTCCATAGGGTCAAACACGAGATCGGTGCCAAGCACAGAACCTGAGTCCGCCCTTGTGAAAGCTTCTCCTCAGACGGCTCGGGCCCTCGAGGCATTACAAGCAGAGGATGGATCCCCTCGCCCGGCTGGTGCTCGTGTGACAGCCATGACCTCCATTTAAGAGATGGATCTTGCTAAGGCCAGTTCATCTTCCCTATGGGCTGCTGCCGGCGGAGGGGAGAAGCGAGCTCATTCCCCGCCCTCCTCTCCTAAAAAGAAAATAAAGACAAAAAAGACTCGGGACTCCTCTCTCTCCGCTGGAGCAACGGGAACGGACCGGTCTGCTGCCATTCATTTCGTTTAGCAACCAAGCCAAGATTTGCACTTCAGCCCTCGATACTCCCCCGGGTGCTGAGTCAATGACTAAGACCATAATTACAAGGGCTTCAGCGGAACCTCGATTACGTTGGCGTCCCTTATTCAGAGGTTACCTAACGTTTTCGAGCCCGCTGGCTTCAAACAATTTCTAGTTATCCGCTCCACCAATAGCAGTATGTTGGTCAAGGGCAACATGTTCTACCACAAAAGAGCACTAGCTAGCCTGATCGGTAGAGAGCCGAAGGTGACCCTTTTCTTGGAGGGGAGCCTTCTGACGAATGCGTCGAATCTCTACGAGACGGCCATGATTAGTGCCCTTTGGACACTTGATGGTACCCCGGTGAATGTGAAGATGCAGTCTACCGTGAACTTTGTGAAAGTAGTTTCTGCAAGGGAACTCGTCGACTACTCTATAGATGACATCACATTAGAGCTTACCGACCAAGGAGAGGTCAAGGTCGAACGTGTGATGATGAAAAGGTATGGGCCTCGAGGCCCGCCCATAAACTCTTCGTCACGTTCAACTGTGACAAGCTCCCTGAGTCGGTGCGTGCCGGTTGGTATCTCTACTGCGTGAAGGCATTCGGGCCTATGCCGCAGAGATGCTACTATTAGCACCGCTTCGGCCATAGAAATCGCTCGTGTCGACGTGCAAAGTCGGGGTTACCCGAAGTCTGTGTGAGTTGTTTCAAGGCCGCACACGATAAGTCCAAATCGTGTATGGCCAAGCGTGTCAATTTTGGAGAGCCGTAACCCGCTTCTTCGAAGCAATGTGGTGCATATCTCATTGAAAAGGAATTTCTGGCCGTTCAGACCCAAGATCATCTCTCATTTGGCGAGGCTAAGGACTTGATCCTACCGCGCCCGACGCTGGCTGGGACGTCCTATGCCTCAATGTTTCTATAGACAACCTCTGCTACTGGCCCCTCCAGGCCTACGAAAACAGTCGTTTATGCGCCCATTCCGAACCCTTCTGCGGGTTCTACCTACCCCGGGCGCTTCCCTGTTACAGCTGGCGGCACAAAGGGTTCGCACCCAGACCCAGCTAAAACTACGGCTTCGTGAAGCCATCTTCCGTGGTTCATAAAGCTGTACCTTGAATGGAGGACAATAGTAAAGGACCCTCGACTCCTACGCTCACAACGAGTGCTAGGCTGGGTGCCACGAAGACTGTTTTTCATCCAAAAGAAGGAGCTTCGCCTGGAAGCCGCCACACCTGCCTAAGGTTTCGAGGCGGATGGAGGAAAAGACTCGCATGGTGAGCCTAAACTCCCCCCGATAAGTCATCGAAAGCGACATCCCCTTCAGCGCATTGTTCGGCCAACAGCGGCCGGAGTTCTGCCCCCCGGAAGCGTACGGTCATTCCCGTGAGGGTCTTTCAAGAGGCCCCCCGCATCTCCTCCGAGTTAGGCCTGGAGGGCATATTCCTTCAATTGAATTTCCACGGACCCTGGACCAACTAGGAGGAGCTGCGGAGGCTCGTCTCGTCCCATTTGTCCCTAGCTATCTCTTCCCAGGCGACCATGCTGGGCGCGTGCCCCCTGCCCACCATCCTGGGGAATAAGGGTTTTGCGACCCCACCACCACGAAATGGGGGCCAGGCAGGAAGATGCGCCATTTACACCTGGCATGATGTCTCCGTTCTTTTTGCTTTAGATACCTTCTTTCAGGCAGTAGCTGTGCAGCTGAACCTGGATCAGAGGTATACTGTTATTTATGCGTAAATTCCACCGTCAGCTGACTTCGACGTCGGGGACTTCCGCTGAGTCGTGGAACGTTTGCCGAGGTCTTTTCTCTTGCTCGGAGATCTGAGTGGTTGATATCTTCTCTGCGGAGACTACTCGATCAATACCAGGGGTAAGGTCCTTGTTGACCTTATCGACAACTAGTGATAGGTGTCCTAAATGTGGATTAGTTTACGCATTACAACCCGAGAACTGCTTCATTTTCCTCTCTCGATCTTTGTGCTCTCCGGGTGCACAGCCTGATTTTGGGTGGGGGTAGTCGTTGACTTCCATGGTAGTGATCGCTTTCCCATTCAAATATCATTTTCTGCGCCATTGCCGTCTGGGATCCTGTCTCAGTTGAGTTTAGGTCGGTAGATGAGGCTATTCGAGTTCTTCTCCGGCAACCTCATCGCCGCGGGTCTAACTACTATTCCTAGAACGTCTGGCCGTGTTTGCACACTGACCGCTTCCGTGGTGGTCAGCTGAGTGCTAGGCGGCCCTCACCGCCCGAACAATTTCACTGTCGGTGAATTTCGTCGAGCTCGGGTTTGATTTCGGTATGGCTCGAAGCACGCACGCCGCTCTTCCAAACGGGCATACCTTGCGCCACTTAACCGGAAGCCCCCTCTAGCAGAGGTGTAGAGGCGAGTCCGAAGGATTCGGGGCAAGTTCTCGCAGGAACCCACTCCCGTTCTCCATGAGAATGGGACCCTAATCTCGAACCACGCGTCCGTGGCGGAATCCTTCCCGACCACTTCCTCCGCATTCTCTAGCCAGGATGCTACTCCACTAGCATGCAATGTGCGTCGTGATGTCGCATAAGTTGGCCCACTGGACTTTACGTCCAAAGGCGGAGAACCCTTTAACTAAAGGTTTACATTGAGTGAGTTGCGTTTCGCTCTTACTTCGTGCGCGGACACCAACCCTGGACCAGACGAGGTCCCGTAAGCCATGGTTCGACACATGGGCGAGCGACGCATGGTCTTTCCTTTAGATAGGTTTAACAGGATCTGGGTAGAGGGTATCCTCATAAACTCCTGGCGAATTGCTACCGCGCTCGCTTTTCGCAAACCGGGGTAAGATCACTCTACTCCGGCCGGTTTCCGCCCAATCTCTCTAACCTCTTGCGTGTGCAACTTGATGGAGAAATTGGTAAATGTTAGATTAGCCTTCTTTCGAGACACCGGAGGCCACCTGTCTTCCACACAGTGCGGTTTCCGCCAAGTTCCACTCCACGTCGGATGCTCTGCTCCGACTGGAAAATGCCGTCTGCGAGGCCTTCCTTCGTAGACACCACAACGCCACGGGGTTTTTCGATCTGGACGAGGCCTATGATGCCGCATGGCGATACGGTATCATGGACAGACTACACACGATGGGGGCGAGAGCCGCTCCGGGCTATTAGTAGGCTGTGTCGAGTACGGCGACTTATGCTCCTAAAAAAACTCAAACTACTACTATTTCTCCTCCTTTTGTAGTAGTAGTAGTACTACTACTAGTAGTAATACTACTATTAATATTACTAATACTGGCACTACTACTACTACTTTTGCTAACACTACTACTACGTTTCCTCCTACCTCAATTACTTCTCCTCCTCCCCCACCTCCTACTAAATAATATCTTATACTACTACTACTGCAACTAAAAATAACTATAGTACTAGTATTATCACTATACCTCTTCTATTACCACTAATACTATTTAATACTACTACTACTCCTACTCATATTCCTACTACGCTTCCTCCTCCTCCTCCTGCTGCTACTACTACTAATACTACTACTAGTCGTCCTACTCCTCATACTCCTCCTACTTTTTCTACTCCACCTACAACTCATACAAATCCTACTTATCCTATTAGTCCTACTCCTACTACAACTATCCTAATAGTCATACTCCTAATCCTATTACTCTTAATAGTCCTACTTCTCCTACTATATCTACTCCTTGTCGCGGGAAGAGAGCTTGTGTGTACCTTTGACTTTTCGAGCTATGTCGGCGGGGATACCTCTTCTAGTTACCCCTGGTAGGGCCTTCCTTGTCGATTTGGTCGGAAACGAGGATCCAGACTAAGTGCGTCATTCCTTCCTTTTTCTACTCTATCCTTCTCATTTCTACTTTTATCCTATCTCTCCCACTTATACAAAAAGAAAAAAAAATAACAAAAAAAGAAGCCTACTCATATCATGTCACTCTTTCCCTTTTTTTCCTCTATCTACATATAAGGACCTGGCAGCTACCTCATGCGTCAGAAAAGAGGCTTTGGAACCTCTATAAATAACGCCAATCGACGCTCACTGATTGCGAGAGGCTAGGACTAGAGGTGTCCTAGGCGTTAGGGCACGATGAATGGGATGAGGGTATTGCCCCGTTAACCCCTTCCCTGGCGCGTAATTATTGACCGTTCCCAGTGCCCGTTGACGGGTGCCTCTAGTAGCATCGGTCCGAGGTGACGGCCCTTTGTTTCCCAGGTTGGTTGCGAGGCCAATAAAAAGCCTTGGGTCGAGTCTCTTGGTGTAGCGGGATATCCATTGAACGTTGCTCCGAGATCTTGGCCGTCGTGAAGGGAACTAGTAGGAGTTTAGTACGGGGCGTGCTCCGTTGTTCACCTGGTGAGAAATTGATGGCCCCTTCGGGGACAGTCAATGCTGCTTGGTTGGGAGCCACGGCACGCCGAGGTTTGACGACTCGGTCGGACGAACAGCAGCACATGGAGCGTGCCTTCTGAAAGATCCGAAACCTCTCCGATGGATAGGCGGGAGCGACTCACGCGGGGAGAACTCACCAACCCCCCTTTTTATCATTGATTGTCACGAGTTTACAGAGAGAGAGAGAGAGAGAGAGAGAGAGAGAGAGAGAGAGAGAGAGAGAGAGAGAGAGAGAGAGAGAGAGAGAGAGAGAGAGAGAGAGAGAGAGAGAGCGCGCTCAAAATGACAGGCAAAAAAGGAACCGTTCGTCTAAAACACAACTGTGCACCATGCCAGTTAGAAAAGTGGTGCGTTGACTTTCCGGAGGGCTGCTACTCAAAATGCAGCCCTGAAAGTATCTGCACTACTTGCATATTGAGGCGAGAGGTAGAGAAATTAAAAGACCTCTATAGAGCCTCAGAGGAGAGAGCTAAAATCCTTGAAAGAAAGTTAGAGAAACTCGAAGCCCTTAACGCAGCTCAGATTCGATGTCTAGAAGAGGCGCCGCCCACTGACGTGTCGGAATCCCCTGGTACCCAAGCGGACATTCCGGCATCATCTGAGGCTAAGCTAGCTGAGGCGAGAGAAAAAGAAGAAAGAAAAAACGAAGAAAAAAGAAAAAGAGTAATGTTGAAACAAAAGTAGAACCAAAAATAAAAGAAAAACAGATAAACAAGAAGAAAAAGAAAGATAAGAATGTGGAGAGTAAAGAGGAAAAGGGGAGGCCTCTTACACAAGGTAAGACCCCGTCTTCAGAGACCAAGTGTCCAAAGGTCACCCTCATTGGTGACTCGCCAACACGGGATCTGCAGCCGCTGCTAGCGCTGCTAGCGGCTGCTTACCTTCACTAGCGTGAAGGTAAGCTGCCTGTCAGGACGGGGTAACCACAACATCAGAGTAAAGGCAGAGAAAGCTCAGATTTCTGAGAATTCAGTTGTTGCTCTGATGGTGAGCGGCAACGACCTCTTCCCTTAGAGGGGGTAAGGTTGGCCTCAGTGGTAAGACCATCCAAACGGTGATGGGAGCCGTGGATGACATAGGGCTTAAAACCCGCAAACGTGTAGTGGTTGGGATGCTTCCGAGAAGAGGTCCATCCCGAACCGCTCAGGAGAGAAACGTCGCAGTTAACAGAAGGTTGGCGGATCTCTGCACGGCAGAAGGAGTCTTCTTCGTGGACCCCTATCGTACCTTTATCGGTAGAGACGACCTCTACCAAAGGGACGGGGTACATCTCTCCTTTAAAGGGAAGGCCTTTCTCGCCAACCTAATTCAAGATGTCGTGGAACGCACCCAAAGGAGCGTTCGAAACAGAGCCAAAGCGGACGTGCGCTCCTGGAACGACCTTCTCGGACGTCGTCAAAAAGGGTGTGACCACGAAAACAGAGAAGCCGGGAAACGGAAGAGCGTAGGGAGTCCTACACTAGGGGACTCCCTCAAAGTTCTTCTGTTGAATGCGAGGTCAATCAGGAATAAGTTTCTTGAGCTCCGTGGCCTCGTAGCAACAGAGAAACCTGAGATGGTGGCCATAACGGAGTCGTGGGTAAAAACCTCAAACCGAGACTTTGAAGGCGAATTCACGGTTCCTGGCTACCAACTCTTCCACAAAGATAGGCCAGACAGAGAGGGTGGCGGTGTAATGTTGTATGTCAAGGATACAATCAAATCTACGAACTCCAACATTATATCCGATCACGAGCTTCTAGGCGTTGACCTAGAGATAGGTCCTGCCAAATACAGGACCCTGGTGCTTTATGGACCTCTTGCCCAACTTATTGAAAAGGACAGAGATCTGTACCAGCTACGAGGAGAACTTGTCGAAGACAGAGTGTGTATCGTCATGGGTGATTTCAACACACAAGTTGACTGGGAAACCAGAGAACCCTGTGGCGAGAACGCACTACTCCTGGAGTTCGCGAACAGCAAGTTCCTCACTCAATGGGTGAGAGAGCCAACGAGAGGAAACAATATCCTCGACTTGGTTTTCACCTCTGAGGATGACATCGTTGAGGAGCTCTCTGTTGGCGAAGAGCTCGGTGGCAGTGACCACCGACTAATTAGATTTGTAGCCAAAGTCCCGAAGGCAGGGCCTGCAACTAGTAAATCGAGGAAACTCGATTTGAAAAGAGCAGATTTTGCAGGTCTTCGTGCTGGACTGACTGACGCGAGGCTAGAAGTATGCGATGTTGTTGAAAAATTGTGGAACAGTTTCCAAACCACATTCATGAGTCTTCAATCGCGTTTCATCCCTCTGAAATGTCCCCGTCGGTCTTATGTTCAACCAAAGTGGTTTAATTGAGAAATCGGCAACTGCTTAGGAAGCAGAGAACTGTGTACCGGCAATCGAAGATCTTGGGTGACTTTGACGAATACCGGAGGCTAGCCAGGAGAGTGAAGTCCAGCATAAGGGCGGCTAAGCGGTCTGAGGAACTCCGAGTGGCGAGACTGTAAAGAGAATCCCAAGGAGTTTTTTGGATATGTGAACAGCGGTAAACAAATCCGTCGAACGATTGGCCCTTTGAAAAATGAGGAGGGGGCATTAAAGCACTTAGATGCAGAAAATGCTAACCTCCTCAACGACTACTTCTCTTCAGTGTTTACTGAAGAGTGTGGTCCCTTCCCCCAGCCAATGGATTCCTACTCGGGGAAAAAGCTGGAGGATATAGACTTCACCGAAGGGAAAATAAAAAAGAAGATCAGTGACCTAATAACGAATAAGTCACCTGGCCCGGATGGGTTTCTACCTAAGGTGTTAAAAGAAGTGCGCGATCAAGTGTCACGACACCTGAGCGCAATCCTCAACATGTCAATCCGGACCGAATGCGTTCCTAGAGACTGGCGTGAAGCGTAGGGGACTCCTATCTTCAAGAAAGGAGACCGAAGCCAACCGTCAAACTACCGACCTATCAGTCTGACTTCGATAGTCGGTAAACTCATGGAGAGCATGATGGTGGACAAAATGACTCTGTATTTAGAGTCAAACCTGCTACTGAGAAGTTCCCAGCACGGCTTCCGAAGGCAACGGTCATGCCTGACGAACCTTGTGGAATTCTTCCACTTCGTGTTCAGTGAGCACGATCGGGACAAGGCGGTGGATGTGGTCTACTTAGACTTTCAGAAAGCCTTTGATAAGGTACCACACCGCCGCCTTCTCCGGAAAGTGCGAGCGCTGGGCATAGACGGAAAAGTAGCCGGCTGGATCAAGAACTGGCTAAGTGGCAGACGGCAACGGGTGGTGGTGAATGGAAAGGCTTCTGAGTGGGTGCCCGTTACTAGCGGGGTGCCTCAAGGTTCTGTCCTGGGACCACTACTATTCATCATCTACGTCAACGACATAGACGGTGACATGGTTGCCAAGATTTCTAAATTTTCCGACGATACCACGCTTGGTATGAACGTTGCAAAGGATGGAAATACTGCCCGCCTGCAGGAAGATCTTGGGAAGATTGGGGAGTGGTCGGACACGTGGAAAATGCCTTTTAACGTGAACAAATGCAAAGGGATGCATATCGGCCACAGAAACCCCCAATCTCAGTATATCCTTAAGGGCACTGCTCTTGAATCGAGTGACACTGAGAAGGACTTGGGTGTAACTATCACTAGCGACCTCAAGTTCTCGAAACAGTGCATCGAGGCAGAGAAGAAAGCCCAAAGGATGTTAGGCTACATAAAGCTCCAGTTTGGATACCGTAACAAGGAGATATTACTTTGTCTGTACAACTCCCTCGTTCGGCCGCACCTGGAGTATGCCGTACAATTTTGGAGTCCTTCGTTTTGAAAGGACATCGCAAGGTTGGAACGCGTACAAGCTAGGGCAACCAAACTGATTCCCTCTATCCAACATAAAAGTTATGAGGATAGACTAAGGCATTAGATCTTTTCTCGCTGGAAACCCGTAGACTGCGTGGTCAGCTCATCGAAGTTTTCAAAATACTTCGAGGGTTCGACAATGTTGACTACCGGGATATTTTCACACTGAGTGAGAACAGAACGCGCAATTACGGCTTCAAACTTGAACTGAAGCGTTACAACCGCGATTTGTGTGGAAATTTTTTCACTTACAGTATCTGCGGTAAGTGGAACGCACTGCCAGTGGAAGTTGTCAACAGTGAATCTGTTGACCAGTTCAGGTCAAGACTAGACAAAGTCTTGGAAAGTGGCCGTTCAGGGACGCAAAACAATTGAGCAGCCATGTGCCTGCTCGAATGCTAGTCCAAAGGTACCCTCTTTGAATGGACCGTAAGGTCTCCTAGGGTACTTCCTTTCCTTGTTACTCCTTGTTACTCTTACTATTCCTACTCCTACTACTCCTAATCCTACAACTCGTACTAGTCCTACTCCTTCTCGTACCTCTCCTAATACTCCTACTAGTGTTACTCGTAATATTAGTACTACCACTATGACTACTATTACCCGCACCACTTTTACGAGTATTACTATCACTACCTTTACCACTGCTACTTCTACCCCTATCGCTACTATTACTACTACTGCTGTAACTATCACTACTACTGCTATCGTAACTATTACTACTACTACTACTGCTGTACCTATTACTAATACTGCTGTACCTATCACTACTACTTCTGTTGTAACTATTACTACCACTACTGTTGTAACTATTACTACTACCACTACTGCTGTAACTATTACTAGTACTATTGATGTAACTAATAATACTACTGATGTAACTATTACTACTACTGATGTAACTATTAGTACTACTACTGCTGTAATTATTATTACTACTACTACTGTTGTAATAACTACTACTAATGTAACTACTAATGCTACTGTAACTACTACTACTAGTAGGATTATCAGTAGTCGAGTAGTAGTAGTAGTAGTTGGAGTAGGATAGGTAATAGTAGTAGTAGTTGCAGGAGTACGAGTAATAGGAGTAGTAGTAGGAAGAGTATGAGTAGTAATATTAGTACTACTACTACTAGTAGTAGTGATAATAATAGTAATAAAAAGGTAAAGTAGTGCTGAGAAGGGGCGAAGGGAAAGCGCACCAAGGCCCATCAGATAGTTCAAGTCCGCCCCAAACTGAGGCCAGACGCAGCTATTTAATCCTAACCAAATAATTCAGTTGCTAATTATAGATGGCAAGTCCTCTGGGTGTGGCCTACACATTTTGTACGACGGTTTCAAGAACAGATTAGCGACCGGGTCAGGCGATCATCCTAAAGATTTCTGTTCATATTTTAGAATGAATAAAATATTCTAACTATCAAAGGAGACAGATTGATTGGTTCAAAATTATCTTTCAAAGCGTCTATTTCAAATAATTACTTTGCTCTCGTCTTTAGCTAACAGTCCAAATTTCAATAATGAAAACAAATGTAAATGTACCCAAAAGGGAGGATGTAATAGTAGAACGGATAGAATAAATAAGTTAAGATAAAGTTAGCGGTGAAGTGAAAATCGAAATTGTCGTTAAACATATTTGGGTTTAACTTGTCATAGATCTAGATTTTGATTACGCCTTTGAAAAATAGTCTTTTAATATACTTCTTTTTTTCAAAATTTAAGGCAATGCAGATTTACAATCATCATATAAATAAGATAAAGAACTGGTTAACAGATCGTAAACAAGTGCCTTTAAAGTGGTTAACAATCCAAAAGTGGAATTCTTCAGGGCTCAGTTTTGGGACCCTCCTTTTTAAAGGTCGTAACCAGCATAGGCTTTGAAATGGAGTGACAAGTAAATTTATTTGAGGATGATTCTAAGCAAGTTACATAATAATTGACGATATAAAACAAATAACCAAGTTATTAACCGGACCAACCATGCATGGATTGATAAAACATTCTTTTAATTATTAATAAAATGCTTGATCCTTTTTTTGCGGTAGCCGAGCAGAGACAATCTTAGCCTGCATTAGCCAGCTCGCATTCGTACCTCTCTTCGACAGTCTTTAGGTCCCGAATATGATTTATTTCATCGGGGAAACCCCCAGTCACAAGAAAAAGCAGTACCTCAAAGAACATTGTTGACCATAACATGAAGGTACTATTTTGCGAAGGTCTTAACCTGAAGCATAAGAGAAAGCATAGCATAGATGAAGGCTTTCCCCACCCACCTCTCCTACCCGCTTCTGCGGGCCAGAAAGCGGAAATGATGCCTGAATGTGCTGTGAAAAAAGAACACAATCAGGAAATTTTTATAGAAAAGTTGACTACACTAGCGGCTATAATATAAGGGTCAGTAAGAACAAGTGTTTTTTAAATATTTATTATAGAAGTTTAACAAAATTTTTAGACTATATATTATACGCATATTTAGATATATCTAATATCTATCTTTCGTGAAAACTTCAAGTGAATGGATTAAATATTTTGTAAGTTATGAGGAAATAAACAAACTATCTTCCAAATTGCAGCTGCCAAAAGTTAAGGGTCCCCCTGAAAAACAATGTAAAATGGAACAAGAACAAAAAAAGAAACCCTTACTATTAATATTTTGTGAACATCCCTTTACTAGCAATGACCTCCCGACATGTTACCGCAGGACTGAATTAATTTCTTGCAAAATGATGGGGTAATATTGTTCCATTCGTTTTTCAATAATTTCCAGAGTTCATCTTGGTTCTTTGGATTTCTCCTTCGCGCCCCATCTCTCCAATAATCTTCCAAACGTTTTCTATAGGGTTGAGATCGGGACTTTGAGGTGGTCAGTCCATGAGATCAATCCCTTTATCAGTCAAAAAATCTTTGACTCTCTTCGCAGTGTGGCAGGGAGTGTTGTCCTGCACGAAGATTGGAGGTTGAACTGACGAGGATCGGAGATGTTGAAGGGTATGCTGTCTAAGAATCTGCTTGTAGATTTCAGCGTTGACAGTCCCTTGTAGGCGAATAAGTGGATCAGGATCAGCAGCAGAGATCACTTCCCATACCATTACACTGCCTCCTCCATATTTCACTGTCTTCTTCACACATGCACGAGATAACTTTTCGCCACATCTTCGTCGGACGTACATCCTGCCATCGGAACCAATCACATTAAACTTCGATTCATCGCTAAAATCAACCTGCGCCCACTCTTCTTCTGTCCAAACAACATGTTCGTGAGCGTAACGAAGACGGGCTCTTTGATTCTTCTTGGAGATCAGAGGTTTCTTTGCGGGTGTCCAAGCAAACAACCCAGAACCTCGTAACCTCCGGGAAGCTGTTTTGCGGGATACGTTGACATCGGAGGTGGAGCTGAACTCGCGGGATATCTTGGCAACACTCTTAAACCTATCCTTCAATGACATTCTAACCATAATACGATCCTGTCTTGGTGACGTTTTACGAGGTCTACCTGGTTTGAGTTTATCAAATGTCAATCCTGATGACTTGAAACGAGCTACATTTCCTTGCACAACACTTCTAGACCTCCCTACAGTAGTTGCTATCACAGAATTTGACTTGCCCTCTTGGTGAAGGCACAAAATCCTTTGTTTTTCATCACAAGTGACCGGTCATCGCTCACAAGCCGCCATGTCGACAGTTGAATGTTCTATTAATGTATGATCATAAGAAGTAACTGTTAGCCCATTAACAGTCTCCTAAACACAAATACCTCGGTTGGTAGTTCATTTTTTCTAAGTGACCCTTAACCTTTGGCCGCTGCAATTTGGAAGATAGTTTGTTTATTTCCTCATAACTTACGAAATATTTATTCCATTTACTTGAAATTTTCACTAAATATATATTTTATATATATCTAAATACGTATGTGTATAATATATAGTCTCAACGTTTTGTTGAACTTTTATAATAAGTATTTAAATACACTTATTCTTACTGATCCTTATATTATGGCCGCTAGTGTATCTACTTGCCTCTAATCTATAATCTATACCAAGGTGGTACCATCTAGTTCAAGGTGTGGATTATCTCGTCAAGTCAAGATTTAAACTGTTTGACTGACGAACTGTTCGCCACTTCTGGCGGTAGATGGTCTCATGTTCCGCAGATTTTGTACGAGAAGAAGTTGCCACAAATGCTAGTATGGAATTGCGCTAATTCCAGTTTGTAACCGCGGTTACGTGTAGCATTTGCGTTCAACGAGAACAATCTCCTGTGATATACGACTTCTTTTGCTTTTACGGCATCATTCCCACTCACGTCAGAAGCCATTGTTAAAATTTGTGTCCTCTGATCTCAGTCATCCCTCTGGCATTATAACGCGTCTCGGGCGCATGATAAAAAAGCTCCCTCAGACCTTTTTTTCGTATAAAAACATAGTGAGAGAGGGTGGGCGCTGTAGTGGCCATGTAACCTAATTTTGCCACTATTACTTTCTGTATAATAAATTGACGCTATTAATATTGACAATGCTTTGGGATCATTTGAGACGACCTAGGTGGGAGGATGAAATGCACTCCGGCATTTTGCTGTGAAAGCGGGGGTGTGAAGTGGGTGACAGAGGAATTTCAAGGTGAGTATGTTTTGTTGCATACGTTCAAATATTGCACTATAGAGTTCTAGATAAAAAGATGCTGGGGTGTTTTGAGTGTTGAACAAAGGTGTTGGTTTCCTCTCACTTATTTTCTACACGAGGGATTCAATTTTAAGGGCACAGGCATACTTTTCACCGCTTCAGAATGCCATATTTTATCATATCAGAAGGTAATTAATCCTTTCTACATCAAAATGTAAACCCTTTTACCATGTCAGAATGTCATCCTTTCACCACGTCAGAATGTCATGCTTTTTACGATGTCAGAATGTCATCCTTTTCACCACGTCAGGAAGTCATTCTTTTCACCGTAAGAAGTCATATTCACAAAATAAGGATATCATCCTTTTCACCACGTCAGAATGTCATCCTATTTTTACCACGTGGGAATGTCATAATTTTTTCTTCATGTCAGAATGTCATCCTTTTCCACACGTCAGACTGTCTTCCTTTTTACAAAATCAGAATGTTGTCTTTTCACCACGTCAGAATGTAACCGTTTTCACCTGGTCAGAATGTCATAATTTTCATTATGTTAGAATGTCATCATTTTCACCACGACATAATATTTTACTTTTCACTACGTCAAAATGTCATCCTTTTCACCAAATCAGAGAAATATCATTTTCACCACGTCAGAATACCATTCTTTTGTATTTACCATCCAAGTCCCAAGAGTGGGTCGGCTTCCACGACGTATCCCCTCTGTTTGAAGTCAGCGGGGCTCTGCTAGGCGCTGCGTCTGGTGGCAATACACCACTCGGTACGGGAGATTATGCGACGTGCCCGGTTCGGAGACCGGATCGTGATCTATAGCGACTCACAAAGCGCCCTGAGTGCTCTCGGGGCATTGGAATCTCCGCATCCCCTGGTTCGCGAAATCCGTGACGCCACGGTTTTGGCGAGCCGGGCAGATGTCGAGATTATCTTCTGCTGGGTTCCTGGGCATGTAGGAATTGCGGGGAATGAGCGTGCCAAAGAGTCCGCGAGGACTCTGCGACCGGACCAGCGTTTCGCTCTTCCTCACACCGACTACATGGCAGGAATACGGGCAGCTCTTCGGACTGCTTGGCAAATAAGATGGGGGACGGTCGAAGGGAACTTACAGTTGCGTGTCATTGCGCTGCGACTGTTCCCATGGACCTATCCCCCAATGCCGCGACGGCTTCAGGTTGCTTTCTGTCGTCTCCGAATCGGACACACTCGTGTGACGCATCGCTATTTGATGGAGCGCTCGCATGCGCCTTATTGCGACGACTGCGTTGTCCCCTAGACTGTTCGGCACATTCTTGTCGAATGTCCCATTCTGGGTGACCTTTGCGCACGTTACTTGTCCCGGTACCGGGATGGGCGGGGTCACTACCGCCTGTCCTTTGTACTTAGGACGAGTACGTGCAAATGGACTGGTGGACTTTTTGACTTTGGGGGGAAGGCCGGCCTTCTCCCTTTCATTTAACTAGGTTTAGTTGTTGTTTTTGTTATTGTTTTGTTATTGCTTCCTAATTATTTCTTTTTATTGTTGTTTTCTGTGCAATTTTTTGTTTACGGCGACTTATGCCTAAGTGGGCAGTCGCCAGATAGCCCCTTAAAAAAAAAAATATTTACCACTTGGAAATGTCGTCCTTTTTTCTTTACGTCAGAATGTCATAGTTTTTTTCCCAAGTCAGTTATAACATCTTTTCCAACACGGCAGAATGTCATCCTTTTCACCACGTCAGAATGTCCTCATCTTCACAAAATAGGGATATCATCCTTTGCATCACGTCAGAATGTCATCCTTTTCCAACGCGCCAGAATGTAATCCTTTTAACCACGTCTGAATGTCCTTTTCACTACTTCAAAGTGTCATTATTTTCACCAAATCAGAATGTAGTCTTTTTCACCACGTCAGAATGTCACCCCTTTCAACTGGTCAGAATGTCATCCTTTTCACCATGTCAGAATGTCACCATTTTCACCACGACATAATATCTTAATTTTCACCACGTCAGAATGTCATCCTTTTTTTCACCACGTCAGAATGTCATCCTTTTTTTCATCACGTCAGAATTGCATCTTTTTCACCACGTAAGAATTTCATCCTTTTCACCACTTCAAAATGTCATTCTTTTCACCACGTCTGGATGTCGTCCATTTCACCACTTAAAATATCCCCCTTTTACCACGTCTGAATGCCATCCTATTCACCACGTCTGGATGTCCATTTCATCACTTCAGGATGTCATCCTTTTCACTATTTTAGAATGTTACCCTTTTCACCACTTCAGAATGTCATCCTTTTCTACACTTCCGAATGTCATCCTATTCACCACGTCAGAATATCTTTTTTACACATCTGAATATCACCCTTGTCATCCTTTCACCACGTGGGAATGTCATCCTTTCTTTTCACCACGTCAGAAAAGCTTTCCAAGACTCATTCCAAGCGTCCATTCCTAATAATAACACTGAATGGAAGATTAATTAATGTGTGATGTCTTGTAGATTATTTACAATCTGGAGAATTGCATTTGTAGATAAATTTGTCCGTAAAAAGGAAACTAAGTCCGGACAAGGGCCTATGTCGTGGGATGCTGCGCCCCCGATGTCTTTAATCTTACGAACGCGACACGCATTGGCGGAGGTGGGCGGATCTGTCCTGGACCCCAACCAGTCAAACTGGTTAAATCGCGTCGTGTGAGAACCGAGAGGGTACAATTCAATGTAATGTGTGTATAGAAAGAGCAGAGAGGGATCACGGGAGATCTGGTACTCGTAGAGGAAAATGGTTCTGAAAAAAAATAAGAGGGGGATAGAGAGAGTAAACAGGTCCGTGGCTATACACCGATGCGAGGTGTTGTTATGCTTGTGTGAAATGGGTGTTCGACATGACTGGAGTGGCAGGAGGCAGGGTGGGCGGAGAGTGAGGCTAGCATTCATGGAAACGTGCCATTCGCGCTACTGGTACATTTATGTGTGAATAGGTGTTGGCTCGGGGTAGTCTCGTGCTGCAGGCTGCCTTCGTTCCTCCGCACCGTTTTGTCTAGTGTGAATGTGTATGTATGTGTGGGGGTCTCTTGCCACTTTCTCCACTTGTCGCGTTAAACTGTGAGCGTAAGAGTTTGGTGGCGTTAGTTTGTTGTTTTCATGTAGTGTAGCCATGCTAGTGTGCATGGGGGAGTGGCAGGCGTGCTTCAGAGTAGAGTTGTGAATGCGCCGTGCTTCCCTCTGCCATGCGGATGCTCGCCTAACATCCTCTGTGCGCACCGCCAGGAAAAGGAAAGGCGAACGCATCGAGCGTCATTTGCAATGCGGATCACCTCGCGCCACGAGCGATTCTGGTCTAGCTGCACGCATTGTAGGATGCAGGCACGTAGGGCGTAGTGCTGCGTTGTCTTGGGCCTCTGTCGTAGTGGTTGTTGTATAGTGCAATGTTTGCTTGTGTGTTGATGGAGTATGTAAAGTGTTTGATGGGAAAAGACCACATCTGGGGGCGTGGTCCCCCCGCGAAGCTAATAGAATGCGGGAAAGGCCGGGCCAATGTGCTCACAGCGATATCGCTGTAAGGCGCCGGCCAAATACCTTCCCACATCATTGGTGGTGTGAGAAAGTAGTGTGGGAGGATGAGCGTTCAGGTCCCCCATAAAGAAGAGAGGGAGGTTGTGGTTGAATAGAGCCCGGAGTGGGACATCTATGTTTAGTTGTTCGCAAGGGGGTCTGTAGTGAATCGCCGAAAGGTTGGGGCAGGAACTCGTTTGTATTTTTCAGGTTAGAAAGGAATCGTCTTGTGTGTTTATGACGGAGTGGTGTATTGACCGCTTAACTAGGATTGTCGATTCTAGATATGGTAGAGGGTACATAAAATGAATGGTATATATAATGTGGGACAGGGAGGGATGGGGGCGGTAGACAATGTCTTTAAAACAGGGATATTACAGATGCTTACTATGTGTGAGACAAACATGAAAGGGAATGAAGATTTGTGTGGGGTGGAGTGCGATTAGGTTAGTAAGATTTAAGAGGCCGTGGCAGTGCTTTTGATTGAGGAGAGGCATGATGTAATAGTCTGGTAGAAATGTATGAGCTCGAGAATAATACGGGTGAAGTTGATATTTGCAAGGGTGAAACTGTGCGTGATTGTAGTGATGAACTCTGAAATGATAGACGTGAAGTGGAGAAAGAGGTTCTGGAATGACTTGGGATGAGTAATGGGTGGAATTGGGAATGGGTATCGGCTAATGGCTGTTAGAGATGCGAATGGACGAATAGGTGAGAGAATGAGAGAGGATAACCGGAGTGTTTGATACAGGAATGAAAATGGAGGGAGAGGTGGGTAGGGTTCTGTGATAAAAGAAATTTATGTGTAGCAAACACATTCTTTTAGCACAAGGATCTATGCCTAATAAAACAAAGTCAATAGACTTAGGTTTCAAATTTCGTTAGAATTGGCCGAATAGTTACGGTTATTGCAAAATAATTCCCGGACTAACCTTGGTAGGACATTGACAATTATATCATTCGAAAGAGAATGTAAAACAACATAAGGATTTCAAATTTCGTTAAAATCGACCCAAGAGTTGCGATGTTATAGCCAAAAAACTCACTGAAAAGTAAAATGGTTACCGTCCGATCTTATTTGATGTGAGAGGTATGGCCATCTGTTGTGCGTCTAAGGTTAAATTGCTTTGTGCATGGATTTGAGAAGAAGTGAGGGAAGTGGAAAGTAAGGTGGACTTCGAAGTGAAAAGTTATAAAGGGTCTTTCAACAAAGACGCTCGAGCTTTGTCAGGCGATAGCGGCCATGTTGTTAAAAAGATATCTGGCAACCTCACTGTGAACTGTTTAGTAGTACTTGGCAAGTCACGATGGGAAGTTATAGCGTTGAATAGCTTGTACAAATCATCAAATGCTATTATCAAAATCAGTGCTCCGTTCAACAAACGTTCCGCGCATTACGTGATTTCTATCCTCGCCACAATCGTCCTGCCGAGTCCACTGTTCGACGCTCGGTGGCCAAATTCGAGGCAAAAGAGTCGATCAACAATCAACCAACACCCGGACGTCGCCAAAACGCAAGGTCTGCGGAAAACATCGCTGCCGTAAATGAGAGTGTACGGGAAAATCCGAGGCAGTCAATTTCTCGTCGTTCACAAGAACTTGGCCTTTTTGCGACTTCAGTTTGGCGAATTATGCGTAGGGACTTGGGTCTGCACCAGTACAAAATCTAACTTACCCAGGAACTTAAGGTAAACGACCATAGACAGCGCCGTGTGTTCGCTGATTGGGCTCTAGAACAGTTGGAAGTTACCCCAAATTTCCCCCCCAAAATCATCTTCAGCGATAAGGCCCCTTTTTGGATGAATGGATTTGTGAACAAACAAAATTGTCGGATTTGGGACGAAAACAATCCACATGAGATACACCAGCACCAATTGCATCCCAACAAAGTCACTGTTTGGTGCGGATTTTCGTCTAACGGAATCATCGCGTCCGTATTTTTTTGAGAACGAAGATGGGATTGCCATAACCGTCAACGACGAGACCTACAGATCGCTGATAAACAACTTCTTGTGGCCTCAACTGGATTATATGCCTGATATAGATACTGACGACATGTGGTTCCAACAGGACGGCGCTACGTGCCACACTGCCCACGCCACGATAGACATTTTGCACCAGCGATTTCAGGGCAGGCTCATCTCACGCGGCGGCGGCGACGTCAACTGGCCACCGAGATCATGTGATTTAACGCCATTAGACTAGTTCCTTTGGGGCCACCTTAAATCACAGATCTATGCGAATAATCCGCAAACAGTTGATGTCCTCAAAGTCAACATAATGAACACCATCCAGCGAATTCAGCCAGATTTATGCGACAAAGTCATCGAAAATTGGGCCTCCCGAATACGTTCCACCAAGCGAAGCCGCGGCGGACATTTGGACGACGTCATATTCAGACTTAATACCATAAAATGTACTTTCAAATTTAAAATAAATTGAGTGCAAATATCACACACAACTTGTTTTATTCATATTTCAAAATCGAGCGACCTTATTGAAAGACCCTTTAGAATAAGAGAGAAAGCGGAGAGTATCTATGAATGCTTGAGAGATAGAAGAGAGGAAATATGTAAGTGCGACCACAGAGGTAGAGCAAATGTGCAAAAAAATCGGAAAGTGGTTGTAGGTAATGCAAGTGTCTCTTATCTCTACCTTTTCCTCCGGGCCGCGATCCACTCACTTTGGTTTGTCGAAACAAACTTAGTTCTCCCAATAATTACAACCCTCCCCTTAAATTGGGGTTGCCTCGCCGTTCTGAGGCTCCTTTTATAACGGCCGTACCGGGTGCCTCTCGCACGGCATCCGTTAGTGAAGGTTCCTCCGGCCCCCGTACTATTTCGACCGTGGTCTCTCACTGTTGAGTGATGACAGTAATTGATAAATGGAACTGTCATGGGATTCTTTCCAAATGGGAGGAATTCTTCTCTTTAGTATCTGAAATAACACCTGTTATTTGCTTGCAGAAAACCAAACTTGGGAACCGCCCTTTCCCAAAGTTTCCTGATTTTACCGTTTTTAACTCTCTACCACCTCCTGGTGGGGTGGCCAATGGTGATGTTTCGCTCCTGGAGAGCACTAACCACTTTTGCACGCCTTCAGCTCGTGTTCATTTTACGGATAGATTTTATACTTTTTGTTTGATTTATATTCCTTAGACTTCCCCTTCAAGGGATGTTTTTAGATCTTTTATCTTAGCTTCCTAAATTTACTATTTCAAGGTCGTCTTTTTCACTCTCTTTTATCCATAATCATTTTAGCATTCTTAACTGGTAATATTACGTACGTCCTGACACATTCAAACTGATTCTTTCAGTTGTGCATCGATTTATTAGCCCCGCCGGCTCTATTCTGATTTCAAGGTGTCTGTTTTAGATGACCTGCATGTCAGCAACCACTTCCCCTTTGTTTTAAAACAAACAACTCTTTCCCCGTCCCTTCCATACTCCCCATCCCCCCGATGGAATTTTGTAAGGACGGCTGGTCAAAGTTCCATGATGCTTCCTTCACTAGTAAAAAAATTGGAGATTTTGTAAATATTGATGCAGCTATATGAAAATTACTTTTCCTGTTTAGTGCTTGAGGCTGCAGAGTCCGCAATTCCTCGTACTCGCCGCCTATGACAAGTCTCCATCCGTACATCGGCCTTTGGGACTTCGTGTAGCCGAACACGTTTTGTATTTAGGTGCTCGCAACTCAGTCCTGTCCTTTTCGTTCCCGCCCGTTCACGGATGGAGATTCCCCTTGTCACTTATTTGCATGGCTTCCTTTGGCACGCAGAAGTCTCTGGTTTACCCGCGTATGACAACTGTTATTTGCATTGAACATGCGACATCACACACTTCATGTAATCTCCTGTTTAGTGCTTGAGGCTGCAGAGTCCGCAATTCCTCGTACTCGCCGCCTATGACAAGTCTCCATCCGTACATCGGCCTTTGGGACTTCGTGTAGCCGAACACGTTTTGTATTTAGGTGCTCGCAACTCAGTCCTGTCCTTTTCGTTCCCGCCCGTTCACGGATGGAGATTCCCCTTGTCACTTATTTGCATGGCTTCCTTTGGCACGCAGAAGTCTCTGGTTTACCCGCGTATGACAACTGTTATTTGCATTGAACATGCGACATCACACACTTCATGTAATCTCTTCACAGACCGTTCAAAAACGGACGATGGTGTGTGGTCTGCTGTAGTCTCACTGGGGTCTGTAGTGTCTGAGTCTTTGCCGTGGGCAGCTTCCATTTTTACAGCCGAGCTTTATGTAGCTTTATTAGTCTTACACCTTTTATCCACCTTGCATTTTACAGCCTTTGCAGTGTTTATTGATTCGACCAGCGTATTATATGCCTTTCGCTCTCTAACGTTTGACCATCCACTTGTCTCCAAAATACATTCCTGGTTGGTCAAGAATTCTTCCAGATATAAAGTAGAGTTTTGCTAACTTCTTTAGTCATGTCGGAGTCCAGGGTAACGAGCAGGCCAATAAGGCGGCTTGAGTTGCGGTTACTTTGACACCGACTCGCTACAGTTTACCTTATCGTGACTTTTTCCTCATATTAAGGACTATATTCGGTCACTCTGGCAGTCAGAATGGGATGGCTGCATCGATAACAAGCTGTATTCCGTTAAGCCTTCGGTTTTACCTTGGGCTATCAATTATCAACCTCGTCGGAGCTCTGAGGTAGCCCTTTGTCACCTGCGAATCGACCATACACGTCCCACACATGGACATTTAATGAGTAGCGATGGGCCCCACAACGCCCCTATATGACCCCTCTATTCATTTCCTATATCAATACGTCATCTATTAGTCGATTGCCAGCCCCTATCTGGCCTGCGTCTGGAATGTCCCCATCTATTTTATTGACCAAGAGCCCCCTTTCTAATCTGTTTATCGCTTTTATTTTAACCTTGCCACTTTTTGCAATTTAGGGCCGCGTACATTTTTATGACATACAGATCCATAGTCTTTATAGGTTTTAGTGGCGTATACTCTACTCCAAATAATAATAATAATCATAATAAAAATCATCATAATAATCCTAATAATAATCATAATAAGCCTAATTATAATCATAATAATCCTAATAATAATCATAATAATGATAATAGTAATAATAATCGTAATCGTAATAATAATATCCAAGAAACATTTCTGTTCGTGGCGGAAGATATAAAAAGTCATAATTGATTTCGCCAAGGCCCGGGGATGCCGAAGCACATTGAGAAACGATAGCACTATTTAAAATTTTAAATAAATTATATTATAAATAAAATTGGGAGATGTTAGAGATTTCAGGGAGCGAGACTTCGAATAGCCTTAAGGGTTAAAAAATCCTCTGGATACCTGGACATGCTACTTACACTATAAAAACGATCGGTCAAGGTTGTAACTATTATCATATGGCCAGACCTGACACCAAAACTTACACGCAGTGAATGAATAGCTTCTTTTTAAACAGCCCATCTGGCGACTGCCTACTCGGGTCAAATTCGCCGTAATCACGCTAGAATAGATTAAAAAACAAAACAACCCAAAACATGCAAAAACCAAATAACAAAAATAAAAAAATTCAAAAAAGTAAGAACAGGGAGGAAGCACGATCCGGCGTCAATGGGAGGCCCACCTCCTACCAGCGCATGAACATGTTACCTACGAGGGGCGGTCAATAAGTTTTGCAATTCGGATATAAGGAAAAATGTTTTATTATTTTTCAATATAACTACCCTCGACTTCAATGCACTTGCGCCACTTGTCCCTGAGGCTTCGAATTCCCGACAACCAAAAATCTCCCGACTGCTGTTCAATCCACTGCTGGACGGGGAGTTGGACATCTTCATCGTCCCCAAACCGGCATCCACGCAGTGCAGCCTTGAACTGGCGGAATAAAAAATAGTCGCTAGGGGCCAGATCTGGACTGTAAGGGGGATGGTTGAGCTCCTCGATTCCGCACTCGCGCAGGGCAACTTGTGCAACTCTGGCCTTGTGGACAGGGGCATTGTCGTGGAGGAGCAGGACACCGCGTGTCAACTTGCCGCGCCGCTTCTGACGGATGCACTTCTTCAACCCAGCCAGTTCATAGGCGTAATATTGGCCTGTGATGGTCCTTCCACGAGGCGCATAGTCTACTATTAACACTCCCTCAGAATCCCAGAAGATGGTGGCCATGGTCTTCCTGGCTGAGGGTTGGGTCCAGAACTTGATGGGGGTCGGAGAGCCCCTGTGCTTCTAGGCCATGCTTTCGAGCTTGGTCTCGGGATCCCAGTGATGGACCCACGTTTCATCACCTGTCACTATGCGGGACTCGAATCCCGCCGGGTCTTGGTTGTACAGGACCAGTAGCTCCTCTGAACTTTGACGACGTTGAAGTCGATCATGGGGCGTGAGGTTTCTAGAGACCCAACGGGCAGACCTTGGTCATGGCCAAATTGTCGTGGATGATGTTGATAACACTTTCATGTGATATTCCAAGTTCTCGCTCGATTTCTTCGACCTTCATCCGTCGATTTTCGAGGATCATCCTCTCCACACAGGCCACATTGTCCTCGTTAGTCACGTCTGACGGACGTCCTGGACGGGGGTCATCTTCAAGGGACTCACGACCATGGCGGAACTTCCTATTCCAGCGAGCAATGGTTGCATAGGAAGGGGTGGTGTCGGTGTACACTGCAACCATGCGTTCATGGATCTCTTTTGCATTCTTGCCTTCCTTGGTCAAAAATTTGATCACTGCGCGGTGCTGAAAAATTTGTGACTGACGATCTGCGATCAGCTACTACTTCTTAAATATACGAGGCAGGAGCGTGCGGCTGCAGGTCCTGACTTGTCATAACTTGTCTTAACGCCCCCACAAACAGCCATCCCCCTTCCTCTGTTTTGCCCTACCGATTCGCAAAACTTATTGACCGCCCCTCGTACAACAAAACGGAGTTAAATGAAATGGAGGAGGCCAGGATCTAACAAAAAGTCAAATAGTCCACAAATCTGTAACCGAAACCGTTCTAAGTACAACGGACAAGCAGTAGCGACTACGCTCGTCCCGATACGGGGACGGATAACGTGTGCAAAGAACACCCAGATTTGGACATTCAACAAGAAAGTGCCAAACATCTAGGAGACAACGCAGTCCTCGCAATAAAGTGAGGGCGAGCGCTCCATCAAATGATGGTGCGTTTCGCGAGTGTGCCTATTTCGAAGATGACAGAGCGACCTAAAGCCATCGCGGCATTGGGGGGTAGGTCCATGCGAACAGTCACCGTGCAATGGCACGCAACTTTAAGTTCACCTCGGCCGTCTCCTATCTTCTTTTACAAAGGGCCAGGAGGGCTGTCCTGATTCTTGCCATATAGTCGGTATGCTTCCAAAATACAAAACACAATACTCTAGGCGTTGTGGAAGCTTTGGGAGCAGAGGCGTGGTGATAAATAGTCAAAGGTCGTAAACTTCTTGTGGCATCCTGGGCAGAACCAGAGGCGCCACCGGTCCGAAAGCTACACGAAGCTTTCAAAAGAGTTTCCTAGCCCTAAAGTGAAAGGGCTTAGGGTATGACTAGCATCTCTCGGTGGCATAGGCCCAACGAGATTGGCTACAGGTGTAGTGGGAGCCATTGGCAACTGAGGGAGACGCCGGGATAGCGCGTGCAGGCGCCTAATGCACTGTGCACGGTGCAAAGCGAGTTGAATCTCCCCAGCATCGACAAGTAGGCTATTAAGGGGAAAAGTGCGGAAGGCACCGGTCGCAAAGCGGAGACAGATGCAGTGAATTGAGTCCACTTTCCCCAATACACCCTCGACTGCGGATTCATATAACTCGCATGCATCCGCAGTTAAGCTTCGAACGAACAAAGGATATATAGAAAAGTAAGGCAGTAGCCCTATCAGCAACCCAGGTGCTGAACGTCACGGACGAAGAATGTTCATGACGCGTGTATAAGAGACCCTAAGGCTGCAAATATCAGCTTTCCAGCTCAGGCGTCGATCGAAAAAATACCAAGGAAACGGTATAAATCCACTATTTCGAGGCAAACCACGTTTAAGAATAGGTCTGGGTCGGACTGCCGTGGATGGCGGAAGAAATGCACCACCTTAGTCTTGGCCAAGGAAAACTGAAACCTGTGCGATTCGGCATATGAAAATATGCAGTTCAATGCTTGTTGGAGTCGACGTGCCAGACTTGTCATCAGTACCGCACCAAAAGCGATCGAAAGGTCGTCCATGTAGATAGTAGCGAGAACATCTTCCGGCAGCACCGAGGTGATACCATTGATGTTCAGGTCAAACTGGGTGACAATGAAGACCCTTACTTGCATGTAAATTTCTTCCTGCTCAATTGGGCCAGATCTTGCAAAAACTCTTGCAAAAACTCAGATATAACGATTAGGAGGCGACCCTCGCCTCGATCGTGTAGCGAGTCTCCACAATACCGTATCACCATGCAGTAACATAAGCCTTCTTCAGATATTAAAACACCGTGGGGTGGTGCTGTCTATGAATAAAGGCCTGGCAGACGGCAATTTTCAGTTGGAGCAGAGCATCAGACGTGGAGTGGAACGTACGGAAGCCGCAGTGTGCGGAAGACAGGCGGTCTCCGCTTTCCAGGAAAAACGCTAATCTAACCTTTACAAATTTCTCCATCAATTTGCACACGCAGGAAGTTAAAGATATTGAGCGGAAATCACCCGGGGTAGAGTGATTTCTCCCCGGCTTTCGAAAAGCGAGAACACTAACCATTCACCAGGAGTTTGGGAGGATACTCTCTGTCCAGATCCTGTTGAACAAATCGAACAGAAAGGCCATGGCTCGCTCAACTAGTTGACGAAACATGCCATACGGGACAGCGTCCGCACAAGGGGCGGTGACCGCGCACGAAGCGAGAGTGGAACGCAACGCACTCAATGTAAACATTTCCTTGGAGGGTTATCTGCCTCTGGAGGTAATGTTCAGACGCCAGAAGGGCTACCACAATGGAAAAAATGTCTAAGATCTAACTGCGTCTTAGATTTACCTCCCCGTAAGGGGCACGGCGATTTTTCCTTCCTGTCCGGTGCTCAGCGCCCCATCCGGCCCCAGCTTTGCCTCTTCTCCTTCTTTCTGACTCAATGTCTTCTTACCCTGCTTCCTCACTTTCCATACAACCTCTCCCACAACTTTCTTTGTGCGGCCTCTAATTTCACAGGGTAGACGCCAACCAGCTGCTTCTCACCGAGCCAACCGATATCGGGGCTGAATTGGGAGGGAACAACGCCCCCTCACTCTGAGCTCCGGTTTGGGGGGGGATAGGTTTTTAACAACCTGCTTCATCCCCACCCTCCTCACATACCCTTTGTCTATCCCCTCACAGCCTATAAATTTTACGTCCAGCTTTAAGGTGGAGCCGCCATGCCGAAGGGCTGCCTGGCCACAGGGCGGGAGATATGGTCCTAAAAGGCGGCAGTCGGCTTTTACCGGCCCCATGTTCACCCCTTGCAGAGCTGGTTACTGCGTGGGGGGATTAGTGTTTGCGCCCCGTCTCACTAATAGGGTCACAATGAACATGAATGAAAATAAAAAAAATATTAAAAAATCTCCCCCTTCACCAGCCACGGAGCCATCTTCGGGCAGCTCCAAGGAATAAATGGAGGCTTCCCCCCCTATACTTTATCAGGAAACCTTCCAAATTTCTTCTATCAGAGAGAAAGCTTACACGTCTCCTAAGCCAACAGCTTCCGGGGACTCGCACATTACACGCTTCTCTGGAGGCGTCATTAGGCGCCTCCCTCTCTCCAGCGGCAGTCCCTCCTTTTCTTTCCCTGCCAAGAAAGCAGCAGGAGCGACGCGATAGGGCCAACGCTCTTAGAGAGTCAGGGGATGGCAGGGTCAGTTTGCACGTTGACTCTAATAACCTGCAGTCGTGCATTATAACCTTACGGGGAAGGCGGCATGCCTCCCCCCTCCTCTCTTTCCCGATGGAAGCCGGTTCGCTGGCCCAAGACGAGACTACCAAAGGTACTTTGAATGAGTTCCTTGATGACTCGGGGGGAGGGGGCACATGGAAGCCCAACTGTGATGGACATGGTCTCTGATGTAACCCAGCACCATTTTTTTTTTTTAATTTTATAGAGCCCATGTGGCAACTGCCCGCTTGGGCATAAGTCGCCGAAAAACACGACAGCCTAGAACTAGGCTACTTTTAAAAAAAATATGAAAACTTAACAATCGATATAAATTGGAAAAACTTAACAATCAGGAAGCAATCTCCGGCAGCGGGGGAAGGTCACCCTCACCCCAATGCAGGAGAGTGCAACCTACAAAACAACAATGACAAATGAATAACAAAAAGAACCTTAAATAAAGGGGAGAAGCCCGGCCTCCCCCCAAAAGCCAATAGGTCAATGTGCACGAACTCGTCCCGAGCACAAGGGACAGTCGGTAGCGACCCCGCCCATCTCGGTACCGGGACAGGTAACGTGCGCGAAGATCACCCAGACTGGGACATTTGATAAAAATGTGGCGAACAGTCTAGGGAACGAAGCAGTCGTCGCAATAGGGCGCTGGCAAGCGCTCCATCAGATAGCGACGCGTCACACGAGTATGTCAGATTCGGAGACGACAGAAAGCGACCTAAAGCCGTCGCGGCATTGGGGGATAGGTCCATGGGAACAGTCGCGGCGCAATGGCACGAAACTTTAAGTTCCCTTCGACCGTCTCCCATCTTCTTTGCCAAGCAGTCCGAAGAGCTGCCCGTATTCCTGCCATGTAGTCGGTGTGAGGAAGAGCGAAACACTAGTCCGGTTGCAGAGTCCTCGCGGACTCTTTGGCACCCTCATCGGCGCGCTCATTCCCCGCAATTCCTACATGTCCAGGAACCCAGCAGAAGATAATCTTGACATCTGCCCGGCTCGCCAAAACCGTGGCGTCACGGATATTGCGAACCAGGGGATGCGGAACTTCCAATGCGCCGAGAGCACTCAGGGCGCTTTGTGAGTCGCTATAGATCACAATCCAGTCTCCGAACCGGGCACGTCGCGTAATCTCCCGTAGCGAGTGGTGTATTACCACCAGCTTGTCCGTGAAGTCAAACGCAGTGCCTGGTAGAGCCCTGTTAACTTCAAACAAAGGGGATACGGCGTGGAAGCCGACCCCCTCTTGGGACTTGGAGCCATCCGTATACACTGGCATGGTTCCAGCGTGACACGATGTGTGCTCCAAAAAAGTCGAACGCAATACTCACGGTGCCGTACAAGCTTTGGGAGCAGAGGCGTGGCGACAAATAGCCAAATGTGGTACCCTCCAGGGTGGCGTCCTGGGCAGAACCAGGGGCGCCACCGGCCCGAGAGCTATATCTACCTCTCGAAGGAGTTTCCTGGCCCTAAACCCAAAGGGCTTAGGGTATGACTGGCGTCTCTTGGCGGCATAGACACCATCGAGCTCAGCTGCGGATGCAGTGAGAGCTGTTGGCGACTGAGGGATGCGTCGGGTTCGCGCGTACAGGCGAGTGATGCACTGCACGCGGCGCAGAGCGAGTGGCACCTCCCCAGCATCGACCAACAGGCTCTCAATGGGGGAAGTGCGGAAGGCACCGGTCGCAAGGCGGAGGCCGGTGTGGTGGATCGAATCCACCTTCCGCAATAAACGCTCGGCTGCGGATGCATAAAACTCGCATCCGTAGTCGAGCTTCGAACGAACAAAGGATCGATAAAAAAGTAGGGCAGTAGCCCTATCAGTGCCCCAAGCACTGAACGTCACGGAACGGAGAATATCCATGGCGCGGGTATAAGATACACTAAGGCTGCGAATATGAGCCTCCCAGGTGAGGCGTCGGTCGAATACAAGACCAAGGAAACGGCGCAACTCAACCACATCCAGGCGCACCCCATTAAGAAACAAAACTGGGTCAGGGTGAAGCCGTGGTTGGTGGCAGAAGTGCACCACCTTAGTCTTGGCCAAAGAAAACCGAAACCTGTGCGCTTCGGCATAGCGAGAGACACGGTTCAATGCCTGTTGGAGTCGACGCCCCAGAGTCGCATCTGGGCTACGCCAAAAGAGATCGAAAGGTCGTCCACGTAGAGCGTAGCGAGAACATCTTCCGGCAGCACCGAGGTGATGCCGTTGATGCTCAGGGCAAAGAGTGTGACGCTTCCCTGCGGGACACCCTCTTCCTGCTCCTTTGGGCCGGAGAGGGCTCACCCCACCCGTACGCGGAATCGACGATCTCGCAAAAATTCAGATATAAACATTGGGAGGCGTCCCCTCGCCCCCATCGTGTGGAGAGTCTACATGATACAGTATCACCATGCGGTATCAGAGGCCTTCTCCAGATCGAAAAACACCGTGTCGTAGTGCTGTCTACGAGGGAAAGCCTCGCAGACGGCATTTTCCAGTCGGAGCAGAGCATCCGACGTGGAGTGGAACTTGCGGAAGCCGCACTGTGCAGAAGACAGATGGCCTCCGCTGTCCAGGAAAAAGGCTAATCTAACATTTACCAATTTCTCCATCAACTTGCACACGCAAGAGGTTAGAGAGATTGGGCGGAAACCGGTCGGAGTAGAGTGATCTCTTCCCGGTTTGCGAAAGGCGAGCACAGTAGCGATTCGCCACGAGTCTGGGAGAAGACCCTCCACCCAGATCCTGTTGAACAAATCTAAGAGAAAGGCCATGCCTCGCTCACCCAGGTGTCAAAGCATGGCGTACGGGACATCGTCCGGACCAAAGGATCGATAAAAAATGGGCGGTGTCCGCGCACGAAGCGAGAGCGGAGCGCAACTCACTCACAGTAAACTTGTCGTTGAAGGGTTCTCCGCCTCTGGAGGTAGAGTCTAGCCGGCGGCCTTCCGCGACATCACGACGTGCATTGAATGCTGGCGGAGCAGCATCCCGGCTAGAGAATGCGGAAAAAGCGGTCGCGAAGGATTCCGCCACGGACGCGGGGTCCGAGATTGCGGTCTTATTCTCCTGGAGAACGGGAGGGGGGGTCCTGCGAGAACTTGCCCCGAATCCTTTTGACTCGCTTCCACACTTCGGCTAATGGGGTCTTCCCGTTAAGTCAAGACACGTATGCCCGCCAAGAAGAGCGGCGGGCGTGCTTCAAAATATACCGGAACCTAGCCCTAGCCCGACGAAATTCAGCGACAGTGAAATCGTTCGGGCGGCGCTTATAGCGCATGTAGGCATAACGCTTCTGTTTGAGGGCTGTCTCACACTCGGCCGACCACCATGGGAGTGGGGCCGACCACCATGGGAGTGGTCGGCATGCAAAACGGCCAGACGTCCTAGGAATAGTAGTAAAGCCCACGGCGATGAGGTTGCCGGAGAAGAACTCAACAGACCTCATCTACCAAACTAAACTCCTCGACTGAGATAGAGAATTCAGTCATTTCCTGAAATGCAGGCCACCGCGCCCACGCCAAGCACCACCGAGGTGGTCTCTCAGGCGGCAGTTGCCCTGAAAATGATATTTGAATGGGAAAGTGATCACTACCATGGAGGTCATCGACCACCCCCCAATCAAAATCAGGCTGTGCATCCGAAGAGCACAAAGATAGGTCAAGGCAAGAAAATTAAGCGTTCTCGGACAGTGCTGCGTAAACTCATCCACGTTTAGGACACCCATCTCAAGCTCTTCGATCAGATCGGCAAGGACTTGTCCCCTGGGATTTATGGAGTAATCGTCCCAGAGAGGATGCCTGCCGTTCAGATCTCCAAGCAAGAGATAGGGCCTCGGCAACCGTGCCACGACGCGGCGGAAGTCCCCCTCGTCGAAGTCAGCTGACGGTGGAATGTACTCAGAAATGATAGTATACCTCCTATCCAGGTGCAGCTGCACAGCCAATGTCTGAAAGGAGGTATCTAAAGAGAAAGGAAGAACGGAGACATCATGCCGGGTGTAAACCGCGCATCCCCCAGCCCGGCCATCCCGCGGTGGTGGGGTCGCAAGACCCTTATACCCCGGGAGGGCGGGCAGGGGGCACGCGCCTAGCATGGTCTCCTGCAAAAAGATAGCTAACGGGACGAGACGAGCCTCCGCAGCTCCTCCCAGTTGGCCCGGATTCCACGGCAATTCCTTTGAATGAATATGCCCTCCAGGCCTAACTCGGAGGGGACGCGGGGGCCCTCCTCGAACTGAAGACCCTCACGGGAATGGCCGTAAGCTTCCCGGGGGCAGAAGCCCAGGCGCTGTCGCCTTCGAGGACTTATTGGGGGAGGTCGGGCTGGCCATGGGAGTCTTTTCCTCCCTCCGCCTCGAAACCTTAGGCGGGCGTTGCGGCCTCGGAGGCGGTGGGTCCTCTTTTCGAGGAACCACCGTCTCCGAGCCACCCGCTCCACCTCGGGGCGTGGGCGAAGGAACCGAAGCTCCTTTGTTGCTGTCCTCCTTTGGGGGGACAGCTTTAGGAACTCCCGAAGATGGCCTAGCGACCATCTTCAGGGGTGTTGCCTCCTGTGAGTCTAACGACTCGGTGGAGGCGTGTAGCCGTTTCGCCTACGGGAAACAGCCACGCTGGGGAAAGCCCTGGTTTAAGCCGGGGCTGGGGATGAACCCTATTTGCCGCCAGCTGTATCAGGGGAGCACCCGGGTTGGGTAGAGCGCGCAGAAGGGCTCCGAATGGGCGCGGAAACAACCGTGCTCGTTGGCCTGGATGGGCCAGGAGCAGAGAGTGCCTTTCTAACTATTGAGGCATATGACGTCCCAGGCAGAGCCGGGCGCGCAAGGACCAAGTCCTTAGGCTCGCGGAATGAGAGTCGATCCTGGGCCTGAACGGCCAGGATTTCTTTCTCAACGAGATATGCACCACATTGCTTCGAAGAAGCAGGGTGCGGCTCTCCGCAATTGACACACTTAGCCACACACGATTTGGATTTATCGTGTGCGACCTTGGAGCAATTTACACAGATTTCGGGTGACCCCGACTTTGCACGTCTACATGAGCGATTCGTATGGCCGAAGCGGTGACAGTAATAGCACCGCCGCGGCAGTGGCACCAATGCCTTCACGCGGTAGCGGTACCAACGGGCACGCATCGACTCAGGGAGCTTGTCACAGTAGAACGTGACGAAGAGTGTAGGGGTGGGTCTCGAGGCCCCTCCCTGTTTTCTTTTCACACGTTTGACCCTTACCGCCCCATGATCGGCCAGCTCTAGGGTGATGTCCTCAATGGAGTAGTCAACGAGTTCCCTCGCATAAACTACTCATTTCACAAAGTTCATGGTAGAGTGCGGCGTCACACTCACCGGGGTGCCATGAAGTGTCCGAAGAGCACTTATCTTGGCCGCCTCGGCGGGATTCGCCAGAAGGCTCCCGTCCGAGAAACGGGTCACCTTCGGCTCTCTACTAATTGCACTAGCTAATCCTTTCCTCTGATTGATCATGTTGCCCTTGGACAACATGGTGCGATCCGTGGAGCGAATAACGAGGATGCGCTTGAAGCCAGCGGCCTCGAAAACGCCAGGTAACCTCTGAATGAGGGGCCCCGGTGTTATCGAGGCTCCGCCCTGTGCACTTTTGGTCTTAGTCAGGGGCTCCACACACGGGGGGGTAGAGGGGCCGGATGTGCCGATCTTGGCTTGGTCGCCTACCAAAGTGGCAGCAGATCCATCCGTCCCCGCGGATGGAGAGGAGCCCCGAGTCTTCTTGGTCTTTTTCTATTTTGGAGAGGAGGGCGGAGAATGAACCCGCTTCTCACCTCCGCTGGCAGAAGTCCCCAGGCCAGATGGACCGGCCTCATCCAGGTCCTTCTCCGAAATGGAGAAGGTCCTGGTAGTCGTAGGGGCCCCTGTCGGAGATCCCTTCCCTTCTTGTACTGCCACGGAGGCCCCAGCCGTTTGAAGAGGACCTTGCATAGGGGCGGATTCGGGTTCGGTGTTTGGCGCCGAGCCCGGATTCCCCCCCATGGAACGCCCTACCGTCTGAGGCTGGGGTTCCTCAAGGACCATGTGTGTGTCACAGGAGAGGCCTCCAGTTGGCCATCCCCTCCCAAGAAATCGCAGGTCCCGTTGGCTGTATTGTCACTAGTCTTGTGTGGGGAGGCACAGGCCTTGACCCCGGCAAGGTTCAATATTCTTGCCAGCAGGTCTTTTGAGGGAAGCGTGACCCAGCACCAGACGGAAGGATCCTCCATGGGGTCGAATCCAGGGTCGTTGCCAAGCACAAACCCAGAGTCCGCCCCTATGCAAGATCCTCCTCAGACGGCTATGGTCCCCGAGGACTCACAAAGAGAGGAGGGACCTCCTCCCCGGCTGGTGCTTATGTAACAGCAAAGACCTTCTCCATTTCAGAGGGGGAATTTGCCAAGGCCTGTCCATCTGGCCTAGGGGCTCCTACAGGCAGAGGAGAGAAGCGGGTTCATTACCCGTCCCCCTCTCCTAAGAAGAAAAAGAATAGGATAAACTCGGGACGACTCTCACTCCGCGGGGACAGACGGCGCCGCTGCCGTTTCGGTATGCGACCAAGCCAATGAAGGCAAGTCCGGCCCCACAGATGCGACTCGGCCATTATTAGTGCGTTTAGGACACTTGATGGCACCCCGGTGAGTGTGACGCCGCACTCTACCATGAATTTTGTGAAAGTAGTAGTTTATTCGAGGGAACTCGTGGACTACTCCATTAGAGCTGGCCGACCAATGAGCGATCAGGGTCTAACGTGTGATGAGAAAACAGGAAGGGGCCTCGAGACCAACTACTCTTCGTCACATTCGAATTTTGACGAGCTACCCGACTCGGTGCCTGCCGGCTGGTATCGCTACCGCGTGAAGGCATTCGTGCCACTACAGCGGAGATGCTACTAGTGTCATCGCTACGGCCGCACGAATCGCTCTTGTAGATGTGCAAATTCGGGGTTACCCAAAGGCTGTGTAAGTTATTCTAAGGTCGCACACGATAAGTCCAAATCGTGTGTGACCAAGTGTGTCAATTGCTGAGAGCCGCACCCCGCTTCATCATCGGGCTCCCGATGATTCACAAGGAGAGGAGTGATCTCCTCCTCCGGCTGGTGCCCCTTTGACAGCCAGGACATTTTCCTTTTCAGAGAAGGATGTTGCAGAAGCCGGTCCATCTGGCCTAAAGGCTCTTTCTGGCGGAGGAGAGAAGCGGGTTTATTCCCCACCCTCCTCTCCTAAAAACAAAAGGACTCAGGGCTCCTCTCCCTCCGCGGGAGGCCCGAGGACGGACGGGTCCTCTGCCGTTTAAGTAAGCGACAAGCCGAAATCGACATGTCCGGCCCCAGTAGTCCCCCGGGGAGGACCTCCATTTTTTCTGTGGAACTGCCCGAGGGCGGCTCCGTCGATGGAACAGGGGAAGTTGGGGTTGTTTTTTTTTATTATTTGTTCATCATTGGGCATGGTGACCCTGTATTTTATACGGGATGCAATAGCCCATCACCCCTCGCAGTAGCCCGCCCTGCAAGGGGTGCGTGGCAGAGCCAGGTGCCGCCATTCAGGACCACCCCTCCCGCCTGGTGGCCTGGCGGCTCCACCTTGGACACGGCGTAGAAACAAATAGATTGTGAAATGAGAAGGAAAGGGGATGTGAGGAAGGTATGGGTGGGGAGGAAGCAGGTTGTTAAAACCCACCATCCCGAACCGGAGCTCAGGGGTTAGAGAACATTGTCCCCCCGCCCCTCTGTTCCGATCCGGGACGGTTGGATGAGAAGGTCAGCATCTACCCTGTGAAATTAGAGGCCGACCAGAGAAAGTTGTGAGAGGTGTTGTATGAAAAGCGACGAAGGAAGAAATACAGGCTGTCTGAAAGAAGGAGAAGAGGCTAAGCTGGGGTGCAGCCGGGAAGAGGGGAGCAACGCTAGGTATCTCTGTGTGAAAACGATGCTTCGAAGGTGTATAGGAAATACTTCTGGCCTTAGCGGTAGATGGGCAGTGAGATGCTACATGTGTGTTGGAACTCTAAAGTGACGGTTGGTTTCGTCCAGTCACGCAAAACATGAGAAAAAAATGCCATAGTTTGTGGTTGAGCCTCCCTCACGTACAGACTCAGTGTGTCTCTCAAAGCGAGGACCTCCTTTTCATATAAGGAGATTTGACAGGTTTTCGACGCTCCACTGGGCACCCCCACACGGTGTTTTGGCGCATTCAGGGCTATGGTAATCAGAACCCAATACACATAAGAAGTGGGGTGTCGACAAGCACGACCAACATGGCCAAATCAGTTGCAGTTGAAACAACGTCTGGGTAGTTCAACGTAGGGGCTTAGCGGGACACGAAGGTACCCAGCTTTAAAAACTAAGGCAGTTCCTGCCGTTCGAACATTAAAATAAATATGTAAGTTGGGACTCAAACAGAACTCGAAGAACGCTTGGTACGAGAAGGGTGTTTTAAGGGTAAGTTTTAGGTTATAAGACATAACAAACAAAATTAACTTCACATTCGCTATGTCCTCTTGCAGAGTGGATACGGATCCACCACACTATCTTTATCAACCAGAGAGGCTGACCCAAATTCTCTTAAGTGCGGAGAAAATGGGCCAATGATGGGTTTCGCCTTGGGCATTGGCAAACTATGTTGACGGAGACCCCCAACCTCCATAAAAGAAAAATTCAGAATCAGTCTGAAAAAAACAACCAGAGGTCAGATAACCGTCAGAGCCAATAGATGGGAGAAAGAAGGGGAAATAAAAGGCAGTATAAAAAAATAATTGGAAGAAAAAAAGGTGTAATAAACGTCTGGTTCGTAGCACCAGAGAGAGAGAGAGAGGGGATCTGGAGTAGGAGGGAGGGAACTAGGTACTGGTTGTATCTTAGTAATGAAGAAGGAAAGGATCCACGTCCTGATAATTACACGAGGTTAAAAAGCACGCCTTATGTAGGGATATATGTTTTGGGGGTCAGTTGATGTTGGCATCAACACCGGACGGTGCCAGCTGGTTAGCAAATAAGGACGTGGATGAGGCATATTTTCTCTTGCGCTGGGACTTAGCAATGAAGGACTGACTCAAGGTTCGGTTATCACTCGGTGTGGAGGTCTCCATGAGATAAGTCCGTATATCATTCAAGATTTCTCCTCGACTCTCAGCTTGAGTTGAAAGCGGAAGACTCAAGGTCAAGGCGTCTCCATGAGATCAACCTGGGTGTGATTGAAGGTTTCTCCCTGGATCTCGACTTGGGTTAAGAGCGGGAGGTTGACATTTAACTTGCTTGGAGACAACTGAGTGTGCTCTAAATGGGATCGAGATTGGGTCGGTACCGCTATGCTATTCTGTCGTTTGCGAGACATCTGTGGGGGATCGAACAGGATCATGAAGAGTAGAATTAGGTGGTAGAGAAAACCTAACAGATTGATAGGGAATGAACAAGGTGGGTTTATAGAGCGGTAAGGCTGTGTGGATAAAATATTTGCACTAGTACAGCAAGCTGAAAAAAACAAAGATAAGAGATGTATTGTATGCCGAGTTCATGGATTAGGAAAGTTTATGACCATGTAGAAAGTAGCAGGTGCTAAGATGTATGGAGCGTCTTTATGGATGTAGTACTGAGAGAAGAAAGTATGAGAATCAGAGAAAGGGTCTATGCTAATGTTTATTGGTGGCTGATAGTAGCTTTAGAAATGGCGTATGAGAGGAGTGCTCTAAAAGTAAATGTAGAAAAGTTATGCTATTTGGTATTTTAAGTATCTGACGACCGCCTTCAAGAGGGCACAAGTCGCCGCACTCAATTAAGGGCGAGAATGGATGGTGCGTGCGAGTCCGTCGTTTCGATTCGTGTGTGTCTACAAGTTTATCATCGTCGATCTTCTACAGAGTTCGCAGATATGCCATTGGTGAGGTTAAGCTCGATCGGAGACAACGTTAAGCAGCGACGCACATCTTTAACGAGGGTAAGATGGGTGCACTGAAACAACTCCTCATTCACGATTCACTTCGAAAGCAATAGATTAAACAAATCGAGGCTTGAGACCAAGTTTCCTTCACGAATAAGATTTTAAGGTTGTTTGCAATTCCATTTGAGGTGGACATTGACATTGCACCAGAAAATGTTCAAATGAAACTTAATGATGCAGTGCAGAGAGGTATTAAGATCTCAATTTTTTACTAGATTCTAGAAATATCTTGAAACTACGATGTCTAAGTTGGTAGATCAAGAGAAATATGGCTTCAATGTTCAGCAGTGCTTACGTTCACAAGCAACTCTTTTCAAAATGAAATACACAAATAAATTAAGAAAAATTGATTGATGCCCATTTAGATCACATCTGGCCTCTTCCAGCCGGTCACCTAAAATTTAGACTATTGACCGAAAAACCAAAAGCGTTACACTATCTACCGTCAGACACAAACAGAGGGAGAAGTGAAGGTAGGTTCACTACCAGTGTCTCATACTAACTTATGTTCAGTAGCGATAATATTGCTTAAATATATAAGGGTAAGGCAAATTTTAGCAAGTGCTATTATCATTACATCTATTTATTAAGTGATAAATGTGGCCCGCCATCCGTGCAGACATGGGCCCTGGACCTAATGCAGAACAAGGTTGCCGGGACTGGTTTTAAAGGGTGTAAGGAAATGATTACCCTCCCCCTCGACGGAAGAAACAAAAACAATTTAAGTTTAATTTTTAATAAAAACACCTTTTAATATTGGTTGTTCCCATTAATTGACGGGGATTATATGATTACTCGTTTCTCAAAGAGAGATCATGATTTCTTTCGGGAAATAAATGGGGAGAACTAAAATCAGAGGAATAGAATCTAATGGGTTTTATTCATATTTTAATTCCCTTTCAAGTGCTCTTTTCGGTTTCTATCTACCCCCTTCTAATTTGTTCCCATTTCCTGACACCCCATAATATACAGAAAATACAGTTATCTGTAATTAATAACTCCATTGTTTCATTTGGTATCACCGAGCGGTAACTGATCTAAATAAATAACCCGCCCCCCAAACAAATTAGCCTGGCATCAGAAAGAAATATGTAGGGTGGAAAAGCCAATCATACATAAAACATTTAATGGTTAAAAAAGTTAAATAATTCCCTAGGATCTATAATTAGTGATCATAATAAATTCTTTTGGAAAGAGCAAATGAGGGGACGATAGTTTTAAATTCGACTTATGACGTTACTTTTCGACATCCGGATTTTTCTTCAGAATCACAAAACCTTCCATTATCGGTGTCAAAGGAATATACTCATCCGTGGCCAATTCAGCTCGCTCCCCGTGGGCCAATAATACGGGCGTGGTGTGGGTCTGGAACCCAGTGATCGTTTTCGGCTTTCCAGCTTGACCAACAACATCCACCGCCTGCGGGAAATATGATATAATAACTAAAGAATATTTTGCTTTTCTATTATAATTACAATGACTAATGGCTGGGTAATTGACATGCTCTTCAAAGCCATAGGATAGAATTCTTTTATTTTTCAAGAGGCTCAACTGGCGACTGTCGAAACCATAATAAATAAGCCTATTTTAAAAGACAACCCCCCCCCCCCCCCCCAACAAACCAAACCAGAAAAGAAGAGAAATAGACAGAAAAAAGGCAATGACCAAGCTCAGGCGACGCCGCCTTCATGCGCCCGAACAAGCAACCAAAATAGCCAAACACTACTAGATACTATTTAGGAGGCCCGCCTATTCGCAAAACTTGTACTCGGGACAAGTGGCAGCGGACGCTAAGCTCCAATAGACTGGAACATTCGAAAAGAATGTGCCTCACAATCTGGGGTACTAATCAGCAGTCACAGTAAGGTTCAGGGGAACGTTCCATTAAATGGAAGTGCGTTCCACGAGTGCTGAATTCGGAAGAGACAGAAAACGGTCTGAAGCTGTCGAGGCATCGGAAGGTATGTCCACGGGAAAAGTCGTGGGGCAATGGCACTCACTAGATTTCCGTCGGCTGTGTCCCATCTTCTTTGCCATAAAACCAGAAGGGCTTCATGGCAATTCAGGACAGCCGCACCCCGCTTCGAAGAAGCAGGGTGCGGCTGTTCTGAATACACACACTTGACCACATACGATAGGGACTTATCGAGGGTACAGCCATGGAGCAACTTACCTAGACTTGAGATTAACCCGACTTTGCACGTCTAATGAGCGATTCGTATAGCCATAGCGGTGGCAGTGCACGTTGCCTTCACGCAGTAGCGATATCTTTCACCAGGCACCGACTCAGGAGGCCTGTCAAGGTCGAACGTGACGAAGAGTAGAGGGCGGGTCCCTGTTTTGTTAGTGCACGTTCGACTTTAACCACCCCATGGTCAGCCAGCTCTAATGATGTCTTCTATTGCATAGTCCATGATTACCCTGGCATAAACCACTCCTTTGACTAAGTTCCTCGTTGAGTGCGGCGTCACACTCACTGGCGAGCCAAGTGTCCGACGCATACGCCTGAAGGCAACCGTCCGAGAAGCGGGTCACCCTCGGGTCTCTATCAATTAAACTAGCTAATGCTCTCCTCTGATGGAACATGTTGCCCTTGCCCAACATATTGCCATCAGTGGAGCGAATAATCAGAAAACATATAAAGCTCCCTGGCTCGAAATCAATAGGTAGTCACTGAATGAGGCACCCCGACGTAATCAAGCCTCCCGCCTCCCCATCCGAAGGCGCCAGGGGCCAAACGTGTCGATCTTGGCCTGGTCGCTGGCCAAAACGGCAGCGGACCCATCCGTCCCTGGAGGGAGAGGAACGTTTAGTTCTCTTCGTCTTATTCGTGTTCTTTTTCTTTTGGGGGCAGATGAGGTTGGGGAATGAACCCGCTTCTCTCCCGCCTGTGGTCGGTCAGACAGTTTGTGGTCCATTTAAGTAATCTCCCCTTATACATATACAAATTAAAACAACAAAAAAAAGTCTTAGGCAGAACAGTAGCAAACACTGAAAATTTAGGTACAGTAAACTACATCCACAGCTTTATGGTGGTGAAAGGTTGAAATCATTTGGGGAAAAACAAATGTTCCAAGAATTTCTCTCATATGTATAAATGACGAGAGCTTTTCAGCAACGGAAGTTAAGAAAATCAGTCTAAAATTTGGATACTTTTGGGGAAGAGAATATCTGAGTCACATTAGACTCTAAACTGGCTTGGAACAATTTCTTCATTAATTGATTAGTTAGAAATGTTACAAAGCGGTTTTGCTAGTTCGCTTTCCTAATTCTTTAAATGGATTGAAGAGACTTTATTGTAACCTTAGTGCTTTGGATAATTTTTTTTTTTTCTATCGAATTATACTATACCCGAGACCCGAGAAAATAGGTGAGAAGGGGTTCTTAAAGTGGCGAAAAGATGTGCAGAAGGCATAAAACCCAAGATATGAGACAACTGGGGGCATCGGATTGGGAGGCTATTCTACTCTTCCAGTTGCAAGAGTCGATAAAAGCGAAATAGGGACCTGAGAAATGCCAACTCAAGGAGAAATGAACAAGCTTTTTTGTTTAATCCCCCTCCCCCCCAAGGCGTTGGTGGCGTGGGCCTTTATGAAAAAGCGACAACTTTAAACCGAGGGCGATAGGTTAGGCTTTGAAGCTTAAAGAGGGTTTCACCCCCCCCCCCCCCCAGCACAAAAGAGAGGCTCACCTGACCAACTCTGACGGAGATTGGGAGTGGGTTCAGCTTCTCATCGAACGTCACGAGCATCCGAGGCTGCATCGCAGACACCAGGCAGTAAATCAAGTAGTGGCTCTTACCCAAGATCACTGGTAAAAAAAAGGTTTGTGGTAGTACTTATTTAGTTATTTTCACGCAAATTTTTAAGTACTCTGTGTAAGAACCATCAACGGTCGTAAGAAGTCTTTGTCATAAAATGTGAGAACTGTTACACAGATGCTTTGCTTGAATGGGGATTTTCAAGAAAATGCCCCCCCACCTCCAGGTTGTATACGGATGAGTTCTGCTCATTTAGTCATTAAAAACTCCTCATCTTCTCCTTGATCAAAGCCAAAACACACACAAAAACCTAACAGGCCCATCTACGGCCACATCATGAAATATGCACCAGAAACACCTTGGTTCAAGATGCATTAATGCGCTCACACAAACTTTCAATAACTATCCCTTAAACTCGATAAAAAATGTCGGGAAATATGCCGAAGGATACCCACCCCCTACACCTTTAGCTAACCGCTGCAACACACTACACACTTCGCCAAGGATGAGTTAAATACACTTTGAAACAAACATCGTGCTCATTAAAGACCATCCACAAATTCGCAAAGCGCATTTGTCAGTCGCCAAATGGGCGTAAAACGACAAAACAAGCCATAATTCACTACATGCAAGATCCATACCATTCTCCTTGAAACAACCACAAGCAGACTGAAATAGTACAAAGAATCGCTCACCACACGTTATAAACCTAATCAGAATCCAAGATTCTTCAATGGCATACCACCACACCAACACTGCCACCAGGAATCAGACAGATCAATGCATACACATGTCCGGCACTTGCACAAGGCGGAGCGCTGAATTTGGGGTGATTTTTTTAGGGGAGGGGGGGGAACCTGGCGAACGCTATCAAGGGGTTAAGTCAAATCTTAGCTTATTTGTTGGTCTATATAAAAAAACAAAAAACCAGAATGAACAAACAAAAAGAGAAACCATGCCCCAAGGTATGAGGGAGCCCCCCCCCCGCCCTCTGAGCGCGATTAAGCAGTCAAAAACTTACACGTTTTGGCATCCAGGAAAGCCATGCAAGTGGCCAGCAAACCAGCAACAGCAACGGGGGACATCAGCTGTTTGTTACTGTGAAACGGGGACAGGGTCATGGTTCCTTTCCCTAAGTGGGTAAGTCCTTGTGCCAAACGGACCATGAACAAATTATTGGGGTCCTTAGCATGGTACTGAGCCAACTGACGGAGCATAGCTGCCATTCTGGAAAAAGATGAGATGGATTCAAGCTTCCCAGGTTTTGTTTGTGACAGATGATAAGCAGATCTCTGCAGTTATCTCAACTGGAGATGCAATCAGGGGCCAACCACTATATATATATGGCCCTGACTGGCTAGTAAGGATACCACCACTGTGATGTCAGCTGCGTAAAGAGCAATTAAATGTGATTGTGTGGTGTGTTAAGTGGGCAAAAACGCTTGATGTGCTCTCCTGTCTTACAAGAACGCAAATGCGTTAAAAGCCACTATAATGGATAGGATGACTCGCAAGTTTAGACTTACTTTAAGGACGAAAGTGAGCAAAGTCCTGCTTTGTTGAGACTTCAATATCTACCAGTTTCCCACAAAGTGGAGTCAAAGATGGTCAACCAATAAAAATACCCACCCCTCTGGCCCCCTTTATACGGCCTATTAAGCACCCATCATTTTGTCCACACTGAGGGTATATCATAGATATAGGGTGGCATGTACTGTAGCATTTCTGACAGTCAGGATTCACTCGTCCTTGGGCAAAAAACTATCATAAACAATCTCCTCTACTTCCCCATCAGTCAGCCCTTTCTTCCTCACACATTCATATAATCTACCTACATTTTACGGTGTACTTCAAACCTTCTCACAACCTGACCCTCATTCTAATATATTCTCTTCACACAAGTATTTCCATCATTTCTTCTTGCATGTCCATACACTCAGTCACAACCTCATTCGCACCATAAACATTTATACCCCAGCGTTATTTACTCTATCTAGCTTTACCACACCAAGCATCCCTCTCAAGTTGTTCATCTGCACTGCTCTTACTAGAAATCTTTCCTCCTCCTTCAACCCCCGTCTCACTACCACACACGTTGATACCAGTATACTCCCATGTAACTTCCTGGTGCATTTCCACCCTCAAACCTTTGGCATTCACCAACGCTCTAATCGCCCGAGACTATCTTACCATTTCCAACCTTGTCGTCACAATCTGATTCATAAGCATCAAGATAATGTATCCTAGATACTTAAAACCTTGCACTTATTCATAGGTGACCTCTCCTCTCACAACTGGTCAAAAGCTACGATCAGCATTTCCAAATCCCTCTCACCCTCAGCAACCAACACCAGGGAATCAGCATACATCACAGAAGTCACTCTCCAACATTCCTCATCAATCTCAAATCCTATCTTTTACACTAACGCACGCCTTGATTTCAACATAAATACTCTTCACACCATTCAATAGTTTACCAATCCTTCCATACATTTTTAGCACTTGTCATAGTGCTTCTCTATCTACACCATCAGCTTTCTTCAGATCCATGAAACCAGCATACACTTTACAACTCTTAGCCCTTGTTTTCTCAGCTTGCATATACTTAATCAACACACCCCTCTACCCGTCCTAAATCCCACCCATGTTCATCATCCCCTACTTAGTTCTTATAAGCCTACTCAAAATTTGCCCCACATTTTACCTATAAGTCTCAGACTTATCTCCACGCATTCACCTTTCTCCCTTTTACTGTTGAAAAACAACACTAAGGCACTTCTTCCCTTTTCAAATGTCATAAAACAAAGCCCCCAGACCCATAACGGAATCAACACCACCTTTTAGCATCTCAGCCAGCAAAACTTTTGCCAAGAATGAAAAAATGAGACAGGGCAGTTAGAAGATTGAAACCCATAATTGGGCAAATATTTCTCAACTTTATATAAATGTGACCCGAAGCCCATTCACATAAAAGAATAGATGCTAATAATTATATGTCACATTTTTCAGTCATAATTTACAAACCATTTTGACATATCCTCTTGAAAGTTGAAGGAAAAATCTGAAAATTTAGCTTTATGCACTATTGAAATTAAAGATATACCTGAAAACCTTATTCAAACTCGAGAGTAACCATTGCATACTAACTAAGAACTCGCCATAAGAGTAATTATGTTCTAAATTTAAATCGAAAACTAAGGAGGGATTCTGCAGAATGTGTGGAGATCTATAAAATGGTGAAGATGAAGTAAAAATATGTAGAAGATATATAGCCACAAATCCCCCTGCAGGCATTGGAGCTAGGAGGGTTATGGGGCAAAGAGGTCTTGCAATCCTTCAGATGTCAGCTAAAGCATGTTTTCAATGCTCACCCGACATCCCTTTGGAGGAGCGAATAGTCAAATAAACACACGTTTTTAGTTCATGCTGATCACTCGAATTGGGATCTTTACCTGGCATTGTTGGTTCCTGCACCGACGAGACCCATGGCAAAGATGGCATTATGTGCCACCTCGGAGTCAGAGTCGTGTGAAAACTTGCTTAGCGTATCCAAGATGTTGAGTTTGGGATTGGAAACAGCGCTAAGCGCTAGAGCGAGTGGTACCGCTCGTCGGATCACCGGTTCGCAGTAGCGGAGGAGGTTTCCGAACTGGCGGAAGGACATGTCAGCTCCGATATCTTCGCCCATCGAGATGAGCGCAATTCCTACAAACAGAAGTACAAGGGTTTTTGAGAGATGGGGATGACCGATAATAACAACGCATATGCATCCTACACAGAACACATCAGTAACGATAGAGAGGAAAAGGGTATGTGGGGGTAGGGAAAAAGGCAAACTAGAGGAGGAAAGATTATTAACAGAGAACCAGGAAGTTTCGGATAAGATTATAGCTAAGCGTTGAAGAGGCGACGGGGATGGATAAAAGTGGAGAGAAGAGGCGAGAATAAAGCGGGGGGAGGGGGAGGGGTCGAGTACAAGAGTACAACATAGTTGCAATTTGGCCCTTTCGTTAGTTTTGATAATTTGGGCGAATGATTTCCATATTTGTACATGGTGCTCTTGAAGAGAAAGAGGTAGGTGAAGAAAAAGTTTATAAATAGACAAGACATTAAAAGGGGATGACAAACACCAATAAAATTATACCTTCACTTAAAACTAATAACCAAAAACCAACATATGCATCTACACCAGTAAGTTTGGGGAGAGGTTTGAAAGAAGTGAGAATGGCTGGATGATAATTGGGCATAGAAGTTTAAAGAGATAAGTTGATGATAGAGGTACATCATAAGTCTTCATAAAAAACGTCCCTCCTGCGGGGGGACAAATTTGGCAAGGAGTTTCGAGTACAACTGTCGAACCACCCAAACATGACATGTCTGGCATCTTATAATTAAAGTGGGAACACCCAGTATCACCAGTGGAATGTGTAGCACCAGCGCAAGAGACAATCAGTATGAAATAAAATAAAGTAGGTAGGTGCAAGAGCCAAAAATTGGCACAACAAAATCCACCACCCATGACTTGTGTTTGGAGATCTTGTTCCAAACTTGCACATAGAATAAGTGGGAACATAATTTCAACAGTCATATGTTCCTAGTTAGGCAACGCTATCAGACTCTTGGCAGGGACTGATCCCTCTCCCGGATAATGACACCAACATAAAAATCAGCATAACAATCTCTGGTGAGCTCGAGGCTAACAGGAGTCTGTTATTGTTTGGGGAAAAGGTACTAGAAAGTGTGTGGGTAGGGGTTTTTTTTTGGGGGGGAGAGGGGAACCGAAGTTTTGTGTGAAGAGCTCTCGCAGTGTTGTGTTTGGCTGTGTGCAAAATCTGACTACCTCCACACCGTCGGGGTAACCACATCGTGTCCGGTGGCCAAACCTTTTCGTACGCTGACGTTTGAGTCCGCTCTCGCTGGGACATGACCCGACACTTCGAGGTCTGATATTTAACGCAGTATCCAATAGGATAGCGAGAGCTGTGTGTTCCTAGCTAATATGAGGAGAAACTGAGACGAGGTGGAATGAAGGTTTGAACACATGAAAGAGCAAAGGAAATTAGCATAGTACAATGTACATGTAGATGTGAGAGTGACAACATAAAAACAAAAACTATAGGAAAATAAATGATCATGAGGGACAAACAATCGAGATGGACAGACTCTTAATATCACAACTTACCCCCAGGAAGTGTGAAAACTCTGCAAAGAAAATCTACACAGTTCAAACTAAGATCCCAAGTTTAACACCCAAAAATAAAATACCAGAGCCTTCTTACCAAGAACCGCAACCGATTGCTGAGAGGAAAGGTCCACTTCTTTGTCTTCTGCCTTCTCCTTTTCTTTTTCCTTCTCATCTTTTTTATCTTTCTCTTTCTTGTCTTTTTCCTTGGACTTTCCTTCTTCCTGTTCATAATGGTCCGTGCAAATGTGAAGCATTTCTTGAATCTAGGTAGAAAATATTTAGAATAAATCAGAGACCAATATGCAATGGCCTTCAATAACAACTACCCTTACCTTCCCCTAAATACCTGCTACAAACCTAAGCTATGGTCATATTTATCCATTTAGTCTTTGTGTGTCACGGCAACTCGGGCAAAGGCGTCTCATCGTGTCAGGGGTTCATTTACCAGCTATAAGGCTTCAAGCATGTCCCCTTAAGAATCATTTCAAAAGATATCCATTAGATAGGATTCCCCTTGCCAACTCAAGTGCTATCCCACTTTTTCAAGCATATATTTCAGTCAATCCAACTTTTATTCAGTAAGACACTTTTCTTTTCGCACAACGTTCACTATCGTCAATCCTTTTCACACGTTTCTTAATCTATTCATGCCACTACATCAAAATAGCAATCTTAAGTCTACCAAATGCCTTTTTTTTTCAAACCAGAAAACTCTCATACATCAGCCATAACAAACAACTAATGAAAACCTACTGTACAGACACTGTTCCGATCTCAAACTGCTTAGCTCATCTCCAATCAAAGTATTCTACAATCAAGCTAATCCCTTTTATGTCTTACATTCTAGCATTTCACCAATGATATCCACACCAGTCGAATCACATACAACTTTTTCATGGCTTATTTAACTTCTATGCTAATACGATTCGCTACCACGACAACAGCAAATAAATCATTCAATACTATTTATAATCATTACTTTTAGAACATTTCCTGTGCCAGCATAAGCACAAATGTCGATTAGAGTGCTAGTCATCTGCTTGAATGGAGCGGGAAGGCCTTCAATACACGTCAGTACCACTTCACTCTTATCTTGACAACCTGAAGAAAAATATTAAGCAAAATTTACTATCATTTATCAGTTTTTTGAGGAAGCTATGTCAATGATGTCAAAAGAAAACTTTTCAGATTTAAAGGCAGCATAATCATCTGATTTTATTTTCTAAAGAGATGGTTCTGGATGTAGAGATACCCTGAATGCATGTAGTAATAAATGGATAATTGTAAGCCTCAAGTGTACTAGTAGGTTGGATTTATAATGTGAGAGTATGGATTTACATGTAAATTCGGAAAAAATACTCACAAAGATCGGTTAGGTGCTCACTTTCCGAATTTACACGCAAATCTTTACTCAGATTGGAAGGGCCTGGATCAGGGGGTGCCTTTTTTAAATATTGAGGTGTAAGACGTTCCAGGTAGCAGTAGGCACGCCAGGACCAAGTCCTTAGCCTGAATGACCACAATTTCCTTCTCCAGGAGATACACGTTACATTGTTTCGAGGAAGCAGTGTACGGCTCTCTGTAAATGACACACTTAGCCATACATGATAATGACATCGTGTACGGCATTGGAGTATCATTCACAAACTTTGGGTAAATCCGACTGTGCACATCTACATGGGTAGTGATTTGTATGGCCAAAGCAGTGGTAGTAGTAGGTTAATGGGTATGCTTGCCTGGATAGCTTTGAATCCCTAACCTGATTTAAATTGAGATAAATGTGAATTGTAGTTGGTGGGATTGAGCTCACCGAAAAATGACTTTGGTTTTAAAATGAAACGATACAAAAAGGAAATTGAGATCTGGACAGAGGGTAGCCTCCCAATCCTAACTGGAGAGAGATTACTCTATCTACCTGAGCCCGTTTCCGGCCAATCTCTCTAACCTCCTGCAGGTGAAAGTTGGAAAAATTGGTAAATGTTAGATTAGCGTTTTTCTGGACAGCGGAGGCCATCTGTCTTCTGCACAATGCGGCTTCTTCAAGTTCTCTCCACAGCAAATGTTCTACTTAGACTGGAAAATGCTGTCTGCGAGGCCTTTCTTCGTAGACAGCACTATACCAAGCTGTTTTTTGATCTGAGAAAAACCTATGATGCCACATGGCAATACCTCATCAGGGAGACTACACACGATGGTTGAGAGGGGACGCTCACCCCAAGTGTACGGTGAGCATCCCTCGCAACCATCGTGTGAGGTCTCTCTATGATTCGGTATTGCCATGTGGCATCATAGGTTTTCCACAGATCGAAAAACAGCGTACAAGTACATAGCGTGACGGATACCGCGAATCAGGGTATGTGGAGATTCCAATGACCCGAGAGAACTCAGAGTACTTTGTGAGTTGCTAAAGATTGCAATACGGTCTCCCAACTGGGCACTACGCGTTCTCTTTCATACCAAGTGGTGTATTGCAACCAACTCGGTAGTGAAGACAGACGCAGCGCATGGTATAGCCAGGCTAAGTTCAACCAGAGAGGATACGGCGTAGAAACCGACCCCCTACTGACACTTGGAGCCATCCGTGTACACTGGCACGGATCCAGCGTGACACTAAGTAAGCTCCAAAAAGGCAGAACGCAAAACTCCGGGCGCAGTGGAAGTTTTGAGAGCAGAAGCGGGGCGATAAATAGTCAAAAGGTGTAGGTACTCTCCAGGGTGGCATCCTGAGCAGAACTAGAGGCGCCATCGATCGAGAGCTAGACCGAGCTCTCGAAAGAGCTTTCTAGCTCTAAACCTAAAGGGCTTAGAGTATGACTAGCGATTTTCGGCGGCATAGGCACTGTAGATATCGGTCGCGGGTGCAGTGAGAGCCGTTTGCAACTTGGGGAGGAGCCAGGTTCGCGGGTACAATGGGAGCCGTTTGCAACTGGGGGAGGAGCCAGGCCAGCGGGTGCAGTGGGAGCAGTTTGCAACTGGGGAGGAGCCAGACCTGCGGGTACAAGTGCATGACCCCATCGGAAAGTTCGTCAACCCAGCGACGGAGATTCCCTAATTTGCATTCAGGCCAGGACACGTGTGGCTTCTCCAGGTACCAAGTGTAACAGGCTACACAAGTTGCCCCCCCCCCCCCTGGCGGGGATCTGCCCGGCCTTTGCCAGGTGATCAAATACGAGTCATCCACCCCCTCCACCCTGCCATAGAAGCTCAAGCCTTTATAACAGAACGAAGCAGCAACCCCTCAGCGCATCAACCTACCCATCTGATTTGGAGGTTAAGGTGAACCTTCACTGAAAAATATTCTCGACCGTGAAACTTCTCGCTTCCTTATATTTCATGTCAGGTTAAAACTTTTAGTATAAAATTACTGTTTCACCTTCCATTACCTTACCTTTTGTTATGGAGTAAACAGAATGCAACCAAAATTTACAAGGCTTAAAGCAATAAAGACAGGAAGCCCAGAGTTAATTTTAGAACATTTAAGAATAACCTTTAGGGGGTCAATGAGGGATCAATCCACGTCTTTACTCACCTTAACTAGTCACAAGTGGCTCAAGTATCCTATTCAACTTTAGCATTAACAAATTCGAAGTGGCCATTAAGAAAAGATCTTGTGGAACACTTGAGGTGCGATTTAGAGAAGTGGTAAAAGTCCTCGAACAGTGGCGCTTTCGACACGTGACTTACCGAGATAGGTGAGGGCGAGGCCGAGCGAAATGAAGCGTGAATAAGTCTCTTTAAGCTCCAGTTCTGACTTGGCGAGCAGGGTGGTGACGAGCGCCTCCACAACAAGCTGATTCATGGTCCCCACTGAGATAAGGCCGAGGGACAGAGCGGTTACTCCCACAACTTCAGATGAGCTCTTCTCATCGGTCAGGACCGGAGTCAGTACCTTGATCACCTCCTCCCGGTTACTACCTGCATATGCTAGACCCAAACCCAGGACTGCCCCGATGCGCAGCACCTGCAACAAAGAGGGGCCCAAGTAATTAACACCAGTGCTTCTCATTACAGGAGTCGGCACCCATTGGATGATAGATATTTCAACAAAATCAAATATTTTATATCTTTTGTTGTACTTATTTGGAATACTTGACAATGAGAAATGTTAGAATGAAGACGTTCCTCACCTCAGTACATAAAGGAAAACAAGAAAGGAAAGGAAACCACTTGCTGACTGGCGATGTGCTGCCCAGCATTGTCGGCGGGCAGAGGGGGAGACGATAAGATGAAAATGTCACCAGAATGTTCCAGAATTAGTCACTAACGCCCCTTACTTGCTGCCCCTGGCAGAAAAAAAGTTCTCCCGAGGAGCGTCTCAAGAACTGCCGAGTGAATATATCACATTCACTCACTCCCAAACACACACTATCAAAAATATGTGTACAGGCTAGTTAGCCTTATCACTCAACACTCTCAAAATAGCCAGTGTCATCTAATAAAATCCAGTTGAAAGAGCCGCCTTGTTCCAGTACCAAAGAACTGCATTACATTATCAAATACTCCATTGCATTTAAAACAAATGTTCAGTATCACTTGACAGAGAAAGCAAAACAATCCCTCACAGAAGCAGTACATTCGCCACACATACTTTTGTCTGTGTGAATTGGACACCCAATCTCGCACCCACACACCTCAGCACAACACCTCAATGAAGGCGGTACAACCAACATTGCATGGTGAAGGAAAGACCCACCATAGTCTTTTTCATGACATAGTCGGAGAGGAGCGCCAAAGCCGGATCGCACTCGTTGCGGACCCCACTGCTAACAATGCCACAGGCCAAAAGAGCCCCGGCCTTAATGAAGTCCTCTGACGAATAGAAGTACTTATCGATCTGGCTTAAACCTCCATCTACGTCCCAAAGAAGAATAAGACCATGCGACGCTGTTGCACTCAGCATACCTGCAAATACATAAGAGTAAAGGATCGTTCAAGACCCGATTCCAGAGGTCTTTACCCACCATAATAAGAAACCAGTTGCTTACCGTGTTCTTTATTCTTGTAGAGCCATTTATTGCCGTCATCTGTGAGGAGTTTGTCAGCACCAAAAGCCGCATTTACGAATCCATTGACAAACGAGGAGGCGAGGTTTTGACGAGCAGAATCTACTTGATTTGCACCAAATGGCGGGCGGCTGTTCTCTAAATGAGACTTGTAAATATCCTCAGGGGTTTTGGGTTCCATGATGTCCAGCTACAATGAATCAAGGTAATATTTTGTTTATTGAACTTTGCCTCTTATGTGGATCATTTGGGGGAATATCCAATTACATGTGTAATGTTTAAGGTTACATTGGTAGGTGTTCACAAGAGATGTGAGGGAAGTCGAAAGGGATAATCTTGTACAAAAGCTTGTTTGAGTGCAGGAGAAAGGAAATGTAAACATGGGAATTAGAGCAAATGTGGGAAAAATTTAAAGAAGTGAAAGTAGGTAGTAGAAGGGGTGGTATAGGTGACAGAACTGGAAAGAGAATACAAAATGCTGAAATGATGATGTGATATAAGCAGGAGATATTGAAGGAGGCATATTTGCAAATCCTTACTAGTGCTGATGGGAATGAATGCATACAAGGAAAAAGAAAAGTGATAGGAGTGATTAGCCGGAGTAAGAAAGCAGCAAATGAAGCATTTTAAAAGATGATGAATGAGGATAAGAAAGGTAATTGTTAAGCGATGAGAACTACTTTTAGAACTTGATGGGCCTCATCTGGGTGCGGCCCCTAAGGGCACAGCTGCTGAATTAACAAAAATCCTATTTGCTTTTTAAAAATTAAGGAGACAAACAAACGGGAAACAACCAAACCAAAAAGAATTCAAGGCATGCTCTGGCTGCATCCGGCACCCATCAAACTATATGCGATGGAGGCCTGTCAGTTTCCTCTCAAATGTCAAATATTGCAGTCAGGTGCGCACGTCCCGAGTATATAAGAAATGAGAAAGTCAAAGGTAGATGGCTTTAGTACTTAGATAAGTTGTTTAATGTTGGTGTAGAAAATGATATGATGAGCTTAATGGGTGTAAACCAAGTCCTGTATCAGGGTATGGAAGCGGTAAGCATGGAAGGTTGTTAGTGCTATGAGAGTTCTTAAAATAAGAAGGCGGGTGGAATAGCCATTGAGAAGCTAAAAAATGGTGTTGTATGCCATTTAAAGTGAAAGAATGCATGAGGACCAGATATAGGCAGCAATAATACTGTTATATAATGGTATTTTTGGAGAAAGGTGAATGTTAGAGCTACCCAACCTCATCCTGGGTGGTTCAAGATCAGTGGTAAAACCCTGACCAATTTCTTTTCAGCCAGGGTAGCGACTTCAACACTAGAGCGCCGGCCTGGTATGGCAACAGCCCAGAAGGAGACAGAGGGCATGACATCCAGTCCCAGGTAGATAACATCACTCTACCTAACAACCCTCATTTAATTCTCATACCCCATCAAGCCCTCGACCCCTCCATCTCTAAACACATAATCTCCCCCAACCTCACCCCTACAACACCCTGAAAGTGTTCAAATCCTTAGGATCTGACCACCGACAGAGCAGTATCTTAACAAACCAGGATTAAACCAGTTGGCCAGACAGAAAAATTACAAACAAGCCAACTGGGAAATCCAGAGATTAAATTTCACACCATTAATTTAAGGCCTCATCAGACATTGCGCCACACTGAAACAAACAAGAGAGCTCACCAAATACACGTTTTAAATATGCAAATAAACAATGAACAAACACCAGCAAATCAACAAACATTCTCTTCGAGCACTTTTCTCACATTAGCCACTTAAACCACCACCCAAACGAATAAATTTTCACAAGCTCAAGCGATCAGCTTGAATACAAGCACTCAAGTGTTTCAAACTACAGCTACTCACACAAAGCAATACCAAACATCTGGATATTTTTTTTGAGAGAGACCAACTGGTGACTGCCTACTAGTGTAAAGGTCGCCGTACTCACATCACAGCTTACTACTGGGTTAGATTAAAAAACAACTATGTAAATAAAAAGTAACATAAAAAAGGCGAAAAAAGAACAAAAACAAAAAGTATGATGGACACAAGAAGGTGGCGTGTTCCGGGGTCGGGGGTAGGCCCGCCTCCCCCCGGCGCAGGAAAATGCGACCTACAAAAAAAACGGTAAAACAAAGTGGAGGAGACCAGCGTCTTCCAAAAAGTCTATAGTCCAAGTCTGTGTGCACGAATCCGTCCAGAGTACAAGGGACAAGCAGTAGCGACCCGCTTGTGCGCCAAGATCACCTCTTCTTTTTCTTTTAAGAGCTCATATGGCGACTGCCTACATGGGCATTAGTCGCTGTATTAAATCAAGATCGCCCAGACTGGGACATTCAACAAGAATGTGCTGAACAGTCTGGGGGACAACGCAGTTTTCACAGTAAGTCGCAGGCGAGCGCTCCATCAAATGGCGGAGCGTCCCGCGAGTGTGTCCAATTCGAGGAAGACAGAAAGCAACCTGACACCATCGTGGCATTGTGGGGTAGGTCCATGGGAACAGTCGCGGCGCAATGACATGCAACTTTAAGGTCTCCTCAACCGTTTCCCCATCTTTTTTGCCAAGCCGCCCGTATTCCTACCAGGTAATCGGTTAGAGAAAGAGTGAAACACTGGTCTAGTCGCCCAGTCCTCCGGTACTCTTTGGAGCCCTCATTCTCGCAATTCCTACAATTCTAGACATCCGCCCGGTTCGCCAAAACCGTAGCGTCATGGAAATCGCGAACCAGGGGATGCGGAGATTCCAATGCCCCGAGAGCAGACAGGGCACTTTGAGTCGCCGCTATAAATCACAATCCGGTTTCCGAACCGGGCACGTCGCGTTAAGTCTCGTACCGAGTGGTGTATTGCAACCAGATTGGCTGTGAAGACAGAAGCGGCACATGGAAAGCCCCCGATGACTTCAAACAGAGGGGTAACGGCACGGAAACCGACCCCCTCTTGGGACTTGGAGCCATCCGTATACACCGGTACAGTTCCAGCCTGACACGAAGTGTGCTCCAAGGAGGCCGAATGCAATACTCCCGGCGCTGTAGAAGTTTTAGGAGCAGAGGCGTGGCGACAAATAGTCAAAGGTGGTTGGTACACTCCAGGGTGGCGTCCTGGGCAGAACCAGGGGCGCCATCGGCCCGAGAGCTATACCGAGCTCTCGAAGGAGTTTCCCAGCCCTAAACCCAAAGGGCTTAGGGTATGAATGGCGTCTCTCGGCGGCATAGACACCGTCGAGATCAGCTGCGGATGCAGTGAGAGGTGTTGGCGACTGAGGGAGGCACCGGGCTCGCGCGTACAGGCGAGTGATGCACTGCACGCGGCGCAGAGCGAGTGGCATATCCCGAGCATCGACAAGTAGGATCTCAATGGGAGAAGTGCGGAAGGCACTGGTGGCCAGCCGAAGGCCAGGGTCTTGGACAAGGAAAACTGAAGCCTGTGCGCTTCGGAATAGCGAAAGACGCGGTTCAATGCCTGTTGGAGTCGACGCACCAGAGTTGGCCTCTGGGCCGGGCCAAAAGAGATTGAAAGGTCGTCCACGTAGAACGTAGCGAGAACATCTTCCGGCAGCACCGAGGTGATGCCGTTGATGCTCAGGGCAAAGAGTGTGACACTGAGGACACTTCCCTGCGGGACACCCTCTTCCTGCTCATTTGGGCCGGAGAGGGCTCCCCCCACCCATACACGGAATCGACGATCTCGCCAAAATTCAGATATAAACATTGGGAGGCGTCCCCTTGCCCCCATCTTTGGAGAGTCTCCATGATACCGTATCGCCATGCGGTATCATAGGCCTTGTCCAGATCGAAAAACACCGTGGCGTAGTGCTGTATACGAAGGAAAGCCTCGCATACGGCATTTTCCAGTCGGAGCAGAGCATCCGACGTGGAGTGGAACTTGCGGAAGCCGCACTGTGCAGAAGACAGATGGCCTCCGCTGTCCAGGAAAAAGGCTAGTGTAACATTTACCAATTTCTCCATCAACTTGCACACGCAAGAGGTTAGAGAGATTGGGCGGAAACCGGTCGGAGTAGAGTGATCTCTTCCCGGTTTGCGAAAGGCGAGCACAGTAGCGATTTGCCAGGAATCTGAGAGAAGACCCTCCACCCAGATCCTGTTGAACAAATCTAACAGAAAGGCCATGCCTCGCTCACCCAGGTGTCGAAGCATGGCGTACGGGACATCGTCCGGACCATGGGCGGTGTCCGCGCACGAAGCGAGAGCGGAACGCAACTCACTCACAGGTGATGCGGTTGATGCTCAGCGCAAATAGTGTGAAACTAAGTACACTTCCCTACAGGATACCACCTTCCTGCTTCATTGGACCGGAGAGGGGCCCCTTACCCGTACGCAGACTCGACGATCTTGCAAAAATTCAGATATATGTATATAAAGAATGGAAGGAGTCCCCATGATACCGTATCGCCATGCGGTATAATAGGCCTTCTCCAGATCGAAAAACACCAAGGCGTAGTGCGGTCTACGAAGGAAGGCCTCACATAGAGCATTGAAATAGAGCTTGCGGAAGCCGCACTCTTTAGAAGAAAGGTAGCCTCCACTGTCCAGAAAAAAAGCTTAATCTCACATTTACAAATTTCTCCAATTTGCACAGGCAGGAGGTTCGAGAGATTGGGCGGAAACAGGCCCGGGTAGAGTGATCTCACATAGACTACTACATAAATTGACTTAGTTCATGGTAGAATGAGATTGCACAACGCAACGATATGAATCGAGACTATATGATAGTAAATAACTGTATAAACTTTATATTTTCAAAATATTAGTATTAATTATAATTATCTACAAATATTAATATATGTTGAATTTTGTTAACCAAGTCGCTATGTTAAAAAATAAAATGTTTTTGTAACTTTCTTTGAAATAAATTATTATTATTATGAGTGCATCATCACACACTCCGGCGTGGCATCAAGTGTCTGAAGAGCACTAATCTTGGCCACCTAAGAACGATCCGACGCATTCACCAGAAGACTCCTCCTGTCCGAGAAACGGGTTACCTTCGGCCTTCTACCAATCATCATGATGGATCATGTTGTCCTTGGACAACATGCTGCCATCAGTAGAGCGAAAATGCCAGGTAGTCTCTGAATGAGCAGCCCTGGCGTAATCGACGCTCCACTCTGTGCACGTGCGACTTTGGTCTTTGTCTGGGACTCCCCACCCCGGGATTGGGAGGGAGGGGGGGCATTCCGATATCGGCTTGGTCGCTTACTAAAACACCTTCTGGGTCTCAACGACCATGTCCATCTCAGGGAGGGCCTCCATGTGCTCCCTCCCTCCTCCCAAGATATCACGGATCCCATTCGAGGTACCTTTTGTATCATCTTGGGTCGGCGAACCCGAACCCGCATCCACCGAGGAAGAGGGGTGGGGGACGTACACTGACCCCCTGTAAACTTGTATGCACGCCAGCCAAACTTTAGAGGTCACAGGCTGATGGGCCCTGTCATCCCTTTCCCCCCTCTCCCACCAGGAGTGATAATTTATGGGCAGCTGGTGGCTTGGTTTCTTGGCAGTCACCTGTGAAAGTAAAGGGGGACTGCCGACGCTCCAGAGAAGGATGGGGGGAGGGGAGTCCCCTTCACCTGTAGGCCTAGCAGAGGAGTAAGCCTCTTCTGGAGTCACAGAGCTTTGGAGGGGCTCCTGAGAAAGCACAGGGGAGGGGGGGGGGCCTTTTCTGTTGTGGAGCTGCCCAAGAGCGGCTCCGATGATTGTAAAGGGGAGAGTATTTTGAAGAAACTCATCATTGGGCATCGTGTCCCTATCACCCAGCGCCGCGAGGGGTGAATACAAAGCCAGCTGCCGCCATTAAAGGCCACTTCACCCGCCCAGTGGCCAGGCAGCTCCATCTTAGGCTGGGCGTAAAATTAATAGTCCATGGAAAGAGAGAGAGACACAGAGAGGGTATGTGAGGAAGGTGAGGGTAGTGGTTAGGCAGGTTGCCCCCCCCCCCCCAAACGGGAGTTAAGGGGTGAGGGGGCATTGTCTCCTCCCACTCAGCCCCGATCTAAGATAGTTGGGCGAGAGGAAGCTGGTCGGACTCTAGCCTGTGAAATTAGAGGCCAACCAGATACAGTTGTGGGAGAGGTTGTATGGAAAGTGAGGAAGCAGTGTAAAAAGACAGGGTACTAGAAAGAAAGAGAAGAGGCTAAGCTGAGTCAGGTCAGCACGGCGGTTAGTAATGCAAATGGCCGTGCCCCTTATGGGCTCAACATCTGGAAGCAATCATCACAATTCCTAAATCCTCCAGTCATGGTGCCCCATCCTAAACCAAATTACCCCACTACCATCAACAATAATTATTAGAGACCTCACACAAAGAATATGGGATGGTCCAAGCACAACAACACACAACACTCCTTGTAACACTAGACATCAGCAAAGCTTTTGATGCCAATCCCCTGCCACTACCTCATTCTCAAAATATTTAGCACCAGTACACACAGCAACACCACAAGAGGGTCGGTCAACTATTTGGAGTGGGGAGAATCCTATGTAATTATTTGATGGGCAGTGATCAAGAATAAAGAAAAAATCACAAACAGTGCCCCGACCCCCCCAAAAGGGTCTGTACTGGCCCTCACCCCAGATACACATAGCTTACTATGGAGAAGAAATAGCTCTCACATGCACTTACCAAAATAAAGACAGCTCCTACAACCCAGCTTCGACACAGTACACACCTGACTCACCACAAACTTCTACATCAACCAGTGCCCTACAAAGTGAGAATGGCATGCTTCAACATACCTAAAAGGTACCATCCCCACCCTTTATGCCTTATTAAACACAAGGCTCACCAAATTGGCTTTTCATAGCTATGGGGAAGAAGCCAAGGTTCATCCCTGGGCAGAAAGCCCCTCACACACCCCTTTCATGCATATCTATTATACACACTACATCCCCTCCTCTCCTAGTCAGCCCTTTTTCAAGCACTCATTCATATAATCAACCCACATTTTAGTCTTTCTTACTCTATACCCCTTTCACACACCAAGCAACCGTCTCAAGTTGTCCATTTGCACTGCTCTCACTCAAGATCTTTCACTCTCCTTCTCTACCACATTTTCATTCCCGTACACCAACAGTGGCATCAGTATACTCTCATTCAGCTTTCTGGCGCATTCCACACTCAAAAGTTTTCCTTTGGGAGAGAGAGAGACTAGACTCAGATCCCCCGCCAATCAATCCTAAAAAACGAGGATTTTCCATGGGATCATTCTACCATAACACTTAGTCATTCACTTGCACTCTAATTGCCCCCAAGACCCTTTCTCACCATTCCCAACTTTCTGGTCACAATCTGCTTCATCTGTACCACTATCAATTACAATTAATCCTAAATACCTAAAACTTTGCAGTTGTTCAAAGTAAGACTACAGGCTCAGATACCCCCCTCCCCCCAAATACCATAACTTTACTCTTTTCTATACTCACACACTTTGTTAAACATACACTCAACATTTCCAAAGCCCTCTCACTCCATCCAAAAAAGATATTAAGCATCCATAGTAACCATATAAACTTATCTTGCTTCTCCATACATATCAAACCACTCACTACAGTTATATCTCAGCCTAACACAACTATCATCTATTTCTAAGTTCAGGAATTGATTTCATCGCACCACATACTTGAAATGAGGTCTTACAAGCAATTTATATAGTTTAAAAATATCCTTTGATTTAGATACAAAATACCTGGCTATGTGGCCTAGAACCAGATGTCTTTTTTGAAAATTTTAGATCATTCAAGATTGACTTGTAAATCTTTTTATATATTGAACATTTAAAATTTGACTATCCATATACCAATATTAAGATTAGCAGAACCTATGTACATTACCTAGATTCTTAATTTTAATAAATTTTCAAGCTAAAAAAAACTTACATTCATCCAATAAACTAGCATATTATTGGGTGTACCAATATAAAATGCTTGTTTTCTGGCAGCTTAAAACACTAGGAGACTACAATCATGTTTGCAGTAGCAGAAAGACTCACCTCACGTGCCAGCGACAGAAAATGTGTATTGAGATTGGCATTGGAAAGGATTTCATTCAGGTCTTCATAGTCATCCATATCTTCAGGCAACTCCAGATAGAACTGTTGTCTTGCAAGCATGAAAGCAACCTGCATTCTAACCTAGAATGAAATACACATTTACTTAAGTTGTCCCTGGCTAAGGTCAGTAAACTCAAAGAGCTTTGGCAGCATGACAAGTGTCCCACAGAGATCCCGCACTCTGTATCTTAGCAAGTTTTACCCAATTTAAGGTTGCGTTAGGCATATTGTGAATGTCAGCAGGAGTAGATGTTGGTTTTGAGCTGGTGGGATGCGTGTTTTAGCTTTGGGTGGTGACCACACCAAAGCCTGGTAAGGGCATCATGAGTGTGAAGTGCGAGGGCTGTTTAACCTTGGTTGATATCTGTGGGATGGTATTAAGGTGATTTGGACTCAGAGATTAGATGCCTTACCCTTGCTCTCTTGTGTGTATGCTTTGTTTAGTTGGTAATGATGGCTCGGTTGTGTGTGGGTAGAATTTCTTGGAGTAACTTTACAAGACTAAAATGAGTTGAAAAATGTGGTGCAAACTGGGGCTGTATAAATGGTATAGAAACAATAACCATGCAAGAGCTTGTTAGTGCATTGAACAATCTCTAAAATGGGAAGAAAGCTGGAATAGATGATATAGTTGCTGATATACTAAAGAGTAGGTGATTGTGTTATGGAATCAGTCTGGAGGTTGTGTTGTAAAGTATTTTAAAGTGGAAGAGTAGAGTACCTGAGGACTAGAAGACTGCAGCAATTGTGAAATTGTATAAGGGTAAAGGGCAGAAAAGTGAAGACAAGACTGCCGGTGGATAAATCTACCACATGCTGTAGTTAAAGTATAAAAAAAAGTTCTGAATGGGTATATATAAGGGTAACAGAGTGATTGATGGGGGATAAACAAAGGAGGTTTAGAGTGGATAGGGGGTGTGGATCAAGTATTTGCACTGAGACCGCCAGCTTAAAAAAAAAATATGAGAGATATAGTGTATTGTGTGTTCATGGATCTGGAGAAAGAATCATTATGGCAGGTGCTAAGAATGCATGGAATGAGTGGTAATATGGGATGGTGTGGAGAGTATGTTAAAGGTAAGGCATGCATTAGGGTCAAAGAGTGGTTAAGAAAAGTTTGTGATGATGCTATTTCTGTTAATATTTTTATGGATGGTATATGCTGATGACTTGGCATTAGTGGCTAGAGTGAGAGGAATTTGGAAATATTGATCAAAGCCTTTGACAGGGTATGTGCGAGAAAGGGACCAAAAGTAAATGTGGAAAAGAGCAAGGTGAGTGTTTGGGGGTGAGGGTTGGGGTGTGATGATATAACCTGTGGTCCCACCATTAAGAAAGGGCAATGTTTTAAGTATCTACAATGTATCATTAGTGATAAAGATGAAGCAGATTGAAAGCACAAGGTTTAGAATGGTAAAATCTCAGGGCAATTAGACATAAACTATGAAATATTATATAAAACCATTCAACAGATATAGCTAAATGAACCAAAGTCTGTGAACTTTAAATGCTACAATTGATAGGGTAATATTTCATAGGGAAAGATGGCAGTTCATGTTTTTTTGTTTGAAAGTTTAGAATTTACGATGGATGATATTCCCAGTATTCAGAATACAAATTTATCTCTCTTAATCTAGGAGAGGAAGGAATCTACTATGATTGAAGAGCAAATATAATGACAACAATATAGGACAATGCAGCAAACTGAAGAAGATGTTATGATATGGAATTCTGCAACCCGATACAGTGCAGGTACCTAATAACAAACAACAGGTCCTTCCAGATTTGTAGAATATTTGTGATGTTGCTTTTTTTGTCTTTGTTCTGACCAAGCTGAACAATGTAATATTTCTCTTGTGTTTGTCATCCTGGAATTTTGGGCAGATATTTGAGTGCTGTCAAATCTGTGTTGGTAAGTGTGCAAGACAGAGACAGGGATTTTGACAGGTGTGCTCTCTCAAGTCTTGAGAGGTGATTCTAGTTGAAATGTCCTGTGTTAGTGCTCTTAAAGTTAGTTGTGTGTGAATGTGACATTTGTAAATTGTTGGGTCTATGATTGGGACACGAGTGGCATTGAATGTAGGTTGTTGGTGTACATTTTGAGTATTTACGTTGAGTAGGGGATGTTTCCATGTAGTGGGATGGGTTAATTGGGTTCTCTGTGGCCGGGGCCCATAAGATGTGCTCTCATGTCGAGTTGTTTGACTGTGAGCACCTTAGTTTATGATTGTTGATTTCCAAGGGAATAAATCTCATTTTCTCAAAAAAAAAGAAAAAAAGAAGCCAATCTAAACCAAATATGGAATTGATATTGCAGAGCAAATAGCGTACCAGTATTCACTCAAAACTGATAATACTGGCCAATTAAAAGATTCTGTTTTCTGAAACCTGTTAGGTGTTACTGGCATTAATTGATAAATTTTATATGTAAAGAATACAATTTAAGAACAAACTCAAGGGAGACTATTTTCAAAATGACAAAGGAACTTAGGTGTTTATTGATGAAATAAGGGTGAGGTAACATTCATTTTCAAGTCAATCAAACTCATGCCCAAAGAATAGAACTTGGGGAGATATTTTTGCCATTTTTAAAACTTAGAATTTATGCTATACTTTTAAGAAAATGCACAAAATAATTAAGTACAACTATATTCTTTTCAGACAGGCATGTAAATCTGAATTACATCAAGACAACCATACCATGAGGAAAGATCAACAGTTCTTACTCTCTATAGAAATAAAAATTTAAAACAGGTATACCACTTCCTTCAGTCTTACCAACTTATCTGCACATTCTTCAAATAACTCCTTGATTAAATTTTGGTCATTCAATTGCAGAGCAAGTCGCATTGCTTGGGGGTATTGGTGAAACTTCCGATATAGCTTCAGCGATGTATGAAGTAGATTTGTGTTTTCAGGGTCAGGTACATATGGAACACAACTTGTTAAGTACAAGCACACACGATGATAAGAATCTGCATCAACATAATCTAAAAAAGGAATATATTTATTGATCGGGATAGAGAAGGAAGGATCTTACCAGGCATATGCAGCATGTCACAAAGGCCAGAAGAGAGAGTGAAAATCCTTTCATATACTCAAATCTTTCATGATGTACAATAAACAGAATTTAAGGGTAAAATGCCTAACCTGCTCACTTTTGAGAACTTAACTATTAATGTATCTGAAAATTATTACATTATATAAAAAAACAGAGTGGCTTTACTTTGGAAAAAGAGATTTAGCTACTATGGTTCAAAATAAGATGAAATTTAGACAGAAAGGTAAAGGGAGGTTGAGAAATAAGGATGAAGCTATGAGTGAGGAAATATGAAGCAAGGCTGGTGTAAAAGCTGCATGTGAGGTGCCTGAGCATGTAACCAACACACAAAAATAGATACTAAGTGTTAATATTATGTTACCTGCCCACACTATACACAAATTGTAACGATAATAAATGGGAGAAACTATAATTACCTTTCCTTTATTAGACAGTCTGCTCAAGCTTTAGGATTCTTAACGAATATCCCACAACTCACATACGAAGCACAAAGAAATAACCCTACCACAATAACAAAACAATAACAAAAACAACAATTAAACCTGATTAAATGAAAGGGAGAAGGCCGGCCTCCCCCCAAGAGTCAATGAGTCCACAAGTCAATGTGCACGAATCTGTCCCGAGTACAAGAGACAGGCGGTAGCGACCCCGCCCATCCCGGTACCGGGACAGGTATCGGGCGCGAAGATCACCCAGACTGGGACATTCGACAAGAATGTGCCGAACAGTCTGGGGGACGACGCAGTCGTTGCAATAGGGCGCAGGCGAGCGCTCCATCAAATAGCGATGCATCTTTCGTCTCCGAATCGGACACATGAGTGTGTCCGATTCGGAGACGACAGAAAGCAACCTGAAGCCGGCGCGGCATTGGGGGATAGGTCCATGGGAACAGTCGCGGCGCAATGGCATGCAACTTTAAGTTCCCTTCGACCGTCTCTCATCTTCTTTGCCTAACAGTCCGAAAAGCTGCCCGTATTCTTGCCATGTAGTCGGTGTGAGGAAGAGCGAAACGCTGGTCTGGTTGCAGAGTCCTCGCGGACTCTTTGGCACCCTCATCTGCACGCTCATTCCCCGCAATTCCTACATGTCCAGGAACCCAGCAGAAGATAATCTCGACATCCGCCCGGCTCGCCAAAACCGTGGCATCACGGATATCGCGAACCAGGGGATGCGCATATTCCAATGCCCCGAGAGCACTCAGGGCGCTTTGTGAGTCGCTATAGATCACAATCCAGTCTCCGAACCGGGCACGTCGCGTAATCTCCCGTACCGAGTGGTGTATTGCCACCAGCTCGGCCGTGAAGACAGACGCAGCACCTGGTAGAGCCCCGCTGACTTCAAACAGAGGGGATAAGGCGTGGAAGCCGACCCCCTCTTCGGACTTGGAGCCATCTGTATACACTGGCACGGTTCCAGCGTGACACGATGTGTGCTCCAAAAAGATCAAACGCAATACTCCCGGCGCAGTATAAGCTTTGGGAGTAGAGGCGTGGCGACAAATAGCCAAATGTGGTACCCTCCAGGGTGGTGTCCTGGGCAGAACCAGGGGCGCCACCGGCCCGAGAGCTATATCTACCTCTCGAAGGAGTTTCCTGGCCCTAAACCCAAAGGGTTTAGCTTTGGGTTTAGGATATGACTGGCGTCTTTCGGCGGCATAGGCACCATCGAGATCAGCTGCAGATGCAGTGAGAGCTGTTGGCGACTGAGGGAGGCGCCGGGCTCGCGCGTACAGGCGAGTGATGCACTGCACGCGGCGCAGAGCGAGTGGCATCTCCCCAGCATCGATCAACAGGCTCTCAATGGGGGAAGTGCGGAAGGCACCGGTAGCAAGGCGAAGGCCGGTGTGGTGGATCGAATCCACCTTCCACAATAAACGCTTGGCTGCGGATGCATAAAACTCGCATCCGTAGTCGAGTTTCGAGCGAACAAAGGATCGATAAAAAAGTAAGGCAGTAGCCCTATCAGCGCCCCAAGCGCTGAACATCATGGAGCGGAGAATGTCCATGGCGCGGGTACAAGAGACTCTAAGGCTGCGAATATGAGCTTCCCAGGTGAGGCGTCGGTCGAATACAAGACCAAGGAAACGGTGCGACTCAACCACATCCAGGCATACCCCATTAAGAAACAAATCTAGGTCGGGGTAAGCCGTGGATGGGCCTCTAGAGGAAAAGTCCAGTGGGCAGCCTTCCATGACATTGTGATGAGCAGCATCCCGGCTAGAGAATGCAGTCAGGAAAGATTCTGCCATGCACGCTGGGTCAGAGATTGGGAGGGGGGGGGGGGGGTAAAAACTTGCCCTGAATCCTTTTGACTTGCTTCCACACCTCTGCTAGAGGGATCTTCCCGTTAAGTGAAGACATGCATGCCCCGCCAAGAAGAGTGGCAGGCATGCTTTGAAATATACTGGAACCTAGCCCTAGCCCGACAAAATTCACTATGAGTGAAAACATTTGGGTGGTGCTTAGAGCGCATGTAGGTATAATGCTTCTGTTTGAGGACCATCTCACACCCAGCTGACCACCACAGGAGCAGTCTGCATGCAAAACGGCAGACATTCTAGGAATAAAGTTAAGCCCACACTGATGAGGTTACCTGAGAAGAACATCTACTAAACTAAACTCCTCGACTTAGACAGAGAAATTAGTCATTTCCTGAAATGCGGACCAAGCACCACAGGGGTGGGCTCTAAGGCAAGAGCAGCCCAGAAAATGATATTTAAATGGGAAAATGATCACAAGCATGGAGGTCATCGACTATCCCCCACCCAAAATCAAGTTATGCATCTGGAGAGCACAAAGATAGATCAAGGCAGGAAAATGAAGTGGTTCTTGGGCAGTGATGCATAAACTCATCCATATTTAGGACACCTATCTCAAGCTCGTATCAGGTCAGCAAGGACTTGACCCCTGGGATTAATTGAGTAGTCTCCACAGATGGGGTGTCGACTGTTCACATCTCCAGGCAAGAGAAAGGGCCTCAACAACAATGCCATGATGCGGCGGAAGTCCCTGCATCAGTCAGCTGACAGTGTAATGTACTCAGAAATAAGAATAACAGTATACCTCCTTCCAGGTGCAGCTACACAGCTACTGCCTGAAAAGAGGTATCTAGAGCAGAAAGGAGACATCATGCGGGGTATAAATCATGCATCCTCCTGTCGGACCCCCATCCAATGGTGGTGGTCATAAAAGCATTATACCCTGGGAGAGGAGGGCAGGCGCCCAGCATGGTCAAAAAGATAGCTAAGGGAAAACAGGGTGAGATGAGCCTCTGCAGCTACTCCCAGTTGGCCCAGAGTTTGCGGCAATTCCCTTGAAGGAATATGGAATCCAAGCCTAGCTCAGAGGAGATGCAGGGGCCCTCTTTGAAGAGAAGACCCTCACTGAAATGGCTGTATGCTTCACGGGGGTGGAACTCTAGCCACTATTAGGCAGGTGGGGAGGTTTCAGAAGCTGGGGTCCCTGGTTTGGAGGATCCACCATCCTCAAGTCACCCAGCCTAGCACTAGGTGTGGGCGTAGGAGACAAAACTCCTTTAGTGCTGTTGACCTTGTGGGAGGCAGCTTTAGGAACCCTGGAAGATGGCCAGTTTGAGGGGTGTTGCCTCCTGTGAGTCTAACAACAGGGAGAGGCACGCAGCTGTTTTTTGCCTTATGGGAAACAGTCATGCTGGGGGAAGGAGAGGGAGCCCTAGTTTTAGCTGGGGCTAGGTGTGAACCCTTTACCAGGGGAGCACCCAGGGTGGGTAAGACCTGCAGAAGGGTTCCGAATGGGCGCTGAAATGACCATGCTCGTAGGCCTAGATGGGCCAGGAGCAGAGCGTGTATTTCTTAACATTGAGGTATAAGAAATCCCAGGCAGCGCCGGGCATGCATGAAGTCCTTAGCCTCGCAAAATAAGAGATGATCCTGGGCCTGAAAGGCTAGGATTTCCTTCCCAAGGAGATACACACCACATTGCTTTGGAGAGGGGGGAGGGGGGCAGCTCTGGGCAATTGACACACTTGGCCACACACAATTTGGACTAATGTGCAGCCTCGGAGCAACTTACACAGACTTTGCGTAACCCCGACTTTGCACGTCTACAGGAGCAATTAGTATGGCCGAAGTGGTAGCAGCAGTATTAGCACCTCCATGGCAGTGCCACAAATGCCGTTATGAAGCAGCAATACTAACCTGCAGGCACCCACTCAGGGAGCTCTAGACTTCGAATGTAACAAAGAGTGTAGGGGTAGGTCTCAAGGCCCCTTCCTGTTTTCTTATCACACTTTCGACCTTGAACACTCCATGGTCAGCCAGCTTTAAGATGATGTCATCTATGGAGTAGTCCCAAGAGATCCCTCGCATAAACCACTAATTTCATCAAGTTAATGGTAGAGTGCAGCATCACACTCACCAGCCTGTCATAAAGTGTCCGAAGGGCACTAATCATGGCCGCCTGAGAGAGAGATTTGATACATTCGCCAAAAGGCTCCCATCTAAGAAACGGGCCACCTTCAGCTCTCTGCCAATCACATTAGTTAGAGCTTTCCTCTGATGGATCATGTTGCCCTTAGCAAACATGCTGCCATCAGTGGAGCGAATAACAAGGAAGAATTTGAAGCCAGAGGGCTAAAAAATTCCAGGTAGCCTCTGAATGAGGGGGTCCCGATGTTATCAAGGCTCCGCTCTGCCCACCTTTGGTCTTTATCAGGGACTCCCCACCCAGAGGAGCACAACAGGGGCTGGATGTGCCATCTTATCTTGGTTGCATACCGAAAACTGCAACGGCCCCATCTGTACTTGTGGAGGGAAAGAGCCCCCTCTTTTTTCCTGCAATGGGAAGGGAGGGGAATGAGCCTGCCTCTCTCCTCCATCAGTAGGAGCCTCTAGTCCAGATGGGCCAGCCTCGGCAATATCTTCTCTGAAATGGAGGTCTTGCTTTTCACAGAAACACCAGCCATGGGAGGAAATCCCTCCTCTCCTTGTGAGGCCTCGGGGACCCGAGCATCTTGAGAGGAGCTTTCACAGGGGCGGAGATGAGTTCTATGCTTGGCAAAGAGACCAGGTTTGATCCCATGGAAGATCCTACCATCTAGGGCTGGGTCACTTTAAGGGGGACCTCCATGTGGCCATCCCTCTGCCCAAAGACATCACTGATCCCATTTGAGGGCAGGTATACAGATCCCATTAGGGGACATGTATACTGACCCTCTACAAGCTGGTCACGCATGCACATAGGACAGCTGGCCCTGCCATACCTTGCTCCCTTAAGGGGTTGGCCCTATCGAACCCCTTCCACAGGGAGCAGTCAATTTTGGGCCACTTGCGTGCTTTCTTGGCAGTCCCCTATGAAAGAAAAGTACAAACTGATCCTGGAAAGAGGGAGTTGCCAAAGGGCAGGCAACTCCAGAGAATGGGGTGAGGGGAAGTTCTCTACACCCGTAGGCCCACGAGAGGAGTAAGCCTCCTCTCCAGTTAAAGAGTTTTGGAGGGTCCCCTGTGAAAGCACAGGGGGGGGGAGGGCAATGGCCAGGACCTTTAGGCCTGGTCCCATGTAACCTGCATTGTTTATAGAGGTTGCAAAGCCTCTCTTCAGAAATAGCATGAGGCAGCTGGTCCTTAAAACTAGATAAGAAATAAGGAGAGGCAAGAAGGGGATATTCTTGGAGGAGGGGAGCATAAAGGGAGCAGGGTAAATCAGCAACTTTCCTAGGCCTGACTAAAGTGTCAAAGTCAACTCAGTGAGCCAAGCAATCCTTAATGGCACCCAGGCTAGGATGTGCCATTCCTCCTTGTAATAGATATAAAAGTCTACACAAGGTACCCTCCTGCAGGAGTGCTTAGAGTATACTAAAGGTGTAAAAGTAAAAGGAATGTACAATAAACTAATCTGTAAATAATTGGTTTAAAGTATGATACACAAATATATATAGAAAATAAGGAAATAGACTGTGTAGCGAGATCAAAACTTAAATATGAGGATTGTGATGTAGTTTATTTGAAAATGAAGAACTGTGGAAACCTTTACTATCATTGCTTTTATTGCAGCAACTCAGACTATTAAAAAGTAAAGAATTTTTCCATTATGAAGAAAGAAAAAAAGTGAAAGGCAATAATCAAAATATATCCTTAAAAAATTTAATGATATAAGATAATTTAGCTTACCTCTATCAGTCAACAACTCTAGACGTTCCATTTCCATAAGTAAATCACAAGCTTCTGCTTCGGCATTATGTTGCATATGATAAGGTACAATAAGATGAGCATCTTCCATCAGTTCCAACTTTTTGGGGTCATCATCTGCCAAACTTTCCCATTCACTAGCGATCTCCCCAGAAATATGCCTGGAATAAGTGAAATGTGGGTTTGATATGGCTGCCTTACATTAAATAACAGGTCTGCATTTGAAGTTCTTTTTTAGATGAGGTCAAGGCTTTCTTAGCTAGTTATTTATAACTGACATCCTGAATTAACAAATATCACTAGTTTTCTTCAATCTACTTTTTATTTTATATTAAAATGAAAAATTGAAGGGAATATGAAAATAATGTATGAAATTAACACCTTTAACAGACTTAACCACTATTTAAAATGTGTGTGTGAATGATAAAGAGAATTAAAGCCAGTTGCAAGCATGTTCACATCCTAGCAGCCTTATGAGTGTTCTTTGCTTATCACTATAATCACTGGAGTTGAGCCGAAAATCCTCCACAAATTTGTGACAAAAGACTCGAGTGAAAGCCAGGCATGCCACTCATCTTTCTCCATGGATTTGCTAAATTGAATCTCTTTCATGAGTTCACTGATTGGAGGAGGATCCAAAATTACACCAGCTTCCCATTTGGAATTGCAAACTTCTCTGAGGAAAAGTGAAAATTTTGCTTTCTTTTTGGAATGATCTAATTCATTATTGCAGTAAAATCTTCTTTGTGTTGAAAAGATGATGACCTCCATTTTACTTGACATTGGCATTGGTCGTATGCTACTGCGCCGGGGAAGGAAGAGCCTTCCCTGGATATCAGTGTGCTTCCTTCTCTTTGCTTTTTGTTGGCTACGTTTCTGCTTTTGTTTGTTTTGGTTTTGGGTGGTTTAATGTGCTTATCAATTTGTTTTATTTTTAATGTAGCCTAGTAATAGGGTGTAAATTAATTGCTGCAACTTATGCCCCTGAAGGGAGTTATAAGAAAATAAAAAAAAAGGGAAAATGTGATAAAACTGTATGAATTTTAGTTCAACTGTTGCTGAACAGTCACAATTTTTGCAGAGCTGCTTCTTTGCTCTCCTGTCAAGACACAAGAAACCGGATTTGGGTGTTAGTCACCTTTGTAAATCAAGATAATGTTATGACTTATGTGTAAAAAAATGCAATAATTTTAAAGATTTCAGCACTAGAAAAAAAATTTACCCTATTATAAAAAATTACATTTTTGAAGTCAGCATGAAAAAACCTTGCTCAGATGTGATGTAGACCTGTGTAATTAAAAGTAATCTTTATGATCCAAAAAATGTTCATTTGACTAATGAGTACAAATACTGTACAACAAACTATATTCTACCAAATCTCTTACCTCACATATTCATGACCCCAATCTCCAATATCACCCTTCATACCAGAGAGACGATATTTAAGACATTCCCTCTCCTCAGACATGGTCATTGCAAGGACAGACACAATATCAGAACAAAACTTCTTGCTGTCAGATTCACTCATCTTCTCATAAATGGCCTTAGAACAGAAAATAATCATTAGATTTTTTTTAAAAATTAAAAGAAATTTGAAGTTAAAAATTGAGAGCTAAATCCCCACCCCCTGCAAAATCTTTCAACCTACCTTCATAGTATCATAGTGTTGGCGCATAAACTTCAGAGGCTTTGGAACGCTCGTCATTGAAGTGGTTGATGACCGAATGAAAGACCTGATTTGTTCAAGTGAAGGCTGGTACAAGCTTGTGTCTGGTTCTTGCAATCTTTCAACAAGAAGATTGAGTTCATCCTGGAGCAATTTATCTTCTTCTGACTGAATAATAATAATAAAAAAATTGATTGTAATAAAATCTTGAATTATGCCACTTCACCCTACTTCAATTACTGCAAGCCTATTTTCATTAAAAGAAGTTAGTTCTAAACTAACACTGAGGATGAGTTAGAGTATGGCAATATTTGAAAAATACTTTGTGTGACATTTCTGTTTCCAGAAAAGTTTCCTAACCAGGTAATAAAACTTACATACAGGTGAGAATGACAATGCTGGCAATATAGAAGGCACCAGGGGACAGTCCCCATTGGTCTCCAACCAGATAATAAAATCTACATAAAGCACAGAATGACATTGTTGACAAAAGAGGAGCAAGTCCTCATCAGGAAGGGAAGAGGGTACAGTAAGTGCAGCATATTGTTTTGCCACCAACTCATGAATCCTTTAGGGTTCAGGTAGGACAACCCATCAGGGATTAAAACTCCCTTGGCAAATTCTGAGATGAGAGTGAGGAAGGAGGAAGAAACTACAATGTTGTGATTATCTCTATGATGACGGATGAAGGTGCCTGCACCTGAGTATCAGCTGATGACCCCCAAATTTTTTTGTGGCAACCTGGTACTCAGGCATTCGAAATCCAATGCCTTTTTTTTATTCTTCATTAGTTTAGTTCGCTTGCAGTTCTCTCCCTTTGGTCCAAGTGATTCAAGGATTATTGCTTACCTTCACTTTCTTTCAAGAATTCATGAATCCCTTATTTTCTGAGTCAGTGTTGGTGCCCTAAAGCCTGGGTGGATGCCCAGTAAAGGGGGTTATCTGACTTACCTTTGCCAGGTGAAATATTTCCCTTTAGGTTACAGTTTTTACTCTAGCTTCCCTATTCACATTGTATAAATTTGCTTCCAGGTTTTTAATATATTTACATCTCCAGCATTTAAGGTTTTATATTGCAGTACTTGTAATTCCTTTTCAATCTGCTTTCTTTATGGTTCTCTCATTTCTTTTTTGCTGAGCAATTGAGTCTTTTGGTGATTTATAACACTCTTTAACAACAAATGATAATCAAACGATTAAATTAAAACCATTAGTGACCATTTTATATACAGTGGGTGCAATAAATATCCGATACATGGTCCAAAGTTTATTTACCATAGTTACACAACAGCAAGGTAATCGAAAATTGAACATCTTATGTATTTTGTACATTGAATACAAATTGGTATCATATTGCAATAGTATCAAATGAACATTTAAAAAAATATCCGATACATCTATGAAAACCAGTTAGTATTTGGTGATATGACCTTTTGTCGCTAGTACAGCTTCCAACCGTTTGGGATATTTACTTATGAGGTTCTTACAAGAAATTTGTTTGATTTCTTGGGTCCCTTTTCTGAACTTTAGTTTTAATTCTTACCAGCGGTTCTCGATAGGATTTAGGTCTGGTGATTGACTTTGCTATCCCATAACCTTTATTTTTTTCTGTTGAAATCACACTGCAGTGCCCTTGGCCGTATGTTTTGGATTGTTATCCTGCTAGAATGTCCATTCTCTTGGCAAGTTCAAGTTGTCTGAACACTAAGAGATTATCATCCAGGACCTGCAGAAAAGAAGCAGCCCCATAACCATTAGGCTGCCTCCTCCAAACTTCACTGTTGGGATTGTATTTTTAGGATCATGCACTGAGTTTTACTGCCTCCAAATATGACTAACACTCTTCCAACCAAATAACTCAATCTTTGTCTTGTCAGACTATAGTACTGCATCCCCCAAATTTGCAGGCTTCTCTAAAGGATCCTTGGCAAAATTCAGACGATTTCTGACATGAATTAGCTTCAACAAAGGTGTCTTTCTTGTTGTGCAAGAATGGAATCCCTCGTTCTTAAGAACTGCTCTAATTGTATTTTTGCATACATTTGTCCTAGCTGCTTCCAAATCTTTCTGAAGTTCAGATCGAGTCACTTGAGGATTCTTCTTTACTTTACAGACTATATGTTTAGTTGTACAGTTTGAAATTTTAGATGGCATAGCCTTGTGGTGGTTGTATTATCACCCACAGAACCTGTAGTTGCTCTTTCTTTCTATGTGACATGGACAATGAGCCTTTAAATTGTGAGCGGGTAAAAGGATGTGGTATAAAAATTCCTTGGAGGTTCCTAGATTAGTGAGATACTGGGTTTGATGGGGAAATGCTTTGGGCGAAATATAGTTACTGTGCCTGGTAGCTTAGTGGTAGAGCATCTGCTCGGCAAGTAGCAGACCCGGGTTCGACTCCCGGCCAGGAATTTTCCAAAACCTTTTTTCCCTGGCGTTATCTCTGTCTTCTTGGTAAAGGATCGCCTTCATTGTGCTGCCCTCTGCTCCCTTTGTTTCTGGATTCTTCTAATGTCCATCCCTCTCTCTTGCTTTTAAAAAACTCTGGTTCCTTGTCTCATTTGCTCATTCGTGTCCAACTCTTCTTTCTCATATATATATATATAAAATATATTTTGGGGAAAACTTTTAACTTTTCTCAAGGCCTATTAATCAAGATATATTATGAGGTTTGGATTTAATTTTAAGAGCCCATCTGGCAACAGACTACCGGGGTAAAAGTTGCTGTACTCACACTCGAGCTGAATGTTAGACTAGATTAAAAAAACAATATATAAATAAGTAACAAAGATAAAAAAAGGAACAAATGCTAAAAAAGGGAACAAGAGCAACTAATAAAAAACAAAACAAAACTAGATTAGTCAACAAGAAGGAAGCTCACTTTGGCATCAGGGGTAGGCATGCCTCCCCCAAGAGCACGAACATGAGACTTACAAAAACCAGTCAAATAAAGTGGAGGAGGCCAGCCTCCTCCAAAAAGTCAAATTATCCACAAATCTGTGTACACAAACCAGCCCCAAGTACAAAGGACAAGCAATAGCAATCCTGCTCACCCACATACTGGGACAGGTAACATGCATGAAGATCACCCAGACTGGGACATTCAACAAGGTGTCAAACAGTGTGGGGGACAATGCAGTCATCACAAAAAGGGACAACAGGTGAGCGCTCAATCAGATGGCAGTGTGTCCAATTCAGAGATGACAGAAAACAACCTGAACAGTTGCAGCATCTTGGCATGCAACTTTAAGTTCCCCTCAACCATCTCCAATCTTCTTTGCCAAGCAGCCCGGAGAGCGGCCCATATTCCTGCCATGTAATCAGTGTGAGGAAGAGTGAAATGCTGGTCTAGTCACCCAGTGTGTCCAATTCAGAGATGACAGAAAACAACCTTAACAGTTGTAGCATCTTGGCACGCAACTTTAAGTTCCCCTCAACCATCTCCAATCTTCTTTGCCAAGCAGCCCGGAGAGCTGCCCATATTCCTGCCATGTAATCAGTGTGAGGAAGAGTGAAATGCTGGTCTAGTCACCCAGTCCTTGCAAACTCTTTAGTACCCTCATTCCCAGCAATTCCTACATATCCAGGAACCCTGCAAAAGATAATCTTGACATCCAACTGGATCACCAAAACCGTGGCATCACAGATATTGCGAAGCAGAGGATTCAGGGATTTCAATGATCTAGGACAAATCAGGGAACTTAGTGAGACACTATAAATCACAATTCTGTCTCTGAACTGGGCATGTCATGTTATCTGTCATACTAAGCAGTGTATTACAACCAGCTCAGCCAAGAAGACAGATGCACCCCTCTCTGCAGCACCCTGCTGACTTCAAACAGAGGGGATACAACATGGAAACTAATGGGGCTTGCTAAGGCCATACGGTATCATAAACCTTCTCCAGATTGAAAAACACAGTGGTGTAGTGCTGTCTATGAGGAAAGGATTCGCAAATGGCATTTTCCAGTCGGAGGAGAGCATACGACAGGAAGTGGAACTTGCGGAAGATGCGCTGTGCAGAAGACAGCGCATGCAGGAGGTTAGAGAGATTGGGCAGTAGCGATTCATCAGGAATCTGGGAGGAGACCCTCTACCCAGATCCTGTTAAACAATCTAACAGAAAGGCCATGCCTCGCTCATCCAGATGTTGAAGCAGGGCCTACAGGATATTGTCCGGACCAGGGGCAGTGTCTGTGCATGAAGCGAGAGTGGAATGCAACTCACCAAATATAAACCCATCATTGGAGGGTTCTCCTCTGATGGATCATGTTGTCCTTGGCCAACATGCTGCCATCAGTGGAGCGAATAACGAGGAAGCATTTAAAGCCAGCAGGCTCAAAAATGCCAGGTAACCTTTGAATGAGGAGCCCCGATGTTATTGAGGCTCCGCCCTGCGCTTTTTTGGTATTAGTCATAGTCTGGGGCTCTGCACCAGGGAGGGGGGCAGAGAGGCCGGATGTGCCAATCTTGGCTTGGTAACTTACCAAAGTGGCAGCAGACCCATCCATCTCAGCAGCCCTCATGGATCAAGAGAATATAAATCAGAGTTCATATTGAAATTTAGAATTGACAATACATACAGATTTGAGTATGTTTTGCGATATATGAACATACAAGTTATTTTCTCGTCCTTCCTATCTATGTAGCTGTTGTTGCATTCCATACTTTCTATTTTATAAACAACCTCAGGTTTATTTGTTTTTTTATTAATAGCTGGTAGAAAGTTGAATTGTAATCAAAAGAACAATATTAAAATGGTTTAGAAGGTGGGGAAGTATTAAGAATGATTGGTTAAATTAAAAGATTTTTATTAGCAAGACTGGTTGGTGTTATCATAAAATTACTTTTTGACTAATTTCTTGCAATTACTAACAAGTGTGAAAGTGAACATAATGAAATCAATAATGCATATAAAAATTTCATTGTCAAGAAATTCTGGAGAGAATGTGCAAAGTACAAAGGTACAGAGAAGAAAAAGGGTTCTTTATGCTCTGATGATGGAAAGATTTTCTTAATATCAGAATAATGTAATAGAACAAATGGTTTACAATAGACCTCAGATTTGAAACTGTGACTAGAACTACGTCATTAAATCTATAATATACGACTCTCATATCAAGGATCTTTAAAACAAATTTGAATGATACAACATAGCTACACAACTTACAAGCTCTTCCTCCTTTGCCTCTTCTTTTTTACTGGTCTCTTTCTTATCATCTTTCTTTTTATTTTCTTCAATTTTCATTTTACAAACTTGAATATACTTCAATTTAATTAAAGCTGAAAAATAAAATATATTTCTTAAGAGCGCAAAATTGAGTTTTTATTTCTATTAATAATGCTCTACAATAGTACACCAGCCCTCACTGTTAGTGAAGCTAAGTCATGTTAAATATGAGGTGTCGAATAGGCCCCATTTTAAAGAAGTTTGTCAAAAAATAAATTTGAATCCATTGTATACTAGATAAGGCTGGATATGGTACCATTAGCTTTGATATATCTGAAACTACAATTGAATAATGCATAAAGATTCATCAAATTATCAGATTATACTGAATATCGGGTTCTAGGTTCAATAAATGCATTGGTATATAGATTAGACATAATGATGATGGGAAATTAAAGGATATTTTAATTACAAAAGATATAAGTCTCAAAAGAAATAGAATTAAATTTGGTAATGCAATGGCCTTGATGAGATTTTTCCTAGGATTTTGAAAGAATGTAGAGATGTTTAATAAACCTATTAAGAAAGTTGTTAGAGACTAGCATTGTACCAATGGCATGGAAGAAATTTAATGTGATACCTATCTTGAAGATCTCCAAGCAAGAGATAGGGCCTCGGTAACCGTGCCACGATGCGGCGGAAGTCCCCCGCGCCAAAGTCAGCTGACAGTGGAATGTACGCAGAAATAATAGTATACCTCCTATCCAGGTGCAGCTGCACAGCCACTGACTGAAAGGAGGTATCTAAAGAAAAAGGAAGAACGGAGACATCATGCCGGGTGTAAATCGCGCATCCCCCAGCACGGCCATCCCGCGGTGGTGAGGTCGCAAGACCCTTATACCCCGGGAGGGTAGCAGGGGGCACGCGCCTAGCATGGTCTCTTGCAAAAAGATAGCTAACGGGGAATGGGACGAGACGAGCCTCCGCAGCTCCCAGTTAGCCCGGAGTCGACGGCAATTCCATTGAAGGAATATGCCCTCCAGGCCTAGCTCGGAGGAGACGCGGGGGCCCTCCTTGAACTGAAGACCCTCACGGGAATGGCCGTACGCTTCCTGGGAACTGAACCCCGGGAACTGTTGGCCGGACAAAGCGCTGAAGCCTTCGAGGACTTATTGGGGAAGGTTGGGCTCGTCATGCGAGTCTTTTCCTCCCTCCGCCTCGAAACCTTAGGCGGGCATTGCGGCTTCGGAGGCAGGGAGCCATCTTTTCGAGGAACCACCATCTCCGAGCCACTCGTTCCACCTCGGGGCGTGGGTGAAGGAGCCGAAGCTCCTTTGTTGCTGTCCTCCTTTCGGGGGACAGCTTTAGGAACCCTGGAAGATGGCCTAGCGACCATCTTCAGGGGTGTTGCCTCCTGTGAGTCTAACGACTCGGTGGAGGCGCGTGGCCGTTTCGCCTTACGGGAAACGGTCATGCTGGGGGAAGAGGGGGGAGCCCTGGTTTTAACCGGGGCTGGGTATGAACCCTTTTTGCCGCCAACTTTACTAGGGGAGCACCCGGGTTGGGTAGAACCCACAGAAGGGCTCCGAAACAACCGTGGAAACAACCGTGCTCGTTGGCCTGGATGGGCCAGGAGCAGAGGGTGCCTTTCTAACTACTGAGGCATATGACGTCCCAGGCAGAGCCGGGCGCGCCAGGACCAAGTCCTTAGCCTCGCGGAATGATAGTCTATCCTGGGCCTGAACGGCCAGGATTTCTTTCTCAACGAGATATGCACCACATTGTTTTGAAGAAGCAGGGTACGGCTCTCCACAATTGACACACTTGGCCACACACAATTTCGACTTATCGTGTGCGACCTCGGAGCAATTTACACAGACTTTGGGTGACCCCGACTTTGCATGTCTACATGAGCGATTCGTATGGCCGAAGCGGTGACAGTAATAGCACCGCCGCGGCAGTGGCACGAATGCCTTCACGCGGTAGCGGTACCAACCAGCACGCACCGACTCAGGGAGCTTGTCACAGTCGAACGTGACAAAGAGTGGGGTCTCGAGGCCCCTCCCTGTTTTCTCATCACACGTTCGACCTTGACCGCCCCATGGTCAGCCAGCTCTAGGGTGATATCCTCAATGGAGTAGTCAACGAGTTCCCTCGCATAAACTACTCCTTTCACAAAGTTCATGGTAGAGTGCGGCGTCACACTCACCGGGGTGCCATGAAGTGTCCGAAGAGCACTTATCCTGGCCGCCTCGGCGGGATTCGCCGCATTCGCCAGAAGGCTCCCGTCCGAGAAACGGGTCACCTTCGGCTCTCTACCAATTGCACTAGCTAATCCTCTCCTCTGATGGATCATGTTGCCATTGGACAACATGGTGCCATCAGTGGAGCGAATAATGAGGAAGCGTTTGAAGCCAGCGGGCTCGAAAACGCCAGGTAACCTCTGAATGAGGGGCCCCGAAGTCATTGAGGCTCCGCCCTGTGCACTCTTGGTATTAGTCTTAGTCAGGGGCTCCGCAAATGGGGGGGCCAAGGGTGTGGATGTGCCGGCAGAAGCCCCCATGCCAGATGGGCTGGCCTCAGCCAGGTCCCTCTCAGAAATGGAGAAGGTCCTGGTGGTCGTAGGGGCACCTGTCGGAGAGGAGATCCCTCCCCTCCTTGTACTGCCTCGGAGCCCTCAGCCGTTTGAGGGGGACCTTGCATAGGGGCGGATTCGGGTTCGGTGCTTGGCGCCGAGCCTGGATTCCCCCCATGGAAGGCCCTACCGTCTGAGGCTGGGTCTCCTCAAGGACCATGTCTATCACAGGAGAGGCCTCCAGTTGGCCATCCCCTCCCAGGACATCGCACGTCCCCTTGGCAGCATCAAGAGTCTTTTGTGGGGAGGCACAGGCCCAGGTTTGCCCTACCGAGCCGCTTCGATGGGGAGTGGCTGGCTAAGGGCTGCCTGTTGGCTTTCTTGGCAGTCCCCTTAGACCCGATGCGGGACGGTTGGCTGAGAGGAAGGACAGCATCTACCCTGTGAAATTAGAGGCTGACCAGAGAAAGTTGTGGGAGAGGTTGTATGAAAAGTGAGGAAACAAGTGTTTTGAAGGAAGAAGAAGAGGCTAAGCTGGGGTCGGACGGGGTGCTGAGTCCCGGGTGTGCAAGTGAAGACACTGATGTTGAAAGTTGATGGAAAAGAACAATTTGAATTGATAGTGATTGATTGTGTGTCTTTACCGTGCACAAGTACTGGGAATGTTGGTATGGTTGTTATGGTTAATCATAAAAGAAGTTTGTGTACACGGAGCCTGCGAGATAAAATGAGTGTGACTGTTGCATGTATGGTTGAGCAGTTGTTTTTTTTCCTTATGTGTATGGAAGCCTAGGAGATGTCTGAGTGATAATGGGACTGATCTTGCGAGTGGTATTTGAGCAAATGTTGGAGGGAGATGGTGTGGAGCATGTAAGAACGACTCTGTATGTCCCATCTTCAAATGGATTGGCTGAAGGTACAATTAGGACCTTGTGTGAGATGTTGAGAATGATGAGTAAGAGTTTGAATGACTGGTATGAATGGTTGAGTAGTGTTATAAGTGTATAATTTGATGTTGTATAGTGCAACTGGGATGTCCTTGTGTAAGTTTATGAATTTTGAAAGGAGTGAAAGGTATGTTTCATTTGAGTGAAAGTGAGCAGAGTGTATGGCGTGAGGCGCATGAATGGCTTCGTTCATTTGTAATTGGTGCAAAAGTATTGAAGGTAAAAGAAGTAAAAGGTAGGTTGAATGTGTCAAAGTTGAATGAAAAGTTTGAAGGACTGTATAGTTGTGAGAGTCTGGGAGAATGGTGTGACTGAGAGTGTGTGGGTTCATCAGAGTCGGTTGAGGATGTGGAGAGAACCTCCTGACTACCTGGGTATGGGGAAGCTTGAGAGAGAGATTGATTATTTGCATGAGCAGGCGAGTGATTTGGCTGATGTAAGTAGACAAGTGAGTGAGCTGCCTGTGGCTGATTTTTCTGGTTTTAGGAATGGTAAGGGTAGAGGTGAGTTTGATGTGGAGAATGAGGTGACTGACTTTTCTGGCTTCTGGTGGGAACCAGTTGAAGGGGTGTCCTGTGTAGCCGCTGAGAGTAGAGGGGATGTGAGTGATTTGTCTGTTTCGCAAGAGTGTACCTTGAGTTGGATGAGAGCTGTGAGTGAGCTGATCAATGGGGGTATGAAGAGTGAAGGTTCTGAATGGAAGAGTATGAAAGAGTTCTGTCAAGAGATGCGAGAGCTGGTAATGAAGGCTAAGAGTATGGTGGACAATATGATCGATAGTGATGAGGAGACTGATAGGATGACTGACCCCGACAGATTGCTATGCATAGCCAGGGACCAGTAGACAAGTGTGAATGGGTGCGAATGAGTATAAAAAGTACCGTAAGGATTGAGAGCGACTGTGGTAGAATGGCCTAAAGGAGGGGTGTGGTGGAGCGAATGTCAGTGTTTGTAGGGCCATTCTCCCCCCCCTTTTCCAATACCATCTCCCTCTCTCTGTAAGAATGTGTGTGTGAATGGGAGATGTTTATATATATATATTTGATTTCATGATTTGTTAAAAATGTATTTCTCTCTCTTTCCAGGAGCTATATTCTATTTAAAATTGTATGTAAAATTTTAGAAGGTGTTACTTCTCATTTGTAGAGTGGCTAGGATTGGTGTAGCCATTAATTAAATTTACTGTGAGTCCCGTTGGACAGAAAGGGCTTTAATAGCCTCTATACCGCGATCCGATCGCATATAAATAAGCTGAGCTCAGAGGCCAAGGGTTTTAAAAAAGATGTACGCAATAATTGTGCAGACATAAGTGGCAGCCGGCAGGACTTTCCCCCAGGAGGAAACACATTAGCATGAGGCCTTTTCTTTGTATGCTTGATTTTGATTATATGTTTTTAGACTTCATTGAATTTGATTGTTATGGTTTTTTTGTTTGCTCATATATCGCTCATTTGTTTGTATTTTGTAAATATTTTTTGTTTTGTTTGCTTAACTGATTCTCTCTTGTTTGTTTCGATAAAACTTTGTTTGGTGATAGGACTGCTTATTTTGATTTGGTATATATTGTAATTGTAAATTTATCTATCTCATATTTTTTTGTTCATGTGCATAAGTAACGAGATCTCAAATATAATTACCCCATACTTGTGTAAATAAAGGACTGTACATATAATCTGTTTCATTTCTCCCTTGATTTCTCATGTCCAACTTAGTGTAGGGAGCAGGTTGGAATGATTGGGGTTAGAGTGTAGGTTCAGTGACGGTTACAGGGCCACTCTCCATAACACAAGGCACTGATAGAGCAGCCCAGTATTGCACACAGACCCTGGGATTTCAATCATTTAGGGGGAGTCTAGGGGCACAGCCCCCCCCCCCTAAGTATATAATCATAAATTGCGATAATCTTCATCCACATAGATTTTGTCTCAGGATAAGTAGCTAGGAAAAATAGCCCAAAATAAGCTAGGACTCAGATCCGGCCATACTCGCAACATTTACCAACAAATCTTGGAACAGGATAAACTACCTGTTACTCGGTAACACAGAAACAAAAAAAAAACAAGAAAAAAAATAAGAAAAACAAAACTATACAAAAAGCTCACTCAAAAATATGGCAAACCTGAAGATCCATGGTGTGACCGATGGGAAGCAAAATATTTCGTCCCTGTTCCAATGTTTCACCTTTTTTCAATAAATTCAAGGGGACTGCCCATGGGGGAGATATCACTGCAGGGACCCTCCTACAATGATCCTGAGTTTCAATCAATGGGGGGTCTGGGAGGGGGTATAGCCCCCTAATGTTTTTATTTAACCAAATCATTTCTGCAAATTATAATGGGGAAGGGGGAGGTCTGATGTCAGAAATTAATAAATAGTGAATTTTTATTTTGTTTTTCACTTAATGTCTTTTTATTATCCTCATTTGTATTCATTTTTATTTGTCAATATATTTTTTCCCATTTTACTATTTTTATTACCTTTTTCATACATTTAAATATACTTAGCTAGATCTTTTAGAAGAACTAGTTTTCGTGGAAGCTTTTGGGTGGAGGAGACGACTTTTATGCGGCAATTTCAGTTTTAACATGGATTCATTGACTATAAGTTGCACTTTGTCTATTATTGAACTTTTTGGTTTATTTTCAATCGAGAAAAGTTATTAACATTTTTTTTGCTGAACATAATTTGATTAAAGTTACAATCGATTGTGAAGTTTGTGGTCAGGCATTAGCGGTCAGACATAATAACTAATTTAGATGTTCAAAAAGAAAACTGGTACCAGCAATTGACATTTTTTTTAAAAAATAGGAATTAACAAAAGATACCATACAATCAGCTCTGAATAAAATTCCTTTATACCAAAACGGGAATTAAAGAAAGATTCCATGCTTTCCTCAACGCTATTTGAGGAAAGCATACCCACGGCAATGAGGTGAAAAGCATTTTTCGTTTGGTTACTTTCGGACGTTTTTTTTTACAAAAACAGCACCGGGTATATTTGAACTAGGACTCAAACACATGAATATTCATGAGCGGGTGAAGGAAACAAACGCAACTTGGTGTGGTTAGATTCCAGCTGAAAAAGAAATACACTTTTGCGGTCGCACCATGGATCTTAAGGTTTACTGAAAATATAATATATACAATAAATACAAATTGATCAAGAATTAGAGCTATAAAATAAATATATAGCACTAATAAACAAAAATCAAAACAAAGGGAGATTAGAGAGCACAGAGCAACACAAGCTATCGCCAACCTCCAATCGCTCATGAACAAGTGGTAATTTCAAGGGGAATGCTTGTGGGAGGGGGGGTTATCACTGCAGGGGACCCCCATACGATGATCCTGAGTCTCAATCAATTGGGGGGGAGTGTGGGAGGCACAGCCCCCATTATATAATCATAATTGTTTAGAGAATAATGTTCTAATGTTTTTATTTAACCAAACGCACATGAATATGCATGCGCAGGTAAATGAACATACATGCAAAAAAAATACTTTGGGGGGGGGGGGGCGCCGATCTTCATGTTTACCAATATTTCGTCCCTGTTCCAATAAGTTTCACCTTTTTTGAGTAAATTTAAAGGGACTGCTTGTGAGGGAGATATCACTGCGGGGAGGCCCTCCTACGATGATCCTGAGTTTCAATCAATTTGGGGGTGGGTCTAGGGGGCACAGCTCTCCAGTATTGGAATCTCAGGATCATCAGAGGTCTATCCCCCCAATGAGCCATCCCTCAAAATAAGCTAGAATCGCATCCACCCATACTCACAACAGTAAACATGAAGATCGGCGACACACACACACCCAAAATATATTTTTTTGGCATGTATATTTCGTTCCCCCACGCATTTAGTTAAATAAAAACGGGTAAACATATAGACGAGCAGCCCGGAGGGAAAAAATTATTTTGTGTAAATATTATCGTTCACCCGTGTCATTTCTGACATCATACCCCACCCCCAAACCCTATTATAATTTGCAAAATGATTAAAAGTGCTGACATGATGTAGTTAAAGCATTCACCTCTGTAAATGTCAGAACATAATAAAAATCAAGATTATATACTGGGGGCTGTGCCCCCCAGCCCCCCCCCAAATTTAATGAAACTCAGGATCATCGTAGTGCAGTCCACGCATCATGTTTAACTCCCTCTGAGCCGTCCCCTGTAAATGTACTCCCAAAACGTGAAACATTTTGGAACACAGACGAAATAGTACATCTTATCGGCCGGGCTGCTGTCTACATATTTACCTAAAAACGTTTTAAAAAAATGTTAGAACATTATTCTATAAACAATTTTGATTATATACTGGGTTGCTGTGCCCCCCCAGCTGCCCTCACCCCAATTGCTTGAAACTCAGGATAATCATAGGGGGTCAACCCGCAGCGCTTGACCCCCCATGAGTAGTCCCCTTGAATTTACTCAAAAAAGGGGTAAATATGTAGATTAGCGGCCCGGCCAGAAAAAAAATATCTGTGTAAATATTATCATTCACTCGTGTCGGAATATTCATGCGCGTTTGAGTCCTTTTTGAATTATTATTCTATAAACAATTAGGATTATATACTGGGGGGGCTGTGCCCCCTAGACCCCCCCCCAATTTAATGAAACTCAGGATCATCGTAGTATAGTCCCCCCATTGTGTTTACCCCCACACGAGCCGTCAACTTAAATATACTCCAAAAACGTGAAACATTTTGGAACACAGCCGAAATAGTACGTCCCATCATTCACGCCGATAATCTACATATTTACTGATTATTGATGCAAACGATGGGATGTACTATTTTGTCTATGTTCCAAAATGTTTCACGTTTTTGGAGTAAATTTAAGGGGATGACTCGTGTGGGGGTAAACACAATGGGGGACCACACTACGATGATCCTGAGTTTCAGGATCATATACTGGGGGGCACCCTCCCCCCCCTAGTATATAATCCTAAATGTTTATAGAATAATGTTCTGACGTTTACGTGCATGAATATTCCGACACGGGTGAACAATAATATTTATACCCCCAAAAAATTCCAGCCGGGCTGCTAATCTACATATTTACCAAAAAAGGTGAAATATTGGGTAATTGTGAAGACTATGGGCAGATGCGACTCTAGTTTATTTTTTGGGCTACCTTTCAGTGTTTACCTGCTATCGCACTGGCCAATCACAGATCTGGATTCAGTTTCATAAATGACCAATCAGAAAGCTGTATTTGTTTCAAGGCTTTTTGTGCTTTTTATATTTATCAAAACTTAGTTTTTCTTATATTTTAGATGTTTTTCCCCCTTATTTCTTTTCTATATATCCTACCTACCCTATGCCTGACATTATTTAGTCTTTTTATTTACTTGTTACTTAATTTCCCATTGTTTAATGCTCGATTAAACCATATTTCAGTGCTGTTAATGAAGTCTCACGTCTTAATTCTGACGAAAACAGTACTTTTTCATTTTTTCTGTTCCGTATTTATTTCTCTTCTTTGATTTTTACAAACAGGTTTTTTACGACCTTCATTTTGATTATTGTTCAGAATGGATGCGTTCAGTATTAGTGTTTTTATTACTATATATGTGTAGTTCAGGAAACACAAATGGTCAATTTCAGTAAAAAAAAAGTCACAAAATTTCCAGGAACAATGCTCTACTTTTCCGTCCGCATCTCTCATATTTAAACGACCACCCACGCCGTTTCCCGCTCATTTGCCAAAATTTCATTTTTGTGTGAAGTTTGTTTGTTACCTATTCAACGTTTCGGTGCTATTTTAACCGACGAGAAATATGTTGCGTTTCTCGAAGCCCATGGGCCGTGTAGTGGAAGGGCAGTGGGTTTTTGGAGGGTTCGAATGTGAAATAAAGAGAATTTTTATTGTTTCGGTGGCAAATCGAAATCGAGAAACCCTCCTCGCAGCGATAAAAAAGTGGATTTTGCCGGGCACGACAGTCGTATCTGATGGATGGGCAGCCAATTCAAATTTGTCATCTGAAGGATACGAACATCTTACCGAATTCTGGCTTGCTGCCGGTAAACTCTACCCACCCGTCTGGCGTAAGTATAAACGATTATTTTGAGCATCGGCTCGTTGTTGGGTACGGCTCGCCGCGGGGATAACACTGCGATGACCCTGAGTTTCAATCCTTTGGGGGGGGTCTGGGGGGCACAGCCCCCCAGTATAAAAAATGAAAATAGCCATAAAAGTCTTCAATTTCATCTCTAAAAAGGTAACACCGGAAAGTAGCCCAAAATAGCCAAAAAAAACTAGGCCTACGATCTGCCCATAGTCTTCACAATTACCAAATATTGTAACAGGGAGGAAATAGGGTAATTGTGTAGACAATGACTGGATGCAATTATTTTGAGCGTTGGCTCATTGTTGGGTATGGGTGCCACGGGGATAACACTGCAATGACCCAGAGTTTCAATCCTTTGGGGGGTCTGGGGGGCACAGCCCCCCAGTATAAAAACGAAAATCGCCATAAAATTCTTCGATTTCATCTCTAAAAAAGTAACAACGAAAAGTAGCCCAAAATAGCCCCCAAAAAGCTAGGCCTAGGATCCGGCCATCGTCTACACAATTAACCGAAATAGTTTGCGTCCCATCGTTCGCGCCGCTGAACGTAATGTTTACCCTCGCAACATTTACCAAAAAGACCAAGTCATTCATTATGGAAATTCGATAACTAAGATACTATAATTCATTCTAACACCGGGGTTGCACGCAATTTTACTTTCCAGCAAGGTTATTTAAATAAATATAACGTGCAATAATAACTTATTTATCCTCGTAACCGATCTAATACATTTCTATATATGTATCTAAGTGTTACAAATTTACGAAGATGATAAGCAAATTTAAGCCTACAGAAAGGTTGAGGCTCGAGTTATCATGTCACACTTGAGCCTTTGCATCGGGAAGATGCATCGGGAGATGATTCGAGCTTTATAACAGCGGTCCGTACTGTTGGTTTGTTAGAAATTTTACAGATGGTTTATTTTATTTTAGAGTGTTAATTAATATAAACGTGTTAAACAAATAATATAGTAGTAAACTTACCTATCGAATAACGAGAAACCAGTATAAAAACAATCTTGGGTAAATGGAAACATTATAAATATCCGATCTAATACATTTCTATTTATCTAAGTGTTACAAATTTACAAATTGTATAAAATAATTTAAATACTGCGGAAGAACATGAAAAGTATAATTATTAAGTATTGATTAAAGTTAATGTGGGGAGTAACGCAATAAAAGCTTATGAATTCTAAGAAAGAATAGAAAAATGAATTTATATTACGAAGTGCATGTCTTAGTTGGATATAATGCAGGAAAAATAAACAAATGTGGGAGATTCGCACTTAACTTACTAGAATTATTATATTTTCTTTGACCCTCTGTAGTCAAATACAAATGAATTAATCTTTTTTTACTTACCTTTTCTCACAGGATCTTCTTAGCAGAATGCAGAGAATATGAAAGATAGCTAAACCAAAAACAACAAAGGGCAAAATCAATTTAACAACCATCAGTTCACAACCTAAAATAAGCAGCAGGCTGGTAAAATTAACAGGCAACACAGCAACAGAAAACTTTTATACAGCAACAATAGACCACTACTCTTAGACCTGAGGGAAATCATAACAAACTGGTATTTCCTCCAATTGCCAGAATAGTGAAAATATAAACCGACAAAGAAAAAAGAATCACTACAGTGTAGTGGTCTACACCCCTACAAGCGCAAATATTTAATCATAACTGTATATATATATATATATATATATATATATATATATATATATATATATATATATATATATATATATATATATATATATATATATATATATATAATTTCATCAAGGGTTGGTAACCATAACTTAAATCGTGGGATTGGTACGCCCGATCTCTCGAGTGTTTTCAAATAAAATCACATGCTTATTCATTCACTTTGTTCGGCTCATCGGAATCAGACCCTCTCAACTCCGTTGTAATCTACTTATATAATTATTTATATTACCTATCTATATAATCTATTTATTCAATCTATTTAATCCATTTATGTATCTAATTTAATCCATACAATGTATTTATACATATCAATCTCTATTAATATTTACCCAATCCATTTAACTATATTAATCAATCCATATAAATATTAATCATACATTTATAATACTTAATCATTTAACATTAAACTATAATATAATTAATATTTGTCAATCATCATATGTGTACTCTAATTCTCATTAACTCGTGCAAAGTTAATTCAACCGCACAAAATTCAATCCAATCATAATCTATAATTGCACTTCTTTAATCATTACTTTTCATCCCATAATATATATTTTTCGTATCTCTTTGTTTTAATACACGTATTCCCTCGACGTAGCTGCCTTAGGCCTAAGGAGATTTCGTCTGCAAATTTGGACTTCCCGTTAGCGATTAACTTCATTCCCCTCGTATAACTAAATTATAGGTTTCTTGGGGTTTATTGTGACCAGAGCTGTCTAGTGTATTGGCGTAATAACCACCTAACAACCTATTACAGCCCTAGGCTTCTTAGGGGTCAGGAGCAACTGTGGGATACCTCCTCACTTTACCAAGCCTGATGTGACAATGCCAGAACAGTTGATGTCTGGCTACCATTACATCCTTTCATGATCTAAAGATCAACAACTTCTCACATTACGCATTACAATGAAAGGAAACAACTAAACTATAAAGAAAAGAGAAATGTGACAATCATATAACTACGACCTAGTCCAAGATATAATCTCTTGACCACAGGGGAGGCTTCCTTACTCTTGAGGGTATCTCGGGTTATCAACATGACCCTGCCCTCCAGGAACACTCCCCTCATCCATATCAACTACATTAATTTCGTCAATAGAGGTGTTGCCTGTAGCGGTCTATACCCCTACAAATGTAAATATTTAATCCTAACTATATATATATATATATATATATATATATATAATTTCAAGAAGGGGTGGTAACCCTGACATAAATCATGAGATTGCTACTCTCGTCTCCCAAGCGCCTAAAAATTAAGCCATGAGGTTCATTCACCGACTTCGGTGAACAGGTCTGTAAATATATGAATTGTAATTGTTTGGCTAAAAATTTCCCCAAAGAATCCTGAATTAATGAGTGATTCTTTTCTCATTTACAGACCCTTACAACTCCGTTATAATTTATTTACCATTTCAATATTTATTCAATTTAACTATAAACTATTTAATATTTATTATCAAAATATTTAACTATTTATCCAATTTAACTATTTATCCAATTTAACTATTTATCCATTTTAACTATTAATCCAATTTAACCATTTAACTATTTATCCAATTTAACCTATAATCTATTTAATATTTAGCAAACGATTTACCATCCTGAGCATATTCCTCTGTTTAGAGAATATGAGAGAAACTTACTGCGTACTAAGAAGACCAAACTTCAATGGGACTTTTTAAATAACTGCTTGCAAGAAAAAATCGTTCCGACAACCCTAATTACAACATCTTTAAGGAAGTCCAGTGATGTTCCGTTTAACATTATACATAGCTGTATATTAAAAGAACGTGTAGAAAACGTCAAGCGAGAAGTGAACACTTTCTTATTCAAAGTGAGACGGTCAAGAAGAAATCTGTTTGATAAGTGCGATGAACTTTTAGGGCATCATGCAGTTTCTGTGATTGAATCAAGTGTTCAGGAAAAAATCCTTCATCATAGCAATTATTTGAAGTGGAAACTTAACCGAATTTTTATGAACTGTCTTTGGATTAAAGGTTCAAACCTCAATAAAAATATTCTGAATTTATCATTCCATGTACTGACTGATGATGAAAAATTTGCGTTAGGATACGGTTTAAGCTTTTCAATTAAGTCATGCAATGAGTTCTCACTAGACCATTTAGTATCCATAGCCAAATCCTCACATGAGCAAATAAGTGATGAATTTCTTAGTGGTTGTATGCTTAGTGGCCTAAATTCTGAAAATCTGACCAAATTGGTTTTCCCAAAAGATTTCAGATTGCGTTAAAAAACTTAAATTTAATAACAACGTTGTTATAACCAAATCCGATAAAACGAATCAGTTAGTCATTTTGGACAAACATAGTTATAATGATAAACTAAATGAACTTCTTAATGATGTGAACACATATGAAAAGCTACAAAGTGATCCGCTCAATAAAAAAACAAGCAATTTCAACAACAAATTGAAGAGAATATTGAAAAGCGCAGATTTAATCAAACAATTCAGGAGTACGAACCCTTCACTTCCCTATATGTATGGGCTCCCAAAGACCCACAAAGAGGGATGTCCCTTACGCCCAATCATTTCCAATATTAATTCTCCCACTTATAAGCTCTCCAAATAGCTCGCCAAGCATTTATCTCCAGCAGTTGGAAGAATCTCATCTGCACACATTATGAACACTCAAGATTTCGTTGACCGCCTCAACCACTTGCAATTACCAGATGAAAAACTTGTGAGCTTTGATGTAAACTCTTTGTTTACCAAGGTTCCGGTTGACAAAACCATGGGCCTTCTGCGGGAAATCATGCCTAGACTTAATTTGGATCTTCCCATTTCTACGAGTAAATTTATCGATTTAGTTGAATTATATCTCTCTAACAATGTGTTTCGAGTAAATAATGAGTTTTATAGACAAATATTTGGCCTTAGCATCGTAAATAATTTATCTCCGATACTGGCATGTCTCTTCATGGAATATTTTGAGACTGAACTCCTTCCCACAATTTCTCCCCCTAACTTTATATGGTTAAGGTACATTGACGATGTATTTTCTGTATGGCCTAATGGCCATGATTTTGATACCTTTTTTAATAATTTGAATAATTTGCATGTCTCCATCAAATTTAAATATGAATGGGAATATGATAATAAATTACCCTTTTTAGATGTCCTCATTAATAAAGATCACCATGAATTAAAACTTGACGTTTATAGGAAATCAACCCACTCGAATGCCTATATACATTATTTTTCGTTTCACGATAATAATGTTAAAAATCGGTAATTTCAAACCATTTCCTTAGAGCATACAAAATATGTCATCCTTCCTATTTAGATGAAGAAATTGTCATTATCAGGACCATTTTTTCCTATTTGTATTACCCCGATTGGTTCATATCGTCTGCCCATTTTGCAGCTAGGAAAACAATCTATGGTAATAAGCCTTCCTGCACTAATGACTTCAACAAATGTATAACATTGCCATTTAATAATAAATTAAATAGTTTAAAGGACATATTTGGAAAAGCGGGTATTAATCTAGCCTTTAAATATAAAAATTCCTTAAACCAATTGATGATTGCCAGGAAACCCAAAGAACATCATAACGCAGAAGTATATGCAATACCATGCAACGATTGCCATAAAGTTTATATAGGGGAAACGGGGAGAAATCTAGACAAGAGATTGTACGAACACAAAAGAGATATTAAAGTGGGCAGCCAAAGCAGTGGAATATTTTGCCATGTTAGAGACTTGAATCATTCGATCGATTTCAATGGAAGTAAATGGTATTTAAATCGGCTAACTATGTTAAGAGAAGAATCGTATAATCGAGCTTGATATCGTCAGTTCCTAATTTAAATCTATCTGAGGGTCAATTTTCTTTTAATCCTGTAATACGAAAGCAAATATACAAAATAGTAAAATGTCAGCCCTTCAATATGTTTAGGCGTAACCCTCCCCCTTGATCAGCCACAAGTAGGGGATTTGGGGAAAAAAGAGGGGATCTTTCACGACCTGACCCCGTGTTATGTTTGTAAGCACTTTTCTAATATTTTATATCCAGTGTCAGTTGAAAAGAGGTGTGAGATACACCGAAACTGTCCAGAATTAAATTGTCTTCAGGGAATGTGGTTTAATTCCTCATCTTTTCCTGGGATATTGCATTAATTTTCATCTTATATATATATATATATATATATATATATATATATATATATATATATATATATATATATATATATATATATATATATATATTTATATATATATATATGCAAATTTTGTTGAAGACCATTGTGTATTTTGCCTTAATTAATTTCCTTTGGCAACTTTCTCTTCTTCTAACTATCTTTTTTATTCCATCTTGTAGATGGTGGATCACTTGTCCAGTATTCAGCTCTTTTTTAAATGAATGTGTTTGGTAAAAACCAAACTAAATGGCTAAGTTTTCGATCTTATTCGATCATCTTCAGAGCGTTTTGAAATGTCCTTGCCTACTTTAACGATGTAATAAGTGGAGTGAGGATCTGACAAAGTGAAAGAAAACGATTTTTAAGGGGTAATTATTCCGCATAGGTTGAACGTACGTTAGAGGAACTGGGCCACGCCGGTGAGTGGAATTTTAAAATAATTTTAATGTGTTATTCCAGCTTGTTGCTTGATTGTTGATGGCGGGCTTATCTCCATTTATTAATATGGCTTCTAAGATGTTCAGCCTCGCTTTGTTGACTTCTTTTCTTTTAACAACGCTGTTATCAATGAGCATATCTCTCGTTAGGTTAATATTATGGACACTCTCTATATGATTTTTAGGCCCTCCCTTTTGTAGATGCATAGTTAAATGCCTCGGAAGTGTAGTGGTTGTCATGCCAATATATTTTAAGTTATTATAAAGCTTACAGCCTTTATCGGGGCAGATGAACTCGTAAACTATGTTGGTTGACTTGAGGTTCGATGTTGTTTTTCATCAAGAGATTGCTGGCTTTTGTTGTTTCATAATAAATGATGAGTTGGATTTTATCCGTTCGATTTTTAACCTTGATGTTACGGTTAATTATATCCTTGATTTTTTTCATCTATTTTATAGGCCGTGGGCATCTGGTTTCTGTAATACACTTTGATGTTGTTGACTTCTCCTTGATTACTTTCAGTTTTATTCGCATGTTTGCAATGGTTATTTAAAAATGCTTTGAGTTGTTTATCAATCATGATGTTTGAGAAACCATTATTCACGAGTATTTGTTTTACTCGTGCTCTCTCTTGGTGAAAAAGTTTCCACGTAGAGTAGCATTAATAAGCTCGACGGATATATGAGCAGATTACGCTTATTTTATACCTTTCAGGGCATTCACTCTCAGCATTGAGGCAGCTTTTTCCAGGTCCGTACTTTTTTAATGTACTTCAGTGATATAATGCCATTAATGTTTTGAACCCCAACATCCAAAATTCACATCCAAAATTCATAAGTGAATTTTAGCACGGAGTTCTCCTCAAAATGCTGCTTGATGTTTATCAGATGTTCTTCGTTTTAGACGTTGATGTAGATGTCATCTACGTATCGGCAATATGTATGTGGCTTATTTTCCATGGTGTCTAATAATCTCTCATCAAGTTGACCCATGTAATAGTTGGCGAAAGTCGGCCCTAAGGATGACCCCATAGCCACTCCATCCACTTGCGTGTATAGGTTACCGTCCGGTGTCCTGAATGGCGCCTATGATGTGCATGAACGTAACATGTTTCTTAAGATGTTTTGGTCAAGCTTTGGAGGAGACATTGTAGGATGGTGGTACACGTATTTTTTATAATGATGTCGATGGTCTGAGCGATAGGCACATTCGTAAACAGGCTTTCTACGTCAAGGGATGATATTAGTCCTGGCGGTCTTGTAGAGTGGAGTATATCGATAAATTACTCCGTCGACTTTATGCTGTATTTCGAAGGGATGTACGGTTTTATTAATGCATTTAGGGTTTTTTTTGCTAAACAGTACATAGGAGTCGTGACTTGAGAGATGATAGGCCTCAATGGGTTCTGCGGCTTATGAATTTTTCCATTGCCATACAGATATCCTGGTGTGTAATCACCGATGATTTTTTGAAAGTAAAGTCCCCCGATAAGTGCATTAGCTGTTTGATCTTTTTTCATGTGTTTAAATATAGTGGTCACTTAGGATGGTATTCAATTTGTTGTTATATTCTTCTTTGTTTAGAATGACGTATATGTTGGATTTGTCAGCTTTTTTTGTGATTATTTCTTTGTTGTTTTTAAAGAGCTGATGGCATTACGTATCTATAGTGTTATAAGCTTGCTGCCAGTAAAGCATTTTCGTTTGGTGGCTTCTGCGCGTAGTTGGTCTTTTAGGTTTGAGTTAATTTCAATGATGGCTTGATCTTCTAGCTTCAACATGGATTGGAACAGGGATTCTAGTTCACCTTTTTTTAAAATTGGATTGAATTTGGCTTGTAGGTGGCAGTTCAAACCGAGGTTAAGGGCTTCTATTTCACTAGTGAAGAGCATATGGCGGGAGAGATTAATGAATGATGTTGTTGTTTCTGGCAGTGCTATACGTCCTTTGTACAGTTTATATAGCTTTTTGGTTTTAATGCTTTTTTTTCGGAGTTTTCTGTTTGTAAAGCCCTGTTAGAGAGAGCTTTTGTGATAAAGTCTCGTGTTGCATGTGAAATTTCGAGCCATTCAAGTTGTGATAATGTTTCCTCAACATCACGTTCAAGTTTAGGGATGGTTTTCTTTAAAAGTTCTATTTGCCTTACTATAAGATGGCGACGGAAGGCTATAGTTATAGTTTAATTTTCGCTGCTAGGTCGTGGGTTTAAATATTAGTGGAGTTGGGTAGCAGAACATTTCAAAACGCTCCGAAGATGATCAAATAAGATCGAAAGCTCAGCAATTTAGTTTGGTTTTTACCAAACACATTCATTTAAAAAAGAGCTAAATACTGGACAAGTGATCTACCATCTATAAGATGGAATAAAAAAGATAGTTAGAAGAAGAGAAAGTTGCCAAAGGAAATTAGTTAAGGCAAAATACACAATGGTCTTCAACAAAACTTGCATTCAGAAAAGGGTTTCAATTTTTACTTTATCAATATTATTTAGGGTCTTAAATACTTGCATGAGTTCTCCTCTTAACCTTCTTGTCTCAAGTGATTGCAGGTTGAGTGCTTTAAGTCTGTCTTGGTTGGACTTTTGACGTAGTCTAGGTATCATTTTTGTAGCACGATGTTGCACTCTCTCAAACATTTTTATATCTTTCCGCATGTATTGATTCCAAAACTGAAGTACGTACTCCAAATGAGGTCAACCAAAGATTTGTACAATGGAATTACTATATTTTTCAATTTGTAGGCAAATTTTCTATATATGAAACAGAGCACTCGCTTTGCTTTCTCACATGCCTCCGCGTACTGTCTTCCAACTTTCAAATCGTTGCAGACTATAACACTAAGATCTTTTTCTTTTGATACCTTTTTCAGTGGCAGGCCTTTTATTGTATAGTTCAATTCTTCGTTTCTTGCTCCACTGTGTAGTACCTTGCATTTATCAATGTTGAGTTTCATCGGCTAATTTTATGACCATTCCACAATTCTGTTTAAGTCTCCCTGGATTTTATGTTGATTGGCAAGTGTTATTGATTTACCACTCATCTTTGTATCGTCAGCAAATTTTGAGAATAGGCACGCTATGCCTTCATCTAAGTAGTTTACATATATTAGAAAAAAAACAATGTATCCAGCCCGGACCCCTGGGGGCACTCCGCTTGTTACGTCTCGCCATCTTGATTGGTGACCATTTATGACTACGTTGTTTTCTTCTGTTGAGCCAGTCTTCGGTTCACTTCATTTCGTTTCCATTGATTCCATGAGCGTCACTCTTCTTAAGTAGAAGCTTGTGGGGGAACGTATCGAAAGCTATTTGAAAAACTAAGTAGATTACATCTGCTGCTCTATTCGTGCCATACTCTTCGAGTTTGAAAAAATTCTAGCAGATTTGTTAAACATGATTTGTTTTTGGTAAAACCGTGCTGCGATTCGCGGATGATACCCAATTTGTCTAAATGTTTGATTATTTTCACTTTTATAATAGATTCGAGCAATTTTCCAATTGGAGATGTCAGGCTTATTGGCTTGCAGTTGCTTGAGCTTTGTCGGTCAACCCTTTTAAAGATCGGAGTAATGTTTGCACTTTTAAAGTCTTCTGGAACGACACCTTCCTTGAGTGATTTGCTGAATATTGTGGTGAGTGGCTTGGTTATCGTTTCTTTCAACTCTTTCAGGTGGCGAGGATGGATGGATGGATTTGCTTAGCTTTAAATTTTCAACATGTTTGATTACGTCTTCTTCTGTTACTTGAATACTAGTCATAAACGATTCTTCTTCGGTAACTATTGGTGTATCAATGTCTGGAATGGTGTCGATGTTTTCCGTTGTAAAAACTGACACATGAAAATTGTTTAAAATCTCAGCAATCGCACCTGGGTCATAATTTAAGTATCCATTTTAGGTTTTAAGTGGGCCAATTGAGTTATTTGTCATGTTTCTATTGTTTACATACTGGTAGAACATCTTTGGGTTTTCTTTTCCATTTCTAGCTAGCTTGATTTCGTAATTTTTCTTTAATTTTCTAATTAGCTTTTTGACATCGCATCTTAGCTCAATGTATTCTTTTGGACGTGCTCCGCGAATATATCTACAACGTTTATACGCCTGATTTCTTCTTTTGATTACATCCTTGATCTCGTTGCTCCACCACTTTGGTTTTACCGTAGATTTTTGCTTATGATGTCTTAGGATGTATATTTGGTCAGCGTTCCTGAATTTTCTTATGAAATCCTTCCACATTGTAGTGGCGGTGATGTTATTATTAATCCTAGAACTAAGGGCGTTCTTCAACACACGTTTAAAGTCTTTAAAATTTGCTTTGTTAAAGTTAAGTACCAGCATACGATTTGAATCTGTGTTTGAACCTGTAGCAATTTTAAATCTGAGAGAACTCTGATCGCTGTCTCCGAGCGGTTCGCTGACTTTAACATTTTTCACAAAGTTTTCGTTTGTCGTTAAAATAATGTCCAGGATATTGTTTCCTCGCGTAGGTCGATCAACACATTGCATAAGGACGTTATCATCTAGAAAGTGAAGTAGTTGTGCTACAACTCTGTCAGCAGTAGCATCCGCAAAGTTTACATTTAGAAAGTTCAAGTCACCGATTATTATTGTAGCTGTGGATCCAATACGTTCATGGAGCGAGCGGAACATAAGCTGATCTGACATTTCCGTCTAGGCTGGATCTCTATAAACAACGACAGTGTTGAATACTATGTGTCTAGCTAATGATTTCGCGCAAACAATATCCGCATCACTATGATTCTCCACGCCAACCTCGATGAGATTTAAATTTTCTTTGCAGTACAACATCACGTTGCCCCCTCCTCTACCAACCCTCTCCTTGAAAAAGAGATTGTAACCTGAGATTTTAAATTCACCGACAAAATCTATATGAAAAATATCCGTCCACCTTGAAAATTGCCATTAGATCGAAGTTTTCATTTTCTACAAGAAACCTGAATTCGTCGATTATATTTCTAATACTACGTGCGTTGGCATAATAAATGTTTAAGCAAGGTGTCGTTTTATTCGGGCGTCGAACGCTGCATTCCGCTACACCGGCTCCGTATCCTAAGACTGACCTGCAAGAAAAACCTGTACATCATTATTGAATCAGGTTGGAGCTGCCAATTCTTGCAGCTCCAACCTGATTCAGATAGAGTCCGTCTTGCTTGGACAAGTCTTCACCCTTGTAGAAGTCGTTCCAGGTTTCGATAAAGTGCACTTCTTCCTCCTGGCAAAGACCTTTTACACATTTATTGATGTAAGATGCCTTACCGTAGAAAGCGTTCTGGGCCCTTATTCTTGGAAGAATGCCTGAAAGAGAAACATTCCTACTCTTTTCTTTAGGTTTCTTCATCAGCTACCGGTACTTCGCCATGTCTTCAAATCTGGTAGAAAAAATATTGTTAGTTCCGACCTGGATCAGGAAAACCGTCTCATGCGTGGATCCACTCGTGTAATCATCAAGCGAATCTATCAGATTTTCGACTCTTGCCCCTGGGTAACAGTATCTCCTCCTCTTCGCAGGTCGCCTTCCACAAAATTCTTCTAGTTGTTGCCTGACGATGGAGTCTCCCACAAGGTAAATCTCAATTTTCTCATCCTGTGAGACGTCTAAAACCGAATCTATTTGCCATTATTGTCGGTAGCCTCCGACAAGGGTCTCGGTTAAACACCTCGACGAACGGGCACGAAAGGTCCGTCTCCGTTCGCACGCGTCTCGATTCCTGTGCGTCCACGAGGCACGGGAGCTGCTGCACGCGATTCTTGTGTTGTCTGACTTCCGTAGGGCGATCCAACTACTGCAGGTGTCTCCGGTCATCGTTGTCCCCGAGGGGACGCTGCTGCAGGCGCCGCTGCGTGCTCGGACACTCTCTGGTCTCCCCGGCCTCCTGTGATTAACTAGGCCCCCAATCATTTTGCGTCTCCAGCTCCTCAATAATGGCACGTACCGCTGCTAGCTACCGGTTTAGGCGACGGAGGTCAACTAACAACTGGTCACGAGACACACAGCCTTAACAACTTGTTCCTTGGCCTTCAAAGTGGGCCAGTAAAACCGCCCTTCGCAAGTCGCGTAGAAACGTTTATGTGGAGTCATCTTAAAAACAAGCCTGTTTAACCTAGTAATAAAAAGAGAATTATTATTTTACCTGAAATATAAATAGACGTTATATTCCTGAAAGAAATGGAGAAGTGTTATACCGTCTGAAAAAAGTAAGCAATGCTTATTTCACCTGGAAGAGGAAAAACAAACAAATAAACAACCTGTTAATTTTCCTGAAATACGAATGAGCGTTGTATTCCTAAAAGAAATGGAGTGTTATGACAGGCAGGAAAAAAAGAAACTATGTTATTTTACCTGGAGGAGCAAGAGATAAAACAACAAAAAAACATATTTTACCTGAAATAGATATAAACGTTATATTCCTGAAAGAAATGAAAAAGTAAAAGGTTGCCTAAAAAAAGGAGAGCAATGTTAGATTGCCTAGAACTAAGGCACCACGTCAGCTAAATCGGCTATCAGATGTTCAAGTGGCGCAAACCGAACCGCTACCTGTATTACTCCGCCAACAAGGAGAAAGAATATATACAGTATTACGTAACAGAGTGCTAGTTATTATATTGACTGGAGTTAAGCGTAAAAAAATATCCGCTTGAAAATAATAAATAAGTTAAAATAAATTTACTTGTGCAACGACTATTCTGTGACGCAACCCTGTGCTGACAAGATGGCCGTATTACTCCGCCAACAAAGAGAAGAATATATACGGTGTTACATAAGAGACCTAGTTATACTATTGACTGGAGTTAAGCGTAAAAAATTATACCTTCCCTGCTTGCTTATATAGCAATGCCCTCTGGCATTCCTATAAAATATTACGTATCAATATTCCATTAGCATACTTTCCTTTTTAAATTCAATGTAAAATCATCTATTTATTTTCCAATTTAAATTCTACAATTTCCATTAAATCTTATGTCAAATCTCAACTTAGTTATGTATAAATAATCAATCCAAAATCTTAAATATTTTGTAATATATAATTGCCATCCAAAAATCATTAGCTAAGATATATTCTTTTCGGAAACACTTATTTTAGTCAAACATACGCTTTCAGCTCAACCGAATTGAACACGAATATTCCTCACTCGTCTCTCGCTATTCTCAGCATAAAGGTCGGTAATCATTTCTTCTACATTTAATCATTTAACTCCAAACAAATCATACTTAGTTTAATTCATCGTCCTCTCACAATTATTCTCTGCAAACTGCCATACGAGAGTAGGTCCTAATTCTGGTTACTTCTCTCATTGCAGATCCAAATTCACAGTTCATCATAGTTACTTTACCACATCATAATTACCATATCCTATTCATCATAATTACCACATCATAGTTACCATATATTAGTTACTTTACGATACCTTACCTCACTGCACCTTACATTCACTCTACCTTTCATTTCTTTCATACATTGCATTACGTTGTATTCCTTAGCAATTCTCAATTTAATTATATCATTCCTCCATAAAATTATAATAACCGCTCACTAGTTATTTCCTAATTCAATTCTCTCATTGTGCATTTGTTAATTTTGTAAATATATTTACTTTGTTTATTTTTTTTCAAACCTCTGCCTGAAGTTTTCTAAATTCAATTCACGTCAGTCGTTAGGCCTAAATATTAGCAGACGACTCTTCCATCCAATTCAACAAATTTATAGTAATGGTTTTCAAATAGCTATCTAGGCTGATTTATTAACTAAAATCAATCCCACTATTAACCAAATACTATACTTACAAAGCAAGAAGAATAGGACTTTTATAACTCCGCCCACAAGGAGAAAGGAATGTGTATTTTAATACAAATGCCTACACACACACACTCTACTTGCACTTTTTCGAATCTAGAAAAAAAATAATAATCAGACACTACATACACAGATTCTTTGAATTGAAGTTATCTGAAGCAAACGAAAAAGCATGCGCATTCAACCACTGTTACTCACAAACTGACCTCGAAGGACCACCTTGACCCCCCCCCCCCTCCCGTCGAGTAGGGGACATGGGACTTACGCAGGATTCCAAAAGGCGAGGAAGCAAAGAAATTCTCGCGTGGAACAGCCAACGCGACTGTCCACAGCTGTGTTTCCTTAAGCCGGCCGATCTCCGGCTGAACCACCTTCACCGAGAACCCCATGCCCCGCGGACATACTAATTCCCCACAGACATGAGTCTCTAGCTAACCCCCATGCCTTAAGGCGAGGATCGCCGCCTAAACGAACGTCTTCCCTAGGCCTTATCTCGTCTTGGTATACGAAGAACGGCGCCACTATATTCCCCCGGGACTGCCATGTCCTGGAGGCCTTCTAGCGAGCAAGCCAACGGAGTATTTAATCTGAGGTCTCCCGTTACTCGAAAGAGAGTACCGGCCGTTTTTCGCAAGGATACACAACCCCCTCGTTTAGAGTCAAACCTCAGAGTTAGAAGGCTTCGTCGGCTAGAATAATTGCGGTGAATTTTGGTCATAGTAAAATTCGCGAAGCTGCATTTCTTCTGAGAATTATGCAACCCACTCATCTCATCCTGTTTTCAAAAAACTACGTCTCCCCGTTCGAGATTACTTATTCCCGCATCCAAGAGCATCTCGCCACGAGTTCAAGAATATCTCACCTCACCTTTCAAGAGTAATTAGCGCAGTATTCAAGATTACCTCACTCATGCCCGAGGTAATCCACTCCCGCCGTTGAGATTACTTCGCTCGTGCCGCAAGATTATCTCACCCCGTAAGAATCCGAGCTTTGCCCCCCCCCCTCCATCCACCTCACTCACAAAGAGTCAAGTCTACAAAGTAAAAGCATTTTCCACATTAAATACTTCGTCCCGAAGATTATCCCCTTTTATCATTACTTCCCTTTCTGACCGAGTCAAGCATTTATCCCCTGATTGTCTCTTTATTTATTGAGTTATTATTTCCTTTGACCCGATATTAATTCTCAATTTATCCCTATGTATATTTTTCCATATTTATCATGTTTTCGTTTTCATTAAACCTTTATTTTGCGTTTTTATCTAAAAAAACCTTGAATGAAACTTGGTATTTAAAGAACTCCCCGATCAAAAATTACGCACTCGCCTAGATTTAATCGCTTAAAACTCCCCCGAACGCAAGGAAGAGTTACTGTCCCACTTCATTAGCTCTGCACGGATGGTCATCTTTCGGCCGCATGCCACGTGAATAAAATTGCATTCACAGCTGCTAAGATACCACGATATATATATATATATATATATATATATATATATATATATATATATATATATATATATATATATATATATATATATATATACGAGGAGCGGGCAATAAGTTTTGCAATTCGGATATAAGGAAACGAGATATGACGAAAAGTGTTTTATTATTTTTCAATATAACCACCCTCGACTTCAATGCACTTGTGCCACTTGTCCCTGAGGCTTCGAATTCTCGACGCACAGAAATCTCCCGACTGCTGTTCAATCCACTCCTGGACGGCGAGCTGGACATCTTCATCGTCCCCAAACCGACGTCCACGAAGTGCAACCTTGAGCTGGAGGAATAAAAAGTAGTCGCTAGGGGCCAGATCTGGACTGTAGGGGGGATTGTTGATCTCCTCGAATCCGCACTCGCGCAGGGCAGCTTGTGCAACTCTGGCCTTGTGGACCTGGACGACGTTAAAGTCGATCATGGGGCGTGAGGTTTCTACGGACCCAACGGGCAGAGACCTTGGTCATGGCCAAATTGTCGTGGATGATGTTGATAACACTTCCATGTGATATTCCATGTTCTCGCTCGATTTATTCGACCTTCACCCGTCGATTTTCGAGGATGATCCTCTCCACACGGGCCACATTGTCCTCGTTGGTCACGTCTGACGGGCGTCCTGGATGGTGGTCATCTTCAAGGGACTCACGACCATGGCGAAACTCCCTATTGCAGCGAGCAATGGTTGCATCGGAAGGGGCGGTGTCGGTGTACACTGCAACCATGCGTTCATGGATCTCTTTTGCATTCTTGCCTTCCTTGGTCAAAAATTTGATCACTGCGCGGTACTCAACCTTCTCCATTGTTGAAAAATTTTTGACTGACGATCTGCGATCAGCTACTGCTTCTTAAATAGACGAGGCAGGAGCGTGCGGCTGCAGGTCCTGACCTATCAAAACTTGTCCTAACACTCCTACAAACAGCCACCCCCTTCCTCTGTTTTGCCCTACCGATTCGCAAAACTTATTGACCGCCCCTTGTATATGTTAACTATATCTATAGGTATCTATTTATTAAAAATCTGGTGTCAGGTAACGTTGGATTCTTTTTTCCAAAGAACTTTTAAAGAAACGTTGTCTGTTAAAGTTCCTCCTCCATAGTCATTTGCTGATTTTCTTATCGCCAAGTAATTCATTTTAATTTTTTGTGAGTCCCTTGTGAGTCTTTTTTTTCTTTTTTCGTGTGTCCGTTTCGGAGACGAGTTTCTCCTGAAATTAGGTTAATCCCCGAGCAGGATTAAAAACCTCGAGTCCCCTTTGATTGTATAGAGATTAATTTTATTTCGTAGTTCAGTAGAGGAACTCTAATGGGTAATTTTCCTTTAAAAGTTTGCTTTCGCAAGGGCTCCACGAGTATAACCGTAGGTTCTTTTTGCGTGCAGCAGTTAAACGGGCTTTCACGCTAAGAAAATGTTGTAATTTGGACGCCTCAAGAGTCAAGGAGAAGCCATAGGATTATCCGGCAAGGATTTAATTGCATGCGTTCAAGAAGAAGAAAGAAACAAAAGGGCAAAGAAAAAAAGAAAGACAGCAGCTGGAGCTGGAAGAAAGGGAAAAAGTTTAGTAACACGAACGTGAACTCAGTCGCAATCAACTAAAGACCCTTTCCGTACATTCAAGAACTGAAGCCCCACAGTCTCCCTCCGTCGAGTTGCCAGTTTTCAAAAATGGTGAAGATTTGGGAGCCTACCTTACGCAATTCGAAAAAATAGTTTAGGTCAATCACTGGGACATTCAGGCAGATGGTGTCGCCAGATTGCTTGCCCTCCTCAATACCCAACTCCGAGATATTTAAATTTCCCTTCCCGCCGAACCAACAATAGATTATTCCACCCATAAATCGGAACTTCTTTCGGCAGTAAATATGAACACCGAATTGTATTGATCTAAATTTCCTCACGTCAGAATTTAGCCCAGACAGACATTCCGTCAGTTTGGTTTCACCCTGCAATTTTTTTTAATTTCTGGCTAGATTCCACCCAGATTACCGGCGAATATGAGTCTGTCGAGGTTTGAGTGAGTGGGTAATCCCAGTCCCACTTCCTGGAAATATATTTTATTACTGCACCGAGGTGAAGCGGAGGTGAAGCGTATCCAATACACCTACCTTAGCCACTTCTGGTGAATAAGAATAACCCCGGTGCGTACCCTTTTGATAAAAAAATAGATGATGATCCCCTGAGTGTGTTCCCCACTCAGTAAAAGCCAACCATGGGTGGGTCGGTGGAATATTGAGATTTAAACCGAGTGGATTGCCTAATAATTGCCAAAGGATCGTCCAAAATAGTTAAACACACATATACAAAAATAATCTTTAATGTACATTAATTTGAAATAAGGAACAACCTATATAAATATAAATAGGATTAATCTTGCACTGAATAAATAAGTCTACAAAATGTCGTGGGGATTACTTGCAGATTATTCACTGGGATGTTTGGGTCTTAATGACACCAAACAGAACGCTGGAAATATTATTATTGAGTTAAACCCTGAATTAAGTAAGCACTTCTAATATTCGAGGGTATGGGCTCGAGGTGAGAATTCTAGTTCACAAATAAACTGTTGAAGTTAGGGGAGGGGATAATTCAATTAACGATACCTTTGAGTTCGTAAGTATTTTTGAAGGGGGGCGGTGAATATCTTCTTCTGGTGACGATGATCGCACCTAGTACGGCCGGCCGAAGTTACCGAATGAAAGGGCAATCCTAGACCGGTGATATGCTTATCCTTTGCCGGATCACCAAGGTGAGCCACACGGTGACTCAAATTGGACTTCTTCCTTGGAGTACCTGTCCGATTATTCGGCTCCTGGAGTGGGTAGCCAAAACCGATTACCTAGCTACGTCTAGGGTAATCTGCAGAGGGAGGTGCTGTGTAGCCTCAGACGCTGAGGGATGGGGGGCTGCTGCAAGAAGTTTGGCACCTACAAGTACCGTGGCGGCAACAACCAATTCCCCAAGAAATTCCTTCCTTGCAGCGGGCGAACGGTTTCCTATGTGGATCGAGTTTCACACAAACTCGACGTTGGTCCAAGAGCTTCTGCCTGATTCCAGGGAGAAGTCTTCCTTTTATTTCTCTCACGAGCAGAATCGAGAGAGAGAATCGAATTCTCGTAAAATCCGTATCGTCGCGCGAAAAGACCTTTTTCTCATCTTTGGACCGACGGTATTTCTTTCACGCCTTCGAACCATCTCGGAGTTTACGGCGGTGCGAAAAAAGGCGACGGAGAATTCGAGGCGAGAGGTGCGTTTAGAGATACGAAAGGGCATGCAGCTGGTGTCGGAGTGTTTCTGCGTACTTCTATGTACGCGGTATTTAGACTTCTACAGAGTCCCTCGTCGATTTCTCCCTTAGGGACCAGTTGATCGCGGCTAGTCACAACCTGAGCTCATAGGACCTCAAGAAATCATATCCTCCATCCCCTAGAAGCAACGCTAGTAATTCCCAGTTCTCCCCTAAAAGCGGTCCCAACTTTATGAAGCTCCCTGGTCTCTCCAAACCGAAGAATCTTCTCCAGTCTGGGCCGAGGGATATCAAGCCCCTCGACGGCATACCCTAGAAGGCCCATCGTTTGTTTTTCGTAGGACGCGGAGGGTCACGTGAGACCTAACTGCCCCCAAAATTCACACTTCCCATCCCCTCATAACCACCAAGCTCATTAGATCAGTGCTGCTCCAACTTCCCCGCTTTCTCACCCGGGAGCTCCCGCAACTCTCTCGACGAATAGTTCCCCGGGACACCAGGTGAACTTTTTGTTTAATAAGAGCTTCTCTGGTGGATTAAAATTAGAACACGGACCGTAAATGGATGCAAGGTGTATACCCTAATAAGGAACACTGGTGTACCTGTATCGTAGTGTCTTTAGAATTACTTCCCCCAGTAGGCCCTGACCATAACAAATACACTGTGGTCCACGACTACCTTGGACGAGCAAACTTTTTCCCCGTCATCCGATGCTACCTAGAATGCCAGTATTTTCCTGGATGGGCTGAGGTAGTCGCAGCCCCGATCAAATTCTGGGCCGTGTTGGTCGGCCAGAGCCCCCAAATAACTCCTAATCCGGTGGCTCAATCCGTCATTACCCGGGCCCAGGCTCAGAAGAATTCCGCGTCTCCCGTTTCCCTAGAGGCCCCATATGACCCTGAATTCCTAGCACTCCACAGCGAGGCATTTACGCAAGAACGAAAAAGGGGCGCAACTCACCTGCCCATTTGTGAAAAAGCGAGGAGTCACGAACAAGGATCTGCCCGCGGACAAAGGGAGGTCTGCGAACTCATTAAAGAAGGCCAACTTTACCGCGCCTGTTCGGATGTGCTTAGCTCCGCGATTCACTCTGTATGTATCTCCTATCACACGTCCCCCAAGTCCTCAAACTCATCCCCGACGGTCTGTTGGCTGGTCATTTCAGCCATAACAAAACGGCAGAAAGAATATTCCTGTACTTCTTTTGGCCCATTGCTGCTAAGGAAATTCCCGAATTTTGCAAGGCCTGTGATATTTGCCAGAAGACGACGGCGAAGGGGCGTATACCGCCCGCCCCACTCCAAGAGCCCCTAATAATCTCGGAGCCCTTTTTCAGAGTGGCCGTTGACCTAATCGGGCCGATTCACCCCCGTCCAGTGAAGGACACTCCTACGTTCTCACCCTCGTCGACTTTGCGACGCGATTTCCAGAGGTGGTTTCCCCCAAGAGAATAGATAGCATGACCTGTGTAGAGGCCCTAATTTCTATTTTCTCCCGCGTCGCTATCACGAAGGAGATCTTGTCTGACAGCGGAAGACAATCCACCTCAGAATTGATGGAGCACATTGGCAAGCTCCTGACGATTAAACCCCTGTTTACTACCCCCTTTTCACCCCTCTGCAAACGGGATATGTGAAAAGTTAAACGGGACTTTGAAAGCCGTACTAACGAAGCTCTGCCATGGTCAGCCCCGAAAATGACATCGGTACTTGCCCGTTGCTCTATTTGCCTGCCTGGAAATCCCTCATCTCACCCTGGGATTTGCTCAATTTGAGCTCCTCTATGGCTGAAATATATGAGGCCCCATGAGTATCCAGAATGAACTGTTTGTAAACGCCCGTTTAGATGAAATATTCCTATTCTTGGACTTCCACGATCGCCTAGAAGAATGTGCGGACATCGCTTATAAAAACACCGATCTAAATCTAGAAAAATATCGTACCTATTTTGACGTTAAGTCAAAAGAAAGACGATTTAGACCCGGCGATGAAGTATTACTCCTTTTGCCCACAGATACGAATAAGCTCAGCCAATGGAAAGGCCCCTAACTCCTCCTCGAGCTCGTGGATTAGCTAATTAAAACCCCCTCTGGAAATAAGCTGTTCCACGTGGACATGCTGAAGCGGTACCACTGCCGCGCCTGTATAAATAATATAATCGCCCTTGATGAGGCCGTTATGGAAGCCTCTTACCCCCACCGACTCCCTTAACGTGGTACAAGTCGTGTGTGTTAAGCAGGATAATTATTATTCTCTCCCCTCATTACCCGGCTCCCCAAAAGATTCCGCCCTTGAACTAGATTTGGTCTCCCGACTGGTACCCTACCAGAAGATGCAATTATTACACATGTTAAACAAATTCCAAGACGTGATTTCAGAAAAACTCTGCTGTTCAACTCACTTTGAGCACACAATCACGCTAATAACGCAAGAAACCATTCGTTCAAACCTTATCCCCTAACAATCCATTTACGTCAGGCTTTCAACGCCGAGGTAGAAAACCTTTTCAAATTGGGGATTATTGAACCCTCCAACTCCGATTCTTGTTTTCCCATCGTCATAGTCCGAAAACCTGACCAGTCCTTCCGTATGTGCGTGGATTTTCGGAACCAATCACCTTTATAGAGCAAAATTTACTTCTATTCGAAGAGGCCAAATTTATTTCTGAAATAGACCTATGTAAGGCCTATTATCAGATGCACCTTAAGGAAAACGCCTGGAAATATACTGCATTCCCCACTGAAAAATGATTCATGCAGTTTCGGCGGCTTCCATTCGGAATGGCCACTGCTTGGAGTAACTATAATCGAATGATGCGTCGATTACTGGATGGGTTGCATAGCGTATCCTTCAACTTTGACAAGATTTACGTTGCCAACCGCACCTGGAATCAAAACCTGATCTCCCTCCAATCCCTCTTAAGTAGACTCCGTGAGCACGTACTTACCGTAGGCCTCAGTAAGTGCCATTTTGCGTACGGCACCATCAAATATTTAGGATTCCACATCGGAGAAAATCAAATTGACCCCCAATAGGAGAAGATAAGGGCCATCGTCAGCATGCCCCTCCAGCGCACGAAGAAGCAGCTACGCTCCTTAATGGGATCGTCATTTTACCGACGGTTCGTTCCGAATTTTTCCTCCCTAGCGGTCCCCCTTTGCTCCATGTTGCAGAAAAAGTCGCTAGATCCCCTTGCTGGGAACACCAAAGCTACCACCCATTTCAACAGCTAAAAGACAAGCTTACGTCAGCCCCCAAATCTAAACAAGCCTTTTGACATTCGATCCGACGCCAGCAACAACGGCATCAGATGCGTGCTCCTCCAATATGGAGAAGATGGCGAAAGCCACCCTGTTGCTTACGCCAGCCGGAAGCTCCTGACGCGAGAATAAAACTGGGCGGTTATAGAGCATGAAGCTCTCGCGATTGTTTGAAGTATTCACAAATTCCGTATGCATCTGATAGAGAAATAATTTATTATAGAGACGGATCATCGTCCCCTAGCCTATTTAAAAAACTCAAAGAGCCAAAATGGACGTCTAATGAGATGGAGCTTACTCACTCTTCCAAGATTACCAATTTCGAATTCTGTATATAAAAGGGAGTGAGAATTGCATAGCCGACATTCTTAGTAGGAACCCCGTGGAGGATCCTTCCAGTTAAAGTAAGAATTATTAACCCTCTATTGTTCCCCCTTTGTAAATAAATTTTGTTGTAGAGTCTGCGTACTCGCGTTATAAAACTCGAATCGGATAGTATATGTACATATTCTATGTATTCTGTTTGACGCTCATGTATTTTTGGTATGCTTTAGTCCCTGTGTCGGTATATTATACATTTGTCCTTTTTTTTACCCCGTTCAACTACTCCTTGCCTGTCTGATCATTATGTGATTTATTTCGTGTTTCTTTGTATATGTAATATTATTTCTTTTATTCGTTTTTATCGATTCGGTGACTTCGGTATCAAATGTTTTTTTTTCACATACATTAGTACCGAATAAAGAACCAACCCCCAGGAGCAGAATAAATCCTTTAGTCATTAATTGGTTTGCCTCAATGACGGCTTAAATTAAAACCCCCTTTGTAGCGACTACCCAACCCAGTTCAGTCAGATAGTAATACTATGTGCACCTGTTCGAAGCAGGCTAGGAATCTCACGTCACCATCCGTTGGTACCCTACGAGCAATACCCCTTTCCAATTTGGGGGAATGCCCTTTTCTCTCTCCTCCGCTCCAAGAAAAGGTGACCTTTCGGAAGGGAGTGTGAGAGGACGACCTCGAAGGACCCCCTTGAACTCCCACCCCCGTCGAGTAGACAGAGGGAGAGGGGGATTTTATACTCCGTCCCGAAGATTATCCCCTTTTGTCATTACTTCCTCCTTCCCTTTCTGACCGAGTCAAGCATTTATCCCGTGATTGTCTCTTAATCATTGAACTATTATTTCCTTTGATCCCGCTATTAATTCTCAATTTATCCCTATGTATATATTTCCGATATTTATCTTCTTTTTGTTATTTATTAAACCTTTATTTTGGGTTTTAATCTTTTAATAACCTTGAATGAAACTTGGCATTTAAAGAACTCCCCGGTCAACAATTATGCATTCGCCTAGATTTAATCGCTTTAAACTCCCCTGAACCCAGGGAAGACTTACTGTCCCACTTCATTAGCTCCGCACAGCCGGTCATCCTTCGGCCGCCTGCCACGTGAGTAATTGCCTTCACAGCTGCTAAGGTATACACTTACGATACCACGACACCCTACAAGCAACTCCCTCACAAGCATCCAACTAAGAAAATAGAAGCAGAACTGCCTGGTCCAGCGGAGATCCACCTTAGCTACATCTGAGAAGGACGAAATTATCAAAAGTAAGTAAAAGAGAGGTATTACTATACAGGAACAGTGCTCGTTTTCGGAGTACCTATCCATTCGGATTCCCTTTCATCAAATGTTATGTTGGTTCCGCGTGAACCATTATAAAATTCACAAAACATTTCAAAGTTTTCATTTCGAGGTTTCTTTGAGTTTCTTATTCCATGTTGCAATGTGGTCCCTACAGGCTTTCCCCAAGTGAGCGGAGTTTACAACAAAGTTATGTAAATATTTTACAGTACTCAGAGGTTCTTTGTATAATAAATTTTTGCTAGAATTTAGATACTTCAATATGAGCGTTCTCACACAGGAGAAGACACTTCTCATCGCAAACTTCGTTATTCAAAAGGCTTCTTGAATCAACCTTTTTTGGGGTTGAGGATGGTAGTTCTGGCGATGAGCGTCTGGGTCATATAAACGATGAGCGCTTGATGACAGGTTTAAATCCAACTTATTTATTTATTTTCATATAACGGTTAAAATAGTTTGCCCTATCTTTCCGTTCTCTAAATCTTCCATTTTCCTTCTTAAGCTTTCATTGGTACAGGTAATATATTCTCCTTAGCGTTTTTCCGGGTTGTGTTACCAATTTCCATTTCCTTGGGCCTTTAAATACATCTTTATATTACGTGTCATGTGATTTACAATTATAATATATATATATATATATATATATATATATATATATATATATATATATATATATATATATATATATATATATATATATATATATATATATATATAAATTATTAATAATTCTCCCCAAATCATTTATCAGGAGGAAAGAGCGAACTTCATTGATGGCTGAAACGACTTCTACTAATGCTAAGACCTGTTTATGCGAAATAGACTGCACCTCAACTCCGTGGGGACAACAAGACTTGGACGTGGGCTAAATAACGCAATAACTTTTTTTTTCATACATCTCCAATTCTGAGTCCATTCCCCGCGTATAAGAAAGGCCGTACAACCGAAATCCAAAGGGGTATCTTACCTAAAGGTGTACTACACAAATGCCATGGTTATAAGAAACAAGATCAATGTTTAAATTTTTGGTGGAAGTAGACAAATTTGATATAATGGCGGTACCCAAGAGCTGGACTGACATTAGAAAGCGCGACTTAATTGGCGAATTTGAAATTAACCGGTACATATTGTTTTATAGAGATGAAAAAAAAGGTGGTGAAGTTATACTATAGTGTAAACACCAGAAGTGACACCGACATTGTCTGCGCTAAACTAATCGCCTGCAGTACCAATTTTAACATTGCCGTTGTGTGTAGGGCTCCTTCGCATACAGAAAATTCTGATGAACAAATGTTTGTTTCACTTCACGATTTAACGGTCATAGTCGGCAACCTCAATTTTCCAAATGTAAATTTTGCAGACGCTACTGGAGACAGAGATGGATCGAGACTTAAACTTGGTGGAGGATAACTTCCTTACGCAGATCGTTGATAAACTTACTGGTGGAATAATATTGTCTTCAAAAATAATGAAGAACTTGTTAGAAGCGTTAGAGTTTGCGAACCGCTTGTGGAGCGTGACCAGTTGTATAATATCACCGTAGATAGAGCATTTACCGAACGAAATTGCATGATTGTACTGAATCTTAAGAGGGTAAAATTTGAAGAATTTAGGCAGATATTATAAAATGTTTTCCTTACAAACATCACACCAGAAACTAGTGTACATGCACTATGGAAAAGATTTCTAAATAACTTTAAGAGGGAGATCAACGTTAACCTATCCCCCAGCAGAAGTGAGGGGGGAGGGGTAGCTAATCAGTTAAGCAGAACAAATCTTTCGTATAAGTGGAAATCAAACCGAATATTGCTATTAAAAAAAAAAAATCGCAAGAACAAAAACTATGAAATTAAACTTGCTTTAAACAGCAAAGAAAACCCAAAGATATTCTATCAGTACGTTAAAAATCGAAATCTAGCAAGAGTCAATTGGTCCCTAGAATGATTCCAGTGGGGAACTGTATTCTGATTCTAAAGATTTAATGGTGGGAATCCAGAATAACTATTTTTCATCAATATTTACTAATGAATATCTCGAAACTATTCTAGAATGTTGCCCGATTGGCAATCACGGAAGAAGGCACCATTGTAAGCACGATATCGGTTAGGAAGGAAGATGTAAGTAGCTGGATTGCTAAGCTAAAAGTAAATCTGCAGTTCCGGACATGGTTTATCCTAGTCACTTAATAAAGCTAAAGGAAATGATGTTATAGTCACTTGCAACTATATTCAAGGTCTCCCAAAAGCTTCGTTCTTAAGGATTTCAAACTTTCAAATATTAGACTATCTTTAAAAATGACGATCGGCAATCACCTACAAAAAAAAACCCCAAAAAACCTCCAGACCAATAAGCTTAACATCCATAATTGGCAAACTGCTTAAAACTATCTTGAACGAGATAATAGACCGACATCTCAATAGTTTTATGAAAAAAAGTTCTCTCTAACCAACTTATTAGTTCTATCATAAAATTATCAATGAGTACGATTCGAGAATAAATGTTGACGTGACCTACCTATTTTATTTTTAAAATGGATTCGAAAAAGTACCACACAAACATTTAGTGAAAAAAATTGCCGCGCAGGGTATCGGTGGTCAGGTATTAGAGAGGATAAAAGCATGGCTAAGGGGAAGAAAACAGCGAACAGTCATCAACGGCTTGCATTCGGAGTGGCGATGCCTTACTAGCGGTGTGCCCCAGGATTCTGTGAATTCCACCAGTGCAACTTTGGAAACATTCCATTGAAACCTTTAGATTGTCCGAACAAAATTACGGAATTACAGCTTGATAACATATTCCGGAATATTTGCATTGCGCTTCCTATTTTTCTGACCATCCCTGCAACTGTCGCTTCAGCTGAGCGATCGTTTAGTAAACTGAAAATTGTCAAAAACTATCTGCGTAGTACTATGGTACAAGACCGGTTTGTGGAAATAGCAAGACTTAGCATTCATTGACTGTAAACTTGCACGAAAAATCCAATTTGACGATGACATCAAAAATTTTATTTTATTGTCCATTGTACAGGATGTCCCAGAAGTCGCGCTACTATTAGAAAAATACTACTAATGATATTTTTCGTTCTGCATTTGATATGATTGTTTTAAAGTAAAGAAATTGGTTATTAATATCAAGTATGAACAGCTGCTAAAAAGAAATAAATATTATCTACCATGTAAAATAAAATATATATATATGTGCCTTTTGTTTTTTGAAGCTTTGGGAGGGGGCCCAAATTTTGTCTTGTACCGAGTAGTAATTATCCTTTTGGCGGCCTTGTAGGTCAATCTAAGGATAAAGTTATATTTACTTTACCGCGTCCTTTATTTACCCCGAATACCGAAGCACCTTTAGTAAACCCAACCTATCTTAATCTCAAGCTTCTTCATCATTTTTGAAGGCTCCATATGCATGTGTTGGCCTTATTTACCTAATGGCGGCCCTCCATGATGCTCGATCTCTGGCTGTTTCTCTATTCACTCATATCTCTGAGGTCCCTCTGTATGACCTCATTCCACGTCTTCCTCGGTCTCCCTCTGGCAGCTACACCCCCAACCTCCCAACTCCCTAACACCCTTAACCCAGTTATTATCCTGAAGCATTTCCACATGACCGAACCACCTCAATCTGCCTCTTCTCAGTGCCACACCAATGAATTTTATTACCAATCTATCCCTTAATTCACAGTTCGCAACTTTGTCACCTCCAGGTCTCAAATTCAGAGATGCTCCTCCGCACATCCATCTCACCATTCTAAACTCAGTACGCTTGAGCCTCTGGATGTCCTCTTCCTTCACAGCCCAAGTTTCGCTGCCGTACAACATTGCACTTCGTACGCACAGAGTGTACAGACGTCCCTTAGCTCGGAGGGATAAACCCCTTAGCGTCAAGAGAGGAAGCAGCTATCTGAACTCTTTCCAACCACTTCTAACCTTTGCCACGGAACTCACCACTGCACTGATCACATCTCCCATATAGCATAACTCCTCTGCGCATCCAAGCGACATATCATCAAATACAATCCTCTCGTCTACACACAGTGCACTTAAAGTCTCCATCATTCTCTAGCCTACCCCTCATACCACTACATCTTTTATGCACCCACAAACCACATCCATTACGCAGGATAGTTATTCCTACCACTCTGTGACAGACTGCCATTACCACCATTCACTCTTGACATCATCTTTGTTTTAACCAAATTCACTATCAGTTCCATGGAATTCATACCTTCCCACCACAACCTGAACTTCTCAAGTGCCGTCCTCTCATTCTCGGCAATCACCACTAGATCATCAGCGTACAACAACTCGAATGGCAATCTGCGACGGCACTTACAGGGTCATAACAAAGAGCAAGGGAGTCAAAACGGATCCCTGAGGCACACCAACCTTCACAGAGAAGTTATCAATCAATTCTCCGTTTACCCTCAGCTGGGTTGTCGAACCTTCGTAAATAGCCATGACCACCCTAACCAACCCCTCCTCGAACCCTAATTTTCTCATTGCCTACCTCACCACATCTTTTGGTAAGCTATCAAAAGCCTTTTCTAGGTCAACAAAAATATAATATAACGCTCTTTTCTTAGCTATGTACTTCTCGTGAAACTTTCTAACTATAAATATAGCATCCGTGGTTCCTTTTCCAGGCATGAACCCAAACTGCATGCCATCAAAGTTTATCCTGTCCCTAATCATTTCTTCTAGAACACGCTCCATAACTTTCCTAACATGATCGAGGAGCTTTATGGCTCTGTAGCTAACCGGCCAGGAAGAATGGCGGGCAAAATTCACAACAGTGAAATCGTTCGGGCCGTGCTTATAGCGCATATCGTTTCTGTTTGAGGGCCGCCTGACACTCGGCTGACCAACATGGAAACGGTTGGCGTGCAAAACGGCCAAACGTTCTAAGAAGAGTAGTTAGGCCCACGGCGATGAGGTTGCCGGAGAACTCATCTAGTTTAGTTTAATGAAAAACAAGGTGGCAGCCGCCCAATCCTAATGGATTCTCAATAGCAGCCCTGTTAAAACGGGGTCGCCCGAAAAAAGTCATAAAGGGCGTGGGAAACACTCATTAAAATGTGAAAAAGCAAAGGATTAAAAGAAAACAACACACACACTTAAATTACAGGCATGCAGCACACATTCTAAAAACAAGGGCGCCAGCCGCACGTGAGGGCGCAAGACAAAAGATAAAACAATAAACCTAAACACAAAAATGGAAAGAATTTATAAACGGGATAATACGCCAGTTCGTGATGGAAATGTAAGGAAGGAAGACAACCGAAGGGAGTCCTCTGCTAAAAGAAAGCGAAGTCGAGCAGGGGGAGGTGAGCGACGCCAGAAAAGGTAGGAAAGCAAGAATTTCGAAGACAAGCAAGGCGGGGACAAACTACTAAAATGTGAGCCACAGACAGCTCGCCACCGCAAAAGGGAAAACCAAGGGCAACTTGACCTCCACCCGAAACTAAATAGCCATGGGTGAGTCGCGTGTGCCCAATTCGCAACCTCCCAAGACCGGAGTCGCTGAGAGCTAGAGGACCAGGGATGGACAGAGCGTTTAATAAGGGACAGCTTAGAAGGGGGAAACAAATCCCACTCTCTCTGCCACAGACAAAAGATATACGCCCTAATTACGGGGTAGGAATCCCTAAAGGGCAGAGGGGCGGCATCGGGCACCCTAACATGAGCCGGAGTCCAACAGAACGCCACCTTATAACGGGAGGACTTTCTACCCAACCAGGAACGATTCCGCAAAACCAAAGGGTGGATGGACGTGGCAGAACGAATCGCCTCCAAAGCAGGCCGGGAATCGCTAAAAACAATAAAATCCAAAGAATTGAGGGATAAAATCAATTAAAAGCCAGAAGAATGGCTGTCAACTCGGCGGTAAAAACGAATACTACAAAAGAGAGGGCGGACCGAAGGGACTCCGTAAAGGACACCGCGGCCGCCCCACCACACCGAGGTCCGACTTCGAGCCGTCAGTATAGATGGAACGCTGGTGCGCATGAGAACACGCATGTTCAAGAAACAGGCACTTTAATAGACGGGGGTCAGTAGACCCTTTCTCGAAACGCTAAAAAGCAGTACAGACAGGAGGGCGAACGCTCTAACACGGAGACGGCGGGAATGGAAGGACCAACACCCCGGGAGGAGAGATGGTCCTGAACCCTGAGCCTCCGAGGCCGGGGTAGAGATGGCTGCCGATCAAAAGATGCTGAAGAAGACGGGGCAAAAAGGCACTCATGGACTGGGGATGAAGGGTACTGCTGAAACAAAACAGGGATCGTAGGCACACCTGCATCCGGTGATATCGCAAGGGAAGTAGGCCACCCTCCACAAAGAGGCTAGGGATAGGAGAGGTGCGAAAGGCTCCACTACTAAGACGAGCCCCAAGCGAACGAACAAAGTAAAGTAACTTCAAAGCCGAAGGAGACGCTGAAGAGTAGACGTGGCAACCTTAGTCCAGCCGGAATTGAACCAGTGCCGAATAAAGCGACAAGTGGTATGGGATAAATCCCGAAGCAAATCCCTAGCCTTCGAACAGGAAGCACTCAAGCGACGCAAATGCGGTACCCAAGTGAGCTGCTTGCTATCAAGCGTTAAACCCAAGAACTTTAAAAGGGGGATATACTCAATCGCCGTGCCGTCCAAGAAGAGGGTTGGGGGACTAAGGACACCACAACCCCGATAAAAATGCATGGCCTTCGTTTTGGTGACCGAAAAACGGAAACCCTTGGAGACAGCACGACCCGACACGGCATCAATTGCCAGCTGTAATCGACGGGCAGCACAAGACAAGCGGGGAGATGAACAAAACAACGCCAAGTCATCCACAAAGAGAGAAGCAAAAACCCCCTACGGAAGAGTCGACACCAGACTATTAATGGCAACGGCGAAACATGTCACACTTAAAACGCACCCATGGGAAACAACCTCCTCTGGTAAAAGGCCCCTCATACCCCAATCATATAACACGTAAAACACCATCTCTAGGTGGTATAGTAGGCCTTCTGAATGTCGGAGAACACCACTAACACCTTATGACTGGAGGGAAAACCCCGTGAAACGGAGTCTTCCAACCAGATGAGGTGGTCAAGAGTACTACGGCTGCTGCGAAAACCGCACTGAAATGGAGAGAGGAGCGAGTTGGACTCCAAAAACCAAGTGAGGCGAACTTAAACCATCCTCTCGAATAACTTCCTTTGGCAGTTCGTAAGAGCAATCGGGCGATAGTGACAGGGGTCCAAACCGTCCCTACCAGGCTTGAGAAAGGGTAGAACAACCCCACACGCCAGGAGGACGGATAGATCCCTTTGACCCAAAGCAGGTTGTAAAGGTCAACCAAAAATAACTCGGAGTGGGGATGGAGACGACGGAGAAAGTCGTAGTGGATGCAATCATGACCGGGAGAGGTGGAACCACAGTGAGACAAAAGCATCCCGCAGCTCATAGACGGAAATGAGAAAATTATAAGAGTAGGTGGCGCACGTGGTAAAATCTAAAAGGCGAGACTCTATAGCGGCCTTATGATCGAGAAACCATCGGGGATCGCTACCAGCGCTACTCACCGAAGCAAAATGGTCAGAGAGAGCTTCGCTGACTAACCGACACAAGCGAACCTCCAATATCCAGTGGGGATTGCATGACCAGTGTAGCGACCACGGATCTTATTGACCAGCTTCCAAACCCGAGTCAACGGCGTGGACGAAGAGATGGAAGATACGCACTGGCACTAAGAAAAACAGCGGGCACGACGGAGGGTCCTCTGGCGGATGGCACGAGCCCGGTTCCGATCGACCCTATTCGAGAGGGTCGGGTTCCGCCTATAACGGGAATGGATAGAAATAGCTGACGCGCAATCTCCCCACCATCAAGGGACGGTCGAGTGCCTCGCAACAGGGCACCTCCGCGGAACAAAGCGCTCAGCAGCCTCGAAAATATGAGACCGCCGAATCAACGGTATCGAAGGAAACCCGGGCGGCATTAATAAAGGAAGCCTCCCGGAACCCAACCCAATTTGCTCGCCGCAGATCCCAACGAGGGGGTAGGGAAAGGCACGGGCCAAGAAGGGCGGCCGACAGGAGGATCGGGAAGTGATCACTCCCTAATCGACCACCGGAAATCGAGGAAACAGTCGCGCGAACATAAGGACAAGTCTACATCACAAAAAGAATCCGTTTGAACATGGTAAGAAGTAAAATCGCCGGAATTTAAAAGACAAAGGAAATCAGATAATAAGAAGGACTCAACCACTCTGCCGCGGAGATTACGGGCAGTATCACTCCAAGATGGGTGGCGAGCATTAAAATCACCAAGTAATAAAAACGGTGTAGGTAACTGACTTGTGCGCTCTAAAAACTCAGACCGACTCAAATTAAAATCCGGGGGGATGTATACAGAACACAGTTAAAAGTTTGGAAATAAGAACTTTCGCAGCAACAGCCTGCAAGGTATTATGGAGGGAAAGTGGCGCAGAAAATAGCGAAGATGAAGTTAAAAGAGAAACACCACTATGGGACACGCCTCCGGCGGATGGAATGGAATTAAACACCCGGAAGTGCGAAAGTGCCGGGAAGGGGAGAGTCCCAAGCTTATTTTTCTTGCAAACAGACCACCGAGGGGCGAACGCCAGAAAGCAAGAGCTGGAGTTCCTCCTACTTAGGGAGAGCCCCTTGACAATTCGACTGTAGGATGACAGACATTACGGTCATCTCAACACCAACGTCGGGATTCTAGTGACGGAAACCGTCGAAGGTTCCCGACGACTAGAAGACCCAAAGGGGACAAGGGACAAATCGCGATGAGCCGGGGACGCACTCGGAACGGACTTGGCAGCGTGGACGGCGGGAGGCGACAGCTGAGAGCCAGACCGAACGTCCAACGTGGCCAGGAGGGAAAGGAGGATCGAACAGAGACGGACGAGAACTAAGATGCGAAGAAGATGGAACAGAAGGCGGAACATGGACAGAGGGTGAGAAGGTAACAGGTTCAGAGGGTAAGTTGGGAATTAGGTCAGATGGAGAGGAAGGAACACGGTCAGAGGGTGAGGAGGGAACAGGGTCAGGAGATGAAGGAACAGGGGTAGGAGCAGAGCCGTAGCAATGTCTAGTTCCCCTCGCCTCAATCTAGATTGTGGGGGCCCCATAACAATATATCATACATTTACAAGTAGTGCCGGGGACGACAAATACTATTCTCAGCAGTTCCAATGCTGCGGAATACTTACAGAAAATGCGTATTCGAAAATTTTATATTTTCATTAATAAAATAATATATATATTTTTTTTTTGGGGGGGGGGGGTCACAGTGCCCCCCCCCCCAGCCAGGGCTGGGGGGTTGCTACGGCTCTGGGTAGGAGGCAAGGGAGGCGGAACTGAGGTAGGAGGCAGGCAAGACTGAACAGAGGTAAGGGGCAAGGAAGACGGAACCGGGTGAACCTCCGCCCTCACAATGACATTGGTGATGCCAACGGGGGAGGCGAGCGAAGAACGGGGAGGAGAAGGCATCAAAACGGAGGGCGCCCCAACAATCGACGACTCGGGGGTCAAACCAGCCTCATCAGAGGCAGCGCGCTTGGACTCTGAACGGGGTGAGGAGGAACCCTTCCGTTTGCGCTGTGGCAAAGGAACGGAAGGAACAGCGGGGGCAGACGCCTTGAGGAACTGCCGAATATCCTCCAGCGTCTCAGATCGGTCGGTCTCACAGTACACGACAGAGGGAAGAACATGAGAAAAGACCAAAGGCAAAGGAGAGGGTGGCGCAACGGAGGGACCGAAAGCAAAGGAGAAGGAGCAACAGAGGAACCGCGAGGAGAAGACAAAGAAGGAGTGGGACAACCGGGAGGAGGACGGCGGGAATCCGCCTCCCGGAGAACGTCAGAGAAGAGATGGCCGGAGGAGCGAGCTGCCCCAGCACTCTACGACGGGCCTTACGGAAGTCCCGAAGAGACAGGACCTCCTCCTCAAAAAGGAATACAAGACAAGAACGCGAAGCCGCGCTATGGGAACCTCCACAATTGGCGCAATACTCACGATTCCCACAAGATGAGTCATGGTACGCTAACGCACAGGCCACACACCGACGAGCCTGCCTACAATTGCTGCTCATAGGGCCAAACGTGGCAATTAAAACAAATCTGGGGAGCTCAACATAACGGGACACGAAGATAACCAGCACGAACAAATTGGGGCAGATCCTGACGCTCAAAGGTGACGATGAGCGTACTCGTTGGAACCTTAGCGGGACCAACAGACTTATTAGACACCCTATAAACGTCCGTAACCCTCTGGGACGAAAGTTTATCCTTTAGTCTCGAGAAATCATATTGCAGTAATTCGTTGGAGCGAATCACTCCCTTAACAAAATTAAGGCGAGGGTGGGGCACAATCGAAACAGGGACCTCCGAAAAGGAGGACAAACCCGCACGGCGCCACACTGCTCTCACGAAGATACCTCAACCACTAAATCGCCACTACCACCGTCCCACATACGAAGGGCACACCACAGCGGGACTCAAACTCCTCATTCAAATGAAACACGTCCAATTTAGAAAGCGGAGACCCGGAACTGGAATTCAGCACCAGAAAATGAGGACTTATTGACAGGCATAGTACGAGAACCAGAAGTCGCAACTTCAGGGAGAGAAATTTTTTATTATGACCCATATAAAGTAGAGTATAAAAGGGGTGCGAACTCGCGCAGCGCAGTCACTGTCTACCGTCGCGACACCTACTCGGATCGCCGGCCCTGACCCAACCATTGTTTTAAAAATGGCCGGCCAGCCTCGAAAATTTACCGGTAGAGAAATAAGGACCCTCAAGAGCGCCACTCCGACTCAGGCTCCCACCAACCAACACTGGCAGGACCCAGCCATGGGGTCGCGCACCTTGACGGACAGCTCTGATACACCGAGATCGCCAAACAAACGTAGATGGAAGGACGATGCAGGGTGAAAGAGAATTGGTACAGAAGACGAAGTAGGGGTTAGCGGAAGAAGAAAAAGAATGCCAAGCTGGGGCCCGTCAGCACGGCAGCCAGGAGAGCAAATCGCCGTGCCCCTTACGGGGCGGCCTCATCTACCGACCTAAACTCGACTGAGACAGAGAAGTCCGTTATTTCCTGAAATGCGGACCACCGCACCCACGCAAAGCACCACCGGGGACGGCTGGCAGACGGCAGCGGCCAAGAAAATATTTGAATGGGAAAGTGATCACTACCATGGAGGTCATCGACTAACCCCACCCAAAATCAGGCTGTGCAGCCGGAGAGCACAAAGATAGCTTGTCACAGTAGATTGTGACGAAGTGTGTAAATGCGGGTCTCGAGGACTCTCCTTGTTTTCTCATTACACGTTCAACCTTGACCGCCCTATGGTCGGCCAGCTCTATGATGATGTCATCCATGGAGTAGTCCATGAGTTCCCTCGCATAAACCTATGCTTTCACGAAGTTCATGGTAGAGTGCGGCGTCACACTCACCGGCGTGCCATGAAGTGTCCGAAAGGCACTAATCAAGGCCACCGATGAGGGATTAGACGCATCCGCCAGAAGGCTCCCGTCCGAGAAACGTGTCACCTTCAGCTCGCTAGACCTCTCATCTGATGGATCATGTTGTCCTTGGCCAACCTGGCGCCATCAGTGGAGCGAATAACGAGGAAGCGTTTGAAGCCAGCGGGCTCGAAAACACCAGGTAACGTCTGAATGAGGGGCCGGTCGTAAACGAGGCTCCGCCCTGCAGACTTACAATTTTGGTTTTACTCTGGGACTCCCTACCCGGGGAGGGACTTGCCGATTTTAGCTTGGTCGCTTACCAAAACGGCAGTGGACCAGTCCGTCCCCGTGGCTCCCGCGGAGGGAGAGGAGTCCCCAAGTAATTTTTTTTCTTTTTATTGCCTTTTCTTCTTAGGAGAGGAGAGCGGGGAATGAACATGCTTATCTCCTCTGCCAGATGGACCGGCCTTGGCAAGATCCTTCTGTGAAATGGAGAAAGTCTTGGCTGTCACAGGGGTACCAGCCGGGGAAGGAGATCCCTCCTCTCCTTGTAAGGCCTCGGAGGCCCGAGCCGTCTTAGGAGAAGCTTGCACAGGGGCAGACTAGTGTTATGTGCTTGGCACCGAGCCCGGGTTAGACCCCAAGGAAGATCATGCTGTCTGGAGCTAGGTCACCTTAGGGACCATGTCTATCTCAGTGGGGGGCTCTATGTGCCCCCCCCCCTCCAAGACATCACGGGTCCCATTCGAGGAACCTTTCGTCTCATCCTGGGCGGGCGAAGAGAGGGGGCGCATTTACAGTGAGATTTGAGGTTTAAGGTAAAGAACGAGTGGGTTGCTGCCCAATCCAAGTGGATTCTATATGGCAGCTAGGATAAAACGAGGCAAATTATCTATAAAAGGTGGAGGAGACCACTTTGTGGTAAAAAATTTAAAAAACGAAGGGTTAAAAAATTCCTCTGCCAATATGAATCGAAGATGGGTGTGTTGAGGGATAGTTAAAAGTGTCGGGAAACAGGGCAACCGGAGAATGGCGAAATGGGTGCAATCTAATAAAAGGTGGGCAACCGATTGGTTCCCACCACAAAAACGACAGCAAGGGCTGATTTGAACATCACCCGAAACAAGATTGCTGTAAGTCTTGTGTGGCCAATGCGAACTCGGCAAAGGGCTACCTCCAACGACCGAAATCTATGACGGCTCGAGGGCCAAGAGTGAACAGAATTTTTAATTGTGTACAGTTTGGATGATGAACAGTCATCCCATTCATTCTGCCACAGTTGAAAAATACACTTTCTTATTGAAGGAAAGTAGTCCCTAAAAGGCAGAGTCGTGTTCTCCGAGGGCACAGAATGTGCTGAGCGGGCCAGCCGATCAGCCCTCTCGTTGCCCAAGACCCCCACATGCCCAGGGACCCAGCAAAAAATAATTCTATATCGGGACGTATTTTGGACCAGCCAGTTGCAAATTTCTGTGACTAAGGGATGGGACGCATTAAAAGATCTAATTGACTGTAAAGCACTCCTTGAGTCGGAAAAAATGACAAAATCATTAAAAGGTAAAATTTGGATGAGTCTAAAGCCTAAAACGATTGCTGAAAGTTCAGCGGTAAAAAATGGATGCTGCTGGCGGCAAAGATAAAGTTAGGAATTCTCCTCCAGGGTAGATGGCTGCGGCGCCCACGCCACTGTCCGACTTAGAGCCATCCGTGTATAATGGGCAGCATTGTTTGTGCGAGGTCGAATGCTGTAAGAACAGGCTCTTAATGATGCGAGGGTCCATGAAAGACTCCTTCAAGCTTCACATGTTGGTACATACTGTGGGAAGAGGAGCACGCCAACTAGGGTCAGTAAGGATGGAAGGGTAAGGAACCTTGGGGCACCCAGGTTAGAGAGATGATCTCCTATACGAAGGTTCAAGGGGTGGTTAGAGATAGCAACTTATCAAATGACGCCCTTGACTCGGCAGCATACAGGCATCTGTAGACCTCTGATACAGGGGCTTGCTGTACTCGGCAGAGGTATCGCATGCAGATTTGAAGTCTATGGTAGGGCAAAGGAAGTACCCGACTCTCGCAATAAAGTCTGTTGACAGAAGTACGGAAGACTCCACTGGAATGGTGAACTCCGAGGTTTCGAATGGGGTTCAGCATTTTAAGGGCTGAAGGAAAAGCCGATGAGTAAATTTGACAGCCATAATCCAATTTGGATTGGACGAGGGCTGTGTATAATGTCCACAATGTTTGTCGGTCGCTGCCCCACGAAGTGTGTGAGAGGACTTTCAAAATGTCTAGAGCCAGCAGACAGCCCGTTCGAAGATGGCGTAGGTATGGTAACCAGGATAACTCGAGTGTTACGCCAAGAAACCGAAACTCGGGGACAAACTCTATATCTTCGCCTTGTACGGAGATAGATGGCGGAACAAGAACCTCCGCTGTAGACTTGATAAGCACGATCGGCCGGACCCTGTCATCCCTTGGGGGTTGGTCCTATCGAGCCGCTCCCACCGGGAGCGGTCAATTATGTGTCACTGGCGCGCTTTCTTGGCAGTCCCCGGTGAAAGTAAAGGGGGGGACTGCCGCTGGAAAGGACTTGCTCAAGGGCGACTCCAGAGAAGGGGATGAGGAGGAATCCCCTGCACCTATAGGCATAGGAGAGAAGCAAGTTTCCTCTCCTTTCAAAGAGGTTTAAAGGGTCCCCTGGGAAAGCACAGGCGGGAAGGAGGGGGTCCTTTTCTTCTGTGGAGCTGCCCGAAGGCGACCGACGATGTTACAGGGGAAGCAAAGAGGATGTATTTGAATTTATCATCATCGGGCATTTTGATTCTATAGTTTTCATGGGACTCAAAAGCTAATCATCCCACGCAGTAGCCCGCTCTGCGAGGGGTGAATACGGGGCTGGGAAAGCCAACTTCCACCATTTGGGACCACTCCTCTCGCCCAGTGGCCAGGCAGCCCCATTTTGGGTTGGGCGTAAAATTGATAATCCTTAAAAGGAAAGAGAAAGTTGTGTCTAGGGGTGAAGCATGTTGTGAAAAACCCACCACCCCAAACTGGAGCTCAGAGTTGAGGGGGCATTGTCCCCTCCTACCTCAGCCTCGATCCAGGATAGTTAGCTGAGAGGAAGCTGGTCGGCGTTTACCCTGTGAAATTAGAGGCCGACCAGAGAAAGTGTGAGAGGTTGTAGGGAAGGTGAGGAAATAGGGTAAGAAGAGAGGGTGTCGGAAAGAAAGGGCTAAGCTGGGGCGGCCAGGATAGCAAATCACCGTGCCCCTTACAGGAAGGAGGGGGATGTTCTGTACTGGTGGCATTGGAATATGTGGGAGTCTAGAGTAGATTCAATGTCTCCAGCGTGTTGGAGAAGTGAGGATGGCTGGGTCATCACCACTCAGGAAAAAAGGTGTAGGTAAAGGGAGGGCAAGGTGATACAAGTTGGGTCTTGATCCAGTGGACTCGAACTCGATACCAGGCATCCACAGAGACGATGGGTCATATTTTGAGTCTTTGACTCAGGGGTATGGACCCCAGACAATATGAGACCCATAGGCATTATGGAGTCTTTGAATAAAATAATCCTAATATAGCAATGGTTTGCAGCGAGAACAGAAGGGAAAATAATAAAGGTTAAGAGTGTAAATTCATTCATTATCTTAATTACTTAAATCCAGATTTCAATTAAAAATTACATAATACTAATTTTTCCTCACATTTACTTAAATCACGGCCTTCACCTTAATACAAAAATAACATCTCAGACACTCATAACTACTCCACTTTTGATGACATGAATGAACTAATGTCGGTGAGAAGTGAAAACACCTTTTTACGACGAGATATGACGACGATCCCGGACATAAAAAAGGCAGATTACTCATCTTCACATACTGCATGAGCCTAGTGATTCACAGGCCAAAATCAATGTTAACCTGATATTGAAGTTAGAACTTAACTAATCAACTTCCATTTGATTCTGAGTGAGAGATTTCGCGATGTCTTTATACACCATTGACACTTGAGACGTAGCGAACTCTTGTAGAAAGTTCCTGCCCTCTTCTAGACACTGGACAAGAGTTGGATCAATTGGAATTCGGCCGAGGAAAGGAATCTTTGACCTGCTCGCCAGTTGCTCCCCGCCGCCTTGCGCAAAGATATTGCTACAGTCCTGCGAGAAAGTTAAATAACGGAATTTTACAGACCACATGAAAACTTTTTGGCAATGTGTGAAAAAATCGGTGACTTTTTTGAGGTGGGCGAGTAACAATACGATAACTATGGGGGCACCTGTACCTATTGGTAAAAATGGAAGAAACCCTAAAGAAATAACGGCACAAATAAATATGTACGTTCAAGTGTTGGAAGGAAACTCTAAAGTCCTCACGAACCTGAGCGATCAGCCAACAATTTAATTAAATACTTTTGAATAAACCAGCCTCGGAGGTGAACGAGCCTATCCCAAGGACTCGGGAGAGGCAGTAGCGACCCCGCCTGTCACGGTACAGGGTGAGGTAACGCTCGCGAAGCTCCCGCAAACGAGAACATTCAACCAAAAAGACTGGTTTATCGTATGGGGTACCAAGCAACCTTGACAAAAAGATTCACTGGAGCTCTCCATCAATTTCTTTTCATTCTAAGGAGCTCCAGCAAGGGTACAGCTGATGCTAATATGTCCCGAATAATGTGAGAGACTAAGTAGTAGCCACAGTAAGGTGCAGGGGAGCGCTCCATTGAGTGGCGGTGCGTCCCGCGAGTGTGCTGAATTCGAAGACGACAGAAAACGACCTGAAACCATGGAGGCAGGACAATGGGAAAAGTCAGGGCGCAATGGCGCACAACTTGAGGTTCCAGTCGGCTGTCTTCCATCTTCTTTGCCATGCAGGCCGAAGGGCTGATCTGATTCCAGCCATGTAGCCAGAGTGAAGAAAAGCGCTGGTCCAGTCACTGTCTGTGCAGATTGTTTGGCGACGTCATTTCCTGCAATTCCTACATGCCCAGGATCCCTCCATTGGGATATTCCTCATTGATGGGTCGACGCGCCTGCAGGTGGCTACCTCCCTCTGAATATCCAGTTCATTAAGAGATCATCTTTAGCCCCCACTCTCTTCGGGCGAGGCTGAGCTTCCTCTGTTGATTTCTTACTAGAGGCCGCTGAGAAAGTGTAATGGGGGGCCAACTCCGCACTAGAAAGGGAGCCGCTTGGAGGGCAACTCTCAAAGAATATGTGATAAGAAGAAGCCCCTTTATCCACTGGCATAGAATAGGGGGAAATAAACTCTCACGAAAAACTGCCCCTGATAAAAGAAAAGGGGGTCACCCCACGCGAGTGGGATGCGCTCTTGGGACTTCCAACAAAAAGGTAAAGGGGAAGTCCCCTTACCAACAAACAGAAGGGAAAAATGTCTTGCACGTCGTGTGAATTTAAAGCTCCCCCACCCACCCCACTGAGATTGAGTGGGGGAGGGGGGGAGGCTACCGCACAAAGAAAAGTGCTAAAAGGAAAACCCCTTTGCCTGGCGAGATAGGCGAGGGGAAGCCACTTCATCGTCAGAAACGGTACCAAGTGTGTCAGGCCACACAGGGTACCAGCCTGCGGGGTCCAGGAGGGGAAAGTGCGAGTGTTGGATGAGAGAGGGTAAAGTGCGATTGCTGGCGGCGACAGGGAAAGTGGGAGTGTTTGTGACGAGGGGAAAGTGTGTGTTGTGGCGAAAGGGGAAACTGCGGGTGTTTGAGAGAGGAAGAAACTGTGAGATGGTGGTGGGAGAGGAAACTGTGTCTGTCAGAGACAGAAAGCGACACTGCAGCTGTTAGAGACAGGAGGGTAAACTGTGGGGGTTGGGATTAAGAGGAGAATGTGCGGTTATCGGGGTCGAGAGGGCAAACAGCAGTGTCAGCGAGAGGAGAAGCTGCCGGTGTTTGGGACTGGAGGACACACAAACCTCCCGGTGTGACCTGGCATCCCCTTGTAGGGTCCTATAAACGGGGAAAATGAGGACCTGAGAGGAAAACCAGTTTATCTTGAAGGCGGCTGTAGTACTACAGCTACCATCGTTGCCTAAGTCTTTCTTGTTGTTGGGGCAGGGAGGGCATTTAAGCCTTTTAAAAAATACCCAGAGTAGAGTTGCTCCTGCTACTCCACAGGATATAGTTGAGATAAGTGGTTGGGATATAAAGTCGGGAAGAGGGGGGGGGTGGGGAATGGAAATGTCTCTGACTAAACCTCGGTTCTCCAAACTTAATTCGAGACTAGCCGGGGCGGTGGGGTCAGGAGGGCACACCGCACCTCCACATGTCAGGTGTCTTGGCACTACTCAAGACCCCTCCCGCCCAGTTGCCAAACATTCCGCGCCACCGGGACTGGGGGACCTCCGGAAGGAGAGGCCTCATCTATTTGTTGTTTAATATTATCTTTAGGGACCTCAGACTCTGAACTGGACAGGAAGTGTTCACATCAAGCTATGATCCTCTCTGGGAAGGGCCCTGCTGACTGGGAAAGGGAACATACTCCCTTTATGGTACCCGCTCACCTCATAGGGATATATTTTGATTCAATGTACCCTCTTTTGATTTATCAAACACCATAAAATGTTGCCAACCGCTAAGAATGCAACTGGTGGGAAGAGACACCCAACATGGGTAGACGCCAGACTTGTACGTACAAATGTATCATGCCATGTGCAAGCCATAAAGCGAACAGGAGCTTCCTGGCTGGCTTACCCATCAGACCTTCAATTAATGCATAAAATCCATCATATGGAGAGGTACATTGTGTAACCAAATCTTGCTGGGAGTTAAGTCACATTTATTTGCCCTCTCTCATACACAGCTGACACTACAGTAATGGCATTCATACACTCTCTCTCTCTCTCCATAGAGAAGTCATTTTGCATACAAAAAATCAATGTGAACTTCTCTGTTAAAGAAATTTTGAAAATGAAGCCCATAAAGTTAAAATAGGCAGAAGGTATAAAACTCATAACTTACCGAACAATTAGGACAGACAAAACCAGACATATTTTCCACAACTCCAAGCACATGAATCCCTGTCCTTTTACAGAATGTTAGCTCTCGTGTGACATCATCAACAGCCACCATTTGTGGGGTGGTCACTAGAACAGCTCCTTTCATTCGCCGATTACTGTTGGAATTTAAACATTTTCAAATTTCAATGGTTATCAATAACCTAAAATAATGACAACCTCTTTATTTCACTTTTAATCATAAAGATTTCCTTTGTTATGTACCAATGACGCTTTATCAACTAAGTAAAAGGGCAATAAGGAAGTAATATTATCAAGGATTGACTGAAGAAAGTAAGAAATTTTGGTGAATGTGATGCAAGACAAATCCAATGAGCAGTAAAAATATGAGGAAGAAACTCATTAGCTGTGTGAATAGAAAACTTTAATGAGAATATTGGAATGCAATGGGTGAAGTGGATCATCTAGGTATGGTTGTTTTTGTTTTTTTTTATTTAGACGCCCATCTAGCGATTACCACCAAGGGCATAAGTCGCCGCAATTAAAATTTCAGCCAAGTACTATGCAGCTACTTTAAATTTAACAAAAAACAAAGAAAAGCGCAAAATGTAAGAAACAGAAGGAAAAAAACGAAGCACATTCCGGCGTCGGGAAGAGGCCCGCCTCCCCCCGCCGCAGGATTATAAGACCAAAACCAAAGGAGGAGGCCAGCTTACTCCAAAAAGTCAGATAGTCCACAAGTTTGTGTACACGAATCCAACTAGAGTACAAGGGACAGGCGGTAGTGACCCGGCTCGTTCCGGTACCGGGAAAGATAACGTGCGTGAAGATCACCCAGAATGAGACATTCAACAAGAATGTGCTCAATTCGAAGATGACAGAAAGCGACCTGAAGGCGCGCTAATTCCCTCCAAATTCCTACATAACCAGGAAACCAAGAGAAGATAATCTCGACATCAACCCGGGTTGCGGTAAGCGTGTAATCACGTATACCGCGAACCAGAGGGTGTGGAGATTCCAATGCACCGAGAGCGCTCAGGACGCTTTGTCAGTCACAAAATATCAAAATAGGGTCTTTGAACCGGGCACTATTGGTTATCTCCCGTAGCAAGCGGTGTATTTCAACCAGCTCGGCTGTGAAGATAGACGCAGCGCTTGGTTGAGCCCCGCTGACTTGAAACAGAGGGGATACTGCATGGAAACCGACCCCCACCTGGGACATGGAACCATCCGTATACAGTAGTAGGGATGCAGCGTGACACGAAGTGTGCTCTAAAGAGGCCGAACGCAATAATCCTGGCACCATGGAAGCTTTGGGATCAGAGGCGTAGCGACAACTAGTCAGAGGAGGTACTCTCCAGGATGGCGTCCTGGGCAGAACTAGAGGCACCACCGGCCCGAGAGCTACACCGAGCTCTCGAAGTAGTTTCCTAGCCCTAAACCCAGAGGACTTAGGGTATGACTGGTGTCTCTCGGAGGCATAGGCGCTGTCGAGACGGATGGGCAGCGAATGCAGTGAGGGCAGTTGGCAACTGAAGGAGACGGAGACGCTGGGCTCGCACGTACGAGCGCATAATGCAGTGTGTACGACACAGAGTGAGTATCACTCCAACATCGACAAATATACTCATAACGGGTGACGTGCGGAAAGCACCAGTCACCAGGCGGAGACCGGTGTGGTGGATCAAGTCTATCTTACGCAATACACGCTCGGCTGCGGATGCAAAATCTAGCGAAGTCAAGCTTCAAACGAACAAAAGATTGACGTCACAGAACGAATAATGTCATAGCGCGGGTACAGGAGACCCCCCAAGGCTGTGAATATGAGCCTCACGGGTGAGGCGTTGGTGGTAAACAAGAGACCGAGAAAATGGAGCGAATCCACCACTTCCAAGCGAGCCCCGTTAAGGAACAAGTCCGGGTTAGGGTGGAGCCGTGGATGGCATCAGAAGTGCACCACGTTAGTCTTGGCCAAGAAAAACCGAAAACCTGTGTGCTTCGACATACCGAGAGATGCGCTTCAATGTCTGTTGGATTCGACGCTCCAGAGTTGATATCTGGGCCGCACCAAAAGAGATCGAAAGGTCGTCCACGTAGAGCGTAGCGAGAACATTTCCCAGCGGGACACCTTTTTCTTGCTCCATTGGACAGGAGAGGGCTCCCCCATCCATACGCGGAATCGACGATCTGGCAAAAACTCAGAAATAAAGATTGGGAGGGGTACCTTCGACCCAATCGTGTGGAGTCTCCATGATACCGTATCGCCATGCGGTATCATAGGCCTTCTCCATATCGAAAAACACCGTGGCGTAGTGCTCTCTAGGAAGGAAGGCATCGCAGACGGCATTTTCCTTTCGGAGCAGAGCACCCGACGTGGATTAGCACTTACGGAAGACAGGTGGCCTCCCTTATCCAGGAAAAATGTTAGTCTAACATTTACCAATTTATCCATCAACTTGCACACACAGGAAGTTAGAGAGATTGGGCGGAAACCGGCCGGGGTACAGTCATTTCTCCCCGGCTTACGAAAAGCGAGCACAGTAGCGATTCGCCAGGAGTCTGGGAGGATACTCTCTACTCAGATCCTGTTGAACAAATCTAACAGAAAGGTCATGCCTCGCTCACCCAGGTGTCGAAGCATGGCATACGGGACATCGTCCGGACCAGAAGAGGTGTCCTCGCACGAAGCGAGAGTGGAACGCAACTCATTCAATGTAAACATGTCGAAGGGGTTCTCTTTCTACCTCTGGAGGTAAATCCAATCGGCGGCCTTCCGCGACATCACGACACGCGCCTTGAATGCTGGCGGTGCGGCATCCCGGCTAGAGAATGCGGAAAAAGCGGTCGCGAAGGACTCCGCCACGGACGTGGCGTCCGAGATTGCGGTCCCATTCATTCTCCTGGAAAATGTGAAGGGGGTCCCGTGAGAACTTGCAGAGAATCCTTTTGACTCGCTTCCACACGTCTGCTCGGGGGTCTTTCCCGTTAAGTGAAGACACGTATGCACGCCAGGATGAGTGCCGGGCGTGCTTTGAAACATATCCGAACCAAGCCCTAGTTCGACCGAAATTCCGCGACGGTGAAATCTTCTTCCCGGTGCGTATAGCTTCTGTTTGAGGGCCGTCCCACACTCGGCTGACCACCAAGGAAGCGTTCGGCGTGCAAAACGGCCAAAAGTTTTGGGAATAGAATTTAGGTCTACGGCGACGAGGTTGCCAGAGAACTCGACGGCTTCATCCACCGAGCTAAACTCGTCGAGTGGAAGAGAGAAATCAGTAATTTTCTGAAATACGGACCACCACGCCCGCACTAGGCCCTAACGCACGAAGAGGTCTCTCAGGCGGCAAAGGTCCAGAAAATTATATTTGAATGGGAAAGTGATCATTACCATGTAGGTTCCCGCCCAAAATCAGACTGTGCCCCCAGAGAGCACAGGGATGGACCAAGACAGGAAAATGAAGCGGTTATCTGACAGTGATGCGTAAATTCATCCACATTTAAGCCTGGAGGGCATATTCTTTCAATTCCATTGAAGGAATATGCCTCCTGGCCTAGCTTGTATGAGGTACGGGGAAACTTCGAAGAAAAGACCAACACGGGAATGGATTTACGCTTCCCAGAGGGAAAACTCCGGGAGCTGCTGGCTGAACCCTTAAGGCACTGTCGCCTTTGAGAACTTATCGGGGGAGGTTTGCTCATTATGCGAGTCTTTTCCTCCCTCCGCCTCGAAACCTTTGGTACTATCCTCCTTTCAGGGGCAGCTTTTAGAACCCTGAAAGACGGCCTCATGACCACCTTCAAGGGTGTTTCCTCCTGTGAGTCTAACCACTTGGTGGAGGCGTGCGGCCAGTTCACCTTACGAGAAATGCTCACGCTGGTGGAGGGGGGAAGGACCCGTGGTTTTAGCAGAGGTTGGGTGTGAATACTTTGTGCTACTAGCTCTACCAGGGAAGCGCTAGGGGTGAGTAGAACCGCAGAAGGGTTTGAATGGGAGAGGAAACAACCATTTTTATAGGCTTGGGGGGACCAGGAGACGAGGCTGCCTTTTTTTAACATTGAGGCTTAAGATATCCCAGGCAGCGGCGGGCGCGCAAAAAATGTAGAACACAGGCGATTGAGTATAAATCTTATTGTGCTTCAAGATATGCTGGATAGACATGAAATTAACAGTCTCTTGGGTTGATACATCTCAACAATTGGCTGATTGCCTCACCAAGAGAGGTATCTCTACTGAGCAGCTATGCGCTGCACTGAGTAGAGATGCAGGCAGCTGTTTATTAATTTTATGAGTAACACAGTTATATGTGATGGTATATAAAGTTTGTATTAATTGATACATAGTTGTTAACAAATCGGTGATTCTTCACAATCTAACTTTGGAAGCTTCTATTTATTCAACAAAATAAGAAAAGACGAGAAGTGTTAGTATGAACTGTTGGCCAGGTACACTTGGTGCAGTCTTGATTGTACACATGGTTGTGACATCACAGCCGCCAGGTGATGGCGGCGGCGGTGTGGCTGACCTGTGCAGCAGGACTTGTAGTGATAAGCAGTTTATGTGCGTGTGTTCGTCTAACAGCATGTATCCTTTGATGTGGTAGCAATAACAACCTGTTCACACCCACTCAGGTAGCCTACCACAAAAGTGAAGAATGTAGGGGTGGGTCTTGAAGCTCATGACGTCTTTCATCATCATGTTCGACCTCGACAACTCCCTGGTAGGCAAGCTCTTCTGTTAAGCAGCAGTCAATGAGTTTCGTCGCATAGACTACTCCTTTCATAAAGTTCATGGTACTGTGTGGTGTCACCTGTACAGGTGAGCCATTTTGTGTCCAAAGAGCAGTCACAATGGCTGGCTGGGCAGAGTCAACCACATCCACATTCCGAGAAAGTAGACCGAATAATCAAAAGGATTCGAAGCTAGTCTACTCGAAAATGCTGGGGAGCCTCTCAATGAGGATCATCGAGGCTTGGCTCACCTTACTTTATCTTTTTTGGGACTTACCCTCTCCACCCAAGGGCATGCCAAGGACAGATGTGCCATCCATGGCCTGGTAACCTGTCGAGTTGGCAGGAGACCTATCCATCCCTGGAAGGAGAGCAAACCTTAAGTCTTTTGGGATTTCTTTTTAGGGGAGGATAGTGGGGAATCCAGCCTCTTCTTTCCCCCCTTAGATGGGGTCACGAGGCCAGCTAAACCTTCCTCAGCCCCACCCCTCTTGTGAAGAGAATACATTAGCGATTGTAAGGGTGTGAAACGACTGAAAAGTTGGGTTGAATATGTGTGAGAGAGAAAGGGCTGACTAAGGAGCAAGTGGCTGATATTGTGCATGATATAAGTGCAGAAGGGTTTCTGATGAGGACATGCTTGGGGCCTTCTGCCCAAGGATGAACTCTGATGAGAGAAAATGAAACAGAACATAGTACCTCATCACTATGAAGGGCTTTTGGTGTGGACAAAATAATTGGTGTCCTTGTGCTTAATGGGCATGAATAGGGTGAATAGTTTTAGTGGTATTGGAAGCGTGTCACCCAGTCAGTGTATGGGAGTGTTTTTTTGTTGGTATTGAAGCCTTTCATGAATTTGTAGAAAATGAAATTTGACCTTTGTTTACAATCTTTAGCATTTAAAAAGCATATTGTTTATTAGCTTGATTTTGTACTCTTTATGGCAGTTACCTCAGGTTTTCCATAACAGAAATATGCTCATCAGAAGTGCCTGGCGGAGTATCAATAACCAGGAAATCTATGTCCCACACCACATTATTTAGGAGCTGTTTGATCATGGCTGTAGGGGAGAGAGAGAGAGAGAGAGAGAATGCAGTAGTAGCAGCATGGGCAGCTTGTGCTCATTCATACATGGAGCTGGTCAGTAGCTCTTTTTTGAATGTGTTGCAAGTTTTTTTTAAATAGGAGACTGCAGTTGAACACAATATTCCATATGAAGTCTGACTAGAGATTTATGCACCCCCCATACCTCTGTGTTAACCAATCTGAAGCAACCCTTGATTGCGGAACCAGAGTTTCATTGGCCTGCCTGCATCAAGACACCACTTTACCCAACATGAATACGAAATTAGGTCAAAGCCTGAATGACCCTGCTGCAACCTGAAAATACTGCCCACCTCATCTTATCCTGCCACTCTTAACCATCTCAAAATATTCAATATATCCTCTTTAGGAGACTTCTGGAAAATACCACTGGCACAGCCTGCTTTCTGAGCATTGTAAAGTTCAATTTAAGAGATCTATATAATTGCAATGTCTTTTGATTTATTGGCAAAGTTATGATTCATTAGACCATTCCGTCTGTCAACAAGCTTATAAATGCCATGCTTGGAAAAATTCTTTTGGTTTTGATGCAAAATATGAATCCAACTCGTTTTAAACCTCTTCTCTTGATGCTGACCAAGACCATCTAAATTGTTCTGTAATCCCTTAAACATTGATAATCAGGAGGAGAAAGGTCGGGAGAATATGGATGATGAAACAATATTTTCCAATCGAGCTTTAATCATTTGAACTGTATAAGGATGGACATTAATGTGATTTAGGTTGATTAAAGAGGGTCGCCTTTGACCCAAAGCAACTTTCAAACGATGAAGTGGATTGCAGTTATTGTGCTGTCTGAGAGCTGCCAAGCTAATGCAATCTTCAATGAGAAGTGTAATGGTGTGGGGGTTAGCTTGACAGAGGGCAAAGATCTGTTTGGGTGTTGTCTATGCAGTGTTTGTATGTATTAAGTGATTGGTGATGACTACAAGGAAGTTGTGTAAGGTGCTGTAGTAGTTAATTTGAGTCTGCCTCCCCTCACCTCCCCAAATGTCTAATCCCTTTCTTCTTTTTCAGGGTGTATGAAGCGTAGAGGAGGAAGAGAGAGGGTGATTTGGGTGGGGGACTTGATAGATTTCTATCAAGCCTCCCACTCATTTCTCTCTTCCTACAGGCAGATTTTTCAGTGTATTGAAATAAATTTAAGAGTATGATTGTTTTTATTATGTGTTCAGTGGCTAGACTTATTAAGTGAGAAAGTTGTCTGAATTGGAAGTGAGACAGAAGAGGGAGCTGGGCAGTCATCCATGTAAGAGTCAGTGTGAATGGATGTGTGTGTATATATATTGGCATTAATGATGTTTTAGTGTGGCAGTGAATCTGTGACTGAAGATGCATTTTCCTTTTCAGCTCCTTGGTACTGGCAAGACAGTTGAGCGACACTTGGCTTCAAGAGGCGGCGGCAGCCAGCCTTGACCCTCACTCACTACTGATAAAGGACAGTCCTTAAGTTGGGGTCATTGAAACTTGCACCTCTCAGTCTCCAACAAAGTGGATGGAACTCACACATCCCAGTTCCCTGAGCAGGGAACACTTACAGAGTCTCGGAAACTTGAGAAATTGTTGCAAAGATCCAATATTCAATTTTACGTGTGATTTAAATCAACCTCTTTGTGTTGGCTGGGTGACTTGTTTATATCTTTGCATTGGCCAATATATTCATAATGCTGTATATATATTAGTGAAGTATTTTCATTAGTGTGTATATATGTATTTATTTATTTGGGGATTAACAATATTTCTGTGCTGGTTGATATTTATATTGTAAGGCTGTATATATTTTGGGGTATAGTACATATTTTAGTATTGTGATCATTTGAGGTTTGCCATTTCTTATTATTTACTTTTTTTTTTAAATAAAGTAATTAATAGACCAACCTCTCATTATCCCCCCTTCAAACACCCAGGCAGTTCTGTTGGAGCAGTGGGTGGTGTGATTGCAGGGATCTAGAACCTGCCACCACATATTGTTGGTGCCTAAACAGGCACTACCTGGTGGTTTGAGAAAAGAGAGGGGTAACTCGTGTTTTTTGTCCTGAATGGAGGAGGAGCAGAGAGGCACCATGTTAATGGAGGTGAGAAGCCTGAAAGAGTTGTTGTGGCAAAAGGATCAGGATAATGCGCAATTGAGAGGAGAATGATAGCCTAATGAGGAAAATGAGAATGGAAGAGAGGATTAGAGACAGTGAAGTGCGAATGGAGGAAAGAGTGATGCAGATGATGAATGAAAGAATGGGAGAACTAGGGGCAATTGGTGGTGGTGTGGCCTCTACTCCACTGGCAACAAAGTTGACAGGCAGAAAAGGAATGCCGAACTTGGGCAAACTACCACAAGAGATGAAGCAACAGATGAAGAGAAACCCCAAGACTCGACCCCCAGAACAACAGGTAACGGCCAGACTGATGACCAGCATTGACTTTTATACTTCAGTTTGAATGAGGGTATGAGTGATAGTGGGAAAGAAGTGAGTGAGAGTGAGAATGAAGCTGAAGTACCCAGATCACATTGAACAAATCTAACAGATAGGCCATGCCTCGCTCACCCAGGTGTCGAAGCATGGCGTACGGGACATTGACTGGACCAGGGGCGGTGTCCACCCACGACGCGAGAGTAGAACGCAACTTCTCTCCTTTGCCGGAAGGGAGCAGTTGTAGGGAAAGTCAGGAAGTAGGGTAAAAACACCATGTCCATCTCAGGAGGAGGGGGAAGTTCATGTGCCTCCCCCCCAAAGACCTCACAGATCCCATTCAAGGTTCCATTTTTGTTGCCTAATACCAGTGAACCAGGATCCGTCGGGAAAGAAAGGTGGGTAGGTATAGTGTGGTGCCATGTTTGTAGCATTTCTCCCAGTCAGAAATCATCCCTGGGCAAGGGCAAAAAAAATGGCTTCACACAGTAGTGATACCAGCCAGCCCACACCAAGTTAGGGAGCCTGCCTAGGTCAAAGGTAACAAATAATGTCAAGGTGGGTCTAGAGACCTCTCTCTCGCCTTCCGCAACACCCACTCAACCCTGACCATGTAATGGTTAGTCAGAACTTGAGCAATGTTCTAAAGAGAGTAGTCTAGCAGTTCTCTAGAATAGACTACCCCTTTTACAAAGTTTAGGATGGAATATAGTGTTACCCACACATGCGTGCAAATGTCCATGACTACTCAGTTTGGCACTCTGCACAGGGTTAGCCACAATAACCAGAAGGGTTATGTCCAAGAAACACAAAACCCTTGGTTCTCTACTGAGAAAGTTAGCTAGGAGATGGTGTGGCCAGATCATGTGTCCTTTAGACAGCTTTTGCACAAATGACCAATAATCACTTGAAGCCTGCACCGAAACTACCCCAATACACCACCTACATGAAACAAAATCCTACCTATCAAAGAGCCCCTGGTAATACTTCAGTTTATGGGCGCACAGTAGGGTGTGCTGTTTTGGGGCTACAATTTAGGCCTTATGACATCAGATGTCATGAGGGCGAAGCTCATCATTTTGAGAGTAACTAAAAATTTTAGGCGGCACTATCATCTTTATTATTTTGATAAATGTGCAAAGCGGATTGCATGTTTATCAAAATAACAAAGACGATAATACCGCTTAATTTACCCTATTGCCACCAAAAATTAACATTTTTTAGTTACTTTCAAAATGGGGGGGACCCCCATACACCCCACTTAATTGTGGGGGGTCACAAGGTCTTTGCTCATTATAATTTCTTCTTTAATGGCTAGAGAGGGTTTTACCCCTTTCTCCCCTGACAAGCCAGCTGTGGCCTAGCCCTGCATAACTATGATGAAAGACGCACCCATACTGAAAAGCCCCCCCCCCCAGGAGGTAAACCCTGTTTTTCTTACTATTTTTTAAGGGAACTTGCTGTCCCTGGCAATGCTCTGTTCAGTGGAGTGGGCCATGCTTGGGGATAATTCCTGCCAAGCTCTGATTTTGCTCAAGGGAAGGTTTTGCCCCCAAGGGCAGGGCTGCATTACTGTGAGAGTAGTTCCCATTTAACTTGGGGGAGGGGGGTGACCAGCACCTATTGGATGTATCCAGGAAAGTGGATCACATGTTTACTTGTTTACCTTTCTCAGGTGAAATAATCTTTGTAGGCCCCATGGGAGCTTGATATTTTAAGTCCCACTAAGGGGATCCTAGGGAATCCAGACTGTTATCCAGAAGAAAGATGAGGATATTAGGTTATATGAAGACCAAAAGACTGAGAGGAAAGATTATTGGGAGTACCTGTAATTGACAATTCTTCTAGCAAAACTTAGGCTGAGGCTTCAATGGATTTAGTGGAACTTATGGAAAATGTTACTGCCCATGTTTTTGACACTATATCCAGTAACAGTGGAGTTCACAGACGAGCTGCCAAACTGCTAGATAAGATGCTGAACAAAAAGATGTTATATCTGATTTGTTGACACATCCTGTAATCTTAGTAGGAGCAGTTTGGGAAGGTGAAGGGGCAGATAATCTCTGGTTTGAGCATTTGAAGGACGTTTGGACAGATTTGTTGAAGGAAAAGCCAAAGATACTGTTTATCACAGCAAATGGCTGAAGGAAAATAAGAACACTGAAGAAATACTCTCAGACATTTTAACAGAGGAAAGGTCATGTATTGATACTACATATAATAGTATAATGACAGGTTTTAAAAAAGTGTAAATGAGGAATCACTAGATAGTATCAGCTTCTCTAGGCATTGATGATAGTCATGATAGAGAGAACACAAGGTCCTCAATATGTCAACTGTGGTATGGTTCCCCATACTACCGCTAAGACCTCTAGAAGTTGAATGAATGAAAAGACATTTGGAGATTTTAAAGATGTGCAGATGAGGACCTGAGGGACAGAGCATCTGTAGTGGTAAAAGTTCCACCATCATCTGCACCTTCCTAATGGGTGATGGGGCTGGGAGGGTCCAATGTTCGCCAAATGCTATCTGTGTTATGGTTGCTCATGCTACAGCTTGACACCCGAAGGTCAGCTGGAGTCAGGAGGGTGTACAATCCTCAGGATACTAGGTTTAGCAGTCTACAAGGGACAGCAATTTGGCCTATGAAGAAGTTGCTAATTGTTATCAAGTGTGGTGTTGGCTATATTGTTGAGATGAGACTATGTTTGGGAGCTGTGTAAAATGCTTTAAGGTTCTGCCATATGGTTCTGCATAGTGGTGTGAGTTGGTAAATGCATTCTTCTAAGAGATGGGTGCTATTGGAGAGGAAAGTGCTTGTTGGTGGCAGTGGTTAAAGGCTGTGTTGTGAGGCATCTAAAGAGATGTATGGGTTGATTTTGTTGAGTACAATGTAGACGCTCCAAGAGTTTGGAGGCAATGCAGAGTAGGGAGACAGTGTGGTAGTTCTTTTTTCTATTTGCCTCAACTTACCTGTGTCCAGTGTGATGCACACCTTTTTTTTAGGTTTCAATGATGGATGGAGGACAAAGATACCTGGAAGAAGTGTCAGACCCCCATCTTTTGCTGTTTATTTTTTTTTTTTTGTACCCACAGGATAATTAGTATAAGAAGAGTTTGGGGGAGTGAGATAAATTAAAAAGACAATTGAATTTGAGGTCATTTGAAATGTGTACAAAGGAAGCAGAGTGTGAAGACAAACCAGGTGCAAGTATGTATGAGAAATGTGTGTGTTTGTGGGGGGTGTATATGAGCTAGGGAGGGGGGATATGTAACACCCTTGAGGAAGTGAGTAGAGGGTAATTTTTGCTCCCCATTTTCAGCTCTTAAGGACCCACTGCTCTCATCTTGGAGCTTCACATTCAGGGAGAGCAAGGGTACAGACTCTAACATGCAAAAAAGATTTGCCCGGGGGCAATTTAATAATGAGCTGGCTCAATTAAGGGGTTTATGGTGGCCATGAGGGTTGGAGAGAGGGTGAGCAACCAATTGGTGCTTTATGTAAATGAATAGGGTCTTTTTTGTGGTATCAATTTATATTTAATTAAAGTGTACATTGAATTTTGTGTTATCATTTTATATTTATTTGAGTGGTGCATTTCATTTTTTAATGATTGATATTTACTGTAGTTATACATTTCTTATATATTTACTTTAGTTGGTAAATATATTGGGTGTGGAGGGGGAATTATATTTTATAATAAAAAATAAGTATCGGCATCTCAGGGTTGCCACTGGGCAAAATATCAAATATAGAAGCTGGCATTATTAGATGTAAATCTATGATGTAATGCCTACTGTATTACATTGGTTGTGGTTGGTTTATGGAATTTAGGCATAATGCCAAGCACTGGAGCAACTATAGCCATTCATCACAAAATAAATGAAGGCAGACATGACAAAAGCTGTATTTAACAAGCACGACTATCAGCGGAGCCATTTTTCTCTCCCCCTACAAGCATTGCAACCTTCCAATAGAAGGTTGCAATGTCTCTCGCAGGGGGCCAGTACACTGTATACAGTTCCCACTCAGAATATCCAGATATGAACATGCACTGTCTTCAGGCAAATTTTTTTTATTCTGAAGTAATGTTCCAGAGAAAAATCTGGATCTGTATTCCATCTAACAAATCAAAATATTAAACCAAAGTAAATATAATAACTCCTAAGCATTTGGCACTTTTATTTTAATTAGTGTTTAATTAATTATTGAAATGAAGCTAATATTTTTTTGTCTCCACCAGTATGAATATTTATACATAACTATAATAACAAGAAATTTACATTTTTATGCAATCAATATAAACTATCAAGGAGACATCTACACTATAAATAAAGGTATTATTGTTTTGCATAACTTTATAAATCTTGTAAACAAAAGTTAGGCCATTAAATATTCACATGAATAAATATTAACCTTTCAACAGTGTATGTGCATGTCAATCAAACAGCAGCTGACAATACCTCAGTCTGGTTTCATCACAGTGGGTATAATTTTTTTTTTTATTTTAATCATAAAAATTTTACTAAGCTTGCTTATGAAATGAAAATAACTAACTTTATCAGATATCTGAATACAAAAAAATATGAAACTAAACTAACTTACTTTATCAGGTATTTGAATACAAAAATATAAAGCTTAAAATTATAATTAGGATTTCTTACAAAATCTATACCTGAATTATGAGTATATATTTAAAATTCTTTTATTTTTTTCTGCTTTGCCTGACATACTGTTCAGCAGCTGTCTTGATTGTTTTTTTTGTACAATTTTTGTTTCTTCCCTGCTCACTTTCTTTGTTGCTGCCTCCCTGGCAATTGCAGCTTCCTTTCCTTCTTTATCTGCCTCTTTTAGGAGCCGCTTGGCTTTTTTAACCATTTCCATGGCTTCTTTCCTTTTCTTCTCAGCTTCAACTTCCTTCTTTGATGCACAGGATGCTGAAACCTGAGCAGATTTAAATCTAACTCTTGTCTTTTTCAGCTTGGATCATTTGAGTTAGCATGCTGATTTCTCCAGCAATTTCTTTAGCCTGTCCCTCTGATTTTTTCTCCATCTGTTGTTTCTTTTGTCTAGCTTCATATGTGCTGTGGGCCTCTCTACAGAAGAAGAGAAGGTTTTCTTCAAGTTCTATGTTGGTACAATTCTGATTTTTTACTTAGAGGTAGCTCTTCACTGACAGAATAGCATTCAGTGTGTAACATCCCAGGTTTGCTCTCTCCTTTCTCATTATACTGTCCACTTCTGAAAATGATCATTCAGTGTCTGCATTTCCATGGGCTAAACCAGACATGCTTTTGTCAAGTTTTCCAACAAAGAATACTTTGCCTGTCCTGTAGCAGACTTCATCTGATGCACTTTACACCAAAACAGATCTATTTTGGGTTTATGTTGTGTAAGCTGACCTGTTGAATTAATTATTTCCCCAACATATGGATCAAGAGCAAACAGCTTCCACTCATCCATTACATCATCTATACAGTCAGGAGGAATAACAGTGGGGAGCTTTTGGGCAACCCTTCTCACTGCCTCCTAACATTGGCTTCTTTCTTAACTTCAGGGTGTAGAAAAAATAAACTTTCCAGTATCCAAGTATGGAATAGTAAATAATAAAGCTTTTGAAAAGCTTTCACATAAAATGCACATGCCTTGCGGTGATTTCCTCTTTGCTGTGATGAGAGATGTGATCCTTATGCTTCATGAGGAGTTGTCTGGCAGTTGATTCTGGGACTCAAGAGTATTTCAAATCAAGAAAATCTCTCCCTGTAACTATCTTTGCTAACATATCTCTCTTTATAAATTGTGAGGCCATACATTTTGTGCATTAAATCATTTCATAGTAAAGACTATGGATCATTGTTTGCTCACTCTGAAATTTTTTTTCAAAGTGAACGAATGCCTGAAAACACAAAAGCCTTTTAAATCTTGGCTGCTTCCTGAGAGATTTATTTTCCTTACTTTCACTTAGTGAGTTGAAGAGGGCCTGGAGGCCTTGTAGTTGCTTCAAAACTCTTTCTGCAACAGGCAGAAGGCTAAGCCATCTTGTTTCCACAAAGGAAGAATTTTATGCTGCTCAAGTTCAAGAATAATTTGATATCCTTTGAAATCTTCCACTGTAGATGGATAATTTCGAAAGAAGTAGAATAAATTGAGTAAAAAATATTCAATATCTTCACCAAATTCTTTTGTAGCATACAGTGCTGTATTACTTATGTGATGGAGTGAACAACCTCCCAAGTCCAACAAGTGATTAGCATAGTCCTTAAGCCATTTAAGCACACCACTGTTTTCCCCTTGCATTACATTTGGGCTATCTGAGACATCTGTATAAGGTTTTCCCATGGAATGATGTCTTCTTCAAAACAATGGACAATAGCTTTTGTGATGTCTTCAGTTCCTGCATGACCCAAGGTAACAGTTCTATAGAAATGAACACAAGCTCGGCCCTCTTCCTCATCAAACAACCGGACTAACATATTCATATATTTACATCCAAATTTCTTGTTGCTTTCATCAATCAAGAGAGGGAAATGGCGTGTCCTTAATTTCTTTATCAACTCAGTTTTCACCATAGGATACACACCATCAGTTATTAGATATGTTGCTTTACTTCTTTTTGACTGGAACTGTTCAGAAACATTGCTATCAGGAAAGGCACGCTTCAAAAGTGGGTCAAGGTGGTCTGCAAAAAGGAAAGGCAAATTATGTTCAACATACGCAAACGCAATAGAGAACTGTAGTTCTGCTTTGGTGGTTAAGTCATTTTGGGTTTCATTGGAAGTCTTGGATGATATTGGAAGCATAAACATTTTCATGGACTTAGAAGTTCCCACTTGTTTGGCTGCCTTTGCCAGCTGCAGAAGAGCACCTCTTCCCAAATTGATAACAGAAATCCTTCGGTTGCACCGCTTGCAGTATCCATTAAAAGGATTCCCTGCATCTTCTGAACACCATTTCTCCAACAGATCATCATTACAATCCTTGCTACATTCCCAGTCTTTCTTATATTTCTGTTTGTATTTTGATGCCATACTATCTAGAGAGCGCTTATTACTACATAGGATACCTAATCACCAAGTGGAATAACCAATTACCAAGTAGGATACCCAGCTCAAGAAACTTAAGACTAAAACAATTTTCCAAAAAGAAAAAAAGGTAATTATGCTGAGAATGCATGATAAAAAAGAAATGAATTATCAATTGTTATACTGTTACAAATGGCATAGAATTAAGAGAATGCAATAGGGGCTACAACTTGGAAATTTCACAAATAACAAAATGATGAAAATGAAACTACACTAAAATCTGTGGAACCAAAGGAGCCCCAGCAGTGTCCTTGTTCTTGCAAGCGCTGAGTTTTCTAAGTAGGAAAAAATAGAACTTTAAAAAGGGAGAGAGAAAATGCGATCACATTTGTAACATAGGGAAACTTCGATATTTGACACACTTATTATTTGTATTATTGACTATATGGCAAAGTACCATTTATTTAAAGAATATAGAATGCTTCAGAGAAATATAGAGTGGGACCTCTAATATAGAATAATATAGAGTGATTTAGAGGAACAGCTCAAATATAGAACTCTCTATATAAAATAGAGTGATATGGCAACCCTGCATATCCTTAAGCTTCCTTCCAATCTAGTGGGCATCTCATGAGCGAGTGGGTGGTTAGCGGAACCACAGGATATGATGCAGGGTCACTTATAGGTTTATTTGGTTTGGGGATAGCTATTATGTGGGTATTTTTCTAGACATTTGGAATTGATTTATGAGTGTTTGAATATTTGTGCAAGTGCTTTAATTCCTCTTGGACCAAGGTTGGTGCATGTGTGTGTGTGTGTGTGTGTGTGTGTGTGTGTGTGTGTGTGCAGAGTAGGTTGGTCATTTCTGAATCTCTCATCTGAGGAAATGATCTTATGAGAGTGGTTGAATATTTGCGCAAGGATGTGTGTGAGTGTTGGGGGAAGGGGCACTAAACCAATGCGTTGAATCTTTCATCTACATGATTCAGGGCAGGAAGGAGTAGTAATGGGGAGCAATACTGCAATAATGTAAATGACAAAATTTTATTTAATTTATTGATAACTGTCCTATCTAGTATTCATATTGAAATATACCTCAAACCTCCCATCTCTCATCAAATAATATATTCATTTGTCACTTACTGACTGAAATTCAGTACATGTGATATAACTAAGTGGAGTAACTGTAGAACAGACTACACAATGATAGCATCCTTATTCTCTTATCACAGGGATGAGCTATGGCCAAGCTAGAGAGGAAACACTGTTTCTGATTCTAGGGAATATAAGTTACAGGGATGGTAAGTTGCATTCACAGCAGCTACCATACACTGTAGTGACTAATGGTTTGGAGCCCACATAAAACGGTAATCTTTGAGTCCAAATAGTAAATAAAAGACATCATAAATGAGTGCAGATTTATGTGAAAACCCATACCAATTTTTTCTTCTTGTTCTTGCATTACTCTCTAGGAGCAAATGGAATCTCTGCTCTCTCCAACTGCTTGTGAGATTAAGGAAGAAAGCTTTGATCTTACAGCCTGCACTGGAAGCCTCACCAATTTCACCACAATTAAGTGGGGCTGCGCTTTCTGCAAGGCTATCCTGAAGGGACCAGATTAGAATGGAAGGAGGCTGTTGCATGGTGTGGGAATTTTATAGCACCGCCATGTGCTAGCTATCCATGCAACAGCTAGGAATCTTTCTTATTTCAGGGAAGGTTATTTCTACAGAGGCAAAACAAAGTTCTTAAATCATTAAGATTTACCATTTTTCTTTGGTCCTCTCCAAATGACTGCATCATTTTTTGACTGTAAGAAGAAGGCAAGAGACATCACTGTTAAGGATCGCTCTTCATTTACAGATACTGGAATCCATTTTCTAGAGAAAAAAATTAAGAATAAATATTCATACATTTCATGCAATTAATTGTTATCAGTTGATTTTATTACATTTTTTTCTGTATTGATGAAATTTAATATTTAATATTAGAAAGTCTAATTGTATATCTTACAAAACAAGAAATATAGACTCAAATTTGTAATAGCATAAAAATATGGGTCTTTTTAAAAAGAGAGGAAGCAGTGTGGAAAGAAACCAAATGTAATAGTACCTCTTGCATGGAGTAAAAGAAGAGGCTGGGATTCAAACTCTCTCTCATAATATATATTTGCTTGAAATATCAAATGGAAAAATAATAAGGTGATTTAGATGAGTTTGAGCAATATTGACATGGATTTTGTTATTGTATTTATTCACATATGTAAAATGATCTTTCATTTTCAGATGATAAATTGGACTTGAAAGGCAAGATTTTATTTTTCTTATTATTACCTACAATCACTCTAGTTTACATGGACTGCCTTTTGTTTTTCACTTTGCTGTTATGAAAAATAAACAAAATAACAACCTCTAATGGTTTCTTATTATAGTAAAATTGACAAAATTTCCCGTCAATAGCTATGAAATGGAAAGTAATTTTACAGGTGAATGCCCGTAGAAAGTACAAACTTGTTTGTTCTTTTAGTTATATAAAGGTCACCCCTATCAGACATTTATTTACTAGCAATAAAATTTGACATTGCAAATAATCTTCTGCCATCCCTAAACTTTATTGGTGTTCTTTCTATATTTATGAGGTTGCAGATAAAGAACCACTACTATGTTATCTGCTGTGAATCAAAGAATGCGACTAAATCTGATGGTCAGTTACTGTTTTTTTTTTACAATGCTTATCTGGCGACTGCTTTCAAGGGCATAAGTCACGGCAATTCAAATATCAGCCTAGTACTAGGCTACTTTAAAATTCTGAGAACAAAACTGGACAAAGTACAAATAAACAAAACAAATAAAAACTGGAAAAAGAAACAAAGGCAAGAAGAAGGAAGCATGCTCAAGCATTGGTTAGAAGCCTGCCTACCCCAGTGCAGGATCATGTGGCCGACACCATAGAAAAGTAAAATGGAGTCCAGAAAAGTCTGTGTACACGAATCCATCCTGAGTACAAAGGACAAGCAGTAGCAATCCCCGCTTAATGTATGCAAGAATTACACAGAATGGGACATTCAACAAGAATGTGCTGAACAGTCTGGATGATAACGCAGTTATCACAGTAAGGTGCAGGAGAGCACTCCATCAAATAGTGGTGCATGCCCAATTCGAAGATGACAGAAAGTGAACTAAAGCTGTCAGGGTATTGTGGGGTAGGGACATGGGAACAGACAAGGTGAGATGGCAGGCAAATTTAAGTTCCCATTGGCCATCTCCCATCTTCTGTGCTAAGCAGACTGCAGGGATGCCCTGATTCCTACCATGTAGTCAGAGTGAGGCATTTTTTAAATTTTTATTTAAGGGGCTATCTGGCGACTGCCAACTTAGGCATAAGTCGCCGTAAACAAACAGCCTAGTTCTAGGCTACTTTAAAAAATTGAAGAGGAAACAAAAATAAAAAGAAATAACAATAACAATAACAAAACAATAACAAAAACAACAATTAAACCTGGTTAAATGAAAGGAAGAAGGCCGGCTTCCCCCAAAACGTCAACAAGTCCACAAGTCAATGTGCACGAATGTGTCACGAGTACAAGGGACAGGCGGTAGCGACCCCGCCCATCCCGGTACCAGGACAGGTATCGTGCGCGAAGATCACGCAGACTGGGACATTTGACAAGAATGTGCTGAACAGTCTGGGGGACGACGCAGTCGTTGCAATAGGGCGCAGGCGAGCGCTCCATCAAATAGCGATGCGTCACACGAGTGTGTCCGATTCAGAGACGAGAGAAAGCAACCTAAAGCCGGCGCGGTATTGGGGGATAGGTCAATGGAAACAGTCGCGGCGCAATGGCACGCAACTTTAAGTTCCCTTCGACCGTCTCCCATCTTCTTTGCCAAGCAGTCCGAAGAGCTGCCCGTATTCCTGCCATGTAGTCGGTGTGAGGAAGAGCGAAACGCTGGTCCGGTCGCAGAGTCCTCGCGGACTCTTTGGCGGGCTCATTGCCCGCAATTCCTACATGTCCAGGAACCAGCAGAAGATAATCTCGACATCTACCCGGCTCGCCAAAACCGTGGCGACACGGATATCGCGAACCAGGGGATGCGGAGATTCCAATGCCATGAGAGCACTCAGGGCGTTTTGTGAGTCGCTATAGATCACAATCCGGTCTCCGAACCGGGCACGTCGCGTAATCTCCCGTACCGAGTGGTGTATTGCCACCAGCTCGGCCGTGAAGACAGACGCAGCGCCTGGTAGAGCCCCGCTGACTTCAAACAGAGGGGATACGGCGTGGAAGCCGACCCCCTCTAGGGACTTGGAGCCATCCGTATACACTGGCACGGTTCCAGCGTGACACGATGTGTGCTCCAAAAAGGTCGAACGCAATACTCCCGGCGCAGTATAAGCTTTAGAGCCGAGGCGTGGCGACAAATAGCCAAATGTGGTACCCTCCAGGGTGGCGTCCTGGGCAGAACCAGGGGCGCCACCGGCCCGAGAGCTATATCTAGCTCTCGAAGGAGTTTCCCAGCCCTAAACCCAAAGGGCTTAGGGTATGACTGGCGTCTCTCGGCGGCATAGGCACAATCGAGATCAGCTGCGGATGCAGTGAGAGCTGTTAGCGACTGAGGGAGGCGCCGGGCTCGCGCGTACAGGCAAGTGATGCACTGCACGCGGCGCAGAGCGAGTGGCATCTCCCCAGCATCGACCAACAGGCTCTCAATGGGGGAAGTGCGGAAGGCACCGGTCGCAAGGCGAAGGCCGGTGTGGTGGATCGAATCCACCTTCCACAATAAACGCTCGGCTGCGGATGCATAAAACTCGCATCCGTAGTCGAGCTTCGAGCGAACAAAAGATCGATAAAAAAGTAAGGCAGTAGCCCTATCAGCGCCCCAAGCGCTGAACGTCACGGAGCGGAGAATGTCCATGGCGCGGGTACAAGAGACCCTAAGGCTGCGAATATGAGCCTCCCAGGTGAGGCGTCGGTCGAATACAAGACCAAGGAAACGGTGCGACTCAACCACATCCAGGCGCACCCCATTAAGAAACAAATCTGGGTCGGGGCGAAGCCGTGGATGGCGGCAGAAGTGCACCACCTTAGTCTTAGCCAAAGAAAACCGAAACCTGTGCGCTTCGGCATAGCGAGAGACGCGGTTCAATGCCTGTTGGAGTCGATGCTCCAGAGTTGGCATCTGGGCTGCGCCAAGAGATCGATAGGTCATCCACGTAGAGCGTAGCGAGAACATCTTCCGGCAGCACCGAGGTGATGCCGTTGATGCTCAGGGCAAAGAGTGTGACACTGAGGACACTTTCCTGCGGGACACCCTCTTCCTGCTCCTTTGGGTCGGAGAGGGCTCCCCCCACCCGTACGCGGAATCGACGATCTCGCAAAAGTTCAGATATAAACATTGGGAGGCGTCCCCTCGCCCCCATCGTGTGAAGAGTCTCCATGATACCGTATCGCCATGCGGTATCATAGGCCTTCTCCAGATCGAAAAAGACCGTGGTGTAGTGCTGTCTACGAAGGAAAGCCTCGCAGACGGCGTTTTCCAGTCGGAGCAGAGCATCCGACGTGGAGTGGAACTTGCGGAAGCCGCACTGTGCGGAAGACAGATGGCCTCCGCTGTCCAGGAAAAAGGCTAATCTAACATTTACCAATTTCTCCATCAACTTGCACACGCAAGAGGTTAGAGAGATTGGGCGGAAAACGGTCGGAGTAGAGTGATCTAACCCCGGTTTGCGAAAGGCTAGCACACTAGCGATTCGCCAGGAGTCTGGGAGAAGACCTTCCACCCAGATCCTGTTGAACAAATCTAACAGAAAGGCCATGCCTCGCTCACCCAGGTGTCGAAGCATGGCGTACGGGACATCGTCCGGACCATGGGCGGTGTCCACGCACGAAGCGAGAGCGGAATGCAACTCACTCACAGTAAACTTGTCATTGAAAGGTTCTCTGCCTCTGGAGGTAAAGTCCAGCCGGCGGCCTTCCGCGACATCACGACGTGCATTGAATGCTGACGGAGCAGCATCCCGGCTAGAGAATGCGGAAAAAGCGGTCGCTAAGGATTCCGCCACGGACGCGGGGTCCGAGATTGCGGTCCCATTCTCCTGGAGAACGGGAGGGGGGTGCTGCGAGAACTTGCCCCGAATCCTTTTGACTCGCTTCCACACCTCAGCTAAAGGGGTCTTCCCGTTAAGTGAAGACACATATGCCCGCCAAGAAGAACAGCGGGCGTGCTTCGAAATATACCGGAACCTAGCCCTAGCACGACGAAATTCAGCAACAGTGAAATCGTTCGGGCGGCGCTTATAGCGCATGTAGGCATAACGCTTCTGTTTGAGGGCCGCCTCACACTCGGCTGACCACCATGGAAGTGGTCGGCGTGCAAAACGGCCAGACGTCCTAGGAATAATAGTAAGGCCCACGGCGATGAGGTTGCCGGAGAAGAACTCAACGGCCTCATCTACCGACCTAAACTCCTCGACTGAGATAGAGAATTCAGTCATTTCCTGAAATGCAGGCCACCGCGCCCGCGCCAAGCACCACCGAGGTGGTCTCTCAGGCGCAGTTGCCCTGAAAATGATATTTGAATGGGAAAGTGATCACTACCATGGAGGTCATCGACCACCCCCCAATCAAAATCAGGCTGTGCATCCGAAGAGCACAAAGATAGGTCAAGGCAAGAAAATGAAGCGGTTCTCGGACAGTGATGCGTAAACTCATCCACGTTTAGGACACCCATCTCAAGCTCTTCGATCAGATCGGCAAGGACTTGTCCCCTGGGATTTATGGAGTAATCTCCCCAGAGAGGATGCCTGCCGATTAGATGTCCAAGCAAGAGATAGGGCCTCGGCAACCGTGCCACGACGCGGCGGAAGTCCCCCGCGTCGAAGTCAGCTGACGGTGGAATGTACGCAGAAATGATAGTATACCTCCTATCCAGGTGCAGCTGCACAGCCACTGCCTGAAAGGAGGTATCTAAAGAGAAAGGAAGAACGGAGACATCATGCCGGGTGTAAGCCGCGCATCCCCCAGCCCGGCCATCCCGCAGTGGTGGGGTCGCAAGACCCTTATACCCCGGGAGGGCAGGCAAGGGGCACGCGCCTAGCATGGTCTCCTGCAAAAAGATAGCTAACGGAGAACGGGACGAGACGAGCCTCAGCACCTCCTCCTCGGAGGAGACGCGGGGGCCCTCCTCGAATTGAAGACCCTCACGGGAATGGCCGTACGCTTCCCGGGCGCTGTTGGCCGGACAAAGCGCTGAAGGCGCTGTCGCCTTCGAGGACTTATTGGGGGAGGTTGGGCTCGCAATGCGAGTCTTTTCCTCCCTCCGCCTCGAAACCTTAGGCGGGCGTTGCGACTTCGGAGGCGGGGGGGGGGGGCCCTCTTTTCGAGGAACCAACGTCTCCGAGCCACTCTCTCCACCTCGGGGCGTGGGTGAAGGAGCTGAAGCTCCCTCTTTGCTGTCCTCCTTTCGGGGGACAGCTTTAGGAACCCCGGAAGATGGCCTAGCGACCATCTTCAGGGGTGTTGCCTCCTGTGAGTCTAACGACTCGGTGGAGGCGCGTGGCCGTTTAGCCTTACGGGAAACGGTCACGCTGGGGGAAGAGGGGGGAGCCCTGGTTTTAGCCGGGGCTGGGTATGAACCCTTTTTGCCGCCAGCTTTACCAGAGGAGCGCCCGGGTTGGGTAGAACCCTCAGAAGGGCTCCGAATGGGCGTGGAACCAACCGTGCTCGTTGGCCTGGATGGGCCAGGAGCAGAGGGTGACTTTCTAACTATTGAGGCATATGATGTCCCAGGCAGAGCCGGGAGCGTCAGGACCAAGTCCTTAGCCTCGCGGAATGTGAGTCGATCCTGCGCCTGAACGGCCAGGATTTCTTTCTCGAGGAGATATGCCCCACATTGCTTCGAAGCAGCAGGGTGCGGCTCTCCGCAATTGACACACTTGGCCACACATGATTTGGACTTATCGTGTGCGACCTTGGAGCAATTTACACAGACTTTGGGTGACCCCGACTTTGCATGTCTACATGAGTGATTCGTATGGCCGAAGCGGTGACAGTAATAGCACCGCCGCGGCAGTGGCACGAATGACTTAACGCGGTAGCGGTACCAACCGGCACGCACCGACTCAGGGAGCTTGTCACAGTCGAACGTGACGGAGTGTAGGGGTGGGTCTCGAGGCCCCTCCCTGTTTTCTCATCACACGTTCAACCTTGACCGCCCCATGGTCAGCCAGCTCTAGGGTGATGTCCTCAATGGAGTAGTCAACGAGGTCCCTCGCATAAACTACTCCTTTCACAAAGTTCATGGTAGAGTGTGGCATCACACTCACAGGGGTGCCATGAAGTGTCCGAAGAGCACTTATCTTGGCCGCCTCGGCGGGATTCGCCAGAAGGCTCCCGTCCGAGACGCGGGTCACCTTCGGCTCTCTACCAATTGCACTAGCTAATCCTCTCCTCTGATGGATCATGTTGCCCTTGGACAACATGCTGCCATCAGTGGAGCAAATAACGAGGAAGCGTTTGAAGCCAGCGGACTCGAAAACGCCAGGTAACCTCTGAATGAGGGACCCCGATGTCATTGAGGCCCCCGCCCTGTGCATTTTGGTCTTTGTCATGGTCAGGAGCTCAGTACCTGGGGGGGCAGAGGGGCCGGATGTGCCGATCTTGGCTTGGTCGCTTGCCAGAGTGGCAGCAGACCCATCCATCCCGGCAGCCCCCGCGGATGGAGAGGAGCGCGAGTCTTTTTAGTCTTTGTTGTCTTCTTTTTCTTTTTAGGAGAGGAGGGCGGGGAATGAACCCACTTCTTACCTCCGCCGGTAGAAGCCCCCAGGCCAGATGTACCGGCCTCAGCCAGGTCCCTCTCCAAAATGGAGAAGGTCCTGGTGGTCGTAGGGGCATCATCCGGAGGAGATCCCTCCCCTCCTTGTACTGCCTGAGAATCCCCAGCCGTTTGAGGAGGACCTTGCATAGGGGCGGATTCGGGTTCAGTGCTTGGCACCGAGCCCGGATTTCCCCCCATGGAAGGCCCTACCTTCTGAGGCTGGTTTTCCTCAAGGACCATGTCTATCACAGGAGGGGCCTCCAGTTGGCCATCCCCTCCCAGGACATCGCAGGTGCCCTTGGTAGCATCATGAGTCTTTTGTGGGGAGGCACAGGCCTTGACCCCGGCAAGGTTTAATATTCTTGCCAGCAGGTCTTTTGAGGGAAGCGACCGAAGGGGCCTGTCTTCCCTCTCCCCCCTAAGGGGGTTTGCCCTACCAAGCCGCTTCGATGTGGAGCGGCTGGCTAAGGGCTGCCTGCTGGCTTTCTTGGCAGTCCCCTTGGAAACAACAGAGGGGACTGCCGCTGGTAAGAGAGAGGTGCCCGTAAGCACCTCCAGAGAAGGGGTGAGGGGGAGTCCCCTTCACCCATAGGCATAGGAGAGGAGTAAGCCTCCTCTCCGGTTGAAGAGATATGGAGGGTCTCCTGCGCAAGCACACGGGGCGGGACCTCCATTTTTTTGCTGGAGCTGCCCGAGGGCAGTTGCGTCCCTGTTTCAGGGGAAGTTGGGGGTTGGGGTTTTTTGGTTGTTTTTTTCATACATGGGCATGGTGACCCTCTTTTTTATATGTGACGCAATAGCTCATCACCTCTTGCAGTTGCCTGCACTGCAAGAGGTGCTTACAGGCCTGGCAGAGCCAGGCTCCGCCATTTCGGACCACCCCTCCCGCCTGGTGGCCTGGCAGTCCATCGGCCTGGCGGCTCCACCTTAGACACGGCATAAAAATGGATAGAATGTGAAGAGGAGAGGAAAAGGGATGTGAGGAAGGTATGGGTGGGGATGAAGCAGGTTGTTAAAAAACCCCCATCCCGAACCGGAGCTCAGGGGTTAGGGAACATTGTCCCCTCCCCCTTCAGCCCCGATCCAGGATGGTTGGCTTGAGAAGAAGGTCAGCATCTACCCTGTGAAATTAGAGGCTGACCAGAGAAAGTTGTGGAAGAGGTTGTGTGAAAAGAGAGGAAACAAGTGTTTTGGAGGAAGGAAGAGAGGCCAGGATGGCAAATCGCCGCGCCCCTTACGGGGTTAGTGTGAGGCAGAGCAAAATGCTGGTATGGTTGAAAGTCCCTTCCTGGGACTTGGAGCTGTGTGTGTACACTGGCACAGATCCAGGGGACACAAAGAGTGCTGCGAAAAGGTTGAACATAATACTCCTGGTGCTCTGAAAGCTTTGAGAACAGAGGCATCCTGTGCAGAACCAGAAGCACTACCAGCCTGAGAGCTATACCAAGCTCTTAGGGTATGCCTGGTGTCTCTGTACATCATAGGCACAGCCGAGGTTGGCTGTAATGCAGTGAGAGACGTTGGTGAGTGAGGAAGGCACCAGGCTCATGCATAGAAGGACATGCACTGTGCATGATGCAAAGTGACTGGTATCTCCATGACATGACAGGTAGGCTCTCAATGGGGGATGTGCAGAAGGCAATAGTCCCCAGACTGAGACTGGTATGGTGGATTGAATCCACCTTCCACAATACATACTTGGCTGTGTAACTCTCCTTGTTGGTATTGCTTCGCTGGTGGAGAAATCTAAAGCTTTCTTCCCCTCCCTTATCCTTGGGGAAACCAATGTCACCTTCTCTGATACCGTCAGTAATCTTGGTGTTATTTTCAATGAGCAACTCTCATTTAAACCGCACATCCATCATATCTTTAAGTCTTCCCTCAGTTTCCTCCGCAACTCTCACATGTTTGATCCCATTTTGATTGACAAAGCCTTGAGACTGCTATTCATGCCTTCATCACTTCATGCTTAGACTACTGCAATTCTCTTCTAGTGAATCTCCCTTCTTCATCACTTTACCCCCTAAAACTAGTTCAAAACTAAGCTGCCTGGCCCCTCCTTCAATGCTGTTACAGGAGCTACACTGGTTCCCTATTCGTTTCCGTACCCACTATAAAATTCTTCTCATCACCTACAAGGCTCCACCTTATCTCTCATCTGCCCTCGCCCATCGTCAAACTCCCCAGGCACTCCGGTCTAAGCTCGCTCCCCTCTTGAACACCCTCGTTGTCCTCTGCTTGATGGGTGACCATTCCTTCTCAGTTTGTGCTCCTAGACTCTGGAATGCTCTTCCTGCTGAAGTCCGATCCTCTCCCTCTCTTGGTACTTTTAAACATCTCTTGAAGACTCATCTCTTCAGAATTGCCTTCTCTGCCCTGTAAACTTTCCCTACACTCGCTACACAACCTGCACTGGGAGGGCTAACAGCCCTGAAGGGCGCATTATAAATACCACCTATTATTATTATTATCCATAGTCAAGCTTCAAATGAACAAAAGATTGGTTGAAAAGTATGGCAGTAGCACTATCAGCACCTCAACTGCTGAACATCACAAAACGAATAATGTTCATGTCACAGGTACAAGAGAGAAGCTAAGGGTGCAAATATGAGCCACCTCAAGGTGGGGCATCGGTCAAAAACAAGACCAAGGAAATTAAGTGAATCCAGCACTTCAAGGCAAGCCCCATTTAGCAACAAGTCTGAGTTGTGGTGAAGCCGTGAATGGAGACCAAAAAGCACCAGCTTACTCAAAGTATGAAGAAATTACAGTATGCCTCTAGGTGTAGCTGCACTTGTTACTACTGCCTGAAAGTTATTTCTACCAAATTGAAGAATGGAAAAATTATTCAGGTGCAAATCGCACATACACTGCCCAGCTCCATCCCATGGTGGTGGAAGCACAAAACCTTTATACCCATGGAGGGTGGGCAGAGGGAATGCACCTACCATTTTTGCCTGTAAAATAATAGTTAACAGGGAAAGGGAGGAGATGAGACTCTGCAACTTCCAGTTAACCCAGAGTCCACAGCAATTCCATTGAAGGAATATGCCCACTAGACCTAACTCAGAAGACATGATGGGGCCCTCTTTGAAGAGAAGACCCTCACAGGAATGTGGCCATAACCTTTCTGGAGTTAGAATACTGGTGCTGTTCACCGAACAAGGGCTAAAGGCAATATCGCATTCAAGAATATATCAGGCGAGTTTGGAGTCATCATGAGTCTTTTCCTCTATCTTAGTCACCCAGTCCAGTCTTGGATGAGGCATAGGAGCTAAAGCTCCTTTGGTGCTTTTGAGGAGCAGCTTTATGAACCCTGGAAGATGACTGCAAAATTAACTTCAAGAGGTTTTCCTCCTGTGACTCTAACGTCTTGGTGGAGGCACTCAGCCATTTCAGCAAACCATTATAATGTGGGAGGGAAGGGGTTGAAGACCTAGTTTTAAATATATATAAATAGATATATGCTGTTAATAGCCAAGGAAAGGAAAAGTGGTATCACAACCCAGTAAAACACCGAGGAATATATTATGTGATCCTTAAAAGTTTACAAAGAAAAGGGGAGATTTAGAAATGGAGAAAATAAGGAAAATTATTTTAACCGCTATATGAAGGTGAAATAAAGGAGTGGATTCAAACCTGTGTCATCAAGCTCTTATTGCTATCAGAACCCTGACACTCATCGACAGCCAACATCCTCAACCCCCCCAAGGTTGGTTCAAGAAGCCTTTTGAATAACAAAGTGTAGGTTTTTATCCAGTGATCTTCCCTTATAAAATAAAAATGCTTGTGCCCCATCCTATTAGAAAACCTCTTGCCTCTCATTGGATAAAAAACTACACCTCATTATTCCAAAGGCTTTTGAATCAACCTTTAGGGTCGGGGGGGGTAAGGATGGGGGCTCAGTCGATAAGCGTTGTGGTTCTGATAGCGATGAGTGTTCAATGACATAGGTTCAAATCCACTCCTTTATTTTACCTTCATATATCAGTTAAAATAGTATTCCTTATTTTCTTCATTTTTAAATCTCCCATTTTCTTTCTTAACCTTTACGGGTCACGTAATATATTCATCAACATTTTACCAGTTTGTGATACCACTTTTTCTTTCCTTGGGCTATTAACAACATCCATTGTATATCACACATCATATGATTTTCCCTTAATCCATAAAGCACCTAACTAATTTGCTCAAAATTGCCCTGGGTGAAATTAGCCTTGGTAGATCATTAGAGAAAATAAAATAAAATATATAAACCCTTTATTATAAATCAAATAATATATCATTTTAATTGTGCAAAGAATTATTCCATTGATCTAATTTAAAAATTGTTAATAGCCTTCTACATATTCAGAATTATGATTGGAAATATTTGCTTGTTCAAAATTATTCTTATTAACTGATGGACTTTGGGAAATTATTTTTTACCTAGCATGCTCTGTTTTGGGGGGCTGAATAGGCTTTCTTGTTAATGAGCCTTGAATAACATGCTAAATTAAGGCATTTCCTCATTTTAATTAGATGAAAAATGAAAAATATAGGTGTATTGAACCAAACAAAAAAGAGGAAGAGTCATAAAAAAATAGGTGTTTACATTTGTATTAACCATAAATCAGCCTTTCTTTGTGGTCGCCTTGTGGTGTTGCCTAGAATAGGGTCAAGTTATTCTGATTCATAAATCTCAGTTTACAAACAAAGGACTGACCTACCCCATTTATGTATTTAAATTAGATGATTAATCACTAACATAAGAGTTTGACAAAAATTTTTGACAAATTATCATAATAATCAGAGCAAACATTAGTCTAAATGTGAAAAGCCACAAAAGGCCCTCATGTGATTATGTAGCAGTGAAGCAGTGACCTTGAAAGGCCATAGGGCGACTAATGGGTTAATATATATAAAGATTGAGAAGAGATTTGAATATTAATATATAAAAAATTGTAAGTTTTGTTTTAAAATATAGGTATTGAATTTCAGTATTTGTTATCCTTTCTTAATCTTCCTGGCTATTTGCATCTCTGCTCCCTAATCTTTATAATAGATGTCTCAGAGGTAAGGAAATGTGATGCATTTTCACTTAGGCCAGCATTGCCTAAAGATATCCTCAGGATATCAGCTTCTCAAGGGCATCAAATGGAAAGAATATCATCATAATCACTAAATTTAATGAAACCTATTTTATCTTCACCTTTAAAGGTTTGATGATCATGATACTATTCTATTTACTGATCTTTTTACTACATGTCTGTATATCCATCATTCTTTCTCTGCTAAGTGAAAATATTCTATTCAGTTACTCCAATTTCCTCTCTCTTTCTTCTACTACTAGTTGTCCTTTCCTTTATTAAAAAAAACTTACCCAGATGGAGACGTCAGTACATCACCATTTTCTACACCAACCATTCGAGGGATTGAGGGGCCACAGAAATCAACATCTAAAATTCCTACCTTGTGCCCAAATGCACAAAGAGCAGAGGCAAGCTGTACACTTACTGTACTTTTCCCAACTCCACCTTTCCCAGATAAGACAAGGATAACTTCTGGGTTACAAACAGGTTCATCTGTAAAAAATGTGGCACTGTTTTATTTCTGATTATCAATGGCAGTGGTTAACGTTTGGTATCATTCAATATAGCAATGAAGACAAAATATATTTTAGAAAAAACATTGAGAAACTAGTAAAAAAAGAAAATTTAGAAATATTTAAAAATAATAAGATCTTGTTTATAAGAGAAACTGGCTGAATAACAACTAGAGATGCTCCATTCAGTTGATAATGCTATAACAGTATAAAAAAACAAATGAGAGGAATATTTGGGGAAGGGGGGGAACTTCTTGTGTAGATTTTTAAAATTAATACTGTTTTACTATAACCAACCAGGTTTAAGAAATTGTTTTAAGAGTCATACAAAACTCTTTCTTTTCATTCTAGATCAGATAAAATATAATGACCTTGAATAGCTTCATTTGTATAAATTTGAAAATCAGTTTGCCACCATTTCACACATCTGTCTCGAGTTTCCTTGGCCTAAACCCAAAGGGCTTAGGGTATGACTGGTGTCTCTCAGCGGCATAGGCACTGATGAAATCAGCTGCGGATGCAGTGAGCGCTGTTGGTGACTGAGGGAGGCACCCACGTAGAGCGTAGCAAGAACATCTCCCGGCAGCACCGAGGTGGCACTGCAGACACTTACCTGCAGGACACCCTCTCCTGCTCCATTGGGATGGAGAGGACTCCCTCCACTCATATGCGGAATCGACGATCTCGCAAAAATTCAGATATAAAGATTGGGAGGAGTCCCCTCAGCCCCATCGTGTGGAGAGTCTCCATGATACCATATCGCCATGCAGCATCATAGACCTTCTCCAGATCGAAAAACACAGTGGCATAGTGCTGTCTACGAAGGAAGGCCTCGCAGATAGCATTTTCTAGTCGGAGCAAAGCATCCAAAATGGAGTGGTACTTGCAGAAGCTGCACTGTGCAAAAGACAGATGGCCTCCGCTATCCAGAAAAAAGGCTAATCTAATATTTACCAATTTCCCCATCAACTTGCACATGCAAGAGGTATGAGAGATTGGGTGGAAACCGGCTGGGATAGAGTGATCTCTCCCCAGTTTGTGAAAAGCGAACAGAGTAGCGATTCGCCAGGAATCTGGGAGGAGACCCTCTACCCGGATCCTGTTGAACAAATCTAACAGAAAGGCCATGCCTCGCTCACTCAGGTGATGAAGCATGGCGTACAGGACATTGTACAAACCATGGACGGTTGTGGTAGAGCGAATGTGAGTGTATGTGTGTGAAGGGCCATTTTCCCACCCCTTTTTCCCAATACTCTCTCCCTCCCTCTAAGGATGTGTGTGTGAGTGGGAATTTTTTTTTATATATTTTTGATATATAATATAAATTGATGTCATGTATTATAAAATGCTTTCTTTCTTTCCAGGTGCCATATTCTGCAAAGATAGACTGACCAAAAATATTACCTCTGTATTAGAAGCAAACTATTTAGAATTTGTTAACATAAGTAAAGAGTGTCTGACTTTGTTAAAATAGTTTGGCATTTAAAGAAGGAGGGCTTATAATAGCCACGCAAGCGTGACAAGGTCGCTTATCTTATACCAAGCTCAGAGACGCCACTTTGTTTATAAGTCCTAGGCATTTTGCCCGCTCGAGTGGTGGCTGGCAGGTGTCACCCCCCTTGGGTACCACGTGAGGGTTTTTTTTGTTGTATTGTGTTAAGTACAAGTATGATTATTAGGCCTCCTTGTACAATTTGTTTATTAGGCCTCTTTGCATCGTTTTAAGTACAAGTGTGATTATTAGGCTTCTTGTACAATTTTGTTTATTAGGCCTCTTTGTATCATTCATATATTCTCTCTAGTTTATAGATAAATTATTGGTTGGTGATAGGATTGTCTGGATTTTTCTGTACATATATCTATACTCAAGATCTCAAATATAATTACCCCCCATATTTTTGTAAATATTATTGTATTTTTTTTTGTAAGTAAAGGACTGTACATACAATCCATTTCATTCTCCTTCGATTTCTCATGTCCAAATTAGTGTAGGAAGCGGGTTGGATCGATTGGGGTTAGTCTAGATTTTTGGCCTGCTACATTTGGTGCCCGAATAGGAATGTGATATCTCAAAACTGGGAGCATTATTAGGATTGAATTGCAGTCCACACCCAATTAGAGTGACAGGTAGTTGGTTGTTTTTCCCCTTTTTCTATCTTTATTACTAACCAGGGAGGATGGCTTCTGTGGAACAGGGCCTCCATGATGAGATCGTGAGACTGAGGTTGGAGTTGAGGCAGAAAGAGGAGGAATGTATGATGTTGAGGAGTGTGATTGAGGGATTGAAGAGTGATATGATGAGTATAGATGAGAAGACTGACAGGATGAGAAAAGAAATGGACGAGAGACAGAAGCAGGTCAACCAACGTCTGAAGGACTTGTATGACATGATGAAGGGGTCAAGACCGGCCCCAGGACCCTCGACTCTGACCCCTGCTCCGACCGAAAAGGATAAGACTAATGGGATCAATGGGAGTGTGTGTGTCTAGAGAGGATAGGAAGGACTGAGAATGGAGGAGAGTGGAACACAAGAGAAGGAAGACTGGGTCAAAGGGAAAGGATCGAAAGGTGAGAGGGAAGAGTGTGGACTCATTGTACTCGGATGAAGGAGAGAGTGATGGTATGATTGGTAGGAGTGAATGTGGGAAAGTGCCAAAGGTAGATAAGTTTAGGTTGCATGGTGGGATAAGTGTGGAAGGATTCTTCAGGGAATTTGAGAGATATTGCAAGCTCAAGTACCTGGAGAATAAGGGATACTGGATGAATGTTTTGGGGAATGTTTGGATGGAAAGGTATTAGAGTTTTTCTGTGTGATTACAAGTGTGGGGGAACCAAGGTATGATGTGGTGAAAGAGAGATTGATTGGGCAGGTGAAACAAATGAAAGAGAGTGTAAGGTATAAAAGGGGTAATGAATTTGAGAAGGCTTGAATGGGAAAGAGTGAAAGTGTGAACATGTATGCACATAGGCTTGAGAGTATGGCAAGAAAGGGGTATGGTGATGATGATGTGAATGAATGTAAACAATTGAGGAGAAAATTCCTGGATACGGTCCCGCGAAAGGTAAGTAAGTGAATGCCTGAATGGGAAAAGAAAGGAGAGAATGAGGCTGACAGGTGAACGATTGGTGTGGGAGGATGTGTTGGAACTGTTGGAAGACGGGTGATTTGATGAGGAAAGTGATTTAGACAAGGATGGATGGTATAGTGTAAATGTTGGGGGTAAGAAGACCAGGAGCTTTCCTTCACCCCAGCAGTTTGTCAGCTATCGGAATGCCCAGAGGGTTGCGCCAGCTGGGGTGATGTCAAGCTTCCTGGGCAAATGGAGGATGGACAAATGGAAGGGGCCACATGAGTGGTAAGCGCGTGAATGGGTATATGAGGGAGCAACTAAGGTATGTCCCAGCAAATGAGAGACCGAATGGGGTAAGAAAGATTGTGGAATGTTGTAGGTGTGGAAGGAAGGAAGAAAGATTGTCCGAAGTTGAATGGTGGAGTGACTGCTGGGGCAAGTATGAAGTATGCTTGTCGTAATTCCGGAAAGGCTGGTCATTATGCGAGGTGTGTCATGACCAGAGGAATGTATGTAGTTATTGTGCGATGGAAGGACATTCAAGTGAAAAGTGTTGGATTAGGCTGAGAGTGCAAGGTGTGAATGGAAAGTCTGAAGCGGGAAACTGAATTGTAAGAGGGTACCTGCTGAAGTATCCTCTGGGTGCATGAGTGTGAGTAAATGTGTTGGTAAGTCTGTCTAGTGTGAAAGTGCTGTCTGGTTGAGTGCCTGGCTTTGATAGATTCTGGATGCAAGATGAGCTTGGTATATAAGGATGTGTATGACAAGGTGAGTGATAAAGCCCTCCTGTCTGAGTGTAAAGGTTGTTTGGTAGGGATTGGTAGTATGAGAGTGCCTGTGATTGGAATGATAAGGTCAGCTGTTTGAATGCATGGTATGTTGATTAATGAGTGTGAATTCTTTGTGATTGATAAGGTGAGTAGTGAGTATGGTGTGATTTTGGGGTATGATTTTATGAAAGTGAACCATATGATTGTGCATCCTGTGAGTGATCAGATTGAGAGAAAGATTGGTAATAATGGGGTGTATAAGTTGTATGTAGGGAAAGATGGTAGTGTTTTGAGGTGTGTGTTTACCGGTATTGAGGTGAATATGGAGAGCGTAAGGCTTGTGAAGGGTGAAAGGGTGTCTGTTAGAATGAGTTGGAGTAAGGATGTGTGTTATAAGGTAAGGCATGTTGCTTGTGTGTTTGATGGCTTGATGAGAATGAATGATCCTTTTGTATGTGTGCAGGTGGACCCCAGATTGAAAGGATAGGTGAGAGGGATCCAAGTTGGAGATGTACTGGGTCACCTCTCCACTGTCAATGAGGTAGGTATGTATGATAGCACAGATGTCAGGGTAAATGTTGCGAATGAAAAGACATGTGAATGGACTTTAATGAAGTGGGAAGGATGGTGGAATTGGATGGATGTTCGACTGAATACGAAAAGGAGGATGTATATTGAATGTTGTTTGAATGAAAGGGGGTCCTCAATAAGGGTGATCTGGATTTGGGGGTTGCAAAGCTTCCAGAATTCAAGATTATCCTGGACACCCCAATCTATCAGCAGCCGAGACATTTCCCTCGTCCAATTGCTGATGAGATTGAGGAGCAGTGTGTGGAATTAGAATGATTGGGGGTGGTTGAAGAAAGTGAGAGTGCATCGAATAGTCCAATTGTGCCTGTACGTAAGCCGGATTGAAGATTGCATCTGTGTGTGGATTACCAAAAGGTGAATGAAAGGATTGTGAAAGAAAGGTTTCCGATGTGTGTGGTATCTGAGTGTGTGTATAGTATGCATGTGATGAAGTGGTTTACAAAGCTGGATTTGGTACGGGGATATTACCAAATGCCCATTGCTGAGGAGAGCCAGCCGGTGACTGCCTTTTCCTCTACAAAAAGGCATTATCAGTTCCAGAACTTCAGCTTTGGATTGGCTAATGCTCCCGGAGCCTTCCAGTGGGCAATGAATGTTGTGTTGAGTAAGTTTGCGAGTAAGAATTGATTGTGTTTATAGATGATATTTTGATAATGACAGAGTTTTGAGGAGCATATGAGATTGGTGAATGATGTGTTGAGAATGTTGGAGTATTGGTGTGAAGGTGAAAGTAGCGAAGTGTGAATGGTTTACGAAAGAAGTGGAATTCCTTGGGCATATGGTGAGTGAGAATGGGTTATGAAACTCACCGAAGTATGTTGAGAAGGTGAGAATGTTTCCGAAACAGGTGATTGTGAAGCCGCTGAAGTCATTTCTGGGTTTGATTGAGTTTCAACGAAACTTTATATGTGATTGTTCAGGTGTGAGTAAGCCTCTGACTGAGTGGATGGGCAAAAAAGGTAGTACAATTGTTAGGTGGAATGATAAGATGAATGAAGCATATAAGAGACTAAAAAAGGCGGCGGCTGAAGATGTTGAATTGGCATAGCCGGACTATAGTGTGAATGCTAAGATGCTTGAATTGTATAGGGATGCGAGTGGGTACTGTATGGGAGGTTTTCTGATGCAAGAGCAGTGTTTGGATGGAGAGAATGTCAGGCGAATAATTGGGTATGTATCCAAGGCTATGAATGCGCCAGAGCAAAAGTATTCGACTGTGGAGCAAGAGTTGGCTGCAATAAGATATTGTTTGAAAGTGTTGTGTCCATTTTTGTATGGTGTGAGGTTTGTGATCAAAACAGATCACCAATCTCTTGTGTATTTGCAATGTATGAAATGGTAGGATTGCGAGGACTTTGGAAGATTTGAGTGATTTGATGTCAAGGTATCCTGGTATGAATGATGAAAATGTGTGTGGAGTGAGTGATCCTGAGTATTTACTAAAAGGAATTATGAATGGAAAGGAGAGTAAGGGTGGTGGTGATTCCTTGTTTGAAAGTGTATGGAATGGTTTGCAAGATTTGAAGTGTGATGTAGTAAATGTGAGAGTGCCTGATAGTGTGGATGACTTAAGGAAGGAGGTAATGAGTGAAGTATGTAGGAAGCCTGAAAACATTGGTATGGCAAGGGTGCGGAACTTCATGAAAGGATTGAGTAATGTGTATGCCAGGGGTCCCGCTGTTTCAGGAAGTGTTGATTGTAGTGAGTCATTTGTATGGAGTGATTGTTTATGTATACTTTGGTGGTGAGAGGCCGATTGTGTACAAACATGAGAAGATGAAGGGTTTGAATGTAAATGTGGTGCATCTGCAGTGTTTGAGTGGTGTACATTACAATTGAGTGATTGATAAGTGTTCGTATATGAGGGAGAAGAATGATTATCTGGATGAAGATGAGTATGTGGTGATTTATGATGTGGGAGTTAATGATGGTGTGGATGTCAGTGCTGATGTTGGTGTGGTTGTTCCTTCTGTGTATTGCAAACATGGTGGACCTGATATGATGGAAGTGAGAGTGAAAATTGGTGAAAGGTTCTTCTGTGGTTTGATTGATACTGGTGCGCAAGTGTCATTAGTGAACAGAGGATTCTGAATAAGTATGAAGAGTTTAGATGTTGCGAGCGTAAGCCTGTGAAGTTAAAGATAAGTGGATTGGGGAATGGAATGATAGTGGCATAGGAACAGGTTAGTCTGAGAGTGAGTTTGGGCAGTGGTATGAATGTGAAGCATGATCTTGTGATTCTGAAAGATGAGCACATGCCATGTTGTTTCTTGCATGGTGTAGACTTTATGAGACTGAATGATTTGTCTTTGGACTTTGGATGCTGATAAAGATTGTGTTATGAAAGGTGAATGTGAGGTGATGAGGTTGAATGAGTGTGCAAAGAATGTTGTAAAGTTTTCCGGTATGATTGAATTGGCCATGGATAATGAGAATGAGATTTTAAGTGATGATTATATTCTAGAGATGCAAGAGATCTGTTCTTTTGTCAATGAGTTGAAGAGGTGTGTAATGACGCATGTTGATTTGAATGAATGGCCTGAGTGTTTGAGTGATTTTTGGGAGGAGACCCTCAACCCAGATCCTGTTGAACGAATCTAACAGAAAGGTCATGTCTTGCTCACCCAGGTAATGAAGCATGGTGTACAGGACACCGTCCGAACCATGGGCGGTGACCGCGCATGAAGCAAGAGCGGAATACAACTGACTCAAGGTAAACCTGTCATTGAAGGGTTCTCTACCTCTAGAGGTAAAGTCCAGTTAGTGGCCTTCCGCGGAATCATGACACACATTGAATCCTGGCAGAGCAGCATCCCTGCTAGAGAATGCGGAGAAAGCGGTCGCGAAGGATTCTGCCACGGACGCAGGGTCCGAGATTGCAGTCCCATTCTCCTGGAGAATGGGAGGGGGGTCCTGCAACAACTTGCGCCAAATCCTTTTGACTCACTTCCACACCTCTGCTAGAGGGTCTTTCCTGTTAAGTGAAGACACGTATGCCCACCAAGAAGAGTGGCTGGCATACTTCAAAATATACCGGAACCTAGCTCAACAAAATTCACTGGCAGTGAAGTATTTCGGGCAGTGCTTATAGCACATGTAGGCATAACGCCTCTGTTTGAGGGCCATCTCATACTCTGTTGACCACCATGCGAGTGGTCTGTATGCAAAATGGCCAGCCCTTCTAGGAATAGTACTTAGACCACGGGTGCTGAGGTTGCAGGAGAACTCAATGGCCTCATCTACCGACCTAAACTCCTTGACTGAGATAGAGAAATCAGTCATTGCTTGAAATGTGGACCACCGCGCCAAGAACCACCGGGGTGGGCTCTCAGGTGGCAGTGGTCTAGAAAATGATATTTAACTGGGAAAGTGATTACTGCCATGGAGGTCATCGATTACCTCCCCCCCAAATCAGGCTGTACATCTGGAGAGCACACAGATAGATCAAGGCAGGAAAATGAAGCAGTTCTCGGGCAGTGATGCGTAAACTCATCTACATTTAGGACACCTATCTCCAGCTCATCGATCAGGTCGCCAAGGACTTGCCCAGGGGATTAATCAAGTAGTTTCCCCAGAGGGGGTGTCTACCGTTTAGATCTCCGGGCAAGAGAAAGGGTCTCTGCAACCGTGTTACAATACAGCGGAAGTCGCACACATCAAAGTCGGTTGACAGTGGAATGTATGCAGAAATAACAGTATACCTCCTATCCAGGTGCAGCTGCACAGCTACTGCCTGAAATGAGCTATTTAAAGTGAAAAGAAGAACAGAGACATCATGCCGGGTGTAAATTGCACATCCTCGCCCCTAGACCCCCCCCAGTGGTAGTGGGGTCACAAAACCCTTATACCATGGGAGGGTGAGAAGGGAGCATGCACCCATCATGGTCTCCTACAAAATGATAGCTAACTGAGAACAAGAGGAGACGAGCCTTTGCAACTCCTCCCAATTGGCCCAGAAGCTGTAGAGGCCCTATTTGAAGAGAAGACCCTCACAGGAATGGCGATACGCTTCCCGGAGGCAGAACTCCAGGCGCTGTTGCCTTTGATTACTTATTGGGGGAGGTTGGGCTCGCCATGCAAGTCTTTTCCGTCCTCTTTTTGAGGATCCACCCAGCCTACCACTGGGTGTGAGCGAAGGAGCCGAAGCTCCTTTAGTGTGGCCCTCCTTTCGGAGGGCAGCTTTAAGAATACCAGAAGATGGCCTCACGACCCTCTTCAGGGGTATTGCCTCCTGTGAGTCTAACTACTCGGTGGAGGCATGCAGCCATTTCGCCTTACGCGAAAGGGTCCCGCTGAGGAAAGAGAGGGGAGCCCTCATTCTAGCCGGGGTTGGGTGTGAACTGCAAAAATGACTGTACTCGTAGGCCTGGAGGGGCCAGGAGCAGACTGTGTCTTTTTCAAAATTGAGGCAAGGATGTCCCGGGTAGCGCCGAGCGAGCCAGGACCAAGTCCTTAACCTCGCAAAATGAGAGATGATCTTGAGCCTGAATGACCAGGATTTCCTTTTCAAGGAGATACGCACCACATTACTTCAAAGAAGCGGGGTGCGGCTGACTGCAATTGACACACTTGGCCACACACGATTTGGACTTATCGTGTGCAGCCTTGGAGCAACTTATATAGGTTTCGGGTAACCCTGACTTTACACATCGACAGGAGCAATTAGTATGCCTGAAGCGGTGGCAGTAATAGCACCTCCGCAGCAGTGGCATGAATGCCTCCACGCAGTAGCGATACCAACCGGCATGCACCGACTCAGGAAACTTGTCACAGTCAAACGTGATGAAGAGTGTAGGGGTGATTTGAAACTAACACAACAGACATTAACATCACAATCTACCCCACCTTCATCCTTAAATGCCATTACTTTACTCTTTTCTGCATTTAATTTTAACTCCAGAGACCAAAAGTGTAATGAAAGGCCCAAATAAAAAAATTAATATGGCAAGGTCACAGTGAGGAATGAATGTGATAAAAAAGTAATAATGCAAAAGAAATAAAGCTGGAAGACTACCAATCCAGGATCTGATTTCTTTTACTTCTAAGAAGTTAAGAGTACAAATGGAGAATTATGAAGCTGCTTCCTGAGTGATTAATCTGGATCTTCTAGTGAATATGGTGAAAGGTCTGCTGTAACAATCATGAATGGTGGATTATAAAAACTGATTAAGCAGTAAAATGTTCACTATAGCTCAGTGATTAAATCATACATATCTAGATACTACTGAAATGTAATAAAAAGGGTTGAATAAAAAAAAAATGAATTTCATCTATATATACATATACAGTGGCAGCAAAAAAATGTAAACATTAAGAATTTTAGTTAAAAAAATGACAAAATATAACATTCTTTTATTTTGAGTTTTACAGACTTTCTTTCAGTACTTTGTCATGTTACCCTTGTACCTGATGACCATCTCAATCCTTTTGAGCATGGACATGGCCAGGTTGGCAAAATAGGAGGGATCCATGGTCACCTACAGGTTCTTCAGGGCATCCTTCTGGTCATTGGTGTTTGACAGCAATTCCTTTGCAATTGCATTTTTTAACATATTCCAGGCATTTTAATCAAGTTCAAGTCTGGGGAGCTGCACAGCCAGTCCAACACACTAATATTATTCTCTGTTAGAAAGTTTTTCACAGTTTTTCAGCCCTGGTATTGCTTGCAAAAGGCTAGCCATTTTCCTTCATTGCATCCGTCAACATGAGCTTCTTGGCAGCGTATCAACTAGGAATTTTTAAGTCCTTCTGCAGGCGATGTTGAATTGTACAGACAGCAACATCTTTCAGCAAAGCCAGGTGTTTTGTTTTTAGTTCAGATGCAGTCAGAGCAGTATTCAATACCACTTCTCGGTCCAGGATTCTGTCTGTTCACTCACAAGTCTTTCTTGGGGCACCAGAGCCAGGTTTCTTTGATGGAACGGTACCCAGTGGCAGTGAGGCCTGAGTGTTCTTGAGCTTATAAATTACCTGACGTGTGACCTTCAATATCCACAGCAACGTGTATTACAAGCATTCCTTGGTCTAGGAGGGCAAGGGCATGGCTCTTCTCTTCTGTCATTGAAAACTTACAGCCCCCATTATCACTCGTAGAAGCAGAGATACAAGGGTCCAAAGTTGGTGAGAAAGTAAGAAGGGGTGCTACAGACGGTGTGTATAATCAACCTCTCAATACAAGCTCTGCCTGAGCACTGACTTCTTTTAAGATTTCGGAACTTGGAGCACAGCAACTACGGCAGCACTGTACGACAACACACACTCTTCCCACTTTTCATAATGTAGAGACGCAATTATAATGTACCTGTATTCACGCATGGCTACTTTTTTATTGCGCAAACATTGTGTATATTTTATTTGCCAGCCACTATAAATTGAAAGTACTATGGAACCTCATTTAAGGAGCATAGTTCATTCCTGAATCTTAACTCATAATGTGGAACACTTATTAAACAAAACAATTTTTCCTATAGCAATCAATATAAAATACGATAATGCATAACATATCCCCCAAAATATTAGAGGGTGGGGGATATCTAAAGGTCTTTTAAAATTATGAATGCATGAGATAAAAAATTATTAATATAAATAAACCTGATTAAAAATAATTAGTAGAGTAAAATAGAGAAATAAATACATTGTAACTTACAAAAAGGTAGCTACTGGCATGGAGGAGACAGAGATGTGGGGAGGGGGAGGGTTATTAAGGGGGAAAGAGAATCTTCAACCAAGGGAGATTCTTCTTCATTCACTGCTATAACAGTCTTGACTACTTCACTAGCTTTAACAGTCTCAACTGACTAACTAGCTATCTTTAGATCTTTTAGAAGCAGTAGCACTGATGGCACTTTAGAATCCTTTTTCACTAGAAAGCTACTCAGAGACATTTGCTTTTGCCTACACTTCAAAATTTGGCAAATATGAAACACAATATCATTAAATAAATTTGCAGCATGCATAGCTACTGCCTTATTACGGTGATGTTTCACACTGTACAATGCAAGAGTTTCCCATGCTTTCAGCATCTCCTACAGACTGACTGCATGCGAAATGCAGAAGCAGGGTTGCCAGATAGCATATAGCATGTTCATTAGCTACCATTGTTCCAGTACATACTGTACAAGTATTATACAAGCCTAATAAGAGATGTGAACAAGTTTAGTTTGCATCTTTAGGCTAGCAATGTGTGGATGATAAGAAGCTAAGTTCATAAAAGGCATATTTCAAATAATTTTAGATTACTTATATGTGACTTGTTATCGATGTGTCACTTGTTAAGTGCCATTTCTTTCAATTTTTTGCCTCATCATGCGAATCACTCATTATACAAGGTGCTTATTAAGCAAGGTTCCACTGTATATTGTTACTATTTAACAAACTGTCAAAATATGTTCAAAAATGAAAGGCATCAACCCCCAAAATATTTTAAAAGGAAATAAGAGAAAGTATTTGTATGTTAACTGACCTGCCATTATCCTTTTTTCTTCAAACAATTGCTAGCATACTCTTGATAAAAAAGTTAAATATTAAATAATTATAAATCTTAAAAGAAGAAAAGGGCATTAAAAAATTGAGTATTTATAGTTGGTAAAAATTACTCAATAATAACTAAAACTGTGTATAATCAATATTACTATTAATTTTAGGTACTTATTGTGATTATTGATGCAGCCAGCAAACACTGGCACTCTCATTCTACTCAAACCAATTTAGTGGCACTGAGAAGAGAGGAGAATCAGTGTTTTGATCATCTCACCATCTACTCAATTCACTTGCTCACTCTATGCCAAATGCTTTTTTAAAAAAATGATTTTAGGAGCTCATCTGGCCACTGCCTACTTGGGCATAAGTTGCCGTAGTAGACACAGCCTACTACTATACTATATTAAAAATAAAAAATATTAACAGAAAACAAATAACAAAAAATGACAAAGGCTAAAATATCTAATGAAAAAAAAAAGCTAAAAGGCCAAAAAGGAAGCGTGCTCCAGGGTTAAGGATAGGCCCGGCCCGCCTCTGCATGCCCAATTCCCAATAGTTAGTTTTCAAAAGGACCTTGCCCAAATCCTTATGCTTACTTAATACAAATTTTTGTGTTTCAGATAATACTTAAATTTTTGTTAAATTAATATATATATATATATATATATATATATATATATATATATATATATATATATATATATATATTAAATAATTAGATTAAGCAAAGCTCATTAATATATTATTTAATGCCAAATTAGATCTACTCTCCTCTCTGAAGGTGAGTTTTGTAGTGACAAACCTTTCCTTGTATCATATTGTTTTTGGGATCCATGGAGGGTTTAATGCAAGAAAAGAAAATCTGAAGACTTTTGTATGCGTTTTCTAGGTTGGGACTCTGTGTATCTAACACCTTAATGATTCGCACCAGTGTTCTCACTCGCTAGTAGTATGTCTAGTCAGTTTGCTCCAGTCTCGTAACTGACGAGTACCAATCACTCAATAATTAGATCTTGGTAGAGGGCCCAAATTTGGCCAATTTTGATCATTTTGTTTGTATCATATTGTGGTGGAGCGAATGTGAGTGTGTGTAAAAGGGCCATTCTCCCACCCCTTTTCTCAGTACCCTCTCCCTCCCTCTGTAAGAATGTGTGTGAATGGGAATGGGTTTGTTTTGTTTTTGTTTATTTTATGTATAAAATGATTACCATGTTTTTCTTTCTTTCCAGGCGCCATATTCTGGAAAGTTAGTAGCTAGTTTTGATATATCACTATAATTAAAACAAAATAGTACTTTGTTTAAAATAATCTTTTATCAAAAGATTATATGTTGACGCTTGTTTGGATTTACATTTAGAGGTAAGCTAGTCGATAAATTTACTTGGGTAATGCCCACTTATTAGTTTCCCTTCCATTTATAAGTAAATGGGTCATAAACGGAGGATATATCTCTTCTACAGAGAGTGGAAGCGTGGACTGATGGCAAGAAGGGTTCTCTAGACGAGTGCTCCGCCCAGCCCTGAGACGGAGGGCTTTCATACCTCGCTAAACACCTGGACCACCATACCCGCCTTGGTTGACAATCCTGCCTCCTTTTATGTTAGCCTACTACCACCCACCTCCAGCACACAAGTGATAGGGCGTGCACCTTTTCGTTCGGTTGTTGTGTTTTTTTATGTTTTGTGTAGATATATAAGTAAATTTGTTGTATTCGCCTGTTATAAAATTCTCTTTTGGTATCTTATTTGGATTGGGGAATTTGGCCTCATTTTGAAGTGTGCACACTTCCCTTGTAAATATAAATTACTGTAACTATCATTGTACTTTTTTTGTAAGTAAAGGGACTGTATATACAATCCGTTTCATTCTCCCTCGATTTCTCACGTCCGGACAGTGTAGGAAGTGGGTTGGATAGATTGGGATTAGAGATATATTTTTGGCGCGCTACATTTGGCGCCCGAATAGGGACGTGAGACTTCGAAACCGGGAGTGTGACAGGATTGGATTGCAGTCCATACCCAATTAGTGTGAAAAGTAGTTTAATTGATTTTTCCCTCCTCCTATCTTTTTACTAACTTGGGAACAATGGCTGTAGCGGAAACATTGAATGAAGAAGTAGTGCGATTGAGACTGGAGTTGAGAAAGAAAGGAGAGGAGTGTGAAATGTTGCGGGGAATGATGGAGGGAATGGAGAATAAAATAAAAGGGATGAATGAAAAGACTGATAGGATGAAGAAGGAAATGAGAGACCGACAGGATCAGACGGACCGACGGATGCAGGACCTGTATAACATGATGACAGGGGCTGGATCAGCCCCAGGACCTACAACCCTGACCCCTGCTCCTACTGAAGGGACTCCGCTAAATGGAATGAATGGCAGTATGATTGAGTCTAAAGAAGATACTGTGAGTGGTAGGAAAGGGGGTGAATGGAAGAGAGTGGAAAGTAAGAGAAGAAGTAAGCATGGTTCTAAGGTTAAGGATAGGAAGGCGAGAGGGAAGAATGTGGATTCGCTATACTCAGATGAGGGAGAGAGTGACGATATGATTGGAATGAGTGAGACTGAGAGTAACTCTTCGGAGAGTGAAGTGAATGTGGGGAAAGGAATTTTGATTAGGGAAGTGCCAAGGATTGATAAGTTTAGATTACATGGGGGAAAGAGTATGGATGAGTTTTTCGGGGATTTTGAGCGGTACTGCAAGCTCAAGTACCCGCAGAACAAGGGTCACTGGGTGAGTGTTCTGGGAGATTGTTTGGATGGGAAAGTGTTGGAGTTCTTGCGAGTGATAACGAGTGTGGGAGAGCCAAAGTACGATGTAGTGAAGAAGAGATTGATTGGGCAGGTGAAACGAATGAAAGAGAGTGTGAAGTATAAAAGGGTGAATGAATTTGAGAAGGCTCGAATGGGGAAGAGTGAAAGTGTGAATATGTATGCACATAGGCTTGAGAGTATGGCAAGAACGAGGTATGGTGATGATGTTGTAAATGAATGTAAACCACTCATGAGGAAGTTTTTGGACACGATCCCGCGAAAGGTGAGTGAATGGCTGAGTGGAAAGAGAAAGGAGAGAGTGAGACTGACAGGTGAACGGTTGATGTGGGAGGATGTGTTGGAACTGTTAGAAGATGGACGATTTGATGATGAAAGCGATCTAGAAGAGGATGGATGATACAGTCTGAATGTTGGGGGTAAGAAGCCCAGGAGCTTTCATCCACCCCAGCAGTTTGTCAGCTACAGGGATGCCCTGAAGGCTGCACCAGCTGGAGTGATGTCAAACTTCCTGGGCCGGCAGAATGGATTAGCAAATGGAGGGTGGTCGAATGGAAGGGGGCAGATGAATTTCAAGCGTGGGAACGGATATATGAGAGAGAAACCGAGGTATGTCCCAGCAAACGAGAGACTGAATGGTGGGAGAAAGATTGTGGAATGTCGTCGGTGTGGAAGGAAAGGTCATATGTTGGCAGAATGTAGGTGGACATCTGGTGCATGTTTTGGGTGTGGTAAGAAAGGGCATATGATACAGGATTGCCAGGAAAGTGTGAAGAGTGCTTTGAGTGTAAAGAAATAGGCCATTTGAAGAAAGATTGTCCGAGGTTGAATGGTGGAGTGACTGCTGGGGAAAGTATGAAATATGCATGTGGTAATTGTGGAAAGGCTGGTCATTATGCAAGGATGTGTCGTGACCAGAGGAATGTATGTAGCTATTGTGCAATGGAAGGACATTCAAGTGAAAAGTGTTGGATTAGACTGAGAGCGCAAGGTGTGAATGGAAAGTCTGAAGCGGGAAACTGAATGGTAAGAGGGTACCTGCTGAAGTATCCTCTGGGTGCATGAGTGTGAGTAATGTGTTGGTAAGTCTGTCTAGTGTGAAAGTGCTGTCTGGTAGGAAGTATGAGTGTCTGAGTGTTAAGGTGGAATTGAATGGAATTGAGTGTTTGGCTTTAATAGATTCTGGATGCAAGGCGAGCTTGGTGTATAAAGATGTGTATGACAAGGTTAGCGAGAAAGCCCTCCTGTCTGAGTGCAAGGGTAGTTTGGTAGGTATTGGTAATAGGAGAGTGCCTGTGATTGGAATGATGAGGTCAGCTGTTCGAATGCATGGTATGATGATGAATGAATGTGAATTTTCTGTGATTGATAAGGTGAGTAGTGAGTATGGTGTGATTTTGGGGTATGATTTTATGAAAATGAATCGTATGGTTGTGCATCCTGCGAGTGATCAGATTGAGAGAAAGATTGGTAAAAATGGGGTGTATAAGTTGTATGTAGGGAAAGATGGTAGCGTTTTGAGGAGTGTGTTTACTGGTATTGAGGTGACTGCTATGGTGAATGTAAGGCTTGTGAAGGGTGAAAGGGTGTCTGTTAGAGTGAGTTGGAGTAAGGATGTTAGTTTGAATGTGGGCGAGAACACTGTGATATTGGATGGAAAGGATGCATATTATAAGGTAAGGCGTGTTGCTTGTGTGTTTGATGGCTTGATGAGAATGAATGATCCTTTTGTATGTGTGCAGGCGGACCCCAGTGTGAAAGGGCAGGTGAGGGGAATCCAAGTCGGAGATGTACTGGGCCACCTCTCCACTGTCAATGAGGTAGGTATGGATGATAGTACGGATGTCAGGGTGAATGTTGCAGGTGAAGAGACGTGTGAATGGATGTATAATGATGTGAAGAGCATGGTGGAATTGGATGGATGTTTAACTGAGTATGAAAGGGAGGATGTGTATCGAATGATATTTGAACGAAAGGGAGCCCTCAGTAAGGGTGATCTGGATTTCGGGGTTGCAAAGCTCCCGGAATTCAAGATTGTCCTGAAGGAGGACTCCCCAATCTATCAGCAGTGCTTGGAATTGGAGCAATTGGGGGTGATTGAAGAGAGCGAGAGTGCATGGAATAGTCCAATTGTACCTGTACGTAAGCCGGATGGAAGATTGCATCTGTGTGTGGATTATTGAAAGGTGAATGAAAGGACTGTGAAAGAAAGGTTTCCGATGTGTGTGGTATCTGAGTGTGTGTATAGTATGCATGGGATGGAGTGGTTTACGAAGCTGGATCTCGTACGGGGGTATTACCAGGTGCCCATTGCTGAGGAGAGCCAGCCAGTAACTGCCTTCTCTTCCTCAAAGAGGCATTACCAGTTCCGGAACCTCAGCTTTGGGTTGGCTAATGCTCCCGGAGCCTTCCAGCGGGCAATGAATGTTGTGTTGAGTAAGTTTGCAAGTAAGAATGTGATTGCGTTTATAGATGATATTTTGATTATGACTGAGACTTTTGAGGAGCATATGAGATTGGTGAATGATGTGTTGAGAACGTTGGAGAGTGTTGGTGTGATGGTGAAAGTGGTGAAGTGTGAATGGTTTGCGAAAGAAGTGGAATTCCTTGGGCATATGGTGAGTGAGAATGGGTTGCGAAAATCACTGAAGTATGTTGAGAAGGTGCGAATGTTTCCTAAACCAGGGACTGTGAAGCAACTGAAGTCGTTTTGGGGTTTGATTGAGTTCCAGCGAAAGTTTATACGTGATTGTTCTGGTGTGAGTAAGCCTCTGACTGAGTGGATGGGCAAGAAAGGTAGTAGGGTTGTCAAGTGGAATGATAAGATGAATGAGGCGTATGAGAGACTGAAAGAGGCAGCGGCTGAAGATATTGAATTGGCTTACCCAGATTATAGTGTAAATGCTAAAATGCTTGAACTGTATACAGATGCGAGTGGGTATTGTATGGGAGGTTTTCTGATGCAAGAGCAGCGTTTGAATGGAGAGATTGTCAGGTGAATAATTGGGTATGTATCCAAGGCTATGAATGTTGCAGAACGAAAGTATTCGACTGTGGAGCGAGAGTTGGCTGCGATAAGGTATTCTTTGAAAGTGTTGCGTCTGTTTTTGTATGGTGTGAGGTTTGTGATCAAAACAGATCATCAACCTCTTGTGTATCTGCAGCGTATGAAGTGGGCTGATAGTAGGATTGCAAGGACTTTGGAAGATTTGAGTGACTTTGACTATGTGATTGAATATGTGCCTGGTGAACGGAATGGAGTGGCTGATTTGATGTCAAGGTATCCTGGTACGAATGATGAAAATGTGTGTGGAGTGAGTGATCCTGAGTATTTGCCAAAAGGGATTATGAATGGAAGAGAGAGTAAGGGTGGTGGTGATTCCTTGTTTGAGAGTGTATGGAATGGTTTGCAAGATTTTAAGAGTGATGGAGTAGACGTGAGAGTGCCCGATAGTGTGGATGATTTAAGGAAGGAGGTAATGAATGAAGTGTGTAGGAAGCCTGAAAGCATTGGTATGGCAAAGGTGCGGAACTTCATGAAAGAATTGAGAGCGATGTGTATGCAAGGGGTCCCGCCATTTCAGGAAGTGTTGATTGTAGTGAGTCGTTTGTATGGAGTGATTGTTTATGTGCACTTTGGTGGTGAGAGGCCGATTGTGTACAAACATGAGAAGATGAAGGGTTTGAATCCTAATGTGGTACATCTGCAATGTTTGAGCAGTGTGCACTACAATTGGGTGATTGAAAAGTGTTCATATATAAGAGAGAAGAATGATTGTCTGGATGAAGATGAGCGTGTGGTGAGTGATGATATGGGAGTTAATGACAGTGTGGATATCAGTGCTGATGTTGGTGTGCTTGTTCCTTCGGTGTATTGCAAACATGGTGGACCTGATATGATGGAAGCGAGAGTGAAAGTTGGTGAAAGGTTGTTCTGTGGTTTGATTGATACTGGAGCGCAGGTGTCTTTAGTGAATGAGAGGATTCTGAGTAAATATGATGAGTTTAGATGTTGCGAGCATAAACCTGTGAAGTTACGGATAAGTGGATTAGGGAATGGCTTGATAGTGGCATGGGAACAGGTTAGTCTGAAAGTGAGTTTGGGTAATGGTGTGAATGTGAAGCATGACTTTGTGATTCTGAAGGATGAGCAAATGCTGTGTTGTTTCTTGCTTGGTGTAGACTTTATGAGATTGAATGATTTGTCTTTGGATGCTGATAAGGATTGTCTTATGAAAGGTGAATGTGAGGTGATGAAGTTGAATGAGTGTGCGAAGAATGTTGTCAAATTTTGTGGCATGATTGAGTTGGTCATGGATGATGAGAATGAGATTTTAAGTGATAAGGATATTCTAGAGATGCAAGAGATATGTCCTTTTGTTAGTGAGTTGAAGAAGTGTGTAATCATGCGTGTTGATTTGAATGAATGGCCAGAGTGTTTAAGTGATTTTAAAAGGTATGCTAAGGATTTTGTTGTTTGTATGGATGTTGTATATTTTGTGAGGCATGTGAAGGGTGGTGATAATATGTATGTACCTGTGATGTCCTTAGTTGGTATGATTGGTCTGGTGAAGGTTGTGCATGATAATTATGGGCATATGGGTAAGTTTAAGCTGTGGGAGTGTATGAAGGAGCGTGTGTTCCATCCGTTTCTGAGAACTGTTGTGAATGATGTTGCAACTACGTGTGAAAGGTGTCAGAAGCGAAAGGTGCAAGGTGTGCAAGTGAAACCACCGATGTTGAAAGTTGATGCGAAAGAACCGTTTGAATTGGTAGTGATTGATTGTGTGTCTTTGCCGCGTACGAGTGCTGGGAATGTTGGTATGGTTGTGATGGTTGATCATAAAAGTAAGTTTGTGTATGCAGCGCCTGTGAGAGATAAAAGGAGTGTGACTGTTGCACGTGTGGTTGAGCAGTTGTTTTTTCCTGTGTGTATGGAAGCCTAGAAGATGTCTGAGTGATAATGGGCCTAAATTTGTAGGGGAAGTGTTTGAGCAAATGTTGAGAGAGAATGGTGTGGAGCATGTGAGAACAACTCTGTATGTACCGTCTTCAAATGGATTGGCTTAACGTACTATAAGAACCTTGTGTGAGATGTTGAGAATGATGAGTACGACAGTGAATGACTGGGATGTGTGTCTGGGGAGAGTGTTGTGGGCGTATAATTCAACTGTGCATAGTGCAACTGGAATGTCCCCATGTCAGTTTGTGATGAATTTTGAAAGAGTGTATGGCATGAGGCGCATGAAAGGTTCCATTCATTTGAATTAGGTGCAAAAGTATTGAAGGTGAAAGAAGTAAAGGGTAGGTTGAATGTGTCAAAGATGAGTGAGAAGTTTGATGGACCTTATAGAGTTGTGAGGGTTTGGGAAAATGGGGTGACGTATGTTTTGGAGAGTTTGAATGACGGTATGACTGAGAGAGTGCGGGCTCATCAGAGTCAGTTAAGGAGATGGAGAGAACCTCCTGACTACCTGGTGAGCCATCCGGTGTATGGAATGTGTAGAGAGAGAGGTAAAGTGCATGATGATGAGATTGAATGTGATAGTATGGATCTGTCTGGGAAAGAGCTAGTCTTAGTCTCGAGGAGTAGAAAGCGTACAAAGAAGAGTGAAAGGAAGAATGCAAGTACGAATGAAAGTAAGTCTGAGCAGAGTGTTTTTGGTATGGGGGATCTTGAAAGGGAGATTGAGTTTTTGCGTAAACAGGTGAGTGATTTGGCTGGTATAAGTAGACGAGTGAGTGAGCTGCCTGTGCCTAATTTTTCTGGTTTTGGGAACAGTATGAATGATAGTGTGATGGGCAGAATAAACCTAGTGTGGCTGATTTTTCGGGTTTTACGAATGGTAATAGTAGGGATGAGTTTGATGTAGTGAATGATGAAGTGGCTGATTTTTCAGGTTTCTGGTGGGAACCAGTCAAAGGGGTTTCTGGTATGCCTGTTGAGAATACAGGGGATGTGAGTGACCTGTCTGTTTCGCAAGAATGTACCTTGAGTTGGATGAGAGCTGTGAGTGAGGAGCTGATGAATGGGGGTATGAAGAGTGAAGGTTCTGAATGGAAGAGTATGAAAGAATTCTGTCGTGAGATGGGAGAACTGGTAATGAGGGCTAAGAGTATGGTTGATGAGATGATCAATAGTGACGATGAGACTGACAGGATGACTGACGAACAACCCCGACTAATTGCTATGCATAGCCAGGGACCAGTAGAAGAGTGTGAATGGGTGCAGAAGGGTGCGATTGAGCACAAGTGGTACCGTGAAGAGTGATTGAAAGGGTTTTGTGAGTGGCTGGTCGAATGGCTTAAGGAAGGAGGGGTGTGGTGGAGCGAATGTGAGTGTGTGTAAAAGGGCCATTCTCCCACCCCTTTTCTCAGTACCCTCTCCCTCCCTCTGTAAGAATGTGTGTGAATGGGAATGGGTTTGTTTTGTTTTTGTTTATTTTATGTATAAAATGATTACCATGTTTTTCTTTCTTTCCAGGCGCCATATTCTGGAAAGTTAGTAGCTAGTTTTGATATATCACTATAATTAAAACAAAATAGTACTTTGTTTAAAATAATCTTTTATCAAAAGATTATATGTTGACGCTTGTTTGGATTTACATTTAGAGGTAAGCTAGTCGATAAATTTACTCGGGTAATGCCCACTTATAAGTTTCCCTTCCATGTATAAGTAAATGGGTCATAAACGGAGGATATATCTCTTCTACAGAGAGTGGAAGCGTGGACTGACGGCAAGAAGGGTTCTCTAGATGAGTGCTTCGCCCAGCCCTGAGACGGAGGGCTTTCATACCTCGCTAAACACCTGGACCACCATACCCGCCTTGGTTGACAATCCTGCCTCCTTTTATGTTAGCCTACTACCACCCACCTCTAGCACACAAGTGATAGCGCGTGCCCCTTTTCGTTTGGTTGTTGTTGTGTTTTTTTATGTTTTGTGTAGATATATTTAAGTAAATTTGTTGTATTCGCCTGTTATAAAATTCTCTTTTGGTATCTTATTTGGATTGGGGAATTTGGCCTCATTTTGAAGTGTGCACACTTCCCTTTTAAATATAAATTACTGTAACTATCATTGTACTTTTTTTGTAAGTAAAGGGACTGTATATACAATCCGCTTCATTCTCCCTCGATTTCTCAAGTCCGGACAGTGTAGGAAGCGGGTTGGATCGATTGGGATTAGAGATATATTTTCGGCCCGCTACAATATAATTGATAAATTTGAGATCAGCTAATTAGCTGATTGACTGTCCTATCTTTGTAGGAGCAACCGTAGCTGGGCTCTTCAACCATACCAGTGCATCAACTGTGATCAACCAGTCAACCTGATCACCGCAGCTCCTTAAACAAGCGAATGCACCATTTAGGTTCCCAGCTGATAGCTACTTCAATGTAAACGTATCTCATTATTACATACTGTGTTTAAGAGCTATTGTATAACTTATCTTGTTAATGAGTACGGGGTTCTGGCATTAACTTGTAACACATCAGGTTGATCAGTCCTGTGTTTAAGAGCTATCGTATAGCGGATCATATTGTGAGAACTGGGTTCTAGCATTATTTGTAACATTATCCTGTTGGTGAGTGCTATTTATTTAAAGAAGGAAAAATTGTTCTGTTGCACTTAGAATACTTGGGCTAAGAAAGTTTATCGGTTTAAATTCCATTTGTACACTGGCCAGTATTTACTTTGTAGATAGTTGATTCATTATATTTACCATATGCAATAAGTTTTAATTTCCCTGATGTAAATTTAAAAGTATAAAAGAGAGCACAAAGACTGGGCAATTGTTGATAAAAAATTATCAACCTTACCGGGTGAATTGATTGAAGGTACGAGGGGCAGTCAATAAGTTTTGCAATTCGGATATAAGGAAACGAGATACAATGAAAAGTGTTTTATTATTTTTCAATATAACTACCCTCGACTTCAATGCACTTGCGCCACTTGTCCCTGAGGATTTGAATTCCTGACAACCAGAAATCTCCCGACTGCTCTTCAATCCACTCCTGGATGGCTAGCTGGACATCTTTATCTTTCCCAAATCGGCATCCACGCAGTGCAGCCTTGAGTTGGTGGAATAAAAAGTAGTCGCCAGGGGCCAGATCTGGAATGTACGGGGGATGGTTGAGTTCCTTGAATCCGCACTCGCGCAGGGCAGCTTGTGCAACTCTGGCCTTGTGGACTTTGATGACATTGAAGTCGATCATGGGGCGTGAGGTTTCTAGGGACCCAATGGGCAGAGACCTTGGTCATGGCCAAATTGTCGTGGATGATGTTAACACTTCCATGTGATATTCCAAATTCTCGCTCGGTTTCTTAGACCTTCACCCATCGATTTTCGAGGATCATCCTCTCCACATCCTGTTCTCGTTGGTCACATCTGATGGGCGTCCTGGGGGGGGTCATCTTCAAGGGACTCACGACCATGGCGGAACTTCCTATTCCAGCAAACAATGGTTGCATAGGAAGGGGCGGTGTTGGTGTACACTGCAACCATGCATTCATGGATCTCTTTTGAATTCTTGCCTTCCTTGGTCAAATATTTGATCACTGTGCGGTGCTCAACCTTCTCCATTGTTGAAAAAATTGTGACTGATGATCTGCGATCAGCTACTGCTTCTTAAATAGATGAAGCAGTAGAGTGCGGCTGCAGGTCCTGACTTGTCATAACTTGTCCTAACACCCTCACAAACAGCCATCCCCCTTCCTCTGTTTTGCCCTACCGATTCACAAAACTTACTGAACTGCCACTCGTATCATAGTGACTGCCCAGTTACTCTCCCAAAATATTGCCCTAAAGTATAGGGTTATTACACCGCCTCCACCCGGGGCAGGAACATGCAACCTAAAACAAGTAAAAGGATAGACTCCACCAAAAAGTCATATAGTCCACAAGTCTGTATGCACGAAGCTGTCCCGAGTACAAGGGGTATGTGGTAGTGAACCTGCTCATCCCAGTACTAGGACAGGTAACGTGCTCAAAGATCACCCAGCCTGGGACATTCAACAAGAATGTGCTGAACAGTCTGGAGGACAATGCAGTCGTCGCAATAAGGCGCAGATAAGCCCTCCATCAAATGGCAGTGTGTCCCACAAGTGTGTCCAATTTGGAGATGACAGAAAGCAACCTGAATCCGTCGTGGCATTGGGGGGCAGGTCCATGGGAACAGTCACAGCGGAATGACACATAACTTCAGGTTCCCCTCAACTGCCTCCTATCTTCTTTGCCAAGCTGACCAGAGAACAGCCTGTATTCTTGCCATGTAGTCGGTGCAAAGAGTGAAATGCTTGTTTCATAGCCCAGTCATTGCAGACTGTTTGGTGCCCTCAGCGGCATGCTCATTCCCTGCAATTCCTACATGTCCAGAAATTAATCTCAACAACTGCCCAGCTCGCCAAAACTGTGATATCACAGATATCGCGAACCAGTAGATGCAGAGATTCCAATACCCTGTGAGAACTCACACAATCCAGTCTCTGAACTGGGCACGGCACATTACCTCTTGTACCGAGTGATGTATTACAATTAGCTGAGCTGTGAAGACAAGCGCAGCATCTGGCAAAGCCCTGCTGAATTCAAACAGAGGGGACACAGCATGGAAACTGACCCCCTCTTGGGAATTGGAGCCATCAGTATACACTGGCACAGTACCAGCGTGACACAAAGTGTGCTCCCAAAAGACTAAATGCAACATTCCTGGTGCTGTAGAAGCAGAGGCGTGGCAACAAATAGTAAAAAATGGTAGCCTCCAGGGTTGTGTCCTGGGCAGATCCAGGAGTGCCACTGGATTGAGAGTTATACCTAGCTCTTAAAGGCATTTCTTAGCACTAAATCAAAGTGCTTAGGGTATGACTGGCATCTCTCGTGGCATAGGCACCATCGAGATCAGATGTGGATGCAGTGAGAGCTGTTGGCGACTGACAGAGGCACCGGGCTTGCACATACAGGCGAATAATGCACTGTGCACATCAAAGAGTGAGTGGCATCTCCCCAGCATCGACAAGTAGGCTCTCAATGGTGGATGTGCAGAAGGTACCAGGCAAAGGCTGGTGTAGTGGATCGAGTCCACCTTCTGCAATACAGGCTCGGCTCCAGATGCATAAAACTCACATCCGTAGTCAAGCTTTAAACAAACAAAGGATTGATAAAAAAGTAAGGCAGTAACCCTATCAGCACCCAGGGCGCTGAACGTCATGGAGCAAAGAATATTCATGGCACAGGTACAACAGACCCTAAGGCTACCAATATGAGCCTACCAGGTGAGGCGTGGGTCAAATACAAGACCAAGGAAATGGTGCGGGTCCACAACTTTCAAGCGAACCCCATTTAGAAACAAAGCTGGATTGTGCCAGAAGTGCACCACCTTAGTCTTGGCCAAAGAAAACTGAAGCATGAGCATTTTGGCATAGTGAGAAATGTGGTTTAATGCCTGTAGGAGTCGATGCTCCAGAGTTGGCATCTAATCTGGCTGTGCTACAAGAGATTGAAAGGTTGTCCACATAGAATGCAGCAAGAACATCTTCCGACAGCACTGAAGTGATGCCATTGATGCTCAGGGGAATGAGTATGACACTGAGGACACCCTCTTCCTGCTCCATTGGGCCAGAGAGGGCACCCCCCACCTGTATGCGTAATTGATGATCTTGCAAAAATTCAGATATAAAGATTAGGAGGTGGCCCCTCAGCCCCATTGTGTGGAGAGTCTCCATGATACCGTATGATAAGCCTTCTCCAGAATGAAAAACAGTGGCTAAGTGCTACCTATGATGGAAGGCCTCAGAGATGGCATTTTCCAGTCAGCCAGCCGGAAGCCACACTAGGCAGAAGACAGATGGCCTCCACTGTCCAGAAAAAAGGCTAATCTAACATTCACCAATTTCTCCATCAACTTGCTCACACAGGAGGTTAAAGATTGGGCAGATTCGCCATGAGTCTGGGAGAATACCCTCTACCCTGATCCTGTTGAACGACTCTAGCAGAAAGGCCATGCCTCATTCACCCAGGTGTCAAAGCATGGCGTACAGGACATCATCTGGACCAAGGGCTGTGTTTTCACATGAAGAGAGAGCGGAATGCAACTCACTCAAAATAAACCTGGTGGAGCAGCATCCCATCTAGAGAACGCGGTCACAAACAGGAATGGGGTCCTTTTGATTCACCTCCACACCTCTGCTAGATGGGTCTTCCCATTAAGTGAAGAAATGTATGCCTGCCAAGAATGGCGTGCGTGCTTCGAAACATACTGGAACCTAGCCCTAGCTCGACAAAATTCACCAACAGTGAAATCATTCGGGGAGTGCTTATAGTGCATATAGGCATAATGCTTTTATTTGAGGGCCGCCTCACACTTGGCTGACCACCACGTGAGTGGTTCAGTGTGCGTTCTTTGACTTCCCTCTGCTTACTTTCATAAATTTCTTCCCTTACCAGCTGCCCCATTTCCCCCCAAATGTTTTACTCTCCATATTTTCAATTTTGGCAATCCTCTTCTGTGCTTTGTAAATCCTGTTGGTCAACATTTTGTTTGTCTCCTTCAGATGTTAACTAACTTTAATACATATACTGCCTTTACATCGCATGCCTTACTGATAGTGGTGAGGGAAATATAAGAGTACAGGGTGGGGCATGGAAAGGAAAGAGATGCAGAGGAGATAGAGTGGAAGGCATACATTCTAAAAGAGGTGCTTCAGGGATAGGAGGGCTGAGTTGTCTTTATACCAATGCTCATAGTCTTAGAAATAAGAAAGATGAGTTATTTAGTTATATTATTGATGAAGATATAGATATAATATGTGTAATAGAATCATGGGTTAATGAAAATAAATTTAATGACAATGTGAGTGAATTTGAACTACAGGGTTATGATATGTACATTAGTCAAAGGAGAGATAGGACGGGTGGTGGGTTGATTATTTATATCAGAAATAGCATTTCTTCAAATTTAAATAATTATATAAAGCAAGAAGAAGTTGAGTGACTGTGGATAGATATTAGGGTCAGTAAAAATAGGCTAATTTACTTGGGAGCCTTTTACAGGCCTGAGCTAATGATCAGGGAAATAAGTAAAGGATGTGAAGTAGATACAGTTATTCTTGGTGACTTTAATTTAAATTCTGTGGACTGGGAAAATATGATAGGAAGGGATAGAGCAAGTTGTAAGTTTATAGAATGCTTTGAGGATAATTTTTTGACTCAATTTGTTAATAGGCCAAGAAGGGGTACAAAAATCTTAGATCTGGTTCTTTCAAATGATGATCACTTGGTTCAGGAATTGACTGTTGGGAAAGCATTGGGAAATAGTGATCATCAGATGGTTCATTTTAACTTGAGAATAGTGAAAGGTAGAACATCAACAAACTAAAAAAAAACTCAAAATTTGTATAGGGGAAATTACGATAAATTACAAAACTTGCTAAATCAGATTAGGTGGGATATAGAATTCAGGGGAAATACTTATGAGATGTGGGACACTTTTAAGACTATACTAAACATAGTTCAGGAGCAGTGTATTCCAATGAAGGCTATTAAGAAAAAATGTAGGAAGCCATTGTGGTAGAATCATGAGATAGCTAGAAAAATTTCTGAGAAGAAAAGGGCACACCAGAGATTACAGAGAGAGAGTACTTTTGACAATTTAAATCATTATAGGTCAACTAGAAATGAGCTAAATAAGATTATTAAGAAGAGCAAAAGAGTGGCAGAAATTAATTTAGATCAAAATAATAATAAAGACCCAAGAAAATTCTTTAGCTATTATAGAATTAATAAATCTAACAGTGATAAAATAGGGCCTATTAGGTATAAAGGGGTTTTGAAAGAATCTGATGAAATAGTAGAGGTTCTTAATGATCATTTTTCTTCAGTATTTACATAATCAAAATAGATTAATTGATGATAATTCTAAGTCAAGAGAAGTAGTGTTGAATAGCGTTAATGTGAACATGGAAATAATTAAAGGGCTTATATTGGAGTTAAATAATAGTAAGTCATCTGGTCCAGACAACATTCATTCTAGGTTACTCAAAGAAGGTGAAGATAGTATTGCAGTAGCCCTTGAGAAGATAAATACTAGATCACTAGAGTTTGGAGAAATACCTAATGATTGGAAATTAGCAAATGTAGTGGCAATTTTTAAAAAGGGAAGTAAAGAGGACCCAAATAACTTTAGGCCGGTAAGCTTAACTTCTATAGTTTGTAAAATCCTTGAGAAGATAGTTAAGAAGGGGATTTCTGACCATCAAGATTGTGATAAGTTAATAAATGATGCTCAGCATGGGTTTAGAAGAGGTAGAACGTGTTTAACAAATTTACTGGATTTTATGGATTATGTTACTAAAAAATTAGATAAGGGAGAATGTTTATGTAATTTACTTAGATTTTTGCAAAGCTTCTGATAAGGTTCCACATAGGAGACTAGTTCACAAATTAAAAATGCATGGGATATGTGGTAAAGTTTTGAATTGGATAACTGAATGGCTCAAAGACAGGAAACAGAGAGTTGTGCTGAATGGGGTGAGGTTACAGTGGAGGAAAGATTATCAGTGGGGTACCTCAGGGATCTATTCTAGGCCCTTTATTATTTATAGTTTATATAAATTATCTTGGAGAGGCTGTAAATAGCAATGTGTCAATTTTTGCTGATGACACTAAATTGGCACCTGTAGTCAAAAAGTTGAGGGTAGCTTTAAAGTGCAGAGTGACTTAAATAAGTTATTAGCTTGAGCTCAGAAGTGGCAAATCACTTTTAACCTTAAAAAATGCAAGGTTCTTAACATGGGAAGGGATATTAGGGAATTTAGCTATGAAATGGATGGGCATTGGCTGAATTCAGTGGAGGATGAGAAGGCTTAGGCGTAGTAGTAGATAGGTCACTGAAGTTTTCAAAGCAGTGTATTGAGTCAAAAAATAGAGCTAATAAGGTGCCAGGATACATTAAGAGGAATGTTAGCTACAAGTGTAAAGAGGTTAAACTTAAACTCTACAACTGGTATGTTAGGCCACATTTAGAGTACTGTATACAAGAATGGTCACCACATTTTAGACATGACATCAACCTGTTAGAGTCAGTACAAAGGAGGGCAACAAAAATAATACCTTCCCTGAAGCACCTTGAATATGAAGATAGACTGAGAGTACTTACTAAATATGTTCTCATTTGAGAGAAGATGTGTGAGGGGACGTGCGATAGAAGCTCCCTACAAATTCTGTGTTTTGAATGATTTTTGTGAAACTTGAACACGATTTGTGAACAAAGAAAAGGAATTTAGTTATTGTTGAAGCGAATGTGATATAAACGGACAGTATTATTTCATCACGAAGACCCAAATTTTTGCCCCGTTTAAAAAAAAACACCGCCACGGCGACGTTGAAACAAAAGGTAAACAAAGACTCAAGATGGCGGAAGGTGGACGCCGTCGCGCTAACGTGAGTACGGTAACACCGAATGTAATGGCAAAAGAATAGCCACAAATAATCAGAAGGACATGGATAAAGATAACACTATCCCTAAAGGGGAAGCATATAAGTGCGGTGAATGTGGTGAGTTGGTAAAAGAGAGTGACAAGGCCATAGAATGTGAAATATGTGTACTCTGGTTCCACACAAAATGCGCAAAAGTTTCTGACAGCCTGTACCAAGTATTAACAGATGAACCAGACGAATGCCACTGGTACTGCCAAAACTGCAAAAGGGGGGCGAAAAAGCTCTACCAGAGTATAGTAGCAATGACAGGTGAAATACAGAAGGTAAATGAGAAAATAAACCAAGTGAGCCAAGAACTAAGCGATGTGAAGATGAACCTAAGAGAGAAAGTGGGGGAACTGAGTGACAACAACATCTCTTTAGAAGCCAGAATTCTTCGACTAGAGGAAACACAGCAGTGCTTAGAGGTAAACCCGCAACAGACAGGGCTTGGGAGATTAACTGAAGAACAGCTAATTGAGCAAATAGTCAGCAAAACAACTGACACAGTAACAAAATCATTGACTTACAAAGTAGATCTGAAATTGAATGAGAAGGAAGACCAAGAAGCTAGGAAATTCAACCTTATCATACATAATCTACCTGAGACAAACTCGAAGGAGGGTGACATAAACAGGGTAACCGAACTTATTCAGGAAGAGTTTAAACTTAAGATCAACATCAATAATGCACAAAGGATGGGAAAGCCAAACTGTGAACGTGCCCGACTACTCAGGATAACAATGGCCAGCTTAAGTGAGAGGAAGCAGATATTGATCAAGGCCAAAGAATTACGAAATAGCTCGCACCCTATCCACAACCAGATTTATATACGTCCTGACCAAACCAAGAAACAATTGGAGGAGTCAAAAAACTTGAGGGAACAACTGAAGGACCAACGAGTAAAACAACCAAACAAAAGGTGGATAATAAGAAAGAGAAAAGTGGTGGAAACAAGCGAACAGAACTAAGAATATCCTATACCAATACAGATAACTCACTTATGAACAAATATGACGAGCTCTGTGCTTTAGTAAATGACAAGCAATATGATGTAATACTAATAACAGAAATTAAACCCAAACATGGGGAAGTGCCAGAGTTATCTGTTATGCAAATTCAGGGATACGATATATTCACCAGTGATTTATATGCAGAAAATACCAGAGGGACATGTATATATGTAAGATCTACACTTAATGCTAAACAGATCAAGCCACCAATGGACTCATTCCAGGACTGCACATGGGTAACTATACAGGAAAGTCACAACAACAACTTGCTTTTAGGGGTCATCTATAGATCCGGTTCGCCTCTACTTGCAACTACACGAGACACAGCGTTACATGATACTCTCAGGTGGGCAACTAACAAACGGAAAACTCATCTACTCATCACAGGAGATTTTAATCATCCGAGCATCACCCGGAACCCATCACCTCAAACGCCGAACATAGAAAATCCAGACAATCCTGCATCCAGATTCGTTGAATGTGTACAAGATATATATTTACATCAGCACGTCACCCAGCCAACCAGATATAGAAATGAGCAGACTCCAACATTAGATGATCTTGTGTTTAGTAATGAGCAAGAAATGATTGAACAACTAGTACATCATGAGCCACTAGGAGCAAGTGATCATGTCAGATTGGACTTCAACTTCATCTTCTGCACAACACCTCAGGAAAAGAAGAGGACAATATGGAACTATGAGCAGGCAGACTATGAAAAAATGAGAGAAGATCTAAGCATTGAATGGGACGAATTGCTTGCGGGCAAGCGACACAAGAAGCCATTGATATACTACAATCAAGAATCATGAAGGCAGTGAGGGATCATATACCAACAAAAAATTTAAAGAGTAAGAACAAACCACTATGGATGAACAAGGATGCCTTCCGCAAAGCTAGGAAAAAGTACCACGCATGGATAAGATATCTGAATACAAAGAGCAAACCTGACTGGATAGCTTACACAGAAGCTAGAAATTCAGCTACACATGCATCAAGGCAGGCCCGTAGAGAATTTGAAAAAAAATTAGCAAAGGAGGCCAAGACCAATAACAAAGCCTTTTGGAACTATGTCAACAACCGCAGGAAAACTCGAACTGACGTAGGTGAGCTTAAGGATACACATGGTAACTTTGTAAGTGACGATAAGGATAAAGCCGAAACACTAAATGAGCAATACTTTAAGACCTTTACACAAGAGGACAGAATTAACATTCCAGACTTTGAGCCTAAACCTCTCCAGTATGAGGCACTAGGAACAATAGAAATTACAGAGAGCATGATTTTTAAGCAACTGAATTCACTTCGAACTGATAAATCTCCAGGAAATGACGACCTACACCCTAGAGTTCTTAGAGAAGTAGCAAAGGAAATAACCAAACCTCTGACAGCAATATTCCAATCCAGCATCACCAACTCCGAGCTTCCAGATCAGTGGAGGGAAGCGAACATCACTCCCATTTACAAGAAGGGAAATAAGGCTGACCCAGCCAACTATCGCCCAGTATCTCTAACCTCAATAATGTGCAAGATGCTAGAGAGAATTATCTCGGAGGCAATGATACAACATATCAAAGCCAATAATCTTAGATGTGTCCAACAACATGGTTTCTCTAAGGGAAAATCCACAGTAACAAATCTCTTAGAAGCGCTGGATATATGGACAGAGGCTCTCAGTCACTGCTTACCAGTGGATATCATTTTCCTGGACTATGCAAAAGCATTTGACACAGTCCCACATGAAAGACTACTTAGAAAAGTGAAGTCACTTGGTATCGTCGGTGACCTCCTGCAGTGGATCCGTGGTTTTTTGACGGAGCGTAGGCAAAGAGTGGTAGTAAGTGGTACAGCATCATGTTGGAAACCAGTTACAAGTGGCGTACCACAGGGATCTGTGATGGGCCCCCTTCTCTTTATGATATTTGTCAGTGATATACCTGACAAACTACAAAACTTCATATCGCTCTTTGCAGATGACACAAAGATATATGCAGCTGTCCAAAACTGTGAAGGCAACTCCCATACTAACTGTTTACAGGCAGACTTGAAAATGCTACAAGAATGGTCAGTTAAAATGCAAATGAAGTTCCACCCTGATAAATGCAAAGTAATGCACATGGGAAATAGCAATCCCCAGCACAAGTACAAAATGACAAGAGATGATGGAACAGATCACACACTACAGAACACCACGGAAGAGAAGGACCTGGGAGTCCTTATTGATTGCAATCTAAGCTTTAGTAACCACGTCCAAGCTCAAGTCAACAAAGCCAACAAGATACTTGGGGCAATTAAGCATACATTCCAATATCTAGACAAAGATGCCTTCCTCCCCCTGTACAAGAGTCTTATTCGACCCCATCTGGAGTATGCATCAGTAATCTGGTCTCCAAAAACTAAAAGAGACAGAGATATGGTGGAGAGGGTACAGCGTAGAGCAACACACATGGTTCACAGTATCTCTCATCTTTCCTATTCAGAGAGACTAAAAGCCCTTAATCTACCTACCCTGTACTTTAGAAGACAGAGGTCAGATGTTATGCAACTATATAAGATTTCACATGGACATGACGAACTGCAAATAGGAAACCACTGTAAGCTGTGCGACAGGTCAATGTTTGCTCCGGGTCTCTAGACTAACACAAGAGGACACTGCTTTAAGTACCAAGTGCAGAGCTCGTCTGGTCCAAGAGCCAATTTCTTCCTGACAAGAGTCACTTCAATGTGGAACAAACTCTCAACAGAAACTGTAACCAGCAAAACTGTAAATATCTTTAAGTCAAGATTAGAAAAAGAATGGAAAAACCACAAAGACCTACACAGTTATATATTCACATATTGAAAAATACGTTCTGCATACATCAACTAAAAACAACAGTACGGTCTCATTACCCAAGAGGGTACCTATCGACCGGGATTCAAGGTAAATTCAAGGTAAATTTATAAAATCAGTTCTGGTATGGATAAGTTGGATTTTAGAAAGTTATTTGAGTTGGAAGATAGTAATAGGACTAGGGGTCACCACTTAAAAATTAAAAAACAGAGGTGCAGGTTGGATGTTAGAAAAAAAAAATTTCACCAATAGAGTGGTTGATTACTGGAATATTTTGCCATCTGAGACGGTAGCCAGTCCAAACTTGAATGTATTCAAACGCAGATTAGATGATTATATGGGAAGGTTGGGTTAACTTTGGGGGGTATTCTGGACTCATTCCTGTGGATGTAGTTTTTTATTATTGTATATTACGATTGATTTTGAATTTGATGAGTCTTGATGATGATGCCTTTTGTTTTTGACACATTCCTATGTATGGTGCGAATATTATATTGTAGATGCATGATCAGACACAATCCTATGGATGCATTTTGTAGGTGGGTTTTGACAGATGCGGATGACCTTTGATAGGCCCTTGTGGCTTTTGTCATAGTAAATTATGTTATGTTAACCAGTGGAATTGGCCATGTAGGATCTCATTAAGGCTCTGTAGGGCCACATGTCTCCTCAGCAATATTTTCACATGCAATATGAAGCCTCATGGAACAATACTCACAGTAAAATGCAAAATCATCATCCTCTACAGGTTGCTTGCATGGCTTACATGGGTAAAACATAACATAACAATTTCACGGATGACAAAAGCCACAAGGGCCTATCAAAGGTCATCCGCATCCGTCAAAACCCACCTACAAAAAGCACTATCGCCAGGGGAAGACAAAATCAAAGTCCCCCACAATATATTATAACAGATGACAAAAGCCACAAGGGCCCATCATAGGTCATCCGAGTCAAACGGCCTCTTTTTTAAGGCACCCAAACTCCCAAGAAAACTACATCCAGAGGATTGCGTCCAGAAACAAAGGTATCACCAATCAAGGCTTGTCAAGAACTAAATCATGCAGCTATAGATATATATAGACAATATTAATATATACAAAACTTAGGAACCATCACAACCTTCCCTCCCCATAAACTCATCCAACCTACTCTTAAATACATTTAAATTTGGACTACCTACTACCCTCCGCGGCAATTTGTTCCAGAAGTCTACCACTCTATTGGTGAAAAAAAATTCTTAAATCCAACCTACACCCTTGCTTTTTAATTTTCAAGTGGTGACCTCTAGTCTAATTTCCATCATCTAACTCAAAAAACTTGTTAACATCCAATTTATCTATCCCAGAAAAAATTTTAAAGAGCTCAATCATATCCCCTCTCACACACCTCCTTTCAAACGAGAACATATTCAATACCCTCAGTCTATCTATATATTCAAGGTGCCTCAGGGAAGGAATAATCTCTGTTGCCTTCCATTGCACTGACTCGAGAAGGTTAATATCGTGTCTAAAATGTGGGGACCATGCCTGTATACAGTACTCTAGATGTGGCCTAACATAAGAGTTATAGAGTTTAAGAATAACCTCCTTACTTTTGTAACTGATATTTCTGCAACTAGTAAATCAAGGAAACTCGATTTGAGAAGAGCAGACTTTGCAGGTCTACGCGCGGGACTGACTGACGCGAGGCTAGAAGAGTGCGATGCTGTTGAAGACTCTTGGAACAGTTTCAAAACCACATTCATGAGTCTTCAATCGCGTTTTATCCCTCTGAAATGCCCCCGTCGGTCTTCTGTTCAACCAAAGTGGTTTAATCAAGAAATCGGGCAACTGCTTAGGAAGAAGAGAAATGTGTACCGGCAATCGAAGATCTCGGGTGACTTTGACGAATACCGGAGGCTAGCCAGGAGAGTGAAGTCCAGCATAAGGGCGGCTAAGCGGTCTGAGGAACTCCGAGTGGCGAGACTCTGTAAAGAGAATCCCAAGGAGTTTTGGGGATATGTGAACAGCTGTAAACGAATCCGTCGAACGATTGGCCTTTTGAGGAATGAGGAGGGGACATTAAAGCATTCAGATGCAGAAAATGCTAACCTCCTCAACGACTACTTCTCTTCAGTGTTTACTGAAGAGTGTGGTCCCATTCCCCAGCCGACGGATTCCTACTCGGGGGAAAAGCTGGAGGCAATGGACTTCACCGAAGGAGAAATAAAGAAAAAGATCGCTGACCTAAAGACGAATAAGTCCCCTGGACCAGACGGGTTTCTACCTAAAGTGTTGAAAGAAGTGTGTGATGAATTATAATTACACGGATGACAAAAGCCACAAGGGCCTATCAAATGAAGTATCACGACATCTGTGCGCTATCTTTAACATGTCAATCCAGACCAAATGCGTTCCTAGAGACTGGTGTGAGGTGGAGGTGACTCCTATCTTCAAGAAAGGAGACCGTAACCAACCGTCGAACTACCGACCTATCAGTCTGACTTCGATAGTCGGTAAACTCATGGAAAGCATCATGGTGGACAAAGTGACGTCGTATTTAGAGTCAAACCTGCTACTGAGGAGTTCCCAGCACGGCTTCCAAAGGCAACGTTCATGCCTGACGAACCTTGTAGAATTCTTCCACTTCGTTTTCAGTGAGCACGATCGGGACAAGGCGGTGGATGTGGTCTACCTAGACTTTCAGAAAGCCTTTGATAAGGTACCACACCGCCGCCTTCTCCGGAAAGTGCGAGCGCTTGGCATAGACGGAAAGGTAGCCGGCTGGATCGAGAACTGGCTAAGTGGCAGACGGCAATGGGTGGTGGTAAATGGACAGTCTTCTGAGTGGGTGCCCGTTACTAGCGGGGTGCCTCAAGGTTCTGTCCTGGGACCACTACTATTCATCATCTACGTCAATGACATGGACGGTGACATGGTTGCCAAGATTTCCAAATTTGCCGACGATACCAAGCTTGGTATGAACGTTGCAAAGGATGGAAATACTGCCCGCCTGCAGGAAGATCTTGGGAAGATTGAGGAGTGGTCGGACACGTGGCAAATGCCTTTTAACGTGGGGAAATGCAAAGTGATGCATATCGGCCACAGAAACCCCCAATCTCAGTATATCCTTAAGGGCACTGCTCTTGAATCGAGTGACACTGAGAAAGACTTGGGTGTAACAATCACTAGTGACCTCAAGTTCTCGAAACAGTGCATTGAGGCGGAGAAAAAGGCCCAAAAGATGCTAGGCTATATTAAGCGCCAGTTTGGTTATCGGAACCAGGAGACTGTACTGTGCCTGTACAACTCACTTGTCCGACCGCACCTGGAGTATGCCGTACAATTTTGGAGTCCTTCATTGCGAAAGGACATCGCGAGATTGGAACAAGTACAAGCCAGGGCAACCAAGCTGATTCCCTCTATCCGACATAAAAGTTATGAGGATAGACTATGGGAATTAGATCTGTTCTCGCTGGAAACCCGTAAACTGCGTGGTCAGCTCATCGAGGTTTTCAAAATACTTTGAGGGTTTGACAATGTTGACTACCGGGATATTTTCACACTGAGTGAGAACAGAACGCGCAATCACGGCTTCAAACTTGAACTGAAGCATTACAACCGCAATCTGTGTGGAAATTTTTTCACTTACAGTATCTGCGGTATGTGGAACGCACTTCCAGTGGAAGTTGTCAACAGTGAATCTGTTGACCAGTTCAAGTGGCTGTTTAGGGACGCAAAACAATTGAGCAGCCTTGTGCCCGCTCGATTGCTAGTCCAAAGGTACCCTCTTTGAATGGACCGTAAGGTCTCCTAGGGTACCTTCTTTCCTTGTTGTTACTCTTAACTGCCTCCCCAAGCACTACCCTTTGATTCCTGTCTTTCAGCCACTCAGCTATCCAATTTGAAACACCCACACATATCCCAATCATTTTTAATTTATGAACTAGTCTCCTATGTGGTACCTTATCAAATGCTTTACTAAAATCAAAGTAAACTACATCTACATTCTCTCCCTTATCAACTTGATTTGTTACAAACTCCACAAAGTCTAGTAAATTAGTCCAACATGATCTACCTGATCTAAACCCATGCTGAGCATTGCTGATTAACCCCTCCCTCTCTAGATGTTGGCAAATCCCTTTTTTAACTATTTTCTCAAGAATTTTACAGACTACAGGAGTTAGGCTAACCGGTCTAAAGTTATTTGGATCCTCTTTACTACCCTTCTTGAAAATGGGGACTACATTCGCTCTCTTCCAATCATCGGGTATTTCTCCATATTCCAGTGACCTAGTATACAACTTCTTCAGAGCTATTGAGATACTTTCTACCCCTTCTTTAAGTATCCTAGAATGAATATTATCAGGGCCGGAGGCCTTGGTAGCATCTAACTCACCTATTAGTCCTTTTATCTTCCTCCAATCCACACTAATGGTAGTAAACACCTCTTTCCCTGGCCCATGAGTACTATACATAAGACTATTTAGTTTCTCCTTTGTAAATACTGAGGCAAAATGACCATTTAGTACCTCAACTATTTCTTCATCAGTTTCTCTCACAACCCCTTCATATTTGATAGGTCCTATTTTAACTCTGCCAGACTTATTATTAATTTTATAGTAACTAAAGAACTTTCTAGGATCTTTGTTGCTATCCTGAGCTAATTTAATTTCTGACACCCTTTTGTTCTTCTTTATAATCTTATTTAACTCATTCCTAGCCATTCTATAATCACTTAAATTTTGAATATTATTTTCTACCTGTAATTTTTTATATGCCCTTTTCTTCTCTGAAATTTTTCTAGCTATCTCCTGATTCCACCATAATGGTTTCCTACTTTTGTTCCTAATAGCCTTCATTGGGATACATTGCTCTTGGACTATATTTATTATATGCTTGAAAGTATCCCACATCCCATAAGCATTTTTTACCTCTGAATTCTACATCCCGGTCTGACAAATTTAGCAAGCTTTGAAGTTTTACATAATCTCCCTTATGAAAATTTGGAACTTTTACAGCATTCTCAGTTATTTTACCCTTCTTAATTCCCAAGTTAAAATAAACTATCTGATGGTCACTATTTCCCAATGCTTCCCCAACAGTCAATTCTTGAACTAAATGATCACTGTTAGAAAGTACTAAATCTAATATATTCCCCCCTCGTTGGCTCATTAACAAATTGATTCAAAAAATTATCCTCAAAGCATTCTATGAACCTGCCACTTGTTCAATCTCTACCTATCATATTTTCCCAGTCCACAGAGTTTAAGTTGAAGTCCCCAACAATAACTGCATCTGTTTCACATCCCTTACTTATTTCCCTTATCATTAGTTCATCTATATCATCAGTCTGCCCAGGTGGTCTGTAAAAAGCTCCCAAATGCACCATTCTGTTTTTACTGAACCTAATATCTATCCAAAGTGACTCAACTCCATCCTGCTTTATTGAAATATTTAAACTTGAAACAATGTTGTTTTTTATATAGATAATTATTCCTCCACCAATCCTACTTGTCCTTTGACAAATGTACATATTATAGCCCTGTAAATCAAATTCACTTATAGTGTCACTAAATTCTGTTTCATTAACCCATGATTCAGTAACACATAATATATCTATATCCTCATTGCTAATATAACTAAATAGCTCATCCTTCTTGTTTCTAAGACTACGAGCATTTGTATAGAAACAATTTAACCCCCATATCCATGAAGCACCTCTTCCAACCTGAATGACCTCACCTCTATTGCCTTGGAACCTATTTCTGTTATCTGCCAAGTCCATTCTACTTTCAATACTATAAGGTCCTCTCATAATTCCCTGACCACTATTAGTATCTAGTTTCCCGCCTGCAAAGACCTAATAACAGTGTGGTGGAGCGAATGTGAGTGTGTTTAAAAGGGCCATTCTCCCACCCCTTTTCTCTGTACCCTCTCCCTCCCTCTGTAAGAATGTGCGTGTGAGTGGGAATATTTTTTATATATTTACTCTTTGTATATATATGTATTTGATTTCATGTATTAAAACCGTTTTTTTTTCTCAGGTTGTACTTTGCTTAAAATAATCTTTTAGCAGATTGTACTTTTTTTAAAATAATCTTTTATCAAAAGATTACATTTTGAGGATTGTTTGGATATACATTTAGAGGTAAGCTAGTCGATAAATTTACTTGGGTAATGCCCACTTATTAGTATAAGTAAATGGGTCATAAACGGAGGATATATCTCTTCTACAGAGAGTGGAAGCTTGGACAGACGGCAAGAAGGGTTCTCTAGACGAGTGCTCGGCCCAGCCCTGAGACGGAGGGCTTTCATACCTCGCTAGACACCTGGACCACCACACCCGCATTGGCTGACAAGCCTGCCTCCTTTTATGTTAGCCTACTACCACCCACCTCCAGCACACAAGTGATAGCGCGTGCCCCTTTTTGTTCGGTTGTTGTTGTTTTTTTTATGTTTTGTGTAGATATATTTAAGTAAATTTGTTGTATTCGCCTGTTATAAAATTCTCTTTTGGTATCTTATTTGGATTGGGGAATTTGACCTCATTTTGAAGTGTGCACACTTCCCTTGTAAATATAAATTACTGTAATTATCATTGTACTTTTTTTTGTTAGTAAAGGACTGTACATACAATCCGTTTCATTCTCCTTTGATTTCTCACATCCGGATTAGTATAGGAAGCGGGTTGGATCGATTGGGGTTAGTCTAAGTTTTTCGGCCCGCTACAACACGATCATACTCCTCCCACAACACATCTACCCCCCTCCTACTCAAATGCAGTCCATCCATCGCATACATTTCTTTCATTCCAACAAACCTATCCCACACATCCACAAACATGACACCTTCCATCTCACACATCCTCCTCACATAATCATTCAGCCCAATCGCACAAGACATCCATTCTACCCCAACATCCATTCTTGGAAGCACACCTGTCACAATACCTTTCATTCTAACATAACATAAACATAACATAATTTCACGGATGACAAAAGCCACAAGGGCCTATCAAAGGTCATCTGCCTCCATCAAAACCCACCCACAAAAAGCACCATCACCAGGGAAAGACAAAATCAAAGTGCCCCACAATATAATATAACAGATGACAAAAGCCACAAGGGCTCATCATAGGTCATCCGAGTCAAACGGCCTCTTTTTTTTTAAGGCACCCAAACTCCCAGGAAAACTACATCCAGAGGATTGCATCCAGTGTATTGAAGCAAGAAATAGGGCAAATAGAGTGCTGGGTTTCATTAAGAGAAATGTCAGTTACAAAAGTAAGGAGGTTATTCTTAAACTCTATAACTCTTATATTAGGCCACATCTAAAGTACTGTATACAGGCATGGTCCCCACTTTTTAGACACGATATTAACCTTCTTGAGTCAGTGTAACGGAGGGCAACAAAGATTATTACTTCCCTGAGGCACCTTGAATATATAAATAGACTGAGGGTATTAAATATGTTCTCATTCAAAAGTTGTGTGAGAGGGGATATGATTGAGCCCTATAAAAAAATTTCTGGAATAGATAAATTGGATGTTAGCAAGTTTTTTGAGTTAGATGATGGAAATCGGACTAGAGGTCACCACCTGAAAATTAAAAAGCAAGGGTGTAGGTTGGATTTAAGAAAATATTTTTTCACCAATAGAGTGGTAGACTTCTGGAACAAATTGCCATAGAGGGTAGTAGGTAGTCCAAATTTAAATGTATTTAAGAGTAGGTTGGATGAACATAAGAACATAAGAAAAGAAGGAGACTGCAAAAGACCATTCATGGCCTACACTTGGCAGCTCCTGTTCCAGTCAACACACAAAAGCTTTCTTATCAGAGAAAAGTCATCAACATTGTCACCCTTTACAGGAGTTCGTCAGATCTAATCTACAATATACATAAAAAGCATCCAGAGGATTATGTCCATTCATGCAACCGCAAAATATAATCTCCCCACTCCTTAGAAAATATATACATATGTACATAAAAAAAAGTCAGTCTCATCTAGCAGCTTCATCCATATATTTATCTAATCTATTCTTAAAACTACCCAGAGAGGAGGCTTCTATCACATGTCTAGTGAGCCTATTCCATTCATCTACCACACGATTTGTAAACCAATTCCTCCCAATCTCCTTCCTAAACCTATACTTCTCAAGCTTAAACCCATTGCTACGTGTCCTGTCATGTTCACTAAGTATAAGAACCTTACCCAGATCCCCTTTATTATATCCTTTTACCCATTTGAAGACTTCAATCAATTCCCTCTGACTCTTCTCCTTTCCAATGTATGTAGATTTAGTTTTCTGAGCCTTTCACCATAAGGTAAGTTCCTTAGCCCACCAATCATCTTTGTCATCCTTCTCTGCACAGACTCAAGCAAATCAATATCTTTCCTATAATATGGTGACCAAAATTGTACTGCATAGTCTAGATGAGGCCTAACTAGCGCCAGATACAGTTTTAGAATGACTTCAGCACTCTTATTGCTTACACTCCTCCTAATGAATCCCAATATCCTATTAGCTTTATTCTTAGCATTTAGGCATTGCTTTCTAGGACGAAGGTCTGAACTTACAAAAATACCCAAGTCCCTCTCACAATCGGTCCTCCCTAAAATTCTCCCATTTAATTTATAACTATTCAATGGATTATTTCTACCTATACTAAGTACACTACATTTGTCTATGTTAAACTTCATTTGCCATTTCTCGGCCCAATTGGACAGAATGGGGAGGGAAGGTTGTGATGGTTCCTAAGTTTTGTATATATTAATATTGTTTGTATATATCTATAGCTGCATGATTTAGTTCTTGACAAGCCTTGATTGGTGATACCCTTGTTTCTGGATGCAATCCTCTGGATGTAGTTTTCCTGGGAGTTTGGGTGCCTTAAAAAAGAGGCCGTTTGACTCGGATGACCTATGATGAGCCCTTGTGGCTTTTGCCATCTGTTATATTATATTGTGGGGGACTTTGATTTTGTCTTTCCCTGGTGATGGTTCTTTTTGTGGGTGGGTTTTGACGGAGGCGGATGACCTTTGATAGGCCCTTGTGGCTTTTGTCATCCATGTAATTATGTTATGTTATGGAGGCGGATGACCTTTGATAGGCCCTTGTGGCTTTTGTCATCCGTGAAATTATGTTATGTTATAACTTATCTATTACTACTCCTAGATCTTTCTCATCCTCTACTGAGCTCAGCCAATGCCCATCCATTTCATGTTATGTTGTGCAACTATGGTAAATAAATGTTTGACCATGTATCGGATATTTATTGCACCCACTGTATGAACAAATATAAATGAGGAGGGGGAACATACAACAATTAAAATTGCTTCATGAGAGTCTCATTCATCCTGGAGTCCAGCGAATGCTACATTATGTTTATATTAAAAAACCTTCCTTACTCCATCGATGACACCCGCCGTATTACTGTTGATTGTCAGGTATGTGCTAGAATTAAACTCCATTTCTTTAAACCAGAAAATACTTGTTTAATACGGTCGATGGCGCCTTTCCAACATCTTTCAATTGATTTTAAGGGGCAACTTCCAGTTTCCTCGCACTCGTCGCGTTATCTCCCTGAAGATAGACGGGAGTAGGAAAAAGGGCAAAGAAAAAATAATAGTGTAGGCGAGTTGCGAACAGCTTCCTACGTCACTGGACGACTGTTAGCCAGCGGCGAATCCACTCAGCCATCCTGAGTCTCAAAAAATACTCATTCAAACAAAGCTTTTAAGCCACTCGCCTGCACTTCTCGTACGCTATACTCCCTACAGTCGTTGATGAGTTTAGCAGATTTATGTATTAAACACTCTGTGTTCTAGGGGCGAAGTACTGTGGGGGTCAAACTAATTATAACATTCGAGTAAAAATTGAACCACAATCATACCTTTGTAAATGGGAAAATGGACTTCCCGGTATGTAGTATTATCTCTTTTGTAAATGGGAAGATAGACTTCCCCGTGTCTGGTATTCTCTCTTTTGTAAATGAGAAGATAAACTTCCCAGTATGCAGTATTTTCTCTTTTGTAAATGGAGGAACGAAATTCCCAGTGTACGTGGTCGGTGAATGATCTCTCTGAAACCGTTGCCTCCTGTGCCGGGTAGTAAGGTAAAGGGCCAATGTGATGGGTTTTCTTGGCGCCCCAGTCGTGTAGGTCACATAGAGAGACCTTTATGAGTCGATGCAACTTAGAGCTCCTTCTATCATTCTCCTTGTAAGGCCCCGTAGGGAAAAGAGTTCACGTTTTCGAATTCGCCCTCCGAAATCTTTACCTCCTTTACCGAGAATGCACATTAGGTAGCGTAACTGTATCCGAACTCTGCTTGAGCGCTTAAAAGCTCAGAAGAATATGATATACTCAATTTAGTAGGTGATGGGATAGTAGTATATAAAAGTTGGTGAAATTTAAAGCGGAGAGGGATATTTTGCCCTAGTAGGAGGGCATCACATTATGTTCTTTCTTTTGATTTTTCATTTTTATCTTATTTGTGGTATGTCGTATTTCTCTATGTTTTTCTTTTTGTTTTGTTAGCGTGTTCTTCTTATTGTTAGTGTTTTAATTCTTGTGTACTTATTTTGGGGTTAAATTCTTGAGCATTCAAGCCTTTAAGAGCTGTTAGCTCAGCAATTTACCTCGTGTTGTTTTAATGTTATGTTGTTTGGTCTCTTTGTTTTTTGTTTCGGTTGTACTGTATTTGGTTTTTTGTTCCTGTTATGTGTATATTGATGCAGTGTTTTCCTGTGAGCAGAACTTAGTACTTGGGAACTGGCTTCAGCGGAGTAGCCGTATCTCCTCCCATCGATGATGATGGGCCACGTCAACGTGCGGCTCAGTGGGACGATTTTGAATTTGTCCCTATTAGTTCTAATCTTGCAGCGTCTCTCGTACCGGTTAATGTTAATGATTTCCGCTATTGTGCGCATTGCCTGATCCCTTGCTTTCTTCACCGAGCAGGGAACGATCTGGGTGACGTCATCTGTAAATTACAGATACAACATGTCCCTGTGCACAGGTGTTGGGAGGTCGATGGTAAAGACTAATTAAAGCAGTGGGCTTAGGCAACTTACCTGTGGAACGCCCACCTTGAGTGCGAATCCAGGTCCTTTGTATCCTTCGATCATGAGATATGCCCTTCTGCCCATGACAAAGTCACAAAGGATCCTTTCCAAGATTGGGTCCAGCTGGAGGCTCAGGATCTTGTATTGAAGTCCTTCCAGCCAGACTTTATTGAAGGTCATTTGCACGTCCCTCAACACAATGTCTACATAGACCCATTCGCTCGGCAAAATGCTACTTTTTCTGTCCCCTTTTTTGTGTAACCCATGTTGTTGGGGGTTATGCGTTCCTAACTCGCTTAACTGAGCTTGTAGGCTATTAGCTATGATATTTTCAAAAATCTTAAAGTGCATCTCCAGAAGAGAGATCGGGCGATAGTTAGCCATCTGGTCTGAGGGCTTGGTTCCTTTCGGGATGAAGATGATTTTAGCCATCTTGTACCCGCCAGGAAAGTAGCCTGTATTCAGGGCGGCATTCATGGTGTTAACCAGTCCCTGTATGATTTGGCTCGGGGCATTCACGAGGTTGTTTTTCGTGAGTGCAGACCAGCCTGGTGCCCTTTGCTTGAAGGACCTTATGGTGTTTATGGTCTCTTCGAAGGTTATTGGGCACTCGTGGCCAACCATCTCTCTTTCCTGAGATACTTGCGGGTAGGGGTGGGTTCTATGTATCACTGTGACGAGGTTCTCGGGCAGTTGGTCTTCGAATTCCTGGTCGAAGTCGTCGTTCTCCTCAGGGGTTATAGCGAAAATCTTTTTCCAGCGTCCTGAATCTATTATCGAGAGACTATGGATCATCAATGATTTCATCTCCATCTTTTATTAGTGTTCTGGCTTTGATGGACAGTCCCCTAAGTCTTCGGATGCTGTTCCAAAAAACTTACTTGACTGTCCTCCCTGTCCAGCCTACCAATGATGTCATTCCCGATTTCCTTCAGTTTCTCTGTGATTGTGTGTTTTAGTTCCTCGCTTACTTCTCTCATTCTGGCTGTCCTTTCCCGATTTGCCTGTCCTGCCTATTTCTTCGAAGATTTCCCTATGTTCCTGAGCGATTTCCCTTATCTCGCTCGTCCACCTAGGTTGTGGGAGCATTTTATAGAAGATCTTGGGGACGCATCTCTCATCGGCTTGAATGAGGAGTTAGTGAGGAAGTTTATCTCGTCATCTATCTCTTCGAGATTGGCGTCTTCCAGTTCAGCTGGTTGATATTCGCTGAGTATCTCTCTATATAGCTCCCAGTTAGATTTCACATAACTTTTCCTAAGTGGGACGGGCTTGAGAATTGGTGCAAGCGAGATTGTTGTGAGTATCGGGATATGGTCGCTCGGTACCACAGGTTCGGGCTCGTTGTTGATGTTAAAGGAGAAGTTACGGCTCGCTAACACTATGTCCGGTTTTGGTGCTGAACGTTGTGTTAGGTAGAGCGGGTAATCCGGTCCTACTCTCTGGAGTCTATCTCTTTCGAAAAGTAATTCCAGATTCCTTCCACTTTGGTTGGTGCTACCGTAACCAGATGCTGTGCATCTGGCGTTTAGGTCTCCACCCAGCAATGCCATTTTTCCACGCCCAAAGATGTTGAAGAAGTTGGGAATCGGCAGGTACTTTCGGCGGGAGGGCTAATAGGCCGCTGCCACCGTTGGGCTTGCCACTAGGGTTGGGATTTCGACAGCCACGAATGATTATTCTAAGTCTGGAAGTGTTTTGTATGTGATGTTTTTCTCGGATCGCGATGGCTGCGCCGTCGAACCGTTCTTGTGTATGTTTTTTTTTTTGTGATCACAGTGTAATTTGGTATTTATATTTTTTATTGTGTTAATTTTTGTGTCTACACCGTGTTCGGAAATGAGGATCAGATCGGGATCCACTGTACGGAATATATTTCCGTAGGGAATGGATTTTCCTTCTCATCCCTTTACGTTTAGTGAGAGTATTTTTAGTGTGTTGTTTGTGTTTTCCATGTTTTGTTTGTTTGGTGTTCTTGTAGTCTATGTTAGTGTGTGTATTCCCCTTTATTTCTTATCCGGTCTGTTTTTGCAATTTCTTATTTTTATGGTGAGGCAGGATCCATGTGCAGTTTTATCTTAGCTGCCATGAGCGCCTCATCTACTGTTGCTTTTTGTGCTTGAGTATCGTACGTCCACTTTAATTGGCCTGTATTTACTCCTTCAACAATCTACCTAATGCTGGGGGGGGGGCTTGGAATGGGGTCAGATCAGTTCTGTAGAACTGCATTTTTAGCTCTTCACTATCAAATTTGGTGGTTTGTTGGGGAGCCTTTTCCCTGCGTCTACTTCTCGACCTCTTACCTTCTTTGGGGGGTTGGACCTGTTCTTCTTCGTCTTCAGAGGAGGATGCGGAGCTTGAGAGGTTACCCTCAGCCTGCTTTATTCTCCTTGCTGCTTTCTCCCCCTGTATTTCCCGCTTTCTTTTGGCCTCTATTCTCGGGTCCCTATTTTTGGATTTTTGAGGGGCTTGTGTTGTCTCCTGGTTTTCGTTTACTTCCTCTCTTTCTCCACTTGCTGGAAATGGCGTCGCTGGGGCTTCTTCCTCAGGTTCATATTGCAGTTGCAGGACGTCCCCCGATGGAGGGTTGTCCGGGAACCACATTTCCTCGAGTCCATTCTTTTTGAGCATGGTGTTAAGCTCGGTTGCGAAACAGCCCGGGTTGGTGAGGTTTCTCACGTGTGCGTACAAAATAATACACGTAAGGAATTTTGTGGAGTTTTATTTCCTACCTTCAGGTAAGTCTTTGGAACGGCACTTTCTACTGTCTTTGCGGGGGTGGCTTTTGCCGCTTGGGCATAGGAGGTATTGGCTCTCCTAATTCCCTCCAACTTTTTTCTCGTCTGCTATTCTTTCTAGTATATCCTTCTTCTTTGGGCAACACATGGCCATTGCCTCGTGCTTTTGCCCACAGTTTGGGCATTTTTCTTCGGCTGTCGGGCATTCCCGCCAGCCATGCCCTTTACCACTGCATCTAGAGCAGCTTAGTTCCTGCTCCTTGCAATCTTTTGTGGTGTGGTGTTCTAATTTCAAACACCTGAAGCAGATTTGCACTGGGGTAGACTCCCCCCTCTCGATTTGTTCCCCGCTTATTTTGGCATTGAAGAGCAGTAGTCCACTCTCCTTCACCTTAGTTGCCATCGTGGTATCGCCAAATATAATCTTGAACACATGGTTGTATTCCGTGTTGTCCCTTCTGTTTCTAAATTTTACTACTTCGCTTATGTTCGCCCACTGCTGGTTCCTCTCTATTTCATCTTTAATTTCTTCCTTTGTATGCTGGCCGATCCACGGGTCCAGCCTTCGGCATATCTCACTTCTGTGTGCCTGGATCTGGGGAGGGGTACTGGGTTGAAGGTTTATTTGCCTCACGATCTTTATCCGAGTTTCCTTTGTGAGGGACTCAATGTCCTTTTCCTTCTCGCATATAGCGACATATACTGGCGGTGAGTCGATCAGGCGAATGACTGTCACATTTAAGCTTCCGAATAAGGTTTCGTACACCTTTCCCTTACTCGGTTTTTCTATGCCACTTATTGTTCTCAGCGGCACCCTTGCGGTACTGGGGTCCGCCATTTCGGTTTGTGTGCAACCTCTTGTGAAGGGGGGTGGACTTAGTTTCTTTCTTACCTTATTTTTTGTTTGATTTTAGTATGAACCTACCAATCTGTGTTATTCAGAGTTTTAGGTTTTTACCTGATTTTTAGGTTATTTGCCTTGGGGAGAAGAGAGCCCTCCCCCCCCTCGTTTGCCCGCCACCTCGACGGAAGGAGGAATTGCCTTTTAGGGTGAATGATAACGATGGATGAGATGAATTCGGTTGGGATCCTCTCGGGGGCGTGATTGTATGGCGGACTTATTGACAACGCCCCCCCCCCCGAGGGTGTTTTAATCGCGACCGCATCCCAACATACCATAGAGACGGTTGTATGTCCCTCTATAGTCCTGGAAGGGGCACCCGCTGTGATAAGCAGCGGAGGTAGCAGTCCGTTCCTTGTCCGGAATTGTTTCTGACATTGTTCTCGGCTGTGGGCTACTCTTCAATCCAGCTTCCTCCAATGCCTCCAATTATGGCGTGGTAACAGTTCGGCATAGTTGGGACGAAATATGATTGGCAATCCCTCCTCACATCTGGCAGCAGTTCACGTACGGGGGCAAGGTTGGGGACTTAAGCAGTCATCTGCCTAAGTGGGGCCTCTAAAAAGAAAGGTGAATATTAGCAGTGATGAATGAATGGTGATGAGTATATCTCCTTCGTGATAGTGGGTTTCGGAGGCGTCTTTTGAAAAACTTTCCCCAAACTTTACCTCCTTTACCGATTTCTGAGGTAAATCTCCCAGTAATTTTTCCAAGATTTCTGAGCAAGCGTATAAAAGCTCAGAAAGATACAATATACAAGATTTATTAGAGCGATAAATATACAATAAGTTTTGCATTTTACAAATATTAAAATTAACTAAATATATGTAAAACGAATGAATAGATAGCTGTAGTGGTGAAGTTATATTTTTATGAAAATTCAGCGGAGAAGAGTAAGCTATAAGTATGAGTATGAAAACAGATTTTCCCGGAATCATCGGGGAGGTCATCTTATTAAAACTATATATTGCTTTGATAAAATACATGAATTGTTTTTAATTTTAGTTATATAAGCCTAGTACAAATTTTTAGGAATAATTTTTCAAAGAAAAATTTTGATATAGTCACATTACATTCATAGTTCGATTTAATTTATTTTAGCATTTACAATTTTAGTTGAGTTGTTCTTTTAGTCATATCTGTATATATTATAATTTTTCAAAGTAAATTTTTGATATAATCACATTACATTCATAGTTCGATTTAATTTATTTTAGCACTTACAATTTTAATTGAGTTGTTCTTTTAGTCATATTTGGATATATTAATTATTCTGGTTTTATTATTTCCTCTAGTTTTGTTTAACACTTTATTTTGGTAGCACTTTATGTTATTATTATTTACACACTCGAGTTAAACTATTATCTTATCTGTTAACTAACTGTACTGATATTTATATTCTCGTAGTTCACTTATTATTATGGCAATTAAGTGTTAACTGACTTATGTAAATTATTTAATTTTCGCGTTTTAGATTAATTATAATCGTTTCTTTTATCTAGTCACTTTTAGCTTATTCACTAATTTATTATTCTCTATATTTTCCACTGCTAGCCCCTTTTTAATTATTATTTTCCCGATTCATTCACTTTTCGCACTTTTGATTGCTTGTTCTAGTCACTTTAATTTGTTCATTTATTTATTTATTCGCACTTTTGATTACTGGTTCTAATCACTTTGATTTGTTCACTTATATATTTATTCACTTATCGCTATCACTTTTGACACTTATTCAATTTCTGAAGTCTTTTGGCCAGTTTATATCTTCTTAAAGGTAAACATATTGACGGTGTGTACGCACGAGTCCGGGATGTATATCGCACGCTCCATCAATATTACACATATTTCCTTCAGGGATCATGGTCCTTCGTATGTCCATTTGTATTCGCCTTTGTTGATACCGTCAAGCCTTTTTTCATTGTCCCTCCCTAGGGAGTCGACATAGGGAAGGACCAAAGACTTTAAGGTCCACGTCCTTGGCGTCGAAGAAACAGCCCCGCAGAAGGATATCCCTTTTCTCCGTGAGGGAAACTCCCGGATACTTTAGGATTTCATCTTCGTCTGAGCTTTCTTATGGTTGGTTTGTTTCCTCTTCTTTCTTTGCCTCTTGTTCCACTTCCCTTTTCTTTTTCCTTTTTGTTTTTCTTCTTCGTGATCTTTTTCGTGTTTCCATTTTTTCCAAGTCTTCTTCCGTTGTTACTTCTTCTTCCCTGAGGTTTTTTGGCGCTGATTCGCTACTTCTTCCTTTTCCGTGTTCTTTTGTTAGGGCTCATCGATAAATTGGATTCTTAACATTTCCTGCGATGCGGAGTTGGGCGGAAACCATAACTTTTCCTGAAACCCGTTCCTTTGCAAGAGGCGATTTAACTCATCTACAAAGGAACCGGGGTTAGCTAGATTCGCCAAGTGGGCAAAGATGATCATGGTCATAATCTCCTTGGACTCACCTGGCATTACCAGTTTGGGGGCAGAGTTTTTGTGTCATTGGTCTTCGTTGTTGCCACTGCCTCGACGTAGGTCCTAGATTTTGCCTCCTTTACCTTCTTGATCACTTCGCGTTTTGCCCGAATAGCTTTCTTGCGGATGGGACACCTTATGGCCACGGCCCTGTGGTCCCCTCTGCAGTTAACGCATCTTCGTTTCTCGGAAGTGCACTCTTTCCATCCGTGACCGAGTCTGGAACAGATGGAGCAAGTGACGTCAGCCGCCATACACTCTTTGGTGGGATGTTTTTCCACGGCAAGGGAGCGTTGGCAGAACTCAAGTTGGATAAACTCCCCCGCTTCAACCTGATATCGGGCTATACGTAGAAAGAATCCAAGGAGTCCATCCTTCATGACCCTCTGAACCATGGATTTCAACCTTGTTTATATGCGAAACGGTTTGAACGTTATTCATTTCCTTAAATCTATCGTGACACTGATTAGCCAATTATTGCAGCACTTAAGTCTGTTATTTCGAAATGGACATAAGTATGACGATTGAATATGTCTCAACCCTGATTGGTTAAATTTTGTATAGTTATGAGTAGATGGAATGAATATTTATACAGCTGTATTTTGTGGTTTAGGAGATTATTAGCAGTCATTATTCAAGAAGCAAAAAGAAGTTATCCTTACCGTTCGCCTTTTCGAGACATGTTCCCGCAATTTAAGACGAAATAGAGAATCTAGCTGAATATTTTCCTCTGTCCTAAGGAAACACGAGAAATAGATTCAAAAAGCGGGCAACAAGCTGCTCATTTTCTTCCACATCAAGAATTGGAGCTCGCGAACGCAATCACCATCAAACCTCTTGGGTTTAATGGAGCAACAGTCGCGGGATGGCTCAAATTGTGGAGGCGCAATTCCACATCTCAAAGATTCATTGAGAAGAGGGCGGAATTCTACCATATTCTGGTTGCGTTACATCCCAAAACAGTCGATCGTCTCCCAGCTGCGGTCCTCTAGTCTCAGAATTACTCGCTCCTACGAACAGAGGTCGTAGGACTTTTTGAGAGGACAAAACCTGAGCTCTTTGAGAAGTTAATCGCGTCTTCTCCGCTGACCGGAAGACCTTCGGTAAATCTCGAAGAGCTACGAAAGACAGCTCTGCAAGTTGGAGTGGGGGAGGGCCTGGCGGGACACAAATTCATCTAGTCTTTACCTCCAAACATCGCCACGCAAAAGGACTTAACTCTCGCCCAATTGGGGAAACTGGCTGACGAACTCATGCCGTTTTACAAGGCACAGTGTTTTAATACAAATAATAGTGAAACAAGTAATAGTTGTGCGTTCTCTGATATAAGTGCTCTAAGTTTCAACCATTCAGTAAATAATATGCACTTTAAAAATTCGTGTTCAGTGCCCATCGGCGCGTACCCTGGTGGTAATCAATCTAAGTTTGTGCCTAATAATAATTATAATAATAATTGTTCAAAAGGTGTACCATTAAGATTACGACCCTTCCGTCATAATAAAAAAACAGTGGTGTGCCGTTCATACTTATACTTTGGGTCGAGTGTGAAGTACTGTAAACCGTGGTTCAGATGGCCAAAGCGAGGCGAGAACCTTCAAATGCAGCCATCGTCTAGACTGTCTCCCCCCCCCCCCCTCCGGAAAACGAGATCGGCAGGCCGCTGTAAATCCACGACCGGTGTGCCGACTCTTCTCACTATCGCTGTCAGAATTAATGAGAGGAAGTGTGAATTTCCAATAGACACTGGGGCGAGCGTGTCCTTAATTTCATTTAATATAGTTCAATTATGTGAGATGCACAATTCGTGTGTTAACATCGCGACTGCTAATGGAGGGAAGATAAAGGTTCACAGAGAAGTCCAACTGAAAATAGGCATCCCTAGTCTGCTACGCTCATTTAGAAGACGTTTCGTAGTTGCATGTATTATTACCTCGCCATTATTAGGAGCAGATTTTCTTGCTCATTGTAACCTTTTAGTAGACTGTGCTCTTGGTGTCCTAATTGGAAACTAGACTAGGCTAGTTTCTAAAGTAGAGCAGTCAAGCGCACCAGTGATTTCGTAAATCATTAATTACCTCTCGCATCACCCGCCTAATTGCAGGATAGTTCTCAGTAAATATGAGATGATATATAACCCGAAGAGTGTGGGTATTAGTTCTCCCCCTACTAATTCTGTTGTTCACACCATTAAGATGGGTAGCGCCCCACCAACTTTCGCCCGCCCAAGGCCACTTTCAATGGAGAAACTACAAATTGCCGAAGCAACTTTCGAGACTCTGTTGAAAGAAGGTGTGGTGTGGCCATCCAAATCTTCATCGGCATCACCCATTCATATGATGCAGAAAAAGACCCCAGGCGAGTATAGAGTTGTGGGTGACTTTCGATCCCTAAACGTGATAACCAACCGGACCGATATCTCCCGCCAAGGATTCAGAGTATCGTGGACTATCTTCATGGCAAAACAGTTTTCTCCCGCCTGGATTTAGTCCGAGCCTACCACCAGATTCCGATGAATCCAGTGGACATTGAGAAGACTGCTGTCTCAACTCCATTTGGGCTTTGGGAATTTGGTGGACCATCTTCATGTCAAAACAGTTTTCTCCCTCCTGGATTTAGTCCGAGCCTACCACCAGATTCCGATGAATCCAGTGGACATTGAGAAGACTGCTGTCTCAACTCCATTTGGGCTTTGGGAATTTTTAAGGCTACTTGTCGTGGTATGGGAAATGACCAAGTGATGGAAGGGGATCGTACGTATGGGTTGTTTACGCACTACACCAAAAAAACCCTCGGTGATTAACGTTGTATCTCTCTAAGAGTGATTATTATTATCTTGATTATTACTGATTTAAACTTGGAGGGTTCCTTGTGCCATACTTAGAGTTTCGAGGATAGATTAAAAAAAAATGTTAAAACAAACTAAAACTAATTAAAACAAAAAATATATATATATGAACCAAAGAAATACTACACACGGTTGCATGAATGGACATAATCCTCTGGATGCATTTTATGTATATTGTAGATTATATCTGACGAACTCCTTAAAGGGTGACAATGTTGATGAATTTTCTCTGGTAAGAAATCTTTTGTGTGTTGACTGGAACAGGAGCTGCCAAGTGTAGGCCATGAATGGTCTTTTGCAGTCTCCTTCTTTTCTTATGTTCTTAAATGACTTCAATAATTTTTAAGTAAGGCTTTCTAAATTGATCTCTCGAAATTATAATGACGGTTGACCCACCGCTCACTTCAATATAAAAAAATGCTAACGGCCTTTACCGACCGGATACCAGAGTTTAAATACCTTTGTCCCTCTTGCTAGACGAGTTTGAGTCTGACCTTGAACTCAATGATCTACGTCACCTTAGGAATCTTGTTGTTTTGTTGACGATTGCCTCGACCAGATGGTTGGTGCGGACGGAATAGTTTTTAAAGCCACAGAGGACTTTGGCGAGTGTGGCAGATTGGGGAAGCCACTCGCCTTCGGCAGGAAATGATATCACCACCGGATTGTGAAAGAATTTTCCTTTCTCCTCTTCGGATTACTCTGGGGAATAATTCGCACTGGCTAGCGATGAGCCAGGTGGGAATCCTTTGACTCAGGAGAGTGCTGGGGGGAGTTCACTCGGGGGTCTTCCTCAAGGGCGAGGACTATCTCTGTGCTTTGGGCTGCACCAGGATAGGGAGGGGGGGGGGGGCTCTGACGAGAGTAAGTTGAACTTGATTCTTAAACCAAGTTAACTTCAAGTTCGGTGTGACCACCGGGAACTAGCTCAAGGATGAGCTTCTTCTTCTTAGTTCCAGTATTCCTCAAGGGCGAGGCCTATCTTGGTACTTTGGGATACACCATGATAGAAGGGGGAGGGGGGGGTTCTCTGGCGATAGTAAGTTGAGCTTGATCAAGTTAACTTAAAGTTCGGTATCATCACCAGGAACTAGCTCGAGGATGAGCTGCTTCTTAGTCCCTTCTCATGGTAGCCCGGGCCTCTTGCCGGGAACTTCGTAGCCTACTGACTCACGTATTCTACCCCATTTTTTAAAGTTTTTGGTATATATACGTCGTCATCCCACTGGGGTAGGGGTAGGGGGAAACTCGTGGTCAGGCCGCATGAAGGTTCCTCCTCCAACGGTTTTTCTCAGCGTCGTACCTCTGGTCCTTAGGGACCTTCGGGCTTGAGGGAGACACGTCTCCAATTTCGCATTTGAGGTGAAATTGAATACCCACTCTTAGGGGAGATCTTGCATTTTAAACCGATGTTAGGGTCTCCAGTCCGACCTGAGCTGATTATTGCCTTATGTGGTCTCGGAAGGTCGTTCAGCTTCTCACCGAGAGGAGGGGCGAGAGCGACGTGGTTAAGAGTTTGAACCATGGCGTCTACACTGCCAGGATGTTTGTGGTCAACGTCTCGTGGCTCAACTGAGAGAGAAGGGAGAGTATCGATTCCCCTACATTACCTTTTGGTCTAAAGAATGCTAGCTGCATGTTCCAACGCCATATGGACAATTTATCTCGTGGCTTAGCGTTTGTTTTCGTATATATCGACGATATTCTAATATTTTCCGAACATATGAAGCATTTGGTCCAAGTCTTCAAAATATTAACAGAGAACAACCTTAATATTTCAATGGAAAAGTTGTAGTTCATGAAGTAAGAAATTGATTTCTTAGGCCACCATGTCTCAGCTGCAGGACTATGCCCTCTATCTAGGAAGGTCTCTGAGATCAGCGAGATGCCTTTGCGACTGATTTCAAAGAGTTTCGTCGATATTTGGGCATGTTAGGTTTTTACCGACGTATGATGCCTAATTTTGCTGCGATCGCCGCCCGTCTGACTGAACTCGCACGCCTTCAACCTGAGACTCGTCGACTTGTCTGGAATGACGCTGCACGGGAAGCATTTGATGCCACAAAATAGGCCCTTGCGAACTTTGTTAAGTTACGCCACCATCTACCTAATGACTCTCCGTACCAATTGGTGACGGACAGCTCCCAATTCATAGTTGGTGCTGCGCTTCATCAGATGGTGGATGGGTCTCCCCAGCCCCTGGCTTTCTTCTCCAGGAAGTTGAGTAGAACACAACAAGCGTACTCTACTTATTACAGGGAACTCCTGGCTGCGTATCCTTCTGTGATTTACTTCAGACATATGATCGAAGGTCGCCAAGTGACTTTATGCACGGATCACAACCCCTAGTCTCTGCCTTCTCTTGGCCACTACGTATGTCAATGACATAACTTATTTTTATAATGAGGAGAATATGGTTGCTGACTGCCTATCTCAGAATGTCAATTCAGTCCAGGTAGACTAATTTGATCTTCGTTCTTTGTCAGCAGCACAGGAGAATGACGAAGGAGTGAAGTCGTCTCGATCTTGGCTGAAGGCATTTCCCTTTTCCGGTGATTCCCAAATTTGGTGTGAGGTAACATCTAAATACCCACGACCGTTTGTTCACTCACCCTGCAGATTAGCTATTATAAACAACTCCAAAATATATCACATCCAGGGATTAAGGCATCCCTTCAGTTGGTAAAAGCGAGGTATTTCTGGCCCAATATGGACAGAGATATAGGTTCGTGGACGCGAGAATGCCTCTCCTGCTAATCTTCTAAGGTAAATCGCCACACTAAGTCCCCAGTCCTGCCTATTAGTATGCCCACTTCGAGATTTGAGATGGTTCACATCGATATAGTTGGACCGCTTCCGCGTGCACCCTGCCAGGGCAGTCATACCCCTCTCATAACCGGTACCCACTGTCATGCATAGACAGAGCCACAAGGTTGATTGAAGCGATACCATCGGTCGCTTTAGCCTTCTCGGATGGCTTGATATCCAGGTTTGGCGTTCCATTATCCGTGATCACCGATAGAGGAGCGCAATTTAAGTCCGGACTTTTCAAAGAATTGTCGGCCCTCGTTGGCTTCCATCGCCTGCGAACCATGTCGTACCGACTTATCACTAACGGGATCGTGGAAAGGTATCATCGGAATTTGAACAGCTCTATAATGTCTCGCTGACAAGGTTGGTTGATGACCCTACCAGTCGTTCTTCCGGGCATCCGGTCCTTGCATAATGATTCGGGATTTTCACCCTTTACAGCGGTTACAGGGACGACCCTTCTTTGCCCAAAGCCCTTGGTCGCTTCTTCTTCATCCAAAACCGACTCGAAAATTTTCTCTGAACTAGTGAAGACCATGTCGCAGATAGATTTCACACAAACCTTTGAAGGCCATCTGCACTCGGTACCGAAAAATTTGTACCCAAATAACTAAGTGACGCTACGCATGTGTGGGTTCGTGTTGATCGTGTTCGGAAGCCCCTAAAAGCACCTTATGCAGGCCCGTTCCGTGTTGTCGAACGCTACGACAAAGTTTTAAATTTAGAATTCCCGGATAGCCACCAGGACACGGTGTCTATAGTCAGAGTAAAACCAGCTAAATGGCCAAATAAATTTAATGAGAGAAATAGAAACTGTTCGCGGCCATCAAACAATCAACCTATCGTAAATAGTCCTTTAAAATCAGATGTCCCGCAGCAAAATTATGAAGAATTATCGGAAGGGAGTGGCAGTAATTACAGTTACATGGAATCCGTTCCAAATACCCAGGCCAATGGAAGTGAAGCGAGCGTTTATACCCGTTCTGGTCGACGCGTAACATTTGCGAGAAATCCCTCATATGCCATATTATATATATATATATATATATATATATATATATATATATATATATATATATATATATATATATTCGTTTATAATTGTACTGTGGGGGTCGAACTAATTATAACATTCGAGTAAAAATTCAACCACAATCATACCTTTGTAAATGGGAAGATGGACTTAGGGTATGTAGTATACTCTCTTTTGTAAATGAGAATATAAACTTCCCAGCATGCAGTATTTTCTCTTTTGTAAATGGAGTAACGAAATTCACAGTGTACATGGTCGGTGAATGAGCTTCCCGAAACCGTTGCCTCCTGTGCCAGGTAGTGAGGTAAAGGGCCAATGTGATGGATGTTTTCTTGGAACCCCAGTCGTGTAGGTCACAGAGAGCGACATTGTTGAGTCAATGCTACTTAGAGCTCCTTCTGTTATTCTTCTTGTAAGACCTCGTAAGACCTTGTAAGAATTCGTTCTGTCAAACCTTTACCCCCTTTAATGAGAATGCACATTCGGTAGCATAGCTGTATCTGAACCCTGATTGAGCGCTTAAAAGCTTGGAAAATGGATTTCAGCCGTGTTTATATGTGATACGGCTTGAACGTTATTCATTCCCTTAAATCTATCGTGACGCTGATTGGCAAATTATTACAGCCCAAAAGTCTAAAAGCTGTTTGGCCAATTTGTTAACGCTTAGGTCTTTTATTTCAGAAATGGACATAATTATGACGATTAAATGTGTCTCAGCCCTGATTGGTTGAATTTTGTATAGTTATGAGTAAATGGAATGACTATTTATTTAGCTGTATTTTGTGGCTTAGGAGATTATTAGCAGTCATTATTCTAGACGCAAGAAGAAATTATCCTTACCGTTCGCCTTTTCGAGACGTGTTCCTGCAATTTACGACTAAATAAAGAATCCAGTTCAATATTTTCCTTTATCCTAAAGAAGCTCGTTTGATTACTTAACTCAGCCTGCTACACGAGAAGAGCTCCCCTTTTTGCACTTTAAATAAAGGGGGCATTAACGTACGAATAGTCATACCTATAATGTTTTCCAAGGTACTCATTGACTGCCTTACAATTTTTTTTTAGTTATTTCGTCTACCTGCATATATTCATTCAGACCTCGGCCTGTCATTCATTTCCAAGGAAGTGAAAGAACTTTTACTACGTCGTGGCGTAAACAGCAGCCATACCCCTCTATACAACCCCTATGGAAATAGCCATTGTGAGCACTATAATGTCATTATTTAGAATACTGTGAAGTTGTCTATTGAATCTCGAGGTTTGCCATTAAGTGGATGGCAGGATGTGTTACCTTATGCCTTACATGGCATAAGTTCACTTCTTTGTACCTCTAAAAATACCACGCTGCATGAACGACTTTTTGCTTTTGAGAGACGTTCAGTTAGTGGTTCGGCCCTACTTTCTTGTCTAATTGAACCTGGAGAAGTCCTCATAAAACGATTTGTGAATCGTAGTAAATACGAAGCAGTTGTGGACGTCGTTGATCTCACTGAAACTAAATCTACACATGCTCGTGTGAAATTTTCTGATGGGAGAGGGAGCACTGTTGCTCTGCGTAGTTTAGCTCCATGTCCTAGAAATATTCGACCTAATGATTCCGAATCACGAAATCCAGGTGTCCATCCGACCCAACTTCCCATTCCAGTTTCCCATCTACAACTACTAACTTTCCTCAAGCCAACGAGAAGATATTGGGCAGTGAGCGAGAAAAAAATATCCAGATACAAGAAGATCATGTTCATGATGCTGATAACAGCGTGAATAGACCAGACAATCGGACAATACAGTTGCCTGGCCTTAGAAGATCTTTACGTGCCCATAAACTTGTACGTCGTTTAGATTTGTAATCTTTTAGATTTCTACTTTAACTTTCTTTATCTAGTGTATTGTATATTTTGTGATTTTGAAAAGGAATGAATTCTTATTGGTGAGAGTGACTGCTATATGTTCCCCCTTCCTCATTCATATTTGTTCATATGTATTCATGTTACTAATGTTTTGATTTGTTTCTTTTCTAGATGTATTATGAATATAGTTGATTAAACTCTATAAAAAGGGGCTGTTTGAATATACCTTACTACTCAGTTCTATCATTACAATAACAGCTTGTAAGGCAGCTATGCTCATCACTACTTATAACTATCATAACAATCTTCATTAAGTCTTTTGTTCTATAAATGACCTCCTGATAGCATCTTCATCTTTAGATGAACATTTGCTTCACCTTGGTCAGGTTTCACTCGTTTGTAGTGGCGTACCAAGAGGGGGGCAGGGGGAGGGGCGGTATGTGCCAGGTGGCACAATTTTGGGGTGCGGCATTTTGTGCTGACACAACATATTAATATTTAATTATTTTTTTGTATTGCTTATGTAGTTCTATGTATGTGTACCATGTTTTATTTTTAATCGGACAAAATTGCCGTGCCATACCGTATTCCACAATGACGTCACATGTTCTAGTGGACCACTTTTTCGAGACAAAGGCTAATTGGCCTTGACAGTACCAGAGTGATAGTTTAGCCGCGAGGAGGTGCCCGGGTAAAAAATAATAATTTTTAAGAGTAATTTACATGATATTTGGATATTAAATTACTATAAATAGATCATTAAGTTCAGTTTCTGGTGGTGTTTCTCATTAAACAATAGTGTAAGTGTTTTGTCTGGCAACGTGTGTATATGGCTGTATATGACAGAAGTTTGTTCAACAGCTTTACTTAACTTCTATTTAAAAACTGACATGTCAGCTGCACATTTGTAAAAGGAAATTAAATATTTTCAGTTTAGGTTCTATTTTATATGCGATTAAAAAAAAAATACTATTATACACAAGGCGTTCGTCGTTTTTTCCCGATAGGAGAAAATCTATTTTATAGTTAGCCTATTTCCAATTACACTATCATATTCTCCTCTCCCCAATAATCTTTCATAATGTGCAATTTTCACGCCCTCACCACCGTTATCACCCGCTAGGGGGTTGCTTTATCGTCGAAAAGTGACCAAATTCGAAATAAATCAACCGTTTGAAACAAATTTCTTAGATTTCGAATATAAGTAATTTACCTTTATGTAAAAGATAAAATAACGCCGTTTTTCCCTTGCACAATTCTATCCTTCTCAGGAAACGTTTTCCATCCAAACATGAGGAAAAGCGTGGATAATCGTCATTTTTTGCTATATGACTGAACATAACTCAGCCTCGTGATAACAATGTTTACAAAATATTATGCGAGTGTAGAGAAAAGCATTCCCGTACGTATAGTCTTTATCCCAATCAATTCGGCTCATAAATAACTCTGTCGTAATCTTTGCATCTCCTCACGTGGCCAGGTTCTGAGAATTCAGCGTAAAATGACGCGCTCATGACGTCATACAACATCAATTTGTACCTTGAATGAGATGAGCTCGATTTATAGATTATGTGCCAAATACCTACTAGAGTGTTCATTTACTATGTATAAAAATGCAATATCTTCACTAATAGTTGACCGCTTTAACGCGGAAAACATGTAAATTGTTATTAAAAAAAACCTTACATAGCCAGCGTTAAGAGTGATGGCACTTTCTGTCGGGTGGACGTCGCTTTCATAAATTACTACCAAATTTACAGTCCGATTTGATTCATAGTTGAAAAAATAAGTAAATAGAAGGATTCTTTTGAAGTGTAGCAGTCTATACCTCTACAAGTGTAAATATTTATTTCTAACTGTGTATATATATATATATATATATATATATATATATATATATATATATATATATATATATATATATATATATATATATATATATATATATATATATATATATTTTTTTTTCAGGGAAGGGTTGGTAACCATCACTGAAATCGTGAGATTGGTACACCCGCTCTCCCAAGCATCCTAAAATTAACCATGAGGTTCATTCGCATTGCTGTCCTCGTCTTGGTGAATCAAGTCTGTAAATATATGAATTGTAATTTTTTAGCTAAAAATTTTCCAAAAGAATCCCGATTTAATGCGTTATTCTTTTCTCATTTACAGCCCCTTTCAACTTTGTTATAATCTATTTATCCAATTTAACTATTTATCCAACTTAATCCATATATCCAATTATCCAATTTAACTATTTATCCAATTTAGCTATTTATCCAATTTAACTATTTATCCAATTTAACTATAAACTATTTAATATTAAATATTTATCAAACGATTTATCACTATTTACCCATTTAACTGTAATCCAATTTTCATCCCTTCACTTATAAAGCAATTACCAATTTATAATCTATTTAATATTTATCAATTGTTTTATCCATTCTCGTTAACTCATGCAAATTTAATTCACACGTGTAATTCAATCTAATCATAAACTGTTACTGTATAATTTCACTTTTCAATAATAACTGTTTATTCAATAATATATATTTTTCTTAACTCTTTGTTTTTAATGAACGTTTTTCCAACCTCCCTCAAATTTAGGCCTACGGAAATTTTGTCTGCAAAAATTTAGATTTCGCGTTAGCATTTAACTTCATTCCCTTGAATAACGAAAAATAGTTTTTTATGTTTATTGTGATCAGAGCTATCTAGGATATTGACGCAATATTCATCTAAAACCTATAGAAGAAACAGTAATAATAAATATAATGTTTATGTTAGTTATTTTTTAAATGACTAAAGTAAGTAAAATGATTACATTGTAATGATTACAATAACATCAACTAAACTGATTTCATATATTATATGTGCTTCGATAGAAAACCAGTGGTTTAGTTGTTAAAGAGATAATACTGAAAATATTCGATGTAATTGCATTTTATACTCTAGTGATATTGTGTGTTACTGGATAAGACAGTGTGTCGATGATATCCATAAAGTTGATTATTTTTTTTACTTGGTCTATACTCTATTTGGTTTTATTGATATATATTTATGATATCACTGATAGAATTTAAATTACTCAATTTATTACCCTTTCACAGATGAAGCGAATTCAGGAGAGTGGGGCAGAATTTCGAAAAAGAGAAAAGCGAGAGAAGAACAAGAAAATCGAAATGAAGGTGCCCTAATTAAATTTCTCATTAGCCACCAGACCGTCCAGATGAAACGGATATTACTACAAAAGTTCATGGAGATGATGTTAATGAAGTGAAACTTGAAATAAGATAGAGGAGGAATTTGATGATGCTAATCCACCACAAACTACTGAAGAACAAAACTCTAATATTAATTTGAAAGACATTGGGATGTGGCCCGCTAAGTTTAATCACGGTGACAGTATTCGTTTGAGAAATGCTTATACGACAAGGATCGAAGGCTGTGCAAAATATTGATGGTGAATTCAAGGAAGTTGTACGTCCAGGACAAATAACAAAACTGAAAGGGGAAACTAGAAGACTGTCAAGAAATGTTTTTTTTTTCGAACTTAAGAAAACGGGACTAAAATCTTGAGAACTTGGATGATATACGCTCCATCGAAAGTAGCCCTATTTTTGTTTTTGTTGTAAGCTATATCCTTACAAAAACTAAAAGTTTTGCTCACTTGATGGTTACAGATCTTGGTGAAATTTGAACACTAAGATGCAAGAATATGAATCTAGTCCTGTGTATGAGAATGCGTCCAGTCAGATGAAAAAGCTGGAAATTCGCCTTTGCAAAGGCAAGGTAATAGACAAAAAACAGCAAACTATTGTTAAAAATGAAACAAAGAAATGGAAGCATATCCTGACTAGATTCTTGGACATAATTATGTTTCTCGCTAAGCAAAACCTAGCTTTACGGGGCCATAGAGAAGACATTCGAGTTGAAGAGTCAAATGAAAATAAAGGATTTTTTATTGTTCAACTGATTGAAAAATTCGACCCAGTTACGTGAATATTTGGTGAAAGTAAAAATTGATAAGTTTACAACTTCCTCTCTCACTAAAAATTCAGGATGAATTTATGAACATCCTGTGGGATCAAGTGAGAAAGAAAGTTATCGATGAAGTAAAACAGAGTAAATACTACTGCATTATTTTCGATGGTACCCTAGACATTTCTCATATAGACTAAAAGAGTCAGGTGCTACGTTATGTTAAGAGAGATGAAAATGAAGTAAAAGTAGAGGAATCCTTTCTTCGTTTTATTGAGATGAAAGGCAAAAGTGCTGAGCAAATTGCATCAATGATTCTGAAACAATTAGAAATGCACGACATTGACATTCAAGACTGTCCTAGACAAGCATTTGATAACACAGCAGTAATGGTAGGTCATCGATACAGTATTCAAACACGCATCACAGAAGTTAACCCAAAGATTGTATTTGTGCCATGCACAAATAAAATAGTGCTGTGAATGCAGCTTCATTGGCTGCAGATTCAGTTACATATTTTGACACATTGAACCGTATATTTTCATTCTATCAAACAGGTTGGGGAAACGAAATGTAGGAGTGGAGCAGATACAATGAAAGTTGTACATACAAAATTCATGGAAATCATCGCTGGGCTAAAACGGTTGATGGAAGATGCAGAAAACGCAACTACGAGATGTGATACAAGTTTAATTCTTCAGACGATGCCGTCATTTTTTTCCTGTCATTCCTTGGCTTTTGGAGAGATATACTTCCTGAAATTAATGACACTCAAAAGTACCTCCAAACGAAAGGACTGCAATTACAACAATGTGCCATTGAACTATCAGCCTTAAAAACTTCTCTACTTCTAAGTCGAGAGAAAACTGTAAATGACGCGTTAGCCTATTCAACTGAAATTTGCTCTGATATAGGAATCAGCACAGAGCGTCGAATTCGCCAAAGGAAAAGAATGAGCTGCAAAGAAAGTATCGATGTCGCTCTCGGCTACGGCGCTGAGCTAGGAAGAGGAATGTCAGTGATAAACAGACTAGTTGAAGAAATAGCCTCAAGATTCAAAAGACTTCACGATATTGAAGAAAAATACACCTTTCTCACACCGTCCAATTTGTTAGATAAAGGGTATAATTGTGGTGTAGATGCTTTTGATGAGAATATTAAGAGAGAAGACTTTCTCGTTGAGAGGGCAAGACTGCCAAATTATTTGGCGGCTGCAGATGCTGAAGACATGGGAGAGCCTTTGCTAGTTCTTCAGTTTATTCAGAAATATAATCATAGTGATTTAGTGCCAAATATAGTAATACTTTTAAGAATCTATCTAACTCGTGCCATTATTGTTGTTAGCTGCAAACGGTCCTTTTCTAAACTAAAGCTCATCAAAAACTACCTCAGGTCAACACTGAGTCAAATAAGGTTGACTGATTTGGCAATTCTATGCATAGGGCGTGACCTTGTAGAAAAAATTGATTTTGATGAAGTCATTCAAGATTTCGCGAAGAGGAAGGCCCTTAAAATCAATTTGTAAATTTTTTTTTGTAATTCATCTATCTTCTTTTCTTTAACATATTTTTCTTATTATGTTTTGTGTATAAAAAAATATAAAAAAGTAAATTTGAGTGAAATAAAGGGTTGCTACAGTTTGTCTTCTTATTTTGTATAGCTGTATTATTCCGTTTTCGGCGTTTTAAAGGATTAAGGGAACTTTTAAGGGGCGGCCAAATAAACATCCGCTCTGGGCGGCACTTTTGCTAGCTACGCCACTGCTCGTTTGAGAGCGTATGGTATTATATTCAACACTTCTGCAACTCTTTCTTGGACACCACATTTCTCTTGACGCTGTTATTTGAGATTTTTTTTCGATCTTTTTCAGTTAACTAACTTTGTCGGTTCTGTAATAAAGTAAATTTCTACCACATTTATATTCCTGACGTTTCTCGCATTATACAACCTCTTCACACTCCTCTGACATGTTCTTCCGAAGCGTGCGAAGCTTTCTCTCTGTTTCATTTGTTCATCCTTGTCTTGGGTCTCATATAAGCGTTTCACCGGATACGTCAACTACTCATGTAGATGCAACGCTGCAGAGGAAGGTAACTTCTCGCATTATTCTCTTAATCTCTAACTCTTCCTCTCCATCGAGGTACAACACGTTCTCAAGGGAATTGCTAGGTGTTTACCACGCACTCAACCACTTCCGCCAATATTTGGAAGGGTATGCTTTTACTGTTCTCACTGAACATAAGCGTTGGTTTGGTGAATTTTTCGCTCCTAACACGTCTTCTATGCACAAATCAGTAGATTATCGTCACCTAGACTTCATCCTGAAGCTTACCAGGAACATTCGTTATGTTCCGGGTTCTAAACACGTCGTACCGGACATTTTCGTGATCTCGGACGTGAAATTTTCTCATACATCGCCCATCGATCATGTGACATTAACGCTTGTTCAGAAAAAAAGATGACACGCAAGCTCTGTTCTCAACTCGTCATTCGTGAGATCGACTTACCTGGTTCGACTTTTCATTGTATTATTCCTTTTTGTTTACCATCGGCATATTTGTTACCAAACTCACGGTCTTTCCCAACCTGGAATTAGAGTAACACGCAAGCTCCTCGCACAAAGTTTCGTGTGGGTTAATATGAATGCTGACGTGGCGAAATATATTCTTTTGTGTTTGCTTTGTCAATGTACCTAGGTTCAGCGTCACACAAAGACTCATTTTGCTTCTTTTTCTATTCCTTTGTCACGCTTTGACGCCGTTCATATCGATCTTGTAGGCCCTCTGACTTATTCCAGGGCTTGGACATCATTGTATGAAAGGAAGCAGCCTGTGGCGAGTTACGAACAGCTTCCTGCGTTGCCGGATCAATATTAGCGAGCGGTGAATCAACTGCGCCATCTTGAGTTTATAAAAGACATTTAAATAAAGCTTTTAAATCGATCACTTGAACTTCTCGGTACACTATACCTGGTTCAGGTTGTCCTTGTATTTCCGACCATTTAAATAAATGCAGGCAATCAGAAGGCCGTGACCACCATGCAAAGTTTACCCGTAAGTAGCTTTGTCGGGATATTAAGTGAAATGGGTTTAGCATTCATCTTTGAGTACCGCAGATCAGATGTGGGTAAAGTACGTGTGCTATTATCACACCTTCATGTGGGACAGGCGCCCATCACGCTTTCTGTCTTACCTGAGGTGGTGATCAGGCTGAAAGATACTCAGTCTGAACTATGTGATTCGCTCCTGGAGTAAATCTTGATGGGAGCCATGTCAGACCATATTCATCACTTACCGACGATAGGTAAGCAACATACATTGTGTAAAATGACCGAGATTGCTGAGAGTCTATATCTAAACCTTTATGTAACCAGGAAAGATGCTCCATATTCCTTCCCCAACTGGATTTAATAAATATTTTTGTTCGCAGGCGCATTAGTGGTACAGTAAGAGTAATGATGGAACGGTAGGAGATCTTAAAGGAGCACCATGACCTAAAGTTGCGACAAAAGGACGGATATGACCATCAACACGGCCAAAGCAGGCATCCAAAGAAAAGCGCCTAGTTCTCCACAAAATAAGCAATGATCGATGGCATTCCAGCACAAGAATAAGGCAATCATTCGTATTCGTTTTCTTCTTTGGGCTATACTCACCCTCATTCTCAATTTTAATCGTCGTATTTGTGTTGGTACCTTCAAGAATACGGAAATAAAGCTGTAAAATGTAAACATTCACGTTGTTATTTCCATTATGTTGCTTCTCTGCCTTTGACTTTTCGATACACTTCACCACCCCTTCAAATTCTGCTAGTAATTCTCCTTACTTAAAATAAAAAAGTAGGTGGATAATGGGTAGACTACCTCTGCTGTCTTTTCTCACATTCGGGTTGATTTTAAAGTGGGACTTGAGGGGTATCGATTTTTGGAAGATTCTGAGAGTTAGGTCGGTTAAAGGTTTCGGTATGGGACTGAGGGATAGGGATTTTTGGTTAGGACTCGATGATAGGGATTTCGTGATCGCCATTGATAAAGGGATCTTCTGAGATATGGATTTGTAGATGAGCGCTTAGGAGGGAAAGTAAATATAGCTGAAGAAAGGGTAGCTTTAGGATGGTGGTCTAGTCAGGGCATTATTTTCCTCCGCGATAATACTGCTTATGGTGTTGTGGGTGGAATGGGTTAGCATGGAAACCACGAAGGGGAGGGAGGCGACATGGGGATGCTACAGACGCACGTAGCTTAGTGATTGGGGTGGGGGGGTGGGAGGGCTAGAATGGCAGCCATGTCTGGAAAGGAAGCGTAGAGCTTCCGCCGGCGATTCGGTTTTCGACAAGGGCTGCGGCTGGGTTTAGTTGAAGCGAGAATAGAAATGGCTGAGGGTAGCGTATAACATTGCCTCTGGGCATTCCTATAATAAAAACCTCCTGGGAAACTTAAATATGTATATACATCCATTATTATGTAAAATTCATTATGTATTACTTTAACTTGTCAATTTAATCATTTAATTATTTTACTTTAACTGTTAATTTAATCATTCAATTATTTTACTTTAACTTTGTCAATTTAATCTTTCAATTAATTTACTTCAACTGTTGTAAATTAAATAATTTTATTAAAACTTAATAATTAATTTATTCTACTTGTCAATTCAATTAACGTATACTGTTCCAAACAACATCTCTTAAATTTCACACACAAACTAACAAACACACGTTCCCAGCTCGATCAAAAGAGCACGCTATCCTGCCCACTCGACTCGCTGCTTTCTTCGTATAAAGGTCGGTAACCATTCCTTCTTAAATTATTCCTTTACCTCCAAACAAATAATACTTAGTTAATTCCATTTTCTCTCACAATTCTTTGCAAACGACCATACGAGAGTAGATCCTAATTATATTTACTTCTCATTGCAGCCCCAATTCAGTCCATTATAGATACTCTAAAAAACTACATTACTAAATAGATACTACATTATTTAATTATAGATACTCTAAATTACTACACTATATCAAAGATACTCCATATTATTCCCTACATTACTACACGATATTATATATTATTCACCTTATTTTTTCACCATATTATTCACCATATTTACCTAACCTACTTATCTCATTGTACAATCGTTGATTTTATGAATATATTTATATTTGTGTAATTGTCTTTCTTAACACCTAAATCATTATTCGAAAAAATTATTTCGCTGTCGCCTTTATGCCTAAAGCTAACGGCAGACATCTTCGATCAAACAAAATTTATGGTTATGGTTTTCGAAACGCTATCTAGGCTGATTTATTAACCGAAGATAAATCACATTGATAACTATACACTATAAGCGAAGCAGTGTGGTTACCAGTGCCTTTGTGGGTAAACAACTCAAAGGAGTTTTAGAAAGGTGCAGTGGATGGACGAGACCGTGGTGTTTAGAGTTGTTGATGAATGCACAGGATAGGGTATTAGCGCATGAATTTGAGCGGGCGCGTACTTGCTCCCACGCGGTGTATCGGATAGACTGCACTTCCGACTCATAGGTCAAACAGTTGCTTAAGAATACTGGGTTCTTTCCTGAAAAGTTTGTGGAGTGCTGGTTTGCTCTACAAGGCAGATGATGAAACTCAAGACCACAGTTCGGCTACCACATTTGACAGGCAGAGATGCCATGCACAAACCGATTGCATATGGATCATGTTGTGGTGGGTTGTACCTACGGACGGAACTCAACTTTAGCGGTTACGGAGGTCGCCCATACACCAGTATATGTGGGCTTTGTAAGAATAGGGTGTAAAAAGATAAATGTAGTCACTGAGGCGAGAAGCATTAGCTCAAGATAGAGCGTAGTGGTGTGAGTTCATTCAGGCCCTATGCATTTCCCTGGGTACCACAGGAAATGATTGATGGGTAGGTACCTTTGCCTTTCCGACCTCCAACGGTATGTCCCAAAGGTCCTTGGATAAGATTGTACTTTGGAAGCAGAGGCATGGGGTGTATAGGACACGATGACTAGACATCACATTATCAGTCGGAAAGCAAAGAGAGTGTCCGTAGAAATAGCAGAACGAGACTTTAAAAGTAGACACATCCAACTGGGGCAAGTCATCAAACCTCCCTGTCGAGTTCTTTTTTATCCCGTGCCTGAAATAGTGGCTACATTAAAAGCAAGACACATCCCCTCCCCGGAATTTTTTTTTTTTTTAATTTATAAGAGCCCAGCTGGCGAGTGCCTACTAAGGAAAAAGTCGCCGTAATCACATTACAGACTAATAACAATATAAAAACAAAATCAAACAAACAAGCAAGAAAAAAATAGGCAAAAGGGCATGAAGAAGGAAGCATTCTCCAGCGTCGGGAGAGTCCAACCATACCCCAGTGCAAGAGCACACGACATACAACAAAGAAAGTAAAATAAAATGAAGGAAAACAGGCACCGTCGAGATCGGATGCGGGTACAGTGAGAGCCGTTGCCGACTGAGGGAGGTGCTGGGCTCGCATGTAGAGGGACATAATGTACTGTACATGGCGCAGAGCAAATGACATCTCACCAGAAACAACAAATATACCCTCAATGGAGGACAGGCAGAAGGCCTTGTCACCAGGTAGAGACAATTATGGTGGATTGAGTCTGACTTCCGAAATAAACGCTCGGCTGCGGATGCAGAACGCATGAATCTCTAGTCAAGTTTCGAGCGAACAAAGGATCGATATAAGTGCAAGGCAGTAGCCCTAGTAGTGCTGAACTTTACAGAAAGAAAAATATCCATAGCTGGGTACAAGAGACCCTAAGGCTGCGAATATTAGTGGCCTAGGTGAGCCGTCGGTCAAATACAAGACCAAGGAAACGGGGCGAATCAACACTTCCAGGCGATCCCCATTTAGAAACAGCTCCGGGTCAGGGTTGAGCCAGAGATGGCGGTAGAAATGAACCACCTTTGTCTTAACCAAGGAAAGCCGAAACCTGTGCGTATCGGCATAGCGAGAGATGCGGTTCAATACCTGTTGGAGTAGACGCTTCAGTTTGGCATCCGGGCCGCACCAAAAGAGATCGAAAAGTCGTCCACGTAGAACATAGCGAGAACATCTTCCGGCACCAGCGAGGTGATAGCGTTGATGCTCAGGGAAAAGATTGTGACACTGAGGAAACTTCTATGCGGCAAACGCTTTTCCAGCTCCATTGGGCCAGAGAGGGCTTTTCCCATCCGAACGCAGAATCGACGATCTCGTAAAAAATCAGAGATTAAGATTCGGAGGGATACCCTCGCTCCCATCGTGTAGAGAGTCTAAATGATACCGTATCGACATCGGGGTATCATAAGCCTTATCCAGAAGTAAAAACATAGTGGCGTACTGCGATATACGAAGGAAGGCCTCGCATACGGTATTTTCGAGTCGGAGCAGATCTTCCGACGTGGATTGGAACTTGTGGAAGCCGCACGCTGTGGAATACAGGTGGCCTCCGCTGTCCATAAAAAAAAGCTAGAGTAACATTTACCAATTTCTCCATCAACTTGCACACGCAGGAGGTTTGAGAGTTTGGCCGAAAACATGCTTTGGGGGCCGTCTCTCTCCAGATCCTGTTGAACAAATCTAACAGAAAGGCCATATATCACTCACCTAGGTGTCGAAGCATGGCATGCCGGACATCGTCGGGACAAGGGGCGGTGTCCGCGCACGAAGCGAGAGCGTAACGCAACTCACTCAATCTAAACATATCGTTTAAGGTTTTTTCGTCGTGATATCACGACGTGCATTGAATGCAGGTGGAGAAGCATCCCTACTAGAGAATGCGGAGAAACCAGTTACGACAGACTCCGCCACAAACGCGGGATCCGAGATTGCGGTCCCATTCTCCTGGATTACAGGAGGGAGTGTGTGTGGGATGGGGGGGGGGCTATGAGAACGTACCCCAAGTCTTTTTGACTCGCTTCTACATCTCTGCTAGAGAGGTCCTTCCCGTTAAATGAAGACAAGTATGCCTTCCAGGAAAAGCGTTGTACCTGCTTCGAAACATACAGGAACCTAGCCTTAGCTCGACGAAATTCACCGACAATTAAATACTTCGGGATGCGGTTACAGTGCATGTAGGCATAACGCTTCTCTTTGAGGGCCGTTATTCCTTGAAATGCGTACCACCGGGCCATCGACCGAGCCCGCGCAAAGCATCACCGAGGTGGTGTGTGTGTGTGGGGAGGAGGGGGGGAAGGGTCTCCCAGGTGGCAGCGCTCCAGAAGATATTTGTGATATTTGAATTGGAAAGTTATCACTACCATGGAAGTCATCGACTTTCCCCCCAAATCAGGCTGTGCCCACGGAGAGAACATACATAGATTAAGACACCTAAATGAAGCGGTTCTCGGGCATTGATGCGTAAATCATCCACATTTATGACACCAATCTCCAGTTCGTCAATCAGGCCGAGTACTTTCCCTAGAGGGGGTGTCTACCGTTTAAATCCCCAAGCATTCCAAAGGGCCTCGGCAACCGTCTAACGGTTTGGTTGAAGTCCCCCGCGTGTAAGTCGGCTTACGGTTGAATGTACACAGAAATAACAGTATACTTTCTATCCAAGTGCAGCTGCAATGCTACTGCCTGAAAGGAGGAATTTAAACAAAGAGAAGAACGGAGATAGCATGTCGGGTGTAAATGGTGCTTCTTCTGACTGACCCCCATCCCGTGGTTTTGGGGTCGCAAAACCTTTATACCCCGAGAAGGTTTGTAGTCGGTACACTCCCAGCATAATCCCCTACAATCAAATAGCTAAGGGAAAACGGGAGGAGACGAGCCTCCGTGCTCCTGGGCCGGAGTCCACGACAATTCCATTGAAGAAATATTACCCCCAGGCCTAGCTCGGAGGAGATACTTGGGCCCACTTCGAAGAGAAGAACCTCACGGGCAAAACTCCGAGCGCTATTGACCGAACAATGAGCTGTCGTCTTTCAGGACTTATCGGGTAAGGTGTGGCTCGTAATGTCAGCCTTTTCCCCCTTCCGCCTCTAAACCTTAGGCGGGAGGGGCTGCTTCGGAGGCGCGGGTCTCTCCACCTTTAGAAGATCCACTCTCTCCGAGCCACTCTCTTCAGCCTTGGGTGGGGTCATAGGATCTGGAGCTCCTTTGGTGCTGTCCTCCTTCAGGCGAGAGCTGTAGGAACCCCGGAATACGGCCTTACGATTACATTTATGGGTGTACCCTCCTGCGAGACTACCGACTTTGTGGAGGCGTGCGGCAATATCGCCTTACGAGAAACCATGTCGCTGGAGTAGGGGAGGGGAGCCCTGGTTTTAGCCGAGGCTGGGTGAGAGCTCTTTGTGCCGCAAGCTCTGTCAGCGGAGTGCCTAGAGTGAATAGAACCAGCAGAATGGATCCAAATGTGGGCGGAAACGCCCATGCTCGTAAGCCCATAGGAGATAGGAGCAGAGGGTGCCTTTTAATAAATTGAGGCCTGAGACATCCCAGACAGCGCCGGGTGCATCAGGACAAAGTCCTTAGCTTCGCGAAATAAGAGACGATCCGTATCCTGAACGACCAGGATTTTCCTCTCCAGGAGATCCGAACTACATTAGTTCGACGAAGCGGGGTACGGCTCTTCGCTATCGACACACTTGGACTTCCACGATAGGGACTTATCGTGGGCGGCCTTGGAAAAACTTACACATAATTCGGGTAACCCCGACTTTGCACGTCTACAGGAACGATTCAGATGGCCAAAGCGGTGGCAGTATTAGCACCTCTTCGGCAGTGGTACGACTACCTTGACGCGGTAGCGATACCAATCGGCACGCACCGACTCAGGAAGCCTATCGCGGTGGAACGTGACGAAGAGCGTAGAGGGGGTCTCGATGCTCCTCCCTGTTTTATCATCACACGTTCCACTTTAGACGCCCATTGGTAGGCCAGCTCTAATGTGATGCCATCTATAGAACAGTCCACGAATTCCCTCGCGTAAACCACTACTTTCACGAAGTTCACGGTAGAGTGCGGGGTCACAATCACCGTATTGCCTTATTTGTCCTAAGGGCACTAAGCATGGCTGATTCAGAGGGATCTGACGCATTCGTCAGAAGTCTCCTGTCCAAAAAACGAGTCACCTTCGGCTCTCTACCAATCATGCTCGCTAAAGATGTTATCTGATGGATCCCGTTGCTCTTGGCTACCATACTGCCAGCAGTGGCGCGAGTAACCAGATAGCGCTTGAAGCCAGCGGGTTCGATAACGTTAGGTACTCTCTATATGAAGGACCCCGACGTAATCCAGGCTCCGATTAGCGCACTTGCGACTTTGGTCCTGGTCTGGGACCATCCACTCTGGGTGCCTCGGGGGCCGGATGTGCCGATCTTGTCCTTGTCGTTAGCTGAAACGTCAGCGGACCCGGCCGTCTCCTAAGCCCCCATGGGGTGAGAAGAACCTTATTCTTCTTCTTGTTGTATTTCTTTTGGGGAGAGAAGGGTGGGGAATGAACCTTTTTCTCTCCACTGCCGGAAAGAGCTCCTAGGCCGGATGGATCGGTCTCAGCAAGATCATTCTCCGAGAAGGACAACGTCTTAGCTGTCAGAGGGGCACCAGAGAAGGAATGAGGTAGCTCCTCTCATTGTGAATCCTCGGTGGCCGAGCCGTCTGAGGAGATGCTTGTACATGGGCGGACTCAGGTTCGATATTTAGCACTGAAACCGGGTTCGATCCTATGGAAGATCCTACCGTCTGTGGCTGGGTCACCTGCGAGACCATGTCCATCTCAGGAAGGCCTCTCTGTGGTCATCCCTCACCAAGGTATTACGGATCTCATTCGATTTATCTTCAGTCGCAGTCGGTCTTTGGCCCGTGAACCGACCTCCATCGTGGAGTAAGGAAAGTCACACCGACCCCTCACAATGTCAGGTGAAACACTCATCCTTGTAAAGAGTGTGGGTAGAATAGGTAGAGGGGATAGCCGTAATGATAATAATAAATAATATTATTATCAGATAATGATAATAATAATAATAATGATAATAATTATAATTCATAATAATAATAATAAATAATGATAAATAGTGATAGTATATCATAATAAATACTATATAAAAATTATACTAAATAATAAAATCAATAGTACTAAATAATAATAATAACCTCTCCTCCTCCTCCTTCCCTTCTTCCAATATAATAATAATAAAATTATTAAATAATAATCACCTCTCCTCATCCTTCCCCCTCTCCCTCCTTGTTAAATAATAATAACCTCTCCTCCTATCCCCTTCCTCCCTCTCCTCCCCTTCCCCACTATAATAATACTAATAATGATAACTATTAATAATGCTAATAAAAATGTAAATTAATGCTGAGTGTGGGGGAGCGGTTGGGAGCTCCAACACTTTCCCAGGCCGCATCATACAGTTCAAGACAACCAAGTGACAAGCGAGGCTTCCCTAATTTGCATTCCCGCCGCGAGGATGTGCTACTCCTCCGGATACCATGTGTACCAGGAGGAACAGGGTACCCCCCTGCGGGGCACCCAATAGGAAGATAGCTGGCAGAACAAGTGCCCCTCTACCACGTTAGAAGTTCATAGCTTTCGTTTTGCTCGTGGAAAAGCGGCAACTCTAAGTTGTGCACGTTTCGAAATCGCATCGACTGCAGCTGCAGACGACGCGCCGCTGAGGGAAGGTGAGGCGATGAAAAGTAGTGCCAAGACGATCCCCATGAGCCAAGAGGATGGGTAAGAACCCTTCATCCATATAAGGTTGTATAAGTCATGTAAAAAGAGGCCATAGTGTGGACTGTGGATGAAGGTGCCGAATCATATCATATAATGAATCCTGTCAAGCTCAGGAGAAGTATGTAATGCCACAAAGGGTCAATGCAGCACGCAACTCGTGGATTCAGTACAAGGCATTATAGGTAAGGTTCGAGTTCGTCGCAAAATTGAAGGATTGAGAGACATCGTTTGATTTATTGGGCGGAACAGGCGATCTGGGCAAAGTACGAGGCACTTGCTGGATTTCTGCAACCGTATGGACCGGTAAGGGGCCTCCGTCCCGTGAAGAGGGGAACTGGCTTGAATAGTGAGCAACAGGGGAAGAGTCATTTGAAAACTCTAGAGTCTCAACCTAGTCAGTGTTATATGTTTCACTTATTCATTTATATTTGTTCATATGTATTCATGTTACTATCATTACATTCAACTTCAGAGGCAGCCCCCTTATTAGTGGCCGATGAACCAGATAAGAAATCCTTTCTCTTAGCACGGGGCTTTGGGTCAAAGGGTGTGGTAGAAGAACCATCACTGGTCGATACAGATTCTTTCAAATAAAGTCTAATGTCGTCAAAAGTCATCCTGAGCAGCGGTCCCGACTAGAGCCACCGGTGAGAGGGGAGCATCTTTAGGTATCTGTGTGAGAGCCATGCTTCGAAGGTGTATCGGGAATACTTCTGATATTAGCGGTATAGAAGCGATGAGATGTTACAAGTGTGACTGAATTCGAACGTCATGATCGGTTTCGTCCAGCGTCACGCAAAACAAATGAGAAAAGACGGCCATCCCCAGACTCAGAGAGTCGCGCCAAGCGAGGACCTCCATTTCGTATAAGAAGATTAGGCAAGTTTTCGACAAAGTGCTATGAGGACCACCCCAGTCGACATAGCGTGGTGTTCTGATGCATTCATTGCCATGGTAATCAGAACCCCAATTCACACAGGAACGGGGGTGCATGTAATCAGCAACTCCCTTGCTCAAAGGTCTATAAGAGCGTTTTCTCGACAGGTCTCCATCCATACACCGGCCCATAGCCAAACGGCTTTTGCGCTTGGGTCCACGCAGCTCGGCCTTGCCCTTCTCGTTCAAGACCGCCCCCTGGTTGACTTTCTCCTTGACAAATATTTGTTCAACTCTCTTTGACATGCAGAAGTTTTATTATCCTTCCGCCTTTTATCGACCTTGTTCAAGAGCTCTTCCAGATACAAAGTAGTTTCGCCACGTTACTAATGATGTCGTAGTCCAATGAACGAGCGGGCCGATGAAGCAGCTCGAATTTCAACCACCCGGAGACCGACTTATATCCTCTTATTCGGTTACTGACAATCAGAATAAGATGAGTGAATCGATAAAAAGCTGCATTCCATTAAGCCTTCAGTTTTACCTTAGATTAGCAGTTATCAACCTCGTCGGAGATCTGAGGCAGTCCTTTATCGCCTGCGAATCGGCCTCACATCGCCATACTATGCCACATTGTTTCTCTCCTATATCAGTACGTCATCTTTTAGTCGACTGCCAGCCCTTGTCTGCTATCGGGAATGCTTCGCAATAAATTTTACGCGTCCCATATAACGATAGACTGCGTTTCCTCTTAGCTTTGAAGGCTCCTCTTTTAACACTAATTCCCTATTCCGATTTCTAATATTGTTTAGCATTTTCTCTTTTTTATAGCTCATAATTATACCCTTTTAATTTAACTAAAATATAAATGTTAGTATGCGCGTCTCTTTTCCCTTGGTGTGTGGCAATATGTCCACCTAGCTTTATTTTCGACTCTAGTTAGGTTATGCCGGGGGCATGCCATTCGAATAGTGCCCCTGGGGCCTCGCTTTATCACTTTTTGTACTTTAGGTCCTTGTATCCTTTTATTGCCGGTCCATAATATTTTTAGATTTGAGTGGCGTATACCGAACTCCAAATAATAATAATAAATTCCCAATTTGACCAAGAACTTTCATCTCGTGGCTGAACGGTGCTGTGTTGGATGTGGCGGGTGCCCGGACCGCGGCTGCCTAGCGCAATGGTCTTTGCGCCCTCAAAGGAAAAATCCCGAAGGTAGCCACCCGTTTTTAAAACGGCGGTGTTGGTTGAGGAGTACACGGGTCCCTCCCTCCCTTTGAGGGTGCGCATCGGTAATGCGGCTGCGTAGATGTGTTCCACTCTGCGCGAGACTGCACTCCCCCTATATAATATCGTACTCTATGGAGAAAAATAAATTAAAAACTACTAAGTTTTCTACTGATGTTCCTCACACTTCTGGATCTCGTTCGTTGTTCTCGCTTTCTCGAGGCAGATCCGTTTTCCTCAGTGGTGGACCCTGACTTGGACTTCCACCGCTTTTTGTTGCTTAGAACAAAATCCGATATTCCCATATCAAAACTTAATAATTTTATGTCAGTGCAGAGTTTGATGAACGGTGCAGTGAACCGCGCCGCATGTGGCCTCGTAAAGATGGGGCTCTGGTAGTGGGGGTCACTTGCCTTCCCCGAAATGATGCTGTATAAGCCCTCAAGACCCTTGCTCGCTCTGAGATTGCTATCACATCCCACCCAACCTTCAACACAGTGAAGGGCGTTATCCGTTCTAATGAACTATGATGACCTTAAGATGCTTCAGTGAAAGCTGTCTAGCCAGCGGATTATTGACATTTATAGACCACAGAGAACCATTGGTGGGTTCCAGGTGAACACACCAACGATGTTCCTAACGTTTGATCGTAGGGATCTCCCAACGCATATTAAGGCGTGTTACTTCTGAATACCAGTCAAACCCGAAATAACAAATCCAAACCGCTGCTTAAATTGCCATATGTTTGGTCATGTGAGCACTACCTGCTGCCAACCCCGTGCATGGATTTCGCGCAGGCCTACCATGTTCATTCCAGCAACCATCTGTGGAGAGTTCCATAGTGCATCTTCTACAAAGTGTCGCATATTTCTCTTTGAAAACGAGGTCTTAGCATTCCGCGATTATGTTAAGGTGGAAATGCGGGAGGTCCGTTGACTAGTCCGGGTGAAATTCGAAATTCATTTTCCCCATCGTCAGGTCCTCGGATGTCCTACGCATGGCAGCGGACTCTCGTTCCGCTCGCCAAAGTATCCCGTACACCAACTCATCTGTTCCGTTATCATGCCTGTATGCAGCACCACCACTCTCCGCTATATCACCTTCGTTTTCTACCTAGATCTAAGTCTGGAGTCCTCCGCCCGTTGTATGAGTGTGGATTGAGGGGACTTTTACTACTTTTTATTCAGTTTTTAAGCTACTCGCATTTTCGGGGTTAGAGTTCGTAACACTTATTCTGGTTTCTATGTCCAGGATTACAATAAATAACATGATATACTCTTTACTCGAAAAGGTGTGTGTGTGACCTTATTTGTATACTACCTCGCTCTTTATTGTTCCTCCTCACGCCCGGCATCCGAAACCCACTGCCTCTAGGTGGCGGTTGATACTCGTACCATCCACCGCCTGGCCCTTCATAAAGGGTTCAGCTTCTCTGCCTCAAAGACGAAGGCAATCTACTTTCACCGGAAGCGGAGAAAGTAAGATAAACCGAACTTGTGTCAGATATACGGTTCCTGGGGATGATCCTAGATCTCAAAATTACTTGGTGTCCTCATCTTCGTGATCAGCGACGGAGATATCTCCGGAAGATGGACTAATAAAGATGCTCTCCCATACATCTTGGGGGAGCTACAGTGTCACGTTCTGGAGGCTATACACCTTTCATGTCCAGTCCAAGTTGTACTATGGTAGAGATATATATTACTCGGCCTGTCCCTCATCTCTCCGTATGCTGGATCCTATCCGCAACCTGTCCGCCCCCCCCCCGTCCGTCTTTCCAGTGGCGCATTCTGTTCTTCCCCTATATCGAACATTTATCCTGATGTTGACATTTTTCCGCTCTATCACCACCGCATCCATTATATTTTCTGCAATCAGCAACTCCCTTGCTCAAAGGTCTATAAGAGCGTCTTCTCGACAGGGTCTGGCGCCGGGTATGACAGGTCTCCATCCATACACCAACCCATAGCCAAATAGGTTTTGCATTTGGGTCCACGCAACTCGGTCTTGCCCTTCTCGTTCAAGCCCGCCTCCTGGTTGACATTCCCCTTGACAAATATTTGTCCAACTCTCTTTGACATGCAGAAGTCTGGTTGACTCCCGTGTGGGACGTGCTATGTTCATTAAACATGCGACATCTTGCACTTCATCATGTTATCTCTTCATAGATGGGTAAAAACGGACTATGGTGTCGGGGCTGCTGGTCTCACCGGGGTCTATAGTGTCCGAGTAGTTACCTCCGAGCATCATGCAGTTTTATTATCCTTCCGCCTTTTATCCACCTTGTTCAAGAGCTCTTCCAGATACAAAGTAGTTTTGCTGCGGACACCGATTTGTTGCAATTTGCATTATCGTGATAAAAATCCTCTTATTCGGGGCTACATTTGGTCACTAACAGTCAGAATGGGATGAGCGAATTGATAAAAAGCTGCATTTCATTAAGCCTTCGGTTTTACCTTAGATTAGCAGTTATCAACCTCGTCGGAGCTCTGAGGCAGTCCTTTGTCGAGTGCGAATCAACGATAGGCCTCACACCGTCCCACTATGCCACCTTGTTTGTCTCTTATATCAGTAAGTTATCTTTTGGTCGACTGCCAGCCCTTGTCTGCTATCTGGAATGCTTCGCATTAAATTTTACGCGTCCCATATAACGATAGACTGCGTTTCTTCTTAGCTTTGAAGGCTCCTCTTTTACACGGTGTCTACTTGTTTGGTGATTTTGAATTGAAGGACTTTTAAAAATAATCAAGGACGGGTTTTAGCCATCGTTTTTTTTTATTTAAATAAAAAAAAGTGCAATAAATATTATGGGACATTGATGAAGGTGATGTATTTAAGGGAAAAATGGGTTATAAGCAAAGCATAACCAAAATCAACTCACCAGTGCAAAAAAACAAGAACAAGGTATCCAAGCGACAGTCACAGAAGTATAGTGAGCATCCATCATAAAATACAATGCATCCAAAGCATACATATGTTCACTCACATTAGTGAGATTAACTTAAATATTACTATTTTCCTAATAGACATTAAAAAGTATATAAATAGTGAATTTGAAAAATCATTTGAACAATCACTCAATGATTTATTTTTTTAAATTCAATGACTTTTCAAGGACTTCAAAGATTTCAAGGGCAGTAGACACCCTCTTCCAATTTCTAATATTGTTTAGCATTTTCTCCCTTTTATAGCTCGTAATTATACCTTTTTAATTTAACTAAAATGTAAATGTTAGTATGCGGTCTTTATTCCCTTGGTGTGGGGCAATAGGTGCACCTAGCTTTATTTTCGACTCGTTAGGTTATGCCCGGGGCATGTCATTCGTTTATTGCCCCATGGGCCTCTTTTTATCACTTTTTGTACTTTAGGGCCTCGTATCCTGTAAACTGCCGCTCCATAATCTTTTTAGATTTTAGTGGCGTATACCGAGCTCCAAATAATAATAATAAATCCCAAAATGAATCGCAAGCTTTCATCTCTGAATAAAGCTTCCTTTCTTCCCTTGTTTTCATTGGGTGCCCATTTTTCCCCTTTTCATTTTAAATATTATTACTCATTATTACAAAGGAAACAGTGTTAAACTTCATTTTTACTAAACTCCCCATTAAAAGGGAAAGAGTAGGCATCAAAGCCATAAAAAAGAATGGGTACTTCGGCAGCGTGCGGTCGGCTCATCTAGGCAGCCATTCTAGTTCGCTTATGCATTATTATACAATATACAACAGAACGGGTTTCCAGCCTAGCATCCCTGGTCATTCTATTTACAATGAACGGCTGACACAACTAAGTCCTAGTTGCAATTTGCATATGTTCGAAGAAACTCCATTTCTTGTGAAAAACTTATTGTTGGGCTTCAGCAAAACAGGTAAAATAATCGTCGATTTATTTTCAGTACAACAAAACCACATCACTAGTAGTGGTGGAGTCGCAGTAGATCTGCATCACAAGAAATCTTGATTTTATGACTTTAGGGAATGTAAGCGTACCAATACAAGAGGACAAATAGACAGTGCAAACTTTGTTACCAGTATTGCATTTTGAGATAATAATTGATAATATACTTTTATCAAAACAAAAGTTAATAGAATTTTCTAAAAGTTTAATAAAACTTGTGCAAACCTCTTCGTCTTCTTCAAAACACTCTTCAAATGAAAATTGAGTCTCACTTAAAATTGAAGTTAATCTTCAACAAATATTTGATTTTTACTTGGCTCACATCATACACAACATATTCATTGTATTGAAGAGTGTAGCCATTCTTGTTATTTACGTCCGTCTCTACGGCGGGACCCATGGGTATGCTAAGTTCATCCTGACTGAAAGGGGAGAAAGAGGGGGAGAAGGGACCAAACTTAGAAATTAAAGCAGTGTAGGTAACATTTTTTTATTTCAAAGGGTCTCTCACCTGGTGACTGCTATAAGGGCACAACTACCGAAATTGATGACTAGCCAAAATATCTATCGAAAAAACTAATACAAAACAATAAATAACCCACAAAACCAAACCCAGCTATAATAAAAAAAAAATGATCAGGTGCTGGGACATCCAATCCCTCAGGGACTCGAGCATGAAACCCCAACACCTCAAAACAATACTATGGAGGAGGCAGGCTTCCTCCTCAAACTCGATCAAGCCCACAATCGGAAGTGCACGAATCCGCGTACACTTATATATATATATATATAAGTAAGTCGTGTGTAGTTATCATCTAGAGTTCATAAAAAGATAAGAGGAAATAAACGGCACAACAGATAGAAACTTAAAAAAACAACAAAACGGCGAAGCTATCAGAAGAGAGAAGATGTGAACGATCATACCAGTACTAGTTTAGGGAAGGTATGTGGTCACGAGGGACCAAGAGATCAGGCAACTATCCTGAACCTTATACTGGAAAAGCAAATATCTAGGTGGCCCCGAAATAGAGAAAAATAAATGAAAAATCATCCTAACTACTTATTCACACACAAAATGGTGGTGGGTGGGTGCATAAACACCATATAAACCATCCTCTCCTTCCCACCCCTTTTATGCCGAGTTAAGCACATTGCTACAATCTTTCTTTTCTACGCCATTTGACCTCCGATAAAAAATTGTGTACTGAAAAACGGAACTCAAATTACTTCGAGTGGCCAATTGAGTGGGTGTATAGAATATGAGGAGCATAGGGAAAGAAGACGGCCTGATGACCATATTCGGAGGGTTTGGCCTAATGGGAGACGCTTACGCGAGGGGATAACCCGTTGTGTCAACAGCTCTACCAGGGTGGTGCTCGGGGTGGGTAGAACGTGTATAAGGGTTCCGAATAGGCGCGGAAGCCACCGTGCTCGGAGGGATGGGGGAGAGAGCAGGAGCAGAGAGTGCATTTTTTAATATTGAAGTCTAAGATGTCGTAGGAAATTTTGTATGTCCTGGGTACCGCACAAGACCAAATGAGAACGGGGTCGCAAATGAATGGAAATGCTGGAGGTGGTGGACTAGTTCTGCTACTTCAGAGATATCCTAGACAGTGAAGCTGGAGTGAAAAAAGAGCTGTTTGTGCAAGAATAGCCATTGTCTGGAATATGTGGAGGGAGGTGTCAGGATTACTGGTGAACAGAGGCATTCCCTTGAAGAGAAGATGGTATATGTATCATGTGTAAGAGCAACTCTATTGTATGGTGCTGAAAATAAAGATTGATAGAGTGCGTTGAGAGCATGTGATCGACATATGCTGAGATATATGGCTGGTGTGAAGTGGCAGGATCGCATCGGGAGGCATGAGGTGGCGAACAGATGTGGACTAGTGGAGCAGCTCTTTGGTAATGTCTTCTAAGGAGTGGGCTACGAGTTACCTCGCATAAACCACTCCTTTAAAGAAAATTATGGTAGAACGGGGCGTCACACTCACCAGTGAGCCATCGAGTATCCAAAGGGCACTAATAATGGTCGCCTTAGAAGGGAAAAGGATCCGCTGCATTCGCCAGAAGGCCCATGAAACGGGCCATCTTAGGCTCTCTACCAGTTAATCTAGCTAAAGCTCTCTTCTGATGGAGCATGTGGCCTTTGGCCAACCTGCTGCCGTCAGTGGAGCAAATAAGTAAAAAGCGCTTGAATCCAGCGGGTTCAAAAAGCCAGGTAATGTGTGAATGAGGGGCCCCGACATAATCTAGGCTCCACTCCTTTAGTCGTGTCTGGACCTAGGGACCGGACGTGTCGGTCTTGGTCTGGTAGTTTGCCGAAACGGCAGTATGGCAATGGCTGGCAAGCCCGAAGGCACCATAGGGCCGGTTCTCGATGGGAGGACTTTATTTAAGACCAACCTTCGCGGTTCCGCATCAGGGGTATGTGGGTATGAATACCCCCATAGCGGGCACTAGTAATCGACATCGGGCTAAGTGGTTTTGAGGGACCCCATCGGCAGGGTGCCGGAACAGAGCAGAGTGGGAATGTTGTGATGTGAATACGGGAGAAGAAAAACAGCGAATGATATGATTGGCTATGTAAGAATTACTTACCTCCACGCGACCTGCCATTTGTGACCGTTGGGGCTTGGCACCCACTCCCCATCAATTTCATCCCTCTTTTCCATTCATACTTCCATCAGTACTCCATCCATAAAGATATTAAACAACCATGGTGACCTCACACACAATGCCTAACCCCTCTCAAGTATCAAATCACTTACTCCGGCTATCTTTCACCCTAACACATGCCTTGCTTCAAGCATAAATACTCTTCATACAAACCAACACTATCCACTGACTCCATACTTTATTAGAACCTGCCATAATGCTTCCATATTTACACGAGCCTGTTTTATGCAGCTCCAAGAACACAAGAAACACTACTACTTTTATACTTTTTTTTAAGCTGGATGTCTCAGTACAACTATCTGCTTCACTCACTCCAGAAAGCATGCCTTGCTTCCAATATAAATACAGCACAATTCAATGCAGAAATGGCATTCAAGGCGATATGGCAGAAAAAACTTCTGCTTCTGTCATGATAACACCAAGTATACATCGGAAACATTTGTTCCCAGAGATGAAAGCGCCCAATTCTTCAATCATTCTACCTCTCATAACTCTTCTAAATGTCTAGAAATCGGCCAACAAACCCTGCATCGCATCATCCTCTGTTCGTATTCTTCAACCATTCCAAGAACATGTGTCAAGTACTGTACAAAATTAACCCATGTATGTCACTAAACGACTCCCAACATGGAATCCACCTACCACCGCACACAACATCCAACTCATAAAGAATGCTTCAAAATGAAAAGTGCTTCATTCTGGCCCATGATACATCTGACATCCTTTACCGGGGTATTTAAAAATTACATGGGATTATTATACGTCTTAAACCCGGCATCGTCATTCCTCACAAGGAATGCAGTCAAATTTACTCACCTTTTATGACATAAAAACATGGTGATATTTTTTTTTACTCACCGTAATTTATAATTTTCATTCACACTTTGATTCCACTTTTTTCTTCCTTAATTTCCATTATTCCATACAGTGTAGGAAAATATTTTTTTTGTGTGTGTGTTAGATTTGATGGATTAAATCACTTCATGGAGTTATCCCCTCCCTCACCAAAATAATAATAAAAGACTCACGTGATGTAGTTTTTACTTTGTGGAGCTAATCTGCCAAGACCTTTGACAGACTGGCAACCTTTAGGTAGTTTATGGCCTTGGTAGTTTGCATTAATGAGCTTGTTGCAGTTCCCGAGGGAGACATCACAAAGGACAAGGAGTCCTGTCCTGGATAAGGGGCTGGGCATGCAATAGTTGGCACTCTTAGATGCCATGTCTGCAAAGTAGATGCCTTTCCCAAACTGCAAAGGGTAACTAACATTTAGAGCAGAATTAACCACATTTAACCTTCACAATGACAGGATTCTCAGTTATTTCAAATAATAGGAAGAAAAAGAATTCACAATCTGAAAAGGCCAAGGGAATTTATTTTATTTAAAAAAAAGAAGGAAGGTACAAAGCAATGGGGACTTCTCCACATGGGGCATGAGGGTAGGGGGTGGGGGACCACATTTATCTCACATCTATAGGTACAAATTTGGACAATATAAAACATTGTCTACAGGACCGGATATGGCTGTAAAGCCTGCATCCTTTCACTCAAAATAAAAATATAAACACTTCCCTTAAGACCAGCCTTAAGGTTTCCAAATAGTGGAACCAATGACAGGGATGGTGGTTGGACAGGAAAAAAACACCCAGGAATTTAAAAATAAAGGGCATGTGATACTCGAAAAATAGTTCTTTGGGAGGAGAGAAGAAAATAATAGAGGAAGAGTGTGCAAAAGAGTATGAAAGAATCCTGATGTAGATAGACAGCGGGAGAGTATGAGACGTAATTTTTCACCATATATCCAGTCCAAGGGGCTTCTGGAGGGGCAATGCGGAGTCCTTTGCTGAGAATCCCTGCCCAGTTCGTGAGTCGCGACCCGTGCCAAAGCAGCATTCGGTTCCCTACGTCTTGGAACTGAGTAGATTCTAAGGAACGGGTCACTCGAAACACTTCCAAAAGTTCCATCTTGTAGTATGAATGTGTCACCCCATGAGTCGTCTTCATATATCTGTTGACCAGCTGTAAACACACACCAATTGCGGCTTATAAAAGAATGAAAGCAATTTTGATTTCTAGTTCATATTGCTGAGGGAGATATTGTGAAAATAAAAGGACTTTTTGTACCGACGAGGGCATTATCACTCAGTGAAGAAAGGATGGGTGGACAGATAGAGTAAAGTGGTATATTTTGTTTAAAGAAGTGGATTAAGAGGAAGGAAAATTGTCATTCATGGAAAAATGAATAGGGATTAGGACAAAGACAAATAAAGTAGTGAAAAAGGAGAACGATAATTATTACTAAAAGAAGAAAGTAAAGAAGTGAATAGGGTGCCATGAAATGGGAGGGGGCATAACTCTCCCGAAGCAGCCTAGACTTCACAATGAATATCCCTGGTGGGGGCTTAGTTAATTGCCTCCTCACCCACATTTCAATCAGTAATAGGGGAAGTTAGGAAGAGCTAGAAATCAAAATAACTTATTTAAATCTACAGGGAAGACCCCCCTCCCCTTACGACAGATGATTCCAAGTACTTTCGATCTTTACTTAAGTTTATTCTCAAGGAATACAAGAAACAAAAATAAAAACTCAGCCTATTCAGGGTGCTATTTTTTTAGCGACTGATGCCGATTAATCGGATTAATAAAAGGTAGGTAAGATTAAAGGTTAGGGGTACAGAAAGGTTAAAGGGACTGGGGTCGTTGAGGCTTACATCGAACTCGGGCTCGTTTTTGTTCAGGGCGATGATGTCACAGTTGAGATCTCGGTGGTGCTGGTCGACGGGAGCGAGATCCCGGTCCCGGGGCTGAGAGATGATCACCATGGCGGCCTGGATGTCGCTCAGGGCTTGCAAGAGCGACAGTTTCTCCCGGATCTCGGCGGTCGTGCGAATCAAAGGAGGAACTTTCATGCCAAAGCTGTGCGGTATCCTAAAGGAAGAGGGCGAGTAGTAGTTCTCAGAAACTAATGACTGCTGAGGGGGAAGGGGAGAGGGGGCAGGTATTTTAAGGGCACCAGATGCAAATGAATGTATACAAGGAGGATTAAATGAGAGTGAAGCAGAATTAGTGCTACTTGCTCAGTCTTTTCTCTCTCTAACAAGCATTCACATAATTAACCCACCTTTATGCCGTCTGCCAAACTTGATTGATATTCATGTACATATTCCCTTCACACAAGTTACATCCATTCTTCTTACCTGCTCAAAACATACATAGGGTGTGTCAGGGTTTTTTTTTTTAACTTTCAAATTCCATAAATGAGGGGTGTAAAAACTTGCAGCATGACATGAATATTAAAGATATTTTTGTTATTTTAATATAATTTAGTTCTGCTTGGTAATATGCTGCTAGAAAGATAATTTTTTTTTTACTGTTTGGGGGAATTATGTGACCATTATTATATTAATAATTATATCTAATTGGCTTTTTTTTCTTAAGTTGAAACATATTGATCAGTATGTTGAAGATTATTTGTCCCTCAGTACTACCATCCTAACCAATGGGAATCAACCTACAATGGCTTTTAAAATTAGGGCAAGACCTGGAACATTCACAAATATGAGCAACTTAATTAAAAATGGTAGAGAGTTGTTGCCCTCTGAACTCCCAACTCTGCATGAGGTTCTGAAATATGAACTATTGCTCAGAGAACAAAGTAGTGAGGATATGAAAAACTACCCAGCAGCCAGTCTTGCAAAGGACATTTACCCAAAAGTGGGAACGAATGAACAGTTCTTTTGTAGCCCCCATTGTAAATTCATGAGTCACAAGCTTAAACAAGATCCAAGAGAACTGAGAACAGGCCAAAAACATATCACTTAGGAGAGGACAGTTACATGTCAAAGAAACTTTCATTGCAAAACTTTACAAGCTTTTCGACATCCTCAGTGCAAGTGTACAATTATCGTTTGCTGTTAATTTGGCTACCCCGGTAGCAAAAACGAAACTCACATTAATTGTACATGCCCTAGGGAAATGAAAATCCCTCTGAAGAAACTTGCTTTTATTAAATGTCAGAGACAAAAGTTTGGTTCTATTGGACTACATCAGATTTGCTTGCCAAATCAACCTGAGCAAAACACACAGGTCAAAAGGCAGAAGTGGCAAGAAGACGTGCTGAATATAAGCAAACAATTAAGCAGGACAATGTTCCAGTGCCATCAAGTGAAATAATTTTCCCTGCCAATGAAAATGAAGGACAAATAGCCGATGCTCAAGATGGAAGTTATGAAGTGATATGTAAAGATACCAAGCACATCTTCAACTTCCATTAAAAAGCCGCAGTACAACATATTAGAAATACTTAATGTCGCTATGCATAGCATCGGATATGGTATTGGCCTGCGTGTCACAGCTGCTGCCTTGATCACAAAGTCAAGAGCCCCCCCCCCCCCCAAAAAAAAAAGTTACAAGATCCCTGAATCAGGATTTTGATGAACTTTGTAAGAGTGAAATTGAATACAGCTTCTATGATGGCCATCAAGATGTAACAACGGTTATGCTGAGAGTAGACAATTTAGAAGAGCATGTTTTTAGTTGTGTGTGCAATGAGCCAGGTGAAAGATATCTCTAATCAATTCACTCCTGAGAAAGGTTCACGAGTAATAAAACCCTGCTGGTTATAATCTTGTAGATTTCATGAAGGGCATTGATAAAAGCCAGCAGGCCATTGGAAGCGATTCTTTAAAGGTTAGCACTGGCTGGGAGGGTGGTTCCATGCATTGGGTTGAAGTCAAGCTTGGCTGTAGACTAATCTGGTTGGTTTGTGCTCTCCACACTAACGAGTTACCCCTACGACACTTAATCACAGCAGTGAATGGGAAGACCTTGTCTAAAAATGAGTGGAGAGGTAATATTGGCAAGGTGCTAGACACTGTAACCAAACTTGAAATCTATCGTTCATTCAGTAAACTCTCAATTAGGGAGCCTCTTACCTGAGTGACAATGTTAAGCATATGGGTATAGTATGATCACCCAGGCCATTAGGACATAACTTCCCACAGATCTGACCCTTCTCTAGGTAGTTGACAACAGAAAACCGGCTTTGTTGCATAGGGGGTTTCAAGACAAGTCCTTATAGGTAGAATCCTCAACTTAAGACTTATAGTGGAATACATAGTTGGTGTGTACTACCCCCGCTGGTTCAATATCAAAGTAAAACATTCTTGGGTGGAAGATCCGCGCCACATCTTGTTTCAGCTGCGGCTACTTAAGTTGCAAAAGAAGGCTGTAGTGGATGCTGTTTTGTCAACCATCAAACGCTCAGCATTGTATTCATTCAGTGAAATGATAATCCACACACACTTGTACTCAGATGATAGTGAGGAGAGGAGAGATGCTGTCCAAAAGATTGTTGTTGACATATGGAGTGGGGATCTTTCTATGCATCCCAGAAAGACACCTTCCATCAACCCCAGTGCTTCTTCCCTGTTGGAGCTGGCAGAGTGGTCTGATGGTGTATTCAAATCTCCCTTAACTTGTAAACTGAATACTGTGGAAGTAAAGAAGTTCCTTGGCAAGCCTATGCAAGTTACACAGTGGCCTTGTCATGCTCAGTCAATAGAGAGGTTTGTGAAACAAGTCACAGAGGCAGCAGGCAGGGTGTATACACATGAGAAATGTGAGAGCTATATCAGAGGGCAAGAAGCAAGTCAAGAACGAATCAAAACAAGACTTGTTGAAACTTGTTTAAATCTTTGTTTTTATTTTACTGATGTGATCAATTTCTAATGTTGTGTTATTACTGGGATATGTTTTATGCAGGTAAACTAAATGGCTATAGAATTAGCTGCCATTTTGAGAAACTAAAGTTACTAAATATTTTCTGAGAGCAATTTATGATTTTTTTCCCCCCCAAATGTAGATTTACCAAATTAAATGTTAAAACTATCACAAAAATAATAGCAAATTTGAATTCCTCACATCCAAACACATTTTTAGAACCCCTCGGTGAAGGAATTGGGAAAAAAATCATTTTCACCCCACAAATTGACACACCCCCATTCACACTATAAACATCTCTTACAAAGTTGTTCTTCATTCTATCCCCCTTTCATGCATCAAACATCTCTCAAGTTATTCATTTGCATTGCTCTCACTTTAGATCTTTCCTTCATCCATACCATATTCTCATGCAGCTTCTTGCGCATTCTACACTAAAACCTGTACAATTCACTAATGTTCTGGTTGCCCCTCATACTTTCTTACAATTCAAAGTGTTGTGCTTGCAATCTACTGCATAAACTGTGTATCATGCTTTATTGCAGGTCAAACTTTTGGCTGATATTTTGAATATTAAACATTGTACAAATGTGAAACTTGGTTCACTGACATATCCTAGGTAGGTACATATGCAGTTAACATTTAAATAGTATTGATAAGATACATACAAAGTTATGTTGAGTTATGTATTTTGATGTGCTTTCAACTGTGTATCACGCTTTATTGCAGGTGTACGAAAATGCCCCTGAAACGACGACTGACAGCTACAGAGAAGACGCGGATTATCTGTTGGAGAATTAGCCCTGCAATAAAGTGTGATACACAGTTTTTGTTCCATCTTCATTCACGATACATCCTTAAAACTTCCAATTATGGGTGTTGGGGCCTGGAGAGCATGCAAACATCCAGATGTCCTTTTTCAATCGTAGATAAAGTCTTTGGTCAGGATCATCAAATTCATATAAAGATCAGAATAACCTGGAGAAGATTCAGAATAGTACTACAGTTTTGTTAGCGGCAGCGAGAAGCGGTTTTTCTATTTTAAATTGCAATACTAACGAGTGCATCTTCCACACATAGTTCGGGACGGGGGTGGGGGCAAATTGCGGGTATCGGGGACTGGAGGGCACACGAGCCTCCAGATGTCACTTGACATCCCTTTGCGGGTGCTTAAAAGGAAAGCAACACAAATATGGCGGAAGGAGTAAAGGGAGGGAAGAATGAAGACATGTTACAAACCAATGCCCCAAAACGAGGTAAACCATCCCTCATACTCCGCCCCATGGATGGTGACTTGCCTACGATTTTAAAAGCCGGCAAAGAAAATAGGAGGAACTTGTCCAGGAGCGAACTTAGGCTAAGGGGTGTCTCCCGCTGTGTCCACTCCCAGGTAAGATCCTGCCATCTGGGGTAGGGGTACTTTTAGATCCTCATTCAACTCAGGAAGGGGACTATATTTGACCATTCCACCACCAAGGTGTCAGGGGGCTGGCAAGCCAAACCCCACAGGGAATTTGGGTGGGTGGGTATGCTTGGCCCCCCAAGGTTTTTACAATAAACAAGGAAAGGATGGGGGGGCATGGCACAATAGACCTCTCATTCGGGTGCCATAAGTAACATTCTACATGGGGCACCCCCTTTCTTACACAAGCCAATAAAGTGACTTCAAATTTTCTACAAACACTGATTTGTTTATGGATTTTCCCCCTTAAAATTTAAGCAAAATACAGGGTGTAAACCACACAAAAAAAATTGTAAGGAGAGATCTAAAAGGCCAGGGGAAGTGAAAATGCGTGGAAGATGCTGCGATGGTAAAATCCAAACATAATTGCTAATTGCTTTGCTCCAAACATTCTGGGTCTATTCATTTAAACACGTGATTACTATCCAAAAACATGGAATATCTTAAGGTAAATTCTCTATTGAACTCTAATAATGAGGGAAGCTTAACTCTCGTGACATGACACACTGCTTAATATATTCATATTTTAAATCGTAATCTGCAGTCTCAGTATTCGTGCATTACGGTTTAGGATACAACAACTGCATGTTTTTAGTGCAATGGAATACCAATAAAACTAGCAAAACCTGAACCACAACATACACTCAAAGTCAAATGCAAATGCAGCTACCCCATTACTTTGGTCTTCAATTGCATCAATGTCATCTCCAAACACCCTCCTCACAATGGGGCTTACCTGGTGTAGAAAGCGTTGCAAGCCTCAACCAGATCCCGATTGGAAGCCTTTTCACCCAATATTATAGTTTCAATGTCTTTGAGAGCAGCATAACCAGCTTTCACTTGCTCTGGGGTCAATTTTCCGAGGGGTGCCTTCTTGGCATCGTACTTCATCTGGATAACAGTTTCTTCCATCGCTTTCACATCGCAGATGAGCTCGATTAATGCTTTTACCCTCACTTCCAATTGGCTTTCTTTCTAATGAAAAAAGAAAACTATATTTGTACTGGAGATAAGAAAAGAGGGAGATGGACTTGCAACCAATTCATCTATCTACTATTGGGATGTCCAGAAATTAATGCTTTTATTTTTTTTAAAGCTCTTTAATATACTCTCCCCCCCATGTTATTTAGCAAATTAGCTCTCTGATCATTTAACTAAGAAGTGGATAGCTTTCTTGAACAAATTCCTTCTGATGAAATGTATATTATATCATTTTCCGCCTCACTTATAGAGTAAACTGCAATTTAGGTGATGTGATGACCTAAATAAATGCTAATTAGATGTTGCAAGGCCAAGTGAATATGGAGGATGAGGAAGAACTTACAACATAATGCAATAATTTTCTCTGGTCAAACATGCCCACATGATGGTGAGCATTGTCATGGAGGAGGAAATTGTTTAACATGCAGGTCAGCAGTAGCATGTTCCCTTGTTGATGAGGAGCTGAGTTCATAATGAATAATGCCTTTCACACCCACCAAGTGCAAATTATAGCCTTGTGCGATTGGCAACCAAGTCTAGGAGTAAACATGATTTTTATTTGCAATTGAGTCAGGGTTTTTTTTTCACTCACTTAATATTGCAGTAAAGAAGCTACTTTTCATCTCTCTTAACAATAAATGGTTCACAGGCATTTAAGCCAATAAACATGAAGCAATATACAGACATTGTAAATATTGTCCTTCAAGTGTCATGTGTTAGTGAAACATAATCATTGTAACTTCTTAAAGGTCTATGCATTACTAGTTATTTTTAAACACCTTGGAGCAAATTTGCAACAATTTTACTCCAAGAAGCATTTTTTGTCTTTAAAAAAAAAAAAAAATTCTTAAACATCTAATATTTTATACAAGGCATTACATCTCATGATCCAAGAGTAAACAATATTGTTAGGACTGTATGTGTGGATGTACATTAAACACCGAAGTTTACCTTTATGGTTGTGTACATGTGGGTACACAGACCATATCAAAATAACAATTGATTTATTGGTAGAGTTCTCAAATCCAATTAACTTTTGAGGATGATTTTGGTCCAATGGTTCGTACCACTTTCAAAAGCCCACTTCCTTGCCTATAAATTGGATGAATCATACCTGCAATCACACAAGCATAAACTGAACTACCAAATTTTTCTTTACTACCTACACTCCCAACCACCTCAGAAAATGGCAAAAAGATGCTTTTCTCAGAAAACATTATTGGAAGATATTAGTTTCAGGAATATTTAGCGCTTCCATCATTAACCTCAAAATAATAAAATTAGATAAACATAACAGCAGTTTGGAGTTTTTTTGTTAGCTAAAAGTATTTTGATTACATGAACAGTAGTTCAATTTGAGATATAAAATCAAAATACATATACAATAGAACAAAAGAGGGAGGACAATGTAGACAATAAAAGAGGCAAACAACTAAGAAACTAGCCTCCCATACCACAGGAAATTCCAAATACAAAAACATACATACGAACAGGTAAAGAAAAAACTAAACATTTTGCACAATGCGTATGAGGTAATACTATTGATAAATTATGGTTAAGTGGACAAGTTCCTGAAGTCAAATCGTGCGTTAATTAGAAAGGGCGGATGAAGTGTAAGGTTTCTAGTTTCAGTGAGAAAGGAAAGGAATTATAATGGCTGAATCTGGAAGTTTATTTCTTGCTGTGGAAGCAGAAAAAGAAGATCGGGCCTATAAGTGACCTTCTTCAATCATCTAAAGTGGGCATTGAAGTTGAATGTCTGTGTGAGATGATTCAACTCATCTTTGTACATGGGGGATCCCATAGCCTATAAGCTCAGAGGAATACTCTTTTCTTTGCTAATATCTGTGGTTGGTTAAACCTATCAAGTTACCCACTGCAGAGAAGGCAAAGTGTGGGCTATGATGTTTTGTCACTTTTTGTTAGTTGACTTTAGAGGCGATAGGTTGTGCATACGTCATTGTCATTCTTGTCAGGTAGCCGGCTACCTTTGTTTGCTGATTGTGTTGGTCTGGTTCCATGTAAAGTTGAAACTCAGTGGAAAATTATTTAGACTGGCAAGCATGGGTAGGTGTACTATCTAAGTTTTTGTATTTAACCACAATATCTCAAGGCAGAAGTGAAGGTAACTTTTGTGGAGTATGGTGAATATATGAATGACTTGGATGTGGGAACCATTCTCCCCGTTATTTCATTGTAACCCCAATGCCTACAATCTAACTATTCCTTTCTTCTCTTGCTCAGTGAGAATAAGGAGTGATTGAGAGGGGTTGCAGAATTTTATTTGTATCTGAAAAAATTGGTGGAAATATGCACATATTTCTCTCTCCTGCAGGAAGGACAAGTGAATGAGTGGTTACTAAACTCTAGCCATAGAAGATTGACAAGTTTTGAACCTGCCTGAAAATAACCTTGGAACTTTATATCCTGGAACTTGCCAGGTTCTTTATTCTGCTAAAGTGAAGAAAGAGCAGCCAAGTTTGGCCACAGACATCATAGCTCAAGAGAGCTGATGCAGAGAATAACTTCGCATAACCCTTGTGCCTTTTAGCTCCGTCCTGAGAACCATACTTTTCCATAAAATGAAAGATATAATGTGCATATGATTGTAAAAACTGATTATAGGTGTGTAATTATATTATTTTTGTGAAATTATTGTCTATGCAAATTAAAAATGAAAAATTAAAAACGAATACCATTTGTAGTTTGATGGTTGTTTTTTCTGTAAAATTTAATAAATTTCTTCTGACCTTAGGACCAATCTGTAAAATTTGTTTCTGGCTTTATGTTTGAGTGCTGATAAGGTAATTCCGTTAAGTCTTTATACTACAGACCAGACAGGGTCGTAATTTTGCCGAGACCAGGGTCACTAATATTTGGCTGGGGCCCCAGTCGGTCTATACTCTGCTATAGACCGATCAGGGTCATAATTTTGCTGTGGCTGGAGCCCCATCTGTCTATACTCAGCTAAATGCCGACTGTAGACGTAATTTTGCTGGGGCTGGAGCCCCGATCTGTCTATACTTGGCTAAAGACCGATCAAGGTCGTAATTTTGCTAGGGCCAGGGCCACTAAAATTTGAGCGGGGCTGGGAGCCCATTCTGTCTATACTCGATACCAACCCTGGTTCTTAGTTGATTGCCATAAATTTTTTTAATCTGCACCTTTGTGTATCAGGTTGTAAAACTGTTTTAACCACACATACACAGAGATCCCTCAGGGACTAGTAACCCATAAGGATTAAACAGGTTCCAAAGGGAAAAGTACTTCTTTGGAATAGTTAACAGTTAGAAATGCCCCTCAAAATCAGCCATAAATGTTGATCTCCTTAAGAAGGAACTATAAGCTGAGCAATAACAGTTTGCTGCACTCCATATCGACTAGTGCAAGTAACTAAAGAACAACAATGGCTTAGTTCAGAATCTCTAAAGTAGTGAAATATTTAACCTTAACTGTAAATTAATTAAGGACTTCAATGCAAAGCAAATACAAGTAATCTTATAAGCAAAGGACTTGGCTCTAAAATCTTAGACTAGCTCACCAAAGAAGAGACTGAGCACACCTCAACTGAGTAATGAAAGGTGTCAACAATAATAAATTTAGCCTGAGTTAAATATACTAGACTTTAATAAATTAAATTTAAATTACGATGATCTCAATTCAAATTAAATGCTAAAACCACTAAAGGCAAATAATACCTTGGCTTCAAATTATTTAGGACTTGAGCTCTCCAAGGAGGAAATTCTCGGAGCACACCTTAACGCGAATGATGAAATAGTCAAACCAAAATCATTAGCCTCAGAAAATAACTCACTCTTCATGGAGTGACAACTAGATTCCTTGAAAACTTTACTTTACAAGAAACTGATTAAACAACACAGGGTTAATTACTTTTAACAATCCTATGTAACTTCATTCCCCCACAAATATTTTATTCATCCATATAGTGAGTGCCTTCAAGGCTATAAGTCAATGTACATAATTCAAAATCCAGCCTAGAGCTAGGCCAGTGGTTTTCAAACTGGGTGCTGAGAGTGTGACCAGAAAATCATTTTTAAAATGCCTAAATTGCAAAAAATATATCTATTTCAAACATTTATAAAAAATCAAATGACACTTGTAAGTATTTTGAAAGTAGCTTTTCTGTATTGTGCAACATTAAAACAATGAAAAGAAAAATTGCAGACAGGAAATGAAGAAATGAGATGCCTTGTCAACTATACATCCCAATACTTGATTTGCATCAAGCTCAAATTTCCCAATAAACTTTTGAAGGCAATATTTATTTATTTTCAAATTTTCGTGTCCTATTTCCATTAAATTATATTAAATGTCAATTGTATTTTATTTTGAAGTGCTTCTTTCCACATAATTAAGTATTTATATGTATTATTTTATATTGAGCTGTCTATAGGTGCTTCTAGATGGCAATTAGGGTGCTACTATAATAAAAAGGCTGAAAACCACTGCGCTAGGCTATTCTAAAATTTGAAAGAAAAAACAACAAAAAAGACAAAACCCACCCCCTCGGCACAAGAACATGCAACCAACACCAAAGAGAATCAAACAAAATGGAGGGGGGGGGAGTCCCCCCCCAAAGTCAAATAGTCCCCAAGTATATGTGTGTGAATCAGTCCTGAGTACAAGTGACAAACGTTAGCGACACTACTTGTCCCGGTAGTGGAACAAGTAATGCGCGCGAAGATAACCTAGCCTGGGACATTCAACAAGAATGTGTCAAACAGTCTGGGGGACAACGCAGTCACAATATGGCGCAAGCGAGCGTTGCATCAGATGACGTTTTGTTTTGTTTGTTTTTTTTTGTTTTTTTTTAAGAGCTCATCTGGCGACTGCCTACTTGGGCATTAGTCGCCGTATTAAAACTGGCCTAGTTCTAGGCTACTTTAAAATGAAATTAAAGAGAAAAAAAAAACAACACCCCAAAAGGGGGAAAGGGAGCAAGATGGTGCGTCGGGGAGAGGTCCCCCCGGCGCAGGAGCGTGCAACTAAAGAATAAAAAAACCAAACAAAAAACAAAACAAATGCAAAAAAACAACAAAAAAACCAAACAAACCTTGCTTAAATAATAGGGAGAAGGCCGGCCTCCCCCAAGAAGTCAACAAGTCCACAAGTCAGTGTGCACGAATCTGTCCCAAGCACAAGGGACAGGCGGTAGCGACCCCGCCCATCCCGGTACTGGGACAGGTATCGTGCGCGAAGATTACCCAGACTGGGACATTCGACAAGAATGTGCCGAACAGTCTGGGGGACGACGCAGTCGTTGCAATAGGGCGCAGGCGAGCGCTCCATCAGATAGCGATGCGTCACACGAGTGTGTCCGATTCGGAGACGACAGAAAGCAACCTGAAGCCGCCGCGGCATTGGGGGATAGGTCCATGGGAACAGTCGCGGCGCAATGGCACGCAACTTTAAGTTCCCTTCGACCGTCTCCCATCTTCTTTGCCAAGCAGTCCGAAGAGCTGCCCGTATTCCTGCCATGTAGTCGGTGTGAGGAAGAGCGAAACGCTGGTCCGGTCGCAGAGTCCTCGCGGACTCTTTGGCGCCCTCATTCCCCGCAATTCCTACATGTCCAGGAACCCAGCAGAAGATAATCTCGACATCTGCCCGGCTCGCCAAAACCGTGGCGTCACGGATATCGCGAACCAGGGGATGCGGAGATTCCAATGCCCCGAGAGCACTCAGGGCGCTTTGTGAGTCGCTATAGATCACAATCCGGTCTCCGAACCGGGCACGTCGCGTAATCTCCCGTACCGAGTGGTGTATTGCCACCAGCTCGGCCGTGAAGACAGACGCAGCGCCTGGTAGAGCCCCGCTGACTTCAAACAGAGGGGATACGGCGTGGAAGCCGACCCCCTCTTGGGACTTGGAGCCATCCGTATACACTGGCACGGTACCAGCGTGACACGATGTGTGCTCCAAAAAGGTCGAACGCAATACTCCCGGCGCAGTACAAGCTTTGGGAGCAGAGGCGTGGCGACAAATAGCCAAATGTGGTACCCTCCAGGGTGGCGTCCTGGGCAGAACCAGGGGCGCCACCGGCCCGAGAGCTATATCTACCTCTCGAAGGAGTTTCCTGGCCCTAAACCCAAAGGGCTTAGGGTATGACTGGCGTCTCTCGGCGGCATAGGCACCATCGAGATCAGGTGCGGATGCAGTGAGAGCTGTTGGCGACTGAGGGAGGCGCCGGGCTCGCGCGTACAGGCGAGTGATGCACTGCACGCGGCGCAGAGCGAGTGGCATCTCCCCAGCATCGACCAACAGGCTCTCAATGGGGGAAGTGCGGAAGGCACCGGTCGCAAGGCGAAGGCCGGTGTGGTGGATCGAATCCACCTTCCGCAATAAACGCTCGGCTGCGGATGCATAAAACTCGCATCCGTAGTCGAGCTTCGAGCGAACAAAGGATCGATAAAAAAGTAAGGCGGTAGCCCTATCAGCGCCCCAAGCGCTGAACGTCACGGAACGGAGAATGTCCATGGCGCGGGTACAAGAGACCCTAAGGCTGCGAATATGAGCCTCCCAGGTGAGGCGTCGGTCGAATACAAGACCAAGGAAACGGTGCGACTCAACCACATCCAGGCGCACCCCATTAAGAAACAAATCTGGGTCGGGGTGAAGCCGTGGATGGCGGCAGAAGTGCACCACCTTAGTCTTGGCCAAAGAAAACCGAAACCTGTGCGCTTCGGCATAGCGAGAGACGCGGTTCAATGCCTGTTGGAGTCGACGCTCCAGAGTTGGCATCTGGGCCGCGCCAAAAGAGATCGAAAGGTCGTCCACGTAGAGCGTAGCGAGAACATCTTCCGGCAGCACCGAGGTGATGCCGTTGATGCTCAGGGCAAAGAGTGTGACACTGAGGACACTTCCCTGCGGGACACCCTCTTCCTGCTCCTTTGGGCCGGAGAGGGCTCCCCCCACCCGTACGCGGAATCGACGATCTCGCAAAAATTCAGATATAAAAATTGGGAGGCGTCCCCTCGCCCCCATCGTGTGGAGAGTCTCCATGCTACCGTATCGCCATGCGGTATCATAGGCCTTCTCCAGATCAAAAAACACCGTGGCGTAGTGCTGTCTACGAAGGAAAGCCTCGCAGACGGCACTTTCCAGTCGGAGCAGAGCATCCGACGTGGAGTGGAACTTACGGAAGCCGCACTGTGCAGAAGACAGATGGCCTCCGCTGTCCAGGAAATAGGCTAATCTAACATTTACCAATTTCTACATCAACTTGCACACGCAAGAGGTTAGAGAGATTGGGCGGAAACCGGTCGGAGTAGAGTGATCTCTCCCCGGCTTGCGAAAGGCGAGCACAGTAGCGATTCGCCAGGAGTCTGGGAGAAGACCTTCCACCCAGATCCTGTTGAACAAATCTAACAGAAAGGCCATGCCTCGCTCACGCCATGCTTCGACACCCAGGTGTCGAAGCATGGCGTACGGGACATCGTCCGGACCATGGGCGGTGTCCGCGCACGAAGCGAGAGCGGAACGCAACTCACTCACAGTAAACTTGTCGTTGAAGGGTTCTCCGCCTCTGGAGGTAAAGTCCAGCCGGCGGCCTTCCGCGACATCACGACGTGCATTGAATGCTGGCGGAGCAGCATCACGGCTAGAGAATGCGGAGAAAGCGGTCGCTAAGGATTCCGCCACGGACGCGGGGTCCGAGATTGCGGTCCCATTCTACTGGAGAACGGGAGGGGGGTCCTGCGAGAACTTGCCCCGAATCATTTTGACTCGCTTCCACACCTCAGCTAAAGGGGTCTTCCCGTTAAGTGAAGACACGTATGCCCGCCAAGAAGAGCGGCGGGCGTGCTTCAAAATATACCGGAACCTAGCCCTAGCCCGACGAAATTCAGCGACAGTGAAATCGTTCGGGCGGCGCTTATAGCGCATGTAGGCATAACGCTTCTGTTTGAGGGCCGTCTCACACTCGGCCGACCACCATGGAAGTGGTCGGCGTGCAAAACGGCCAGACGTCCTAGGAATAGTAGTCAGGCCTACGGCGATGAGGTTGCCGGAGAAGAACTCAACGGCCTCATCTACTGACCTAAACTCCTCGACTGAGATAGAGAATTCAGTCATTTCCTGAAATGCAGGCCACCGCGCCCGCGCCAAGCACCACCGAGGTGGTCTCTCAGGCGGCAGTTGCCCTGAAAATGATATTTGAATGGGAAAGTGATCACTACCATGGAGGTCATCGACCACCCCCCAATCAAAATCAGGCTGTGCATCCGAAGAGCACAAAGATAGGTCAAGGCAAGAAAATGAAGCGGTTCTCGGACAGTGATGCGTAAACTCATCCATGTTTAGGACACCCATCTCAAGCTCTTCGATCAGATCGGCAAGGACTTGTCCCCTGGGATTTATTGAGTAATCTCCCCAGAGAGGATGCCTGCCGTTCAGATCTCCAAGCAAGAGATAGGGCCTCGGCAACCGTGCCACGACGCGGCGGAAGTCCCCCGCGTCGAAGTCAGCTGACGGTGGAATGTACGCAGAAATGATAGTATACCTCCTATCCAGGTGCAGCTGCACAGCCACTGCCTGAAAGGAGGTATCTAAAGAGAAAGGAAGAACGGAGACATCATGCCGGGTGTAAACCGCGCATCCCCCAGCCCGGCCATCCCGCGGTGGTGGGGTCGCAAGACCCTTATACCCCGGGAGGGCAGGCAGCGGGCACGCGCCCAGCATGGTCTCCTGCAAAAAAATAGCTAACGGGGAACGGGACGAGACGAGCCTCCGCAGCTCCTCCCAGTTGGCCCGGAGTCCACGGCAATTCCATTGAAGGAATATGCCCTCCAGGCCTAGCTCAGAGGAGACGCGGGGGCCCTCCTCGAATTGAAGACCCTCACGGGAATGGCCGTACGCTTCCCGGGGGCAGAACCCCGGGCGCTGTTGGCCGGACAAAGCGCTGAAGGCGCTGTCGCCTTCGAGGACTTATTGGGGGAGGTTGGGCTCGCCATGCGAGTCTTTTCCTCCCTCCGCCTCGAAACCTTAGGCGGGCGTTGCGGCTTGGGAGGCGGGGGGCCCTCTTTTCGAGGAACCACCGTCTCCGAGCCACTCGCTCCACCTCGGGGCGTGGGCGAAGGGGCCGAAGCTCCTTTGTTGCTGTCCTCCTTTCGGGGAACAGCTTTAGGAACCCCGGAAGATGGCCTAGCGACCATCTTCAGGGGTGTTGCCTCCTGTGAGTCTAACGACTCTGTGGAGGCGCGTGGCCGTTTCGCCTTACGGGAAACGGTCACGCTGGGGGAAGAGGGGGGAGCCCTGGTATTAGCCGGGGTTGGGTGTGAACCCTTTTTGCCGCCAGCTCTACCAGGGAAGCGCCCGGGTGTAGTAGAGCCCGCAGAAGGGCTCCGAATGGGCGCGGAAACAACCGTGCTCGTTGGCCTGGATGGGCCAGGAGCAGAGGGTGCTTTTCTAACTATTGAGGCATATGACGTCCCAGGCAGAGCCGGGCGCGCCAGGACCAAGTCCTTAGCCTCGCGGAATGAGAGTCGATCCTGGGCCTGAACGGCCAGGATTTCTTTCTCAAGGAGATATGCACCACATTGCTTCGAAGAAGCAGGGTGCGGCTCTCCGCAATTGACACACTTGGCCACACACGATTTGGACTTATCGTGTGCGACCTTGGAGCAATTTACACAGACTTCGGGTGACCCCGATTTTGCACGTCTACATGATCGATTCGTGTGGCCGAAGCGGTGACAGTAATAGCACCGCCGCGGCAGTGGCACGAATGCCTTCACGCGGTAGCGGTACCAACCGGCACGCACCGACTCAGGGAGCTTGTCACAGTCGAACGTGACGAAGAGTGTAGGGGTGGGTCTCGAGGCCCCTCCCTGTTTTCTCATCACACGTTCGACCTTGACCGCCCCATGGTCGGCCAGCTCTAGGGTGATGTCTTCTATGGAGTAGTCAACGAGTTCCCTCGCATAAACTACTCCTTTTACAAAGTTCATGGTAGAGTGCGGCGTCACACTCACCGGGGTGCCATGAAGTGTCCGAAGAGCACTTATCTTGGCCGCCTCGGCGGGATTCGCCAGAAGGCTCCCGTCCAAGAAACGGGTCACCTTCGGCTCTCTACCAATTGCACTAGCTAATCCTCTCCTCTGATGGATCATGTTGCCCTTGGACAACATGGTGCCATCAGTGGAGCGAATAACGAGGAAGCGTTTGAAGCCAGCGGGCTCGAAAACGCCAGGTAACCTCTGAATGAGGGGCCCCGATGTCATCGAGGCTCCGCCCTGTGCACTCTTGGTCTTAGTCAGGGGCTCCGCACACGAGGGGGTAGAGGGGCCGGATGTGCCGATCTTGGCTTGGTCGCCTACCAAAGTGGCAGCAGACCCATCCGTCCCCGCAGCCCCCGCGGATGGAGAGGAGCCCCGAGTCTTTTTCGTCCTTTTAGTCTTTTTCTTTTTTGGAGAGGAGGGCGGGGAATGAATCCGCTTTTCACCTCCGCCGGCAGAAGCCCCTAGGCCAGATGGACCGGCCTCAGCCAGGTCCCTCTCCGAAATGGAGAAGGTCCTGGTTGTCGTAGGGGCACCTGTCGGAGGAGATCCCTCCCCTCCTTCTACTGCCTCGGAGCCCTCAGCCATTTGAGGAGGACCTTGCATAGGGGCGGACTCGGGTTCGGTGCTTGGCGCCGAGCCCGAATTCCCCCCCATGGAAGGCCCTACCGTCTGAGGCTGGGTCTCCTCAAGGACCATGTCTATCACGGGAGGGGCCTCCAGTTGGCCATCCCCTCCCAGGACATTGCAGGTCCCCTTGGCAGTGTCGCCAGTCTTGTTTGGGGAGGCACAGGCCTTGACCCCGGCAAGGTTTAATATTTTTGCCAGCAGGTCTTTAGAGGGAAGCGACCGAAGGGGCCTGGCTTGCCTCTCCCCCCTAAGGGGGTTTGCCCTACCGAACCGCTTTGATGGGGAGCGGCTGGCTAAGGGCTGCCTGCTGGCTTTCTTGGCAGTCCCCTTGGAAAGAAAAGAGGGGACTGCCGCTGGGAAAAGGGAGGTGCCCGAAAGCACCTCCAGAGAAGGGGGTGAGGGGGAGTCCCCTGCACCCGTAGGCGAAGGAGAGGAGTAAGCCTCCTCTCCGTTTAGAGAAATATGGAGGGTCCCCTGTGCAAGCACAGGGGGGAGGACCTCCATTTTTTTGCTGGAGCTGCCCGAGGGCGGCTCCGTTGTTCTTGGGGAAGTTGGGGGTTGGGTTTTTTGGTGTGATTTTCATCATTGGGCATGGTGACCCTTCTTTTAATACGGGATGCAATAGCGCACACATCTCGTAGTAGCCCGCACTGCGAGAGGTGCTTACAGGCCCAGCAGAGCCAGGCGCCGCCATTTGGGACCACCCCTCCCGCCTGGTGGCCTGGCAGTCCATCGGCATGGCGGCTCCACCTTGGACACGGCGTATAAATGATAGATTTTGAAGACGAGAGGAAAAGGGATGTGAGGAAGGTATGGGTGGGGATGAAGCAGGTAGTTAAAAACCAGCCACCCCAGACCGGAGCTCAGGGGTTAGGGAACATTGTCCCCCACCCCCTCAGCGGGACGGTTGGCTGAAAGGAAGGTCAGCATCTACCCTGTGAAATTAGAGGCTGACCAGAGAAAGTTGTGGGAGAGGTTCTGTGAAAAGAGAGGAAACAAGTGTTTTGAAGGAAGGAAGAGAGGCTAGGCTGGGGCCGGACGGGGTGCTGAGTCCCGTCAGCACGGCGGCCAGAATGCCAAATCGTCGCGCCCCTTACGGGGTGCATCAGATGACGGTGCGTCCAATTCGGAAATGACAGAAATCAACCTGAAGCCTTTGCAGCATTGGGGGTAGGTCCATGGGAACAGTTACGGAGCAATGGCATGCAACTTTACGTTTTCGTCGGCCGTCTTCCATCTTCTTTGCCAAGTGGCCAGGAGGGCTTCCATGATTCCTGCCGTGAAGAAGAGCGAAATGATTGTATGTCACCCGGGCCTCGCAGACTCTTTGGTGCCCTCATTCTCTGCAATTCACACATGTCCAGGAACCCGACACAGTTGCCTGCTCATGGCAACTGTGTCATCAAGGATACTGCAAACCAGGCTGTGTGGAAATTCCTATGCTCTGAGAGTAATCAGGGCATTTTTGTGATTCGGTCACAAACCAGTTTCGTAAGCTGCCACGATGCGTTATCTCCCAAACCAAGTGGTGAATTACAATCAGCTCAAATGTAAAGTCAGGTGCAGCGACTTCAAAGGGAGGGAAGACGAAATGGAACCTAACTCTCCCTCCTGGGACTTGGAGCCATCCATATACACTACCACGGATCCAGCATGACATGAAATGTGCTCCAAAAAGGATGAACGAAATGCTCCCAGCACTGTAGAAGCTTTGGGAGTAGAGGCGCCACATGGCCGAGAGCTAAACTAAGCTCTCAAACAAATTTCAAAGCCTAAAGGGTATGATTGGCGTCTCTCAGTGGTATAGGCACCGTCGAAATGGGTTGTGGATGCAGTGAGACATGTTGGCAACTGAGGGATGGGCGGGCTAGCGCCTACAGGCACAAAATGCACTGTGCATGGCGCAAAGTGAGTGGCATCTCCCCGGCATCAACAAGTAGGTTCTTAATAGGGGATGTGCTGAAGGCATCGGACACACGGCGAAAACCGGTGTGGTGGATTGAGTCTACATTTCGCAATGCATGCTTGGCTGTGGTTGCATAAAACTGGTATCCATAGTCAAGCTTTGAACGAACAGAGGAGGCGTTTACTAAGAAACAAGTCCAAGGAAACAGTGCGAATTCCTCACTTCCAGGTGAACCCCATTTAGAAACAAGTTCAGGTCAGGGTCGAGTCATGGATGGCGAGGAAGCATATCACTTTAGTCTTGGCCAAGGAAACCCAAAGCCTGTGGGCTTCGGCATAGCAAGAGATGCGGTTCAATGCCTGTTGGAGTAGATGCTCCAGTTATCATCTGGGCTGCACGGATGGCTGTCCACGTAGAGCGGAATGAGAATATCTTCCAGCAGACCGAGGTGATACCATTGATGTTGAGGGCAGTTTGACACTGAGCACACTTTCCTGTGGGACATCCTCTTCCTGCTCCATTGAGACAGAGAGGGCTGCCCCCCCCACCCTCGTAAACGGAATCGATGATCTCTCAAAAACTCAGAAATAAAGATTCAGAGGCATCTCCATCACTATCATGGCTTGTCGAAAACTAAACTATGCAGGTACTGCCTTTGCCTTTTCCATGAAATTTATGCATTTTGTTTACATTGTATAACTTCAGACTGAGCAAAATCACTCTTGAACCTTCCTACATCTTTTAAAATTGCAGAAAGTGTCTTCCCTAAAGTTTTCAAGTGAACAATTCTCTGCGTGAGCTTATGAGTCCCTTTCATGTGTGCTGGCATCACTACAAAGTGAGTACAACAACAGTGGCGGTTGTACAGTTCTTACTACTGAGCAAAATGTTGTGAAATGATTTTAAGAGTGTAAGGGAAGGGGTTATTGGGGTGAAAACTGATATTCCCATTAATCAAGCCTCAATGCCCAGGACCCCTCAAGTCTGGTCTCTTGAAACCTAGAAGCATTAAGGGGCTCCAAAGCTTCTCTTCTTACACTGCATGAGGTAGCTGGTCAGTTCCTTAAACCTAGGTAAAAGGTTGTGAGGATAGTCACAACCTTTTGACAGGGAGTGACGAGGAAGCACACTAACAACTTCCCCAGGTTTCATCAGGTCTGACAGGCGCATTTAAATCTGTTAGTATGTATGGCATTATAAAAGGCTAAAGTATAAATCTAAATAGCAATGGCCTTTATTTTATAATATAATGGGCCTTGTAAATCTATTTTCTTCAAAAAGGTCAACATACCCAAATTGCGTGCTCTCAATTATTGACTTATGACCTTCAAAACTTTAATTAAAAATGGTCCAATTACTCAAGCCTCAAAAGCATTTTGGTACTCAAAATTAGAAATTTGGACGCACTTGCCCAGCAACCATTTTCATCACACAAGATGGCATTGCCCTATTATTTTCTTATTTTGGAAGGACAAGTTACCTTTTTTACAGGTGGCTTTACTCCTGGATCCTCTTGACTGTCCACATCATCAGGAGTATTTGAATAGTCCATTTTGAGGAGATCATACTTGCCCGGCACTTTAACAAAGTTTTCTCTACATTCCCAATCATTTTTTGATTTGTCACTGAATCTACAAAGAGATAAAGTAAGATAATAGTAAATCTAAATAAAATTCAACTTAATATGGAGCAGGAGAATGATACCATAATAAGGGCTAGTTAATGCACATCATAAACAGATTTCCCAAAGAGCTCCAGGGGAGAAATCAATCTGGGAAATATAGGATTACTGTATGTTGCCCCAGGCTAATTTCAATAACTTGTGTTGGCAGCCATTATAAACTTTGCAGACTGGAAGGGGTTCTTCAATATTACAACGAATCAATAGCTAATATCTATTCAAATTATCTCATTAAGCCAGTTTTATGCTGAAAAAATAAATTTTTTTAAAAAACACTTTAAAGTCACATGACAAATCACTACTAATTTTTTTTTGTATTGGCATTCTTTATATTAATCATCATAAGCATAGATCCTGGTGCAAAAAAAACACCCAAATATAAGATAGATAAACACGATATTATGTATTTTTAAGACAACAACCATATGGGGATTGCCACAAAGAGTCTATCACTTAAATTACAATACAAAATCTTAATCTTAAACTACATTAGAAATAAAAAAAAGAAAAAATGCAAAGCTAATATAACCACCATATAGAAAACAAATGGCAAAATAAACAAGGCAAGAATAAATGGCCATGCAATTTTTTTTATTTTGGGGGAGCCCGTCTGGTGACTGCCTACTTGGGAATAAGTCGCGGTAATCATGACAGCCTAGGACTACGTTATTTTAAAACAAAAATATGCAGAGCAAAAAAAACAAAACAAAACAATAAAAAAAAGGAAAAAGGAAACGGGCAACAAGAAGCAAGCTCCGGCGTCGAGGGGAGGTCCGCCTCCCCCCCCCCGGCGCAGGAACGTGCGACCTATGAAGAAAATAACAAAAACTAGTTAAATAAAAGGGGAGAAGGCCGGACTCCTCTAAAAGGTGACTAAGTCCACAAGTCAATGTGCACGAACTCACCCCGAGTGCAAGGGATAAGCGGTGGCGACCCCGCTCGTCCCGCTACATGTAACGTGCACGACGATCGCCCAGACTGGGACATTCAACAAGAATGTGCCGAACAGTCTGGGAGACAACGCAGTCTTCACAGTAGGGCGGAGGCGAGCGCTCCATCAAATGGCGGTGCGTCCCGCGAGTGTGTGCAATTCGGAGACGACAGAAAGCAACGTGAAGCCTTTGCGGTATTGGGGGGTAGGTCCATGGGAACAGTCGTGGCGCAATAGCACGCAACTTTAAGTTACCCTCGACCACCTCCCATCTTCTGTGCCAAGCAGCCCAGAGCTGCCCGTATTCCTGCCATGTAGTCGGTGTGAGGAAGAGCGAAACGCTGGTCCGGTGCAGAGTCCTCGCGGACTCTTTGGCGCACTCATGTCCAGGAACCGAGCAGAAGATAATCTCGACATCCACCCGGCTTGCCAAAACCGTGGCGTCAAGGATATCGCGAACAAGGGGATGCAGAGATTCCAATGCCCCGAGAACACTCAGGGCGCTTTGTGAGTAGCTATAGATCACAATCCGGTCTCCAACCGGGCACGTCGCGTAATCTCCCGTACCGAGTGGTGTATTGCCCCCAGCTCGGCCGTGAAGACAGACGCAGCGCCTGCCAGAGCCCCGCTGACTTCAAACAGAGGGGATACGGCGTGGAAGCCGACTCCCTCTTGGGACTTGGAGCCATCCGTATACACTGGCACAGTTCCAGCATGACACGAGGTGTGCTCCAAAAAGGTCGAACGCAATACTCTCGGCGCTGGAGAAGCTTTGGGGGCAGAGGCGTGACGACAAATACCCAAAGGTGGTACCCTCTAGGGTGGCGGCCTGGGCAGAACCAGGGGCGCCACCGGCCCAAGAGCTATACCTAGCTCTCGAAGGAGTTTCCTGGCCCTAAACCCAAAGGGCTTAGGGTATGACTGGCGTCTCTCGGCGGCATAGGCACCGTCGAAATCAGCTGCGAATGCAGTGAGAGCTGTTGGCGACTGAGGGAGGCGCCGGGCTCGCGCGTACAAGCGAATGATGCACTGTACACGGCGTAGAGCGAGTGACATCTCACCAGCATCGACTAGTAGGCTGTCAATGGGGGAAGTGCGGAAGGCACCGGTCGCCAGGAAAAGGCCGGTGTGGTGGAACGAGTCCACCTTCAGCAAAACACGCTCAGCTGCGGATGCATAAAACTCGAATCCGTAGTCGAGCTTCGAACGTACAAAGGATCGATAAAAAAGTAAGGCAGTAGCCCTATCAACGCCCCAACAGCTGTACGTCACGGAACGGAGTTTATCCATGGCGCAGGTACAAGAGACCCTAAGGCTGCGGATATGAGCCTCCAGGTGAGGCGTCGGTCAAATACAAGACCAAGGAAACGGTGCGATTCAACCACTTCCAGGCGTACCTCATTAAGAAACAAGTCTGTGTCAGGGTGGAGCCGTGGATGGCAGCAGAAGTGCACCTCCATAGTCTTGGCCAAGGAAAACCGAAACCTGTGCGCTTCGGCATAGCGAGAGACGCGGTTCAATGCCTGTTGGAGTCGACGCTCCAGAGTTGGCATCTGGGCCGCGCCAAAAGAGATCGAAAGGTCGTCCACGTAGAGCGTAGCGAGAACATCTTCCGGCAGTACCGAGGTGATGCCGTTGATGCTCAGGGCAAAGAGTGTGACATTGAGGACACTTCCCTGCGGGACACCCTCTTCCTGCTGCATTGGGCCGGAGAGGGCTTCCCCCACCCGTACGCGGAATCGACGATCTCACAAAAGTTCAGATATAAACATTGGGAGGTGTTCCCTCGTCCTCATCGTGTGGAGACTCCATGATACCGTATCACCATGCGGTATCATAGGTCTTCTTCAGATCGAAAAACACCGTGGCCTAGTGATATCTACGAAGGAAGGCCTCGCAGACAGCATTTTCCAGTCGGAGCAGAGCATCAGACGTGGAGTGGAACTTGCGGAGGCCGCACCGTGTAGAAGACAGATGGCCTCAGCTGTCCAGAAAAAAGGCAAATCTAACATTTACCAATTTCTCCATCAATTTGCACACGCATGAGGTTAGAGAGCTTGGGCAGAAACCGACTGGAGTAGAGTGATCTCTCCCCAGTTTGCGAAAGGCAAGCACAGTAGCTATTCGCCAGGAATCCGGGAGGAGACCCTCTAACCAGATCCTGTTGAACAAATCTAGCAGAAAGGCCATGCCTCGCTCACCCAGGTGTCGAAGCATGGCGTACGGGACATCGTCCGGACCAGGGGCGGTGTCCGCGCACGAAGCAAGAGCGGAACGCAACTCGCTCAGATTAAAGCTGTCGTTGAAGGGTTCTCTGCCTCTCGAGGTAAAGTCCAGCCGGCGGCCTTCCGCGAGATGACGACGTGCATTGAATGCTGCCGGAGCAGCATCCCGGCTAAAGAATGCTGAGAAAGCGGTCGCGAAGGATTCCGACACGGACGCAGGGTCTGAAATTGCGGTCCCTTCTCCTGGAGAACGGGAGGGGGGTCCTGCGAGAACTTTCCCTGAATCCTTTTGACTCGCTTCCACACCTCTGCTAGAGGGGTCTTTCCGTTAAGTGAAGACACGTATGAAGAGCTGCGGGCGTGCTTCCAAATATGCAGGAACCTAGCCCTAGCCCGACGAAATTCAGCGACAGTGAAATCGTTCGGGCGGCGCTTATAACGCATGTAGGCATAACGCTTCTGTTTGAGGGCCGTCTCACACTCGGCCAACCACCACGGGAATGGGCGGCGTGCAAAACGGCCAGACGTTCTCGGAATAGTAGTCAGGCCCGCGGGGATGAGGTTGCTAGAGAAGAACTCAACGGCCTCATCTACCGACCTAAACTCCTCGACTGAGATAGAGAATTCAGTCATTTCCTGAAAGGCAGGCCACCGCGCCTGCGCCAAGCACCACCGAGGTGGGCTCTCAGGAGGCAATTGCACTGAAAATGATATTTGAATGGGAAAGTGATCACTACCATGGAGGTCATCGACCACCCCCCAATAAAAATCAGTCTGTGCATACAAAGAGCACAAAGATAGATCAAGGCAAGAAAATGAAGCGGTTCTCGGGCAGTGATGCGTAAACTCATCCAAATTTAGAACACCTATCTCAAGCTCTTCGATCAGATCGGCAAAGACTTGTCCCCTGGGATTTATTGAGTAATCTCCCCAGAGAGGATGTCTGCCATTCAGATCTCCAAGCAAGAGAAAGGGCCTCGGCAACCGTGCCACGACGCAGCGGAAGTTCCCCGCGTCGGTCAGCTGACAGTGGAATGTACTCAGAAATAATAGTATACCTCCTATCCAGGTGGAGCTGCACAGCCACTGCCTGAAAGGAGGTATCTAAAGTGAAAAGAACGGAGACATCATGCCGGGTGTAAACAGCGCATCCCCCATCTCGTGGTGGTGGGGTCGCAAAACCCTTATACCCCGGGAGGGCGGGCAGGGGGCAGGCGCCTAGCATGGTCTCCTGCAGAAAAATAGCTAACCGAGAATGGGATGATACGAGCCTCCGCAGCTCCTCCCAGTTGGCCCGGAGTCCACGGAAATTCCATTTAAGGAATATGCCCTCCAGGCCTAGCTCGGAGGAGACGTGAGGGCCCTCTTCGAACAGAAGACCCTCACGTGGATAGCCGTACGCTTCCAGGAGGCAGAACCCCGGGCGCTGTCGCCTTCGAGGACTTATTGGGGGAAGGTTGGGCTCACCATGCGTCTTTTCTTCCCTCCGCCTCGAAACCTTAGGCGGGCGTTGCGGCTTCGGGGGCCCTCTTTTCGAGGATCCACCGTCTCCGAGTCACTCAGCTCACCACTAGGCGTGGGCGAAGGAGCCTAAGCTCCTTTGTTGCTGGCCTCCTTTCGGGGACAGCTTTAGGAACCCCGGAAGATGGCCTGGCGACCAACTTCAGGGGTGTTGCCTCCTGCGAGTCTAACGACTCGGTGAAGGCGCGTAGCCGTTTCGCCTTAGGGGAAACGGTCATGCTGGGGGAAAGCCCTGGTTTTAGCCGGGGCTGGGTGTGAACCCTTTTTTGCCGCCAGCTTTACCAGGGGAGCGCCCGGGTTGAGCAGAACCCGCAGAAAGGCTCCGAATGGGCGCGGAAACAACCGTGCTCGTTGGCCTGAATGGACCAGGAGCAGAGGGTCTCTTTCTAACCATTGAGGCGTAAGAAGTCCCAGGCAGAGCCGGGCGCGCCAGGACCAAGTCCTTAGCCTCGCCTAATGAGAGCGATCCTGGGCCTGAACGGTCAGGATTTCTTTCTCAAGGAGATATGCACCACATTGCTTCGAAGAAGTGGGGTGCGGCTATCCGCAATTGACACACTTGGCCACACACGATTTGGACCCGACTTTGCACGTCTACATGAGCGATTTGTATGGCCGAAGCGGTGACAGTAATAGCACTGCGGCAGTGGCACGAATGCCTTCACGCGGTAGCGGTACCAACTGCCACGCACCGACTCAGGGAGCTTGTCACAGTCGAACGGACGAAGTGTAGGGGTGGGTCTCGAGACCCCTCCCTGGTTTCTCATCACATCACCGCCCCATAGTCGGCCAGCTCTAAGGTGATGTCCTCTATGGAGTAGTGAACGAGTTCCCTCGCATAACCTACTCCTTTCACAAAGTTCATGGTAGAGTGCGGCGTCACACTCACCGGGGTGCCATCAAGTGTCCGAAGAGCAATTATCTTGGCCACCTCGGCGGGATCCGCCGCATTCGCCAGAAGGTTGCCGTCCGAGAAACGGGTCACCTTCGGCTCTCTACCGATTACACTAGCTAATGCTCTCCTCTGATGGATCATGTTGCCCTTGGCCAACATGCTGGTATCATTGGAGCGAATTATGAGGAAGCGTTTGAAGCCTGCAGGCTCAAAAAATTCTAGGTAACCCCTGAATGAGGGGCCCCAATGTTATCGAGGCTCCGCCCTGCGCACTTTTCGTCTTAGTCAGGGGCTCCGCATGCGGGAGGGCAGAGGGGCCGGATGTGGCGATCTTGGCTTGGTCCCTTACCAAAGTGGCAGCAGAACCATCCGTCCCCGCAGCCCCGGCGGATGGAGAGGAGCCCCGAGTCTTTTTCTTCTTTTTTTAGCAGAGGAGGGGGGGGAATGAACCCGCTTCTCCCCTGCGCCAAATGGACCAGCCTCAGCAAGGTCCTTCTCCGAGATGGATAAGGTCCTGGCGGTCGCAGGGGTACCAGCCAGAGGAGATCCATCTCCTCCTTGTACTGCTTCGAGACCCAAGCCATTTGAGCAGGACCTTGCATAGGGACGGACTCGAGTTCGGTTCTTGGCACCGAGCCCAGATTCGCCCCCATGGAAGGCCCTACTGTCTGAGGCTGGGTTGCCTCAAGGACCCTGTCAAGCTCGGGGAGGGGGGGCTCCAGTTGGCCACCCCCCACACCAGGACATCACAGGTCCCATTGGCAGCTGTGTCACGAGTCGAGTCTGGGGAGGCATAGGCCTTTACCCTCGTTAGGTTAAATATTCTAACCGGCAGTTATTTGAGGGAAGCGACCGATGGGGCCTGGCTTCCTTCTCCCCCCTAAGGAGGTTTCCCCTACCGAGCTGCTTAATGGGGAGTGGTCGGCTATAGGCTGCTTGCTGGCTTTCTTGGCAGTCCCCTTGGAAAGTAAAGGGGGGACTGCCGCTGGAAAGAGGGAGATGCCCGAAAGCACCGAGCTAGACAAGGGGAGTCCCATACACCTGTAGGCGAACGAGAGGAGTAAGTCTCCTCTCCGGTTAGAGAGATTTGGAGGGTCCCCTGCGAGAGCAAAGGGATGGAACCTCCATTTTTGGGGGGGAGCTGCCCGAAGGCGGCTCCGTTGATCGTGAGGGGAAAAGGGAAAGATGTTTTTTGGTTGGATTTTCATCATCGGGCATAGAGACCCTATTCCTTCTGCAGGAAGCAAACGCTAATCACCCCTCGCAGTGGGCCCTTCTGCGAGGGGTACGTATGGGGCTGGCAGAGCTAGGTGCCGCCATTTAAGGCCACCCCTCCTGCCTGGTGACCTTGTAGCCATTTGGCATGGCGGCTCCACCTTAGGTAAGGCATAAAAAAAATAGATAGTGAAGTGAGAAGGAAAAGGGATGTGAGGAAGGTATGGGTGGGGATGAAGCAGGTTGTTAAAAAAACCCCATCCCGAACCGGAGCTCAGGGGTTAGGGAACATTGTCCCCTCCCCCCTCAGCCCCGATCCGGGACGGTTGGCTTGAGAAGAAGGTCAGCATCTACCCTGTGAAAATAGAGGCCAACCAGAGAAAGTTGTTGGAGAGGTTGTAAGGGATGTGAGGAAATAGGGAAGAAATACAGGCTTTCTGAAAGAAGGAGAAGAGGCTAAGCTGGGGCCGGACGAGGCGCTGTTTATGGTTAGAAGAAGAGAGAAAATTAGTGAAACATGTTAAAGTGATACTCAATGAAGAGTGTGTACAGCAACATACGTTACTGGTGTGTGACCTTTGGTTAGGGAAATTGCAGGCCAGGAGGAGGGTGTTTGTAACTGGGAGGAATGTGTGGAAGCTTAAAAATCAGGAAGTGAGGGAGGCTTTTTACGAGAAGTTCGGTACACTAACGGCCGAGAATAGAGCGACTGACGGGGTGTGAGTGAGCAGCATGGGAGACTGAAAGATAACCTTCTAAAAGCCACTGAACAGGTTTGTGGATGGTCAAGAGTTGCATCTAGACACTAAGCGTCTTGGTGGTGGAATGAGGAAGTTGAGGCTGCAATGAAGGAGAAAAGATCGTTTATGGAATGGAAGCAGGGGGGGAGTAAGGACATATACTTGGCAGATAAAAGAAGGGCAGGTCATGAAGTGTATAGGGCTAAGTCGGAGGCCCCCAAACCTCTTCTTGAGAGTCTCAATGGTGCTGGGGGGAGGAAAAGGGTATTTAAACTGGCTAGGCAGCTGTGAAAGGAAAATAGTGATATAGCAGGTGAACAGTGCCTTAAAAAAGATGATGGTAGTTGTGAATGGGCAGGACGATATAAAATAGGCTTGGAGGGAGCACTATAGAGGACAAAATGGTGAGCAGAGCCATCAATCACATGCCAGAAGGTAAGGCAGCGGGTGTTTCTGGGATAAATGTTAAGATGTTGAAAGCATCTGGAGATATCAGTGTGCGGTTGGTCACAGACTTTATAAATGCTGTCATAAATGAATGTGCTGTACCAGAAAACTGGGTGAAGAGTGTGAATGCGAATCTGTATTGGGGTAAAGATGATGCGCTAGAAAGGGGTAGCTACAGAGGCATAAAGCTCATCAATCATGTTATGAAAGTTATGGAGTGTGTTCTAGAGAAGAAATGATTAGTAAAAGGATAAACTTTGACAACATACAGTTTGGGTTCATGCCTGGAAAAGGAACCACAGATGCTATATTTATAGCCAGGAGAAGTACATCACTAGGAAAAGAGCATTGTATTATATTTTTGTTGACTTGGAAAAGGCTTTTGATAGGGTACTAAGAGATGTGGTGAGGTGGGCAATGAGAAAATTAGGGGTTGAGGAGTGGCTGGTTAGGGTGGTCATGGCTATGTACGAAGGTTCGACAACCCAGGCGAGGGTAAACGGAGAATTGATTGATAACTTCTCTGTGAAGGTTGGTAAGTGCCGTCACATAATTTTAGAACAGGACAACCTAGTGCTGATTGCTGAGGATGAGAGGACAGCACTTGAGAAGTTCAGCAATTGGAGGGAAGGGATGAATTACATGGGGCTAAGAGTGAATTTGGATAAAACAAAGATGATTTCAAGAGTGGGTGGTGGTTGCATCATTGAGGGTATTGGCCATGTGCAGTCTGTCACAAAGGGGGTAGGGAATAACTCTATCCTGTGTAATGGATGTGGTTTGTGGGTGCATAAAAGATGTAGTGGTATCAGGGGTAGGCTGCAGAATGATGGAGAGTTTCAGTGCACTGTGTGTAGAGGAGAGGATTGTATTTGGATGCGCAGAGGAGTTCTGCTATCTGGGAGATGTGATAAGTACAAGGTCGAGTTCCGTGGCAAGGGTTAGAAGTGGTTGGAAAAAGTTCAGAGAGCTGCTTCCTCTCTTGATGCTGAGGGGGTTTTTCCCTCCAAGCTAAGGGACGTCTGTACACTGTGTGCCTACAAAGTGCAATGTTGTATGGCAGCGAAACTTGGGCTGTGAAGGAAGAGGACATCCAGAGGCACAAGCGTACTGAGATGAGAATGGTGAGATGGATGTGGGAAGCATTTCTGAATTTGAGACTTGGAGGTGACAAAGTTGCGAACTGTGAATTAAGGGATAGATTGGGGATATAATGCATTAGAGTGTAACTAAGAAGAAGAAAACTGCGGTAGTTTGGTCATGTGGAGAGGATGGAGGATAATAATTGGGTGAAGGGTGTTAGGAGTTTGGAGGTTGGGAGTGTAGTTGCCAGAGGAAGATGTGGAATTAGGTCATACAGATGGACCTCAGAGATATGAATGAGTTTGAATAGAGAAACAGCCAGAGATCAAGCAGCATGGAAAGCCATCATTAGGTAAATAAGGCCGACACATGCAAGCATGTATGGAGGCTTCAAAAATGATGATGATGACTCATTTTCAGTGCTCCCAGTTTGCTTATCAATTTTTTTTTGTATTTCCTTCATGGTTATGTTTTTAAAAAATACATACACTTTTCCCAAATGGTATCTTCCCCTTTTTCAATCCTATACCATTGATGCGGGCTCACTCACACCTAGTATATAGTTAAGATAAAGAAAGAAAATATAATGAAAGTAAGGTAAAAAGCTTACTTCTTTTTGAATATGGATTTTGCAAGTTCCAAATTGCTGGCACAAGGTTTCAAGCAATTCTGTCCAGTGGCACCAACTCTGCCCCAGCGCATCCAAACAGAGTAGGCAGCTTTTTGGTCATCTTTGAGTAGTTGAATTATGTAGTACTTGTTGTTGTTGAATTGAATGTTTGTCTAAATTTATGGAAAAGAAAAATATAAAAAAAAATTATTCTATGGAATTATCATACAAGAGAGTGGATTATAGCAGTCTCCACCTATTATACACGGGTGTTGCCAGTTTTGGTGACACATTCAAACCAAATAAACCAGCCACTGATCCAGCATCATACCACCCAATCTCTCGATCTGCACCCCCCCCCCCTCCAAAATCATGGATTGGCTAATACTAAACAAAATCAACCCACATATTCCACTGGAGGGAGTGGTGAATGTGCGATTGATTTCCATATGGGACCCTTCTCCCCATTTTTAGTTGGAATTTTACACATTTTGCTGGCTGATTGTAGAGAATGATGGACTTTATTTTGAAGAATAAATATTGGGGTTGCTCTATAAAATTTTGATTTCTTTCCGCTTCCTAAGTGAGTCAGGACTTTTGGCAAACTATATATTACCAAAAGGAAAGAGACCCACTCCCTCTGGGAGCCAAGCATACAATTAGCAACTAAACTACTACATAAACTGGAGGAGGCCAGTTTCCTCCAAATATTGAAAAATCCTACACTCAAGAGTGAGTGACTCCATCCTAAATACGAAGCCACTTAGGGAACTGAATCTCTTTCCGCTAAATCACTGTAGATTAAGAGGGGACTTAATTCAGGTCTTTAAAATTATCAAAGGCATAGAAAATATAGACCGCAATAAATATTTCACTATTGACCAGTCAAATTACACGAGAGGTAACAGTTGTAAAATTATAGGTAATCATTTTAACTTGCACGAATCTAAGAACTTTTTTAACTGAATCGTGAACTTATTGAATGGGCTTCCTCGTAAAGTATTAGACTGCAACACCATAGATACTTTTAAATGCTGTATAGATAAATACTTTGAATCAAATCCCTAACAGCATTTTTATAACGATTAACTAACTCCCAAGCATTCAGGTGTCAGGTTAACCCAAATTCCCCTAAATAAATTTCACTTTGGGATCTCTCCCATGTTTCCTGTACAGCTCTCTCTCTCTCTCTCTCACAAGACACTGTGTTGACAAAAAGAAAGAACATGAGTAAGATAATTTGATTCTACATCTATATAAAATGTAAATACATTTCTGTCATCTTTTTCAGAACACATAAATCCTAGATATGTACATAAATAAATATATTTAAAAATATCCTACAGAAAATTTGCATCTCCAAACAGTACTAGTAGTGTCTAATAAGTCAAAAAGTTTTAAAATAAGAACGGAAGTAGAAGATGGATCTAATAGATAATAAGCATAAAAAATATAAAAAATTGCATGTTAAAAAAAAAGAAGTAAAAAAAAGAGCATGTTCTAATATAAGATTATTAAGATAAGTCATATTTTCTTTAATTTTTTGTATATATTAATGTGTTCCTGCTCTCCTGTTAAAATTTCCTGGTTGCATCTATTTTCTAACACTACCAGGTATATATTTTCATTATTCCAAGCCCGGAAATGGGTAGGAGAGGTGGGTGGGAAGAGACTTCATCTTTGCTATCCTATGACTTACACTAAGTATTGTAGATAGTTAAAATTTAGGATAAAAATAAAAATATTTCCATTGTAATGGACCGAACGGTCTTTAAAGGTACGAGGGGCGGTCAATAAGTTTTGCAATTCGGATATAAAGAAATGAGATATGAGGAAAAGTGTTTTATTATTTTTCAATATAACTATCCTCAACTTCAATGCACATGCGCCACTTGTCCCTGAGGCTTTGAATTCACAACAACCAGAAATCTCCCGACTGCTGTTCAATCCACTCCTGGATGGCGAGCTGGACATCTTCATCGTCCCCAAACGGGCATCCACGCAGTGCAACCTTGAGCTGGCAGAATAAAAAGTAGTCGCTAGAGGCCAGATCTGGACTGTAGGGGGAAAGGTGGAGCTCCTTGAATCCGCAATCGTGCAGGGCAGTTTGTGCAACTCTGGCCTTGTGGAATTTGATGACGTTGAAGTCGATCATGGGGTGTGAGGTTTCTAGGGACCCAACGGGCAGAGACCTTGGTCATGGCCAAATTGTCGTGGATGATGTTGATAATAATTCCATGCGATATTCCAAGTTCTCGCTCGATTTCTTCGACCTTCCCTCGTCGATTTTCGAGGATCATCCTCTCCACACGGGCCACATTGACCTCATTGGTCACGTCTGACGGGCGTCCTGGACGAAGGTCATCTTTAAGGGACTCACGACCATAGCAGAACTTCCTATTCCAGCGAGCAATGGTTGCATAGGAAGGGGCGGTGTCGGTGTACACTGCAACCATGCATTCATGGATCTCTTTTGCATTTTTGCCTGCCTTGGTAAAAAATTTGATCCCTACGCAATGCTCAACCTTCTCCATTGTTGAAAAATTTGTAACTGACGATCTGCAATCAGCTACTGCTAGTAAAATGGACGAGGCAGGAGCATGCGGCTGCAAGTCCTGACTTGTCATAACTTGACCTAACACCCCCCAAAACAGCCATCCCCCTTCCTCTGTTTTGCCCTACCGATTCGCAAAACTTATTGACGCCCCTCGTAGTTACTATCTTCCTCATCTTTTATCTCAGGCAACCTAGTTTGGACAGCAAGGTCTGTTGTAGCCTGTTCATCTATGTAATTCTATGTAAAGATTGAAAATTATTGTGCCTTAATAATTTCTAACATTTGTTAATAAACTTTGAAATTGGGTGTAATTGTGTTCTTTTCAACCTCAGTCATTTGCCAGCAGGTTCATTATATTTTTTTATTGTGATGAGCCCTTCTGGTAGCCACCAACAAGGGCAGAAGTATCACCGCCCCCCCCCCCACCTGCCACAAAATATTAAATTTAAAATAAACTTTAAAACCAACCAAAATAATTATATTAAAAAAAAAGGGGCATGCCTAGGTGATCCTTCTTCCTCAGAGACCCAAGGCAAGGCACCAACAATTTAAAAGTTTAAAGAATCCTGCCTCCTACAAGAATTATCATCCAGTCTGGTGTACATGAGCTTAACCTCAGCATGAAAGACAAGTAGTAGTGACCTCACTTGTCACTGTATTGGAGCAAGTACCACACACAAATATCTTCCAGATTTGGACATTCAACTAAAATGCAGTGTACAGTGTGGGCGGGCAACCAAGCAGTCATTGTGGAGAGGTTCATGGGAACTCTTCAAACTGCGAGTGTGGGATTCAGAGATGACACAATTCAAGCATTGGGGGGGGGGGGGATGGGATAGGTGCAAATTAATGCTGCAATAACAGACAACTTTAAAGTCCCATACACTGTTCCAATTTTCCTACCATGCAGACCTGATCCCTGTCATGTAGTAAGTGGGGAACAGTTGAATACAGGACTAAAGGAATGGTGCAAATCTGCCTTAGGTTTTTTTTTTGTTTTGTTTTTTTCCTTTAGAGCCCATCTGGCGACTGCCCACTTGGGCATAAGTCGCTGGAAATACGACAGCCTAGAACTAGGCTACTTTAAAATAAATTATGAAAAAATTAACAATGATAAATATTGGAAAAATTCAAAAATTAGGAAGCAATCTCTGGCATCGGGGAGAGGTCCCCCTCACCCCGGTGCAGGAGTGTGTTCTTAGGCTAGCTCAATTTAGGAACAGGTACAGGTCAGGGGATGCCCATGACAGAGGCAGAAGTGAACAACTTTGGTCTTGGATAAAAAAAACAAACATATTTTTGGCATAATGAGAGATGTGATTTAGAGACTGTTGGAGTCAGTGATGTGGTAAGTGGTGAATGAATGAGTGATAGGGTTGGTGGGAGCCATTCTACCCATTTTTCTCTATATATTTTCACCACTTTGCCTTAGTCTATCATTTTACTCTAATTTTCTTCCTTGGTTGAATAATATGAATGAAAAAGAGTGCTGGCAAGTGAATTTAGGATAATTTATACAATTGTTTACTACACTTTTTAACTGTTTCAATGTACATATAATGTCTGAGTTAAATTTTATAACTTTATCCTTTCAGTATAATTTTTTGGATTCAAATTATCAGGTATTCTTTTCCTAATTTTTTGTTTCTTTTCAGTTTTTCTATGAACACTGAAGAAGCCCTGTCCCCTTTAAATATGGAGTGTAAAATATTTATGTGAAAGCCAGAATTTAAAAAGCAGTTGATAAAAATGGTTGAGAACAATTCATATAGCTGAATAGATGTGTAAAATACCATGTCTGAAAGTTAAAACCAGTGGACCATTTCATATAATTTTTGGTGCCTGTCCTTCAAGGATTCCTAGGAATAATTGTAATTGGACAGGCACCACCCAACTGTCCAGTCCTCTATATCTAAAGCTCTCTTCCCCTCCCCTAACCTTGGGGAAACCAATGTCGCCTTCTCTGATACTCTCAGTAATCATGGTGTTATTTTTAATGAGCAACTCTCATTTAAACTGCACATCCATCGTATCTATAAATCTTTCCTCAGTTTCCTGCGCAACTTTTCATGTGTTCGATCCCATTTTGATCGATGGAGCCTTGAGACTGCTGTTCATGCCTCCATCACCTCACACTTAGACTACTGTAATTCTCTTCTAGTTAATCTCCCTTCTTCCTCACTTTGCCCTCTACAGCTAGTTCAAAGCTATGCTACCCGGCTCCCCCTTCGCCGCCCCCGGTTCTCTCCTTCAATGCCTCTGTTACAGGAGCTACACTGGTATCTATTCGCTTCTGTACCTACTATAAAAATCTTCTCATCACCTACAAGGCCCTAAAACTCGAGGCTCCGCCTTATCTCTCGTCTGCCCTCTCCCATCATCAAACTCTTCTGGCACTCCTGTCTAACCTCGCTCCCCTCCTGAACACTCCTCGTTCTGCCCTCTATTCGATGGGTGACCGTTACTTCTCAGTTTGTGTTCCTAGACTCTGGAATGCTATTCCTGCTGGTCCAATCCTCTCCCTCCCTTGCTACTTTTAAACGTCTCCTGAAGACTCATCTCAGAATTGCTGTCTCTCCCCTGTAAACATTCTCTACACAACCTGCACTCTTGGAGGGCTAACAGCCCTGAAGGGCGCATTATAAATACCTATTATTATTATACATATTATATTACTGAGAATTGATTCTAAGCACAAGCTGATAAAAGTTAAGAAAGAAAAAAGAATATGAGTTGAAAGAGACTTTGAAATGAGTAAGGGAGTAGATGGAAGAGGTGAAGAGAAGATTTGAGGAAATATTTGAACAAATGTAGAGATGACTTAACAGTCTGATAGAATGAAAAATGAAATGTTGGGAAAGATGGCTGATGTTAGGAATATTGGGAATGGAGAAAACAACTGGAGTAATGTACAAAAATGGAATTGAGGACTATGAGAGAGAAGACTGAAAATGCATTCAATGTCTAAAGATGTTAATGTAGGAAAGGATACTGTGACTAAAGGAGTGTATGATTCAAAAGATTAAGAACGTTGCAGCCGAAAAGGTGAAAAATTATAAGCGGACAGATTCTATCTGAGATAAAGAAAAAATGATTAGTGTTAGCAAGAGTTCATCAGAGTGAAGTGAATGCTAAGAAGGGAGTTGTGATTCATGAGTTGCCAAGAGTGAAATAGTTTGATGTGTATGGTTCAAAAGATGTGTTGTTATGGGAGTTTGCAAGTTATTGTAGAATGAAGTATTTGGAAAACCAGAGATATTGGGTGTGTTTTTGGAAGACTGAAAGACAGATTTTTATGGAGCCATTACAAGTTTTGGTGAGCTAAAGTTTGTGGCTGTGAAAGAGCATATGATTGAGCAGGTAAAAGGCTAAAAGAAGGAATGCGATTCTGAAAGTATGGTGAGCGAATGGTATGTGGATGATGATGTGAATGATTGCAACAAGCTGTTGATGGGAAAGTTTATTGGCAGTGGCTGAAGGCATAAATGCAAAGGAGTAAATGAGGTTGACAAATGAAAGACTGAATTGGGATGGTGTTGTAATAGAGAGTATGAGAAATGGAGAAATAGTATCTAAATGAAGAAAGGGAGAAGATAAATGTAGGAATGAGGAAAGGAACCAAGTATTTTTTTAAGAGGGGATCCCTCCGGCAAATGCCATCTAGGGCATAAGCCATGGAAAAAACTTCAGCCTAAGGTTAGGCTATTTTACTTTTAAAAATTCCCAACAGAACAAAAACAAAAAAAGGAAAAACAAACAAAAAAATAATATGATCAGGTGCTGGAAGGAGTCCTGATCTCTCCAGGGTTTGAACATACACCCGAAACAATGGAGGAAGCCAACCTCCTCCAGGAACTACAAAAGTCTGCAATCTCATGTGTACGAATATGTCCTGTGTACAAAGTTGTTTTTTTTTTGGAGGAGGGGGGGGACCATCCTAGGGCAAAAGTCCCTTCAATCACACCACAGCCTACTAATAGGCTAGATTAAAAAATGAATAACAATATGTAAATAACTAATAACAAATGCTAAAAAGGAACAACAGCAACAAAAACAAAACAAGGCAACAAGAAGGAAGCATCCTCCGGCATTGGGGATAGACCTGCCTTCCTGTGTACAAGGGAGAAGTCAGAGTAATACTGCTTGTCGCAAGACCAGGACAGGTACAATATGCATGAGAAACTTCCCCCATTAGTTTAAAAGCTATCAGGATCCTCTTAAATCAAATCCTATTGAAGTAATGGCAAGTTTCCTCTAATGGCATTGTGGAAATCTCAAATCAGAAAGGAATGAATGGATATGGAAGAGTAAATGTAAAACTTGGTATGAATGCCGTAAGACAGAGGAATGGTATGAAAGCTGGAAGATAGATAAATCAAATGAATGCTGGAAATCAGACACTGTGTCATTGCTGTAAATAGGTGGAACATGTTTTGGCGCAATGTAGATGGATCAGAGGTGCTTGTTTTAGCTGTGGAAGGATTGGGCATATGGTGAAAGATTGTGGAATACTGAGGGTAGGATGTCATGGTTGTAGAGAAAAAGTTTTTTGTGTGAGAGTACCTGAAAAAGCACAATGGTATTAATGGCAGAGGGTCATTTGATAGTAGGTATTTGGTAACTGTGTACAAAAGGGACATACAACACACGGTGTTGGCCTTTAAGACAAGGACCCAGTATGATCAACCAGTCTGAAATGACTGCTAAGGTATCGGTATCAGGAAACTATAAAGTGAGAGAAGGCATGATGCTGTGATCTGTGCTAGTGTGAATTTAAGTGTATTAGTAGGATTGTCAGGAGTGAGCTATGTATAAATACTGAGTGCAATGATTGAAGTAAAAGGAGTGATGTATCAGCTTGGGATGTATGTAAGAAGAGCTTGATTTATGATGTGATAGTTGGTATGTATGGAGTGAAAGTTTTGGCATAAGTTGTGGTGGAGTGAATGTGTGTGTGAAGGGCCATTCTCCCACCCCTTTTTCTCAATACCCTCTCCCTCCCTCTGTAAGAATGTGTGTGTGAGTGGAAATGTGTTTTTTTAAATATTTTTTATATATAATATAAATTGATGTCATGTTGTAATAATTATTTCCTTTCTTCAGGCGCCATATTTGTATGAGAAGCAAACTATATATTATTGTTAATGTAGAAAGGCCACTAGTATTTTACAAAGTTCCAAGGCCGTGTTTTTCTTGTAAAGTGTGTCTGACTTTGTTAACTTTGAAATAGTTTGGCATTTAAAGAAGGAGGGCTTATAACAGCCACGTAAGTGTGACAAGGTTGCTTATCTTATACCGAGCTCGGAGACACCATTTTCTTTGTAAGTCCTAGGCACTTTGCCCACTCAAGTGGCAGCTGGCAGGATGTCCCCACCTTTGTACCACGTGAGGCCTTATCTTTTTTTGTTGTTCATTTATCGTTTGTTGTGATTGCCCCGGCAGATATTTTCTCCCTATTTTCCTTTTGTATAGTCTAATTGAGCATTTTTTGCTAGTATTCATAAGTAGGATTCATTTATTTTTTATTGTGTGTATAGGAAAATTAGATACCTATTTTTGTGTGCATAAGTAACGAGATCTCTTGTAAAGATTATTGTATTTTTTGGTAAGTAAAGGACTGTATATACAATCCTTTTCATTCTCCTTCGATTTCTCTGTCCGAATTAGTGTAGGAAGCAGGTTGGAACGATTGGGATTAGAGCATAGATTTTCAGCCCGCTACAGAGTGAGTTATGAATGCACAAGTGTTATGATTGATGTGAAAGGATTAGGGTGTTTGACTTTCATTGATTCGGGATGTAAGAAGAGTTTGTTGTTTTGAGATGTGTATAAGAGTATAAAGGATCGTGTCATTGTTGAAGAGTATGGAGGAAGCTTGGTAGGTATTGGGAATCTGAGAGTCACAGTGCTTGGAGCAGTCCATATGACAGAATGCATGGGATAAGGATGAATGAATGTGAGTTCTGTGTAATTGACAAAGTGAGTTCTGAGTATGGGTTGATTCTTGTGAAAAAGAGAATAAGATGGTTGTACATCCCCGGACAGTAGGATTGAGAGAAAGTTTGGTAAGAATGGAGGTTGTAAATTGTATGTAGGTGATGATGATAAGACAGTAGGATGTGTGTTTAGTGGGACTGAAGTAGTTGCAAAGGAGACTGTAAGGTTGGATAAGGAAGGTATGTCTGTAGTGAAAATAGGATGGGATGCTCGATTGAGAATTTGTTTGGATAACACTGATGTGTATGTGAATGGAAAGAAGGCTGCATATAAGGTACGGTGAGTTGTTTGCGTGTTTAATGGATTGATGAATGTGACTGATTCCTCTGTGTGTGTACATGTCCTGGATTGAGAGCTGTGTAAGTTGGCAATGTTACGGGCCACTCGTACATAGTTAATGATAATAAGAATGATAGTGATTTGATTGATGCATGTGAATGTGTGAAACAAGACAGTTAGTGAGTGGACAACTGATGAATACAATTGAAAGAGCATTGAGTGAGAATGGGAAAGATGTGTATAGAATGTTGTTTGAACAAAAATGTGAGCTGAGTGAGGGTGATTTTGATTTTGCAAGAACTCGGCTAACACAAGTTTAGGATTGTCCTGAGGGATGACACTCTGATCTATCAGAGGTTCTGACACTTCCCTCATCAGGTAGTATGAGATAAGAGATAATGTGAGGAATTAGAGCAGTTAGGTGTGATTGAAGATTAAAAGTCAGATGGAAAAATTGGTGTGGTAATGTACAATTCTGCCACAGCACTACGAGATTGTCTTTGGTACAAGCTAAGTGCTTCAAAAAATAATACAACATTTTTGAAGGTATTTTTTAACACATGTACACAGTTAACTAAGTTCCTTTTAAAATGCTACAAAATAATGAAAAAAATTAAGCAACTTACCTGATTCAGCATGCAATCCCAAATGTCATCACCTTCAATGTAGATATGTGATGAATCAGCAATAGGACATAGAGCATCAACAGCAGCAATGCCCTTCTTCACCAAAGTACGTTCAGCATCTGAAATACATGAAACAACCTTAATGAGGATCATTATTCTATCTATTCATTCAGCACCACAAGGTGTCAGTGCAGCATGGAAATCATGTGACCATCTGGAAGATTGGGTTTTCCTGGTCGCAATGCCAGCAAATGAATTCCTTCATGACTCTAGTATGATCTGCAATTATATATTTTCAACATATTCTCATTGCCACTTTATAGAGAGGAGTCAATATGCCCATTCAGAAGGCTAAATGTGATGAAGAGGTTTGTGTGGTATCTCTTTGCAAAGGTACCAACCCTCAAAATGCATAGGTTCACTTAAAGATAAGGATGGTATACTGTAAGACTGTGTGATCTTAATGTGGCCAATGTCCTTAAGGATGACTTTCCTGAGTTTACGAGGGAGAGTGAAGGTGAAATACTAAAACTACAAATGAGACTAGAAGAAACACACACACTGGGCAACGGAATTAGCAGCAAGGCTCCAGAAGCTTAAACCCCTACAAATCACCAGGTTCTGATGGTTTCCTGTTGTGCATTCTCTGAGGTCAAGGAGGTAGCCCCTCATCTTTCCGATACAAATCAGTAAAGGGTTTGAACCACATCTTCTCAGATTTTGATGAAATTGGTGTATGAGTAGATTTTTGGCTGAAACCACTGTGTCAGAAATCCATCTTAATTATAAGTAAAGTTGACATCCCAATTTAGGGGGTTTTGGCAGCCCCCCAAATTATAAAGCCATATCTCAGCCCCAAATTTACCTAGAAGGTTAACCAAATAACCATTCAGAAGAGAATTTTTACATAGAAACAATATTAAAAAAGTTCTGGCCATCTAAATATTTAAATGGGGGAGACTCCTAGTGTAAAAGGAACTGAAAAAAATATATTTGTCCAAAAAAGGAGCACTATCCCTTTGGTTTCTTAAAATGCATAATTTCTTCTGTATATTTTACTTTTATTTTATATATATATATATATATTTATATATATATATAATACTAGTTATTCATTAGAGTACAGCCTAATTAATGCTTGTTTAAATTACAGGTTAAGGAAAATTTTAGAAGAACTCTGAAGAATATAAAAAGGCATCCTATGAAAGAAAACTGAAGATTTTGACTATTACCATTCAACATTACAGAAACCATATCCTATTTTCGAACTACTTACTATTTATTGAATAAGACAAGGACATAGAAGAAATTATATGGAATCTTACCAGAAGTGAACAGATACAGGAAGTGATTTTTCTTTCTATGAAGTTGGTGAAATAAGTTGGCTATGCCGTGTAAAGCGACTGATGGCAAAAAGAACTTGTACAGAAATGTCTTTTCTTGTCAAATTTAAAAGAACCTTTATCAATACAAATCCACAGGCAATTTGTGTGCGCACACATCACTAAATGTCCAAACTTATGGTAGCAAGTATTGGTAACAAAGACATTACATATAAAACTGATGGAAAAGTGTTTGTGATATGAACAATGCGGAAAATACCCAGGAAGAATTAGAGTGGAAGAGTATTTAAAAACTCTCCCAATATTAGATGAGACATTATTCGGGGTGTATTAATACAGATAGGTCAACACTTAGCATCCTTATTTCAACAGATGAATTTATTGCCACTCTATCATCCATAATTCTTTCCCTAACATGCCACCATTATATTTCCAAGTCACAATCGGCATATTTGAAATATCTTAAAGAAAATTGGACAACAAAATAAGTCATTATTCTTGTTGACATTTCTGAAAATCACTCCTTTGTTGTACAAGACGCAAGCCAAAGCTTTCACTGGTCAAACACTAGCTACTGTACACCATTTTATAGATTATAAAAATGAGAACACAAATTGTCTTAACCATAAGTTTTTGCTTTATCAGTGACTCATTGACCCATTCAGTCGCTACAGCTCATACATTCACCTGCCATAAATAATATACTTCCAAAGTGCACCAAGGTTCACTATTTCTCAGATGGTTGTGCTGTTCAGTACAAAAATGAGTACAACTTCATAAATCTGTACTATCATTTTTTAGACTGGAATGAATTGTAAATAGAATTTTGTCAGTACTAATCAAGGCAAGAATGCCTGTAATGGCATTGTAGGTAGGGCTAAAAGGGCTGCAACTAAGGAGAGCCTTCAGAGGATCCATAAATCACTAATTATAACACCCTCAGAATTTTTCAAATTTAATATAAATTATTTTACTGAAATTCAATTCTTTTACATTCCATATCAACAACTGAAGAGCAATTACAGTCACCAACTCTTTAACTTCTACATGCATGACATACCCACACCTTAAATCCATAACACTAACATTCATGCAATGAGAAAAAGGCAGTTCCTCATCCCCTCTAACATTACCTCAACACTACATGCTTGGTGTTATGATGGTTGAGGTCAAACATCATTTTTTACAATTACTAAAAGGTGAAGGAAGATCAAACAAGAAAATAAGGAAAAAAATGGACAAGAGAAAAGGAAGGGCCTGTATAGTACAAGTATTTGTTTAATGGAAATTTATCGCATGATTCATTTATCTCTTTACAGAATTGGTCAGACAGTAGTTTCCTGTGTTTCTTATATATATGCTTGTCTAGCTTTTCTTTGACTGGCAATCAAACTAGAGCTGTTTACAACATCCTTGAGGCAATGCATTCCAAGAACCAACATTTTTTGTGAAATAAAATTTCCTCAACTCCAGCTTGCATCTAGTTTTCTCCTTTTCAAACAGTGATGCCTTGTCCTATCATGTCTCCAGTTCAAAAACCACCCTATTTTAATTTATCAATCTCCTTAAGCATTTTAAATAGCTAGATAATGTTACCTCTTGAGTACCTTTCAAATGAAAACATGTTAAATGCCCCTCAACCTATCCATATAATTAAGGTGCCACAAAGAATGTATCACTTTTGTTGCTCTTCCCTGTATTGCCTCCAGAATGTTCATATACTGCCTGTGATGTGGAGACTATGCCTGGATACAATATTTCAAGTGTGGCCTAATATAAAGTTATATTAGCTTGAGAATAACCTCTTACTTTTGTAACTACAATGCATTTCAGGTAAATTGATACAAAGTTGAAAGTGTGCTCAAGGTCTAATTACTGCAGCAATATAGGTTACTTGACCTTCGAACCTCAGTAAAAGTTTAGCTTTCATACATGTAACAGCATACACATTTTTTTCTGAGAATGGTGGGCCTCTACACCAGGAGAAGCATGAACGAGATTGTGTTTAACTACCAAAGGAATCTTGTTTACAAAGTAAAATGGCAGTATGCTGAAGCCGAGAATAAGGACAAAGTACCTACAGTCATGCACAACAAATTTCCTGCCTCTTTGATGATTCTGGGTGTGGCCAGTAGTGAAAGCCACATTATGCCTCCTCACATCTTCCCCAGGGCCTCAAGGTCAGTGCGGATGTTCACATTGAGGTGGTGGAGACTGTAGTCAAGCCTTAGATGGACCAAGTAGCTGAGGGAAGGCCTTACATTTTCCAACAGGATGTGGTTGTTCAAAAATGTTGCGCACCACTGGTCCCCAGACTTGTGGCTGCCCAGCAACTCCCTAGATTATTTTGTGTGGGGCATTGTGGAGAAGGGTGTGTAGTGCATGCTTGTGTGAGGTTTGGATAGTCTATAAGTAGGTGTTTGATGTTGTCGGGCTTCGGTGCTTGTTAGTGTTAGGGCAAGGTTTATTCTTAGTTGAGAAAAGATTACTCGGTGTGTTCTGTGTAGTGATGTCTGATTGTTTGTTGGTAGGGCAGGGAGGTTATTGTAGAGGTGTTGGAAGTAGTATGCTGGGGCTTTTTTCTTGTGTCTAGTTGGTAGGGGCTTTGCTGTCAGATGGTGTTTGGGGTGGGGATGGGTCAATGCTCTGCTGAAGTGTTAAGTTCCAATCATGTCTAGGTGTATTTTTGTTTCAGTATTTAGATGGCCAGTGTACATCCTGTGATTGTGGTGTGTGGTATGGAGTGTGTTTGTGTAAGATTTGACTTTGATTGGGTGCTATATAGTTGAGGGTGGTGCAGATCAATTGTGTGTATAGAGTAGTGAGAGGCTCTTTCTGTTGTCCAAATGTAATGTTTCAAAGTGCCTTGAGGACATTGATGTTCTCTCTAGCCTTGTTTGTTATGTCAGTTTTGAATGTCATGTGGGTCTAGTGGGTCCTAAGAGGGTAGGGGTTTTGTTAAGTGGCAGGTGTTGACCATATAGTCTGATTGTGGGAGTGTTTGTTTGATTCATGGTAATCAACTGTGAAAAGTATTACTATTGATTTGTTGGCTAAGGCACTCAAATGGTTTTGTGCGAGCCACTTTTTTAGTATGTATTTACACTACCAAGCAAAATAAGATTTTCTTTTATTAAAATATTTTCAAAAATATAATGAGTAGGTAAATAAAATTTCCATTGTATATAAAGGCAAGTATTTAATATATTTTATGAAGACTTCATGATACAATATATACTTGTGGTGGGATGATTAATCAGAATTGGAATCAAAACAAGTGTATCATGATTCTGATTCTTAAAATGATTCTTTTACTTTAACATTTAAAAAATAATATTACAGCAAGTCAGGAAATTAGAATTATATATTTCTGCCACTATTTATTATAATATTTATATTATAACCAAACTAAATTAGGAATATTTGGGGGGTAATTTGGGCGTAGGAAATTTACATTTGTACGAATTTGGCCATAAAACGTAAAATATCTGGACTGGAAGCTCTGGCGAAATCTGCCAACCCTGGTGTAGGCCTTGAATAAGTGATTTTCATTTGGTAACGCTAGTTGCTGGCTGCCAGATTAAAATGTTGTGTGCTGCTGCAGGTGAGTTCTATCACTTATCTAAACAAGGAATAAATAATTGAAGGTATTTAACAAAGTGGCCATAGGTTTGGCATACCTTATGTAGATATAATTAATGTATAACAATTAAACTAAGGCACAATTCTAAATAGCTTTCTTAATTATTAGAGGCTAGGCTTAAGATTTTCTAGCTTTAACACAATTAGCCTAGGTTGGCCTAGCCTTACTGGATAAGTCATCATAAATCAGATTCTGAAAAAGTCTTAGGCCTAGTAAGTTAACCCCTTAACTGCGGAGTGTACAAATATGTGCATTCAGAAATTGATAAACTATTGGGGAACACACACTTATGTGGGTCTCTGTTTTTTCTTGAGCTTCAATCTGCAGAGCAAATAGATATATATGTTCTGATTGGCTGATAAGTTGTAACAAGAAAAGTCAACAATACGTCAATTGCTTAATTATGCCATATTATTTACTCAGTATGTTGTCAGATGTTGAATGAGCTGTTTTTTTTTTTCCTAAAAAATTTGAAAAAGGCCCAGCTATCATGGCCAAGAGAAATATAAATGTAAACGATTGTAAACAACTATTAATTGATGATAGTGATATATCAAGCTTTCATCTTAGTGATTAAGAATAGTGATGTGGATATAGGCATTTTGAGGTCATTCTGCTTTTGATGGTGATTGTTCAAAAACCAACAATGCAATCATATCTTTGCCCAATGAAATGATTACCATACAAAGGCAGAACTTTCATAAAAAATTGTGAGTACGGTAAATAATTTACTAATTTTTCATATTTTCTATAGTATTTATCAATTTCTTTGTTGAATTAGGTGGTAATACATTTTCACAATATTCTAAAAATATAATACAAAATGGAGAAATATTATAGAAAGTACAATAAGCAATTAAAATAAGTAAAATATAAAATGAAAAAAGGTGAAATTTGGAAAAATAACTGTAAAGTGATGCTGTTTTATTGTTTAAATCCTGCAGTTAAGGGGTTAATATCATTATACCCCTTCCTCCGCTGATGGGCCTATCCAGGCTGCCCATGGATGAGCTCTTGCCCTCCACATGGAAATCAGGGAGGGAGAGACTGGTTGGGATATCATCCTATCTTAGCCAGCTGCAGGTAGACTATTAGCAAACCCTCACCTTTTACTATTTTCCCTTTGGCTCTTTCCTCATTTCGTCAGTCCCTCTTCATCTACTGTCTTTTCTGCCCCATGAACCTGAATGGTGTAAAAGTATGCTTGATTTCTTATAATAATAATTATAAGGAATAAAGTCGACTTTTACACCCATTTGGGTTCATGGGGCAGAAAAAACAGCAGTTAACATTCGCTAAATGACATTTACAATTTTTATACTTTATGACATGATTCTTATTTATATTATTTGTACCTTCTGGAAATGAAGAATAATGTACGGTAGTTAGGCTATTCATTTTGCAAAATTTCACTTTCTTCGTGTAGGCCATCACTGAAATTTACCATCATACTAATAGTACCCAATGAATAAGGTAGGACATTTTTGCATATGCAAGGTTAGGTTAGGTTATTGTGTTGTGAAATTTTTTTCTTCAGGAAATGCATTCTTCTTTATTGTTATGGCTTAAATTTTAATGAAGCAAATTGTTTAAAAAATTTACTAATTTTATAGGTGAATTGAATGAAACATCAGCTAGAAAAGCAAGAAAAAGATTGTCACGGCTTTTTCTCATCATATGCCAGCAGGTAAGGTTAGGTTAGGTTATGTTAGGTTATATCCCCCTAACCTAACCTAACCCTTGTATCTTGATAAAAAAAGTAAAAATGTATAATTTTTCATGTTGTATATCATAATATAAAGTGTAGATTACACACCAAAAGTAGTTTCATGATGCCTAAATCGCATAGCAAAGTAGCACCAAAAGAAGGATGTATCCCCCCCCCAACCCATTGCTACATGTAGGTAGAAAATGGGCTTTATTCCTTATAATAATAATAATTCATGGGGGGAAAATGAGTATAATCTGGAAAGTAACATGAATTTACATATGACTTTTTTTTTTAATTATTGGAATAGATGTCATTTAACGAATTATTACACTAAAATTTATTTTACAACTGGCTCAGATACATCCCAGCCAATTTCCCTCTATGGCCACATGGAGGTAAGAGTTCATCGATAGACAGCCTGTAAGGACCGTCAAAAGAAGGAGGGCTAGTTCTAAAGTTAATTATGTTAATGCCTCATGTACCTAAATGGGTGGAAACATAGGCTTCGTTCCTTATAATAATAAGTTAGCATCTATGCTTTAAATTGACTGGGTTTACTTATAATCATAATGTCAAACTAATTATAGACAAGGTATGCTTAGCTTAAACATGCTTTCAGTATAATAGGCTATCCTGCCAGGTTTATAAATGCCTAAGTTAACTAGCCTAACCCTGCTTTCAGTATAAAAGGTTATCCTGTCATGTTTATAAATGCCTAAGTTAACTCCCTATCATGGCTGGATTATTCAATTGTGGGACCCAATGCACAGCAAAACTTTTAGGCTTTCAGTGAACTACCTATTCACATTTGTTCATATTTTTTAATTCACCTTTGAAAGCAACTGTGTGGAAACAAAGTGAGTCAACTATCAATTATAATCATAACTATAATTTTAAACATTTATTAACATTAAGAAACTTGAAGTTAAAGATTAGAATAAGCTGTGAAAAGAAATCAATATCTAGATTGGGAAAATTTGTTCAAAACAGTTGTAGAATTCATTAAATTTATCATATTACACTGAGAGGACATGATAGTGAGGGAATTGTCTATTTTCATCTTTATAGTAATATAAGGAACTAAGTCTATGTTTCCACCCATTTGGCCCATGAGTCTGAAAAGACAGAATGAAGGAAAAGCAAAAGGAGAAAAAAATGACACAAGGGATGGCTAGGATATATCCCATTCGGGTGTATGTGGCTGAAAAAATACTTGTAACATTATGGAAATGATAAGATATACATTATCATGAAAGTTCACATTGCTAGACTATAATATTGTAGGGGTTTTCATTTGTATTTTTCAGACTAAGCCTCACTATGGTGAGTAAATCTCATCTCAAACTAAAAGCATAGCAAGGAAGTTATTCAAGGTTTCCGATGATGACCAATCAAAGTCTGTATGCCAAAAGTGTGATGTAAAAATATCTAAATAACCAAAAGTTGGTCATTTTAATACAACAAATATGCTTAGACACCTCAGTAGATAACGTACCAAAGAACTAAAAGAAGAGGAAAGGGAAAAGAAAGAACACAAGAAGAAACAAACACTAGCTCTCAATTTTTCACCAAATAGAAATCTTAAAAAAGCTGCCATGGAATGTTCTAAGCAACAAACTTTACATAATAAATTTAAAATTTGGGATATAAATGACCACAGAATACAAATAATTCACAAATATATTGGAGAAATGATAGTGATTGATTAAAAAACATTCATAAGACTCCTAAATCATATATGTCTAAACTATCATATTCCTTCTAGAAAATATATGACAGTGTTAGGAACAAAACATAAGAGGAAATTAACAGTGCTAGACATTTATCTTTTACTAGTGATCGCTGGACAGCTAATACAGTAAATACTACATTTTTAAGCTTAACAGCTCAATGGATTACTAAAAACCATGAACAAAAATGTGCTATTCTGGGGGTTGATTGTTTTATTTATTGTTTGTTTCAGGTGGTGAAGGATAATAGCAGGGGAGTTCGAAGAAAGGAATACATGTAATGTATTTTAAATACTTCTAGTTAGAAAAAGGGTCATAGGGAAAGAATAATAATTTGGTTTTGTTCTTTATAGAAATTACATAAGGTGAAGTTAACATAGGAATAAAGAAAGTTTACCCAGTGCCTTTAGTGTGTTAAGTATAAGAAAATGGACTTAGGCTTATAGTGAAAAGTGATACAAAGTGGACAATCTGTGATGTTAAGTAAAGAAGGAAACACAAAGAATAAGGACAAAAACATATCTAGAACTATAGAGAGAACTATTGAAGAAATAGCCAGATCAATTGGGATTAATATTTGGGGGATAACATCCTTTGTGCTTGGTATTGATTGCAATTGGTAGAATAGGGATAAATGGTGGGGGAACTGAGATATTAATGCTAAGGGGGTCTACTATAAAAAGAAAATCAAGAAATAGAAGAAAAAGAACAGGCGTTTTACTCAAGGGTTTCATGATTTGAAGTTTCACATACTGCACCCAATATTAGTGAATGCCTCACGGACAATATGAGTCAATTTAATATTCCTAATTTAATCAAATTCATGTTATTGTAAGAGGATATGCAACTAATATTACTGCAAGGGTTGCACAAGCTGAATATGAATCATTACCATGTATTTTACACACCTTTACAGTTAGTTCTTAATGATGCCATCTTTGAGCAAAGATATATGAAGGATATTGTGTCTGCATGCAAGAAAATAGTTGGTTATTTTAACCACTCACCACCAGCATTTGCAAGTTAAGAGAATTATAAAAAAATTCAATTTACCGCAACATAAATTCATTCAGGATATTCAAACAAGATGGAATAGACAATATTACACACTTTCCAGACTTTTTGAACAAAAAACTGGCCTCAGTGCATATTGCAGTGATCGTCCAAACCAGCATGTATGGAAACAAATTAATGCAAAGTTTTAGAGAAATTGTTCAAAATACCAGGTGCTCCCCCAAATTTGACATCATTTCCTGACCTAATAATGTGAACAATTTTGTCCAAATTGTCTCAAATTTTAGCAGTATGTCTAGAATTCAATACATTTATAAAGGTATAATCTTATGTTTATTTCTACTTTCAGAATTAGTCATGCCATTTACGGCAACAGAATAGGCATTTTATGTATTGAAGTATGCCCAAACTCAGTCAAATGTGAATGCGCAATGTGGATTCATTATAAGATTTCATAAACAAGCACCAACGGGGAAGCAGATTTGGACATGGCATAAGAAGTTTCAAGAGGAAGGCTGTTTGTGCCGGCCAACAGTTTCAGAAGAGATGGTGAACCAGCTTCAGGAGATGTTTAGTCAGAGTCCAAAGAAATCTGTATGAAGAGCAAGCCTGGAAACTCAGATCCCCGAGTCAACTGTTTTGGCGTATTATAAGAAAATGCTTGCGACTGACCTCAACAAGCTTCAGCTTGTGCAGGCTTTAAAGTCTGGTGACAATCAAAAGCGTAAAACGTTCTGTGAAGATATGCAAGAGAAACTTGAAGATGACTTTGAAAACTGTGTTGTTTTCAACGCTGAGGCCACATTCCATAGGAATAGCAAAGTGAATAAGCAAAATGTTCACATATGGAGCGAAGAAAATCCACATGCTGCAAATGAACATGAAAGGGACTCACCAAAAGTGAATGTTTTCTGCTCCATCTCAAAGAACACTTGTGCATGGCCCATTTTTCTTTGAGGAAAATGTGACCAGTGATGACTATCTGGAGATGCTTCAGAACTAGCTACTTGATGAACTTGAGGCAAATGAACATAACCAATTCATTTTTGAACAGATTGGGGCTCTACCACACTAAAAACTCTCAGTGCGAACATTTCTTAAGAAAATAGCTAGGGCGTGCTGGTGATGGAGACAATGTGCTATTGAAAATTGAAATGGCACCCATGTTCACCTAACTTGCCACTGTGTACTGGAACTCAAGGAGAGAATCACAGAGGCTCTGAATACTGTTATACAGGACATACTGCACAATAAGTGTGGCAGAAACTAAACTACCAACTTGATGTGTGTTGTGTCACAAGTGGTGCACACATTGAACATTTGTAATAAATTGAATATAAAATTACCATCTCACAGGATTTTTCATTGGAAATTTGTAGAATAAAACTTGATATTTTCACAATTAAGCCATTAAGTTTCATTTATCATGAACAAGCAGTTACTCTGATATGGACATCTCAAATGATGTCAAATATTTTGAGACACCCGGTACTCAAGCATTATGTTGATTGTACAAACCTTTTAAGAAGAAGAGAAGCAATTGCCTCTGTCATAATCCTAAACGTGAAAGTCGTTTGTCATTTTTTTGATAAAAGTGAAAAAAACAGACAGTTTGGAGGACTAGTCTCAACATTATCTGCATGGAAAGCTTCTGTTAAGAATAGATTTAAGAATTAATTTAAGGACAAGAACCTCATACTAGCAACATATCTTGATCCATGCTTCAAAAATACATTCCTTGAAGATTAATATAATAATCAAAGGGCTGAAGAAATTAATGTGCAGTGGCTAGGTGGAGATATAAGCTCTATAAATAACATCAAATCTATCACTGGTCACATTTCTCAAGCAATAGACTCTTCTGAACTATCAGATAATAAAAGTGATAATGAAAATGATTTCAACTTCAGTTTTGAAAGTTGTTTTTTTATATCTAAAAGAAAAAATAAATTAGGAAAGAGAAGCTCTAAAAAAAGAAGAAATGATTAAATATCAGTTTGAAAATGATAAATAATGATGAGAGGCCATTATAGTGGTGGTATGTTAATAAAGAGCTTTCCTAATAAGAGTCTTCTAACGCAAAAATACTAAAGTGCACCTCCCCCCCCTGTTGAGTTGAGAGTGAAAGGGTATTCAGTGCTTGTGGTAATATATAGACACAAGAAAGAAATAAAATGTGAGCAGAAACAGGAGAGATGCTGTTTTTGCAATAAAATTTAAGGGTGCTAGGTTTTCAATTCAAATAAATTCTTACTTATTCACTAATTTATTTGCATTTTGTAGACATGGAGTAAGAATTACTTCTTTAGTAAGGGGATATATTTTTTTTAATTGAAACAGTTTTGCATTGTAAATTTTAAAATTTAAATGAAAGAGGATAAATTTGATTTTTATTGTATTCTAGCTATACATTAAAACAAGTTTATCCATTATGTGTAATAAAGAAGAGTAAAATGAATTGTTACAACTTAGTTGATTTTTATTTTTAAACCAATCGATTATATCAGTTCCATTCTGAGGAAGCCAAGAGGCGAAACGTCAATAAAGAGCTCTGTGTAGTGTCTGGACTTTTCTTTCTCCCCATCCATTCTCACCTATATGTCGAGTCTTTCATGCATAATTTATAAAAAAATATTCAATGTAAATACAAATAGTTAATCTTACCAGAGTAAAATATGATGACTAACTTCCAGAAATGTCAATGTATTACCCAACAGCTTTTAGTCTGCCCATGAGGGTTATTAAAGTGGGACCCAGAGCTTTTCAAGTGGCTTCCAAACAACTTACCCATCACAAGTGAACATCAAAGTTGAGGGAGGATTTCAGTGGGCCACAACCACCCATTCAGTGAGCCAAGACTGAACTCAGAATGCCTAGCGAAGCATGGATCTACAACAAGATCAATTTCCAGAAAACAAGTATAAAGTTATATTTGAAAATATTGGGAATCAGAATTGAGACTTTTGAGTGGAATCGGAATTGAAACCGCTAAAAAATTAGAAGATACCTGAGGAAGGGAGCTTAGTGGTCAATGCCTATGATAAGCTATATCCATTGACAACTCTGCATTTAGTTTTCATCCCAGACTTCAATCCATTTAGTCCACTTCCCCCTTATTCTGTGCAATTTTAGCTTTGTTTTTATGTGGAATGGTGTGATACATGAGTTATCTGTGGAGTTGTTCAGTCAGACTGTTTGAGTAGTGGGGAAAGGTATATCATGCATAAAGAGGGTGGGGAAGAGAATGGAACCTTGAGGGGGACCTCATTGGGGAGCTTTGCCTTTAGGATTATACTCTCTATGGAAGGACATGGCCATATCTGTTGGAGAGAAAGTTTGCTATCCATTTTTGTCATGATCAGCAATAACACTCATAAAACCAACCTTTCTTTTTAGTAGTAACTTTTTTACTATTTTTTGCCTTTGAAAATTTGGTGATTTCTTGAGTTTGTTCAAGTTTAGTTTCTTCGTCTTTTTCATCCTCCTCCATGATAATTGCTGTTGCATCAGAACTAATCCTGGCAGATTCCCTCTTAGGTCTTCCCCTCATATTTGGATCAATAATAGACTTTTCTTTTAAACAAAAGAGAGATGAGTATAATTTTCATTCTATTAAATTAAGCAAATTAATTGCAAGCAAAGTTATCTGCTAACTTCATTGGCTGGAAGGAGAAACTAAATTCTGAATCTGACAACCCTGTCTTAAAAACTTGACTTGGCCTTACCTACATCTCAAATGCCCACTACTCATCATCATTAACCACCACTTTGACACAAAGTAGGGACAATTTGTACCTTTTCCTATTGCCTGATTAAGCAGAGTTTCCCATCCTTTTATCCACACCATATCATTCAATCAGGGTCCACTGCTAGCCAAAAGGCACCTTGAACATCTCCCCAACATCCACAGACAATACAGAGAAGAACAACTCATTTTCTCAACTATCCTTACCTCAGATCACACTCCACACCTGGTTCACCGCAAACTCAAAATAAACCCAAGCAAATTCACTGCTACCCTTCTCACAGATGATCCATGGCAACACCTCCATAATACTTGACATAACATACAACCTATCAAACACATTCAAACAGCATGTCACACACATAAAAAACAAATGTACACCAAGACTTAATGCCCTCAAATCACTGACACATGGGAGTTTAACATTCTTTCTCTCACATAATCAAACCATCTTTAAGTGTTAACTTACAGTCATTCACATATGATCGCACTCTTGTTTGTATGTTCTCTAAGTCTATTCTCACTTATTCTTGCAAACTCATAACACCACAAAAAATTCTTCATTACAGCTTCATTTATACCTTTACCAACACCATTATAGCTGATGGTAACTACATCAGGTCTTTGCCAGCATGACCCGTGTGATGGGGAATGTTTTCTCAGGGTCAATGTAGGGGTGAGGGTATTTAAAATAAAGTTTACTTGGTTACATCCATGGCAGTCAATATCGTCAGCGGGCATCCACCAGGAAAGCAGCCACTGTGGATGGTCAAACCCACAAGTCTAAGAATATTTTGTCTGTGTTTGTGTGGTTCAAGGTTTGGGCATTATTTCACTACATATTGGATATTTTCTGAAGGGTGAACACAGAGTGGGTAGTTTGGGTTGTCTTTTTAATTTATGCCATCTTTGTAGTATGGCAGTTTCTGGATGTTGGTCTGATCTGCATGAGTGCAGAACTCTTAGTGTTCTTCCTTTGCTATGTCTGGGAGTGGTGCATGCAGTCAAGGAGTAGAATTATGCTCATATGTTTAAGTGCATATGTATGGGGTTTGTGAAGAAGGATTGGTTTCAGGGATAGGTGGGCCAAAGGAGGTGGTTTATATACAGTGTGTGATTGTTCTATGGGCTTTACTTTTGTGTTATTTCAAATTTCTTCATGCGTTAGATTTACTAGTGGTGCATAATTTAATATGGATATATTGATTGTGGGGAGGTGGTGAGTATGTGAGTGTGAGAGAGAGTGGTGTACAAGAATAGTGTGAAGATAAGTAAGTCTTAGGTTTGCAAGATTTGCAAAGTTGCCTGGAGATCAGGCTAATCTCTTTCTTTGTATATTTTGTTTGGTTTATTAATGTTGTTAATATATATATATATATATATATATATATATATATATATATATATATATATATATATATATGTGCACAAATAATTATGCATATATATATATATATTACTAAATTGGCATTCAGTGGCGCTCAAACCTTTGGATTTGTGTACTAATTTAGCATCTATTGTTTACTCGACTTGTTGTTTGGTTCCTTTTATGTGTTTTTTTGTTTCTTCATTGATTCTTACGTGTATTCTTTTGATTTTTGTAAATGTTTTTTGTTATTTTCATCGTTGGTTGTTTGTGTTTGGGATGTGTTCTGTGTTTCATACTTATTTTCTCTTTGATTATTCCTTGTCATCATTAGGTATTTGTGGTCTTCTGTTTTTTAGGTAAAATCGATTTGGTTAGTCATAATCGTTTGATTTTCTTAATTAGTTTTTGTTGGTAGGTAGTTCTTTCCTATGCAATAAATGGGACAACTGCGTTTCCAAGCTTACTGACGTTGCTTGGGAATCTTGCGTGACTCGGACCTCATTGGATTTCTTATATGAGTGCTCTAATTTCCTCGGTGCTGTTTGATATAATTTTCTGTTTCATATCAGACACTCTTTCCTTTAAAACTGTATTGAGTGGTTTGATGTCCATTGCTCTATGCAGAACCACTTGCTTCCTCTTATCCCTCCTTTGTGTATTGGTGATGATATACATACATTTGTTTTATATTGTTAGCATCTCTTTTTTGTGGTTTCCAAGACGCTGAGTGATAGGTGAGGGTGGATCTGACTAGCGCCAGATACAGTTTCCTTTAATTCTTTTGGCTGAGGTTTCTGAAAGTATAAAAGGTTCTGACTGCCGATTTTGATCTCTGGATCCAGTCTGTGATGTGCTTCCTCTACCTGGTAGAAGTGGCATTCATCCTGAGTACATCGCACTCATTCGTGTAGGGATAACGCCTATGCCACTCTCTCACATGTTTTCATTCTTCCTAATGGGACAATCTTGAATTTGTCACCATTAGAGTGGATCTTCCATTTTTATTCACATTCGTTGATTTTTCTTATTTCCTCGCCAGTCATTCGAGTTTGCAAAGGTGCGTTCCTATATCCACAAACTATGAGTTGACGTATATCATCATCGAACTGGATATTTAGCCTAGTGGGGTATGGCTCTGGAATGTTGGCGGTATAGATCAAGTATAAGGTTGGACTGAGGCAATACTGCCTGTAAAGGAAAGGTGGGGCCATCTGTGCGCCGATACTGATGTAAGCCAACCTCTCCATGACATAGTCACAGAGAAATCAGAGCTTTGCGCTTAAACCCAGCTGGAGGATCTTATATTGCATCTCCCTTAGCCGTACCTTATTGAACGCCTTTGACAGGTCCCTGCATACTATATTTTGATATAGCTCCGTTTTTTCTTTGCTTGAGCAATTTTCTCCATGATGACATTTATTACCATCTTGGTGCTTCTCTTCTTTCTGAAGCCATATTGCTGTTCATTGTAGAGCAAATTTTCCTCCAAGTGCTTGACAAGTCTTCTGTCCAGGATTTTCTCAAAGAGTTTACCCCCAATTTCCAGAAGGGATATTGAATAACTCTCCTTCCTCGTTGGGGGCTTTCCAGGTTTGGCAATAAAGAGAATTTTTTTAACTTTTGAATGCATCAGGGAAGTAGCCTACATTTAAAAAGGCATTAAAGATGTTGAGTAAACCTTCCAGCATCCATCTCAGTGCTTTGACAAACCTGACCGGCCTGGAGCGTTTTGCTTAAAGGAGTAGAGTGCGCTTCCTAGTTCTTCTAGCGTCACTCTTTCTTCTTCTCCTTCTTCCCTGTTCACTTGGTGGTTTAGATGCATCCTTTCAATGATTTTGTTCAACTCATCAATAATCTGAATTTCAAAATCAATGTTAAAGTCTTCATTTTCTTCTTCACTGATTCTGAAAAATCTCTTCTTAGTGTTGCTTAAGAGTTGCCTCTATTTCATTCTCCTCAGATTTTATTTCACCCTGGTCACCTAATTACATCTTTTTATTCTGGGGCATTCCTCTCATCCTCTTGATCTTCACCCCGAATTCCTTCAGTGTTGCCTTGCTATTGAGTTCTTCAATAGCTTCATTCCATTTCTCTTCTTGTTATTTGTAAATTAGATTTTTTAGTTCTTTCTCAGGATGTACTTGTGATGCTCATTTGATATAATCCTTTCAGCTCACAGTGTAGACCCTTCATACGATCAGTTCATTTATATGCAGAAATTGTTCTGTATGCAGTTTTGGGAATACTCTCTCTATCAGCCTCGATCATCTGGGCCTCCAGCGACTCCATTTCTTCATCTATTTCCTCTAGCGTTGCTTCATCAAGGTTCACTGGGATGTAATTTCTTAGCAATCGCTCATAATTATCCCAATTTGCCCTGTTGTAATTCTTCCTTGTGTGATGGTACCAATCTAGGGTTAATGTTGACATTAAGGTTGCTACAAGGTATGAATTCAGGGGTCATGTGATAATTAAAGGGTAAGAGGAAGTTGGCCAGGCAGATGTCCAGCTTGATGGAGCTCCTTTCCGTGATGAAGGTCGGAAAGTTGGGGCTCAATCTCTGGACGATGTTCATATCCAGGAGAGTATTCAAGCATCTGCCTATACCATTGGTTCGAGTATACTTGGGCTGGGCACATTGTGTGTTCAGGTCCCCCATTAATATTGTAGGGACCCTTCACCCGAATATACTTGTGATGGTTTGGTTAGGCAAGAGTCAGACCTTGGGGGGGGGTTGGTATCCCGTTGCAACAACCATCCTCTCCAAGCTCATTTCTACCTCTATGGCAAGGAAGGATTCTTTCAAGTTTGTGAGTTGCTTGAATTTTATTCCCTTCTTAACTGCAATGGCTAGATTTTTGCAGTTCTGCATTCTCCTTTGACAATGACAAATCCCTCACCAAATCATTCAATCTTTCTTGATTTATCAACTGGATCTTCTTTTCCTTAGAATCATTCTCATACATTTCATCATCACTGTTATCCAACTCTTCAGGCGATGAATCATCTTTAACCTCACTAGCTGATGGAGGAACTGGGATTGACATCTCCATATTATGGGGGACTGGTTTTATAACTGACTTACAATCTGGATATACAATTTTTTACTTGTTCTTATTTGAGAATCCTGCAATATTTGTCATACAAAAATAGCAATCAAAAACATGATTTGTTGGCTCACGCCACACCATTGGTACAACAAAAGGCATACCCTTCCATTTGCCATTTAACCAGTGTGTGAGCCCTGTATAACAGACAGTGCAAGATTTGTGAGGTGCCCAGGGGTTGTCTTGGTCACCAACTTTACAACCAAAATAATAATTGTATGCAGTTTTCACTATTTTAGCTAATTTTTCCACTGGTTGCTTGGAGTATACCTTCCACAGATATAACAAAAGTTGTCTGGGCTATTTATACATCCTCGCCGATTCACGTTTTCAACTTAGTTTATATGTATCTTGTTATATACTTTTGTACAATCTTATTTCATTTACAAATTAATTGAGAGATAAATCTGAAAGAAAATGCAATTAATCACTGTTTGTACATAGTTTCAACACCACTACTATAATGGCTAAATGTGATGTGATAAAGCAGAAGTGTAACAAAGGAATCAAACACACACAACAAATCCTCTCACTACGGTAGCCGAAGCAACACTGCCCATATGTGTAACTAAAGCGTATGTGTGTAACTCAGGAACCTTACGTGCTTGAACAATTCTGATTACAGATTCGGAATCAGCATACTCGATTTAGCATAAATCACAAGCTAATATCCAAGTAGCAAAATCCTTGTTGACTAGTGTTATCTTGCATACATCATACCAACTTTTTTCTATTCAATTTTTCCCAGCTAAGGCCCACTTAGGCTGGCAACCTCAATTAACTCTGCTGGCTAGATGGAGTTCTTGCAGAGATCCAGCACTCCTTGTATCTTTAGATTTTATCTGAAATTATGAAAGCGTGAGGCATGTTTTGAACAGGTTTTGAGCTTTGCCTGGTTCCTAGTGGTAGCGTGGGCAGATGTCTGTATTGCTGTAGTGGTCATGACAAAACAATGTGTGTGCATGTGTTTAGTTTTGGATGTTGATTGCAATGGATACTTGCTAATGTGAATCACTTCTGACACAGGAAGGATGTTTTTCCTATATCAATATCTATGTGGAAAGCAAAGAGGCCATTTGGACATGGAGATAGCATAGCTGACTGTGTCGTGTGTGTATGTGTGGTTTGTTTTTGAGGATAATAGTGGCCTGGTTACCAGGTAGTGATTCATTCTAATCACCTTATTAAAAAAAAAACAGGGAGAGAGCGCTCAAGTTACTAAATTAACATTATTTTTATTTGTGTATTTTAGTGAAGTTAGATACCTTCAGCATCCACTTCTTTCTCAATTTGAGCAGAATCAAATTCTTGAGCATCAACTTTCTTTGGTCTACCTCTCCTCTTTGTAGGTGGACCAGCCTCCAGTTCGGGTGAGCACTTGTCTTTCACTTCTGCTATACAATTAATATCTGAAGGAATAGAATCACCTTATAGAAATACAGGAAGAGCAATTTAATACTGAATACATTTTCATTTATTTTAGTGAACTTAAATACCTTCATCATCCACTTCTTTCTTGAATCTAGAGGAATCCAATCTCTGCCTATCTGTTTTCTTTGGTCTACCTCTCATCTGCTTTGCAGGTGGTGCAACCTCCAGTTTGGGTGAACATGTACTCTTAATATCTGAAAGGATAGAATCACATTTCACAGATTTTTTTTTTTTCCCTTGGCTACTTAGTGACTGCCTACTTGGGTCTAAGTCACAGTAATTCTCCCCATACCTAATGTTAAGCTAAATTAATAAAAAAAAATATTGAAAAGGCAACAAAAACGAAAAAAAGCAGGAAAAAGAAGAAAGCGTACACTAGAGTCAGGGGTAGGCCCGCCTCCCCCAGAGCAAGAACATGGGACCAACAACAAATAAAGTCAAATCGTACAAAAGTCTGTCCCAAGTACAAAGGACAAGCAGTAGCGTCCCCGCTCGTCCCAGTACAGAGACAGGTAACACAAGAAGATCGCCCAGACTGAAACACCCAATAAGAATGTGGCAAACAGTCTGGAGGACAATCTAGTCAGTGCAGTAAGTTGCAGGGGAACACTCCATCAAATGGCGTCACATCCTGCAAGTGTACAGAAAGCGAACTAAAGCTGTCTCTGCTTTGGGTGGTGCAATGGCACACAACTTTGAGTTCCCCTTGGCAGGCTCAAGGTTATCTTCTTTGCCAGACAGCCCTGATTCCTGATATGTAGTTGGCTGCTCATTCCCCACAATTCCCACATGTCCAGGAACTCGGCAAAAGATAATCATAATATCCGTCCAGCTCAGGACCACTGTAGAGCTATCGATACCATGAACAAGGGTGTAGAAATTCCATTGCCTCAAGAGCACTTAGAGAACTTGGTAGTCGCTAAAACACAATCCAGTCTCCTAACTTGGCATGACACATTAACTACTGTATCGAGTGGTGTATGAGAACAAACTCAGCTACGAAAACAGACGCATCACCAGGTAGGGCCCCAGTGACTTCAAACAGAAGGAATACGCCATGGAGCCAACTCCATCCATGTACACTGGCATGGGTACACCATGACACGAAATGTGCTCCAAAAAGGCAGAATGCAATGCTATTGGCGCTGTGGAAGCTGAGCCATGGTGAAAATTAGACAAAGGTGGTACCCTCCAGGGTGGCATCTTGAGTAGAACCAGAACCAGCTGTATCAGCACCTAGGTGCTGAATGTCGCAGAACAAAAAATGTCCATGGCACAGGTACAAGAAAGAACCCAGCATAAGTAAACCACTTTAGTCTTGCCCAATGACAACTGAAACCTGCGAGTTTTGCGGTTGAATGCCAGTATGCCATTTGGACAGGGCAAAGAATGTGAAACTGATGACACTTCCCTGTGGGATGCCCTCTTTCCTGTTCCAATGGGCCAGAGAAGGCTCCTCCCACCCATATGCGGGATCAACAATTTTGCAGAAACAACACACACAAAAATTGGGAGGCATTTCCTCACCCATTGTGTGGAGTATCCATGATACCTTATTGCCATGCAGTATCATGTGCCTTCTCCAGATCAAAAACACTGTGGCACAATGGTGTATATAAAGGAAGGCCTGGCACACAGAATTTTCCAGTAGGGACAGAGAATCCGATGTGGAATGGAACTTGCAAAAGTTGAACTGTGCATAAGATAGGTGGCCTTCACTGACCAGGAAAAAGGTTAATTTAACATTTACCAATTTCTCCATCAACTTGCAAACATAGTGATGTCTCGCGGGTTTGTGAAAAGCGAGCACAGTAGCCATTTGCCAAGAATTTGGGAGAATATTCCCTGTCCAGATCTTGTTGAAATTTTTTTAACAGATGTCAAAGCATAACGTATGTGAAATCGGCCGGGACCGGGGCAGTGTTCATGCAAGAACCAAGAGCAGAATGCAACTCACTCAATATAAACATTTTGTTGAAAGGTTCTCCACTTCTGGAGGGAAAGTTCAGTCAGCAGCCTTCCGCAACATCACAATGTGGATTGAATGCTGGTGGAGCAGCATCCGAGCTAGAGAATGTGGAGAAAGCAGTCTCAAAAGATTCTGTCGCAGACACATGGTCCGAAATTGTACTCCGATTCTCCTGGAGAATAGGCTGAGCTCCTATGAGAACTTGCCCCAAATCCATTTGACTTAGTTTCATACTTTTGCAAAAGGGGCTGACCACCATGCAAGTGGTTGGTGTGTAAATGGCCAAACATTCTAAGAATAGTAGTTAGGGACAGAGTAATCTATTTACTACTTAATATATTTTCATTAACTTTAGTAAGGTTAAATACCTTCATCATCCACTTCTTTCTCTATTGTAGGGCAATCAAATCCCATTGCAGCCGTTTTCTTTGGTCTACCTCTCATCCGCTTTGGAGGAGGAGCAGCCTCCAGTTGGGGTGAATGTTTGCCTTTATTTTCCTCTGTATCACAAATATCTGAGGGAATATAATCACCTTATAGAAAAATGGAGAGAGAGAACAAACTTTACTACTTACCACATTTTCATTTATTTTAGTGAGGTTAAATACCTTCATCATCTAAATATTTCTTGATTTTAGTGGAATCCAATCCCTGCACATCAATCTTCTTTGGTCTACCTCTCATCCTCTTTGTAGGTGGATCAGCCTCCAGTTTGGGTGAGGACTTGCCTTCCACTTCTGCTATAAAACTAATATCTGAAGAGATAGAATCACCTTATACAGGGAGAGAGCAAGCAATTTACTACTGAATACATTTTCACTTATTTTAGTGTGGTTAAATACCTTCATCATCCACTTCTTTCTCAATTCTAGCACAATGCAATCGCTGTGCATCAGTTTTCTTTGGTCTACCTCTCATCTGCTTTACAAGTGGAGCAACATCCAGTTTGGGTAGTAAGCATGTACTCTTAACTTCTGCTGCACCATTAATATCTGAAGGGATACAACCAATTAGAATGTGCATTTCTATTATGATTGGTCTCACAAAGGTTAAATATTAATATTAGTGTCCATTACCAATTGTTGGATCTAATAGCCTTGGAGTCAGGGTTGGCAAATCAAAAACCCAGTCCTAAAAAACACAGGTTTTATTACCGTTTTTTTTGTTGTTTTTTTTCAAAATTTCACTTTTATTGTAAGAAATGAATGCTACTTATCATTATTTTTTTCAAAATTTATAGTTATGTTTATAATTTCAACAAATATGTATCAAATTAAGATTATTTCTCTGATACTGACTCATAATTCATCTCTCCTAGTACAGGTTATGGCGATCATGGGTACCCACAATTCTCAATCAGTGATCTGTTACTGTGAACTTTTCTTGCAATATAATTATTAACTGATTAATTATTAATTATATAAAAATAGAGATAGCTTTTTTTTTCTATATTATTATAATGCTTATAGCTTTTGTTTTTTGAAAAAACCCAGGTTTCCTTGGGCTTTTTTAAAATTTTGGGTTTTTTGCCAACCCTGCATGGAGTACTCTAGATACTACAGAGATCAGTGTCATCTGGTGATGGCCTACAGGATACTATCGAGAGAAATCAAGAAAAACACAGGAAACTTTGTGAGCAGGGTGAAAAATATAATTTGAAATATCAATTATTTCTCAGATATCATTTATAATTTAATATGGCAGACATTGAATATAAATAAGATTATAATAGAAATCTTTCTCCTTTTTAATGATGGCTGGTTTACTTAAGATGGCCCAGATTGAGATCCATCTCTTAGACTGGCAGACATTACAAACTCTGCCAACACTGTTGATATAAAAAATTAACGCTTTTCTCATCATAAATCTTTCCCTTTCACAAAGGACAGATGAGCCTCATTTTATTAAATAAGATAAACAATTAAATATAATGATCAAAGGATTTATGTAAATATTGGTTAATCGATTATAAGTCTACATTGTTATTTAAAGAAGCAATTAAAAGAAAAGAAGTTGGGGCCCCATGAAGATAAAGAATAATATTACTAAAGAAAGAATAAGAAATAAAAGGATAACATAAAAGGCAACATATTAATCTAAGGTAAATACCCTTCAGCTGTTTATACCACTCTGCGCAACTAGACTATATACTTAACAAACCTTACAAGGTTCTCACAGAGATACAGCATTTCATATATATAGATATTCCTTCAGTTGTCCTTGTTTTACATGTTTTAAATATACAGGGTGGGAGGGGTTTTTTGTTTTTTTTAATGACCACCTGGCAACTGCCTACTTGGGAATATTTTGCAGTAATTCTTTCCAAAGACTAATGTTTGGCTGGATTAAAAACAAACAAACCAGAAAAAAAGGGCAAGAAGGAAACACACTGGTATTGGTGGAGGCCATCCTCCCCCCGGCACAGGAAACTGCAAAATACAAAAAAAAGAGGAAAAAAGTCAAATAAAATGGACGAGAGAGAGAGTCCACAAGTCTGTGTGCACAAATCTATATTGATTACAAGGTAATGAGAGCGAAGATCAGCCAAACCAGGATATGCAACAAAAATGTGCAAGGCAGTCTGAAGGACAATGCAATCATCCCAGGCACGACCGGCTCAAGAGCTACACAGAACTCTCAAAGGATTTGCCTAGCTCTAAACCCAAAGAGCTTAGGGGTATGACTAGTGTCTCTCGGCAGCATAGGCACTGTTGAGATTGGCTGCGGATGCACTGATAGCTGTACACAGTGCAGAATGTGTGACATTTCCCCAGTATCAACAAATAGGCTCTCAATGGGGGATGTGTTGAAGGTCACCATGCAGAGACTGGTGTGGTATAATTAGTCCACCTTCTGCAATACACGCTTGACTGTGGATGCATAAAACACATCCGTAGTCGATAGAAAAGCATGGCAGTAGACCTATCAGCACCCAGTGTGCTGAAAGTTACAGAACAAATAATGGCCATGGTACAGGTATAAGAGACCTTAAGGCTGTGAATGTGTGTATCCCAGGTGAGAATGGTGCTGCATATCTTGTTGTGCACTTCAGAATTGCGAGATATGCAGTTCAATGTGTTGGGAGTCAACACTTCGGTTTGCATCTGCGCAGCACCAAGATATTGAAAGGCCATCCACGTACATAGTAGCGAGAACATTTTCTGGCAACTCTGAGGTGATGCCGTTGATGCTCAGAGCAAAGAGTGTGACATTGAGGACATTTCCTTATGGAATACCCTCTTCCTGCTCAATTGGCTCAGAGAGGGTTGTCCCACCTGTATGCGGAATCTAATATCTCACAAAAACTCTTGAGATAAAGATTGGGAGGTGTCCCCTCACCCCCATCATATGGAGACTCCATGATACGGTGTGGTATCATAGACCACTAGGTGCGCCTGGACATTGTTCCACAAGGCTAATTTGAGTCAGTCCCCACAACAACCACCTTTTATAGGCTTCCAGTTATGATGGGGTGAAGATTTATCAGGCCAGGGGCTACAGGCACTGGTGCCCGTCATTGCTATCCGTACTACCTCTAGCACTCCAGCTACATGACCACAATGTTGTGGAGGCCGTTCTTCCGATAAGCAAGGCTCATAGGATTCTTAGGGTTCCTAAACTCAATGGATAGGCAAGGATCCCTGTCGGCTGAGGCCTACTCATCCCCTTTCCAGCTGCCTTCTATTCGAAAGGCGAGCACAGTAGCCATTTGCCAAGAATCTGGGAGGATACCCCCTGTCCAGATCTTGATGAAAAAAATTTAACAGGTGTCAAAGGATAATGTACATGAAATCGGCTGGGCCCGGCTGATTTACAGCCATTTCTTTGGTCTACCTCTCAGCTGCTTTGCAGGAAGAGCACCCTTCATTTCGGGGGGAAATGTTTGCCTTTATTTTCCTCTGGTGCACAAATATCTGAGGGAATATAATCACCTTATAGAAAAATGGAGAGAGAGCACAAACTTTACTGCTTACTACATTTTCATTTATTTTAGTGAGGTTAAATACCTTCATCATCCAAATCTTTCTTGATTTTAGTGGAATCCAATCCCTGCACATCAATCTTCTTTGGTCTCCCTCTCATCCTCTTTGTAGGTGGATCAGCCTCCAGTTTGGGTGAGGACTTGCCTTCCACTTCTGCTATACAACTAATATCTGAAGAGATAGAATCACCTTATACAGGGAGAGAGCAAGCAATTTACTACTGAATACATCTTCACTTATTTTAGTGCGGTTAAATACCATCATCATCCACTTCTTTCTCGATTCTAGCACAATCCAATCCCTGCGCATCAGTTTTCTTTGGTCTACCTCTCATCCGCTTTACAGGTGGAGCAACCTCCAGTTTGGGTAGTAAGCATGTACTCTTAACTTCTGCTGCACCATTAATATCTGAAGGGATACAACCAATTAGATTGTGTATTTCTATTATGATTGGTCTCACGAAGGTTAAATATTTATATTAGTGTCCATTACCAATTGTTGGATCTAAAAGCCTTGGAGTACTCTAGATACTGCAGAGATCACTATCATCTGGTGATGGCCTACAGGATAATATTGAGAGAAACCAAGAAAACCACAGGAACCTTTATAATAAGTCTTTTGTAATGCGCTCTTCAAGGCCCGAGGCCTTCCCAGAGCGCACGTTGTGCTGAGATGAGAATGTAAATTCAATGTAAATTCAAGAGGGGGAGAAGGCAATTCTGAAAAGATGTGTTTTCAGGAGACGCTTAAATGTGGTAAGAGAGGGAGAAGACCTGATTTCAGCAGGAAGAGCATTCCACAACTTAGGGGCGCAGATTGAGAAGGAGCAGTCCCCCATTGAGCGGAGGGATGAATGAGGAATATTCAAAAGAGGTGCATGTGATGACCGAAGGGCCCGAGAGACATGGCGTGGCGAGAGGGCAGAAGAGAGGTAACACAGGGCTTTGTTGTTTAGGGCCTTGAGAGGTGAAGAGAAGTATCTTGAAGTGAGTACAGGATCTGACAGGGAGCCAGTGCAGTTCATGCAGCAAGAGTTTTGAGGGAGAGAAGCGAGGGCGATGGAGGAGAAGCCGGGTGGCATAGTTCTGTACAAGTTGAAGGGGGCGGAGAGAGGAGGATGGTAGATTCACAAGCAGAGAGTTACAATAGTCAAGGCGTGAGGTGATGAAGGCATGAACAGCAATCTCGAGACTTTGGCGATCAAAGTGAGAGCGAATGCAAGAGAAGTTACGAACAAAACATAGAGAGGATTTGCTGACATTGCGGATATGAGGCTTAAAGGAGAGATGCTCATCAAAAACAACACCCAGATTCCTAACGCAGTCAGAGAAAATGATAGTATTAAAGCCCAGAGTAAGCGAGGGAAAGAGAGATTTAGATTTTTTGACAAGAGCAGGGGTGCCGACGAGGAGGACCTCAGTTTTGGAGTGATTAAGCCTGAGGAAGTTGGTAGAAAGCCAGTCAGAAATGGAGGAGTAGGCAGCCAGAAGGTCAGTAATAGAGTAGGCAAGAGACGTGGGAGATGAGGAAACGAAAATTTGAGTGTCATCAGCATAGAGGTGGAAGGATAGACCGAGATTACAGAGAAGGGAACTAAGAGGGAGAAGGTAGATACGAAATAGTAGAGGACCAAGGACAGAGCCTTTGTGAAAAATATCCTTTGAAATATCAATTATTTCTCAGATATCATTTATAATTTAATATGGCAGACATTGAATATAAATAAGATTGTAATAGAAATCTTTCTCCTTTTTAATGATGGCTGGCTTACTTAAGATGGCCCAGATTGAGATCCATCTCTTAGACTGGCAGACATTACAAACTCTGCCAACACTGTTGATATAAAAAATTAACGCTTTTCTCATCATAAATCTTTCCCTTTCACAAAGGACAGATGAGCCTCATTTTATTAAATAAGATAAACAATTAAATATAATGATCAAAGGATTTATGTAAATATTGGTTAATCGATTATAAGTCTACATTGTTATTTAAAAAAGCAATTAAAAGAAAAGAAGTTGGGGCCCCATGAAGATAAAGAATAATATTACTAAAGAAAGAATAAGAAATAAAAGGATAACATAAAAGGCAACATACTAATCTAAGGTAAATACCCTTCAGCTGTTTATACCACTCTGCGCAACTAGACTATATACTTAACAAACCTTACAAGGTTCTCACAGAGATACAGCATTTCATATATATAGATATTCCTTCAGTTGTCCTTGTTTTACATGTTTTAAATATACAGGGTGGGAGGGGTTTTTTGTTTTTTTTAATGACCACCTGGCAACTGCCTACTTGGGAATATTTTGCAGTAATTCTTTCCAAAGACTAATGTTTGGCTGGATTAAAAACAAACAAACCAGAAAAAAAGGGCAAGAAGGAAACACACTGGTATTGGTGGAGGCCATCCTCCCCCCGGCACAGGAAACTGCAAAATACAAAAAAAAAGAGGAAAAAAGTCAAATAAAATTGACGAGAGAGAGAGTCCACAAGTCTGTGTGCACAAATCTATATTGATTACAAGGTAATGAGAGCGAAGATCAACCAAACCAGGATATGCAACAAAAATGTGCAAGGCAGTCTGAAGGACAATGCAATCATCCCAGGCACGACCGGCTCAAGAGCTACACAGAACTCTCAAAGGATTTGCCTAGCTCTAAACCCAAAGAGCTTAGGGGTATGACTAGTGTCTCTCGGCAGCATAGGCACTGTTGAGATTGGCTGCGGATGCACTGATAGCTGTACACAGTGCAGAATGTGTGACATTTCCCCAGTATCAACAAATAGGCTCTCAATGGGGGATGTGTGGAAGGTCACCAGACAGAGACTAGTGTGGTATAATTAGTCCACCTTCTGCAATAGATGCTTGACTGTGGATGCATAAAACACATCCATAGTCAAGCTTTGAATGAACAATGGATCGATAGAAAAGCATGGCAGTAGACCTATCAGCACCCAGTGTGCTGAAAGTTACAGAACAAATAATGTCCATGGTACAGGTATAAGAGACCCTAAGGCTGTGAATATGTGTATCCCAGGTGAGAATGGTGCTGCATATCTTGTTGTGCACTTCAGCATTGCGAGATATGCAGTTCAATGTGTTGGGAGTCAACACTTCGGTTTGCATCTGCGCAGCACCAAGATATTGAAAGGCCATCCACGTACAGAGTAGCGAGAACATTTTCTGGCAACTCTGAGGTGATGCCGTTGATGCTCAGAGCAAAGAGTGTGACATTGAGGACATTTCCTTATGGAATACCCTCTTCCTGCTCAATTGGCTCAGAGAGGGTTGTCCCACCTGTACGCAGAATCTAATATCTCACAAAAATTCTGAGATAAAGATTGGGAGGTGTCCCCTCACCCCCATCCTATGGAATCTCCATGATACGGTATTGACATGTGGTATCATAGACCATGAGGCAGGCCTGGACATCATTCCACAAGGCTCATTTGAGTGTCCCCACAATAACCACCTTTTACAGGCTTTCAGTTGTAACAGGGTGAAGATCTATCTAGGCTAGGGTCTACAGGCACTGGTGCCTGTCAGTGTCATCCATACTACCTCTAGCACTTCAGCTACACGACCACAATGTCGCAGAGGCGGGTCTTCTGATAAGCAAGGCCCATAGAATCTTTGGGGTTCCTAAACCTAATGGATCAGCAAGGATCCCTGGTGGCTGAGGACTACCTAACTGCTCCTTTCCAGCTGCCTTTCATTCCAAAGGTCTGCAACGTGAGTGGCTGGCCTTGGGGTGTAGATTCACCCCAAGGCCAGCCATCACTTCAGCTTCATGATCAACGGCTGTAAGTTTCACTTTAAGAGACTTCCCATGGGATTCTCCCGCTCACTCTACATCAAGCAGATGTGCCTCTCAACCATCATGAACATGTGGACTAAGGAATTCAGGTGTGTCAAGCACACCTAATTGGATGACATCCTACTAGTGGGTAGTATCCCAGCGCTTCACAGATGTCTCACGAAAGTCAATGCCAGTTCTCTCCACCTCAACCTCAGCAAATGCTTACTCCAGCTGACTTACCTCAGCAACTAAATTGATCTATGAAAACAGAATACCTGCCTTACATCTGAACAACGCCAGAAGGTGAGGGGCACCCTCTAGCATATTTCCAAATTTGCAGTCCCAAGAAAATGCTGGCTGCACCTCACAAGGTTATCAATTTCATCACACCTGTAACCAGAATCCCATTCATTCGAGTTCAAGTGTGCTACTTTTAGCTCAAGCACTACGACCCATCCTATTTTCCCACTCTCCATTGCCTTAATTCCCACAAGTGGGTACAATGGAAATGCCCCTGGCCTCAAGACACACCACATACATCGACACTTGCCCCATGAGCCTGGGCTTAGTCATCTTGGGCTCCAAGATGGCCACCCTGTGTGCTTCATGGGACCTGGGGATCTTCGAGTCAGTAGCTCTCCTCCTCTCTCCCAAGGCTTGGCTGTTCTTGGATATTCCTGCCATCTTTAACACTTTCCGAGGAAAGTTCCTGGACCCCATTCTCCAAAGAAGCTCAGTACACACCCTGGAGGCCTTTACTCTGTCCTCAAAGTACACATTTGTTAACATACTCTTTCTATGAGTACACATTTGTACTTTGAAATAAAAGGAAGGGTCCTCCTCCCCTGTTGAGGGAGAGGACCAAACAAAAAACACTGGCGTAGTGCAGTCTACAAAGAAAGGCCTGGCAAATGGCATTTTCAAGTCAGACCAGAGCTTCCAACGTGGAGTAGCACTTGTGGAAGCTGCACTGTGCAGAAGACAGGTGACCACTGTCCAGAAAAAAAGGCTAGTGTAACATTTACCAATTTCTACCTCAACATGCACACACAAGAGGTTAGAGAGATTGGATCGAAACCACAGAAGTCTGGGAGGATACCTTCCATCCAGATCCTGTTGAACAAGTCTAACAGAAATGCCAATATAGACATGTTGGCGGCCTTCAGCAATATCATTGAATGTTGGCGGAGCAGCATCCTGGCTAGAGAATAAAGTCGCTGTAATATATTCCCCTTCCTTTGTTCTATGTAATTACCCATTCATTTCTTTTCATTTTTGTACTTTAAATATTTAGATTAGATTATTGTTAGAATAATTTTAATTAAATAAGTTCCTTTAGTTTCAGAGAAGATATCTGATAATTACCTATGATTGTATTAAAGCATCCCAAATTGTAAATTTTTGGTAATTAACTTTTATAAGTTAAATGCTCTGAATTAAGAAGATTTAAATCTGTAAGGACTTTACAAAGGAGTAAGTTATTTGCTAATTTTTAACTTATCTATTTTATTAATCACCTGTTAGAAAAATTGGATTATTTAAAATTGTGATAACTCTTAATTTAGTTAAATTTTATTGACTATATTTCTGTGCAAGACGGAGGTTTTTTTCACTTACTTATGAAGTTTTCTGTTGTAAATTAATAAGCCAAGTCCAACTTATATTTATTATAATTTATAGCAATAGATTTACATTATTATATTACTAAATTTATAATCTTTGCCTCTATTTCATTATTAAATTTTCTTTAGAAGAATTCCAGTGTCACATCTTAATAAAAACTGTATTTTTTAGGTTCTGGTCTTGGACTAAAGAAATAAGTCTAGTCTTGGGCTGAAAAAAACCCTCCAATTGTGCCAGTCATGGACGCAAAAAATCATTCCACTCTTGGGTCTATCTTTTCTAAAGACCAAAAAATCTCTGGTGTTGCTCCAATTGTAAGTATTCTTTTGTATAGTAGTTAGTTTTTAAATAAATCTATTCTTACAACCCTGTTGTTATTAGTAACCCAATTGCTCAAAAATTCATAAGCCCCTGCCTTTTGGTTCCCTTTTCTTAAGTCTGTCCTTTGCTCCCTAATTTCTCCAGTTAGGTATAATCTTGAACACTAAACCGTCCAAGTCATTTTCCCTTTCACTCTTCTAATATCTCTTTTCTGAATACTCCTTCCCTGAGTTGTCATTTGGGCTGGATTCACGTCCCAGCCAAGAAACCATTGAACAACTTGCCCTTCATCTTATGTTCCACTGACCCAATCTGAGCTACACCATCGCAAAGGATTCCACCACGGAGGCAGGGTCCGAGATTGCAGTCCCATTCTCCAGCTGAGCAGAGGTGGGGGGGGAGGTGTCCTGTGAGAACTTGCCCCGAATCCTTTTGACTTGCTTTCACATCTCTGCTAGAGGGGTCTTCCCTTCAAGTAGAGTCACATTTGCCCGCTAGGAAGAGCAGTGGACTTGCTTCAAAACCTAATGGAACCTAGCCCTAGCTTGATGAAATTCACCAGCACTTATAGCTCATGTAGGGATAAGACTTCCATTTTAGGGCCGTCTCACACTCAGCTGACTACCACGGAAGCGGTAGGTGTGCTAAATGACAAGATATTCTAGGAATAGTAGCCAGGCCCATGCCAATGAGGTTACCAGAGCAGAACTCAAGAGCTTCATCTACCAACCTAAACTCCTGAACTGAGACAGTGAAATCAGTCATTTCCTGAAACGCAGACCACCATGTCCGCATCAAGCACCACCACAGTGATCTCTCATGCATGAGCAGTTCAGAAAATGATATTTGAATGGTAAAGTGATCATTACCATGGAGGTCAATGACTACCTCCCACCCCAAAGGAATAGATCAAGACGTCCACATTTAGGGCATCTATCTTCAGCTCATCAATCACATCAGAAAATCCCTGAGCAGTAAAAAGGGCGGAAGTCCCCGGCATCGAAGTTGGCATGTACACTGAAATAACAGTATACCTCCTATCCAGGTGAAGCTGCAATGCTACTGCATGAAAGGATGTATTTAAAGCAAGGATAATGATGGACAATTCATGCCGGGTGTAAATGACACATCCTCCTGCCAGGCCCCCATCCAGTGGTGGTTGGTCGTGAAACCCTTATAACACAGGAGGGTGAGCAGGGAGGATGAGACCAGCAGTCTCCTGCAATAAAATTGCTAATGGGGAACAAAAGATGAGCCTCTGCAGCTTGACCCCATTAGCCTGGAGTCTGCAGCAATTCCATTGAAGGCGTATGCACCCCAGACCTAGCTCAGAGATGCAGGCACCCTATTCACAGGAATAGTCATACACTTTCCAGAGGCAGAACTCCTGGCTGTGTTGGCTGAACAAGGCACTCAAGGTGCTGTTGCCTTCAAGGCTTATCTGGGGGAGCTTGGGTTTGCTATGCAAGTCTATTCTTCTTTCTGCCTCAAAACCTTAAGCGGGTGGAGAGTCTTTAGAGGATCCACCATCTTTGATCCACCCAGCCCAGCCTGATACTCCTTTGGTGCCTTCCTCCTTTCAGGGGGCAGCTTTAAGAACTCTGGAAGGCAGCCTCACAACCACCTTCAGGGGTCTTGCCTCCTGTGATTCTAATGACTCAGTGAGAACGGTCACACAGGAGGGGGGAGGATGTAAGCTGAGACTGGATTTGAACTCTTTGTTCTACCAGGGGAGCACCTGGGGTGAATATGACTCACAAAAGGGTTCCAAACTGGCGCATAAGTAACCATGCATTGTAGGCCTGGAGTGGCAGGAGCAGAGCGACCTTTTTTAAAAATTGAGGCATAAGATGTCAGAGCCAGCACATGGTGCACCAGGAAGAAAGTCCTTAGCCTTTCAAAATGAGAGACGATCTATAGCCTGAATTTTCTTCTCCGGGAGATCCGCACCACATTGCTTTGAAGAAGCACAGAGTGGCTCTCTGCAATTGACACACTTGCCTTACATGAATTAGACTTATTGTGTGCAGCTTCGGAGCAACTTACAGACTTCTGGGTAAACCCAACTTTGCATGTCTACAGGAGAGTTTTGTATGGTGGCAATAGGAGCACCTTCAAAGCAGTGGCATGAATGCCTTCACACAGTAGCAACCAACCAGCACACACTGATTCAGGGAACCTGTCAAGGTCGAACATGGTGAAGAGTGTAGGGGCGAGTATTGAGGCCCCTCCATTTTTTCTCATCACATATTCAACCTTGACCGCTCCATGGTCGGCCAGCTTAAGGTAATCTCATCTATGGAGTAGTCAACAAGTTCCCTCAGGTAGACCACTCCTCTCACGAAGTTCATAATACAGTACAGCGTCACACTTCCTGGTGTGCCATTAAGTGTCCGAAGGACACTAATCATTGTCGCTTCAGAGGAATCTGACAAATTGGCGAGAAAGTTCCCCTGAGAAACGGGACACATTGGCTCTCTACCAATCAAGCTAGCTAATGCTCTCCTCTGATGGATCATGTTGCCCTTGCCCAACAAACTGCCATCAGTGGTGTGAATAACCAGAAAGCATTTGAAGCCAGCAAGCTCAAAAATGCAAGGTGGTCTCTCAATGAGGGGTCCTGATATAATCGAGGTTCCGCTCAGCCACTTGCACTTTGGTCATGGTCTAGGATCCCTCCTGCTCAGGGTGAAGTAGCGAGTTAGATAATTCGCTTACCCTCACCACAAAATGCATAATCCCTCTCTTCTTTTCCAAGGTGGATGAGGATGACCAAGAACTGGGTGATGATGATCTGAGTGGGAGACCCAATTGACTTCCTTTGTGCCCCCATTCATCTCTGTCTCATCTCACAGGCATATTTTGCAGCACTTTCTTTAAATTGTTAAAAATAGTAGACTAATTAAAATCCTAATTGTGGAATGACTTGAAAATTAGTCAACTGAGAATAATTGGATTTACTTTGTGCCCCCCATTTGTCTCCATCTCCTCCCACAAGCATATTTTGGAGCACTTTATTTAAATTAAGTTAAAAATAGTGGACTAATTAGAATCATAATTGTGGAGTGACTCTTGAAAATTAGTCACCTGAGGATAATTGGTGTGAAAGAAAAAGCTGGATAAAAGACCAGGTGAGTAATTTTCTGTGTGAGTGGGTGTGATTGTATGTTAGTGGTAGGGACATTTGAGTGTGGCAGTGAATCTTTGACTAAATGCCTTCTCCTTTTCAGCTCCTTGGGACTGGCTAGACCAGGTACTTGACAAGCAATAGTGGAAGTGTTGTGCCTCCCAGTTCATCATAAGGCCAGAGCGCTCCACTGAGTCCCATTTCCGGAACTGTACAGAGTGATCTTGGAATCCACCAAGTCCCATTTCCAGAACTGTGCAGAATTAGGCGGAAGAAAGCGGGCCTGCCTCCCCCCCACTACCATTATTCTGGAGAACATTGGCCAAAAAAAGGTGCATTACTGATACCAATACTTGTATATATAGTTTTGTGGTATGAACCATTTATATTTTGCGCTTACTGATTTAAGTATATATACATACATACATACCTCAATTAAATGGATAAAAAGGGGGGACCCTCGGTCCCATATTGCCAATTGTCTGTAGTTTTAGACACGTACATAGTGGTTAATATCAACAATTATATTACAAAAGTAAGAGGAATAATAGAGTCCTGTATACTACCGTTGATCAAGCACAATATCCATCAACACAGTATTTAAAAGCATATTTGGTAAGTTTGGGTTTTGCCTTACATATATCTGAAACTTTCTTTTTTGTGCCATATTTGTCACACACACACATGCTTCACAGATGCACCACTTTCTAACTTTTTCATCAATTTTAGTTTCTGTGCTACCTTTAAATTTACCTTTTCTTTTCTTTTTCTATTTTTCCTAGATATGACATGGTTCTAGAAAATAATAAATTACTATCCTCTGAAAAACAGCATAAACAAAGGAGCAATTTCCACAGATATGCACCAAAATTCCCTTCAAAATGATATATAATCGAATATGATGCGATTTCAATAACCTAATAAAAAAAAAGAAGCACTTTTGGGGAATTAGCCCAAGAAAAAAAGTCTCTAAAAAAACTTGTTTTAAAGCACAAATATATATGAATTATCTACAAAATAGAGGGTAGTCACTTTCCGAAATACTCAAGCATAAAAGAGCGGTTACTATTATTACAAAAAATAACAGGAACATAAAAACAAACTTAAAAATCAAAACACTAAAAAGAACCATATGGCACATGCATACCCAAATATTTGAAAATGAGTAAAAGGGGATTTCAGAAGAATAGGTAGTGTAAGGGATAGTTTATTTAAGACATTGTTAATAGGCTTGAAAAAAAAAAGCAACAGAAAGTAACAAAAAAACATTAGTTTATACCCGTCTGTATAAGCAAAAAGGCAACCTGGGAAAAATAAAAGCTTATGATTGGTCAATGCCGGTGAATGATGCACATCGCTGATTGGCCAGTGGATAATCTGAAAAACATTAAAAAAATAGCAAAACTGTAGCCAGAACAAAAGCTAATAAACGTGCATTCCTAATCTTAGCATTTACCAGCCACCCTAGACGACATGCTTTTACAAAATGATAAATTACATCCTCTGAACACAGAAACATAAAAAAAGGGGCAAAAACAATGGAGTGATAGATGCGATTACAAGAATGTAAACAAACTGACTGCTCGCCTGCTTCCAGACAGAGATCACAAGGTGCGGGTCTAGCGGACAGAGGTGCGGTCATAGATTTTTCTGTAAGGCTGTATATATGAGGGGGGGGTGTATTTATACATATATAGATAATATTTGATTGTTATATATATATATATATATATATATATATATATAATGATGAAAATTAATGCAATATCGCAAGAAAAGATGAGGAATTAAACCACATTCTCTGAAGACAATTTAATTCAGAACATTTTCGGTGTATCTCACACCCTTTTTCAACTGACACTGGATAGAAAATATTTGAAAATGCTTAACTACATAACACAGAGTCAGGTCGTGAAAGATCCCCTCTTTTTTCCCCCAATCCCCTACTTGTGGCTAGTCGGGGGGGGGGGGGGGGGGTTAGGCCTAAACATATTGAAGGGCTGACATTTCGCTATTTTGTTTATTTCCTTTCGTATTACAGGATTAAAAGAAAATTGACCCTCAGATAGATTTAAATTAGGAACTGACGATATCAAGCTCGATTCTACGATTCTTCTCTTAACATAGTTAGCCGATTTAAATACCATTTTACTTCCATTGAAATCGATCGAATGATTCAAATCTCTAACATGACAATATATTCCACTGCTTTGACTGCCCACTCTAATATCTCTCTTGTGTTCATACAATCTCTTGTCTAGATTTCTCCCCGTTTTTCCTATATAAACTTTGTGGCAATCGTTGCATGGTATTGCATATACTCCTATGTTATGATGTTCTTTGGGTTTCCTGGCCATCATCAATTGGTTTAAGGAATTATTATATTTAAAGGCTAGATTAATACCCACTTTTCCAAATATGTCCTTTAAACTATTTAATTTATTATTAAATGGCAATGTTATACATTTGTTGAAGTCATTTTTGCGGGAAGGTTTATTGCCATAGAATGTTTTCCTAGCTGCAAAATGGGCAGACGATATGAACCAATCGGGGTAATACAAATTAGAAAAAATGGTCCTGATAATGACAATTTCTTCATCTAAATAGGAAGGATGACATATTTTATATGCTCTAAGGAAATGGTTAGAAATTACCGATTTTTTAACAGTATTATTCGTGAAACAAAAAATAATGTATATAGGCATTCGAGTGGGTTGGTTTTCTATAAACGTCAAGTTTTAATTCATGGTGATCTTTATTAATGAGGACATCTAAAAAGGGTAATCTATTATCATATTCCCATTCATATTTAAATTTGATGGAGACATGCAAATTATTCAAATTATTAAAAAAGTTATCAAAATCATGGCCATTAGGCCATACAGAAAATACATCATCAATGTACCTTAACCATATAAAGTTAGGGGGAGAAATTGTGGGAAGGAGTTCAGTCTCAAAATATTCCATGAAGAGACATGCCAATATCGGAGATAAACTATTTCCCATACTAAGGCCAAATATTTTGAGACTGAACTCCTTCCCACAATTTCTCCCCATAACTTTATATGGTTAAGGTACATTGTCGATGTATTTTCTGTATGGCCTAATGGCCATGATTTTGATAACTTTTTTAATAATTTGAATAATTTGCATGTCTCCATCAAATTTAAATATGAATGGGAATATGATAATAGATTACCCTTTTTAGATGTCCTCATTAATAAAGATCACCATGAATTAAAACTTGACGTTTATAGAAAACCAACCCACTCGAATGCCTATATACATTATTTTTTGTTTCACGAATAATACTGTTAAAAAATCGGTAATTTCTAACCTTTTCCTTAGAGCATATAAAATATGTCATCCTTCCTATTTAGATGAAGAAATTGTCATTATCAGTACCATTTTTTCTAATTTGTATTACCCTGATTGGTTCATATCATCTGCCCATTTTGCAGCTAGGAAAACATTCTATGGCAATAAACCTTCCCGCAAAAATGACTTCAACAAATGTATAACATTGCCATTTAATAATAAATTAAATAGTTTAAAGGACATATTTGGAAAAGCGGGTATTAATCTAGCCTTTAAATATAATAATTCCTTAAACCAATTGATGATGGCCAGGAAACCCAAAGAACATCATAACATAGGAGTATATGCAATACCATGCAACGATTGCCACAAAGTTTATATAGAGGAAATGGGAAGAAATCTAGACAAGAGATTGTATGAACACAAGAGAGATATTAGAGTGGGCAGTCAAAGCAGTGGAATATATTGTCATGTTAGAGATTTGAATCATTCAATCGATTTCAATGGAAAATGGTATTTAAATCGGCTAACTATGTTAAGAGAAGAATCGTAGAATCGAGCTTGATATCGTCAGTTCCTAATTTAAATCTATCTGAGGGTCAATTTTCTTTTAATCCTGTAATACGAAAGGAAATAAACAAAATAGCGAAATGTCAGCCCTTCAATATGTTTAGGCCTAACCCCCCCCCCCCTGACTAGCCACAAGTAGGGGATTGGGGGAAAAAAGAGGGGATCTTTCACGACCTGACTCTGTGTCTTCGGAGAATGTAGTTTAATTCCTCATCTTTTCTTGCGATATTGCATTAATTTTCATCATATATATATATGGGCTATTGTTTATAAATATTATCTGTGATAATTGGAATCGTCATTTGGTCACTTTTTTTCATTATTTTCTTTTCTCTGCTTCCTGGAAATCAATGAAGTTAGAATTAGATTACCCCTCAAACACTCAGGTGGCTCTAGTAGAGCAGCAGGATTCTAGCGCTTGCCATCACATATTGTTGGCACCTGAACAGGGACTGCCTGGTGGTTTGATGAAGGAGAGGGGAGATGTGGTTTGGGGGTTTTTTCCCATGGAGGAGGAGCAGAATGGAACCATTGAGGTGGAAATGAGATGTTTGAGAGGTTTTGTGACAAAAGGATAGAAAGAATATGCAATTAAGAGAAGAGAATGATCGTCTGAAGAGAAGAATGAGAGATTGAAGAAAGGATTAGGGATAGCAAGCTATAAATGTAGAGACTGCTGAGGATGATGAATGAGAGAATGGGAGAGCAGGGTGCAATTGGTAGGGGTATAGCCTCTACACCATTAGAACCAGGTTCAGAGTGGACAGAGACAAAGAGACTGCTAGATAAAGATGAAACTCTTAAAGAGAAGAAATGGAAGTGAATTATGAAGACCAATGCCAGGACAGACATGAAAAGACCAAACTTATGACGAGTATAGACTTCTTCCTCACAATCAGTCCTATTCTCATTCAAACTAAAGTACAAGAAGTCTATACTTCTCTTATAAGTATACTCCTATGTACCTCAGCATCAGTTCTACTCTCACTTACTTCTTCCTCACAATCAGTCCTATTCTCATTCAAACTAAAGTACAAGAAGTAAGTGAGAGTAGAACTGATGCTGAGGTACATTGGAGTATACTTATAAGAGAAGTACCAAAGTTGAATAAGTTTAGGGTGGAAGAATCAAAGGATGTGAGTGTGTTTTTGAAAGAGTACAGAAATTTATTATAAGGAGAAATTGAAAGAAAATACTAGGTTCTGGGTGTGAGTTGGGTGAATTTTTGGATTGTCATATGAAAGAGTTTTATTAGATGATTACGAGCATGGGTGAGCATAGGTGGGAAGTGGTGAAGAGAAAGAGAGGGAATGATTGAACAAGGTAAAAGAGTAAAGATGAGTGTGAAGTATATTAGATGAATGGATTCAAAGAAGCAGGAATGGAAAAGAATGAACAAGTAGATTTGTATGCGCACAAGTTAGAATCATTGGCGAGAATGAGATTTGGGGATGGAGGGATTAACAATAACAAGGATTTAATAAAAGAGTATCTTAGTATGGTTCCAGATAAGGTGTGTGAATGTTAATTTTAGGAAAGAAAAGATCAAATGGATGGGAGAAGGATTGTTGTGTGGTGTTTTAGAGATTGTGGAAGATCGGGAGTTTGATAAGCATGACAGGGAGGAAGCCTCAATATATACAATAAGAAACAAAGGCAAATCTTCTGTAACCCAGTTTCAGTCATACAGAGATGACTTGGTCTTGAACCCAGTTGAGGTGATGGACAATTTTTTTGAAAATTAAGACCAGAATGGACAAATGGGAGAGCAAAATAGTAATGGGACAATTAATCGGAATCAGAGGTTTTTCTTTACATCGGAATCAGAGTCACATATTTTAAGGTCATTCCCCATTCCTAAAACAATTCTTTCCTGGATAACCACCTAATACAGCTATGACATTTCAATCTGCCTACCAGACACAGCACATGCATTACAGTTAGCATGTATACGATATTGATAATTTGGTATCTGTATTTTGTAAGGGTTATCAGTCAGTGATAAAATTTTGAAAATTTTATCACAATGATAAATGACATAAAATGTATAATCCTAATTTAATCTCATCTTGAAAATGTATAATCTCATTTTGTTAATTTTGTAATATTTGAAAGGACTGTATTGTATGTAGCTATAGATTTATAAAAGGAAGTAATGACTACTTAACAAAATCTAAAGTTTAAAAAATAATTATTTAATTAAATATAATTAGTTGAAAACTTATGGGTTCCCAAATTATAGTAGACATTACATTACTGTAAATTGAATAAAAAAAAATCCTATTCCATTAAATCATAAAACTTTTAATGAAAATTTTGGAATAAATTTGATTTTGTTGAATAGTGTTTGATTAAGACCTAGGTCAAATATGGTTACAGATGCTGATGCTAAAAAATTAAATTATAAGGATAGATTTTACTTAGATAGGTACCTGGAATCAGAATCAAGGAATTGTGAATTTGGATAGAATCGGAATTGGTATCGCAATCATTAAAAATTTTGGTATAGTCCGATTACTCGAGCAAAAGTGGGTATGTTGGCCATAAATGCAGTGAGAAGAGGTAGGAATGCAGGTTGGAATGATTGGAGTATGAGTCCGAATGGTTGGGGTGATAGTTGCGTAAATGGAAGGAATAGTTGTATGTACAGAGGGCATTGAGCCTAGGTGTCAGTGATGTAAGAATGTTGGGCACACAAGGGCTGAATGTCATTGATCACTTGGGAGTTGTTTTGGCTGTGGCCAATCTGGAAACATGATAAAGGCTTGTAATTGGATGAGAGAAAGAGCATGTTAAGAGATGTGGAAGAAAGGGGCACTTGGCACAGGATTGCACAGAAGGTATGCATGGTAATGTGAGTAAGCCTGGATCATTGTGGACAGGTAGCGCACTATGTAAGGATGTGTGGCAGCCCAAGGAATACCTGTGGAATGATTTGGCATGCAACAAGGTTGTGTAGGGGTGGGGAAAGGCCTGGGAATGAGAGAGTGAATGGGAATACTGAAAGTAACAGAGAGAGTATGACTCAGGGAAAGTGAAGAATGAGAGGGTTCCTTCTCGTGAATTCTCTAGAGTGCAAGTAATGAATGTGAGAGAGGGATTGTTGAGTTATGGAGTGAATGGGGTATCCTTTAAACAACATGCTCCCATTAGTAGAGCACAATGAGGAAATGCTTGAAGCTGGGGGCTGAAAGACACCAGACAGCCTCTCGATGAATTGTCCCAATATCACTGGAGCTCCACTCACCCTACATGCAATTTTAGTCTTTTGTCATTGTGCGCAGGTCTCTCCACCCATGGGCTGGACATGCCAGTCGTTGCCTGCTCACCTGCTGGACAGCAAGAGGGCACGAACATGGGGGGGGATGTCCCTCCTCACTTTGTGAGTTTTGGGGACCCCATGCCGCCTCAGGAGCTCAGGAGGATCTTGCACAGTGGCAGACTTTGACTCTTGGGTTTCCTCCGACTGAGTATGTCCACCGCTTTATGGAGTGGGGGCACTAGGGGGCCATTTCCACATCAGGGAAGGACTCCAAATGGCAATCCCTAAGCTTATTGATTACAATTATCATCGGAGCTGGTGAGCCAACCTCCATTGGGAAATAAAGGGGGCAGGCATGCCAGCTCCCACGAAGCATATTTGCTCAACACTATGGTCCCCACTAAACATTGTCGCTCTAAGGGGATTGGCCCTGTCAAGCCTGGGCTACCTGCTTGCTGCTTTCATAGCAGCTCATTGAGAAAGGGAAAGAGGGGCTGCTGCTGGTACTAAAGTAGAGTCATCATCCAGGATGAGTCCAAGGAAGGGAGTGAGGGAAAAGCCAGCTCACCCGTAGACATAGGAGAGGGGTAAGTCCCCACTCCACTTAAAGGTTGGAGGGGCCACTAAGAAAGCACAGTGGGCTGCCTCATCTTCAGAAAAGATTACCCTCAGCTAATAAAATTCAGCAGCATATATCATGAGAGAACGCGTCCCTCACCAATCTCACACTCTTTTGTCCCTCCTAGATCTCAAGTTTGCTTCGCTAAAACTGTCTGGTTCCTATTGCTGTAGTGGTCATACCAGAGCAATGTGTGCATGTGTTTAGTTTTGGATGTTGACTGCAATGGAAACTTGACAATGTGAATCACTTCTGACATGGGAAGGAGGTTTCTTCAGGTGGAAAGCAAAGAGGACATTTGGACCTGGAGATAGCATAGCTGACTGTTAGTCTGTGTTTGTGTGTGTGTGTGTGTGTGTGTGGTTTGTTTTTGAGGGTAATAGTGGCCTGGTTACAGGGTAGTGATTCATACTAATCACCTTATTAAAAAAAAACAGGGAGAGAGCGCTCAAGTTACTAAATTAACATTATTTTTATTTGTTTATTTTAGTGAGGTTAGATACCTTCAGCATCCCCTTCTTTCTCAATTTTAGCAGAATCCAATCCTTGAGCATAGACTTTCTTTGGTCTACCTCTCATCCTCTTTGTAGGTGGACCAGCCTCCAGTTCGGGTGAACACTTGTCTTTCACTTCTGCTATACAAATAATATCTGAAGGGATAGAATCACCTTATAGAAATACAGGAAGAACAATTTACTACTGAATACATTTTCACTTATTTTAATGCAGTTAAATACCTTCATCATCCACTTCTTTCTCGATTCTAGCACAATCAAATCCCTGTGCATCAGTTTTCTTTGGTCTACCTCTCATCTGCTTTGCAGGTGGAGCAATGTCCAGTTTGGGTGAGCATGTACTCTTAACTTCTGCTGTACCATTAATATCTGAAGGGATACAATCAATTAGATGGTGTATTTCTATTATAATTGGTCTCACCAAGGTTAAATAGCAGTAAGGCTATATTAAAAACAATACACCCAAAAACCCTGAATAGAAAAAAACTCAAGCAAAAACCCATTGGACAAAACTAAGACTAAAAAAATGGAAAAGGAATGTACAGGTACTAGGAGGAGGCCCAACTCCCTTCAGCTACTAGGCAGGCACCAGACACCTAAATACAATAGAGAAGGCTACCTTCCGCCAAGAACTCTCAGTCCACAAACCTGTCGAGTGTACAAGGGACAAGCAGTAGCAACTCCACTTATCCTGTTACTGGAACATTAGACAAGAATATGCTGGACAGTCTAGGATAACCACCAGTCCTCGCACTAAGGTTCAGGGGAGTACTAGATTAGTTATTTTTTTTAATTCAAAGAGGATCTTCTCTGACAACTGGCAACAAGGGATAAAGCACACAGGAACTCATCCCAGTATTGGGACAGGTAACTTGCATGAAGATCCCTCCCCCTTTTTTTTAAGAGATCATCTGGCGACTGCCTACTTGGGCATAAGTGGCCGTATTCACCACTGCCTAGTTCTAGGCTACTAAAATAGTAACATGAAAAAAACTACAAAAAAAAAACAATAAAATAAAAAAAGGAATAAGGCAAGAGGCAGGAAGCAAGCTCCAGCGTTGGGGGGAGGACTGCCTCCCCCACCCCGGCGCAGGAACGTGCGACCTACGAAAATAACAACAGAAAAAAACAAGTAGTTAAATAGAGGGGAGAACGCCGGCCTCCCCCCCAAAAGTCAGTAAGTCCATCAGTCAATGTGCACAAACTTGTCCTGAGTACAGGGAACAGGCAATAGTGACCCTGCCCATCCCAGTACTGGGACAGGCAATGTGCGCAGAGATTGCCCAGACTGGGACATTCAACAAGAATGTGCTGAAAAGTCTGGGGGACAATGCAGTCTTCACAGTAGGGCGCAGGTGAGCACTCCATTAAATGGTGGTGCATCCTGTGAGTGTGTCCAATTCGGAGATGACAGAAAGCAACCCGAAGCCCTCGCGGCATTGGGGGATAGGGCTATGGGAGCAGTAGTGGTGGAATGGCACGCAACTTTAAGTACCTTCCAACCATCTCCCATCTTCTTTGCCAAGCAACCTGGAGAGCTGTCTGTATTCCTGCCATGTAGTCATTGTGGGCAAGAGCGAAACGCTGGTCCGGTGTAGTCTTGCAATCTCTTTGGCGCTCTCATCAGCGCTCGTTCCCCGCAATTCCTACATGCCCAGGAAGCCAGCAGAAGATAATCTTAACATCCACCCGGCTTGCTAAAACTGTGGCATCATGGATATCGCAAACTAGGGAATGCGGAGATTCCAATGCCCAAAGAGCACTCAGGGTGCTTTGGGAGTCACTATAAATCACAATCTGGTCTCCAAACCGGGCACATTGCATAATCTCCCATACCGAGTGGTGTATTGCAACTAGCTCGGCTGTAAGATAGACGCAGCGCTTGGTTAAGCCCTGCTGACTTCAAACAGAGGGGATACTGCATGGAAACCGACCCCCACCTAGGACATGGAACCATCCGTATGCAGTAGGGATGCAGCATGACAAGAATTGTGCTCTATAAAGGACAACACAATAATCCCAACATTATGGAAGCTTTGGGAGCAGAGGCATGATGACAACTAGCTAGAGGAGGTACTCTCCAGGGTGGTGTCTTGGGTAGAACCAGAGGTGCCACCAAGCTCTTGAAGTAGTTTCCTAGCCCTAAACCAAGAGAACTTAGTGTGCCTGGTGTCTGTCAACGACATAAGCACTGTCAAGATGGGCCGCAGGTGCAGTGAAGGCAGTTGGCGACTGAGGGAGAGGTTGGGCTCACACAGACAAGCGAATAATGCAGTGTGTATGACACAGATCAAGTATCATTACTCCAGCATCAACAAATACACTCAAAGAGGGAAGTCTAGAAGGCACCGGTTGCCAGGCGAAGGCCAGTGAGGTGGATCAAGTCCACTTTCCGCAAAACACACTCAGCTGCAGATGCATAAAACTCGCATCCGTAGTCGAGCTTCGAATGAACAAAGGATCAATAAAAAAGAAAGGCAGTAGCCCTATCAGCGCACCAAGGGCTGAATGTCATGGAACGGAGAATATCCATGGCGCGGGTACAAGAGACTCTAAGGCTGCAAATATGAGCCTCCCAGGTGAGGTGTCAGTTAAATATAAGACCAAGGAAATTGTGCGATTCAATCACTTCTAGGCGCACCCCATTAAGAAACAAATCTGGGTCGGGGTGGAGCCGTGGATGGCGGCAGAAGTGCACCACCTTAGTCTGGCCAAAGAAAACCGGAACCTGTGCGCTTCGGCATAGCGAGAGACGCGGTTCAATGACTGTTGGAGTCAACGCTCCAGTTGGCATTTGGGCCGCACCAAAAGACATCGAAAGGTCGTCCACGTAGAACATAGCGAGAACATCTTCCGGCAGCACTGAGGTGATGTCGTTGATGCTCAGGGCAAAGAGTGTGACACTGAGGACACTTCCCTGCGGGATACTGTCTTCCTGCTCCATTGAGCTGGAGAGGGCTCCCCCCACCTGTACATGGAATTCAGATATAAAGATTGGGATGTGTCCCCTCGCCCACATCATGTGGAGAGTCTCCATGTTACCGTATCACTATGCGGTATCATAGGCCTTCTCCAGATTGAAAAACACTGTGGCATAGTTCTGTCTACGAAGGAAAGCCTCACAGACGGCATTTTCCAGTTGGAGCAGAGCATCTGACATGGAGTGGAACTTGCGGAAGCCGCACTGTGCAGAAGACAGAAAAAGGCTAATCTAACATTTACCAATTTCTCCATCAACTTGCACACACAAGAAGTTAGATTGGGTGGAAACCAACTGGTGGAGGGTTCACCACTTCTCGAGGAAAACTGCAGTCAGCGGCCTTCCCTGACATCACAACACACATTAAATGATGGTGGAGCAGCATCCTGTCTAGAGAATGTGGAGAAATCAGTCATGAATGATTCTGCCACAGACGTAGGGTCTAAGATATCAGTCCCATTCTCTTGGAGAATGAGAGGGGGGTTCCTGGGAGAACTTGCCCCAAATCCTTTTGACTCGCTTCCACACCTCTGCTAGAGGGGTCTTCCGGTTAAGTGAAGACACGTATGCCCGCCAAGAAGGGCGGTGGGTGTGCTTCAAAATATACTGGAACCTAACACTAGTCCGGCGAAATTCACCAATAGTGAAATCATTTGGGCAGCACTTATTAGTGCATGTAGGCTGGCCACCACGGGAGTGGTTGGTATGCAAAATGGACATAGTAGTTATGCCCACGGTGATGAGGTTGCCAGAGAAGAACTCAATGGCATCATCAAACAACTTAAATTCCTCGACTGATAGACAATTTGGTCATTTTCTGAAATGCAGACCCGCCCGTGCAAAGCACCACTGGGGTGGGCTCTTGGGTGGCAGCAACCCAGAAAATGGTAGTTGAATGGGAAAGTGAACAGTACCATGGAGGTCATCGACCACCCCCCAATCAAAATCAGGCTGTGCATCTGGAGAGCCCAAAGATAGATCAAAGCAGGAAAATGAAGCGGTTCTCTGGCAGTGATGCGTAAACTCATCCACATTTAGGATACCTATCTCAAGCTTGTCGATCAGGTCATAAAAGACTTGATTGACCCTGGGGATTAATAGAGTAGTCTCCCCAGAGGGGGTGTCTACCGTTTAGATTTCCAAGCAAGAGAAAGGGCCTCGGCAACTGTGCCACTGTAGCGGGCCGAAGGCAACACTAATCCCTTGTTCCAACCTTATCCTAGAATTTATGAACCTTGAGAACCCCGAGGAAGAATTGACACGATTTGATATATAGTCCTTTACTTTACAAGAAAATTACAAATATAATTACAATTTAAGTACAAGAAAATAAACACAGGTACACACCCAAATAATGAACCTATTCCGATTCAATTAGAAAAAAAAAGTGTGCACACTACAGAATGATGCCAAAATTTCCCAATCAAAATAAAATACAAAAACTATGGCGGGTGAAGAGAAAATTTTTTTACAACAATTTCCATGCAACAAACAAAATGACCAGAAAAACAATGAAAAAAGAAGTTGGATATGGGGTGGTGCTAGTAGGACAAAAAAAAGGGGATATGCTCATCAGTCAATGGAGGTGGGCAGTGCAAGTGGCAAGAGAGGTAGGAAAAGCCCTCCGTTTAAGGGCTGGGCGGAGCACTCGCCTCAAGAACTCTTCTCGCTGTCCGTAAAAGCTTCCACTCTTAGAAGACACAGGGTGTAATACTGGAAAAGAGCCAAAGAAATTTTGGTATAGCGTTTCCAAAGAAAAATCTGGTGATGAACTAACTTTGATATCCCTCGTTGTTAAAATTAATGTTGAGCCTATTAGCATTACCTCATTCTTTGGTCTGTTTGTTAAAATAATTTTAGCAAAGAAACAATCTTACCCTAGTGTAATATCCAAATGTGCTGGACAAAATTTTAGGAAATTCTTTACTGATTTTACACAATTCTATAAATATTTTTATTTATATACTGAAAATGGAAAACAATCGGTTAACATTATTTGTATTAATAATATGAAAAATTGGAAGGCAAATAACAAAATTGTCTACCCAGACTCACACAGGGGTAGGGAAAGATATATGAATGGCCCTACAGACACACACACACCGCTCCCCCACACCACAACGCGGCGGAAGTCCTCTGTGTCAAAGTCGGCTCATGGTAGAATGTATGCGGAAATAACAGTATACCTCCCATCCAGGTGCAGCTGCACAGCTACTGCCTGAAATAAGGCATCTAAAGTGAAGAGAAGAATGGAGACATCATGACGGGGTAGAAATCTCACATCCTTCCACTCGGCCCTCATCCCATGGTGGTGGGGTCACAAAACCCTTATACCCCACGAGGGTGGGGAGGGGGCATGCGCCCATCATGGTCTCCTGCAAAATGATAGTTAACGGGGAACGGGATGAGACGAGCCTCTGCAACTCCTCCCAGTTGGCCCAGAGTCTGCGGCAATTCTATTGAAGGAATATGCGTTCAGGCCTAGCTCAGAGGAGGCGCGGGGCCCCTCTTCGAAGAGAAGACCCTACGGGAATGGCCGTACACTTCCCGCTGTTGGCACGACAATGGTACTGTCACCTTTGAACCCAGATTCACCCCCATTAAACATCCTACTGTCTGAGGCTGGGTTGCCTCAAGGACTATGTCTATCTCAGGAAGAGGGCCTCCATTTGTCCATCCCCCCACAGGACATCACAGGTTCCAATGGAGCCAGCAGGTCTTTCGAGGGAAGGAGCCGATGGGCCCTGTCTTCCCTCTCCCTCCTAATGGGGTTTGCCCTACCGATCTGCTTCAAAGGAAGCGGCCAGTTATGGGCTGCTTGCTGGCTTTCTTGGCAGTTCCCTGGGAAAGTAAAGGGGGGACTGCCGCTGGAAAGAGGGAGGCACCTGAGAGTGACTCCAAAGAAGGGGGTAAGGGGGAGCCCCCTGCACCTGTAGGCAATGGAGAGGAGTAAGCCTCCTCTCCACTCTCCAGTCAAAGAGTTTGGGAGGTTCCCCAGTGAAAACATAGAGGAAGGGGCACTTCAAACTTTTCTGTGGAGCTGCCCAAGGGTGGCTCCAACGGTGGATGGGGGGGGGACGGATTAAGGGGATTTTGAAAAACTCATCATTGGGTATGTGTACCTTATTATTTTCATGGGACGCAGACGCTAATCACCCCTCGTAGTAGCCTGCTCTGCATGGGGTGAGTACGGGGCTGGCAGAGCCATGTGCTGGCATTTTAGGCCACCCCTCCCACCTAGTGACCTGGCAGCTCTTCAGCATGGCGGGTCCACCTTGGGCATGGCATAAAAGGATAGATAGTCAAGTGAGAAGGAAAGGGGATGTGAGGAAGGTATGGGTGGGGATGAAGCAGGTTGTTAAAAAACCTCCATCCCAAACTGGAGCTCAGGGGTTAGTCAACATTGTCCCCTCCCCATCTCAGCCCTGACCATCTCAGTTGGCTGAGATGGTCAGCATCTACCCTGTGAAAATAGAGGCCAACCAGAGAAAGTTGTGGGAGAGGTTATAGGGGAAGTGAGGAAGTAGGGGAGAAACACAGGCTGTCTGAAAGAAGGAGAAGAGGCTAAACTGGGGCTGGATGGGACTAAAGATCCCCCAGACTGGGACAATTCACAAAAATGTGCCAGGGAGTCTGGGGGAACCAGTAGTCATCACAGTAAGGTTCAGGGGATTGTTGCTGAACCATAGTGTGACAGAAAGCATGAAATCATTTCCCACAATCCCTATATATCCAGGACGAACAAGACAATCTTGACATCCTTCTGGCTTGCAGCAGCTGTGGCATCACAGTGGGGACCAGTGGGTGCAGAGATTCCAATACCTCGAGAGCACGTAGGCCACTTTACAAGTTGTTAGAAATTACAAATCTGACTAAAAACCTAGCAAATTTTATAATCTCCCAACTGAGCAGTGTATTAAACCAGCTAAGCCATGAAGACATCACCCAGTAGAGCTCAGCCAGCTTCAAACATAGGTGAGAGTGAAAGTTGACCTCTTTGGATTTGGAGCCAAATGTGTACACTCACACAAATTGTTCCAGCATGACAGCATTTGCTCCCAAATTTTTTAATGGAATACTCCAAGTAGTTGCCTGAAAAGCAAAGGCTATGATTAGTGTCTTATGGTGGCTTAGGCACTGTTGAGTGACCATGGATGAGATAAGAGCCATTGATGACCAAGGGAGATACTGGGCTTGAGTTACAAGTGCATACTGAAATGCATATGGCATATCTAGTGGCCCAGTCAACCCTCCAAGTTACTAGCCATAGAGACAGGGAAACAGGGAAGATTTGCTTAATATATTGTAATAATTTGCAACAGGATAGCCAAGATCTGTTGTGGAATAAATATTATGGGTTATTGATGAAGGTGAGGTATTTAAGGGAAAAATGGGTTATAAGCAAAGCATAACCAAAATCAACTCACCAGTGCAAAAAAACAAGAACAAGGTATCCAAGGGACAGTCACAGAAGTATAGTGAGCATCCATCATAAAATACAATGCATCCAAAGCATATATATATTCACCATTTACCCATCATCATCACAACTAAAACAACACACAAACAAAAACAAGGCAGGAAAACTTTCATAAACTACAAAAAGGCAAATTGGTCAGCTTACACAGAAGACAGAAACTCTCTTTGCATCACTAGACACCACAAACATAACAGAAACAACCAAAAGAATAATCACTACACAATTCAACTCCATAATAACCAAAACAGGCAAGAAACACATTCCACAAGGCAACCGCAAAGTTCATAACCCTAATTTCACACTAGAGATAAAGAGCCTCCCTAAAACCTGAGACAATGCAAAACACACATCTCCCTTTCCCCATACACAAGAAACTGTTTGCACTGTCCAGTCACTCAATGAACAAATAAGAACAAAAATAAAGCAACAGCAGACACAAAACTCAACTCCAACATCACACGCAGCGATCACTTGTAACAACACAATCCCTTGACACAAACAACAAGCCAACATACTCATCAACCGCTACGCCAACATAAGCCACCTCCCACACACGCCAGAAGACAGAAAAATCATAACACGTAAGAAGCAGCTCCCACTTGACAAAAACTACAAACCTTTCACATACAGACAAACAAACCATATCAAAAACTCACCAGCTGCTGGACCAGATGGTATCTCAAATTACCATCTTAAACATCTCAGTCAACGAGGGATCCAAGCCCTCACCGACAAAGCAAATTACAGCTACTCATATTGCAAAATCACAGACACATGGAAACACAGCATCATTGTCGCTATTCTTAAACCCAACAAAGACCCCACACTTGTCACCTCATACAGACCTATAACACTGCTGAGCACACCCAACATGGCTTTAGACCACAACACACAACAAGCACCTTACTCACACAACTGACGCAAGACATGCTGGAAGGCTTCAACCACAAAGCACCACACAAAAGAACACTACTCATAGCAATAGACATAAGCAAAGCCTTGGATGCCAACCCCAGACATAAACTTATAAACAAAATCTACAACACTAACATGCATAGCAACAGCAAAAGATGGCTCGCCAACTATCTGTCTGGTAGAAAGGCTCATGTAGATTTGAATGGCATTCCATCACAGATACAACCCTTCAGAGACAGAGTACCACAAGGCTCAGTCCTATCCCCCACACTGTTCAACCTTTTTCTCCACAACATCCCAACACCCACCTCTCAAGACATCAAAATCTTATCCTATTCAGACGACATCACAATCACATCCACCCATGCTAAACACAACACAGCTGCCACAAACGCACAACACTACCTAAACACACTACAAACATGGCTCACTACCAACAGACTTAAAGTAGCACCAGAGAAATCCACAGCCACTCTCATCACGAGCTACAAACAAGAATACAATCATAATAACCTCACACCTGTCACTTTGTACAACATACCCATCCCATACGCCAACAAGGTTAAAATCCTTGGAGTCACCTACGACAACGGATTGACCTTCAAGGACCACATAGCTGACATCAAACTCAGATACACACCAAAACTCATTAGAGCTCTCAAAGCCATAACGGGCCAGGACTTTGGACAGAGCAAGGAGACAACCACCACCATTCACAAGCAGTTCATCAAAGCAGACGCTTCACATCCACTACATCACACAATGCACCAACCCACTGAAACATCAGAAACACCCCATCCACATACTACACGAGCATTCTGGACACCATACCAACAGCCCCAAGTGGCACAAGCAACTCAACACATATACATAACACCCTAGCAACACACTCTATCAACAGACTCAGTCCAAACAGCGCTCTGGGAAGAATCCCACCCAAAGTGGATGATTCAGAAGCCGAGCTAAGTAGAGAGGACCGAGTTCACCTATCCAGGCTCAGATGCGGACACCACAATGCCCTTCTGTCTTACAGAAAGAGGATACACCCTGAAATATCAGACACCTGCCTACTCTGTCATATAGGAGCACACACAATTCACCACATAATGGAAGAGTGCTCATCACTCAATACACTGAGACACTCACACACACCGCCTCTCCGTACCAGTAATCTCTGGGATCGCCCGGGTCCCTCTGTTGCCTACCTCAGGAGTGCTGGTCTGTTCATTCAGAACTGACTGGAGAGCAACCCAACAACAACTTAAATATTACTATTTTCCTAAGAGACATTAAAAAGTATATAAATAGTGAATTTGAAAAATCATTTGAACAATCACTCAATGATTTATTTTTTTAAATTCAAGGATCATCTACCTTTTTCATCAAATTCAAGCAATTTCAAGGATTTCAAGGGCAAAAAATAAATTTAAGGATTTCAAGGGCAGTAGACACCCTGTCATGACTTGTCAAGTCTCACAGCAACATAGGTACTGCTGAGACTAAATTTGGATGTGATAAGAGCCATTGGTGACTGAGGGAGATGATGGGCTTGTGTGTACAAATGCATAAATCACTGCATATGGCACAAGGCAAGCACATCTCCCCCAACACCAACAATGAGGCTCTCTATGTGGGATGTGTGGAAGGCACCAGTCACCAAATGCATCCAACCGCTCCGGCCTATCTCATCTTAACTTTTTTTTATTTCTCAGGGGTTTGCCCTAGGTGTATTTATGATCGTGTTTGCACTTGTGCAGTGATGTAAACTGACCAGAAGTTAGCCATTGAAGTGGTTGACCACCCAAAAGACCAACTCCCAAATGAGAAGGCAGAGAAGCAGGGCAAGAGGGTGGAAGGCCTGGCCTGGCAGCCAAAAAAGCAGTAAAAGCCCTCCTGCCATAAGCAGTACAATCTTATGCACTCAAGAACAGCCGCAAGGTGATTGGTAGTCAGCCCATTACATACAGGAAAGGCATTATTAGAAGTAAAACCAATCTTCCTATTAATTGTGCCCCAATACAGCAAACCCTTGATATAACGAACTTCAATATAACAAATTTCAGGTATAACAAACCAAATTTCCTGGTTTAGCAGGCAAGCGTTATGACCAACCTGAGTGAGTGTTGGTGTGTAACATGTCTCCTACAGTGCAAGGTTCGTATCAATACTATGCTGTGTAGTCCACTTAACTTTATTAGTAATTACATATCCATAATGAACTTGGTTTGTTATTCCCATTGCTTTTAATGCCCATCAGGTTTAACGAACTTTCAGCTTTAACGAATGACCCCCCATCCCATATAGTTTGTTATATCGAGGGTTTACTGTACTAAGGACCCCTCAAGTCTTTGTCTCTTGCGACCTACAAGCATTAAAGGGCATTGTCTACAGAGGCTCTAAAGCCTCTTCTGACATTTCATGAGGTAGCCAGTCAGGTCCTTGAGCCTAGAGAAGGGGTCAAGGGGATAGCCTTAGAGGAAAATGTATGCTGAAAGAAAATGAGGGGGGGTGGGGAGCACCAACTATTTTCCCACACCCCATTAGAGTTCATGTCAACCCTGTGATAGGGCTTCCACTCAGGTTGTGCAGCTCCCCCATATACCAAGTGTACCCACCCACCCCTGAGTGAGGGAGATGAGAGAGTTGGTAGAGAAAGGCTGAAAGTAGATGTTAGCAGGAGAGGTTAAGCTGTGGTCAAACAGGGCATTGAGTCAAGTCAGCACATTGGCATACCCCTTAAGGGGCTTGGTCTTGAGAGAGCCCCACCTGGTTACCAGAATTCATTGAAGCTGATGACCTCAGAGATGGACCATAGCTAAGAGCAAGCAAAAAAGAAATAGGCTAAATTATGGACTATAAAATTTCACTAAATTACATCTTTCAGAAATAGCCCTGCTATAAATCTTTAAAAACAATTAGTTTACCTTTTGCCTTGAGTTTTCTGTTGGACATTTTTTAAGAACAGTTTAGAATGAAGTGAAAAATCTATATCTTTCTTAATTTTACTTCAGTGAAACAATATTATACTATTGAATAAATTGAGTTAACCATATAAAACTGATTTCAAAAGTAATAAACCTGAAAAATAAAGTAGCACCATTTGTCTATAACCAACTTAATTAAGATTTTATGTGTATAATTATATACTTTGCATAAAAATTACGCAGATAAAAAACAACCAGAGCCTATCAAAACTCATCTAAGTAAATAAGCGGGGACACTAAAATCAAGATACCAAAAAGTGTACAAAGTCCCAACAAAATTCTTCTATAACCTGGATCCATTGGTTTGCATAAAGAAAATCACAACAATATCATCACCAATCAAAGCTAGTCAAAATATTTAATCATGCTACTACATAATGCCCCATCTCACTACTATGCACCCCTTCCAAAAAAATTAAAGCACATATGCTACAATAGCTTACTTATGTTGCCCCTGGTTTAGGGTGTCCAATTAGCGACTGATTTGGACTGTGTTGTGCCTTAAATCTCGTTTCGGTCTGTTGATTTATTTTTCGGATTTTTCTACAGTCTTGTTCACCACAGAATCAGCGAAAGCTCTTTTGTTCCTATTGCTACTTAAGTTCTTTCTTTGTTTGAATAAGTGATGGAGTTCGGGGATGAAAGTGAGCATGAGTGTCGGAATGTATGCATTGTAGATTTAGAGGGGATGAGAATGCAGGATTTAGACAGGATATGTAGGCTGGAGGGGTTAGTTGCTGAGCTCAGGAGGGAACTTAGTGTTAGGCCTAGGGCCTAGTAGAGGGCTAGGGGAGGAGGTAGGATATGATAGTTCTAGGGATAGTAAAGTTAGCCCCCTTAGATTAGTTAGAAATAGGCCTAGTGAGGATGGGGGACAGTGGAGAGTGGTAAGGAAATGTGTAACTAGGGAGGCTTCTCCTGTTCTTTGTGAGAATAGGGTTGCCTCTGTTGAGGTGGTTAGCCAGGGGGAGAATAGGTGTGTGAGTCAGAGGGACACAGAACCTATTAGCTTGACTAATAGATTCAGTGCCCTAAGAGAAGTAACTGGAAGTGATATGACTGATGGGGGTGGGGGTGGGGGTGGAGGTAGAGTGACTAGTAGTTTGAATGAGAATAGGAGTGGGGATAGAGTTAGGTTTGTGGGGGTTAGGAATAGGAGTCTGACTGAAGTGCTTGTGATGGGTGATTCGCGAGTTAGATATTTAGATAGGAAGTTGAATGCAAGTAGATTGAATGGTTTGAGGGTGTGTTTGCTGGGTGCTGGAGTAAGAGATCTGTCTGATAGGTATGAGGAGCTGGTGTCTGGCTGTGCAAGGGATGCGGTTGTGATTACACATATAGGAGTGAATGATGTGAAGAAAGTGGGTGCATGTGAGTTATGTGAGAGGTACAAGAGGTTGATTGAAAAGGTGAAAGAAAGTAGAATGAAAGGTGTTGTGACAGGTGTGCTTCCAAGAATGGATATCTCGTGCAATTGGGCTGAATGATTATGTGAGGAGGATGTGTGAGATGGAAGGTGTCATGTTTGTGGATGTGTGGGATAGGTTTGTTGGAATGAAAGAAATGTATGCGATGGATGGATTGCATTTGAGTAGGAGGGGGGTAGATGTGTTGTAGGAGGAGTATGATCGTGTTATTAGGTCTTTGCGGGCAGGAAACTAGAAACTGGTATTTTTTTTTTTTTTTAATTAAGGGGCTATCTGGGACTGCCGACTTAGGCATTAGTCGCCGTAAACAAACAGCCTAGTTCTAGGCTACTTTAAAAATTAAACAGGAAACAATAAAAAGAAATAACAATAACAATAAAAAAGCAATAACAAAAACAACAACAACAATTAAACATGGTTAAATGAAAGGGAGAAGGCCAGCCTCCCCCAAAAACTCAATAAGTCCACTAGTCATGGTGCATGCACTCGTCCAGAGTACAAGGGACAGGCAGTAGCGACCCCGCCCATCCCGGTACTGGGACAGGTATCGTGCGCAAAGATCACCCAGACTGGGACATTCGACAAGAATGTGCCGAACAGTCTGGGGGACGACGCAGTCGTTGCAGGCGAGCGCTCCATCAAGTAGCGATGCGTCACACGAGTGTGTCCGATTCGAAGACGACAGAAAGCAACCTGAAGCCGCCGCGGCATTGGGGGATAGGTCCATGGGAACAGTCGCGGCGCAATGGCACGCAACTTTAAGTTCCCCTCGACTGTCTCCCATCTTCTTTGCCAAACAGTCCGAAGAGCTGCCTGTATTCCTGCCATGTAGTCAGTGTGAGGAAGAGCGAAACGCTGGTCCGGTCGCAGAGTCCTCGCAGACTCTTTGGCACCCTCATTCCCCGCAATTCCTACATGTCCAGGAACCCAGCAGAAGATAATCTCCACATCTGCCCGGCTCGCCAAAACCGTGGCATCACGGATTTCGCGAACCAGGGGATGCGTAGATTCCAATGCCCCGAGAGCACCAGGGCGCTTTGTGAGTCGCTATAGATCACAATCCGGTCTCCGAACCGGGCACGTCGCGTAATCTCCCGTACCGAGTGGTGTATTGCCACCAGCTCGGCCGTGAAGACAGACGCAGCGCCTGGTAGAGCCCCGCTGACTTCAAACAGAGGGGATACGGCGTGGAAGCCGACCCCCTCTTGGGAATTGGAGCCATCCGTATACACTGGCACGGTACCAGCGTGACACAATGTGTGCTCCAAAAAGGTCGAACGCAATACTCCCGGCGCAGTACAAGCTTTGGGAGCAGAGGCGTGGCGACAAATAGCCAAATGTGGTACCCTCCAGGGTGGCGTTCTGGGCAGAACCAGGGGCGCCACCGGCCCGAGAGCTATATCTACCTCTCGAAGGAGTTTCCTGGCCCTAAACCCAAAGGGCTTAGGGTATGACTGGCGTCTCTCGGCGGCATAGGCACCATCGAGATCAGCTGCGGATGCAGTGAGAGCTGTTGGTGACTGAGGGAGGCGCTGGGCTCGCGCGTACAGGCGAGTGATGCACTGCACGCGGTGCAGAGCGAGTGGCATCTCCCCAGCATCGACCAACAGGCTCTCAATGGGGGAAGTGCGGAAGGCACCGGTCGCAAGGCGAAGCCGGTGTGGTGGATCGAATCCACCTTCCGCAATAAACGCTCGGCTGCGGATGCATAAAACTCGCATCCGCAGTCGAGTTTCGAGCGAACAAAGGATTGATAAAAAAGTAATGCAGTAGCCCTATCAGCGCCCCAAGCGCTGAACGTCACAGAACGGAGAATGTCCATGGCGCGGGTACAAGAGACCCTAAGGCTGCGAATATGAGCCTCCCAGGTGAGGCGTCGGTCGAATACAAGACCAAGGAAACGGTGCGACTCAACCACATCCAGGCGCACCCCATTAAGAAACAAATCTGGGTCGGGGTGAAGCTGTGGATGGCGACAGAAGTGCACCACCTTAGTCTTGGCCAAAGAAAACCGAAACCTGTGCGCTTCGGCATAGCGAGAGACGCGGTTCAATGCCTGTTGGAGTCGACACTCCAGAGTTGGCATCTGGGCCGCGCCAAAAGAGATTGAAAGGTCATCCACGTAGAGCGTAGCGAGAACATCTTCCGGCAGCACCGAGGTGATGCCGTTGATGCTCAGGGCAAAGAGTGTGACACTGAGGACACTTCCCTGCGGGACACCCTCTTCCTGCTCGTTTGGGCCGGAGAGGGCTCCCCCCACCCATACGCGGAATCGACGATCTCGCAAAAATTCAGATATAAACATTGGGAGGCGTCCCTTCGCCTCCATCGTGTGGAGAGTCTCCATGATACTGTATCGCCATGCGGTATCATAGGCCTTCTCCAGATCAAAAAACACCGTGGCGTAGTGCTGTCTACGAAGGAAAGCCTCGCAGACGGCATTTTCCAGTCGGAGCAGAGCATCCGACGTGGAGTGGAACTTACGGAAGCCGCACTGTGCAGAAGACAGATGGCCTCCGCTGTCCAGGAAATAGGCTAATCTAACATTTACCAATTTCTCCATCAACTGGCACACGCAAGAGGTTAGAGAGATTGGGAGGAAACCGGTCGGAGTAGAGTGATCTCTCCCCGGCTTGCGAAAGGCGAGCACAGTAGCAATTCGCCAGGAGTCTGGCAGAAGACCTTCCACCCAGATCCTGTTGAACAAATCTAACAGAAAGGCCATGCTCGCTCACCCAGGTGTCGAAGCATGGCGTACGGGACATCGTCCGGACCATGGGCGGTGTCCGCGCACGAAGCGAGAGCGGAACGCAACTCACTCACAGTAAACTTGTCGTTGAAGGGTTCTCCGCCTCTGGAGGTAAAGTCCAGCCGGCGGCCTTCCGCGACATCACGACGTGCATTGAATGCTGGCGGAGCAGCATCACGGCTAGAGAATGCGGAAAAAGCGGTCGCTAAGGATTCCGCCACGGACGCGGGGTCCGAGATTGCGGTCCCATTCTCCTGGAGAACGGGAGGGGGGTCCTGCGAGAACTTGCCCCGAATCCTTTTGACTCGCTTCCACACCTCAGCTAAAGGGGTCTTCCCGTTAAGTGAAGACACGTATGCCCGCCAAGAAGAGCGGCGGGCGTGCTTCGAAATATACCGGAACCTAGCCCTAGCCCGACGAAATTCAGCGACAGTGAAATCGTTCGGGCGGCGCTTATAGCGCATGTAGGCATAACGCTTCTGTTTGAGGGCCGTCTCACACTCGGCCGACCACCATGGGAGTGGTCGGCGTGCAAAACGGCCAGACGTCCTAGGAATAGTAGTCAGGCCCACGGCGATGAGGTTGCCGGAGAAGAACTCAACGGCCTCATCTACCGACCTAAACTCCTCGACTGAGATAGAGAATTGTCATTTCCTGAAATGCAGGCCACCGCGCCCGCGCCAAGCACCACCGAGGTGGTCTCTCAGGCGGCAGTTGCCCTGAAAATGATATTTGAATGGGAAAGTGATCACTACCATGGAGGTCATTGACCACCCCCCAATCAAAATCAGGCTGTGCATCCGAAGAGCACAAAGATAGGTCAAGGCAAGAAAATGAAGCGGTTCTCGGACAGTGATGCGTAAACTCATCCACGTTTAGAACACCCATCTCAAGCTCTTCGATCAGATCGGCAAGGACTTGTCCCCTGGGATTTATGGAGTAATCTCCCCAGGGAGGATGCCTGCCGTTCAGATCTCCAAGCAAGAGATAGGGCCTCGGCAACCGTGCCACGACGCGGCGGAAGTCTCCCGCGTCGAAGTCAGCTGACGGTGGAATGTAAGCAGAAATGATAGTATACCTCCTATCCAGGTGCAGCTGCACAGCCACTGCCTGAAAGGAGGTATCTAAAGAGAAAGGAAGAACGGAGACATCATGCCGGGTGTAAACCGCGCATCCCCCAGCCCGGCAATCCCGCGGTGGTGGGGTCGCAAGACCCTTATACCTAGGGAGGGCAGGCAGGGGGCACGCACCTAGCATGGTCTCCTCAAAAAAATAGCTAACGGAGTCCACGGCAATTCCATTAAAGGAATATGCCCTCCAGGCCTAGCTCGGAGGAGACGCGGGGGCCCTCCTCGAATTGAAGACCCTCACGGGAATGGCCGTACGCTTCCCGGGGGCTGTTGGCCGACAAAGCGCTGGAGGCGCTGTCGCCTTCGAGGACTTATTGGGGGAGGTTGGGCTCGCCATGCGCGTCTTTTCCTCCCTCCGCCTCGAAACCTTAGGCGGGCGCTGGGGCTTCAGAGGCGGGGGAGCCTCTTTTCGAGGAACCACCGTCTCCGAGCCACTCGCTCCACCTCGGAGCGTGGGCGAAGGAGCCGAAGCTCCTTTGTTGCTGTCCCCTTTCGGGGGACAGCTTTAGGAACCCCCGAAGATGGCCTAGCGACCATCTTCAGGGGTGTTGCCTCCTGTGAATCTAACGACTCGGTGGAGGCGCGTGGCCGTTTCGCCTTGCGGGAAATGGTCACGCTGGGGGAAGAGGGGGGAGCCCTGGTTTTAGCCGGGGCAGGGTATGAACCCTTTTTGCCGCCAGCTTTACCAGGGAAGCACCCGCAGAAGGGCTCCGAATGGGCGCGGAAACAACCGTGCTCGTTGGCCTGGATGGGCCAGGAGCAGAGGGTGCCTTTTGAACTACTGAGGCATATGACGTCCCAGGCAGAGCTGGGCGCGCCAGGACCAAGTCCTTAGCCTCGCGGAATGAGAGTCTATCCTGGGCCTGAACGGCCAGGATTTCTTTCTCCAGGAGATATGCACCACATTGCTTCGAAGAAGCAGGGTGCAGCTCTCCGCAATTGACACACTTGGCAACACACGATTTGGACTTATCGTGTGCGACCTTGGAGCAATTTACACAGACTTTGGGTGACCCCGACTTTGCATGTCTACATGAGCGATTCGTATGGCCGAAGCGGTGACAGTAATAGCACCGCCGCAGCAGTGGCACAAATGCCTTCACGCGGTAGCGGTACCAACCGGCACGCACCGACTCAGGGAGCTTGTCACTGTCGAACGTGACGAAGAGTGTAGGGGTGGGTCTCGAAGCCCCTCCCTGTTTTCTCATCACACGTTTGACCTTGACCGCACCATGGTCGGCCAGCTCTAGGGTGATGTCCTCAATGGAGTAGTCAACGAGTTCCCTCGCATAAACTACTCCTTTTACAAAGTTCATGGTAGAGTGCGGCGTCACACTCACCGGAGTGCCATGAAGTGTCCGAAGAGCAATTATCTTTGCCGCCTCAGCGGGATTCGCCGCATTCGCCAGAAGGCTCCCGTCCAAGAAACGGGTCACCTTCGGCTCTCTACCAATTGCACTAGCTAATCCTCTCCTCTGATGGATCATGTTGCCCTTGGACAACATGGTGCCATCAGTGGAGCGAATAACGAGGAAGCGTTTGAAGCCAGCGGGCTCGAAAACGCCAGGTAACCTCTGAATGAGGGGCCCCGATGTCATCGAGGCTCCGCCCTGTGCACTCTTGGTCAGAAGCTCCGCACACGAGGGGGTAGAGGGGCCGGATGTGCCGATCTTGGCTTGGTCGCCTACCAAAGTGGTAGCAGACCCATCCGTCCCCGCAGCCCCAAGTCTTTTTCTTTTTTGGAGAGGAGGGCGGGGAATGAACCCGCTTTTCACCTCCGCCGGCAGAAGCCCCTAGGCCATATGGACCGGCCTCAGCCAGGTCCCTCTCCGAAATGGAGAAGGTTCTGGTTGTCGTAGGGGCACCTGTCGGAGGAGATCCCTCCCCTCCTTTTACTGCCTCGGAGCCCTCAGCCATTTGAGGAGGACCTTGCATAGGGGCGGATTCGGGTTCGGTGCTTGGCACCGAGCCCGAATTCCCCCCCATGGAAGGCCCTACCGTCTGAGGCTGGGTCTCCTCAAGGACCATGTCTATCACAGTTGGCCATCCCCTCCCAGGACATCGCAGGTCCCCTTGGCAGTGTCGCCAGTCTTGTGTGGGGAGGCACAGGCCTTGACCCCAGCAAGGTTTAAAATTCTTGCCAGCAGGTCTTTTGAGGGAAGCGACCGAAGGGGCCTGGCTTCCCTCTCCCCCCTAAGGGGGTTTGCCCTACCGAGCCGCTTTGATGGGGAGCGGCTGGCTAAGGGCTGCCTGCTGGCTTTCTTGGCAGTCCCCTTGGAAAGAAAAGAGGGGACTGCCGCTGGGAAAAGGGAGGTGCCCGAAAGCACCTCCAGAGAAGGGGGTGAGGGGGAGTCCCCTGCACCCGTAGGCGAAGGAGAGGAGTAAGCCTCCTCTCCGGTTAGAGAAATATGGAGGGTCCCCTGTGCAAGCACAGGGGGGGGGACCTCCATTTTTTCGGTGGAGCTACCCGAGGGCGGCTCCGTCGATGAGCAAGGGGGAGTTAAAGGGGTTTGAGGTTTTATTCATTCATCCATGGGCATGGTGACCCTATTTTTGCCACGGGAACGCAATAGCTCATCACCTCTTGCAGTTGCCCGCACTGCAAGAGGTGCTTACAGGCCTGGCAGAGCCAGGCGCCGCCATTTCGGACCACCCCTCCCGCCTGGTGGCCTGGCAGTCCATCGGCATGGCGGCTCCACCTTAGACACGGCATAAAAAAATATAGGTTGTGAAGAGGAGAGGAAAAGGGATGTGTGGAAGGTATGGGTGGGGATGAAGCAGGTTGTTAAAAACCAGCCACCCCAGACCGGAGCTCAGGGGTTAGGGAACATTGTCCCCCACCCCCTCAGCCCCGATGCGGGACGGTTGGCTGAAAGGAAGGTCAGCATCTACCCTGTGAAATTAGAGGCTGACCAGAGAAAGTTGTAGGAGAGGTTGTGTGAAAAGAGAGGAAACAAGTGTTTTGAAGGAAGGAAGAGAGGCTAAGCTGGGGCCGGACGGAGTGCTGAATCCCGTCAGCACGGCGGCCAGGATGGCAAATCGCCGCGCCCCTTACGGGGTAGATACTGGTAGTGGTCAGGGAATTATGAGAGGACAATATAGTACTGAAAGTAGAATGGACTTGGCAGATAACAGAAATAGGTTCCAAGGCGATAGAGGTGAGGTCATTCAGGTTTCAAGAGGTGCTTCAGGGATAGGGGGGTTAAATTGTTTCTATACAAATGCTTGTAGTCTTAGAAACAAGAAGGATGAGCTATTTAGTTATATTAGCAATGAGGATATAGATATATATGTGTTACTGAATCATGGGTTAATGAAATAGAATTTAGTGACACTATAAGTGAATTTGATTTACAGGGCTATAATATGTACATTAGTCAAAGGACAGGTAGGATTGGTGGAGGAATAATTATCTATATAAAAAGCAACATTGTTTCAAGTTTAAATACTTCAATAAAGCAGGATGGAGTTGAGTCACTTTGGATAGATATTAGGTTCAGTAAAAATAGAATAGTGCATTTGGGAGCTTTTTACAGGCCACCTGGGCAGACTGATGATATGGATGAACTAATGATAAGGGAAATAAGTAAGGGATGTGAAACAGATGCAGTTATTATTGGGGACTTCAACTTAAACTCTGTGGACTGGAAAAATATGATAGGTAGGGATAGAACAAGTGGCAGGTTCATAGAATGCTTTGAGGATAATTTTTTGAATCAATTTGTTAATTAGCCAATGAAGGTTAGTAAAGAGGATCCAAATAACTTTAGACTGGTTAGCCTAACTCCTGTAGTCTGTAAAATTCTTGAGAAAATAGATAATAAAGGGATTTGCCAACATCTAGAGAGGGAGGGGTTAATCAGCGATGCTCAGCATGGGTTTAGATCAAGTAGATCATGTTTGACTAATTCCCTAGACTTTCTGGAGTTTGTAACAGATCAAGTAGATAAGGGAGAGAATGTAGATATAATTTACTTAGATTTTAGTAAAGCATTTGATAAGGTACCACATAGGAGACTAGTTCATAAATTAAAAATGATTGGGATATGTGGGTGTGTTTCAAATTGGATAGCTGAGTGGCTGAAAGACAAGAAGCAAAGGGTAGTGCTAAATGGTGTAAAGTCAGAGTGGAAGGATGTTATCAGTGGGGTTCCTCAGGGATCAGTTCTCGGTCCATTATTATTTGTCATCTATATAAACGATCTTGGGGAGGCAGTTAATAATAAAGTGTCAATTTTTGTTGATGATACCAAATTAGCAGCTGTAGTTAAAGATATTGATGATAATTTTAAAGTGCAGAGGGATTTAAATAAATTGTTATCCTGGGCACATAAGTGGCAAATGACTTTCAACCTTGATAAGTGCAAAGTTATTAACATGGGAAAAGATAATAAAGAATTTAACTATGAAATGGATGGGCATTGGCTGAGCTCAGTAGAGGATGAGAAAGATCTAGGAGTAGTAATAGATAAGTCATTAAGGTTTTCTAAGCAGTGTATTGAAGCAAGAAATAGGGCAAATAAAGTGCTGGGTTTAATTAAGAGAAATGTCAGTTACAAAAGTAAGGAGGTTATTCTTTTAAACTCTATAACTCTTATGTTAGGCCACATTTTAGACACGATATTAACCTTCTCGAGTCAGTGCAACGGAGGGCAACAAAGATTATTCCTTCCCTGAGGCACCTTGAATATATAGATAGACTGAGGCTATTAAATATGTTCTCATTCGAAAGAAGGTGTGTGAGAGGGGATATGATTGAGCTCTTTAAAAAATTTTCTGGGATAGATAAATTGGATGTTAGCAAGTTTTTTGAGTTAGATGATGGAAATCAGACTAGAGGTCACCACTTGAAAATTAAAAAGCAAGGGTGTAAGTTGGATTTAAGAAAATATTTTTTCACCAATAGAGTGGTGGACTTCTGGAATAAATTGACGCGGAGGGTAGTAGGTAGTCCAAATTTAAATGTATTTAAGAGTAGGTTGGATGAGTTTATGGGGAGGGAAGGTTGCATGATTTAGTTCTTGACAAGCCTTGATTGGTGATACCCTTGTTTCTGGATGTAGTTTTCCTGGAAGTTTGAGTGCCTTAAAAAAGAGGCCATTTGACTCAGATGACCTATGATGAACCCTTGTGGCTTTTGTCATCTGATATATTATATTGTGGGGGACTTTGATTTTGTCTTCCCCTGGTGATTGTGCTTTTTGTGGGTGGATTTTGACGGATGTGGATGACCTTTGATAGGCCCTTGTGGCTTTTGTCATCCATGAAATCATGTTATGTTATGTCTCTTCCACTATCCTTTTGTCTCCCTGATGTTCAGTCAACTGGTTTGTGCATGTCTTAACTTGGATTAGCCTATGATCGGACATGATGGTTTTGTTGGTCTCATAAAAGTGAATTAGGCTGTGGCTGTTGGTGAGTAGGAGATCCAGTATATTATTGCCCCCCGTGGGTTGACTTATGACTGAGTGAGGAAGTGTTCATTTACAAGCTTTTTTAATTCCCTCATTTGTTGCTTCTCATTGAGTGTATCAACGTTTACTGCCATATTTAACCAATTGAGATGTGGGAAGTTAAAGTCACCCATATGATTATTTCTGTGGTTTGCTTTGGGAGATTGTTCAAGGCCACATTGATTTTTGTCAGAACTTCCTGAAACTGTTCTGCTGCCTGAAGATGGTATAGTTTTCTAGGTTGATCTCAGCATCTAGGTGGTCTCTAGTCAAGTGAGTTTCTGTAAATGCCAGGAATACCATATTTTCTTCTTGAGCTGTCTCCTTCAGCATTGGAATTTTGGTCTGGTTTGTCTTTGGATAGAGACCCCTAATATTGCCAAACATGAAAGTGCTTAGTGGCCATGTTGGTTGTTGCACCCTTGGCCCACTTCCAGTCTGTCCATGAGGTAGTGACCAATGAATAGGAAATTTGACATTTAATTTAAGTATCTGAAGGAAGCAGACCTGTAACAGTTATAAATGTGATAATTTAAACTACTAACATCCAATACTTTGTAAAACAAGTTGAGGTGTGACCCAAACGAGACAGTCTGGTATTCTCCCACTAATATCAAATAGCTAAGTGAATCTTTTGCAAAATTGATAGAAAGGGGTTATCCAAAAACCAAGAAGAGTGCACCAAGCCTAAATCTAGTGAGAATCACACAAGCCCTACTCTCCAATGGGAAACAGACAAGCCAGGATCAAACGGGTTTCAACTTTCAATGATCTTGATCCACATGTGGCCAAGCACCAAGCGGAAATTCCCCTGGCCTTTGTATCGTCCCTACTTGTAAGGACATGGAATCAATATTGTCCTAATATTACCAGTAAATGTTGCGAGTATGGGCAGATGCGATTCTAGCATATTTTGAGGGTAGGCTCATTGTTGGGAACGGCTCATCGGGGAGATGGGCCTACGATGATCCTGAGGTTTCAATCATTTAGGGGGTCTAGGGGGCACAGCACCCCAGTATATATTCGGAAATCGCCATAAACTTTGTCCACATAAATTTCAGGCTCAGAAAAAGTAGCCCCAAATAAGCTAGGACTCGGATCCGGCCATACTCTACCTAATTACCTGCCTACAAACACATTCTAACCTCCATACACTCTTCAGGAAATCTTTCACTGGTGCAATCATTCTTCCATTCGCCTGGTAACAGAGACCCAACAGAATAAGCAGCCATTCTCTTCCACTCTTTTCTATCACCTCATTCATTTCACATGTCATTTCATTCAGGATGACCTGCATCATTTCCATTCTCTCACAAACATACTTGTTGCATTCCAACATGAGTTCTACTGTTTCATCCCCACCCTTGCCACACTCTGACCATCCTTAACTTCTTGCATTCACATCCATAATGTCCTAGCCCGAAAGAGATCACCACCAAAGATTCCATCATACCACCTTTCATACCTTGGCGTCTTTTTTTCCAGAAGTTGTTGTGACTTGAGGCTACACCGAAAAATCTATCCTAACAGGGCATGTAGAATATTTGCTCTTGTCATGGTGAATAGTGATGGTCTGTAGTAGTCGAGGGATATTTTGCTATGGTTTCAACCAATTCATGTCCTAGAATGCCATATTACCAAATATATTAGCCTCTACTTTTGCATTATTTTGTCTGTTCTTAATTTGGCGCCAATATGTACCACCAATCGAGAATACGCCATCTTGAAAAGCGGGCGATAATTTGGGCGACAAAATTATCCCATCAAATTGCTCATGATTTCATGATTTTACGAGTTAGGTGAGCGTTGTTAATTTTTTATGTGTCAATCAGTGGCGGCTTGTATATGAGCACTGCGGAGCTGCAGCACCCCCTATTTCCACTCGATATTATCGATAACATTCAATATAATGAGTCATTTTTTCTTTATACTTGTGCATTATATAATATTTAAGCTTAATGTCAGTAGTCATCTCCTAGTTTATGAAAAAATACAAAAAGCCTTGTATAGAACCGTGCGCTTCACAGTTCCAACGACGCGGTGTTTGGCTGTTATGCGCATGCTTACATGTCCGAGATAGGAAGCTGTGCTCTAGAGAGAGAGAGAGAAAGCACTGAGGTTCACGCAGCGCCAAACCTGGTGTGCTGGTGGAAGCTGCTAGTGTTTCTTTTTGACTCCGCGTGTGTTGTGCTAAAAAACGTGTTTATATTATTGAATGTGATCAAGCGTAAAATTTAATTCACATTATTTTCGGTTCTTTTATTAATTAATTGAGCTGCTGAAATTCATCTAGGAAAATAATCTAGATGATGATGTTCTTAGTGAAATTACGAAACTGATAAAAAATCCTCTTGACAATTCCCATGACTACATCAGAGCCAGAAAGCTGCTTTTCGACAATGAAAAGAATAAAAACTTTTCTAAGAAGCCCAATAAATTCTGAAAGACTAAGTGCACTTGCAGTGCTTACAATGGAGAAAAAATTCCTCAGTAGTTATCCAAAGATCAAGGAGAAAATAATTAATGCTTTCGCGCAAATTAAAACAAGAAAAATGGATTTCGTTTTTAAATTTACCTTGAATTTACCTTGAATCCCCGTCGATGGCTACCCTCTTGGGTAATGAGACCGTACTGTTGGTTTTAGTTGTTGTATGCAGGACGGATTTTTCAATGTGTGAATATATAACTGTGGTGGTCTTTGTGTTTTTTCCATTCTTTTTCTAATCTTGACTTAAAGATGTTTACAGTTTTGCTGGTTACAGTTTCTGTTGAGAGTTTGTTCCATACTGAAGTGACTCTTGTCGGGAAGAAAATGGTTCTTGGACCGGATGAGCTCTGTACTTGGTACTTAAAGCAGTGTCCTCTTGTGTTAGTCGAGAGACCCGGAGTAAACATTGACCTGTCGCACAGCTTACAGTGGTTTCCTATTTGCAGTTCGTGTGTCCATGTGAAATCTTATATAGTTGTATAACATCTGACCTCTGTCTTCTAAAGTGTAGGGTTGGTAGATTAAGGGCTTTTAGTCTCTCCGAATAGGAGATATGAGAGATACTGTGAACCATGCGTGTTGCTCTACGCTGTACCCTCTCTACCATATATCTGTCTCTTTTAGTTTTGGGAGACCAGATTACTAATGCATACTCCAGAAAGGGTCGAATGAGACTTGTACAGGGGGAGGAAGGCATCTTTGTCTAGATATTGGAATGTATGCTTAATTGCCCCAAGTATCTTGTTGGCTTTGTTGACTTGAGCTTGGACGTGGTTACTAAAACTTAGATTGCAATCAATAAGGACTCCCAGGTCCTTCTCTTCTGTGGTGTTCTGTAGTGTGTGATCTGTTCCATCATCTCTTGTCATTTTGTACTTGTGAATGGATCAAGCTTGAACTGTAACAATTTAGGCTATTAGTGAGTAAAAAATGTTTGAGTTTGTTCTGTTTAGGATTGTAGCAAGTTTATCTATAAATTTTCTGTTCATGTGTTTATTTCTTTTTACAAATATTAAAACAATGCTAAAAAAAAAACTAAAGCAGCACGCCGACTAATTTTAGCTACGAGCCGCCACTAATAAAATACGTATATATTGATTGTGAACTTTAAAACCTTAGTCTCAACCCAAAACCATACCTCTCTTCGTATACTAGAATCGCTCTATATTAAGCAACACAATCCATCTCTCAATCGCGATTTGTCTTCTTTCATACTACTAATCACCTAACTCATTCAACTAATTCAACCACCCAATTACTCACTAGTTTTTCAAACCAACTTTACTTATCGCCCTTTCCTTCTGTATATTTTCAGTCTCATCTCGCTCGCGTTTTGTGTTAGGTAACCCCATTTTTTATGTAATTCATTTCAAATCATAAATATTTTTTTCCTAAACATTTAACCTATCTTATCTTATATATTGTGATATTGTGTCTAGTTTATGTTAAACCCTCTGGAGCATTCCTATAAATAGTAATATTCCTGTAAAATTATATTCATATGTATACAGTATGTAAAATTAAGATAAAAAAATATGATCAATCAATTAATTTCTAACGCGAGAATATTCAATGTAACCTCACTCTAATACATTAAAAAATATCTTCCCTTTAAAAGTTCCCCTACACGAGCACGCACATATAACCCCGTTCTTCTCGCCATCTGCATTAAAGCTCTGTACTGAGTCCACTTGTGTAGAACGTCGCTTCGAATAAGGTTAGTTACTTTTTCTCTCCCAATTATTCTCGGCAATCAGTCCATAGGAGAGTAGACCCTAACTCATGTTCTTCTCTCATTGCAGACCCCAATTCACACTCCATCATAGTTCTATCTTACTAGTTATACTTATACTTATACAATATTTTGCAAGCAAAAAAAAATTTAATGGTGTTACTGTTGGGCAAGCAATAAAGGACTTTGAATAATCTATGAGTCAATTGCAAAATGACGTCGGTGAGCTCATCTCCAAATCAGAGGAAGATTATAATCAAATCCAAACACAAGAGTGAAAAAGATATATATATATATATATATATATATATATATATATATATATATATATATATATATATATATATATATATATATATATATATTAACCAGGAGAAACAAAGAAAAGAGGTACCCTAGTAGACCTTACGATCCATTCAAAGAGGTTACCTTTGAGTAAACACTTGAGCAGGCGCAGTCCTCTAAAGGGTCAGATTGACACTCTAGAAGACCATTCGCGCCACGCTTCAAGTCTCCAAGCGGTTATCAAGACTTTGTCTAGTCTCGATTTAAACTGTTCAACGGAGTTGCTGTTGACAACTTCTACTGGAAGTGCGTTCCAAGTGCCGCAGATGCTATATGTGAAATATTTCCAACACAGATCACGCTAGTAACGCTTCAGTTCGAGTTTGTAGCTGTGATTTCTTGTTCTTATCTGGCTAAGCTGGAAAATATCGCTGTAGTATACAATGTCGAAGCCTCGAAATATTTGAACACTTCGATAAGCTGACCACGCAGTTTCCGGGTCACCAGCGAGAACAAGTCTAATTCCCATAATCTATATTCCTAACTCTTGTGTCTGATAGAGGAAATAAGTTTGGTTGTTCTGGCTTGCACACGTTCTAATCTTGCGATATCCTTTCAAAGCGAAGGACTCCAAAATTGCACGGCATACTCCAGATGCGATCGGGCAAGGAAGTTATACAAACACAGTACTATCTCCTTGTTCCGATATCCAAACTGTCACTTAATATAACCTAACATCATTCGGTATTTCTTCTCCGCCTCAATAAACTGCCTCGAGAACTTGAGATCACTAGTGATTGTTACACCCAAGTGCTTCTCAATATCATTGGGTTCAAGACCAGTGCCCTTAAGGATATACTGGGTTTCGGTGGCCGATATGCATCACTTTGCATTTTTTCACGTTAAAAGGCATTTGCCACGTGTCCGACAACTCACCAATCTTCCGAAGATCACCTTAAAGGCGGGCAGTAGTTCCTTCCTTTGCGACGTTCATACTAAGCTTGGTATCATTGGCAAATTTAGAAATCTTCGCAGCCATGTCACCGTCTATTTAGTTGACGTAGATGATGAACAGTAGTGGTCCCAGGACAGAACCTTGATGAACACCGCTAGTAACGGGCACCCAGTAAGAACCTGTCCATTTAACACCACCCGTTGCCGTCTGCTAATTTGCCAGTTTTCTATCCAAATTGCTACATTTCTGTAAATGCCCAACGCACGTACTTTCCGGAGGAGGCAAGGGTGTGGGACCTTATCGAAGGCTTTTTGAAAGATTAAGTAGATAACAACCACCGCCTTTTTCCGGTCGTGATCACTGAAAACGAAGTGGAAGAATTCCACAAGATTCGTTAGGCATGATCGTTACCTTCGGTCCCATGCTGGGAACTACTCAATCGCAAGTCGTACTCTAAATATGACGTCATTTTGTCCACCACGAGTTTACCGACTATTGAGGTTAAGCTAATAAGTCAGTAGTTTCACGGCCTTCTAAGGTATCCTTTCTTGAAGATAGGAGTCACATCTTCTTCACGCTAAGATGTCGTAACACTTCATCACGCACTTCTTTCAAAACTTTCGGTAGTACCAGTCCGGGCTAGGGGACTTATTCGTCTTTAGATCAGTGATCTTTTTTTCTATTTCTCCTTAGGTGAAGTCCATTTCCTCCAGTTTTTCCCCCAATAAAGAATCCATGGGCTGGGGGATGGGACCACACTATTCAGTAAACAATGAAGAGAAGTAGTCGCTCAGGAGGTTAGCATTTTCTGCATCTGAGTGCTTTAATGCCCCCTTCTCATTCACTAAAGGGCTAATCGTGCGATGGATTGGTTTACGGCTGTTTACATAACCAAAGAACTCATTGGGATTCTCCTTGCAAAGTCTCGCCACTCGGAGCTCGTCGGCACGCTTTGCCGCCCTTATGTTGGACTTCACTCTACTGGCTATCCTACTGTAGTCTTTAAAGTCTCCAGAAATCTTTGACTGCCGGTACACCAATCTCTTCCCTCCCTGCAGTTAACCAATTTCTTGATTAAACTACTTTGGTTGAACAGAAGACCGACGAAGGTTTTTCAAAGGGACGAATCGTGATTGAAGACTCATGAGCGTAGTTTTTAATCTATTCCACGAATCTTCAACATCCTCGCACACTTCTAGCCTCGCATCAGCCAAGCCAGCACCAAGACATGCAAAGTCTGGTCCTTTCAAAAGACGTTTCCTTGATTTCCTAGTCGCAAACTGTACCATGTGTACCTTGACTATAAATCTGACTAGTCGGTGAGCACTGCTACCGAGCTCTTTGCCTACAGAGAGGTCCTCAACGATTCATCCTCACAGGTGAAAACCAAGTCGAGGGTATTATTGCCTCTCATCGGCTCTCTCACCCATTGAGTCATGAACTCGTTGTTCGCGAACTCCAGAAGTAGTGCGTTCTCGCCACAGGGTTCTCTGGTTTCCCAGTCAACTTGGTTATTGAAATCACCCATGTCCTTTTCAACGAGAGAGAGTCACAATGATTCACAAGGAATAGCAGTACTTCAAAAGACATTGCTGACCATACCGTTGAATGAATGAATGAATAGTGCATAAAAGATTTAAAAGCTGCGTAGCCCAGATGGACTATCTCGCAGCCAAATTCACTTATGGGCGGTGAATTTAAAATTATTATTTTTAAAATATTGCCATATTAAAATATATAAAAAAACAAAAATGTCCTTGGGACCAAAATTAGTTTAATAGGCAATATTAAGTCAGTTGAGTTTTTAGCAAAAAAATAGACTATTAAAAGATTCAACAAAAGGTAAAAACAAAGTAAAAATAATAAATAACAAGTAAATAAACTATGAATATATCAACAATATAACTTTAAAAGTAATTATGCAATTATATTTTTGTTAAAAATTTATTCATTTTTTAAAAAAAAAGTAAAAACATAAACTATGAATAGATCAACAATAAATATATAAAACTATTTTAAATTTTGTTTAAAAGATTGCTTTCTTTTAGGAAGGTTAGTATCCTAGTCACGTTAAAGAAGCATTGGGTCTCAGAAAAGATGCCCCGCAGAGCCTGCTGGGGGGCCATCTCTCTGGTAATGAAGGGAAAAGTCGTCCTTCTGAGATTCCTTAGCAATAGGCATTCTACAAATATATGGAGGACAGATATTTGTACCCCACACAGAATGCACATAGGTGGGGGCAGCCCACTCATTAAGTGCTCATGGGTGAGCCGGCAATGGCCTATCCTCAGACGGACAAGCGCAACCTCCATTTTACGATGTCTAGTTGTACGTGGCCATGGGTGAACGGAGGGTTTTATGGAGTGGAGCTTGGTGGGAGGGAGCTCACTCCACCTCTTCTGCCATAGGCCGACCACGTATTCATTGATCAGAAGATAGGCATCGCAGAGTGGGACTGGGGCCACTGGAGCTGTCCCCAGTGATGCTGCTTCTTTGGCTGCAGCATCTGCCCTCTCATTGCCTGGGATGCCCACGTGACTAGGCACCCAGCAAAAGGATATCTCGTGGATGGGCGATAGTCGTAGGAGCCACCGCTGGATCTTGGAAACCAACGGATGGCTCGAACCAACATCACCCAACATTTGAAGCGAACTAAGAGAGTCTGTAAAGATAGTATGAGAACCAGATGGCCTGCCAGCTATGATAGTCAGTGCCGCCATCACAGCAACGAGTTCCGCTGTGAATGCGGAAGCTGCGTTTGGCAGGCGGACCAATGCTGTCTCAGATGGAAAGACAGCAGCTGCTCCAACTCTGTCCGGTGACTTGGACCCATCGGTGAACACAAAAGTGCTATGCCGATGTTGAGAGGAGTGATCGCCATACATGGCTCTCAATACTACAGGCAGGTGGTGATCCTTGGGCCTATCAGCTAGTTCCCTACATACCATTACAGGTGGTATGAGCCACGGGGGGGTCTTTGGCATGGTAAAGGGAATCACTGAGAACTCCCTTAGTTGCGCAGTGTGCTCGGCCATACGCAGAGCAAAGGGGCGAGCCAGAGATGGAGATCTATCGTATGAGGCCACTGTCCGTGTATTGAACATGCACTCATACACTGGCGTCTGCGGTAGTTGCTCAAGTCTAAGGAGGTAGTTTAAATTAGACTTGAGCCTGTGATAGGGAAGGGGGAGAACCCCGTTCTCTGCGTAGAGGCTCCACACTGGGGAGGACTTAAAGGCTCCAGAAGCCAGGCGCACACCCTGGTTACGCACAGTGTTTAGTTTTTCGAGAATGGATGGCGAGGCAGAGGAGTACACCTGTGATCCATAGTCTAGCTTTGATTGGACCAATGCTAGATACAGGAGCCACAGGGTACGTCGATCACTTCCCCAAGAAGTGTGAGACAACAGTTTCATTATGTCCATTCTCTTTAAACAAGACCTTTTCAAGGCGTCCACATGGTGCCGGAAGGAAAGCCTTGAATCAAATATGACCCCCAGATATTTGAAATGGGGCTCAAAATCTATAGGCACACCATATAGCGACAAAAGGGGGGGGTCCCATGTCACTAACTTATGCCCATAAAAGTGAACAGCCTTGGTCTTTACTGCGGAAAAGCGGAAACCCTTGGAGGAAGCATTTTCAGCTACAGTGCTTATAGCTCGCTGTAGCTTACGGACGATAAATGGGAGTCTGGGCGAAGAACAAATGAGCGCCAGATCATCCACATATAACGTCGACGAAATCTCGGGAGGGAGATTTCTAACAATGCTATTAATGGCCACAGAGAAGCAGGTGACACTGAGGACACTTCCTTGTGGCACACCCTCAACTTGGTCCACGGGCTCCGATAAGGTGCCTCCAACCCTCACGCGTAGTGTGCGTCGCATCAGAAATTGCTCGACAAACCTGGGTAGGTAACCCCGCAGGCCCCAATCATGGAGTTGTTTAAGGATACCACGCCTCCAGGTGGTATCGTATGCTTTCTCAATATCAAAGAAGACAGCGATGGCGTGCTGCTTCTTTGAAAAAGCATCTCTTACGAGTGACTCCATTCGGACAAGCAGGTCTGTCGTACTCTGCTTTTTCCTGAACCCTGATTGAGAAGGAGATATGAGATTTTGAGTCTCCAAAAACCAAACGAGTCTGAAATTGACCATTCTCTCAAACACTTTACATGGACAACTGGTAAGAGCAATGGGGCGGTAATGGGTGGGCTCCGTCCCGTCCTTTCCTGGTTTGCGGAATGGAAGGACTATGGCCTCTCTCCACATGGAAGGGAATCGGCCCTTGATCCAAATCCAGTTGTAAATGTCCAGTAAATGAGAGAGAAGGGATGGATGCATATTCCTAATCATATCATAGGAAATGCCATCCGATCCGGGGGCAGTGGATCTACAGTGCTTCAGTGCATTATGGAGCTCATGGATAGAGGAGAGTCGGTTGTAAGACTCGTTATCCATGTTAGGCTCCATAAAGTTGAGCGGTTGCTGCTCCTGTTGGAGCCTAAAGCACTGGAATTGCATCTCATAATTATCTGGGCTTGAGATTCTAGCAAATAATCTGGCCAAGACATTGGAAATATGGGACAAGTCCCCCAACAATTCTCCAGCTTGGACAATGTTGGGAGCTGTAAAGCCATTGGATTTGCCCAATAGCTTTTTGACCCTTTTCCACACTTTGTCTATAGGCGTTTGCCAACTTATGGACGCAATGTAACCTTCCAACGAGGTCTTTCGAGCCTGTCGAAGGATGCGTCGCCGTGCTGCCCTTGCTCTGTTACGAGCAATTTTATTTACCATCGTAGGGGAGCGATGGTAACGTCGGCAAGCCATTTTACATTCAGTCACGGCTCTCGAGCATTCAGCCGACCACCAGGGAACTTGTGGTCCGCGAGCGGTTGAGCCGGAGAGCGGGATGGAGGAGTTAGCCGCTTTATTGACGTGGACTAGGAGGTCATCGATAGCCACGTCAATATCTTCATGAGGGAAGGACCCGTCATGGCTCGAGAGGTGCCTGAATTTAGGCCAGTTTGCTTTTTTTGCATTCCATTTTTTACTAGGTGGTGGAGGGGGGCCACCTGTACATGGCGCTATAATAATGGGGAAGTGATCGCTGCCTCGCAAGTCAGGATCCACTGCCCAGTCAAAATCAGCTCTACAGCTTGGTGAACAGAGGGACAAGTCCACGCATGTAGAGCTGCTCGTCTGGATGTGAAATGATGTATGGCTGCCATCGTTTAGAAGGCAGACATCATTTTCGCCCAGAAATTTCTCAATCATGTTTCCCCTAGGGTTCTTATCGTGGTCCCCCCAAAGGGGGTGTCGAGCATTAAAATCCCCAATCAATAGAAAGGGGGGAGGGAGCTGTTTAATTACCTCTACTATTTTTCTAGCTAGAGAGGCTGTGTCTTTTTCCTCACTAGGAGGGAGGTAAAGCGAGCAGACCGTATAGTGGCGATGGGAGAACAGGCGGACAGCAACCGCCTGCAGGTCTGTCGCAAGGTCGATCTGGTTGTGGGGAACCCTGCTGTTGATGAGCACAGCAGAACCATGGATTAATTCTATAGGGTTCTTATAGTATCCCACAAAACCAGGAATATTGGGTACACTACGAGTACCCAAGCAAGTTTCCTGTAAAGCTATACAATCAGGATTGTAGTCTTTAAACAGGAGCTTGAGTTCTTCCCACTTGGGGAAGAGACCTTGGATGTTCCAATGAATTATTGAATACGTCCTTACCTCTTTAAGACAATCATCCTACCCTTAGGGGTAGGAGGTTTTGGTTTTATACTACCCGTAGGGGTAGTTTTGGTCATACCAATTACCGGTTTTGGGTATGACTCTGGAGGCATCGGGAGCGTTAATTTAGCTCTCGGCTTTTCTTTTAGACGTGGCAATTTTGTTAGCTGGCTATACGGAATGACTTTCTTGACTGGAGAAGCAGATGTGGGAGCATCTCCATCAGTCATTTCGTGAGCCGATGACATCGACTTGGCTGGTGATGGTGGCAGCGATTGTTCGGCTGGCGAAGGATTCTTGGAATCTGATGGTTGGTTCGGCTCCTCCTTGGATAAGGGGGCAGCCTCTACTACAGCTGTTTCCTGTGATGGGGTACAGGTTGATTCCTTCTCACTTAGGGCTCGAAGGAGTTCCAAAGCAATATCAGCAAGGGGTGGGTTGCTGACTACTCGCTTTGGGGCTGTAGTTCTCTGTTTTTTGGGGGCAGGATGGATGTCCAGAGCTGGAATAGACACCACCTGCGGCCCAATCCGATTCACATCCACGTCTTGTGGAGTGGTGGCAAAGTGTTTTGCCACTCTTGGTGAATCGGGAGAGGATGGAAGGTTCCTCTTCTTTGTGCCATCAGAAGCTAGGCTAGAGTTTGGTGAAGAGTTTTCTCTACCGATTGATCGTGGTTTCGGTCGAGGGGGGCTCTTAACCTTTTCAGGTGTGCGTGGAGATGCGGTTTTAGGGTGTGGAGAACCCCTTACCTGTTGAGGCACATCTCTGCGCGGAGACCTGGGTTTCGGTTGTGGAGGACTTCTGGTTTGTTCAGGAGAGCCTGTAGATGGTCTCTGGCTTCTCCCCTTCTTTGGCGTGGCGGTGCGCAGAGCATCCGCGAAGCTCACGCCAGGCTGAACGTAAGTCTCCCTAACTCTTCGTCTAGCCTCTTTATAGCTCACCCTGTTTTTATTTCGAACAGCAATGACCTCTCTCTCGTAGAGGAAGAAGGTGCATTGCTGTGATGTGGCAGAGTGGTCTCCGCCACAATTGGGGCAGCACGGCTGTTTGGAACAGGGTGTTCCGTGAAATTCTGCTGAGCAGTTTACACAAATCCTTTCGCTTTTACAAAACTTGCTTACATGGCCAAATCGTTGGCAATGGAAGCACCGCCGGGGGTTTTCGACGTAAGGCTTGACTGGGATGTTAAGGTAGCCAGCCTTGACGTACTTGGGCGGTTCCAATCTGTTGAAAGTTAGGATTATGGTGGCGGTAGGGACCCTAGCGCCATTCACAAACCTAGAAATGCGATGTGCACTCGTTACTTTCTGATTGGCAAGTTTTGTCACCAACCTGTCGATATCATACTCAATGAGTTCAACCGATCGAATAACACCTTTGGAGGTATTAAATGTCGGGTTAGACGCGGATGATACATTCACTGAGGCTAACTTTTCGAGAGATTGAATTCTCTTTTGCTGCTCATTAGACTTGGCCTCGATAATCAATGCGCCATCATTGCGCGGCCACATTTGAGCAGGTTCGCCACACTTGTTTACGAAGTAGTCAAAGACATCAAAGATGTCAGCTTTGCTAAGAGGACAACGTTCGTTGCTGGATTTGAGTACAATAAAGCGGTCATAATCCAGTTCTTCGTCTACTTCTGATCCAAAAGGATCCAGGCGACGAAGATCTCTGCTGTTTTCACGGTGACCAGAGGCCGGCGGTCTCTGGGATGAGTTTTTGGAAAATTTACCCATATGATTTTTATTTTTATAAGTGGTGTCTCTGGAGCCGAGGGCATGTACCAAATCGCCATCGCGAGTCCGGAGAGCGCCCATACAGTCCAGACAGGGTAGCCCGCCCCCCGACTCCCACTGTTGTTTCAAAAACAGCGGAGCCGCATAACGGAGTTTTACTGGACTGCGGTGCAAAGACCTCCCGAAAGCAAAACAACGACCCAGGCAACCAAACCTACCTCCGTGGCACGGTTCTGCGGACGATGCCCCCCAGTGGGTACATCCGTCGACTCGTACAGAGTACACATACTGACTAGAACCAAGTGGGCCGAAAGTGCGCTGAGGTTCAGACACACAGTCGCCCCACAAGGTTATTTGGGGATGCCGGAGTGATGCCAGTGTTTGGTCATCAAACCGCCTCATGGGATTCCCCTCACCCACCTTTTATGTTGGTGTGAGGTCACCTAGCCCTTGTGATGCCATTCACTAACTGCAGGGCCACAGCAAAGACAACCATATGGGCCAGAAGTGTGCTGGTGTCCATACACACAACTGCCCCAAAAGGTTGGTGGGTACCCTTAGTCGGATACCCAAACCAGGATATCCCGCCTGGTGTTCGGACGTTGGGCACACACTCAGTTAAAAAACAGGGGCACCACGTGAAGGTGGTGTGCCAACATTTAGGGAACATAGGCTATGAGTTGCGCGATATTCCCCATCGCCCCCACCATACCGTTGAGGTACTATTTTGGGAAAGCCCTAATCTATGGCATAGATGAAGGCTCTCCCCGCCCACCTCTCTCCCCGCCCACCTCTCCCACCGCATTTACGGGCAAGAAATCTGAAACGATACCTGAATGTGCTGAAAAAAAAAACACAAACAGGATTTTTTATAAAGAAAGTTGAAACCTATCTACTTTACTTAGATCTATAATCTATACTAAGGTGGTACCATCTAGGTCAGGTTGTGGATTATCTTGTCAAGTCGAGATTTGAACTGTTCGAATAACGAACTATTCACCACTTCAAGCGGTAGATGCTTCCACGTTCAGCACACTTTGTACGAAAAGAAGTTTCCGCAAATGCTAGTATAGAATTGCGGTAATTCCAGTTTGTAACCGTGGTTATGTGTAGCATTTTTGTTTAACGTAAACAGCCTTCTGTGATCTACGTTTTCAACTCCTCGCATTATCTTAAAAGTTTCAATCAGCTGGCCTATTAACCGGCGCGTCTCCAAGGATAACACCTCCAGTTCTCGTAGCTTATGCTGATAACTTTTATGTCTAAGGGAGAGGATCAATTTTGTGGCTCTGGCCTGTACCCTTTCCAGCCGTTCAATACCCTTCCTCAGGGTTGGGGACCAGAGTGTATGGCGTATTCAAGGTGTGACCGGACTAGATAGTTGTACAAGGCGAGAACAATCTGCTTATTTCGGAAGCGAAAATGCCTCTTTATGTACCCCAGCATTCGCTAGGCCCTCTTTTCCACCTGGAGGCACTGCTTCGACAACTTTAGATCACTGCTGATTAGCACACCTAAATCTTTCTCAAAGTCAGTGGTATCTAGTTGCTTGCCTAGCAAGTAGTAGTTTTCCCGAGGTTTAGCATGGCCGATGTGCAGTACCTTGCACTTGTCAAGGTTAAATGCCATCTGCCACTTTTCTGACCACTCGCCTATCCTGAGAAGGCTATTTTGCAGGCGTTCCACTCCTTCTCACGAGCTCACACTACCTCCTAGCTTGCTATCGTCTGCGAACTTGGCTATCGAGCATATTAGTCCTTCGTCTTTATCATTGATGTAGACGATGAACAATAGAGGCCCAAGCACTGAGCCCTGGGGAACCCCGTAACTGACTGGCGTCCATTGCGAGGCTATCTCGTTGTTACTCGTTGCCTCCGTCCCGAGCGCCAGTTTTCTATCCATTCGGATACCTTGCTGGTAATGCCAAGGGCACGGACTTTATTTATCAACCTGCGGTGTGGTACCTTATCGAAGGCTTTTTGAAAGTCCAGGTATAATATATCCACAGCTCGACTACGGTCATACTCACTCAAAGTACCGTGGAAATTTTTTAGTAGATTAGTGAGACATGATCTGTTCTTGCGAAATCCGTGCTGAGAATCTAAGATCAGGTTGTACGACTCTAAGTGCTGCACTATACGGTCTGTTATTATTCCCTCGAGTAATTTGCCTAAGATGGATGTCAGACTTTTAGGCCGATAATTACTCGGGCATTCGTGGTCCCCTTTCTTATAGATGGGAGTTACGTCTGCTATTCTCCAGTCTTCCGGCACCTCTCCAGTTTCCAAAGATTTGTTGAAAATGGTGGTGAGGTGTGGAGCGACCTCTTCACTAACTTCTTGGGGAACTCTAGGAAGAAAGCCATCCGGACCTGGAGACTTATACGGGTTAAGGTTTCCTAGTCTGGCTACTACTTTGTTTCTCTCTAAGACTACTTCACATAGGTTTTCGTCCTCTTCGAGATGAACCGCCGGCCTCGGAGCTGGACTCTCAACTTCCCTTGTAAATAGGGAGGCGAAGTAGCCGTTCAACAAGTTGGCGATGTCTGGCTTTGATTTCCGTAACACGCCATTCTCATCTCTCAGCAGTCATATGCTATGGCGAGTGGGCTTATGGCTATTGACATGCAAGAAAAATTCTTTCGGGGTTTCTTTACAGAGGGAGGCAACCCGAACTTCTTTGCTGCGCTTACCTCTGCTCAACAGTGCTTTAACTTGCCTACACTTTTCCCTGTATTGAAGAAGCCTTTATCCATACGGTTGGTTTTCCAGTTCTCGTAGGCAGTTTTCCTGTTCCTTATTACTGCGGCGATGCCTCGATTGAACCATCTCGGTTAGAGAGGCTTGCCGCTCCTCCTGCTGAGGATAAGCGCAGATTGTTGGGTTATAAAATTTTCTTTAAACGCCAACCATTTGTCCGAGGCTCCTTCTCCCGTTGCAGGCCCAAGCCGAGCTAGCGCATCCCGAAAACCCACAAAGTTCGTGCGTCGGAAGTCGGGTTTAAAAATAGCGACGTGAGAGAGTCTCTCACATGGAATGTGGACGGAAAACGGGACTATGCGGTGATCGCTCCCGCCTAGACACTCTCCCACGTTGAGTCCGGATACCATGTCGTCCTCGATGGTAAACACTAAATCTAATATGTTCTCACCCCTCGTTGGCTCCTCTACCCATTGTGTCAGGGAGTTATCCTGAGCGAACACAATCAATCTTCTCCCTTCCGCATCACCTGTCCAGTTCCTCCAGTCAGTCCCACGGCAGTTGAAGTCACCAAATGACCAGGCTTGAGTCTAACTCTTCTGACTGCCTTTGCGGCCTGTAAGCCACCACTACTTGATAAGAGGAGCTGATACAATCTATGTCTAGCCCAAAAATCTCGTGACCAGATCTCACATTGCATTCGACAGCTAGCTGGAAAACAGTTCCGGACGTATACTAAAACTCTGCCGCCCTCTCGACAAGGTCGGTCACAGTGGAACATTGTATAACTGGGGATCGCAAACTCACCCTAGAAATCTCGCTTGTCAGTATGGATCCACGTTTCTACGATCGCCACGATATCTACTCGGTTATCAGAGGCCAATACAGCCACATGTTTGTCCCACTTGTTCCGTATCGACGTCGCGTAAAAAATAACACTTTTAGGGAACGCTGGATAGTCCACACGCTCCCTTCGCTAACGCATTTTCCGACGACTCGGATGGAGTGGTGTTCTCAGAAAGGGACGTATTGCCATGAGCTTCCTACGAGTTGCCTGGATCTTCTCTACTTGGGACCGGTTTTTCGTCACCGGCAGGGCTTCCATTACTCTCTGGTTGCGGTGCAGCAGGGCCTATTGCAATAGAATGTCCCGCATTGACTTGCTTTCGTGGCTCGTCTTGAGTCTCCTGCTCGGTGGTACCCGTCGAGTTGCCGTTTGGCTCGTCCAGTGCAACCTTCAACAACCAGAAGGCATTTCTGTCGATTAACTCGGCCAGAAATCTTCTTCCTTGGTCGTTTAGGTGGATCCCGTCCTCCGTGTATAGGTCATATCGTCCGAAGAAAAAGTCGACCGGGTATACAAACTTAACTCCTGTCAAGGAACAAAGGTGACCTAGATGTTCGTTAATGCCAAGAAGTTTTCTATTTGCGTGCGCTGTAGCAAACTTCTTGGGTAGCATCCTCACGATCATAGCCTTGCTTGTCTTTGAGAGAAGATCCTCTATAATCTCCATCGATGTCTGGACTATATGTTCCGTTAGCCCGACTCTACCTCCACTAAGGAAAAGGTCGTTTCCACTGACCATTGATGCAAGTACGGAGCTCCTGGAGAAATTCCGTACATTCCTAACTTAGTCTTGTAGCGCCTCATTATCCTTCCCGGGAAGACATCGTAGTTCCAACTTGTGGTACTTCCCCCACCCAGGTGGTACTGAAGGCCTCGCAGCTGCAAGTCTTCCACCACTACGCATTTCGCGCCCTCGTCCGACAGGACGGCAAAGCGATTAGGGGTCCTCTGCGGCAGGGAAGATCATCCTCTGCTTCTTTTTCTTCCCACTACTTTTATTTTTCCTTCTTACTTCCTGAAACTCCTTCGTTCGAGCTCGCACCCCTAACCTCCAGTGAACCCTCCACTGCCGGTGCCGATGTGCTCGTCTCGGTCGGTTCACTGCTGCTCACTGGTGCTTTCATCGGGCTACTAACTGCCTTTTCTTCTTTCTTCTTCGAATTGGTCCGAAGATTTACTGCAGCAGCTTCAATGGGAGCAACTGCAGTTCCAATGTTATCGTTCTCGACATTCTGCGGGTTCATTCGAGCTGCGCCCGACACAGGAGTTCCCGCCGTCTTGAGGGTTGCCGTGGATCTAATGACGCCAGCATAACTTGTCGCTTTTTTTTTTACTCTCACTTTTAGCCCTGGTCTTTTCCGCGAGCTCCCTGTCCGGATTGGGCGGTACTGCTCCCTTGCATCGTGTCTCCAGCATTACTGTCCGCCGTGACAGTTTCTATAGTCTCGTTCCCATTCCCTGGTGGTGACCTGGAGATGACACGTCTCCTGAGTTCGTCAACTGCCTCTTGAAGTTGGCCCACCTTATTCCTCAGGTTAGTCAATTCCACAATGCAGTTTTCTTCGAATTAACAAGTTGATTTCTCACGACGGCCAGTTCGCGGTGGTGACGTCCTTCCGCTTCCCTCATTTTCCTCTCCATTACCAATTCTATGTCGCAGAACTTGCAGACGCTCTAACGAATGATGTTCTTAAAGTTTCCCTCTTTAAAATCTATACACCAACGAATGCCTCCGCACCTAGGACATTCAATTTTTAATTCTTGGGCACCAGGTATTTTTCTTTATTTACTTTTGTGCTTTTGTCAGCTGACTAGGCGCGCGCTAATATCTTCGATGACCACTAAAATGAGAGGGAAAGGTTTAGTGCTGGGTCTCGCGCCGGCCGCATCCGCCTACCCCGCAGGTCTTTCCAGCCCCTCCCTAGCAGACCTCCCCATTCGCCTGCCACACTAGCCAAAAAGGTTTCCCCATATGCTAGACGGTCCCAAAGGTGGCGCAGCTTACAGGCCGCAGCCACAAGTGATTTCTCGCCAGGAGTGACAGGTGGAGGAGAGCCAAGGTTGGGGCCGTACTAGGCCCTACCGAGTGGCTAGACTCTTACCCCAGACATTCAAGGGATATCTTGTTGTAGGGGAATCGTCACTCCCCCGTTCTCTCTCAGTGGAGACACGGGGCGGTAAACGCAAAGACATCCGGGCTTGGCACCGTGGCTCAAACTTATAACCACAGCGCCTCTCCACTCGTCGCTATGAAAAGCCGAAAGGTTGTAAACTGCAAGATCTGCTCTACGAGAGTATATTCAATTTCACCTCAAACAAGAAATTGGAGACGCGTTTCTCTCAAGCTTGAAGGCCAACGGGAGCCGAGGTAAGACTTGGTGAGAAAAACCGTTGAAATAAGAACCCTCCTGGGCCCGTCCACAAGCCCCCCCCTACCCCTACCCCAGTGAGGTGACGAGGTATAAATAACAAACACTTGGGAAAAACGTGGTGGAATACCCGAGTCTCCAGGCTACGAAGTCCCCGGATTGAGACCGGGCTACCAAGACTGGACAGGTAGAATACGTGAGTCTCCAGGCTACGAAGTCCCCGGATTGAGGCCGGGCTACCAAGACTAGACAGGTAGAATACGTGAGTCGCCAGGCTACGAAGTCCCCTGCAAGAGAGGCAGGGCTACCAAGACTGGACAGGTAGAATGCGTGAGTCACCAGACTACGAAGTCCCCTGCAAGATTTTTTTTTTTTTAAATTTTATGGAGCCCATCTGGCAACTACCCCCCTGCAAGAGAGGCAGGGCTACCGAGGGCGCTAAGAAGCAGCTCATCCTCGAGCTAGTCCCTGGTTATCAAACCGAACGTTATGTTAACTTGTTCAAGTTCAACTTACTCTCGTCAGAGAGACTCCTCATATCCTGGTGCATCCTAAAGCCCAGGGATATTCCTCGACCTTGAGGAATTACGAAAAGAAGAGGAAAAAGGCTCCCCCTCGAGCCCATTACCCGGTGGCCACACCAAACTCATAAGTTAACTTGGTTGAAGAACCAAGTTCAACTTATTCTCGTCAGACACCCCCCCCCCCCTTCTATCCTGATGTATCCCCAAACACCGAGATAGGCCTCGCCATTGAGGAAGACTGGAACTAAGAAGAAGCTCAATCTCGAGCTAGTTCCTGGTTACCAAGCCAACCTTTAAGTTAACTTGTTCAAGTTCAACTTCATCTCGTCAGAGAAACCCCCCTCCTCTGTCCTCACCCTTTAAGAAGAAGACCCCCGCAGAGTACACTCCCTCCAGCACTCCCCTGAGAGTTAAGGTATTCAAGCCTTAGCGCATCGCTAGACAGTGCAAATTACTCCTCAGAGTAATCCGAAGAGGAGAAAGGAACCTTCTTTCACTATTCCGTGGTGATATCCCTTTCAGCCGAAAGCGCGTGGACCCCAGCTTCCACGCTCGCCAAAGTCAGTTGTGGCTTTCAAGTTATTCGTCCGCAACCTCCATCTAGCCGGTCGACACGCGTCTGGGAAACAATAACATTCCCGAGGTAAAGTGCGCATTGAGTTCAAGGTCAGACGCAAACCAGTTCCAAAGGGCATCCACAAAGGTAGTTGCGGATAGTAAAGGCCGTTAGCATTTTGTTTTTTTTAACATTGAAGTGAGCATCGAATTAGCCAATATTAGAGGGTCAAGTTAATTGAAGTAATTTTTTGTATTTTAAAATCGGAGTATTTCTGTGGTTCATGTTTTGTGTGTGGGTAGTAAATTGCTAAATTTAAAATATAAGTTTATTTGGGGAATTTCTGTGTGTTTCCTTCTTATCCTTACGTTGTTGAAGCGGCTCTTCCTTAAAATAAAAAAAATTAGCACTCTTAGATCAAAGCTTACTTCCTCAAAGAAGTACTTCACGTTCCACAGGGTATACCACGACAAAAGTGGTGTCCTGTGTGGAGTGATTAAAAAGGGCATTCTGCGACACTTGCCATGACTAGTGACCTAGCCCGAGACCTTTCACTTAGCCTTGCAGCAAACTAGGTGGGGAAGTTGTGACTAGTAACAGCCCAGCCTAAATCATCAAAGGATGGTCACAGGGGCTGGTCAGGCATTATGCGTTAGTGTTGGGCTTTTCAGGACATACTAGCCTCACCACATTATTCCGCCCTTTGTCGACCTGAGACTCCTCCGTTCCGGGTCTCTCACAACCTGTGAGCGTCAAATGGTGTTATTTATAGAGGTTCCAAAGCCTCTCTTCTGCTGCATGAGGTAGCCGCCAGGTCCTTACTTGTTACTAGCAAAGAGATGATATATAAGGATAGATAAGAGTTGTTAGTAGAGGTGATACACATATACACACACTTATACATATACACAGATATATGGGGGGGCTCTTCTATATTTATTTTTATTTATCAATATTATCTTCTTGTTGATTTTCTGTATTCGTATCTATGTATTATTTCTTGTACTGAAGATGCCCCTCCAAATATTGACTCTTTGTATTCTTATTGGATGGATAATTCTTGATCTTGGTCATTCTTTCTTGAAGTGTCTTGATGTATCTTCATATTAACTTGCATTTATCTTGATGTGATGATTCCTTCTAAATTCTTGATGACGTGATGATTCTTGATGAGTAGTGACGAGTTGAGTTAAGACGAGTTAGCCCTTGAAGTCGTTTTCTTTCCGTTTTTCCTTGACAGCGGTTTTCTCTTGAGTCGATTTCTTGAGTTGTCCTTAAAGCGTTTTTCGTGGTCTCCTTTTTCTTCGAGAATTTTCTTTGTAAAAATTGTGGACTTTGGGGATCGATCGCGGGTCTTTTGAATCCAGAGGCAAGCACTCTGCCGTAACGCTACGGCGAAGTCCGTCCTGACTTGGTAATTTAGTGGGCTATTTATATTCTCGCTTTGAAAGGAAGTTTTTCTTTTATACATCTTCGCACCCCTACACAGGTCCCTTTCTAGAATGCGGAGCGAATTTGAGGATTGGGGAGAGACTAGTCTTGTATTTCTTAATCGAGGATTACTAGTAGCTCTCCCTCCTACGACCTCAGAGTCTGCGGGATGAGTGGAGTTGATTCAGTGGGATTGAGGAGAGCGTGGCGAAGTCTCTTAATCAATGAGTAATATAGTATCTCATTCCCGGATGTCCTGAAGTTCCTTGCAGCACCTTTTCTTAATCTCTAGTAGGAGAGCAGGTGCAGTTGTAACGAAGATCCGAAGATTGTTCTGCCTTTTGAGGGTCACCAGTTATGGGGGAGTGGGGTCTCTTTTTATTATAACTTTACCTATTTATCCATCATGGAGATTTCTATATTTGCCTCTATTTATTTCAACTTGACTGAGGTTGCCCCTTGAAATATTGTCTTGCATTCAGCTGACTCTTGGTATTCTTTCATTTAACTTGCCTTTATCTTGGTGTGATGATTCCTTCCAAATTCTTGATCAAAGTGATGTTTTCTTGTTAATTCTTGATGACGGGATGAGTTCTTCTTTCTTCTTTATGAGTTCGCCCTTGAAGTCATTTTCTTTGAGTTCCGTTTTCTTCTGGAGGCGATCCATTTATCTTGAGTCTTCTTGAGTTGTCCATAAGGCGTTTTCCGTTTTCTTCTGAGATCTTCTCCTTTTTTAAAAATTGTGGACTGTCTGGGATCGATTTAGGGTCTTTGAATCCAGAGGCTAGCACTCTGCCGTCACGCTACGGCGTAGTCCGTCTTGACTTGGTAATTTAATGGGCTATTTATATTCTCGCTTTTGGAAAGATGTTTTTCTTTTATACTTCTTCGCACCCCTACACAGGTCCCTTTCTAGAACGCGGAGCGAATTTGAAGATTGGGGAGAGACTAGTATTGAATTTTTAAATCGAGGATTACAGACCTCCTAAGACCTCCGAGTCTGCGGGGTGAGTGGAGTTGATTCAGTGGGATTGAGGAGAGCGAACGGAACCTTGTCTCTTAATAAATGAGTAATAATAGCATCTCCTTTTCGGATCTCCTGAAGTTCCCTGCAATACCTTTTCTTAATCTCTAGTAGGAGAGCAGGTGCAGTTGTAACGAAGATCCGAAGATTGTTCGGCCTTTTGAGGGTCACCAGTTATGGGGGGGTGAGGGCCTCTTTTTATTATAACTTTTCCTATTTATCCATCATGGAGATTTTTATATTCGCCTCTATTTATTTCCACTTGACCGAGGTTGCCCCTTGAAATATTGTCTTGCATTCAGCTGACTCTTGGTATTCTTTCATTTAACTTGCCTTTATCTTGGTGTGATGATTCCTTCCAAATTCTTGATCAAAGTGATGTTTTCTTGTTAATTCTTGATGACGGGATGAGTTCTTCTTTCTTCTTTATGAGTTCGCCCTTGAAGTCATTTTCTTTGAGTTCCGTTTTCTTCTGGAGGCGATCCATTTATCTTGAGTCTTCTTGAGTTGTCCATAAGGCGTTTTCCGTTTTCTTCTGAGGTCTTCTCCTTTTTTAAAAATTGTGGACTGTCTGGGATCGATTTCGGGTCTTTGAATCCAGAGGCTAGCACTCTGCCGTCACGCTACGGCGTAGTCCGTCTTGACTTGGTAATTTAATGGACTATTTATATTCTCGCTTTTGAAAGGAAGTTTTTCTCTTATACATCCTCGCATCCGTACACAGGTTCTTTTCTAGAATGCGGAGCGAATTCGAGGATTGGGGAATAGACTAGCCTTGGATTTCTTAATCGAGGATTACAGACCTCCTAAGACCTCCGAGTCTGCGGGGTGAGTGGAGTTGATTCAGTGGGATTGAGGAGAGCGAACGGAACCTTGTCTCTTAATAAATGAGTAATAATAGCATCTCCTTTTCGGACCTCCTGAAGTTCCCTGCAATACCTTTTCTTAATCTCTAGTAGGAGAGCAGGTGCAGTTGTAACGAAGATCCGAAGATTGTTCGGCCTTTTGAGGGTCACCAGTTATGGGGGAGGGGCTCTTTTTATTATAACTTTTCCTATTTATCCCTCATGGAGATTTTTATATTCGCCTCTATTTATTTCCACTTGACTGAGGTTGCCCCTTGAAATATTGTCTTGCATTCAGCTGACTCTTGGTATTCTTTCATTTAACTTGCCTTTATCTTGGTGTGATGATTCCTTCCAAATTCTTGATCAAAGTGATGTTTTCTTGTTAATTCTTGATGACGGGATGAGTTCTTCTTTCTTCTTTATGAGTTCGCCCTTGAAGTCATTTTCTTTGAGTTCCGTTTTCTTCTGGAGGCGATCCATTTATCTTGAGTCTTCTTGAGTTGTCCATAAGGCGTTTTCCGTTTTCTTCTGAGATCTTCTCCTTTTTTAAAAATTGTGGACTGTCTGGGATCGATTTCGGGTCTTTGAATCCAGAGGCTAGCACTCTGCCGTCACGCTACGGCGTAGTCCGTCTTGACTTGGTAATTTAATGGGCTATTTATATTCTCGCTTTTGGAAAGATGTTTTTCTTTTATACATCTTCGCACCCCTACACAGGTCCCTTTCTAGAACGCGGAGCGAATTTGAAGATTGGGGAGAGACTAGTATTGAATTTTTAAATCGAGGATTACAGACCTCCTAAGACCTCCGAGTCTGCGGGGTGAGTGGAGTTGATTCAGTGGGATTGAGGAGAGCGAACGGAACCTTGTCTCTTAATAAATGAGTAATAATAGCATCTCCTTTTCGGATCTCCTGAAGTTCCCTGCAATACCTTTTCTTAATCTCTAGTAGGAGAGCAGGTGCAGTTGTAACGAAGATCCGAAGATTGTTCGGCCTTTTGAGGGTCACCAGTTATGGGGGGGTGAGGGCCTCTTTTTATTATAACTTTTCCTATTTATCCATCATGGAGATTTTTATATTCGCCTCTATTTATTTCCACTTGACCGAGGTTGCCCCTTGAAATATTGTCTTGCATTCAGCTGACTCTTGGTATTCTTTCATTTAACTTGCCTTTATCTTGGTGTGATGATTCCTTCCAAATTCTTGATCAAAGTGATGTTTTTTTGTTAATTCTTGATGACGGGATGAGTTCTTCTTTCTTCTTTATGAGTTCGCCCTTGAAGTCATTTTCTTTGAGTTCCGTTTTCTTCTGGAGGCGATCCATTTATCTTGAGTCTTCTTGAGTTGTCCATAAGGCGTTTTCCGTTTTCTTCTGAGATCTTCTCCTTTTTTAAAAATTGTGGACTGTCTGGGATCGATTTCGGGTCTTTGAATCCAGAGGCTAGCACTCTGCCGTCACGCTACGGCGTAGTCCGTCTTGACTTGGTAATTTAATGGACTATTTATATTCTCGCTTTTGAAAGGAAGTTTTTCTCTTATACATCCTCGCATCCGTACACAGGTTCTTTTCTAGAATGCGGAGCGAATTCGAGGATTGGGGAATAGACTAGCCTTGGATTTCTTAATCGAGGATTACAGACCTCCTAAGACCTCCGAGTCTGCGGGGTGAGTGGAGTTGATTCAGTGGGATTGAGGAGAGCGAACGGAACCTTGTCTCTTAATAAATGAGTAATAATAGCATCTCCTTTTCGGACCTCCTGAAGTTCCCTGCAATACCTTTTCTTAATCTCTAGTAGGAGAGCAGGTGCAGTTGTAACGAAGATCCGAAGATTGTTCGGCCTTTTGAGGGTCACCAGTTATGGGGGAGGGGCTCTTTTTATTATAACTTTTCCTATTTATCCCTCATGGAGATTTTTATATTCGCCTCTATTTATTTCCACTTGACTGAGGTTGCCCCTTGAAATATTGTCTTGCATTCAGCTGACTCTTGGTATTCTTTCATTTAACTTGCCTTTATCTTGGTGTGATGATTCCTTCCAAATTCTTGATCAAAGTGATGTTTTCTTGTTAATTCTTGATGACGGGATGAGTTCTTCTTTCTTCTTTATGAGTTCGCCCTTGAAGTCATTTTCTTTGAGTTCCGTTTTCTTCTGGAGGCGATCCATTTATCTTGAGTCTTCTTGAGTTGTCCATAAGGCGTTTTCCGTTTTCTTCTGAGATCTTCTCCTTTTTTAAAAATTGTGGACTGTCTGGGATCGATTTCGGGTCTTTGAATCCAGAGGCTAGCACTCTGCCGTCACGCTACGGCGTAGTCCGTCTTGACTTGGTAATTTAATGGGCTATTTATATTCTCGCTTTTGGAAAGATGTTTTTCTTTTATACATCTTCGCACCCCTACACAGGTCCCTTTCTAGAACGCGGAGCGAATTTGAAGATTGGGGAGAGACTAGTATTGAATTTTTAAATCGAGGATTACAGACCTCCTAAGACCTCCGAGTCTGCGGGGTGAGTGGAGTTGATTCAGTGGGATTGAGGAGAGCGAACGGAACCTTGTCTCTTAATAAATGAGTAATAATAGCATCTCCTTTTCGGATCTCCTGAAGTTCCCTGCAATACCTTTTCTTAATCTCTAGTAGGAGAGCAGGTGCAGTTGTAACGAAGATCCGAAGATTGTTCGGCCTTTTGAGGGTCACCAGTTATGGGGGGGTGAGGGCCTCTTTTTATTATAACTTTTCCTATTTATCCATCATGGAGATTTTTATATTCGCCTCTATTTATTTCCACTTGACCGAGGTTGCCCCTTGAAATATTTTCTTGCATTCAGCTGACTCTTGGTATTCTTTCATTTAACTTGCCTTTATCTTGGTGTGATGATTCCTTCCAAATTCTTGATCAAAGTGATGTTTTCTTGTTAATTCTTGATGACGGGATGAGTTCTTCTTTCTTCTTTATGAGTTCGCCCTTGAAGTCATTTTCTTTGAGTTCCGTTTTCTTCTGGAGGCGATCCATTTATCTTGAGTCTTCTTGAGTTGTCCATAAGGCGTTTTCCGTTTTCTTCTGAGATCTTCTCCTTTTTTAAAAATTGTGGACTGTCTGGGATCGATTTCGGGTCTTTGAATCCAGAGGCTAGCACTCTGCCGTCACGCTACGGCGTAGTCCGTCTTGACTTGGTAATTTAATGGACTATTTATATTCTCGCCTTTGGAAGGAAGTTTTTCTCTTATACATCCTCGCATCCCTACACAGGTCCTTTTCTAGAACGCGGAGCGAATTTGAGGATTGGGGATAGACTAGTCTTGGATTTCTTAATCAAGGATTACAGACCTCCTAAGACCTCCGAGTCTGCGGGGTGAGTGGAGTTGATTCAGTGGGATTGAGGAGAGCGAACGGAACCTTGTCTCTTATAAATGAGTAATAATAACATCTCCTTTTCGGATCTCCTGAAGTTCCCTGCAACACCTTTTCTTAATCTCTAGTAGGAGAGCAGGTGCAGTAGTAACGAAGATCAGAAGATTGTTCGGCCTTTTGAGGGTCACCAGTTATGGGGATGGGGCATTCCTTATTATAGTCTTTTCTCTTATTTATCAATATCATTCATCTTCTGGAGATTTCTATATTCGAACCTATTCATTTCCACTTGACTGAAGTTGCCCCTTGAAATATATGTCTTGCATTTATCTAGGGTGATGATTCCTTCTCTTGATCACGTGATGATTTCTTCCTGATTCTTGATGACGTGATTATTTCTTCTTGATTCTTGATGATTTGATGAGTTGAAATGAGTTGAGACGAGGTAGTTCTTGAAGTCGTTTTCTTTCCGTTTTTCCTTGACCGCGGTTTTCTCTTGAGTCGGTTTCTTGAGTTGTCCTTAAAAGGTTGTTTGGGGAGTGACTCGGGCGTACTGGCGTACGTCCGCCTTCCCAATGGGCCGGATACTCCTTTGGGTGCGCTCCACAACATCCTGGATGAGGTTGGCTAGGAACGCCTTGCCCTTAAAGGAGAGGTGCACCCCATCCCTTTGGTAGAGGTCTTTTCTACCATAGAATACGGCGTATGGGTCCACAAAAAAGACACCCTCCGCCGTACAGAGGTCTGCAAGGCGGCTGTTTAGCGACATGTTCCTCATGTGGGCAGTCCGGCTTGGACCCCACCACGACGCGTCTGCGGGTTTTCAATCTACAGTCGTCGACAGCACCCATAACCGTCTTTATAATCTCGCCTGTAGGGCCTACCCTACCTCCTCTGAGGTAGAGGTCGTTGCCACTTACCATAAGGGCAACGACTCAAGTCTCAGAAATCTGAAACTTCTCGGCCTCAGCTCTTATCTGCTTATTCCCACAGCCTGGGAGGCAACTCACCTTAACGATTGTGCGAAGGCGGGTCGCTAACAGGGGCTGCAGGCCCCGTGCTTGGGAATCACCCACAAGGCTGATCGTGGCACATTTGCCTGCTGAGCTCGGAGTGTTTATTTTCTGAGGCAAGCTCTCCGATTCCTCCCTCTTCCCCGTCATGGTCTTCTTCTTCTTCTTCTTCTTCTTCTTCTTCTTCTTCTTCTTCTTCTTCTTCTTCTTCTTCTTCTTCTTCTTCTTCTTCCGCCCACTGAGTCTCATTCCGCCCGCTGAGTCTCATTCCGCCCGCTGAGTCTCATTCCGCCCGCTGAGTCTCATTCCGCCCGCTGAGTCTCATTCCGCCCGCTGAGTCTCATTCCGCCCGCTGAGTCTCATTCCGCCCGCTGAGTCTCATTCCGCCCGCTGAGTCCTCATTCCGCCCGCTGAGTCCTCATTCCGCCCGCTGAGTCCTCATTCCGCCCGCTGAGTCTTCATTCCGCCCGCTGAGTCCTCACTGAAAAGACGTGTTATCTCTGTGCTCCTGCTTAATTCATCTGTGCCCATAAATTTCGTTTTCTGAGTAACTTAATAATTATAGATACTTCCTGCGCTCATATAATATTAGTCGCTGTATAAAAAAGATTGGCCGTCTTATTCGCTGTGTTAATTTTATTTATCTTCATACGTATTCTAGAAATCGACAATACCCGTGATCAAGTTTGAATGTTCGAGTTGTGGGGCTTCCTTTAATAAGGAAATTTACGTTCCTTCTAACATGGAACAAACTAGAATTTGCCGTTTTTGTATGTTAAACGATGCATTGGAGCGTAAGTTTGCTAACGCTATTAGCGAAATTAAATTAGAACTAAATTCCGTCGCGAGGGACGTTATATCGACCAACCGTAAAGTCGACGAATTAAATTCGAGTCTAAATTCTACCATTCATGACATGCGTGGGAGGCAAAATAGAAATCACGACAACCGGCCTACTCGTATGAATCATCAGGCAATTGTTGACCAGCAACAAAGGATTTTGAACTCGTTTGGACCCCAGGATTCACAATATAGACCCCAAGATTCGCAATTTAGGCCCTTTAGAAATGGGGCTAGACCATCGAGGGAACAACATTTCACATTACCATGTTCGAACCCCTTCGCACTGCTAACTCCTATCGAAGGGGAAGAAGAAACTGTACTAATTGGGGATTCTCTAATTAAAAACCAAGAGCCGGAATTCACAGCGCGAAACCCGTCAAAACGAAAACGATTTTGCTTTCCTGGTGGCCGCATAGATAAAGTAGTTAGTGAAATTGAAAAATTAGACCAAACACGTGACGGGCGTACGATCCTCACGCTCGCAGGGGGGAATGATGTGCACAGATACGACAGCACCCCAGAAGGAATAGTAAACCGCGCTAAGACTCTGATTCATACTGCGAAAGTTAAAGCGGATAACGTAGGAATAATTGGTATTTTACCCCGACTAAAATCCACGTTGCGTTTGCAGTCCCGTGCTATATATACAAACGAGTGCCTTAAGCGCTTGTGTCGCGACACTGGAGTTAGCTTCTTTAACGTTTGGGATAAATTTCAAGACCAACCTTCACTTTATCAAACGGACGGTATCCACTTAAGCGATGTGGGGAACAGTCGGCTGGGTAGGATTTTAGACCAGTCAGTACGTAGCATGTTAAGTAGGAGAGTTGCGGGGCCACGTGATGCCCATGCGCTGGACCGGTCCTCGCTTGAAGGGGCAATGAGTATTGGGGAGCAGGGAAACGGAACCGATTCGCGTGTGATAGAGGAGTCCACCTAAAGCGCAAATTGAAATGTATATATTCAAATGTTCGTAGCTTAAAAAATAAACTTGCCGAAATAAAAGCCGTAATTCTAGAGGGAGACTACGATCTCGTATTCTTAAGTGAGACTTGGATAGATACACATTCGGGGATCAGTGTTTGCGAATTTGATATACCAGGTTATAAAATTCATTATACAAATAGACAAACTGGTAGAGGAGGCGGCGTATTAGTGTATATAAAAGATGACTTAAACGCTATAACGATCGACTCGTCTACGGCAGATATGAGAAGTGAGGCCTTATTAATCCAATTATGTTGTAATGCAAAATATAAAATTAATTTAGCCGTCATATATCGTCCTCCATCGCAAATAGAAAGAGAAGATGCTGCACTCTTTGATATGCTTTCATCTTGGGTTAGAAAAGGGACCACATTAGTCAGCGGCGATTTTAACTATCCAAACGTTAATTATAGTAACCTAACGTCAGATAAAGCTGGGGAGAGACTACTAAACTTTATTCTGGAGAATTTTCTCGTTCAAAAAGTGGAGGAACCAACTCGTGATAATAATATCCTCGATTTAATCATGGCGACTGACGAGTCATTGGTAGAAAATGTTTCTGTAGGAGAGCATTTAGCCTCGAGTCACCATAATGCGATTAGATTCGTACTAAACACGTGTGTAGATGTAAAAATTAGTACACAGCTCATGCCACGTTTTGGTAGCTGTGATTTTGATACTTTTCGCGAAAGGATTAAGGATGTAGACTGGGGAATGCGCTTCGAGAATAGGTCAGTAGGAGAAATGTACACTGAGCTTCGGCGTACACTCCTTAGTGTAAATTTCGACTTGGTAAAGTATGTGCGCCGTAAGAGCGGGAAGTCGATGAGAGCGCCGTGGGTTAGCCCACTAATATTAAGCTTAATTAAGGACCGAAATAGAAAATTTAAAATACATAAGAACAATGAGTCATTTATAAGTCGGCAAAATTACATAGATTCTCGAAGAGAAGTTAAACGGGCGGTTAGAGATGCGAAGCGGAAATATGAAATAAAACTGGCGAAGGATTCCACGATTCTGTTATGGCTACCATTTCGGGTTCTTCCGTCGCTACGAGGACACGGAGCTCAGGAAACTTGTTCCTGATTGACCTCGCATTGAACAGAAGAACTTTCAGGGAGTCCCCTAATGTAGGACTCCATATACTCTTCCGTTACCCGGCTTCTTGTTTGTCGCGGTTGCACCATTTTTGACAACCTCCGAGAAGGTTGTTTGGATAGTGACTCGGGCGTACTGGCGTACGTCCGCCTTCCCAATGGGCCGGATACTTCTTTGGGTGCGCTCCACAACATCCTGGATGAGGTTGGCTAGGAACGCCTTGCCCTTAAAGGAGAGGTGCACCCCGTCCCTTTGGTAGAGGTCTTTTCTACCATAGAATACGGCGTACGGGTCCACAAAAAAGTCACCCTCCGCCGTACAGAGGTCTGCAAGGCACCTGTTTAGCGACATGTTCCTCAAGTGGGCAGTCCGGCTTGGACTCCACCTCGTGAGCATCCCCACCACGACGCGTCTGCGGGTTTTCAATCCACAGACGTCGACAGTGCCCATAACTGTCCTCATAATCTCACCTGTAGGGCCTACCCTACCTCCTCTGAGGTAGAGGTCGTTGCCACTTGCCATAAGGGCAACGACTGAAGTCTCTGAAATCTGAGACTTCTCGGCCTCAGCCCTTACCTGCTTATTCCCACAGCCTGGGAGGCAGCTCACCTTAACGCTTGTGCGAAGGCGGGCCGCTAGCAGGGGCTTCAGACCCCGTGCTTGAGAATCACCAATAAGGGTGACTCTTGCACATTTGTCTGCAGACGACTTAGTCTTTCCTTTCGGAGGCGACTTGCCGCTTTCCTCTTGTATATCTAAATCTTTCTTCTTCTTATTATTATTCTTCCTCTTATTCTTCTTCTTGACTTCCTTTGTTATCTCTTCGTTTGTTTCCCGTTTGTCTTCTTCTGCTTCTACTTTCTCTTCCTCTGTTTCCACTTTCTTTTCTTCTCTTTCTACTTTCTCTTCTTCTCCTTTTACTTTCTCTTCTTCTCTTTCTACTTTCTCTTTTTCTATTTCTACTTTCTCTTGTTTCTTCTTTCTTTTCTTCTTTTTGGCTCATTGAGGAAGCCCTTCAGCAGAAGAAATCGGCTGTTGGACGTCGGGAGCCTTCTCGCCTGAGCATCGGCATCTCTCTGTTTTTAATAGTTGAACTTGTCTTTTAAGGAGGGAGTTCTCCTCTCTCAGTTGAGCGATGCTCTCGCCCAGGCGCTTCTCCAGTTCGCAGAAGTCACAGACACTGACGCTATCTGTAAGTTCCTTGCAACTCCTGCCCCCGAAGTCTTAATTCCATCTGTAGACTTTGCATATTTTGCAGGTTAGCTTTCGAAACGGAGGACCATTCTTCTTCGCCATCTTACAAAAATCTCGGACCATACGCATTAAAAAAGGGTTTTTTGGTTGTGATTTTCTCTCGCACTAATCACATCCGCCTATTTCCAGGAGGTTTTCGGTCGTTCGGCGAACAGAAACCCTTTGATCAAGCACACTAACCCTAAGGTCTCCCCTGGGCCGGACGTCCCCAATCGTGCCACAGCTCCCAACTGAGCAGCACGAGAGCCCTAGTGAACTGGTTCTCTGATTTTTCGACAGGGGTGCTTGAGGTGTAACTGTCTTCTTACTAAGCCCTACTAATCAACTAAAAACGGCCAGACTTGAGGCAAATAGTAAAGCTAAGTGCCCACGACTTCATCCGAGATCTTTAGCTGATCTGGCAACCAGCAAGGCACAAAAGCTCTCTCTCCAAAGATCAGTTGAGCCTTTATTCACCAAGTAGCGGTCACAGGGAGCTTGCCAGGCAATTACACGTTAGGAGAAAGCTTCTAAGGGGTACCTAGCATTTCTCCATTAATCGTACCCCAAACGCCTAAGATCCCTTCAATCTCAGTCTCTTGTAACCTATGAGTGCTCCAAGGTGTTATTTAAAGAGGTTCCAAAGCCTCTCTTCTCACGCGGCATAAGGGAGCTGGCGAGGCCCTTATTAATAAACAACTTATGTGTAATAGAGATGAAGGGTTTTTTTTGTTATTGGGTTTTTGTTTTGATTTTTTGACAGTTGAAGAGAGTTGGTGAAACTTAGTACTAACAGAATCGAAGAGGTTGGTAGGGGGATGCAAGGAGACGCATCAAAGAAGTGGTAGAGAAGTTTGACAACCCTTAGTCTGGATCCTACTACAGCAACCTTACTGGCATGGGTGACCCTACCGGACTAAAAGTCCCCCAGCTTAGCTAGTTTAACTCAGGCAGATCACCCAAGCTCTCTCACCGACGATAAGGCGGTTGTGTGGAAAAAGAAAGGAATGACGCACTTAGTCTGGAACCTCGTTACCGACCAAATCAATAAGGGAAGCCCTACCAGGGGTACCCAGAATAGGTACTCCCGCCGACATAGCTCGAAAAGTCAAAGGTAGACACAAGCTCTTTTCACACGATAAGGAGGCGTCACCTCTCCCTCTACTTTTTTTAGGAGAGAGAGAGAGAGAGAGAGAGAAAAAAAAATTAGAGGGATACAGAACAAGAGATAATAGAAAAGGACAAAAGACAGAAAAATAGGACAGGGAGAATAAAAGATTAAAAGAAAAATAGGGAGCGGGCGAATAGAGAGACAGAAGTGAAAGGAGAACAGAGATATAGAGAGGTGGTGGAAATGAGATGGTTATAGATAGATCTATAGCTTACTGAGAAAGAAGAAAAGAAGAGACGAGAGAGAGAGAGGGAGAGAGAGTAACAAGGAAAGTAAGTACCCTAGGAGACCTTACGGTCCATTCAAAGAGGGTACCTTTGGACTAGCAATTGAGCGGGCACATGGCTGCTCAATTGTTTTGCGTCCATAAACGGCCACTTTTCAAGACTTTGTCTAGTCTTGACTTGAACTGGTCAACAGATTCACTGTTGACAACTTCCACTGGAAGTGCGTTCCACTTACCGCAGATACTGTAGGTGAAAAAGTTTCCACACAGATTGCGGTTGTAACGCTTCAGTTCAAGTTTGAAGCCGTGATTGCGCGTTCTGTTCTCACTCAGTGTGAAAATATCCCGGTAGTCAACATTGTCAAACCCTCGAAGTATTTTGAAGACTTCGATGAGCTGACCACGCAGTCTACGGGTTTCCAGTGAGAACAGATCTAACTCCCTTAGTCTATCCTCATAACTTTTATGTCGGATAGAGAGAATCAGCTTGGTTGCCCTGGCTTGTACGCGTTCCAATCTCGCGATGTCCTTTCGCAATGAAGGACTCCAAAATTGTACGGCATACTCCAGGTGCGGTCGGACAAGTGAGTTGTACAGGCACAGTACAATCTCCTGGTTCCGATAACCAAACTGGCGCTTAATATAGCCTAGCATCCTTTGGGCCTTTTTCTCCGCCTCAATGCACTGTTTCGAGAACTTGAGGTCACTAGTGATTGTTACACCCAAGTCCTTCTCAGTGTCACTCGATTCGAAGGCAGTGCCCTTAAGGATATACTGGGATTGGGGGTTTCTGTGGCCGATATGCATCACTTTGCATTTCCCCACGTTAAAAGGCATTTGCCACGTGTCCGACCACTCCCCAATCTTCCCAAGATCTTCCTGCAGGCGGGCAGTATTTCCATCCTTTGCAACGTTCATACCAAGCTTGGTATCGTCGGCAAATTTGGAAATCTTGGCAACCATGTCACCGTCCATGTCGTTGACGTAGATGATGAATAGTAGTGGTCCCAGGACAGAACCTTGAGGCACCCCGCTAGTAACGGGCACCCACTCAGAAGACTGTCCATTCACCACCACCCGTTTCCGTCTGCCACTTAGCCAGTTCTCGATCCAGCAGGCTACCTTTCCGTCTATGCCAAGCGCTCGCACTTTCCGGAGAAGGCGGCGGTGTGGTACCTTATCAAAGGCTTTCTGAAAGTCTTGGTAGACCACATCCACCGCCTTGTCCCGATCGTGCTCGCTGAAAACGAAGTGGAAGAATTCTACAAGGTTCGTCAGGCATGACCGTTGCCTTCGGAAGCCGTGCTGGGAACTCCTCAGTAGCAGGTTTGACTCTAAATACGACGTCACTTTGTCCACCATGATGCTTTCCATGAGTTTACCGACTATCGAAGTCAGACTGATTGGTCGGTAGTTCGACGGTTGGTTACGGTCTCCTTTCTTGAAGATCGGAGTCACCTCCGCCTCACGCCAGTCTCTAGGAACGCATTTGGTCCGGATTGACATGTTAAAGATAGCGCACAGATGTCGTGATACTTCATCGCACACTTCCTTCAACACCTTGGATAGAAACCCGTCCGGTCCAGGGGACTTATTCGTCTTTAGGTCAGCGATCTTTTTCTTTATTTCTCCTTCAGTGAATTCCATTGCCTCCAGCTTTTCCCCCGAGTAGGAATCCGTCGGCTGGGGAATGGGACCACACTCTTCAGTAAACACTGAAGAGAAGTAGTCGTTGAGGAGGTTAGCATTTTCTGCATCTGAATGCTTTAATGTCCCTTCCTCATTCCTCAAAGGGCCAATCCTTCGACGGATTGGTTTACGGCTGTTCACATATCCAAAAAACTCCTTGGGATTCTCTTTACAGAGTCTCGCCACTCGGAGTTCCTCAGACCGCTTAGCCGCCCGTATGCTGGACTTCACTCTTCTGGATAGCCTCAGGTATTCGTCAAAGTCACTCGAGATCTTCGATTGCCGGTACACATTTCTCTTCTCCCTAAGCAGTTGCCCGATTTCTCGATTAAACCACTTTGGTTGAACAGAGGACCGACGGGGGCATTTCAGAGGGATGAAACGCGATTGAAGACTCATGAATTTGGTTTTGAAACTGTTCCAAGAGTCTTCAACAGCCTCGCACTCTTCTAGCCTCGCGTCAGTCAGTCCCGCGCGTAGACCTGCAAAGTCTGCTCTTCTCAAATCCAGTTTCCTTGATTTACTAGTTACAGGCTCTGCCTTGGGGACTTTGACTACGAATCTAATTATTCGGTGGTCACTGCCACCGAGCTCTTCGCAAACAGAGAGGTCCTCAACGATGTCATCCTCAGAGGTGAAAACCAAGTCGAGGATATTGTCTCCTCTCGTTGGCTCTCTCACCCATTGAGTGAGGAACTCGTTGTTCGTGAACTCCAGGAGTAGTGCATTCTCGCCACAGAGAGAGAGAGAGAGAGAGAGAGAGAGAGAGAGAGAGAGAGAGAGAGAGAGAGAGAGAGAGAGAGAGAGAGAGAAAGAGAGAGAGAGGGAGAGAGAGAGAGTAACAACAAGAAGTAACAACAAGGAAAGAAGGTATCCTAGGAGACCTTACTTTCCATTCCAGGAGTAACAACAAGGAGTAACAACAAGGAAAGAAGGTACCCTAGGAGACCTTATGGTCCATTCAAAGAGGGTACCTTTGGACTAGCAATCGAGTGGGCACAAGGCTGCTCAATTGTTTTGCGTCCATAAACGGCCACTTTTCAAGACTTTGTTTAGTCTTGACTTGAACTGGTCAACAGATTCACTGTTGACAACTTCCACTGGAAGTGCGTTCCACATACCGCAGATACTGTAAGTGAAAAGATTTCCACACAGATTGCGGTTGTAACGCTTCAATTCAAGTTTGAAGCCGTGATTGCGCGTTCTGTTCTCAATCAGTGTGAAAATATCCCGGTAGTCAACATTGTCGAACCCTTGAAGTATTTTGAAAACTTCGATGAGCTGACCACGCAGTCTACGGGTTTCCAACGAGAACAGATCTAATTCCCTTAGTCTATCCTCATAACTTTTATGTCGGAAAAAGGGGAATCAGCTTGGTTGCCCTGGCTTGTACGCGTTCCAATCTCGCGATGTCCTTTCGCAATGAAGGACTCCAAAATTGTACGGCATACTCCAGGTGCGGTCGGACAAGTGAGTTGTACAGGCACAGTACAATCTCCTGGTTCCGATAACCAAACTGGCGCTTAATATAGCCTAGCATCCTTTGGGCCTTTTTCTCCGCCTCAATGCACTGTTTCGAGAACTTGAGGTCACTAGTGATTGCTACACCCAAGTCCTTCTCAGTGTCGGTGGATTCAATAGCAGTGCCCTTAAGGATATACTGAGATTGGGGGTTTCTGTGGCCGATATGCATTACTTTGCATTTCCCCACGTTAAAAGGCATTTTCCACGTGTCCGACCACTCCCCAATCTTCCCAAGATCTTCCTGCAGGCGGGCAGTATTTCCATCCTTTGCAACGTTCATACCAAGCTTGGTATCGTCGGCAAATTTGGAAATCTTGGCAACCATGTCACCTTCCATGTCGTTGACGTAGATGATGAATAGTAGTGGTCCCAGGACAGAACCTTGAGGCACCCCGCTAGTAACGGGCACCCACTCAGAAGACTGTCCATTTACCACCACCCGTTGCCGTCTGCCACTTAGCTAGTTCTCGATCCAGCCGGCTACCTTTCCGTCTATGCCAAGCGCTCGAACTTTCCGGAGAAGGCGGCGGTGTGGTACCTTATCAAAGGCTTTCTGAAAGTCTAGGTAGACCACATCCACCGCCTTGTCCCGATCGTGCTCACTGAAAACGAAGTGAAAGAATTCTACAAGGTTCGTCAGGCATGACTGTTGCCTTCGGAAGCCGTGCTGGGAACTCCTCAGTAGCAGGTTTGACTCTAAATACGACGTCACTTTGTCCACCATGATGCTTTCCATGAGTTTACCGACTATCCAAGTCAGACTAATAGGTCGGTAGTTCGACGGTTGGTTACGATCTCCTTTCTTGAAGATTGGAGTCACCTTCGCCTCACGCCAGTCTCTAGGAACGCATTTGGTCCGGATTGACATGTTGAAGATTGCGCTCAGGTGTCGTGACACTTGATCGCGCACTTCCTTCAACACTTTAGGTAGAAACCCATCCGGGCCAGGTGACTTATTCGTCATTAGGTCACTGATCTTCTTTTTGATTTCAACTTCGGTGAAGTCCATATCCTCCAGCTTTTCCCCCGATTAGGAATCCGTCGGCTGGGGGATGGGACCACATTCTTCAGTAAACCCTGAAGAGAAGTAGTCGTTGAGGAGGTTAGCATTTTCTGCATCTGAATGCTTTAATGTCCCCTCCTCGTTCCTCAAAGGGCCAATCCTTCGACGGATTGGTTTACGGCTGTTTACATATCCAAAGAACTCCTTGCGATTCTCTTTACAGAGACTCGCCACTCAGAGTTCCTCAGAACGCTTAGCCGCCCTTATGCTGGACTTCACTCTCCTGGCTAGCCTCTGGTATTCGTCAAAGTCACCCGAGATCTTCGATTGCCGGTACATAGTTCTCTACTCCCTAAGCAGTTGGCCAATTTCTCGATTAAACCACTTAGGTTAACCAGAAGACAGACGGGGGCAATTCAGCGGGATGAAACGCGGTTGAAAACTCATGAATGTGGTTTTGAAACTATTCCACGAGTCTTCAACGGCATCGCACACTTCTAGCCTCACGTCAGTCAGTCCAGCTCGAAGGCTTGCAAAGTCTGCTCTTCTCAAGTCAAGTTTCTTTGATTGACTGGCAACAGACCTTACCTTCGGGATCTTGACGCTAAATCTAACTAGCTGGTGATCACTGCCACCAAGCTCTTCTCCTACAGAGATATCCTCAACGATATCATCCTCAGAGGTGAAGACCAAGTCAAGGATATTGTCTCCTCTCGTCGGTTCTCTGACCCATTGAGTGAGGAACTCGTTGTTGGCGAACTCCAGGAGTAGCGCGCTCACGCCACAGGCTGCTCTGGTTTCCTAGTCAGCTTGGCTGTTGAAATCGGTCATAAAGATGCACACTCTGCCTTGAACCAGCTCACCCAGAAGCTGGTACAGTTTCCTGTCCTTCTCAACGGGTTGGGAAGGGGGTCTGTAAAGCAGCAGGGTCCTGTATCTGACAGGACCGATCTCTAGGTCAACGCCTAGGAGCTCGTGGTCGGATATAACGTTGGAGTTCGTAGATTTGATTGTATCCTTGACATACAACATTACACCGCCACCCTCTCTGTCTGGCCTATCTTTGTGGAAGAGTTGGTAGCCAGGAACCGTGAATTCGCCTTCGAAGTCTCGGTTTGAGGTTTTTATCCACAATTCTGTTAGGCTACCATTTCGGGTTCTTCCGTCGCTACGAGGCCACGGAGCTCAGGAAACTTGTTCCTGATTGACCTTGCATTGAACAGAAGAACTTTCAGGGAGTCCCCTAATGTAGGACTCCCTATAATCTTCCGTTTCCCGGCTTCTTGTTTGTCACGGTGGCACCATTTTTGACAACCTCCGAGAAGGTTGTTTGGGGAGTGACTCGGGCGTACTGGCGTACTTCCGCCTTGCAAATGGGCCGGACACTCCTTTGGGTACGCTCCACGACATTTTGGATGAGGTTGGCTAGGAACGCCTTGCCCTTAAAGGAGAGGTGCACCCCGTCCCTTTGGTAGAGGTCTTTTCTAGCAATCGAGCAGGCACATGGCTGCTCAATGGTTTTGCGTCCCTAAACGGCCACTTTTCAAGACTTTGTTTAGTCTTGACTTGAACTGGTAAACAGATTCACTGTTGACAACTTCCACTGGAAGTGCGTTCCACATACCGCAGATACTGTAAGTGAAAAAAATTCCACACATATTGCGGTTGTAACGCTTCAGTTCTATTTTGAAGCCGTGATTGCGCGTTCTGTTCTCAATCAGTGTGAAAATATCCCGGTAGTCAACATTGTCGAACCCTTGAAGTATTTTGAAAACTTCGATGAGCTGACCACGCAGTCTACGTGTTTCCAACGAGAACACATCTAATTTCCTTAGTCTATCCTCATAACTTATATGTCAGATAGAGGGAATCAGCTTGGTTGCCCTGGCTTGTACTTGTTCCAATCTCGCGATGTCCTTTCGCAATGAAGGACTCCAAAATTGTACGGCCTACTCCAGGTGCGGTCGGACAAGTGAGTTGTACAGGCACAGTACAATCTCCTGGTTCCGATAACCAAACTGGCGCTTAATATAGCCTAGCATCCTTTGGGCTTTTTTCTCCGCCTCAATGCACTGTTTCGAGAACTTGAGGTCACTAGTGATTGTTACACCAAAGTCCTTCTCAGTGTCGGTGGATTCAATAGCAGTGCCCTTAAGGATATACTGAGATTGGAGGTTTCTGTGGCTGATATGCATCACTTTGCATTTCCCCACGTTAAAAGGCATTTGCCACGTGTCCAACCACTCCCCAATCTTCCCAAGATCTTCCCTCAGGCGAGCAGTATTTCCATCCTTTGCAACGTTCATACCAAGCTTGGTATCGTCGGCAAATTTGGAAATCTTGGCAACCATGTCACCGTCCATGTCGTTGATATAGATGATGAATAGTAGTGGTCCCAGGACAGAACCTTGAGGCACCCCGCTAGTAACGGGCACCCACTCAGAAGACTGTCCATTTACCACCACCCGTTGCCGTCTGCCACTTAGCCAGTTCTCAATCCAGCCGGCTACCTTTCCGTCTATGCCAAGCGCTCGAACTTTCCGGAGAAGGCGGCGGTGTGGTACCTTATCAAAGGCTTTCTGAAAGTCTAGGTAGACCACATCCACCGCCTTGTCCCGATCGTGCTCACTGAAAACAAAGTGGAAGAATTCTACAATGTTCGTCAGGCATGACCGTTGCCTTCGGAAGCCGTGCTGGGAACTCCTCAGTAGCAGGTTTGACTCTCAATACGACGTCACTTGGTATACCATGATGCTTTCCATGAGTTTACCGACTATCCAAGTCAGACTGATAGGTCGGTAGTTCAACGGTTGGTTACGATCTCCTTTCTTGAAGATTTGAGTCACCTCCGCCTCACGCCAGTCTCTAGGAACGCATTTGGTCCGGATTGACATGTTGAAGATTGCGCTCAGGTGTCGTGACACTTTATCGCGCACTTCTTTCAACACTTTAGGTAGAAACCCATCCGGGCCAGGTGACTTATTCGTCATTAGGTCACTGATCTTCTTTTTGATTTCAACTTCGGTGAAGTCCATATCCTCCAGCTTTTCCCCCGATTAGGAATCCGTCGGCTGGGGGATGGGACCACATTCTTCAGTAAACCCTGAAGAGAAGTAGTCGTTGAGGAGGTTAGCATTTTCTGCATCTGGATGCTTTAATGTCCCCTCCTCGTTTCTCAAAGGGCCAATCCTTCGACGGATTGGTTTACGGCTGTTTACATATCCAAAGAACTCCTTGGGGTTCTCTTCACAGAGTTTCGCCACTCGGAGTTCCTCAGACCGCTTAGCCGCCCTTATGCTGGACTTCACTCTCCTGGATAGCCTCCGGTATTCGTCAAAGTCACCCGAGATCTTCGATTGCCGGTACATAGTTCTCTCCTCCCTAAGCAGTTGGCCGATTTCTCGATAAAACCACTTAGGTTGAACAGAAGACAGACGGGGGCATTTCAGAGGGATGAAACGCGATTGAAGACTCATGAATGTGGTTTTGAAACTATTCCAAGAGTCTTTAACGGCATCGCACACTTCTAGCCTCACGTCAGTCAGTCCAGCTCGAAGGCTTGCAAAGTCTGCTCTTCTCAAGTCAAGTTTCTTTGATTGACTGGCAACAGACCTTACCTTCGGGATCTTGACGCTAAATCTAACTAGCTGGTGATCACTGCCACCGAGCTCTTCGCCTACAGAGATATCCTCAACGATATCATCCTCAGAGGTGAAGACCAAGTCGAGGATATTGTCTACTCTCGTCGGTTCTCTGACCCATTGAGTGAGGAACTCGTTGTGGCGAACTCCAGGAGTAGCGCGCTCTCGCCACAGGCTGCTCTGGTTTCCCAGTCAGCTTGGCTGTTGAAATCGCCCATAACGATGCACACTCTGCCTTGAACCAGCTCACCCAGCAGCTGGTACAGTTCCCTGTCCTTCTCAACGGGTTAGGAAGGGGGTCTGTAAAGCAGCAGGGTCCTGTATCTGACAGGACCGATCTCTAGGTCAACGCCTAGGAGCTCGTGGTCGGATATAACGTTGGAGTTCGTAGATTTGATTGTATCCTTGACATACAAAATTACACCGCCACCCTCTCTGTTTGGCCTATCTTTGTGGAAGAGTTGGTAGCCAGGAACCGTGAATTCGCCTTCAAAGTCTCGGTTTGAGGTTTTTATCCACGATTCTGTTATGGCTAACATTTCGAGTTCTTCCGTCGCTACGAGGCCACGGAGCTCAAGAAACTTGTTCCTGATTGACCTCGCATTGAACAGAAGAACTTTCAGGGAGTCCCCTAATGTAGGACTCCCTATACTCTTCCGTTTCCCGGCTTTTTGTTTGTCGCGGTGGCACCATTTTTGACAACCTCCGAGAAGGTTGTTTGGGGAGTGAATCGGGCGTACTGGCGTACGTCCGCCTTGCCAATGGGCCGGACACTCCTTTGGGTGCGCTCCACGACATCCTGGATGAGGTTGGCTAGGAACGCCTTGCCCTTAAAGGAGAGGTGCACCCCGTCCCTTTGGTAGAGGTCTTTTCTAGCAATCGAGCGGGCACATGGCTGCTCAATGGTTTTGCGTCCCTAAACGGCCACTTTTCAAGACTTTGTTTAGTCTCGACTTGAACTGGTAAACAGATTCACTGTTGACAACTTCCACTGGAAGTGCGTTCCACATACCGCAGATACTGTAAGTGAAAAGATTTCCACACAGATTGCGGTTGTAACGCTTCAGTTCAAGTTTGAAGCCGTGATTGCGCGTTCTGTTCTCAATCAGTTTGAAAATATCCCGGTAGTCAACATTGTCGAATCCTCGAAGTATTTTGAAAACTTCGATGAGCTGACCACGCAGTCTACGGGTTTCCAACGAGAACAGACCTAATTCCCTTAGTCTATCCTCATAACTTTTATGTCGGATAGAGAGAATCAGCTTGGTTGCCCTGGCTTGTACGCGTTCCAATCTCGCGATGTCCTTTCGCAATAAAGGACTCCAAAATTGCACGGCATACTCCAGGTGCGGTCGGACAAGTGAGTTGTACAGGCACAGTACAATCTCCTGGTTCCAATAACAAAACTGGCGCTTAATATAGCCTAGCATCCTTTGGGCCTTTTTCTCCGCCTCAATGCACTGTTTCGAGAACTTGAGGTCACTAGTGATTGCTACACCCAAGTCCTTCTCAGTGTCGGTGGATTCAATAGCAGTGCCCTTAAGGATATACTGAGATTGGGGGTTTCTGTGGCCGATATGCATTACTTTGCATTTCCCCACGTTAAAAGGCATTTTCCACGTGTCCGACCACTCCCCAATCTTCCCAAGATCTTCCTGCAGGCGGGCAGTATTTCCATCCTTTGCAACGTTCATACCAAGCTTGGTATCGTCGGCAAATTTGGAAATCTTGGCAACCATGTCACCGTCCATGTCGTTGACGTAGATGATGAATAGTAGTGGTCCCAGGACAGAACCTTGAGGCACCCCGCTAGTAACGGGCACCCACTCAGAAGACTGTCCATTTACCACCACCCGTTTCCGTCTGCCACTTAGCCAGTTCTCGATCCAGCCGGCTACCTTTCCATCTATGCCAAGCGCTCGCACTTTCCGGAGAAGGCGGCGGTGTGGTACCTTATCAAAGGCTTTCTGAAAGTCTAGGTAGACCACATCCACCGCCTTGTCCCGATCGTGCTCACTGAAAACGAAGTGGAAGAATTCTACAAGGTTCGTCAGGCATGACCGTTGCCTTCGGAAGCCGTGCTGGGAACTCCTCAGTAGCAGGTTTGACTCTAAATACGACGTCACTTTGTCCACCATGATGCTTTCCATGAGTTCACCGACTATCAAAGTCAGACTGATAGGTCGGTAGTTCGACGGTTGGTTACGATCTCCTTTCTTGAAGATTGGAGTCACCTCCTCCTCACGCCAGTCTCTAGAAATGCATTTGGTCCGGATTGACATGTTGAAGATTGCGCTCAGGTGTCGTGACACTTGATCGCGCACTTCTTTCAACACTTTAGGTAGAAACCCATTCGGGCCAGGTGACTTATTCGTCATTAGGTCACTGATCTTTTTTTTTATTTCTCCTTCGGTGAAGTCCATTTCATGTAGCTTTTCCCCCCGAGTAGGAATCCGTTGGCTGGGAGATGGGACCACACTCTTCAGTAAACACTGAAGAGAAGCAGCCGTTGAGGAGGTTAGCATTTTCTGCATCTGGATGCATTAATGTCCCCTCCTTATTTCTCAAAGGGCCGATCGTTCGATGGATTTGTTTATGGCTGTTTACATATCCAAAAAACTCCTTGGGATTCTCTTTAAAGAGTCTCGCCACTCGGAGTTCCTCAGACCGCTTAGCCGCCCTTATTGTGGACTTCGTCAAAGTCACCCGAGATCTTCGATTGCCAGTACACGGTTCTCTTCCCCCTAAGCAGTTGGCTGATTTCTCGATTATACCACTTTGGTTGGACAGAAGACCGACGGGGCCATTTCAGAGGGATGAAACGCGATTGAAGACTCATGAATGTGGTTTTGAAACTTTTCCACGAGTCTTCAACAGCATCGCACACTTCTAGCCTCACGTCAGTCAGTCCAGCACGAAGGCCTGCAAAGTCCGCTCTTCTTAAATTGAGTTTCCTCGATTTACTAGTTGCAGGCCCTGCCTTCGGGACTTTGACTACACATCTAATTAGTTGGTGTTTACTGCCACCGAGCTCTTCGCCAACAGAGAGGTCCTCAACGATGTCATTCTCAGAGGTGAAAACCAAGTTCAGGATATTGTCTCCTCCCGTTGGCTCTCTCACCCATTGAGTCAAGAACTCGTTGTTCGCAAACTCCAGGAGTAGTGCGTTCTCACCACAGGGCTCTCTAGTTTCACAGTCAACTTGTGTGTTGAAATCCCCCATGACGATACACACTCTGTCTTCGACAAGTTTTCCTAGTAGCTGGTACAGATCTCTGTCCTTTTCAACGAGTTGGGCAGGAGGTCTATAAAGCACCAGGGTCCTGTATTTTGCAGGACCTATCGCTATGTCAACACCTAGTAGTTCATGGTCGGATACGATGTTGCAATCCGTCAAGTTGAGAGTATCCTTGACATACAACATCACACCGCCACCCTCTTTGCCTGGTCTATCTTTCAGGAAGAGCTGGTAACCGGGAATCGTGAATTCACCCTTAAAGTCTCGGCTTGAGGTTCTTATCCACGACTCTGTTATGACTACCATCTCAGGTTTCAGGTTCTTCTGTTGCTACGAGGCCACGAAGTTCAAGAAACTTGTTTCTGATAGACCTCGCATTAAACAGCAGAACTTTGAGGGAGTCTCCGACTGTAGGACTTCCTACGCTCTTCCGTTTCGCGCTTCGTTTCTCTGTGGCGGGGTCACTCCCCTCTTTGTGACCTCAGAAAAGGTAGTACCTGGATTAACACGGGTGTACTGGCGTACTTCCTCCTTTACTCGGGCCTGACACTTCTTTGGGTCCGCTCCACAACATCTTGGATTATGTTGGCGAGTACAGCTTTTCCTTTAAAGTAAAGATGTACTCCGTCCCTTTTATACAGGTCGTTTCTCCCGTAAAAGGTGCGGTAGGGGTCTACAAAGAAGACTCCTTCTGCCATGCAGAGATCCGCCAACCGTCAGGTTATTGCGATGTTTCTCTCGTGAGCGGTTCGGGATGGAACTCTTTTCGGAAGCATCCCAACCACGACACGTTTTCGGGGTTTAAGCCCAATGTCATCCACGGCTTCCATCACCGTTTGGATGGTCTTGCCACTGAGGCCAACCTTACCCCTCTGAGGTAGAGGTTGTTGCCACTCACCATCAGAGCGACAACTGAATTCTCAGAAATCTGAGCTTTCTCTGCATCTACTCTGATGTTGTGGTTACCCTGTCCTGGCAGGCAGCTTACCTTCACGCAAGTGCGAAGGCGGGCCGCTAGGAGCGGCTGCAGATCCCGTGTTTGCGAGTCACCAATGAGGGTGACCTTCGGACACTTGGTCTCTGAAGACGGGGTCTTCCCTTGTGGAAGAGGCCTCTCCTTTTCCTCTTTACTCTCCCCATTCTTCTCTTTATTTTTCTTATTCCCCCTTTTCTTCTTGTTTATGGGGGTTTCTTCTATTTTTGGTTCTTTTTCTTTTGTTTCAACTTTATTCTTTTTCTTATTTTTCTTCTTTTTTCTTTTCTTTTTTTTCTATTTTTTCCTGCCTCAGCTGTCTTAACGTCGGAGAGAGAGAGAGAGAGAGAGAGAGAGAGAGAGAGAGAGAGAGAGAGAGAGAGATTGGGACAGAAAGAGAGTTACAAGGAAAAGAAGTACCTTAAAAGGACTTGCGGCCCATGTCGAGGAGGCACTTTTTGCGGTTTTGATTCTTAGCACGTACTAATTACTTGCTATGAGATCATCAAGTTTTCAAATACAATTTGTCAAGTCTACTCTTGAACTGTACGACACTGCTACTCTCAACAACTCCCGCTGGTAGTTTATTCCATGTGTCGCAAATGTCATATGTGAATGACTTACCCACCGGAATGGTATTGAATCTGGGTAGCTCCACCTTCTCTCCGTGATTTCGAGTCATATTCCGGTTGATGGTAAAGAACTTGGTGGAGTCGACATTTTCAAATCCTTTCAAGATTTTAAAAGTCTCTATTAGACGACCGCGCAGTCTTCGAGTCTCTAACGAATAGAGATCGAGCTCTTGCAGTCTTTCTTGGTATGTCTTGTTCCTTAGTGATGGGATCAGTTTTGTGGCCCTGGCTTGCACCTTTTCCAGACGTTCGATGTATTTTCGATAATGAGGAGACCATAACTGAACAGCGTACTCTAGGTGGGGCCTCACCAGCGAGTTGTACAAAGGCAAAACAACCTCTTTTGTTCGAAAGCTGAATTGCCTCTTGATGTAACCCAACAGGCGATGAGCCCTTTTCTCCACCTGTAAGCACTGCTTCGAGAATTTGAGATCGCTGCTAATCAGCACGCCAAACTGTAGCACAAATAGTTTCGGCTTCATAGAGATGACGAGAAAGGGTCCATCATAAACGGGTTGCAAGGAGGAGCGAGTTGAATCGCGACGGACAAAGACGTGGGAACAGGTTGACATCTCTTTTGGCACGAAAGGTTTCTGGGAAGCAGGCACTCTTGGGGCAGTAGGCCTAACTTCGGCTATCACACATACCAAATTGTGTACGTATGAAGCAGGATTGAGATAGGAAGGTAGAGTGTGGTCAGTAGAAGAAAATAATTGACCAGGAAGACGGATTTTGGTACCGTAAACTAGTTCCGCTGCAGAGGAGGCTAAATCCTCTTTCAAGGACGAACGAATGCCCCAAATAATCAAAGGTAGCTTGTCCACCCAAGTGATATTTGGATCGGTGGAGCGTAAGCTTGCTTTGAGCGTCAGATGCAAACGTTTGACGGCCGAGTTGCTTTGGGGTTGGTAGTTTGTGGTACGAAAGCGAAAGGAACCAATAACTGCCATGAGTACATCCCATTGGTGGGACTCAAATTGACTACCACAGTCAGTCATGATTGTGGAAGGGACACCAAAACGAGCAACCCAGCCTGAGATAAAGGCTTGAGCGACGGTGTATGCTCGGATGTCTGGAATGGCGAAAACCTCTGGCCAACGAGTGAAACGATCGATCATGGTGAGAAGATAGGTGCAACCACGAGAGTAAGGCAGAGGGCCTACAAGATCGTCGTGAATGGCGCTAAAGCGGGACAAAGGCAGTGCAAACGGAACCAGAGGAGTCTTTGTGTGGCACTGAACCTTAGCACGCTGACAAGGCACACCAGAGCGGGTCCATTTGGCCACGTCGGCGTTCATACCTGGCCACACAAAACGTTGTGCAATGAGCTTGCGAGTAGCTCGCATGCCAGGATGGGAAAGACTGAGTTTGGTCAAATATGTCCCGATGGTAAACAAGAGGAATGAGAGGACGAGGACAGTCAAGCAATGAATAATCGACCAGGATGCGCCTGGAAGGACTACCTGATAAGTCGACCTCGCGAATGACGAGTTGAGAAGAGTGACGCAGTGTTTGTGTGTCTTTATCCTGTTCCTGAGTCAACACTATTGTCGCATAGTCAATGGGCGCATGAGAGAATGTCGTGTCCGAAATTGAAGAAATGCGAGAAAGCGTGTCCGGTACGAAGTTTGAAGAGCCAGAAACGTATTGAATGTCACTTGTAAGCTGCAATATGAAGTCTAAATGACGAGCATCAACCTCAGAGTGCACGGAAAAAATGTTATGAGATGAAAGTGCACCAACCAATGGTTTGTGATCCGTGAAAACAGTAGAGTCACGTCCTACCAAGTATTGCCGGAAGTGACGGAGGGAGAGATATATCCCGAGCAGCTCTCGTGAAAAAGTGCTCGATCTCTTCTGAGAAGGAGTTAAAGATTTTGAGAAGAATGAGAGAGGTTGCCATGAGTCACTAACCTTTTGTTGCAAGGTTGCACCTACATGAGTGGCTGACGCATCCGAGGCAACGCTTATATGGGCCCCTGGGCAAGGATGGGTCAGTAAAACAGCGGAGGCCATAGCCTCTTTGGTGCGAGAAAAAGATTAGCGCGCCTCGGAAAACCATGACAGTGGAGAGTTCTACTTGGTGATTGAGAGGAGAGTGTAGAAGGGTTGCATTATTTTGAAAACGTTGGGAATAAATCTATTGTAAAAGTTAACCATCCCACAGAACCGACGAAGTTGCTTTAGTGAAGAAGGTCGAGGGAAATCCCGAATAACAGCAGCTTTATTCTCGAGAGGACGAATTCCGTCAGGGGAAACACGATGCCCAAGAAAGGAGAGTTGTACGACACCAAATAGGCACTCAGACGATCGAAAACCTGACGAAGGTGAGGTTGATGATCCTCTAAAGACGAAGATGCTATTAGAGGTCGTCTATGTAGCAGAAGATGAAAGGCAGACCTCTCAGAACCTGATCCATAAAACGCTGGGAGGTCTGACCACTGTTACGAAGACCATAAGGCATTCGGTGCATGACAAAAGAAACAATTGGCGTGGTGATAGCTATCTTTGGGATGTCATATGGGTGAATAGGGATCTGGTTGAAAGCACGAACCAGATCGATTCGAGAAAAGATTGAACAACCGAAGAGAGCAGAGTTGAAGTCAGACAGGTAGGGGAGAGGATATCTATCGGGGATAGTACAGGCATTTAGTCGCCTGTAATCTCCTACAGCTCTGTACTCACCCGGAGTGGATTTGAGTACTATATGAAGCGGAGAAGCCCAAAGAGAAGTAGAGGGGCTAGCTATGCCAGCTTCAACCATGAAAGTGAACCCTTGCTTCATTAAAGCTAGTTTATCTGGGGCTAGTCGACGGGGGCGGGAGAATACAGATCCTCCAGTCTTCTCTATCCGGTGAATAACAAAATAGGCCTGTCTTTTGTGGAAGGAATACTAAGGCCAGTAAATTCCTGTACAAGGTGCTGAATTTGGGGATCGGTTGATGGAAAACGGACAGAGAGGAGAGAACTGTGCGATGGGAAAAATGAACCTGCAACTGTGAGTGAGGTAGTGCGATCAATAAGCTTGCGGTTACGAGAATCGACCAAAAGGTCGTGGGCAGAGAGAAAATCGAGTCCCAAAATAGGAACGTCGACATCAGCAACAATAAACGTCTATCGAAAAACTCTATGGAGTCTGAGAGACAATTGAAGGATACGCCTTCCATAGGTCCTTATATCCGAGGAATTAGCGACTTTAAGGACGAGATAAGTGGAGGAACAAGTTTTATCGTCCAGAGATGCTGGAATGACACTACATTGAGCACCAGTGTCTACTGAATATGAAAAGCCAGAAAGTGGGTCGTAATGCGAAACGGTGGATCAACCTGAGTAAGTGAAGGAAGGGCAGAGGTGATAGACTCATTGATTACTTGAGTTTTCAGTTTAAAGTAGAATTGGAATTATTAAGATGAGAAAATTGAGGTTGGAATAGAGCATCAGATTGAGAAGAGTGAATTGGTTGTTGAGAAGATGAAAGTGGTGGATGAGCGTTAGAAGAAGGAAGTACTGGTAATAAATATGTGCAGGGCTGTAAGCACTTTACAGCCTGTGCACCATATTTGTTGTGATACCAGCACCAATTAGTTGGTGAGAAGGACGAAGTTGTGAATAACGAGCATGTGATTGATAATAGGATGAGTTGTAATATTGGCAAGGCTGTACACAGTGTACGGCGTTACTACCAAATTTCTCATGGTACCGGCAGACTCTTTGGTTAAGAGTAGGGAAGATTAGGTGGAGAGGGATAGGTGGAAGGAAGATGAGTAAATGAATGACGCGCCTCACCTCTTGTGCTATGTTCTCGTTGGTTTCGTCTTCGAGAGGACGAATGGCGCCTGTCGTTCCGTTCAGCATTGTGACTGTGCTCTCGTGCGGTTCCAGATTGGAGTTTTAAATGGTTTTGCTCCCCTTCTATTCTCTCCAACGTGGCAGCTGAGTCCCGTGCCGGAGGGAAAGAGGCATTACACGAGTTCGGTCGGTTGTCTGCAGACTCCGTAGATAACCTGACCTGTAAAATGTTTAGATTAGGAAGGATTGGCTTTTGTGAGACAGTCCCCCAATTAACGTAGGGATTTAGATATATAATTTCGGCAAATGCGGCCAATTGGTTCAGATTCCCCGATCATAATAAGGTGCCTAATGTGGTCGGAAATCCCACGCATAAAGATCTCTGTTATGAGAGGATCAAAATGATCACATTTCGCACCTTTAGCTCTGATTAATTATTTTATGTGTTCGAGGAAACGCGTGGAGCGGTGGTCACCCATCTCTTGCGTATTTTAGAGCTCGCTTAAATCCTCAACCTGGGATCTTCCAAACTCCACCTTAAATGCATGCTTCAAATCTTCCCATAGACCCATCCTCCCGCTCTCGAGCAATATCCCCCGAAATAACGTAAAAATACTCATGGGGACTCTTTGCGTGATGTATATTATGCGCTCTTGGTCGGATATTGGTTGATGAGCCATATGAACTTCGTAAATTTCCAACCAAGCGATAGGGCTGGACGCATCAAAAGCGGGACGCATGATGCGAGGGTGGTTGGTACCTCGGGCGCTGACATCCTAGTTGCTAACCCCTGGATGGCTAATTACCGCGGGCGAGCGACTCGTTGATGAAGTCGAAAAAAAGAAGCATGCTTGCACATACGAAGGAGGTGTGAGCGTAGTGGTTGAAACAGCAAAATTTATACTGGTCCGAGGGAAACTATCCATCCTATGTGTTTTTATTAAGAAGTGTGTGGTCTGAAATTATTCTGGTTGTGGAAATAAATTTCGAGGAGATTTAATAAGAGATGGGGTACTTAGGAGAATGAAAAGAAAAGTTAATTCAAGGTTTGATTGAAATCAAAAGGGACAATTCAAACTTTCCTCGAGGCGACTGAAATGATGGGCGGAGCCTGTTGAGTTCACTTTAGGAGGGTATCCAACACGTAGAAATAATATATTTTACGTAATTGGACGGCAAAATATATCTTGAAACGGGTCTGAGGGCACCAATAAAGCGGTATGTATATGTATATATGGAGAGATGGGTGACATATCTATATACTCTGGTTAACGGGAATGTAAAGGCTAGATTTTCACAACAAATGCTTTATAAGAATGAGTAAAGAGAATAGAGGGTCAAGTGTTAGACTCTAATAGAGTAAAAATGAGAATAAGCAACCGGCAATTTCAGGGAAAACTAAGAGTGGTATATTTCTATATTTATTTATAAATTAACTAGAAAGATATAGAAGTCTAACAAAGAGCAAGGAGAAAATGGGAAATACACAGAATGAGAATAATGAATTTAATCGAATATAAATGTAGGTTTAGAGTAAATATTTATAGAAATTTGAGTTATAAATTATGGAATGATATATTAGATTTGGTCGATATAATTCACAGGATTTATGATATATTTAATGTATGGATGGATGGACTTGGGAATAGTTTTGGACACAGAATAATTGCTCGAATTATAATGTCAAGGGGACTGGAAATGAAGAGAAAAGAGGGAATTACATTTTGAATAGTTAAGATATTCGATTAAGTTGAATAATGATAACGTTAATTTACTGACCTTTGCCTGGCGATAACGAGAACACGAATGAACTAAAATTGTCAGCGGAAAATTGGGGTCGAGGAAGGTCGATGCTGATTGGTCTGTTAAAAATACGTCAGACAAGGATTTGGATTGGTTGAAATATTCATTATCGGACGATACGTAGGGTAAATTTTGTTAGAAATCGTACGAGTTATATATGATTGGAATTGTCGTACATGAATATGAATTAATGGAAACGAGATGAGTAATCTCTCAGACGGGAAATTATACTTTTGTAGTTCCTAGCAAGCATGTTAGCTGCTAGACGGGCATAATTTAGCGCGCATTTTTTGGTGTGTTTTTTTTTAATTAGTAGGGTGTTCGCCTTGGTTGTCAAAATTTCAGATTATTGCGGTCCAACTCCTTACTAATTGTCCCCACATGAGGGTACAATGTGTAGCCTGTTACAATTGGTATCCGGAATAGTGGCACGTCATCCTGGCCTGAGTACAAATTAGGGAGGTACTGTCACTCGGTTGATTTGGACTATAAGATGGGTATTGGGAAATGTTGGTGCGCTTTTCCCTCGCCCCCACTCAGCACTACTTTACCTTTTTTATAACTATTATTATTATTATTATTCAAAGGTGGGCATTCAGCAATTTAAGTCCGCCAATAGCTAATCTGCTAATAGCGGTTTAAAAAAACATCTTGCGGAATAGCGTTAGCGGAATTTTTGAAAAATTATCGGATTTGCAGTTAACAGAATGCAAAACTTATAGTTCGCTAACGCAAACTTTCAAAAGCAGCCAATAATGAAATTTCCGGGAAATTCGAGAATATTCTTGAAAGTGTAGCAAAACTTCTAGATTAGGGTGGCCAGACGTCCCGGAGTTTACTTCCAGAAATATGGCCGTCCTATTCTAGATCTGTCTGATACCTAGGTGGGAATATTCTAGAACTGTCTGTTGCGCCGCCTGCCTGTCTTGGGGTCTGCGTGAAAGGCAGTTGTCATTAACTCACCGAGTCTTAAAGACGTATTCCTTGCAGTATTTGTCTTTAATTTATTTAGATATTTACACAGTGATTTACATTTTAAAATGTAACGATTTTTGACGCCGTCTCCTTGCTGAAGCCAGCCTGGCAGCGCCATGAGGCAGAGTGAGGAGGAGGAGGCCTCCAGGCCTGGAACCTCCAGCCAGAGAAGACAGCCCGACATTACAAATGGCGACAGCCATTGATTATAGTGACGTAGCCAATTAACAGTTAACACTATTATTACTTTTTGTGAAAGTAAGGTGACATAAGTTAGTGACCGATATTCATTATTTCAACACTTGACAAATTTCTATGGCGCCAGCAAGACCAAGAGGAAGGTAAGGGCAAGATCTGCCTGAAGGCGATCAGCTACTCCACCACATCTAACTACAACATCAAGAGCCACTATCAGAAGCTGCACTACAGCGAGTTGCCCAGTTTAGTGGCTGCCCTGATTGATGGCTCTAAACGTGGCAGATACACTTATAGCGACAGGTAAATCAAATTTAAATAATTAATAAATCAGTTACATCACAGTAAAAATATTAAAATGATCAATAATAAATTTTTGGAAGTATTTTATAAATTAACTGAATTTTGTCATACTGATCACTAAGGCCGAATTTCACCACGCTGTTTGTGCCGCCAAACGTTTTTACCTCTATCTATATATAGATGAATTTTTTTTTTTTAATTTAATCATTTTACATATTATAAATGAATTATCAATTATTATAATGATATTATCGCTAGATTCAAGATTGATTTAATGATTTTAAATTTGAATAGTTTCTATTTCTTAAAGTAAAATTTGATTAAATTTATTAGCATTTTTTAAATCTTACATTATCCTGAATAAAATAGAATTGGTCCTTTTATATTTTTAAAAATAACAAAAAAAATCCTGAAATTTCCCTTTAAAGTAATTTAAGTATTTAACTAATCTGTCTATTTTTTTGCAGGGACACGTCACCCGCCCGCTCCACCCCTCGCCTTGAAGAAGCGTCAGACCAGTATAGAGCCTTCAAGCCGGAGTTTGATCAGATGAAGGCCCTCAAGCTGTACTACAGCTTTTTCATAAAAAAAAAACATTGTACCCTATCACCCGACAGAATCCGTGGCTTCGCGGGGATTTATCTAGTACCTCAACCTAGAATTCAAGGTCCCCTCAAGGAGAAAGATGACCTTGGACATTACTCAGCTGGAGCAGGAAGCCAAGGTCTCCATCAGCACTCTCCAGGCGAACATCTTCTACGTCGCCACAACTGCCGACATCTGGTCCGCTCACCACCGGAGCTTCTTGGGGATGACAGTGCATAGGATGGACCCCGCCAACTTCAAAAGGGAAAAATCTATCATCGGCATCAAGGAAGTAATTGTCCAGCAGAAAGCCCCATACCTGGCCAGGGCCATGATGGACCTGCCCCAGGAGTTTGAGCTCACCAACAAGGTCATCAGCACGACGACGGACAACGGCAAAAACTACGTCGCCGGCTTTAAGCTGTTTGCCGGCAATGTTGGGGATGAAGAAGAGGTGGGCTAATTGGAATTTAAAAATGCCTTAATTAGTTATGATATAAAACTTTCAAAAGGATACAATAAATGTTTAAAAGGAAGAAATGAATTTATCCGAATATTATTTTTATTCTGTTCAGATTAAAAATTGTAATTATTTCATAAAAAATCAGGTTGTTCAGGAGCCTGTCCAGAAAGTTGAGGCACTTCCCACAACCATCCAGCAGGGAAAAGCCCTGAGGTGGAGGAAGAGGAGGACGAAGACGCCCGCCGAAAACGGCCGTCTTCGTCCTCATAAAGCATGTAAAGCAGGTAAAGGCATTCTTCTCAGCCTGCAGGATATCCAAGCAGTTGGCAACAGGTTTCATTATCTTGCAATATTGAACCAGCAAGTCATTGTCACCCTCATAAAAGGGCGACAGGCCCTGCTGGCGGATGACCACATTAAGTTGGTCCTACTTGTACGGGTCCTCCAACACCTCAAGCAGCACAGCACAGGACTCATGGTATGAGTTCCACCTTGAGATATTTAAAAATCAAAATAGGTTATATATTAGGTTGAGGAAGAAGTTCTTGCGGGTTTTTTTTAATGTTGTGTTGATTTAAGTTTTGTTGACGTGATTTGTGCACATATTAAGAAACGATAATAAATAATAAGAGCAAAATTTGCAAAGGTTAGGCTACGTCTCTTAACAGCGTAGACTCTTAGGCTTTTGCCTAGGCTACGTCTTGAAGTTGAGTAATAAGTCATTGCGGTTTATTTAAAAGTTGTGTTAATTTAATTTTTGTTCTGTACCCTCAAAATGGAATGCCAAGTTGAAAGAAAGGCGCATTTTCGACACTTGTTGTTATTCATTTTCAATCGAGACGGGAACAATGCAAACGTAGCCAAAGTTCGTCGCGATATTTGTGCTGTGTACGAAGAAAATGCTTTATCAGAAAGGACAGCTCACTGGTGGTTTTCACGTTTCAAAAACGGTCATTTCAATCTTAATGACGAAGAACGTTCTGGTCGCCCCATTAAGTTGGATGAAGATCGATTGAACGACCTTCTTCATGAAAATCCTCGTCAATCGACCAGAGAATTGGCTGTACAATTGGCGTGTGATCAGAAAACTGTAGTGAATCACCTTCAAAAACTCGATGCATGGGTTATGCACGCTTTGAGCGAAAGTAACAAACTTCAACGCTCCACGATTGCCGCAGGTTTGCTTGCTCATCACACGGCTACTCGTGGATATAAGGACAGATTTCTTCACGGCATAATCACTGGTGACGAAAAGTGGTGTGTTTATGTCAACATTGTGTGCGTGGTGGGATTGTGAAGGTATCATTCTTTATGAGATCCTTGCGAACAACGAGATTGTCAATGCACAACTCTATGTTCAACAAATGTATCGACTCACCGAAGCTATTCGTGAAAAGCGACCTCATCGACGTTATGGAGTCCTTCTGCAACACGACAATGTTCGTCCTCACATTGCCAACATGACAAAAGACGCCATCCAAACGCTTAATTGGGAAATCCTGCCGCATCCTCCATAGTCGCCAAACTTGGCTCCATCGGATTTCCATCTTTTCCGATCGCTCTCCAACAATTTGCGCGGCGTTTCGTTCAATACTGATGTGGAATTAAGAACCTGGTTAGACGAATTCTTCGAGTCAAAATCCAGAGATTTTTATTGCAGAGGCATCGAAAAACTAGTTGAACGTTGGGAAGAAGTCGTAAATAACAAGGGAGAATACATTATTGATTAAATTGCATATTGTTATCAATTAAAAATGAAGTTTTTCTAAAATTCTTAATGGTAATAAATAAATAAGATAAAACCGCAAGAACTTATTCCTCAACCCAATACTTATATCTTCTTTTACATTCATTCAACTTAAATTATTTTATTAAATAAATGTAGTTAGAGTAATTACTCGCCTGGAGTCTGAAGTTTCTTGCCGACGGTCTCCTTGATCTGGTTGACGGCCACTGTTCTCCTGTTATGGGCGTTCCACAAGGTTTGTGTGCCTTGCAAGCAGTCTTGGCGAAAGTGTTCCTCAAAACGGGTTGCAGCCAGGCACCTTAAAAAATAAAGATATTTAAAAAATATTTAATTAAATAGATGTACTTTAGTTAATGGAGCAAAAACAGATTTAAAGTTGTAATATTTATAAAATATGATTATTTTGAATATTTCCATTAGAGGAAGTTAAAGTAACTTAAATATTTCAAATATTATTTAATTAAATTAATTAATAAACACTCACCTAGTTGACAAATGTTGTTGCCATAAGATTGACAGTTCCTGCCCCAGAGCGGTGGTGTTTGAGCAGCTTTCGGCGGGCGTCTTCGTCCTCCTCTTCCTCCACCTCAGGGCTTTTTCCTGCTGGATGGTTGTGGGAAGTGCCTCAACTTTCTGGACAGGCTCCTGAACAACCTGATTTTTTATGAAATAATTACAATTTTTAATCTGAACAGAATAAAAATAATATTCGGATAAATTCATTTCTTCCTTTTAAACATTTATTGTATCCTTTTGAAAGTTTTATATCATAACTAATTAAGGCATTTTTAAATTCCAATTAGCCCACCTCTTCTTCATCCCCAACATTGCCGGCAAACAGCTTAAAGCCGGCGACGTAGTTTTTGCCGTTGTCCGTCGTCGTGCTGATGACCTTGTTGGTGAGCTCAAACTCCTGGGGCAGGTCCATCATGGCCCTGGCCAGGTATGGGGCTTTCTGCTGGACAATTACCTCCTTGATGCCGATGATAGATTTCTCCCTTTTTAAGCAATGCCTCTGGGCATTCCTATAATAAAAACCTCCTGGGAAACTTAAATATGTATATACATCCATTATTATGTAAAATTCATTATGCATTACTTTAACTTGTCAATTTAATCATTTAATTATTTTACTTTAACTTTATTAATTTAATCATATAATTATTTTACTTTAACTGTTAATTTAATCATTTTACTTAACTTTGTCTATTTAATCTTCCAAATTAATGCACTTCAACTTTTGTAAATCAAATCAATTTATGTTAAACTTTATAATTAATTAATTCATTTATTTTCTTGCCAATTCACTTAACGTATTTTGTTCCAAAAGACATCTCTTAAATTTCACACACAAACAAACAAACACACGTTCCCAGCTCGACCAAATAAGCACGCTTTCTTCCCATTTGACTGGCCGATCGATCTCGTCGTCTAAAAGTCTGTAACCATTCTTTCTATAATTATTCATTTACCTCCAAATAAATCAGACTGAGTAAATTCCACTCTCACATTCTTTGCAAACGACAATACGAGAGTAAGTCCTAATTATTTTTTACTTCACTTGCAGTCCCAATTCACAGTCCAATATAGATACTTTAAAATACTCTAAATTACTACACTATATTACTTACAACTCAATATTATTTACTATATCAAAGATACTCTATTAACTCTATATTACTATATTATTATTTACTCTATCATTCACTCTATATTGTTTCACCATATTATTCACCATATTTAATTAACCTACTTATCTCTGTACATTCGTTGAATTTTATAAATATATTTATTTGTGTAATTGTCTTTCTTAAAGCCAAGTCTTTATTCCAAAATTTACTTCGCTGTCGATGATGTCTGCCTTTAGCCTAAAGCTAAAGGCAGACATCTTCTATCAAACAAAATTTATAGTTATGGTTTTCGAAGCGCTATTTAGGCTGATTTATTAACCGAAGATAAATCCCATTGATTACCATACACTATAATTTATATATATATATATATATATATATATATATATATATATATATATATATATATATATATATATATATATATATATATATATATATATATATATATTGGGGGGTCCTCCTAAAATGACGCATTTTAAAAAAAAATATTAATATGTCAATAACATCCTTCCTTTCATAAAATTTTTCATATGCAATATACTTGCAATCTTCCTTTTTCGAATGCAAAAAGAAACAACGAAATTTAGATACCTTTTATAGTTTTCTTGCAATTCACAAAAATAACAAAATCGGTACCCCCTTCCCCCGAATATCGAGTGTAAAGAAATAAATAATCAAAAATTTAACTTACCTACAGTAAATGATCGATTGGTCCACCACTTTGATGAATCACTAATCTGAATCTTTTTTTCACACACACAATTTTTTTCTTACTTCATTAATGCCAATTTCTTGCCAAGATTCATGTATTTTCCTTTCCATTCTGGTTCAGTGAATTTTTATCTCCGACCTCGGTAAACCTTTTCTTTTAGTAACTCCCAAATTAAGTAATCCATCGATTTACAATCTGGGCTTTGCGGTGGCCACTCATTCTTCGTTATTAATCTTGGCGTATTGCTAATTAGAAACGACTATGTGGTCAGGCTTGTCTGCGAAGTGGCTCCATCTTGTTGCAAAATAGTCCTTTTCTTGGTACAGGTGACGACAATCATGCAACACCTTTGTTTTCAGGAGTTCAATGTAATTAGCAGAATTCACTTTTGTCTTTTCAGTATCAATAACAGGAACATCTGTTTTGTCATTCCAAGAAACCCCTGAAAGAAACTGCTTGGCAAAGAAGATGGGAGACGGTCGAAGGGAACTTAAGGTTGCGTGCCATTGCACCGCGACTGTTCCCATGGACCTATCCCCCAATGCCGCGACGGCTTCAGGTCGCTTTCTGTCGTTTCCGAATCGGACACACTCGTGTGACACATCGCTATTTGATGGAGCGCTCGCCTGCGCCCTATTGCAACGACTGCGTCGTTCCCCAGACTGTTCGGCACATTCTTGTCGAATGTCCCAGTCTGGGTGATCTTCACGCACGTTACCTGTCCCGGTACCGGGATGGGCGGGGTCGCTACCGCCTGTCCTTTGTACTCGGGACGAGTGCGTGCACATTGACTGGTGGACTTGTTGACTTTTGGGGGAAGGCGGGCCTTCTCCCTTTCATTTAACTAAGTTTTGTTGTTGTTTTTGTTATCGCTTCCTAATTGTTATTTATTTTGTTGTTTTCTGTTCAAATTTTTTAAAGTAGCCTAGAACTAGGCTGTTTGTTTTCGGCGACTTATGCCCAAGTCGGCAGTCACCAGATAGTGTGTTCCGAAAAGTGGCAGATGCACTTTAATGATGATAAACGCAAAACATTACCTATCGTTACGAGACGTGAGGCTATCAGCTACACAATGTCCGGTTAAACGTTGAATACAGTATCCAGTGAAAAGGATCTTGACGTGATCATATGCAACGAATTGAAAGTGGTAAATAATTCGTGGAAGCCTGCAAAAGAGCTAACAGGGTCTTCGTCTTTATAATTAGAAATTTCACATATACATTTGAAGATATTGTAATCTCACTCTAGATATCGTTAGTTCGGCCTCATCTGGAATATGTGGTGAATTTCTGATGCCTTTATTTGTGGAAAGGTATAAAAATGTTGAAGAGGGTGCAAAGACGTGCGACCAAGGTGAATCCAAGGATCTACAATCAACTGCACGAAGAGTCTGAAAGCTCTAAATCTTGATTCACTTGACACAAAAACATTAAGGGGAGAACTTAACAAAGTCTATAAGATATTGCATAGTTTTGATGACGTTAAGTGGATTCTTTCTTGTACGTGTGCGAAAAAAAACCCATAAGTCAAGGTTATAGGTTGAAGAAGAGAGATGAAACAAATATAGCTAATTATTTTACGCATAAAGTGGTTAATTTATGGAATTATTTGCCAATTAACGTCGTAAAGTCATTGATAAATATATTTAAAAATCGCTTGAACTCTGACTTTAAATGTATAAGAATATTCTGAGCCAGCCAAGAAATGGACGACATGGTCCGTTCTCTTTTAATTCGGACGACAAACATTTGGACGATAATAATAATAGTTGGCCTATATTCAGTGGCTACTTAAATACGGTGAGTTAAGTAGACTCAAGCTATTTATTGTTATTTATAAAAGTTACAAAGAAAACAGTGCTATAAAAGCGTCGAATAACACAAATCACACTATTTAGAAAATTCATCCGCACTTCCATTAATTATGCAACACCAGCTCGGCACTCAGCACTATAAATAATTGCAGACAAGCCTCAAACATTACAAAATGATCACAGGTTGCATATTTGTAGCGTGCCGGGATGAGCAAGCGCGTGATTTAAAAACTTGGCTACAGTCTTTTGTTTTTTTACGACGCAGGATGGCGGTGATCTGACGGCACAGATAGTCGTTCGCAACTAGCCTCACTCGACTTTCGTTCTTTATTTTTCCTTCCCTCATTTTCCGATACGCCTCAATCTACAATATTTAACCGCCCAAGCGGAACCAAAATCCTACAGGTGAACTAGTTAAACACGATAGGAACACAACACCAGTAGAGCACTAAACAAGTCCCCTTCCCCCATCAACCCAGACTCAAAAAAGTAAACCCAGCAAAGTCCAGTACAAAACCTTCCCCCTCAAACCCTAACCTGATAAATCACCCACACTACCCATTGCAGAGAACACTTAAACAGCCCCCCCCCCCCAATAGAGAACTCAAAACACTCACTACAGAACACTGTACTACTAACCCAACTATGAGCAGGCCACTCTACTATCCTCCAAAAAATAAAAGCCCCAACTTACATTATATGTATTCAAGACCCAGACGACACTAAAGTTTAACCTTCACTTCATATCACCTAATGGAGCCATCGCCTCACACAGGCGATATGGTCACCTTGCTGGGGTCCTCCTGCCTACCAAAAAGAAGAGCGAGTGTTAGAGTATCCCCGTTCTTATAACTCTTTTTCACCCTCGGGTGCAGAAGATTCGGTCCTGAATGGTTCTTAATGCGTCAATATAAAATATTGTGAAAATAATGTGCGGACAGAGGCTCGTGCAGCTTACTTGTGTGTTCCCATCTCATTTGTACCTCTGCCGGGTATGGATTTCTTCCCATTCTTTGTCAAAGGAAGTTGGATGGCTGTATGAAGTGTAAAGCAAACGTTTAACTTTTTGTCATAAAGAATCAAAAGTCCCGGGCCTTCGAAGTGACTCGTTGCCACCAAATCGGCCATTCCCGGCTAACTTACCAACACAATTTCGTGTGAGAACCCAACGTCTCTCTCCTAGTCATGAATTTGATCTCTTACATGCTTTCCGTTTGTCTCGCTTCTGCAGGTCTTCACATTTCTTCTGTGCCACGCACTTTCCTTCTGTTTTGTCTTAGCACAAGACTGGTTTCGCGAGTCCTCACTTTTGGTTCTACAGCTTGAATAGTCGGAGCGTCATTTATTAAATGCTTTATCTGCCGTTTTCTTTGAGAGAATGTAATTTGTGTTAGTGTGTATGACTGTGTCGAAGAAAGAGAGATCGAGTAAGATTTTGTTTAAAGGAGTCGTGTGAAACGATAGTTATCGGGAAGAGCAATGCCCTACGCCCGTCGGCAAACTTCCGGCGAGATTAGCCGAAAATTTCTTCGGTTTAGTTGGACCATCAAAACCACACCGCCGAGGCAGGGCTTAATTGCTTCCGTTAGCAAATATGAGTTCCGGCGAACGCCCCGTCACAAAATTAATCGGGAACTATTCCATCAGAATCCACCCAAGGAAGAGTCCCGAAGACGTACCCCCCCCCCCCTCCCCATTTGGAGAAGACCCAGGGCGAGGTGGTGAGCTTTCTCTACGTTGCTCCCGAGTGAGCCAAGCCCGGAAAATACAGAAGGTATTCGGCGACCTCTTTTAAGGCGTTTGTGGAATCATCAACTGACGGCGCATATCCTCGAGCGATAGAATACGGTGCCATACCGGCCCGCAGCTAGGATCTTATTTGGAAGGACGGCATCAGGGTCGAAGGGCTCGTCCAGAAGAAGCGCACAGTCTCAGCCCCACAGAAGTTTTCCCCTTTTGAGCTTCTACTTGTGGTAACCCACCCCCACAAAATAGTAAGATATTTACACCTTTCCTTCCTCGTCGAGGCAGTGCGACATCCTCCGACTAAGACTCGTCAAATAGTCTCCTCGAGTCATCTCGGGTATACTAAAGTGAATTATTGTGCCCCTAAGACTAGGATTCCATTCATAGTTGAGCCCTTGCGGCATGAGTAATTATTTATCATTTTCCCATTGCTGAATTAATTAATAACTAGAGTGTAATTATTCGTATTATATGTTTTGTTGTGTAATTAAGGATTATTTTTGCAATTCTTGTTTAAGTTCTCCAACCACCAATTAAATAAGACCACTTCCGGCCAACCATATTCAATTCCAATTATTATTTTAGGCTGTCGTAGTCCTTCCCCGAACAAACAAAGGAATCGAGAAATAGGCGATAACTGCCTAATTCTACGACACTGTGGTAATGCATTAGATTATGTTTGGTCTTTCATGGTTTCTGTTTAACTACTTTGAACCGTGAATCACAGTTTCTTTCGCATTTTTAGACCTTTCTAAAACTCGTTTCAGGCGAAAATCCGTTGGATTTGGCGGCACAATTGTCTAAATTCATAAGCTAAACGTATATTTTTTATGACGACTGGTTTAAACAATGTTTATCAAAAAGTTTATTAACAAGGCAAAAAAATATATAAATAAAACCAACTGCTTGTTTAAAAGACCTCATAAGGTTTCCATTCACACTTGTTACCAACCCTAACTAAACACAAAAAATAAATAAGAGTCTTGGGTAACTCCATACCCATCAACAGGCAAATAGACAACACAGTACCGTGATCATTCCTTTCCAGTCTTCACAGCACAACAGAGCCACTCTGTCTTATGTTCCAGAACCCGGCCGATGGAGTACTATGCTCCCTATGGGGTTACTCATATCTAAACCTTAACGTGGAGTACTAGCGTCCCTTAGCGGTGGTAGTATACTCATATCCACACAGTACTAACGCCGGTTGTAGTCAAAATAATGTAAACAGTACGGTTAATAAGTCAGCTCCTGTGGGTGTGGTTATTGCAGGGCTACCAGTTGAGCTAAAAAACAAATGAGGTCACAATGACCCCACTCGGCTACTTAAAATTAAACAGAAGAATGAAAAGGCATTTTCATGTGATTTAGCCTCTTTATCACCATCTCACAGATCCCCTAGCAACCACTGGCCGCCTAGCGGACCCGGTTGAGAAACGAGTCACTTGAGCATAGTATACCTTTAACCTGGTTAAAGCGAGATAACTGCAAAGTTCCACGGTGTGAAGAAGTAAGAGAGGAGAGAAAGCAAATATTAAAATGAAAAAAGGGAGTAATAAAAATATTTGGAGGTCGGAGTTGTGCGTGTTGCATTGCATGTCTGAGGTTCGGGCAATCAAGGTGTTCGGTGTTGTTGGTTGCATGTGGGTGAGGTTTATTGTGTATGTATTGTTGGAGTAATGTGGAGTGGCCTGACCTTTGTTGGAACAGGATGACCAGGTATAGTGATTTCTCTGATTGGTTTATTGGGGAGGGGGGTGAGAGGGGTGATTTAGAACAGGTTTTAATACCTGATCGAAATACCTTAGATAATTTTATTAATGTAGAATTGTGGGAGCGGGCTCTACGAAGAGCCTTGGTCGTGGACAAAATGGTGAGTAGCCTTGTGTTTAATGAAGCCTAAAGGGGGTGAGGGGTTGGTTGGCTAAAAGTAAGAGGTGCCTTAGCGCACAGTGCACGGTGATCGCACCGAGAGGGTGAGGGGCCGAGAGTCTTGAGAGCGATGACGTGCGCTGTCCCATTTGTGGGAAAGTAGTTAATGATGAAAACCTCATCAATAACCACATACTCATAATGGGTTGTTGGTGCACATCAATGCCCATACCGGCATGACTCAACGGGATCAATAACAGCCTATTACGTATTGCGCTCACATGAACCAGGCTGGTGCGCGCGGTTTCGCTGCCGGGCTTTAGTCGATTGTTTCGAAATGCGACATGAGAGAGTATGGGTATGTTTCCTGCCCGCACCCCCCTAAACGGGAGAATAATACACTATAAAAGATAAAACAATAAAAAAAAGACATTTAAAAACCTTATCTCACTCGTCGAGCGGATATAAGAGGGGGTCCACGCGTAAAAATGTGCACGCTAAAATAAACGCACATATATACATTAAAACGAACATGCACAAGCATAAAAGACAACAGATGCAAAAAAAAAGAAAAGCTTTCTAATCGAGGTCCACATTTCGAAGAGGGCGGTAGTTCGAGTGCCGGAAGCCCCATCCAGCCTTCGAATCTTTAAGTCTTCTCTCCATCTTGCGCCGTCGAAGGAAGATAAGGGAGAGCATGGCCGTCATGATCAGGGTGAGCGAGACGGCAATGGCGACCAGCGCGACGCCAGTGTGCGAGAAAGGCTTTTCCGCCTCGGGAGGACGACCGTCTACGGAACACCGAGACACATCCGACTGAATCTTCAAGTGGGCGATGGCGCAAAAATGGTTTCTTTTGCAGGCGTCAGCGCAATACCCGTGTGGGACGCCGGCAGAGTTGATCAGGTAGTACTGCTGGAAGAAATCGTCGAACGCGACGAGGCGATCGTACACCGTAGCCATCGCCTCGACCGACAGATTCGATACCTTGAAAACCTCCGTAGCGCGGTAGTAAAACTTCCACCGCGGGCTCCACACTTCGCAGTCAGCCACCTTATCAAGGCCGGAGGACGGGAGACAAGCGTCCCACGAGGTTCCGTTGCGGTTAGCCTCCGTTAGGTTTAAGTGGTATTGCACATAATCGAGCACAACTGAATCTGAATAGGAGTAGAGTCTGATTGAAGGGTTGATGGCGGTTCCTCCTGGCAGGCGAATCGGTAACCATGGCGTGAGGGAAGGAGCTAAGAACCCCACACTTCGTAATTTGCCTGTGAAGACAAGAAAAAAAGGGGGTTTGTTTTATTTCAAAAGGTCAAACTAACGAAGACATTTAATCGGGAAATATTTTGTAAAGAAGTTCGTGGCAAAAGAGGGGGGGAAGGATTTTGCGTTTTTTTTTTAATTTAATTTTATCACTGATTGATAGTCTTATTACCAACTTAGCGGAGACAGTTTAACGTGGGATCCGAACTATGGACTTCTACAACATATAATAACAATAATAATAGTAGTATTCAGCCACCGCAACGGCGACCTGAATCCAATTGGGTCCCTATCCAACGACTAGCTATACTCAATGTAGCTGAACTTGACTCATGATGGGAACCGAGATTTTCAGTCGGCGAGGTTGTAGTTCCATTAACGGAATTATTTTCAGTCAAGGTTTTACCACTGCAATTTGCCACAGATGCGCACAGGCAACCTGGATTGTTACACCCTTCAGCGACTAACCACATCCGCTGTGGCTTAACTTTGTTCAGCCTGGAAGTGATGTTTGCATTCACCACAGGGGACAGGATACTTTCCAGGGATAGGGAATCCTCCCCATCTAAGTGATCCCATCGATCGTACTAGGTAAGTGCAAAGGGCTGACAACTCCCTCCACGACAGAGGCAAAGGAGCCACAAAACTAATGTAACCCAATGAGAATGACAAATTTCGAGAGGGCGAATGGAGGAAGAGAGAAAAGGGAAAGCAGTGAAAAAATTCGAGTTGTCATAGAAATAACCCTCAATTATTGATGCTTGGGAAGGAAAGGGCAGTTCTAAACTATAGAAACAAGTTTGTAAGAAAAAACGAGAGAGCTCGAAACCACGAAGTTGGGATCCCTTTGCAAAAATAATAGGAAATTGAATTCGTTCAAGAGCAAAAATAGCAACTGTTGTTAATTCTCAAGCGATCTGACCGAGTGACCCCAAGACCCTGAGGGGGCGATGGGTAAACTCATCCACATTTAGAACACCTATCTCAAGGTTATCGATAAAGTAGGCAAGCACCTGACCCCTGGGATTGATCGAGTAGTCTCCCAAGAGGGGGTGTCTACCGTTAAAGGGCCTCGGCAACCGTGCTGCGATCCGGCGGAAGTCCTCCGTGTCGAATTCGGCTGACGGTGCAATGGACCCAGAAATAACATTATAACAAATTCAGGGGCAGCTGCACAGCTACTGCCGAGGTATCTAAAGAAAACAGATAAACGGAGACATCATGCTGGATGTAAATGGTGCATCCATCCTCCTGCCAGGCCTCCATCCCGTGGTGGTGAGGCCGCAAAGCCCTTATACCACGAGAGGGTGGGCAGGGGGCACGCGCCCAGCATGGTCTCCTGATAAAGATAGCTAACGGGGGACGGGAGATCAGCCTCATCGGCAATTCCAGTCAAAGAATATAACCTCTAGGCCTAGCTCGGAGATGCAGGGGCCCTCTTCGAAGAGAAGACCCTCACGGTGATGGCTGTACACTTTTCAACGAAGGTCAGAACTCCAGGCGCTGTTGGTCAAACAAGGTGGAGAAGGCGCTGACGCCTTCGATGACTTATTGGGGAAGGTTGGGATCGCTATGAATCTTTTCATCCCTGCCTTCGGAGGCGGGGGTCCCCTCTCTTGGAGCATCCAACGTCTCCGAGCCACCCAGACCTGCCTTGGGTGGCGTCACCAGTCTTGTGTGGGGAGGCACAGGCCTTGACCCCGGCAAGGTTCAATATTCTTGCCAGCAGGTCTTTTGAGGGAAGCGACCTAAGGGGCCTGGCTTCCCTCTCCCCCCTAAGGGGGTTTGCCCTACCAAGCCGCTTCGATGGGGAGCGGTTGGCTATGGGCTGCCTGCTGGCTTTCTTGGCAGTCCCCTTGGAAAGAAAAGGAGGGACTGCCGCTGGAAGCAGGGAGGTGCCCGAAAGCACCTCCAGAGAAGGGGGTGAGGGAGAGTCCCCTACACCCGTAGGCGTAGGAGAGGAGTAAACCTCCTGTCCGGTTAAAGAAATATGGAGGGTCCCCTGCGCAAGCACAGGGGGGAGGGGGACCTCCATTTTTTTTTTCGTGGAGCTGTCCGAGGGCGGCTCCGTCGATGAAACAGGGGAAGTTGAGGGTTGGGTTTTTTTTTTGCTTGTTCATACATGGGCATGGTGACCCTATTTTTTTCACCTGAAGCAATAGCTCATCACCTCTCGCAGTTGCCCGCCCTGCAAGAGGTGCTTACAGGCCTGGCAGAGCCAGGTGCCGCCATTCAGGACCACCCCTCCCGCCTGGTGGCCTGGCCATTCAGGACCACCCCTCCCGCCTGGTGGTCTGGCAGTCCATCGGCATGGCGGCTCCACCTTGAACGCGGCGTAAAATTGATAGAGTGTGAAGAGCAAAGGAAAAGGGATGTGAGGAAGGTATGGGTCGGGATGAAGCAGGTTGTTAAAAAACATCCCATCCAGAACCGGAGCTCAGGGGTTAGCGAACGTTGTCTCCTCCACCCTCAGCCCCGATCCGGGACGGTTGGCTGAGAAGAAGGTCAGCATCTATCCTGTGAAATTAGAGGCTGACCAGAGAAAGTTGTGGGAGAGGTTGTATGAAAAGCGAGGAAACACAAGTGTTTTGAAGGAAGGAGAAGAGGCTAAGCTGGGGTCGGGCGGGGTGCTGAGTCCCGTCAGCACGGCGGCCAGGATGGCAAATAGCCGCGCCCCTTACGGGGTGTCCGATAAGCCGACCTTAAGCTCTATAACAGTCAATAGATCATGTGGCCTTTGGCCAAGTTGCTGCCATTAGTGGAGAGAATAACTAAAAAGCGCTTCAAGCCAGCGGGCTCAAGAACGCCAGTTAAATCCTGGTCTGTTGCGACCTGCGGGCATTGTTTATAGAGGTTCGAAAGCATTTCTTCTGGCACAACACTAGGAAGCTGGTCAGGTCCTTAATACTGGATATGTAAATAATGAAATGAGAGTTTGTTTTAAAATGGTACAAATCAAGACCCGTGAAGAGGCGAGTTTCGTTTGGCAGTGAGGGAAATTGTAACAGCTACCACCGTCTTCGCCTTCCTTCCGCGTGATGGGGCCGGAGAGCACAAGATCCTTCATATGTCAACTGTACAATGGTTGCTCATTTTACACCAGACACCCCCAGGAGTACTCGGGTAAGTAGGGCGTGGTGTTCCTCCAGGTACCAGTCTGCCAGGTGCATGAACCAATTTGATCGGTTATGGGCAGGGTTGGCAAACACCCCCAAATTTTGAAAAAAAAAACGACAATAAAAGCAGTTTAAAAAACAAAACAAAACGGGTTTTTCCAAAAACAAACACTAAACGCATTAGAATAACATAGAAAAAGAATAGCTATCTCTATTTTTATAATAATAATTATATTAAGGTAAGAACAGAATTGTGGGTACCCAGGAGAGATGAATTATGAGTCAGTATCAGAGAAATAATCTTAATTTGATACATATTTGTGGAAATTATAAACATAAATATGCATTTTGAATAAAATAATGGTAAGTAGCATTCATTTGTTAAAAAAAGTGTAATTTTGAAAAAAACAAATAAAACAAAAACAAAACCCAGATTTTTCCAAATTTCACTTTTTGTAGCCAACCCTGGTTATGGGCCAGGAGGGTACACAATCCCCCAGATCTCAGTTGCAGCAAGGTTGCCCATGCTAACACTGACATCCCCTTACAGCTGCGTAAAACGATAAATAAGGAAAAGATGAGGAGAGGGTGAGTAGAGAGCCAAGAGAGAGGGGTTAACCACCCAGGAATCCAATAAGGAGGGTCAACCATTCCCCACCTTCCGGCCCCGAATAGGAATGAATGGACGAAGGCTGGTCCGCGACTAGCTAGCAGAATTCGAAAATAGGTAGGAAGAAGTTTATAGATAAAGATCTTAAAAAAAAGGTGAAATGGAAATGTCTAGAATAAGCCCAGGTAGTCTCAATCTAATTCAATACTACCTAGTCCTCCAATCTACTAATTCCTTTCACATTTTATAATAAATGGACGTCCAGCTCTGGCAGAACGGGCCTAGCTAGGCCTCACCTTTATCGTCCTTGAAGAGTCGAAACGAGTCAGTGTGTTCGTGTCCGTAGATCTGCGCCAGAACAACGTCCCCGAAACTATTCAAGAGATCAACGAACGCGTCGTTGTAGGATTCATTGAAGAATGGCACCTTGGCGTTGCGCTCCCAGTATCCCGGGGGCGCATGGGCGGCGATGATGACCTCGAAGTGGGGTGAAGAAAGAGATAGGGTGAAGCCAAGAAACTCAGAGGATACATTCGTGAAATCAACCAGATGTGGAAAGCAAATGGAGGGGGCTTCAAGCACGTACCCTTATAAATAAGGAATACAACAAGATAGATGCGCAGGAGTAGCTGGTCAGAGACCGGGCGTTGGCATACGTTAATACCAGAGGATTGAGAAAAATAGATAAAATTGGAGCCAAAGAGACAAGAGGAACTTTTAGGTCAAAGCCAAGTTTCAAACCTGGCCTCTCTGCCCATTACACACAGGTGAGGTTGAATTAGTTCGGTGCAACACAAAGGTGGGGCTCTCACACCAGAGGGAAAAGCAAAGATTAAACTCTGATAATACAAAAATTCTAACCATTCATTTTAGGAGTATGATACAAGTGAACTAACCGAGAGGGTCACGGTTTGCCATCTGCATACTATTTTTTTTATAAAAACGAAATTCGATCAGTCGACACGTGACAACCGCGATTAATCACACGTGGCAACAACCCAGAATAATCGCAAGTAACAACAAAGCCAAAAGAATTGAATGAGACAGGCCAGATTAATTGAGCGTGACACTAAACCCGATTGAAGGCAGATGCTAACAAACCCAATTAATCGCAAAATCACAAGCAAAAAGACCCGATAATGGCACATGACCCCCTTCCCCCCCCGACGCTACCTTTGAGCGGGCGGCACGCGACGCTCGCAACTGGCGACTCATCCAGTTGAACTGTCCACCGGGGTCCTGCAGATCCTCTCCCAACTCGTTTCCACGGTAATAAAGGTTCGTGTTCAGAACCAAAACCTGGAAGAGAGGTGACATCGAATGAGGTTTTAGAGGGGTTTGACCTACATACAGTTGCAATCGGGTGGATAACTTCGCCAGAAGGGGAGGGGGGGGGCAGATATCCTTAAAGCTTTCAAACAATGGTAATAAAAGATTACTACATCAAGATAGGGCTTCTGGCCTTGGAAGCTGAGCAAGCAATGGAGGTATTTGCGATCGGACGTGTTCTCGGTGAGCTCTCTATTCAGTGACGTTTTTTCATTTTGAATTTTTCGGTGTAATATATTTAAGTTCGGGAAGATAGTTAACTGTGAGTATTAGACATAATACTAAAGAAATTTTTAATTATATTTTGAAAAGTTTCTCTATGTGGCTGTTGCTTTGGATGAGGTGAGTATGCCTTTTGATGTAAGCAGTGTGTATGTAGTTTGTGGTTTTTGTGGTGTTGAAAGAAGAGCAAATGTATTTGAATGCCGGTTTGTTATGTGACTAGTCAAATGTGGCTTGGGTAGAGGAGGTGAGTCGGTTACGTGATGAGTGCAAGAGATTAAGTGAGTTGGTGAATGAAGTGAGAAGGGATGCAAGTGTATGCATGAAGAATGTGGCTGGGACCAGGAGGGTGGAAGGTAGGCCTAGATTAGGGACTGGAGAGAAAAAGTGACTGATGTGAGTGAAGATAAATGGTGGGTGAATATGGATAGAATAGATAGGTTAGGACAGGTTAGGTCTGTGAGTAAGAGGGACGTGGAACCTGTTAGGTTGACTAACAGATTCGATGCCCTGAGAAAGGAAGAGGTTGAAAGTGATTTGTCTGATGTGGTTGTGCCAGAAAGTGAAATAAGTGGTAGTTTGAATGAGAACAGTAAGAAGGGTAATGCTAGGCCTAGGGGGACTAGGAGGATGACTGAGGTGCTTATGATGGGTGACTCTCAGATTAGATATTTAGATAGGAAGATGAGTGCAAGCAAATGGAAAGGAGTGAGAGTTTGTTTGCCGGGTGCTGGTGTAAATGATGTGTCTGAGAGGTATGATACTCTGGTGACGGGGTGTGAGAGGGATGCAGTTGTGATTACGCATGTGGGATTTTTTTATAGAGCCCATCTGGCAACTGCCCACTTGGGCATAAGTCGACGGAAAAACGACAGACTAGAACTAGGCTACTTTAAAATAAAAATATGAAACATAACAATGATTAAAATTGGAAAAACTTAAAAATTAGGAAGCAATCTCCGGCAGCGGGGGGAGGTCTCCTTCACCCCAAGGCAGGAGCGTGCAACCTACAAAGAAAACAATAACAAACAAAGAAAAAAATAGAACCCTGTTAAATAAAGGGGAGAAGCCCGGCCTCCCCCCAAAAGTCAACAAGTCCACAAGTCAATGTGCACGCACTAGTCCCGAGTACAAAGGACAGGCGGTAGCGCGAAGATCACCTAGACTGGGACATTCGACAAGAATGTGACGAACAGTCTGGGGAACGACGCAGGCGAGCGCTCCATCAAATAGCGATGCGTCACACGAGTGTGTCCGATTCGGAGACGACAGAAAGCGACCTGAAGCCGTCGCGGCATTGGGGAAAAGGTCCATGGGAACAGTCGCGGCGCAATGGCACGCAACTTTAAGTTCCCTTCGACCGTCTCCCATCTTCTTTGCCAAGCAGTCCGAAGAGCTGTCCGTATTCCTGCCATGTAGTCGGTGTGAGGAAGAGCGAAACGCTGGTCCGGTCGCAGAGTCATTGCGGACTCTTTGGCGCCCTCATTCCCCGCAATTCCTACATGTCCAGGAACCCAGCAGAAGATAATCTCGACATCTGCCCGGCTCGCCGAAACCGTGGCGTCACGGATATCGCGAACCAAGGGATGCGGAGATTCCAATGCCCCGAGAGCACTCAGGGCGCTTTGTGAGTCGCTATAGATCACAATCCGGTCTCCGAACCGGGCACGTCGCGTAATCTCCCGTACCGAGTGGTGTATTGCCACCAGCTCGGCCGTGAAGACAGACGCAGCGCCTGGTAGAGCCCCGCTGACTTCAAACAGAGGGGATACGGCGTGGAAGCCGACCCCCTCTTCGGACTTGGAGCCATCCGTATACACTGGCACGGTACCAGCGTGACACGAGTTGTGCTCCAAAAAGGTCGAACGCAATACTCCTGGCGCCGTACAAGCTTTGGGAGCAGAGGCGTGGCGACAAATAGCCAAATGTGGTACCCTCCAGGGTGGCGTCCTGGGCAGAACCAGGGGCGCCACCGGCCCGAGAGCTATATCTAGCTCTAGAAGGAGTTTCCTGGACCTAAATCCAAAGGGGTTAGGTTATGACTAGCGTCTCTCGGCGGCATAGGCAGCGTCGAGATCAGCTGCGGATGCAGTGAAAGCTATTGGCGACTGAGGGAGGCGCCAGGCTGCGCGTACAGGCGAGTGATGCACTGCACGCGGCGCAGAGCGAGTGGCATCTCCCCAGCATCGACCAACAGGCTCTCAATGGGGGAAGTGCGGAAGGCACCAGTCGCCAGGCGAAGGCAGGTGTGGTGGATCGAATCCACCTTCCGCAATAAACGCTCGGCTGCGGATGCATAAAACTCGCATCCGTAGTCGAGCTTCGAACGAACAAAGGATCGATAAAAAAGTAGGGCAGTAGCCCTATCAGCGCCCCAAGCGCTGAACGTCACGGAACGGAGAATGTCCATGGCGCGGGTACAAGAGACCCTAAGGCTGCGAATATGAGCCTCCCAGGTGAGGCGTCGGTCGAATACAAGACCAAGGAAACGGTGCGACTCAACCACATCCAGGCGCACCCCATTAAGAAACAAATCTGGGTCGGGGTGGAGCCTTGGATGGCGGCAGAAGTGCACCACCTTAGTCTTGGGCAAAGAAAACCGAAACCTGTGATTCGGCATAAAGAGAGACGCGGTTCAATGCCTGTTGGAGTCGACACTCCAGAATTGGCATCTGGGCCGTGCCAAAAGAGATCGAAAGGTCGTCCACGTAGAGCGTAGCGAGAACATCTTCTGGTAGCACCGAGGTGATGCCGTCGATGCAAAGAGTGTGACACTGAGGACACTTCCCTGCGGGACACCCTCTTCCTGCTCCTTTGGGCCGGAGAGAGCTCCCCCACCCGTACGCGGAATCGAAGATCTCGTCCCCTCGCCCCCATCGTGTGCAGAGTCTCCATGATACCGTATCGCCATGCGGTATCATAGGCCTTCTCCAGATCGAAAAACACCGGGGCGTAGTGCTGTCTACGAAGGAAAGCCTCGCAGACGGCATTTTCCAGTCGGAGCAGAGCATCTGACGTGGAGTGGAACTTGCGGAAGTCGCACTGTGCAAAAGACAGATGGCCTCCCCAGTCCAGGAAATAGGCTATTCTAACATTTACCATTTTCTCCATCAACTTGCACACGCAAGAGGTTAGAGAGATTGCGCGGAAACCGGTTGGAGTAGAGTGATCTCTCCCCAGCTTGCGAAAGGCGAGCACAGTAGCGATTCGCCAGGAATCTGGGAGAAGACCCTCCACCCAGATCCTGTTGAACAAATCTAACAGAAATGCCATGCCTCGCTCACCCAGGTGTCGAAGCATGGCGTACAGGCCATCGACCGGACCATGGGCGGTGTCCGCGCACGAAGCGAGAGCGGAGCCCAACTCACTCACAGTAAACCTGTCGTTGAAGGGTTCTCCGCCTCTGGAGGTAAAGTCCGGCCGGCGGCCTTCCACGATATGACGACGTGCATTGAATGCTGGCGGAGCAGCATCCCGGCTAGAGAATGCGGAAAAACAGTCGCGAAGGATTCCGCCACGGACGCGGGGTCCGAGATTGCGGTCCCATTCTCCTGGAGAACCGGAGGGGGGTCATGCAAGAACTTACCCCGAATCCTTTTGACTAGCTTCCACACCTCTGCTAAAGGGGTCTTCCCGTTAAGTGAAGACATTTAGGCCCGCCAAGAAGAGCGGCGGGCGTGCTTCCAAATATACCGGAACCTAGCTACAACCCGACGAAATTCAGCGACAGTGAAATCGTTCGGGCGGCGCTTAAAGCGCATGTACGCATAACGCTTCTGATTGAGGGCCATCTCACACTCGGCCGACCACCATGGGAGTGGTCGGCGTGCAAAACGGCCAGACGTTCTAGGAATAGTAGTCAGGCCCGCGGCGATGAGGTTGCCGGAGAAGAACTCAACGGCCTCATCTACCAAACTAAACTCCTCGACTGAGATAGAGAATTCAGTCATTTCCTGAAATGCAGGCCACCGCGCCCGCGCCAAGCACCACCGAGGTGGGCTCTCAGGCGGCAGTTGCCCTGAAAATGATATTTAAATGGGAAAGTGATCACTACCATAGAGGTCATCGACCACCCCCCAATCAAAATCAGGATGTGCATCCGAAGAGCACAAAGATAGGTCAAGGCAAGGAAATGAAGCGGTTCTCGGACAGTGATGCGTAAACTCATCCACGTTTAGGACACCCATCTCAAGCTCTTCGATCAGATCGGCAAGGACTTGTCCCATGGGATTTATTGAGTAATTTCCCCAGAGAAGATGCCTGCCGTTCAGATCTCCAAGCAACAGAAAGGGCCTCGGCAACCGTGCCACAACGCGGCGGAAGTCCCCCGCGTCGAAGTCAGCTGACGGTGGAATGTACGCAGAAATGATAGTATACCTCCTATCCAGGTGCAGCTGCACAGCCACTGCTTGAAAGGAGGTATCTAAAGAGAAAGGAAGAACGGAGACATCATGCCGGGTGTAAACCGCGCATCCCCCAGCCCAGGCATCCCGCAGTGGTGGGGTCGCAAGACCCTTATACCCCGGGAGGGCGGGCAGGGGGCACGCGCCTAGCATGCTCTCCTGCAGAAAGATAGCTAACAGGGAACGGGACGAGACGAGCCTCCGCTAATCCTCCCAGTTGGCCAGAGTCCACGGCAATTCCATTGAAGGAATATGCCCTCCAGGCCTAGCTCGGAGGAGACTTGGGGGCCCTCCTCGAACAGAATACCCTCACGGGAATGACCGTACGCTTCTCGGAGGCAGAACACCGGGCGCTGTTGGCCGGACAAAGCGCTGAAGGCGCTGTCGCCTTCGAGGACTTATTGGGGGAGGTTGGGCTCGCCATGCGAGTCTTTTCCTCGCTCCGCCTCGAAACCTTAAGCGGGCGTTGCAGCTTCGGAGGCGGGGGGCCCTCTTTTCGAGGAACCACCGTCTCCGAGCCACTCGCTCTATCACTAGGCGTGGGCGAAGGAGCCGAAGCTCCTTTGTTGCTGTACTCCTTTTGGGGGACAGCTTTAGGAACCCCGGAAGATGGTCTGGCGACCAACTTCAGGGGTGTTGCCCCCTGTGAGTCTAACGACTCGGTGGAGGCGCGTGGCCGCTTCACCTTATGGGAAACGGTTACGCTGGGGAAAGAGGGGGGAGCCCTGGTTATAACCGGGGCTGGGTATGAACCCTTTTTGCCGCCAGCTTTACCAGGGGAGCGCCCGGGTTGAGTAGAGCCCGCTGAAGGGCTCCGAATGGGCGCGGAAACAACGGTGCTCGTTGGCCTGGATGGGCCAGGAGCAGAGGGTGCCTTTCTAACTATTGAGGCATATGACGTCCCAAGCAGAGCCGGGCGCGCCAGGACCAAGTCCTTAGCCTCGCGGAATGAGAGTCGATTTTGGGCCTGAACGGCCACGATTTCTTTCTCAAGGAGATATGCACCACATTGCTTCGAAGAAGCAGGGGGCGACTCCCCGCAATTGACACACTTGACCACACACGATTTAGACTTATCGTGTGCGGCCTTGGAGAAATTTACACAGACTTCGGGTGACCCCGACTTTGCACGTCTACAAGAACGATTCGTATGGCCGAAGCGGTAACAGTAATAGCATCGCCGCGGCAGTGGCACGAATGCCTTCACGCGGTAGCGGTACCAACCGGCACGCACCGACTCAGGGAGTTTGTCACAGTCGAACGTTATGAAGAGTGTAGAGGTGGGTCTCAAGGCCCCTTACTGTTTTCTCATCCCACGTTCGATCTTGACCGCCCCATGGTCGGCCAGCTCTAAGGTGATGTCCTCAATGGAGTAGTCAACGAGTTCCCTCGCATAAACTACTCCTTTCACAAAGTTCATGGTAGAGTGCGGCGTCACACTCACCGGGGTGTCATGAAGTGTCCGAAGAGCACTTATCTTGGCCGCCTCGGCCTGATTCGCCAGAAGGCTCTCTACCAATTGCACTAGCTAATCCTCTCCTCTGATGGATCATGTTGCCCTTGGACAACATGGTGCCATCAGTGGAGCGAATAACGAGGAAGCGTTTGAAGCCAGCGGGCTCGAAAACGCCAGCTAACCTCTGAATCAGGGGCCCCGATGTCATCGAGGCTCCGCCCTGTGAACCTTTTGTATTTGTCATAGTCAGAGGCTCCGCACCCGGGGGGGGCAGAGGGGCCGGATGTGCCGATCTTGGCTTGGTCGCTTGCCAAAGTGGTAGCAGACCCATCCGTCCCCGCAGCCCCCGCGGATAGAGAGGAGCCCCGAGTCTTCTTTGTCCTTTTCTTTTTTGGAGAGGAGGGCGGGGAATGAACCCGCTTCTCACCTCCGCCGGCAGAAGACTCCAGGCCAGATGGACCGGCCTCAGCCAGGTCCTTCTCCGAAATGGAGAAGGTCCTGTTAGTCGTAGGGGCACCTGTCAGAGGAGATCCCTCCCCTCCTTGTACTGCCTCAGAAACCCTAGCTGTTTGAGGTGGTCCTTGCATAGGGGAGGATTCGGGTTCGGTGTTTGGCGCCGAGCCCGAATTCCCTCCCATGGAAGGCCCTACTGTATGAGGCTGGGTTTCCTGAAGGACCATGTCTATCACAGGAGGGGCCTCCAGTTAACCAGTGTCACCAGTCTTGTGTGGGGAGGCACAGGCCTTGACCCCGGCAAGGTTCAATATTCTTGCCAGCAGGTCTTTTGAGGAAAGCGACTGAAGGGGCCTGGCTTCCCTCTCCCTCCTAAGGGGGTTTGCCCTACCGAGCCGCTTCGATGGTGAGCGGCTGGCTATGGGCTGCCTGCTGGCTTTCTTGGCATTCCCCTTGGAAAGAAAAGAGGGGACTGCCGCTGGGAAAAGGGAGGTGCAGAAGGGGGTGAAGGGAAGTCCCCTGCACCCGTAGGCGAAGGAGAGGAGTAAGCCTCCTCTCCGGTTAGAGAAATATGGAGGGTCCCCTGCGCAAACACAGGGGGGGGGGGGACCTCCATTTTTTCGCTGTAACTGCCCGATGGCGGCTCCGTCGTTGTTTAAGGGGGAGTTAAAGGGGTTTGGTTTTTTGAAGACTCATCCATGGGCATGGTGACCCTATTTGTGCCACGGGACGCAATAGCTCATCACCTCTCGCAGTTGCCAGCACTGCAAGAGATGCTTACAGGCATGACAGAGCCAGGCGCCGCCATTTGGGACCACCCCTCCGCCTGGTGGCCTGGCAGGCCATCGGCATGGCGGCTCCACCTTGGACACAGCGTAAAACTGAGTGTGAAGGGGGAAGGAAAAGGGATGTGAGGAAGGTATGGGTGGGGATATAGCAAGTTGTTAAAAAAAACCCATCCCGAACCGGAGCTCAGGGGTTAGGGAACGTTGTCCCCTCCCCCCCTCAGCCCCGATCCGGGACGGTTGGCTGAGAAGAAGGTTAGCATCTACCCTGTGATATTAGAGGCTGACCAGAGAAAGTTGTGGGAGAGGTTGTATGAAAAGCGACGAAGTAGGGAAGATATACAGGCTATCTGAAGGAAGGAAGAGAGGCTAAGCTGGGGCCGGATGGAGCGCTGTATCCCGTCAGCACGGCGGCCGATGTTTGGAATGGGTTTTAGGGAAATAAGGCATTGGATGGAATCCAATGTACATTAGTCAAAGGAGAGATAGGATGGGTGGTGGGTTGATTATTTATATCAGAAATAGAATTTCTTCAAATCTAAATAATTCTATAAAACAAGGAGAAGTTAAGTCACTGTGGGTAGATATTAGGGTCAGTAAAAATAGGATAATACACTTGGGAAAATTTTACAGGTCACCCGGACAGACTGACTGTATTGATGAGCTAATGATCAGGGAAATAACGAAAGGATGTGAAGTAGATACAGTTATTCTTGGTAACTTTGATTTAAATTCTGTGGACTGGGAAAATATGATAGGAAGGAATAGAGCAAGATGTAAGTTTATAGAATGCTTTGAGGATAATTTTCTTACTCAATTTGTTAATAGGCCAACAAGGGTTGCCAATATCTTAGATCTGGTTCTTTCAAATGATGATCACTTGGTTCAGGAATTGACTGTCGGAGAAGCATTGGGAAATAGTGATCATCAGATGGTTCGTTTTAACTTACGAATAGTGAAAGGTAGAACATCAATAAACTCCACAAAAACTCCAAATTTTTATAGGGGAGATTACGATAAATTACGAAAGTGGCTAAATCAGATTAGGTGGGATATAGAATTCAGGGGGAAGAATACTTATGAGATGTGGGACACTTTTAAGACTATACTAAACATAGTCCAGGAGCAGTGTATTCCAATGAAGGCTATTAGGAAAAAATGTAGGAAGCCATTGTGGTGGTATCAGGAGATAACTAGGAAAATTTCTGAGAAGAAAAAGGCATATCAGCGAACAAAGCTCCCTCAGACTCGGGCATTCAACCAAAATGCGGGGTACAGTCTTGGGCGCCAAGCAGCATCCACATAAAGGTTCAGGATTTTTTTTTTTAATTTTAGGAACCTATCTGGCTAAAGGTTCAGGAGAGCGCCCCATCCCCTGATGGCGCAGAGTCACGCGAATGTGTCCGATTCGGAAACGACAGAAAATGACGATGCCCTTGAGGCAGTGGTGGGAGAAGTTCACCAGCAGAGTCAGAGTGCAATGGAACACAACTTTGAATTCTCAGGGGGCTTTCTTCCATGTGGACAGTTTGGGGAAAAGCGAAAAGCTGGTCCAGTCGCTTAGTCTGTACAGACGACCTGCTCCCCCTCCCTCTCCCCGCCTCATCAGCACACATTTCCAGCAACCTTTACATGTACGGGAACCCAGCAGATAATCCCAACATTTCCCTTACTTGCAGTAGCCATGAGGTCATAGATGGTGCAAACTAGTGGGGAAGGGGGAGGACAAAGAAATAGGTATGGTCGGTAGAGTTGCAGAGGGTGCCGCGATATCAGAACCTGAGAGATTGGGACAGGGTAGGAGGGTTTGCTGAGGAAGAGTGGAGCTGGTGAGTCCAGGGGGACCTACCTCTGCCAGAAGTCTTAATGGGTATTGAGGCTGTGTGAGCGCAGGTTCCCTTGTGGGAATGTGGGGGAAAACTGGGGGAGGAAAGAGACCAAGCAAAGGGGACAATAAAGTGGGGTTAGTACAAATCCGAAGCTTCTAGTGGGCATAGTGAATGGAAAGATAAGTCTCTCAGCGACCTTCTTCAAGGGTGCAAAAATGAGTGACATCATAAAAATATCCAGACTCAAGATAAGAGACTGAGGTCTCAGCTCAAAAAATGCTGGGGCGAGGTCAAATTTAGCCCGCTTTGAAAATGCTCAGCTGGAAACTCAGAGGGAATGGAAGCCTCTCCACTAGGAAGTTAATGGAGTTCATAAAGAAAGAGGAGAGTACATAGAAAAATATTGAAGTTCTAGGGACCACTGGGCAGCCTGCAACTCTTCTGAACTTGGCCCTGTTTTGCAAAGAACTCACATCAGGGGAGTCAGGCATCAGGAATCGGAAGTAGCCACCTCGCTTGAAGTCTTTCTGTGCTGCTTGGGGCAGGATTTCCTCCCACCCTCCTTCAGATAGATAGCGACCATAGAAGCCTTCGCCCGAAGGTGGGTAATCATCCTGAAAGTCGGTTCAAGTCATTACAATGTCACACTTAAGGGGTGGATGGAAGGCAAAGTCAATGGAAGAAGTAAAGAAAGGAGGTGAAGTAAGCATTGCTTAATATACCTCATTGCATTTTTCTTCACAATACCACTGCTAAGGCTAGATATCAAATGTGGCTCTTAAAATAGGATAACTATCAACTCTGGCCTGGGCCAAAATATCTTGTATATGCTTGAAGGTGGCCCTCGAGGGGTTGCTATACGAATTTCCTTAAAAAACTAATCAGAAAATCAGAAATAGCTGGTTCCAAAGTTAGAAAAAAACCCTTGGCTAAAAGTATAAAACACCTTTTGGAATTAGACATCTGTATTTTTTTTTTTATTTATAGAGCCCATCTGGCAATAGACATCTGTAGTAAATGAATTTAGCATATATATATATTTATTTTTTATTTTAAAATATTTTAATACTTAGTTAGACCCTTTTGCTTTAATTACAGACATAATTCTTGGTGGCATGGATTTCACCAAGTTTTCACAAATTTCAGACACATCTTCACTCAGCTTGTATCTTTCATACAGTTCTGTTTTATTTGTACTTGTGATACCTTTTATTGCTTTTTTTAAGCACTCCCCACAAGTATTCTATTGGATTCATACATTTAGCCAAGACTGTATATCAATCCAAGCATCAAGATCGCATACTAACTGCAATAATGAACATTGAACAATCATGCAGCTACAGTTTTTGACAATCCATGATGGTGATGCTTTTAAAAGGCAGTTCAGAAACAATCTTGTAGATGCAGTTTATGGGGTGTGTTGACTAGGATGACCTCTGATAGGCTCTTGTAGCTTTTGTCAACTGTCAAAATATGTTATGACACATTGTTATGTTAATGCTTACTTTGATTTTTTATTTATTTGGTGGAGCCCAATCCATCAGAACTATAACAACAAAATGGTGCTAGTATGGACAGTATTCTTAATCCCCTAATACAGCGGGTAAAGGCAAAGGAAAAATGTGGATAATTGAAAATATATATATATATATATATATATATATATATATATAATAGTAAAAGAGGTGAAGGATGCCAAAGATTGTGCTGCTTACTCATGAAAACAAAACTGCAATTTGGGGAGTCACCAAACGTATACAAATTTTTATTTTTTGTCTCTTCTTTTTCCTAAACTGTCAGTTTGAGGTTTTAATAAGTGTCCCAATTCAAAACTCAAGACATTTATAATAGGCAGGAAAGCTGCAGTGTATGTAGTGATGGTATGTGGTTAGTATATCAATGACTAGCCACCTTCACACTATTCTATTGGGCATGGCTGGGAGAGATAAAAGTGAAGTTTAAAATACCCAATTGATACTGTTATTTTAGGGCTGTTAGATTGGTCTCTAGGATACAGTCACTTGTTTGGCGTGGATGAAGAGTTGTCCCACAGGCATGCCCATTACAGTGTGAAGGTGGCAGCTTATTGCTATATTGATCAGACACTTGCCAGTTTTTGTTTTTTTTTAAACTGTACAGTGCAGCAATAGTAATGCTGTTAATTGTCCTAAATCACAAACTAAGTACTGCGGCCAATAAAGAGAAGGATCGAAGGCAAAGCCAATTCCTTATCTTTTAGATTTATCATAAACCTATTTAAGTAGGAAAAAACAACAAAATAATAGTAAAAATCTCAATTCATTTGGAGACTTTCCTCATAGAATGGAACAGAATTTTTCTTTTCCTAAAGAGCCCATCTGGCGACTGCCTACTAGGGCAAAAGTCAGTGTAGTCATCCTACAATAAAGACAGTCAAATAAAATGGAGGATGCCAACCTCCCCCAAAAGTCTGTGTACATGAACTTGTCCCGAGTACAATGGACAATGGGTAGCAACTATGCTCGTTCCGATATGGGAAAACACAACGAGCGCGAAGATCACTCAGACTGGGACATACAACAAGAATGTGCCTAACAGTCTAGAGGACAAGGCAGTCGTCGCAATAAGGTGCGGGCGAGTACTTCATCAAATGAGGATGTATCCTGCGAGTGCCCAATTCGAAGAAAACAGAGAGCGACCTGAAGCCGTAGCGGCAGTGGGGTGGTAGGTCGACGGGAAACAGTCGCGGCGCCATGGCACGCAACTTCAAGTTCTCCCCGGCCGTCTCCCATCTTCTTTGGCAAGCAGCCCTGATTCCAGCCATGTAGCCAGTAGGATGAAGAGCAAACGCTGGTATGGTCGCCCAGTCCTCGCGGACTCTTCGGCGCCCTCATTCCCACATATCGAGGAACCCAACAGAAGATAATCCCGACATTATCACGGCTCGCACTCGTAGCGTCTTGGATACCGCGAACCAGGGTGTGTCGAAATTCCAATGCGTCGAGAGCAGTCAAGGTGTTTTTTGTGTCTCTATTGATCACAATACGCTTTCTGAACTGGGCACGACGTGTTATCTTCCCTAAAGAAGAGGGGTATTGCACCCAGCTCCGCCGTGAAAACAGACGCAGCGCCGGGTAGAGCCTCGCTGACTTCAAACAGAGGGAATACGGCGTGGAAACTGACCCTCTCATGGAACTTCCAGCCATCTGTATACACTGGCACAAATCTAGTGTGACAGGAAGTGTGCTCCAAATAGTCAAAGGTAGTACCCACAAGAGTGGCTTCCTAAGCAGAACCAGAGGCAGCACCGGCACGAGAGTTACACCGAGCTCTTAAATGAGTTTCCTAGCTCTAAACCCAATGGACTTGGGTATGAATGACGTCTCTCGGAGGCATAGGCATCGTCGAAATCGGGGGTGGATGGAGTGAGAGCCGTTGGCGAATGAGGGAGGCGCCGGGCTCACACGTACAAGCACAGAGCGAGTGGCATCTCCCTAGCATCAAGTACGCTCATAATGGGGAACGTAGGGAAGGCAGAGGTCGCCAGGCAGAGACGGGTGGGGTAGCTTGAGTCCACCTTCTGCAATACACGCTGGGCTGCGGATGCATAAAACTTGCATCTATCTGTAGTCAGGGTTTGAATGAACAAAGGAGTGATAGAAAAGCAAGGCAGTAGCCCTATCAGCACCCAAGGTGAACACAACGGAACGAAGAATGTCTATGGTGGGGCTACATGAGACCACAAGACAGTGAATATGAGCCTCCCAGGTGAAGGGAAGTTTGAAAACAAGACGAAGGAAACGGTGCGAATGCGCCCCCCTTGGGAACCACATTTAGGAACAAGTCCGGATCGGGATGGAGACGTAATTGGCGGCAGAAGTGCACTACTATAGTCTTGGCTAAGGAAAACGCAAACCTGTGCACTTCGGCATAGCGAGGTGCAGTTCAATCACCTCCGGCAGCACTGAGGTGATACCATTGATGCTCAAGGCAGTGTGATACTAAGGACACTTCCCTGCGGGGCACCCTCTTCCTGCTCCATTGGGCCAGAGAGGGGTTCCCCACCTCTACTCAGAATCGACGATCTCGCAAAAAATTCGAGATAAAGATTGGGAGACATCCCGTCGCCCCCATCGTGTGGAGATTCTCCATGATATCGTATCGCCATGCGGTTTCATAGGCCTTGCCCAGATCGAGAAACATTGTGGCCTATTGCTGTGTACAAAGGAAGGCCTCGCAGACGGCATTTTCCACTCGGAGCAGAAAATCCGATTAGTAGTGGAACTTGAGAAAGCCACACTGCGTGGAAGAGAGATTGGGCGGAAATGAGCCTGGGTATAGTGATATCTCCCAGCTTTGCGAAAAGTGAGCACAGTAGCGAATCGCCAGTAGTGTGGGAGGATACCCATAACCCAGATCCTGTTGAACAAATCTAACAGGAAGGCAGAATACAACTCACTCAATGTAAACCTGTCGTTGAAGGGTTCTCGCGGTACAGAGGTAAAGTCCAGTTGGCAGCCTTCAGCGACATCACGACGCACATTAAATGATGTCGGAGCAGCATCCCGACTGGAGAATGCGGTCGCGAAGGACTCAGCCACGGACGCGGAGTTCAAAATTGCGGACCCATTCTCCTAGAGAACCGGAGGGAAAAATCACGTGAGAACTTGCCCAGAACCCTTTTGACTCGATTCCACACCTCTGCTAGAGGGGTCTTTCCCGTTAAGTGAAGACACGTATACCCGCCAGGAAGAGGGGCGGGCGCGCATCAAAACATACTGGAACCTAGCTCTGGCTCAACAAAACTCGCCCACAGTTAAATCATTCGGGAGGCGCTTATAGCTCATGTAGGCATTTTTTTTTAAGGGCTCATCTGGCGACTGCCTACTTGGGCATTAGTGGCCGTATTAAAAACTGCCTAGTACTAGGCTACTTTAAAATATAATTTAAAAAGACCAAAAACAACCCCCCCCCCAAAAAAAAAGGAAAAAGGAAGCGAGCAATAAGCAAGCTCCTGCGTCGGGGAAAGACCCCGCGGCGCAGGAGCATGCGACCTATAGAGGAAAAAAAAACAAAACAAAACAAAAAACCTGGTAAAATAATGGGGAGAAGGCCGGCCTCCCCCCAAAAGTCAATAAGTCCACCAGTCAATGTGCACGCACTCGTCCCGAGTACAAGGGACAGGCGATAGCGACCCCGCCCATACCAGTACCGGGACAGGTAACGTGCGCGAAGATCACCTAGACTGGGACATTCAACAAGAATGTGCCACACTACGGCGCAGGCGAGCCCTCCATCAAATAGCGATGCGTCACACGAGTGTGTCCGATTCGGAGATGACAGAAAGCGACCTGAAGCCGTCGCGGCATTGGGGGATAGGTCCATGGGAACAGTCGCGGCACAATGGCACGCAACTTTAAGTTCCCTTCGACCGTCTCCCATCTTCTTTGCCAAGCAGCCCGAAGAGCATGTAGTCGGTGTGAGGAAGAGCGAAACGCTGGTCCGGTCGTAGAGTCCTCAGGAACTCTTTGGTGCGCTCATTCCCACAATTCCTACATGTCCAGGAACCCAGCAGAAGATAATCTCAACATCCGCACGGCTTGCCAAAACCGTGGCGTCACAGATATCGCAAACCAAGGGATGCGGAGATTCCAATGCCCCGAGAGCACTCAGGGCGCTTTGTGAGTCGCTATAGATCATAATACGGTCTCCGAACCGGGCACGTCGCGTAATCTCCCGTACCGAGTGGTGTATTGCCACCAGCTCGGCCGTGAAGACAGACGCAGCGCCTGGTAGAGCCCCGCTGACTTCAAACAGAGGGGATACGGCGTGGAAGCCGACCCCCTCTTCAGACTTGGAGCCATCCGTATATACTGACACAGTTCCATTTATTTTTTTTCAAGGGACTATCTTGCGACTGCCCACTTTGGCATAAGTCGCCGTAAACAAACAGCCTAGTTCTAGGCTACTGTAAAAAATTCGAACAGGAAACAATAATAAAAAGAAATAACAATAACAATAACAAAAACAACAACTAAACCTAGTTAAATGATAGGGAGAAGGCCGGCCTCCCCCCAAAAGTCAATAAGTCCACCAGTCAATGTGCACGCACTCGTTCCGAGTACAAAGGACAGGCGGTAGCGATCCCGCCCATCACGGTCCTGGGACAGGTAACGTGCGCGAAGATCACCCAGAATGGGACATTCGACAAGAATGTGCCGAACAGTCTGGGGGACGACGCAGTCGTCGCAATACGGCGCAGGCGAGCGCTCCATCAAATAGCGATGCGTCACACGAGTGTGTCCGATTCGGAGACGACAGAAAGCGACCTGAAACCGCCGCGGCATTGGGGGATAGGTCCATGGGAACAGTCGCGGCACAATGGCACGCAACTTTAAGTTCCCTTCGACCGTCTCCCATCTTCTTTGCCAAGCAGTCCGAAGAGCTGCCCGTATTCCTGCCATGTAGTCGGTGTGAGGAAGAGCGAAACGCTGGTCCAGTCGCAGAGTCCTCGCGGACTCTTTGGCGCCCTCATTCCCCGCAATTCCTACATGTCCAGGAACCCAGCAGAAGATAATCTCGACATCTGCCCGGCTCGCCATAACCGTGGCGTCACGGATATCGCGAATCAGGGAATGCGGAGATTCCAATGCCCCGAGAGCACTCAGGGCGCTTTGTGAGTCGCTATAGATCACAATCCGGTCTCCGAACCGGGCACGTCGCGTAATCTCCCGTACCGAGTGGTGTATTGCCACCAGCTCGGCCGTGAAGACAGACGCAGCGCCTGGTAGCGCCCCGCTGACTTCAAACAGAGGGGATACGGCGTGGAAGCTGACCCCCTCTTGGGACTTGGAGCCATCCGTATACACTGGCACGGTTCCAGCGTGACACAAGGTGTGCTCCAAAAAGGTCGAACGCAATACTCCCGCCGCCGTACAAGCTTTGGGAGAAGAGGCGTGGCGACAAATAGCCAAATGTGGTACCCTCCAGGGTGGCGTCCTGGGCAGAACCAGGGCGCCACCGGCCCGAGAGCTATATCTAGCTCTCGAAGGAGTTTCCTGGCCCTAAACCCAAAGGGCTTAGGGTATGACTGGCGTCTCTCGGCGGCATAGGCACCATCGAGATCAGCTGCGGATGCAGTGAAAGCTATTGGCGACTGAGGGAGGCGCCGGGCTCGCGCCTACAGGCGAGTGATGCACTAGTGGCACGCGGCGCAGAGCGAGTGGCATCTCCCCAGCAGGCTCTCAATGGGGGAAGTGCGGAAGGCACCGGTCGCAAGGCGAAGGCCGGTGTGGTGGATCGAATCCACCTTCCGCAGTAAACGCTCGGCTGCGGATGCATAAAACTCGCATCCGTAGTCGAGCTTCGAATGAACAAAGGATCGATAAAAAAGTAGGGCAGTAGCCCTATCAGCGCCCCAAGCGCTGAACGTCACGGAACGGAGAATGTCCATGGCGCGGGTACAAGGGACCCTATGGCTGCGAATATGAGCCTCCCAGGTGAGGCGTCGGTCGAATACAAGACCAAGGAAACGTTGCGATTCCACCACATCCAGGCGCACCCCATTAAGAAACAAATCTGGATCGGGGTGAAGCCGTGGCGGCAGAAGTTCACTACCTTAGTCTTAGCCAAAGAAAACCGAAACCTGTGCGCTTCGGCATAGCGTGAGACGTGGTTCAATGCTTGTTGGAGTTGACACTCCAGAGTTGGCATCTGGGCCGCGCCAAAAGAGATCGAGAGGTTGTCCATGTAGAGAGTAGCGAGAACATCTTCCGACAGCATCAAGGTGATGCCGTTGATGCTCAGAGAAAAGAGTGTGACACTGAGGACACTTTCCTGTGGGATACCCTCTTCCTGCTCCATTGGGCCGGAGAGGGCTCGCCCCACCCCTGAGAAAGCCCAAGGGGGGACCTCCTTTTCTGGTGTGGAGCTGCCTGAGTGGCTCCAATGATGGTAATGGAAGGGTAGGGCATTCTCCATGGCCATTAAGCAAGACCTAGCTACCCCTCCCTGTGACGGCCAACAATGACCCCCAACAAAGGAACGGCATTACTGAGTGCCTTTGATTTATAAAGCTCTTCAAAAAAAGATGTCAGATTGCTTGCAAAGTGCAGATCAAACATGGTGGGTGGTCAATTACTCGAATGGTCTTCTGATTAATGTAGTTGAAGCAACTAAAATTAACTTATTTTGATAAGCTAAAATTCCTGAACAAAAATAATAATAATAAATAAATAATTTAGGTTGTGGACAATGTAGATAATGGATAACAATCTAAGGTGTCTTGTTTATCTCATAATCACTATATAATTATTAATCTCCTTTAGGTTGAATAATGAGGTTACTAAACTTCTATCCTGGTGTGGAAAAAAGAAAATTAGGGAAATTCTCCATTCCCCCTTTTAAACAATCAGTGATATTTAAAGATGCCTGTACTATTACTTTACAACTTTTTGTCTTTAAAATAAATCTTTGAAATGAGGATGGTGACACAAAGGGGCGTTAAATTCACTTCTTTTTTTTTACTGCCTCTCCTTTTTGGACAAATTTGTTCCTGCAGGCTTCCCTACCAGCCTCACATTTCTAGTTGATGAGACAGTGCCTATAAAACAATTTGATTTTGGTGAAATGAAATTTTCAATATTTATCTAAATCTGAGTTACCCTTCTCATTATATACACCTGTTCTGTCCTTGACAAAACATGTAGAACTCCAAGCACAAAACAATCCATATATACAAAAAAGCAGATTATCCAATCCTCAGGTCCAAATCCCCTCTTTCATGCCATTCTCTCAGATATTAACCCAGAAAAACACCCTTCCACATCATGCATAGATCACCCTGGCATTCTCCACCCAAAACTAATATTTACAAACACTACATTAGCATGACTAACACACAAATTTGAATGTGCAACCACTGGGAATCAACCAGAAATCAACATTTAATATAAAATATTGCAGCTACACCACATAGTATTGGTCCTCCGGGAGAAGGCTGGATTGAAGGAAAGATCCTAGGCCCAGGGCAAGAACATATCACTTACTTTGTTGCCTCCCAGGTCCTCTTAATTCAAACTTGGCAGCTCTCAGGAAGGCTGCCATGGCATGTAGTCTTCTCCAGGGGTCTCCTAGAGAGGTTCTAAGATGGTCAAGTTGGGGCAGGATAGGATGAGATGGGCAGTGTTATCAGGTTGTAGCAGGTGTATTGGGGAGGGAAGGGAGGTCAGGGTCAGGATCTAATCTGTATTTGCATTCATGTAGGATGGGCCAGTGAAAATGATTTGGCAATCTAGAGTTGCTTCAGATTTGTGGATGTTGGAGGGGACTTTGGAGTAGGATGTTTTGCAGCTGGTTTTGAAGTGCTTTGTATAGCATTAAGCTCGGTGGGGTTGGGTTATATAGCAATTGAGTGTAAGGGGCAGGAGTGGAGAGGGTGTGTAGAGGATACAATGGGCATAGAGGTTTAATAAAGAATTGTGTGCATTCAGGCTTTGGTAGTTCTCAATTGGAAGTACTTTTGTTTTAGCATGGAACTGGTGCATTGGGATGTTTGTGTGTAGCCAGTTGCGATATGGAGGGCACTGTTTGTATCTTGCACGGGTGTTCATTACTGTTAGATATGGTTGGTGCCCAGGCTGGGGATGTGTAGTTCAGTGTCGTGCAGACAAACTGCCTAAATAGAATTGTCAGGGTTTCTTTGTGTTGACCAAAGTTGGTGTTTGTTAGTGGCATGTCGGTGTCGAGTGATGGTCATGTGGGGGTCTAGAGTGACACCAAGAAGCATGGGGTTGCAGTTGAGTGGGAGGAGTTGGCGGTGGAGCCAGATGTTTAGGTGATAGTTTAATTGTTTTAAGTTAGTGAAAAACACGAGTACAGGATGAGTTTTAAGTTAGGGTTAAAAAGGGTGACTGTTAATTTATGTGGGGAGGTAAATATTCTGTTTAGCATAACTCAGTTTAGGAGGAGTTGTAGGTATCTGTTTAGGTTTCTGGAGGCTGTGCATATATTGGTGGATTGGGATGTGATGTATGTCATTTGCATAGATATTTAAGAGTATGGGATGCATGAAGAGGGTGGGAGAGAGGATGGCCCCATGAGGGACCCCATTGGGGAGCCTTTTCCTTTGGGATTGTGCTGTATGTTGGAGGACTTGACTGTGTCTGTGATTGGTGTAGTAGTTGATGTCAACTATTTTTTTTCTATGAAGATGTGACAGCTGATGGTGTAGAAGGCTTTGCTGATGTCTATTGGTGCCATGACTATGCATTGTAGGGGACAATTTTGGATGAAGACTTCTAATATGTGCTGTTGAGGTAGCTAGTAGTGTGGTTGTTCAAGTGTTTTTCTCTGAAGCCATGTTGGGGGTAAGAGGGGTGGTAATGGGCTTGATTCTATTATGATTAGTTTTTCTAGAATTTTTGAGATGGCTGAAGGAAGTGAGATAGATCTGTATGGGGTGGGGAGGTTTGGTTTGAGGCTGATGTATGTATGTATTCAGATTGGGGGTGTTGGGGTGGGGGGTATAATCAGGAGTAGTTTAAGATGTCTGTGAATCCAGATATGGTTATGGGACAGAGGTATTTGGGCCTTCAGCTTGCCAGTTTTTGAGAAATTTTATGATGAGAGTAGTGTCATGGGGTAATGTGAGATGTATGTGCTGTTTCTATTGGTTTTGGAGTGTTTTCCTATTGTTGCAACTGATGGGTAGTTGGCTGATTTTGTATTAGTGGGTAATGAGCTGGTTGCATTTCTCGCTTGGGCTTGGAATTTTGTTGTCTATAGTGAGGAGAGTATAAGGTGTGGGTAGTTGAGTGTGGTATCATTTTTTTTTATTGTTCACCAGTTAGGACTGTTTGTTGTTTGGATGTATTGTTTCAATTTTTTTGTTGTTTGGTATAAATGAGAGTATTTAGTCACCTGTTGGTGAGGTTGTGAATTTGTTCAATTTGTTGGGCTGTGGAGTTTTGGTTTTGTCTTGAGTGTTTTTTTCTCATATGAGGTTGCCTATCTCTGGTGTAAAGTTGAGATTGAAGCATTTGCTATGTCCTTAGGGGATATATTTCTTGTTTGCCTGGTGGATTGTGTTGGTGAGCTGTGACAGTGCATAGAAGGAAGTGACTTGCTCAAGTATGAAGTTGGATAGGGTATTTTCTGTGTTGTGAATTCAGTCCACTTGGCTATTTTGCAGTTGGTGTATGTTATTTTGTTAGAGCTGTGGATAGGTTGGGTTAGTTGAAATGTGATGGGGATTGAGAGGTGGTCAAGTTGGAGTGCAAGGAAACTATACAAAGTGGTTCTAGTGTGGAAGTGAAGGGAGCAATTCTTATTGGTTGGTTTCTATTGTTAGGTATGTTTAATAAGTGAAGTGGTTCAATGATGGTAGTTGGTCTTCCTGTAAGGTTAGCCAAATGTGCGGGTGAGCAGTGAATTCCCCCACAAAGAAATTAGGGAGCTGTGTAAGTTGCATTGAGTTTGGCAAAAAGCCTGGTGTACAGCGTTGGGAGGAGCTAGGTGGGATGTGGTTTTGTTTACTTCTATGGCAACTGATTAGGGCTTAATAGTGTGGGTATTTTGTAGGAGTGTTTGTGTGTGTATGATAATATTGGAGAATAGGATGATTTTGTGTATTCAGGTGAGTAAGCTGTGGTGTGCTGGGTGTACATTGTGTCTTAGTGTAGTGTAGTTTTTAGGTGTGATTGGGGAGTTAAGTGGGATTCTTGGATTAGAGCAAAATGGATGTTGCATTTTTTCTAATTTTTTCTACTTGTTTTGGATGTCAAGTCCATTAGGACTGTAAGTTAGTGAATTGGAGATGGCACCATTTGTTGCAGAGGATGGAAGCTTGTGAGTGGCAGACATGATTCACAGGTGGGACAACATACATATGTAAGTGAATGGATTGTTCTATGTCAACAGCTAAGTTGAGGAGACAAATGGTTACTGGAATAGCAATCATCATAGAGAAAAAGGGAGAAGTATAGGAAGGAAAGAATATGGAAAATAGGGTGGAGACCCCAGGCTGGGCAATAGCCTAAGGCTGCATCCCTTTCCAAGGATGGGGGTGTTTCTTAGGCCTTTCCTAATTTTTCGACAGGGTTTTGTTTGCTCTCATTTTCCCAAGCTTGGAGAAACCTAATAATGCATTGGCCAAATGGAGATTAATTCATCTCTCTTCAAATTAAAATGGTATTATGGTACTTACTTTTGGTGCTGTGTCATGATTACCCAAAACAGGAATCAAAGGAATTTGGGAACCAAAAATATTTTTCATTTCTTGAGTCAAATTTTTTAATGTTTGAAAGATGATAGAAAAATTAACATGATTGGTGTGTGGAGCATTATCCCTGAAAGAGAATAAGAAACTAATGGGGTATCTATCATAGCAGCATAGAATAGATTAATCACTTAATGATGGGTGCCATACTCAAAAAAACTCTCTATTGGCACCTAGTTTGGAGGAAAGTTAATATAAGGTGTATTATTTTGGCTCTCCTGCTGAGCTATATAAGAAATATTTGCCATTAAACTGGTTTTCCCATCATTAACAGATTAATATGCTGGGAAATAGACACCAAAGTTCAGAATATTTGATTAATTTTTAAAATTGTAGAGAGAGGGGATAAATAGGGGGAAAAAAATTATCTCCAATGAAGGCATGTTTATTAAGTATAGAAAAAAATAAATGAAAGATTGGAAAAGGGAGGTAGGAAAGATATTAGGTTGTACAGAAATCAATAGTATTTTTTTCTCATCATTGACTCTTAAAAAAAGAAGTATAATAGCAATAGAGGATACTATTCCTATTAGAGATGTTCATTTACATCTTTTTTTTTTTACTTCTTAGAGAATCAGCCTCTTGGACAAAGAGGACTTTCATGATTTTTTTTAGTACAAACTAGAAAAAAAAAGGTTATAACACTTTTTCTATTTCTTTATTTAATTTTATTGTTGTTTTGTTGTTCCATTTATCGATGTTCCATTTATCATCGATAAATGGAATGCACTCCCAGCAGAGGTAGTAAATACTAGTAGTGTGAATAGTTTTAAAAACAAAAGTGATTGTTATTTTACGAATAATGATATTGTTTAAATAGAGCCCTGTTGTGGATTGCATATCGCTTGAGTTAGAATCATGGCAACAATGTCCAAAAAAGGATTACTGGAATATTAGTATAGAATGGGACTGGCCTTTTGGGATCAGTTTTAGGCCCTTTATTATTTATAATCTATGTAAATGATCTTGGGCAAGGTGTAAATAGCAAAGTGTCAATTTTTGCTGATGACACTAAATTGGCAGCTGTAGTCAGAGGTTGAGGGTAGCTTTAAAGTGCAGGGTGACTTAAATAAGTTGTTAGCTTGGGCTCAGAAGTGGCAGATGACTTTTAACCTTAATAAATGCAAAGTTATTAACATGGGGAGAGATAATAGGGAATTTAGCTATGAGATGGATGGGTATTGGCTTAATTCAGTTGAAGATGAGAAGGACTTAGGAGTAGTAGTAGATAGGTCACTGAAATTTTCAAAGCAGTGTATTGAGGCAAAAAATAGAGTAAATAGGGTGCTAGGTTTCATTAAAAGAAATGTTAGCTACAAGAGTAAGGAGGTCATCCTTAAACTATACAACTCTTATGTCAGGCTACATTTAGAGTACTGTATACAGGCATGGTCACCACATTTTAGACATGATATAAACTTATTAGTCAGTACAAAGGAGGGCAACAAAAATAATACCATCTCTGAAGCACCTTGAATATGAAGATAGACTGAGGGTATTAAATATGTTTTCATTTGAAAGAAGGTGTGTGAGGGGAGATATGATTGAGCTTTTTAAAATCTTTTCTGGGATGGATAAATTGGATTTCAGCAAGTTATTTGAGTTAGAAGGTAGTAATAGAACTAGAGGCCACCACTTAAAGATTAAAAAACAGAGGTGCAGACTGGATGTTAGAAAATATTTTTTCACTAACAGAGTGGTGGATTATTGATTATTGGAATAGTTTGCCACCCGAGACTGTAGACAGCCCAAACTTGAATGTTTTCAAGCGCAGATTGGATGATTATATGGGGATGGAGGGTTAATTTGTTACCTTTTGGTATGTGGATATGTTTCTTGACTCATTCCTGTGGATGCAGTTTCTTTTTATTGTATATTTTGGGGGACTTTGATTTTGTTTTGACAGACTCCTATGGAGGCTTTAAATTATATATTGTAGATGCATGGTTGGACATTCCTATGGATTGTTAAATTGTATATTGTAGATGCATGATCTGACAAAATCCTATGGATGCATTATGTGGGTGGGATTTGATGGATATGGATGACCTTTGATAGGCCCTTGTGGCTTTTGTCATCCGTGAAATTATGTTATGTTATGTTATGGACTAAGTAGTCCTTGCTGGTTCCCTATAACTATGAAGCATTTGATATTTATCTAGTTGCCATTTTGTCCTACAACCTTTCATCACTATATAAATAAGAATTGATATGCAAAAGTTTTGAGCTAATAATGCACCTTTTCCTAATGAGCAATGACTGAGGACAAGGCTAGCCTAGTTAGGGGATTAGCTAGGACTAGGCTAGCGTAATACTGGAAACAAATAAGCAAATTTGCACAGGAACAAACAAGTTAGAACTTGCTAAACAGAGTAGTGATAGTGTAACTAGGATAATATAGTTCCTGATTTGTTGCTGCTCACTGAGGAGGTGCATTGTTAGCTCAAAATGTTTTGCATAGCAATTCTTATTTTTACAATAATTCTTTTTTTAATTCTTTTTCGAACCAATAAAATGAGAAGAGGTTGAAGAACAGAATGCTAAATATATAATTAATTAAATTTATATATATATATTTTTTTAACATTTTTTCAAATTGACATGAACTTTCTGAAACAACAAATAGGACTTAAGGATTTCCTCACCAACAATAACATACACTTGGCCTTCATCAGGAAACAAAACTCAGAAACCACATGTGCAAATTACTTAGCTACACACAAATAAAGGCAAGATAGACTCAGAAATGCCGGAGATGGAGGAGGCCTACTATATATCCTGTTCCAGATGGGGAGGCCTATTATATATCCTGTTCCAGATGGAAGTTTTAATTATTATTTTTTTCATTTTTAGGAGCCCATCTGGTATCTATGCCTACTTGGGCATAAGTCGCTGTACTCACATTAAAAAACAAATAATATACAAACAACAAATAACAACAAAAAGAAGTTCATTTGAAACAGCAACTTTTATACTTAAGATCTCTTTTTGTTTTTAAGAGAAAACGGGGAATTAAACATAATTTCTTTGGGTATCTATACTGAACACTGACAAATTTGGAAAATTATAACAGATGGTGCAGTTGGTGGATAGCAAAAAATGATAGTGCCTGCTTCTTCTAAGCACCCTGGGGAATACCCTAGTCACCACCAGGGAAGACCAAGTATTAGTCATGTTTCTAGTGAACCCCTTATTCCAGATGGAAGTAAGGATGCAGGTGTTAAAGAGGTAGGGATATTAGACCTAGGTAGAGAGAGTAGGTCTGCGGCTATTACTTGTAGTAATAGGTTTAATGTCTTAGGAGATGAGGGGAGGGGGTATATGTACATATGATACAAATGAAGTGCCTGAAGTGCTTGTGGTGGGTGATTCATAGGTTAGGTATTTAGCAAGACTTTTTGTCAACATGGGCGAAAAAGGAGGATGAGGGTTTGTTTGCCAGGTACATGTGCAGCGGAAAGTGAGTGAGAGAATTGAGAAGGATAGTGAATGGAGCTGAAAGGGATGCAGTTGTTGTTTTATATGTGGAAATGAATGATATAGGGAAAACTAGGTCAGAGCAGCTAGTGTCTATATATAAGGATTTGTTAGGAAAGTTTTAGGATAGTACTAGGAAGTGTGTAGTGTTATGAATTTTACCTAAGCTTAAAATAGGCAGTGAGTGGATGTTGTGTGCCATTGGGATAAATGAAAATTAAAGTATTGTGTGATAGTATGGGACTAGTGTTTTTGGATACATGGAGTGAGTTTTGTGGAAGGGAAGATTTGTAAGTGAGAAAAAAAAATACATCATTACTTACTCATTCACTCAGCATCCAACTTCTGAGAAAATAATAAGCAGTTCCTTGGAAAATCCCTTGGCACTCACCAGATGCCTGTGAGTGGTCAATCCAGAGGCAGCAAAGTTCCATCTCAAATATCCAGGAAGCATAGTGGTTAATAGCCCACTTTTTTCCTTTTTTTAGGGCACTCACCAGGCGACTGCCTGCAGGGGCACTAACCCACAGTCAAATATATGCATTTATATCGCAGAACTTATTCCCTAAGTAGTCACTCCACTCAGACTAAATAGATGCCAAATATAGTCCCGAATATTGGGGCAGAAAACCATACGGGGAAGTAAAAGTGCATGAGGGTCCTGGGCAATGGCCACCTGAGCCGGATGGTCTGCCCATTCATTGCCCAGGACAACAATGTGGCTAGGGACGCATCACAAGTGTATCCAATAATGGGTAGAGTTCTTGACCAACCAAGACTGAATTTTTAAAACAAGAGGATAGTCTGAGGTAAACAACAAATAGATTGAAGGAGACTCCTTGAATCAGTAAAAAGTGGAAAATGAGTGAAAAGTAGAGTAGTTAAAAGGTCAAAAGCCAGTAAAATAACAAAACATTCTGCACTAAAAATTGATGCCACTCACAGCAATGACTAAAAAAAAAAAATAAAATCTGAGGAGGCAACTGTTGTTGCCACACCAAGATAAGTTTGAAAGCCATCCATGAACCTGTAGCATTGGAATAGGTGAGCCGAAGTGTGGTCAAGAAACATACCATATGCAACATGAGGGACAGGACAGCACTTTTAGAAATATGACAGAGAAGTGCAGACAACCAGAGAAGGGAAGAACCACCTTGATGGATCTAAATATGGAAAAGGGCAGACAAGGTTGGATAGATTCATGCCTGTAACATGGTCACCATCCTAATAGCCAAAAGAATGGAGCATATCCAGGGACTTATCAAAAAAATGGAGACTGACCTGGTTGCAAAGACACTTGTAAATTTCTGAAGTAGGAAGTTGTTAGATACAGTGAATGTACTGAATACCATGAAAATGGAGAGGAAATAAACCACTCTCAGAATAGAAAGTATGTACCAGGGAGATGTAAAAAACAATGTTGGATAACTGAACACAAAGTTTACACACAGAGTACAACATGCACAGAAACAAACACAAGCCAGATGGGTACCCCTCACACCCTTGAGCTTAAACTGAACAAGAGTATAATTAGCAAAGCATCCACCTGTCAAAACCCCCAGGGTGTGAGAGAGCATTTTTTAAAATTCCATTACCCATGAAGATCTCTGCTTTGGGTCCCAGAGCAGGACAATATGAGGCTGCCAAAATGTTCCTCTGATGCATAATCTGTCAACAGATTCTAAGAATAAAGGGGAGGTTCCTGAGCACACTGCAGGTTGCAGAAGTGCATAGCTTTGGCCTTAGTGAGGGAAAATCTAAATCCCTTTTGCAGCCAATGAGTGTGTATGCTATCAACTGCCATCTGAGGAGCCAGGTAATCAATAAACAAGGTCAATGATGCACCCTCCAAAGAAACTAAGCTATTTATGGCAATATCAAAGCAAGTGATAATTAAGATGCTACTCAGAGGGAACTCTTCCTTCCTCTCTAACATGAAAACCAGAAGTCAAGGAGCAAACTCTAACAAAAGTGCTGGCCAAATGAGAAGCTTTAGATAAAATTAGGTAAAAATCCTTGCAAGCCCTGTTTTAGTCATAATAAGTCTATCTCCCCTCACCTCCCCAAATATCTAATCCCTTTCTTCTTTTTCAGAGTGTATGGAGCATAGAAGATGAAGAGAGAGGTGATCCAGGTGGGGGACTCAATAGACTTCTATCGTACCTCCCATTCATCTCTGTCTTTTCCTACAGCCAGATTCTTCAGCAGTTTGAATAAATTAAGTTAAAAGTCAGAATGATAAACTAAAATACTGTTGAGGATTAAGTGTTAAGTGAATGAAGAAGAGTTAATTGGACAAACAATAGGTGAGTGTAGCCTGTGTAAATGGGTGTATGTGTATGTCTGTTGGCATTAATGATGTTTGAGTGTGGCAGTGAATCTGTGACTGAAGATGCCTTCTCCTTTTCAGCTCCTTGGTAATAGCAAGACAGTTGAGCGACATCTGGCTTTGAGAGGCAGCAGCAGCCAACCTTGAACCTCACTCACTACTGAGAAAGGGGTTTTTGGAACTAGCACCTACCAGTCTGCAACGCAGTAATTGGGACTAGCGGCGTGTCCCAGTTCACTGAGCACGGAACACTCACTGAGTCTTGGAACATAAGGAATTCCTAGAAGAAAGTGGGCCTACCTCCCTTTCCCTCTCCTTCCCCTGCCGCAATTTATGTGCATTGTATCTTTGGTTTGGGTGTGCACCAAGTAATTTAACAAGTACAATTTGGATTTCTCTGTGGAAGGCCTTCTATATATATATATATATATATATATATATATATATATATATATATATATATATGGGTGTCCCAAGATCATAGAGGAAAAATGAAACTTTTTTTTTTCCACATGCTCGTGTTTTGCTTCTGTTCACACATGCATAAGAAGAGTTCCTGTGAAATTAGATGAAATTCGGAGAATATTTAGGGGTTGCGACAGACTGAACAATTTTCTAATATCCTTCAATAACAAAGAAAAAAACTGAAAAGATCCCACAATTTTAGAAAGAAACTTATAAGGGAAATCAAAACAAACAGTTTTCATTGTTTCCATTCAGAAAGCCCTCTTTTTAAGGTCCTTTTCCCGCCCCACAAGTTTCCCAATGGTGGTGGACTAACTGGAGAAGATACTTCTCCTGTGTGGCCGACTTTGTAGACCCCAGGTTGCGCTGGATTAGGGATACCCCGCTCCGCGGCATCATTGACTACTCGGAGGCCAAGTGACCGTTTCGGAGTGTCCTTGAATTGATCGTCCTCCTCCGACAATGCCGGGTCCTTTGCCGGGAAGCCCTCGTCCCCGTCGTTTCTGAAAGAAGGGCGTGTCTTTGAAGTTACGAAGGATGAGAGGGAGGTAGACATCGTCATCTTTTTTCCCTGCAATCGCTTGCTTTTCTTCTTCAAGGCAGGATTGTCCAATGCCTTGACCATCTGCTTCTTCTCCTCCACATCAATCCTTGAGTCGAAGAAGGCCAGTCCCGCATTTTCCTCAGAGACGTACCACAGGTGACATAACAGGGCTTGTTCTGCCGCCTTGGCAACGGTTTAGTGAGGGTATGTCTTGAGGATCTCGAGGAAGAGCACGTCCTTCAACGGAGCTTTCACAGAAATCGTTGCCTCGTGCTATTGTTTGCAGTACACTAGAGCAATGAAGAGGGCCACTCATTCCACTCCGGCCATCTCTTGACCAGTCAGCGACAGCTGAGATTTCAGCATCTGAAGCTTGAGGCAGTAGATGGCCTTGGCCATCCACCGGGCTTGATGGAGAGCTCCAGGATGACAGAATGGTTTGGCTAGACCTTCCCCACCGAAGAACAGGTAGGAGAGATGGAAAAGTTCTTCGACATCAGAGCCTCCTTCAGGAAGGCCAATGCGTCGTCCTTCAGCTTGCTGGCAGTGTCATTGGTGGTGAAGAACTCTAAGAAGGTCCTCCGATGTTTCCACCGTCTCTCTCTGCGAGGAATCCACGAAGGACCATCGATCACAGAGTCGTTTGAAGATTCCAATGTCAGGACCAGAGGAAGATCCGAGGCTGCCTCATGGACATGATAGCGGCAGGCCAACCAATGAAAGCTTCATCCGAGTTCTTGCTCAATCCGAATGCAAGCACCTTGCACCATGCCAGTGTTCGAAGCTGTGTTGTCGAAACAGAAGGTGATGATCTTATCCTCGACGCCCACTTCGTCCACTGCAGCCACGTTTCTGCCAGTCAAATCCGAGCTTGCCAGAATCCCAAGAAGGAACTCGGCATCATCTTTCCTTGTGAGGAGGACGGCGATGTGGTCCTCTGTATCGCCAGAAAGGGACGGGAGGAGTTTTCCATCCCAATGCAGGACAAACCTCTCAGGTATCTCCTGGTTCCGCAGTTCCACGATCTTCTCGGTGGCTTGCTCTCTCCCCACAATTCGTGCTCGATAGACCGTGCTCTTCGAGACCGCCATATTCCCAATGTCGATTCCAAGAACTTGAGTAGTAGCTGCGAATGTTGACGTTGCTTTCTGTACCGACAACTTCTCTCGATCCCAAGTTGAAATGAGGTCAAGATAACTTCACGGAGATCGGTGGCGACTGTTTGAGATGTTTCCTCGGGCTTCGAGATCCACAAGCCGGTGATGACATCATTGAAACAGGACTGCTGCTACTGCTCTGGCTCAGGATTTCCGCCCTTTCAGTCAGCCTGACAATGTCACTGTCTTCATGTTCCCATAGCTGCTTGAGTCAATTTCCGGGTTCAACCTGCTTCTCTACCTTCTTTGATGTCACGAGGTCAATTCCATCCATGGATGATTCCTTTCTGTCTTCTCTCTGACTCCGTAGGAACTCCTTGTTCTCATCCTTTATGTCTGCACATTGGAAAGAGGAGTGTGTGAGGTCAAAGATTTTTGGATGTCTCCCTTGAAAATCTCCTTATCCATACAATGTTTCGGCCTGTCTTTGTTCTTGTTCTTCTTGGTCATTGTATATGCCTTTAGCAGCTTTGACAGCTTCGTGCCGGCGTGCGTTACTGTAGTTGTCATAATCCCGGTGCACAACCAGAAAGGAAGAACCTCCTCCACCACGGCCTTCCTGCTCTCGCTCACCATCTCCCAGTGGTGGTGGCAGTACCGGAGGAGTAGCTGCTCCTTCAATGGTAGCCAAGCTCCAGTGATTTCCTCGATTGGAGCCTTGTCAATTAGCCAAAGATTACTAGCGGCTCTTGTTGCCGTTAGTGGAAAGTCAGAAAAATCCTGAATTTTGAGTCACGTCACCTAAATGTTCACTTTATTGGGACTCCTAAATATTACTCAATTCGCCTCAAATTTTAACACAATACTGTTTTACTATGAGAGAACCGGAATAACACACGAGCGTGCAATATTTCCAAACTTTTGCATTTGGGACACCCTAATATATAGTATTTTTGTTTACTGGATCCTATATCTATTTTTATTTTGGGGTGTGTGACATCTAATCGTAATTAGATTACCCCCTTATTATCCTCCCCTCAAACACCCAAGCAGCTCTCCCTGGGACCCTGCTGCCACAGCCCCAATCATATAACTGGATAGGGATGCTATGCTGCCATGTAGTATTGTAGCCCTTCTCAATATCTAAGAATACAAGCAAAGGCTTCACATATAGTAAACTCTAGCCTAACCAAAAGGGTAATGGCACTTTGTTTCCAGTGATAGCCTGACTCAAAATGTGTCAATAGGCTTTGGGATTCCAAATACCACAACATAAGTTTGTTGATGCAACTTGTGAGAAGGATAGGTGAGTATTGTGTTGGGGATAGACAATCCTACCGACTTTTGGAAAGGCAGAATGATAGCTGTTTTCCAGTCCATGGGGTATGAATTCCAGCCCCAAATCCAGTTAAAGACATTTAAAAAAAGGACTGTATGTGGGTAAAGATGCTAGAGGAAATTATAAGGGACAATAACCAACCGAGGAGAAGATGAACTGCATTTAGAGAGGGCTGAGCATGGCTCCTCCATGGTCAGGAGGCAATTATGAAGGTGGTCTGAAAGGTCTGATAAATTCAGATGAATCATTTTGCCCTGAAGCTTAATGCGACAGAACTTATTCAGATACTGATTGGCTCTACTCAATCACAAAGGTGGTAGCAAGAATATCTGTGATGCATACATGGTTGCAAACTATGGAGATACCAAACTTGCAACCAGCATTCTTACCCCTCCTGTTATTGATTTTTTTTCCAGATTTCTATATGGAAGAGGAAGTGAAGAAGGAAATGTATTTTCACCAAGATGTAGAGTGAGACTAGCATAAAGTATGCATCTGTATTGCATGGACATGATTCCTGTCAATATGAGTGGAATATACTAGTACATTCTCAACTGCATCAAGGAACAGATTTCTTCATGAGTCCTGAGCCCAATCTCAGAACTAGAGACTTCATACCCACAACCATGAGATACATTAAATAACAAACCACAGAGTCATTCTACAAAGTTGCCAATGGAAGCATTCATAAAATAAGCCTCCCTAAAAGTTGCCCAATCAGCTTGTGATATTCGAGGGTGGCAAGGCTCAGGCACTATGGTCCACAGCACAATTGGAAAGTGGTCATTACCATGTAAATCATCCAGTAGTTTCCACTCAAAGTTGAAAAGGCAAAAAGGGGAGCAAAGGAATAAATCCACATAATAAAAAGACTGTTTGGACAGTGGTATGATGAGGCCTGTTCTGTTTTTAAAATATACACAGTGCAATGTTAAAATCAATTCAATAAAACAGCCCTGGGAGGTACAAATCATCCAAAAGTAGATTTATTGCATTAAAATGACCTAAAATCAAGGTGAGGATGTAAAAGGAACATATCGAAGAGACTGAGAAAACCCCTGAATCATAATCACTGCATTAGCTGTTTCTTCTTTTTTTTACCAATTAAAAAAAATAATACATGCAAGCAGAGATGGCACAGTGTGTGATGGGTAATTTTTTGCCATTGATAACTGTGAATTCCACACATACATGTTGTCTGGCATCAGTTCTCTATTCTTCCTATCGTAGTAAACTCAATTATGCATCATCAGTGATGGAAGCAAATACCATGGCTGAATTCAATCCTCTAAAAATTTTTAAAAAGCAAGTTGTGTTGTTTGCAAAGATCTCTAAGTGTTTTGGTATCAATCTGAAGATGCAACATAGGATCAGGAAAGAGTTAGGCTGTGATTGTGATGGTATGGTGGCTCAGAAACCACAACACCCACATTATACTCCCATTTATCTTGCTGGGGAACCTCAGACTAAATATAGAGGGCTATATCAAGTCCCTGGAGGAGTTGGTGTTCCCTCAATACAGGAGATGGTCAGTGGAAGGTCATACATGTGACACCAGGACTCTGCACCATGACACACAAGCAGGAGGACCCAGTATTGGCTGCTAGACAATTTCTTTAAACTATATCACTCCAAACATCTGACCTATCAACTCCCCAGACTGCAGCACCCTGGACTATTATGTGTAAAGTGTGGTTAAGAGAGACAAAAACAAGTCCCTGTGCACCAGCACCACCACAGTTTTCACCCAGTTAAATAGGTAGTGTCAAGAAGGCCTGCAGCAGGTTCTGACACCACTTGGAATCAGTGGTTTAGACTGATGCAAATTTCATTGAATAAAATGAATAGTATCATTCTTGTAATCTCTACCATGTAATTTTGTTAAATACAGGGTGCCCCCCCCCCACACTCAAATTGAACCGTTTTTGAGAAGCAATATCTCAATAACCATGGCAGATAGGGACATGAACTAAAAAAAAACAAATGAAAGATGAATCCGTTATCTATAAATACTTATTCTTTGTAAAAATAATCAAGTTATTTAATTAGCCTTTAAAAAAATAATGTCCCCCCCCCCTCCGATAGTTTTAATTTTTGACAACAAAATTTGGGGAGCAACGGCAACATTAGGCAGTGGTTGCCCATAAAGGAAGGTCATATTGGACCATTCATTAAAATTTAAATTTGGTTTAAAATTTTCAACTTTTTTGAAGGTGTCAATTTAGAAAATAAAAAAACATGTTTCTTACATTATTTTTTTTAAAGGCTAATTGACTCAATTAAATAACTTGACTATTTTTACAAAGAATAATTATTTATAGATAAAGGATTCATCTTTCATTTGTTTTTTTTTAGTTCATGTCCCTATCTGCAATGGTTATTGAGATATTGCTTCTCAAAAACAGTCCAATTGTTTTTGAGGGGGACCACCCTATTTATCTGAATAAATAAACTGTGTGCTATTTTCTTTTATATTGAAGTTAGACAACAAATTACCCATTGCCCCCTGTATAATTATCATTTTCTTACAGTTAGAGATAATCCCTCTACTTTTTAGTTTTTATAAATTCTCAATGACTAAAATTCAGTTCTACTAAAGATGTTTAATTATTTTACTTTCAAAATTACCTTCCTCTTAGTTTTATGAATAAATATTCTAGTTTTCAAAATGAATGAAATGATAAATAGGATTAAATCATTTGTTAGGGCTGAAAACTGTTACCCAAATGGCCTCAGAAAATTTACCCTGTCCAAATTATAAAATTTGGCATTTGTTCAAGTTTCTTCATTGCCTGAAGAGCCGAATGAATCAATGGGTAGGGAGAATCACAGAAGTAGTTTCCGTAGTGCCCAATAGATTCGTTCTGATGATTCTCTGAAGGTTCATCATGACACATGTCTTTTTTATCTCCAAATTCACTGTATTCAAGATCCCAGTGAATGTCGGTTATTTGCCAAAAATTACCTATAAGGAGAGAATTGAGTAAGCTAGATGATATTCAGAAGCAACATACTTCTATACTAACAAAATATTTAATGAGTCATTTACTTATTCTATTATATGGCATAAAAAATTGACAATAAATGTAAAAAGAACCAGTGTACAAGGATAACTAAAAAACAAATACCTACATATTAGGAATAACATGAAAAAAACTATAGAAAAAAATACTCAGATAGCATAATAAATGAATACTGACAAATGGAGATAAGGCAAGACATATTGAGAGAAGATATAATTGAAATTTAATAGCACACATCTTTATATATAAAGCCCTCAAAAATGGTGAGTGAATTTTTTTGGGGTAAACATGTAGACGAGCGGCCCGGCCAGAAAAAATTATTTTGTGTAAATATTATCATTCACCCGTTTCTGAATATTCATGCACGTTTGAGTCATCTGACATCATACCTCACCCCCAACCCTTATTATAATTCGCAAAACGATTAAAGGCGCTGACATGTTGTAGTTAAAACATTTACCAATGTAAATGTCAGAACATTATAAAAATTAGGATTATATACTGGGGGGCTGTGCTCCCCAGACCTCCCCCAATTTAATGAAACTCAGGATCATCGTAGTGCAGTCCACGCATCGTGTTTATCCCCCCACGAGCCTTCCCCTATAAATGTACTCCAAAAATGTGAAACATTTTGGAACACGGAACGAAATAGTACATCTTATCGCTCGTCTACATATTTACCTTTTTTTTTATAGCACTGATAGAAATGAGCAAAATGGGTTTGAAGCATGGTGGAATGCATATTAACAGTTGTTTGGGGACTACTTTATCATTTTCTATAAAAAACTACCTACCAGATAGTAAAAATCTCAAACAGCATCTTTAGATGCTATTTATGTTTATTCCAATCCCTAAAAATCTGTTTAAAAGTTCCTAATTTACAAATAAGATCAATGTAATAAAAACCATGATATAAAAAGAATAACTTGAAAAGGTTTTAGGCTAATCTGTGGAGAGGGGCAGAATGTGAGGGAAATTAAAACTATAAAGTTAATTATTTATTGTTTTATAAGCTAAGAGCAGATATATCATAATCATTACCCATTTTTACAAATTGGAATTATTGCACATCAATGCCACTCTTTGCACCCTATTAAATGTTATTGCCCTTCATAGATATGAGGTGCCGAAGGATTTTGTAGGTCAAGGTTCATTACAGAGTTGAATGCAGCTAAAGAAACTCACAAAGCCACTCCATGCATATCCATCTAGAATAAAATAAGGCTTGTTTCTAAGAAACTAGAGGAAGTAAGAAGAAAAAAAGGAATGGAATATTTAGAAGAGTAAAGAAAACAAAAAAGAAAGCCTAAATAACTTAAAATGAAAAGAAATATAGAAAAAAATATTCACTTTATTTTTCAATAAATAGATGATAAGCTTTTGTTGTATAGATATATTTACAGAAATGAAATATATAAACATTAAAATGAGACATGAATAAATTGGGAAGTCAGTAAGAAAAAGATATAGAAGTGTGAAAAAAAACTTTGACAAAGCTGAATTAGTTATATAGCAAGGGGGTCGGAAACTAGTAACAATGAAGTGAAGAAGAGGAACAATTAGAATGAACAAAGCAAAAAAAAAAGAAAAGAAAATTCACTGTATTACTTTTTTATCAGTATGCCTTCAACATACCATAACTTAGGATCATTTACTTGGTGGTAGCAGAGTAGAGTTGTTAAAAAATGTCAGAAAATGAGACAATGAAAACAAGGGATGGAGATAAGAATGCCGACATTTTATAAGAGTACAAAACTTGGAGGATTTGTTAATAGTTTGTAAAAAGGTGGAATACAAAGGAATGCAAAAAAGAAATGAGCCTCAGTGAGAATGTGTAACCCTGCAAGTTACATCCATTTTTTTATATTTAGAAATTAATTTAATTATCATTGTGTAATTAAATATTAGAAAATATAAAGTGAATTGTGCAATTCATTATCTTTTTATTTTCTAGCAAAATGCAATAAAAAAATTTTTCTTGATTGTTTGAATTAAAGGATACTAAATCCATATAAAAAAAAAGGATAGAAATATAAGCCATCTCTACATATCATATAAATCAAGATTTTTTAAGACTACTTATTCATCAGAATCATAAAATTTTTCAATCTTAGACTCATTTTAGTTCTTGATAATCCAAAATTGTATATCTTTCAATGGAGGGAAATCTATAATATGCTTGATAAAAGCTTCAAGTATTGCTCTAGCATCAATCAAACCCCCTAATAGTTTGGTTAGGTCCGATTTGGGTGATTAAGACCAAACTGACCTATTTGGTAATAACTCCCAACATAAATATTCTCTCTCTGCCTGAAGTTGAATGAGTTTTTCTCCCTTTCCAGGTTGAGGAGTGTGGGTCTATATTTGGGAATATAGGCCTGTGTTCCAGAGGATTAACCTGTATTTAAGCATCTGTGCCCCTTCTGGTGTTTGGACTTGCCTCTCAGACTCTAGTCTGACTTGAAGTATCTGACTGACTCCAGTTTGGGCCAACTCTCTAGGACGAGTTCCCATTATGAAACTTACAATAGGTGATGAGACTTGAGTGTCTGTGCTCTGTATTTATTGTCATAGACCTGTATTGGAATTTTGAATTAGCTCATACTTTTAGTTGGACAACTTCTCCAGCTTCTGCCCTATTCCATATGCAAAATTATCTACATCCCCCAAATTAACTTGCCTCATCTGGAACCTTGTAATTATATGTCCTGGCTCCAGACAAGGCAAACAACCATCTTGTCTGTATATTTTTTTTTAATTAACTCCATTCATACTTTTGTAAATAGTTATTATCTAACACTATGCAACATAAGCCCCCAAGATTGGATGTCGGAACCAGTGTTCTGCATCCATATTGAGTCAAGGGGTAGGATTTACAATATCCTTTGAATATCTCTTGAATTTGGCAATTATTTTTATGGGACTGCCCACTCCCTAAACTAACTAAAAGTTTGTGAAAAGATCTCTATCAAGGTGAGCAAATCCTGAAGCTCTGAAAGGTAAAAGTTTCTGTCTCAGGGTGGTAACAACCTATGTGTATTGCATAACACTTGTCTGAGTTGAATTGCAAATACCATTTTCCAACCCTTTGACTACTCTATCCTAGTCATTTTTCAGGTTTTCACAGTCCTTATATTAGGCCATCATGAAAGCTTTTACTGCTTTAGGAAGAATTCCAGAAAATATTTTTTTAATCATTTTAATTGATTATATAGTTACAATTTTATTCAACAACCGGTAAACATGAATAATGGGATGCAAAATATTTCATCCCTGTTCCAATATGTTTCACCTTTTGGGAATAAATTCAAGGGGACTGCTCGTGGGTGGTTTATCACTGTGAGGGAACCCTCTACGATGATCCTGAGTTTCAATCAATTGGGGGGGTCTAGGGGGCACAGCTCCCCAGTATATAATCATAATCGTTTCAAAATTAGCTTAAAAATGATATATAATACAATATGATTGCAATAGGCTAACAAAAAACACCCTCAAAGCACTTTTTAAAAAAATTGCCAAGAAAAAATAGTCTACATTAAAAAAAACAATAGTTTTTAAACATATATATGTGAATATGAGAAACTCACAAAGTAGCCTGTGAGTAGAGCAATAAATGCAAAATATCCCACAGGAAAATAAAAGGTGGATTCCAAGTACTTTCATTTTCAAGGAATAACAAAAAAAATTACAAAGGTGGTATGTATGTGAAATAGAAGAGCAATGCCACGCCCATGTACAACAAAAGGACCCGAAATAGAAAAATAATACCAAAGATGGATGTAAAGTATAAAACCAAATAGATAAGGTCTACTTCAGGAAAAATCCAAACTGTGTGCAAATAATGTAGACATTTATGTATGTACGCATAGGCAAGTTGCGAACAGCTTCCTGCATCAAATCCACTCAGCCATCCTGAGTCTCAAAAAAAACTCATTCAAAGAAGCTTTTAAGCCACTCGCCTGCACTTCACGCACGCTATACAACCCCCCCTCCTAATATTTAGAACATAAGAACATAAGAAAAGAAGGAGACTGCAAAAGACCATTCATGGCCTACACTTAGCAGCTCCTGTTCCATTCAACACACAAAAGATTTCTTACCAGAGAAAAGTCATCAACATTGTCACCCTTAACAGGAGTTCGTCAGATCTAATCTACAATATACATAAAATGCATCCAGAGGATTATGTCCATTCATGCAACCGCAAAATATAATCTTCCCACTCCTTAGAAAAATATATACATATGTACATAAAAAAAAGTCAGTCCCATCTAGCAGCTTCATCCATATATTTATCTAATCTATTCTTAAAACTACCCAGAGAGGAGGCTTCTATCACATGCCTAGTGAGCCTATTCCATTCATCTACCACACGATTTGTAAACCAATTCCTCCCAATCTCCTTCCTAAACCTATACTTATCAAGCTTAAACCCATTGCTACGTGTCCTGTCATGTTCACTAAGTATAAGAACCTTACCCAGATCCCCTTTATTATATCCTTTTACCCATTTGAAGACTTCAATCAATTCCCCTCTGACTCTTCGCCTTTCCAATGTATGTAGATTTAGTTTTCTGAGCCTTTCACCATAAGGTAAGTTCCTTAGCCCACCAATCATCTTTGTCATCCTTCTCTGCACAGACTCAAGCAAATCAATATCCTTCCTATAATATGGTGACCAAAATTGTACTGCATAGTCTAGATGAGGCCTAACTAGCGCCAGATACAGTTTTAGAATGACTTCAGCACTCTTATTGCTTACACTCCTCCTGATGAATCCCAATATCCTATTAGCTTTATTCTTAGCATTTAGACATTGCTTTCTAGGACGAAGGTCTGAACTTACCAAAATACCCAAGTCTCTCTCACAATCAGTCCTCCCTAAAATTCTGCCATTTAATTTATAACTATTCAATGGATTATTTCTACCTATACTAAGTACACTACATTTGTCTATGTTAAACTTCATTTGCCATTTCTCGGCCCAATTGGACAGAATGGTCAATTCCTCCTGCATTACAACAGCATCAGAATCAGCCCTAATGGCCCTACCTAGCTTAGTATCATCAGCAAATTTACTCAGGTCACTACTTATACCTATGTCAAGATCATTAATATAAATTAAGAATAGCAAGGGACCCAAAACAGATCCTTGAGGAACTCCACTGCTAACACAACCCCACTCAGATTTAACTCCATCTATACTAACTCTTTGCTGTCTGTCACCAAGCCATGACTGAATCCACCTAAATATACTGCCATCGATCCCGTGTGCTTTAACTTTGCTCAGAAGTCGTAAGTGTGGCACTCGATCAAAAGCCTTACTAAAGTCCAAGTATAAAATATCATAGTTTTCATCATTATCTGCTGCTTCATACACCTTACTATAAAAAGACAGCAAATTAGTCAGACAGGATTTACCCTTACTAAAGCCATGCTGTGATTCTTTTATCAACTTATGCTTATCCAAGTGATCTCTAATATTCCTTGCTATAATAGATTCCAGCATTTTCCCTACCACTGATGTCAAACTTACTGGTCTGTAATTAGACATATTTGTTTTATCCCCTTTCTTAAATATAGGTATCACATTGGCTTTCTTCCATGCCACTGGCACAATGCCACTCTCCAATGATTTTCTAAAGATGCATGCTAGGGGCTCACTTAACACATCCTTACATTCTTTCAAAATTCTAGGAAAGAGCTCATCAGGACCGGGTGCTTTACTACTTTTGATTTTATCAATTTCCTTTGTCACTATCTCCTTTGTGATCAATATATCCTTTAATTTCTCTTCATCATTACCCCGAAAGATCATTGACACCTCAGGTATATTTAGAGTATCCTCCTGTGTAAATACTGAGAGAAAAAAGTCATTTAGCATTCCAGCCATTGAGTCCCTATCACTCACTAATTGTCCATTGGAATCTATAAGTGGGCCTATTTTATCTCTAACCTTAGTTTTGTATAATTGATAAAAACTTTTATGATCTTCCTTTGCCATATTTGCCACTTTAATTTCATAATTTCTCCTTTCTACTCTAACTAACTTTTTAACATCTCTTGCTAGTTCATTATATCTCTGCCTTAAGTGATCCTCTCCATTTTTTATTTTCCTATAAATGCCCTTTTTAATGCCAATATAATGCTTAATTTTATCTGTCATCCATTTTGGGTCATTATTTTTAGTCCTAATCTCCTTATATGGAATGTTAATCATCTGACCTGTAATTAATTGCTCAATTATTCTTTCATACTCCTCTTCAATTGTAATCTCTTCCTCCTGGTGATTATTGTCTCCACTAACTGATATCATTGAATCTATTCCTGAATTGATTTCATTGCCTGGTTTCTGTACAACTGCCTCCAGGTAAGTCCTGAGCCCATTATAATTTGCTCTTCTAAAGTCAGGAATTTTAACATTGTTCATGCTACTATCAATACCATTCCATTTCATCTTGAATCTAATTTCACAATGGTCACTATTACCCAAATTTCCTCCAATCTCAGTATCCTTAATAACTTCTTCCCTATTTGTCAGAACTAAATCCAGTATATTATTACCTCTAGTGGGTTCGTTAATAATCTGCCTCAGAAAATTATCTTGGACAACATTCAAAAATTCCTCAGCCTCCTGATCACCCACAAGAGCTTCCCAGTGTATATTTCTGTAATTAAAATCGCCCATTATACACACATGCTTACTTCTACATGCCCGTTCAATCTCCTGCCACAGAAGATTTGAAGCTTCCTTACTAAGATTTGGTGGTCTGTATAATAATCCTAAGACAAGCTTGTTTTTACCTTCCTTTACATTTAGCCATAATGACTCTGTGTTATCATCTAATTTAATTGTACTGTTTACACAACACTGGAGATTATCTTTAATATAAATAATAACCCCTCCTCCTCTCTTCCTATTCCTATCTGTATGGAACATGTTAAAGCCCTCAATCTCAACCTCAGGTTTAAAGTGATTACCTGCCAAATCAAGCCATGACTCTGTTATCGCAATTATATCAAAATTCTCTTCACTTGCTAACGCTCTTAAGAGATCTATCTTATTCCTTATACTCCGACCATTTGTGTAGTATATTTTTAAGGTTTTTTTATTATTCCCATCTTCATTGCATTGTGCTTTTTTATTCCTAGTTATCTGCTCATTCACTTGTGCATTAGTCCCCCTATAACGCATCAGTATGCCCTCTCCCCTAGCTATTCCTCTATCACTGCATCCCTTCCATTTCCTACACCTGCCCTCTATTCCTGTTATTCCCTTACCTCTAACAGCTTCTAGTTTCCCACCCGTAAGGACCTAATCACACTATCCAGCTCCCCCCATAGAACCTCAACACCTGCCCGACTAAGATGGAGCCCATCCATCGCATACAACCTCCTATTCCCGTAAAACCCTCCCCAGACATCTACAAACACCAATCCTAGCTCCTCACACAGTCCTTTCACAAATTCATTCAAACCAATTGCACGCGACAACCATTCTACCCCCCTACAATCTCGGAAGCACACCAGAAACAACACCTTTTACCCTGCTTTTACTCATCCTTTCAACTAACCTTTTATACTGCTCACGTAACTCACATGTACCCACCTTCTTTACATCATTCACTCCCACATGCGTAATCACAACTGCATCCCTCTCACACCCCGAAACCAGCCTATCATACCTCTCACAAACATCACTTACACCAGCACCCGGCAGACAAACTCTCATTCCCTTCCACTTGCTATCACTCAACTTCCTATCTAAATACCTAATCTGAGAGTCACCCATCACTAGCACCTCAATCATTCTCCTATTCTGTCTTGGCCTAACATTACCCTCCCTCCTGCTCTCAGTCACGCTACCACCCATCCTGCTTTCATCCACAATCACACCAGGCAAATCACTTTCACACTCTTCCTCTCTCAGGACATTGAATCTGTTAGTCAACCTAACAGGTTCTATGTCCCTCTCATTCACACACCTAACCTGTCCTAACTTATCTATCCTATCCATTTTCACCCACCATTCATCATCACTCACAACTTCCACACTGTTCCCAGTCCTAGCCCTATCTTCCACCCTCTTAGCACTAATCTCACCCTTCAATCGCACACTTGCATCTCTTCTCACCTCCAACACCAAATCATTCAACCTCTTGCATTCCCCACTCAACCTCCTAACCTCCCCTTCCAGAAAACACACACGGCATTCAGTTACATTCACTCTCCTTTCAACTCCACATGCATCACACACCACATACACACTACTTTCAAACGGCATGCTCTCACCATCTATACAAAAAGCCATACTCTCAGAAATTTACTAATGAAAAAGTTAACACTCACCCAAAAAAAATTCTTGCTCAGGATTGCTGCCAGTTATCTTCCCCAAAAGTATTAATCACTAATGTATTTATTATACAGTGATTGATGTATTAAATAAATACAAGAAAAATTATACACCCAAATCAGTATTATATCCCAATCTTACAATGAGAATCAGGAGCTCCTGTAAGACAACCTTCCAGAACAAAGCCAGACAGCCAACTGTCTGGCTATTCTTATTTTTTTAAGTACTTTGTTCTATTTTTCAAACCAATAAAATGGATAAAGGTTGTAAAACAAAATGTGAAATATATAATCAATTTTATTTAATAAAAAAAAATCTAGAGGCAGAAAATTTCTTGATAATCTAATATTTTGCCCCAGTAGCTAGTTTTATATCTTTAGCAAATTTTTTAATTTTACATAATAAACTCATATCAAGATTCATTTATAAATCTAAAAAATGTAAGGGTCTAAGAACAGATAGATCTCAAAGAAACACTGATAATGACTGATACTCATGATAAATTATATCCACTGACAACTTTCTGCCTATGATTTTACAGCTAGTTTTCAATCCATTTTAATACACTACCCCTCTATTTAAAAAATATAAGGGTCATAAGCCTTTTTGAATTTAGATAAACATCTACAGCTTTATCTTGGTCAAACATTATCATTTTGTGGAAAAAATTGAGCAAATTAGTTGAGAATGAGCATCTTCATAAAAAACTGCGCTGAATCATTTATTAAATTATTTATCTGCAGATGTAAGTAAGGGAAATAGGTTGAAACTTTCCCAGATACAGTCTTTAGGCCTCTTTCAACTATTACCTTGCCAATATATTTTTTTTAATTATACAAAAGTGTTTATCAGTATCCTATGCTACCTCTCCCTCAACCATCTGAAAACTTACTTAACTAAAATCTCTCTGAGAGACATCTGGAAAAGGCTAAAAATGTGGTGTCTATCTTGAGTGCTGCCAGGGTTTGACTGAAACAAATAGATCTCAGGAGGGCAATAAGAGTAAAAAAAAAAAAATTGTCTGGCTTTCATTAAAAGTAGACTATGAATATTTGTATGATACTGGGATGGTTTAGATTAGGACCTATTTATTGTAGGTATAGAACTATATTACTGCATTATATATTGAATATATGTTTATGGGGAACAAAGGATAGGAGCATGACAGGGACTAACAAGGCAAGTTTCGTGGACTTTTTCCTTATATTTTTTGTTTAATTATTAGAGAATGCATAGCAATGATGATGATGATAATTGCATCCTATGGCACTGACACTTAGCAATACCCAGCCCATGTAGTTTAAAGAAAAATAAATCATTTTGTACTTACCTACACCAGTATCATTATTTGATGACTCTGGACCCATTTTGTGATTATAACTGATATTGATATCTCCATCACTACTTTTAAAAAATAGAACTAAGAATGGTGTTAGATACAGAATTGGACTTTTCATGATTGAAGATAATCAACCTTGAATAAGCTGTGACTTAAGATGACTTCATTTTAAAAACATGAACTATTAAAAGAACTGAAAATATAATATTACAATTAATGTAGTATAGAGCTTCTCTAACACGATTGCAAAGAAATACATACTGCCCAGCAGCCAAGACTGTTTTTTTTTAACTCAGCCACCCATTGGACAAGAGAAAAATAGTTCAAGAAAGGTCGGTCATTCCCATTCGGATATGATACAACCACCCCACTTTGATGTATTCCATATGAGGTAGGGTTGCAATTGAACTTCCACTTCCTACCGTTGGATAGGCCGCTATCACAGGAAGGGTAAAATTTGCACAGTATGCAACGGCCTCACTCATGACAGACCTGCAGAAAGTGTGGCCCTACTTAATTATGGCAACATTGGTGGGGCCTACAGCCCAGGCCCTTGGATCAAAGCTTTCTCCCTTAATCTCCCCCAAGCGGTCAGAGGAGACAGAGGTCATCTGCTCCCTGAGAGCTATCAACAACAACAACAACAATAAATAATTCCCATGAGAGAAAGTGGAGCTCTCTCTGGTCATCTTTTTCACTTCTTTTAAATCTCCCAATCTTTTTCAGGCCTGTTTAGACCCAACAAAGGGCAAAATAAGCCATTAAATGTTGCATACAAAACAAATAAGGAATAAATAAACTGTGTGAAAGGTAGTTGCCATTTTCCTTTCATCTAGTACAAATATGTGTGGTTATTCTTTTCATTACATGGAAATTTATTATTAAACTTGGCTCTGTAAAATAAAATGAGCAAAATTACCTTTTTTTGAAGGCAGTTTTGTATCCCTGTTTGAATAGTAACATTTGATAAGGTTTCATCTTGAAAAGGGAGGCTCTCTTTATTTTCATCAGTGAGAGAACTTTGATCTTCCAGATCTCCTTCCTTAATCTCTTCTTTCATCAAAATTTCTCCAACCTCTTTCTCCTTAATTGTGCTAATAATTCCTGATTTGTGGGGCATTAGAAAGGTACTTTGAACATACTTTCCCTAGAGAAGATGATGCCCATCCACAGGGAGCTTGAAGTAGTGTTGGTTGTCAATTTTTGCTATATAAATTGCACCAAGACATAATTCAACCACAATATAAATGAAAGTGATTTACAAAAGGTAAAATCTAAACAATTAAGAAAAAGCATATAAGTGGTTAAGTTAGAAATATGAAAATGTAAAGGACATAGCCCCAGTAGGCAGTTGGTTGGGGGATTAGAGACTAGAGGGTGCATAACTAACTTATAGAGTAGGATTGTTTTGTTATGTAATCCATAAATTCCAGTAAGTTTGTTAAACATGATCTAATACTTCTAAACCCATACTGAGCATCATGTATTAAACTGGCTCTTTCTAGATGCTCAGAAATACTCTTCTTAGCTACCTTCTCAAGAAATTTAGAAACTATACATGTTAAGCTTATGGGTCTAAAGTTATTTGGGTCCTCTTTACTTCCCTTCTTAAAAATTGGTACATTTGCTATTCTCTAATTATTAGGCATTTCTCCAAACTCCAGTGATCTATTTATGTATCTTAAGAGTTACTGCAATACTTTCTACACCATCCTTTAGTAACCTAGAATGAATGTCATCTGGGTCAGATGCTTTAAAGAGTATTCAAATCAATTATGAGCCATTTAATGATTTTACTATCTACATTAATGCTATTCAACACCTCAACCCCTGACCTATAGCTATCACAAATTAAACTGTATTGATTCTCTTCCATAAATATTGAAGCAAAATGATCAGTAAGTATGTCTACTATTTCCTCATCAGATTTTTTTCACAACCCCTTGATAATTAATAGGCCCTATTTTGGTTGTGATAAATTTATTATTGATTTTATAATAGCTAAAGAATTTTTATTATTATTTTGAGCTAAATTTATTTCTGCTACCCTTTTGCTTTTCTTATTCATCTTATTTAATTCATTCCTGGTTACCCTATAATGATTTAAATTTCAGGACTATCTTCCTCCTGAAATCTTTGGTGGGCTCTTTTCTTCTCTGAAATTTTCTTAGCTATTCCTAATGACCTTCATTGGATTACACTGCTATACTACGTTTAATATAGTCTTAAAAGTATTCCATATCTCACAAGTATTCTTACCACTGAATTCTACATCCCAATTAACCTGATTCAGCAAGTTTCTAAGATTTCCATAGTCCGCCTTATGAAAATTGGGGTTTTACTAGTGTTTGTTGAGGTTCAACCTTTCCCTATTCCATAAAACCAACTATTTGATGATCATTATTTCTCAATGCTTCCCTAGACAGTCAATTCCTGGACTAACATCATCATTTGAAAGTACTAGATCTAATATATTAGTACCCCTTGTTGGTATATTTACAAATTGACAAAAAATTATCAAAACATTCTATAAGATTACAACTTGCTCTATCCCTTTCTATCATATTTTATCAATTAACAGGACTTAATTTTTTTTAAAACACTAAAACTAATATGTACTTAAATATAAAAGAACTAACCTACCTAAAACTCCATGTAACCCATTCTTTTGGTGGCTTAAAACAAGATATCAATGACAAGTTGGCTGCTAATCTATTTTTTGTCATAACATAATTAGAAATTTGTGTGCCTTAATTACTGAAAGTGGTATATAGTATATATCTTCAATATAATATATATATATATATATATATATATATATATATATATATATATATATATATATATATATATATATCTTCAATATTGTATATATTTTTAAAAATAGAGATATTTATAACAAAGCAGCCACAAAATAGAGACTGATCACTTACAGAAAATTTAGGTCAAACTTCAGAAGACCTATGCCATATTTTTAGTATTAAAAGCAATACTAATGGTGTTTTTAAGCATTGTAGTCATCATATATGATTTCTGTTTGCCATGGAAAGTACATATTTTTAAGATACTCAACCTTGATGGAGTTAAAATTGAAATTTAAAATAAGTCTACCTTGCCTTCTCATGATGTCAAAAGAAACTATGATTCTTGTGCATTTTTCCTCTGTCAATTTAATAGACTTTTGGGATTAAGTAAAGCTAGTCTTTCCCATTTTACCAAGTAAAGATTATCCCTCCCAAAGTTACACTAGTAAAGCTAATCCCTCCCAAGGCTAAAATTTAAAAAAAAAAAATTATTTAGGAACATACATTAAAAAGTTTATTTTAAAACAATTAAAAATTGTAAACTTTGTAGAACTAGAAATTAAATTTGAATAACTTAATTAAAATGGTATTGGCTGGCAATCGTATCGCAAAAATCATTGAAAACATTGTATTTATGTCTCAAAAGCCACATAAATTCCTGTAGATAAGAGTTAGCATTTCTCTCTTACATCCTTGCATGTGTTTAATTCTTAGTTTATGCTTATTCCAGTATCTTTAAAATGACAATGTCATAACGTCATGTACCTCCCATTTTACCAAGGTCATCCCTCCTCTTTGTCTTATGAGGGATTATCTTTACTTGATCCGACTTTTGTATAGCTCATGGCCTCATTTTGAAAGTGAAGCTTGCAATAAATGTGGGAATGAAGCGCAGTTCGATTATAATATCTCCAGCAGTAAATACTAAGTTTTGTTTCTCTTTGCATTCAAATCTAATGCTAAGCTGTTGGTAATCTTTTACATTATCAATTCAGGCATTTTTTTTTCCTTTTATCCCATAATGCTTCATCCGTTGGATGAAAATTTTTGGTTGTACTACTTGTTCCTGAGGTGTGAGCCCCCACTCCCTCCCCAATAGCAACCCATATTCATGCACAGATAAACAAAACATGAAACAAGATATCTTTCAATTTGGAATGAAACACAACAACAAAAACACCAGAGTCGCTAATGTAAAAGATTACCAGGCTTTCAAAGTATTAATACTACTAGGTGTTTTATGATAGGTTTCATTAGGTTAGGTTGTAATAAAAACTGTACTAATGGTGTATTTAGACATTTCAGTCATAATTTACAGCTCCATTTGGTGCAGAAAGCAATTATTTTTAAGGTAGTATCACTGCAAATAGAGCCATACTCAGAGTGCTAGTATCTTAAAAATAAGTGCTTTCTGGGCCTAACTGAAGACGTAAATGATGATAAAAATGCCTAAAAACATCATTAGTACTGTTTTTTACTAATAAAAACACTGCATAAGTCTTCTGAAGTTTCACCCAAATTTATCATGGCTACTGATTCAACTTGTTTGAGCTGCTCTTATACTTTTAATAAAGTTTTAATTTTAATTTTATTTTTTATAGATTTGGCCCAAGAAAAAAAAGTCTAAATAAAAAAAGGGTACAGTTTAAGATAAGCTCCTTAGCCGCAATTGTGCTTTTTTCCTTTGTTCAAGTTTTTTTGCCATACCTACTACTTGTTCCTAAGGGTGAGTGGGAGGAATATAGGGACGGAGCCCCCCCTATATAGTAATGCATAGCCTGGATCAAAACTGGCTTCCAGTAATCAAACACATATATGAATAATCTATAAATATAAATTAGCAGCCAAGGAGCTTATCTTTAACTTTACAAATTTTGTTTTTGTTTTTAAGAAAAATTAAATATGAATTATCCGAAAAATCGAGGCCAGTCACTTTCTAAAGATTTACCAAATCAGAAAATTTCCACTTCTCCATTAACTCGTTGGGCAATTTCTTCAGTAAAGATTCATTTTAACACATTTATGATTTTATACTTTTCAAAGACAAATGTTTTTAATTTTAAAAATGATGCTTACCGATGCCATTTTTAACTTCCGGAACTGAATAATAACATAGTTATTCACTTTTCAAAACTATATTGCTATTTTGCTACTTACTTTGTTTACTTGGTAGAATTTCGCCTTCTCTGGAATAGCTAAGGTGGGCCTCCACTGTATGCAGGCAGCTCCGCTCTGCTACTGTTTCTTCTCTTGACCAAGGAGTTGTCATTTGAGTTTGGATATCCTGGTATGATTCCCACCCACTTATCAAGTTGTCGGATGGCAGATTGTCCAGTATTTGGTGCATTCTGTCAACTACCTCCTTGAATAGTTCAACAGTAGCATTGGGAGGTCTGTAATGACAATTCTCCCCCATGTTAAGATTGTGGCTTTGGATGATCTGGCTGTATTGGGCTCTCCCATCACTGGGGAAGCAATCAGACAGGCTATAGACACAAAACATGAAGCCCTAAAATGAATCCCACACCAAGCTTTGACCCTATTAAAAAATTCATTTTCTTTACCTAAGCTACAGTACATCTTGAGATCCTCTCCTGCCTACAGGGAGATGGCATCTTTGGAGGTTTTTTATGACTCTGTGAAAGATGCTGCCTCCAAACTAATAAACATTGATTTTTCCAGGGATTCATAGACTCAGTCAACTCCCCCAATTGGGCTGGGGGGCTTAGAAATACGATTGAAACAAGACATTGCTCTCCCTGTGTACATATGCTCTTTAATTTCAGTTAAATTGAAGTATGAAAAGTGTTAACCATTTATTTTTCCCAGCTTCCCTTGATGTTTATGAAGACGGGTAAAAAGTAGTTGTTTTTTTTTTGGGGGGGGGGTATTTTCTATTTTTTTTCATAAGTTTATTATCAATCTCACCTAAATAATATATAACTGCCACTATTTTGTCTTTTGACATAGTTTTCTTTGTTTTTTATTAAACAAGGAATTGTATTCGCTGAAACGAAGTATGAAAAATATTGGTAATCTTTTACATTAGTGACTAATCTGTTTTTGGTTGCTTTTCATTTAAAAATTGAACGATATCGGTGTGTTTCATCATTCACTATGTATTTGAGTTACTGGAAGCCGATATATGTATTTGGTTATTTGTATGTGTTTGGTTACTGGAAGTCAGTTTCGAGCCGTACCTGGGATAAAAGTAGCCCAAAAATATTGTGCGGGAAATCAGAGGCCGCAAATCTTCACAATTACGGAATTTAAAATATGTTTTTCTTATGCAGTTGTTTTGTGTACTTTTCAGATCTAAAGCTTGTTTTTGCTGGAAATACATACTTTTCCTAGTATGGACTTCGGAATATTATGGGAAAGTATGTATTTCCGCAAAAAAATGAGTATCAGATCTGAAAAGTACACATAAAACTGCATAAGAAGCACACATTTTAAAATTTATTTGAGAAAATGTGTTAAAACGAATCTTTACAATTTCTTCTACCAACCTATCTCTGACCTTAGCCATACCTACCTGTATATTTTCCTCCAGTACTCTTCTACTGGGAAGCTTATATCTTTTGCCTTTCTTATCTCCCACCCCCTTTCTTCAATGTGACTGCTACTTACTCAAATCTTCTTCATAAACTTCCATTGTTCCTTCTCTCTCACCTGCTTTAAGTTTCTTCCAGCCATTACTCACAGAAGATTCCCGGGTAGAGGATTGCTAGCCTATTAGACCCGGCTCAAAACTATGAGGACAATATGTTGATTGGATATTTTGCATGGTTGAGACTTTTGCATTGATTTTTCTTTTATAATCACACTTCTGCTCTTGATGGTTCCACACTCTATCTAGCTCCTTCTCAAACTTTTCTACATTGAGCGGACTAACAACCTTTTCTGGTAGACTGTTCCAATTTTCTACAACTCTGTTGCAAAAAAAGTGGCTCTTAAATATTTTCTTATTGTTTCCTCTTGTATTTGAATCCTCCTGTAGAATAAACAGATCACTGCAGACAACATCATACTTTTCTTGCAGAATCTTGTACTTTTCTATCGTGTTTCCCCTAGAGAGTTGATAGGCAAGAGTTGGAAGACTCAGTTTTCTCAATCTGTCTTCATATGACAGATCCTGTAGTGATGGTATCAGTCTAATAGCATGCCTTAGTACATTTTTGATGGCTGTAATATCCTTAAGGAGATACCACATTCATTTTTTCAACTTTTTACATTAGATTATCATATATGAAATTAAAGCTCATCAAAAGCCCTTTTATTTCTGCCAAAATCATAATAACCTATGGCACCATTTTTGAGATACAGGGGGTTGTTTCAGACCCCCTCCCCCTTGAAACCTGATATATAAATGACTATAGAATTACTAAAAATTAAGAATTCAATCTCAATCCATAAGCAAAAGTGCACATATGATTTAGTTATCATTTGAAATCAGTTTTCTTTAGTTCCATTAAAATTTGTGTTAATGGTGGACTAAAATATAGGTATATTTTTTGGACAAGGTCAACTATAGGTTTTGTTCTCAGTTGGAAAAGGTGGTGTTAGGCGAATAGTAGTGGTGTTCTGAAGGCCATGGAATTTAGTTCAATCTATATTCGAATGATGCTAAAAATATAAACCAGTTCTAGGGCGCCAGGTTTTTTTAGCAAATATTTAAAATTGCATGGTATAGTTTTGCATTTTGTTCGCAAAGCAACTTTAAAAATTTACAGAGAATTTCCATGAATGTATAAAATTTTTCATTATCATAATTTTCACTATGTTCTAGTCATGTTGCTCAAATGAAATATATACTATAAAAGGTGCATAAATTTGCAATAAAATGATATAAAAATCAATGGAAAGTTGTTTTTTTCACAAATTAACTTTAAATATCTAATAAAAAATTTCTAGGAATGTATACAATATTGCATTTGTTCTAGTCATGTTGCTAAAAAAAATAATTATACCATAAAAAAATGCATCAAATTAGCAATAAAATGATAAACAAAACCAAAAAATGTGAATTTGGAATAAAAGAATTTGAAAAGTGACTAATGGTAAAACGTGCTATCCCTTTAACTTTGTAGGGAGACCATGTCTGATTAGCATATTCAAGAATTGGTCTTACTAAGGCTATGAACAAATATTTGAATATTGCCTCATCTAAACAGACAAACTTTCTTCTTATGAGCCCAACTAGCCTATTAGCTCTGTTTATTTTCTCAGCAGCGTATTCCTCAAATATTAACTGCCTATCAATCGTAATTCCCAAGTCTTTCTCTGTTGCTACAGCTTCCATCTATATCCCATCCATGTCATAGGATACCTCTGGCACATCTGACTTTCCAATCCTCATTACTTTACACTCACTGGGGTGAAATTTGAATAACCACTTCTTTGACCAGTTTTTCAAACTAACTATGTCTTCTTATAATTTTCTACAGTCCTCATTCTGTTCAATCTTTCTGTCATCCGCATATAAAAACACATCACACTTGTTCTTTGCAACATCAGGTAGATTGTTTATATATAGGACAAACAGTAACGGCCTCAAGACTGATCCGTATGGCAGGCCACTCAGTACTACCCTCAAATCTGATATTTCACCATTCACCACCACTCTCTGCTTTCTGTCACTTAAGAATGATGTTACCCACTTCACATATCCTGGTCCAAAATTCTAGCATTTTAGTTTCTCTATCAGCCTTCTGTGTGGAACTTTATCAAAGGCCTTCATGAAATCACAATAGGTAACATCTACTGCACAGCCCTCATCCAAAGCCTCTGTCCATTTGTCCAGGACCTTGATCATTTGAAGCACAGTGGTTCTACCAGATATAATTCCAAATTGCTTTACACTAAACATTTGGTAACTCTTCATATGCATGCTCATGTTTTCCTTAATAATTGATTCCATTAATTTACAGATAATAATAGTAAGGCTGACCGGTATGTAATTGCTTGGGTCGCTCCGATTTCCTTTCTTAAAAATTGTAGTAATATTTGCAGTCCTCCGGAACTTGATGCTCAGTAAAGGATCTTTTGAACAAGATCTTCAGTGGCACTGCAATTTCCTGTTTCACTTCCTTGATGACTCTGGGATGGATACCATCTGGACCTGGTGACTTATTTCTTTTTAACTTATCTATTACTCCTGTAGTAACATCCACCCCAAAGTCAATGGAGGTCAGAGGTGGTACATTTTGTCTCTGTATCTCAAGACAAATTCCTTTAGGCTCTCTTGTGAATACACTGCTGTAACAGTCTGATAGCACTTCTGCTTTTAGCTTTTTGTTCTTGGTCTGTATACAGTTCTGGTACATATGTAGTATGTTTTGTTTTTGACTCAATGTATTTCCAAAAGATTTTAGGGTTTTCCTTAACATGACAGGCAATCTCCTTTTCCTGATTTTTAATCTCTTTCCTGGTAGCTCCTCTCACTTGGCTAATAGTCTTTCGGTAATCTTCTTATACTTTCTGGTATTCCCCCACAAAACTCTCAGGTTGTCCATCTTTAATCCTCTTCAGTCCCTCCCACAACCTTTGGATTTTGGACCACAACTTTCTAAACATTGGTAAACTTGTGTTTTTAGTTCTCCCCTTACCAGTGTCTCATCTCCCCACAAACTCCCTTCTTGGGATACACTCATTTATTGCCTCCATAAATTTGGCTTTGAACTTTTTCCATGCAATTTCAACGTTTTCTGAATTTAAAAACTCCTCCCAGTTTATGGAGAACTAGTTTCTCCTTCATTTTTTTCCAGTCAACCTTTTCATACAAGTATACCATTTTCTTGTTATTCTTCAGCTGTGGTTTCAGGTCGCAAGCTAATCCCACACATGCATGGACACTTCTACCAATAGGACTAGTTATTTCAATGTCCTCAATAAGGAATCTATCATTGCTAAAAATGAGATCTAGCACACTACCTGCTGAATCTCCTCTAAATCTCATAATGTCCAGAACATGTTGCATAAAAAAACAATCCCTTATTTTTTCAATAAAATCAAAACAGAAATTATTTGCTCCTGTTTTTACAATATAGCTCTGCCAATTTATCTCTGGTAGATTAAAATCTCCACAATTAATTTATATTTTATGTTTAGGTCACTAATTTCCTGCAACAGGTCCAGTAGTTTCATAATATTTTCCTAAAAATCATTGCATCAGTCTACAGAAGCCCAAGTTGTGATAACTTGGGCTTCTGTAGACTGATGCAATGATTTTTTCAGATGGTCCTTTAATTTTGACACACAAATATTCAGTAATTTCCCTTAAGTGTGACAATACTGTATGGTATGCCATTCTTAATATATATGATTAACCCCCTGTCCCCTTCATCCTTCTTCAAGTAATTAATAACCTTCAATATCATATTCAGCTAATTCTCTTTCATATCTGAAATGTTTTGGCTTCACTTCCTGTAATACCACAATATGTGGACATTTTTCCATGTTCTCAATTCTAGTTTTCAGTTCACATCTTGGTTAAAGATATCCACATTACTAAATAGTATATTTAAATTTTCTGCCTCACTGACTGTTGAGGTACAATTGTCAGTAAGTATTTGGGACTCATCCCACTATCCACCTCCTCTGTTGTTGTAACCTCTCCTTCTGAATTTGTTACATTGTATATCTTGCTCCTTGTCCCTGTTGCCTCATCTGAGTCATCCTTACTGTGCCCATTCTCCTTGTGCTGTCCACTTCCTCAACCTTACTATGGACCTTTCCCATGGAGGCCCTCTCACCACATAAAAATTTTCTGTGCCCTGTGCATTCCTATTATTTTCCTTTGCTTTTCTTAATTCATTATTCCTCTTACACTGGTTCATTCATATCATGGGACAGCCCTATATGCTTTATCATCTGAGTATCGCAATTCTTCAAAATTCTCTTTCAGTTCATATTTTAGTGCTACCAGTATTGGACGTAGTCTAACATTTGCTTGCAACTCTGATGCAGCTACAAATTTACCTATTCTCTTAATGTTAACATCATCATCACAACAGCTCATCTCCGGTCTTATTTCTTGAGTTCAGTAACCTACTCTCCGACCTATCATCTACTCGTTCTCTCCTTATTCTCGGTGACCTCAAACTTCCTAGCCACGAGACTTTTTGTGCATTCATTGACATCATCGACCTCTTCTCTCTTACGCAACATGTGTCATCCCCAACACAAATACATGGTAATACCCTGGACTTAGTCATCTCAAACCTCCATATCTAACCGTAACTGACCTTTCTAATACGATTTCTAACCACTTCTAAGTCAATTTTAAATTCTATATTCCCTATCACCTACCTCCTCAGTCATCCTGAGATCCTACTCCTTTCAATTGATACTACTTTTCTCTAAAACAATGTTGTTTCTGCTCTATCTCCTATTGATACTACTGCTTCACCTGACCAAACCTTAAACTCTGCACCAATCATTACTCACCTGCCTTGACCTGCATGCCTCCCCCCCTTATCACACCTTCAAACGAAATCACCCTGCCCCTCGGTTCACCATGAAACTCCTTCGTTCAAGGTCCTTACATTGTGGTGGAGCGAATGTGAGTGTGTGTAAAAGGGCCATTCTCCCACCCCTTTTCTCAGTACCCTCTCCCTCCCTTTGTAAGAATGTGTGTGTGTGTGTGTGTGTGTGAATGGGAATGGGTTTGTTTTGTCTTTGTTTATTTTATGTATAAAATGATTACCATGTTTTTCTTTCTTTCCAGGTGCCATATTCTGGAAAGATAGTAGCTAGTTTTTATATATCACTATAATTAAAAACTAATAGTACTTTGTTTAAAATAATCTTTTATCAAAAGATTATATTTTGAGGATTGTTTGGATATACATTTAGAGGTAAGCTAGTTGATAAATTTACTCGGGTAATGCCCACTTATTAGTTTCCCTTCCATGTATAAGTAAATGGGTCATAAACGGAGGATATATCTCTTCTACAGAAAGTGGAAGCTTGGACGGACGGCAAGAAGGGTTCTCTAGACGAGTGCTCCGCCCAGCCCTGAGACGGAGGGCTTTCATACCTCGCTAGACACCTGGACCACCATACCCGCATTGGCTGACAATCCTGCCTCCTTTTATGTTAGCCTACTACCACCCACCTCCAGCACACAAGTGATAGCGCGTGCCCCTTTTCGTTCGGTTGTTGTTGTGTTTTTTATGTTTTGTGTAGATATATTTAAGTAAATTTGTTGTATTCGCCTGTTATAAAATTCTCTTTTGGTATCTTATTTGGATTGGGGAATTTGGCCTCATTTTGAAGTGTGCACACTTCCCATGTAAATATAAATTACTGTAACTATCATTGTACTTTTTTTTGTAAGTAAAGGGACTGTATATACAATCCGTTTCATTCTCCCTCGTTTTCTCACGTCCGGACAGTGTAGGAAGCGGGTTGGATCGATTGGGATTAGAGATATATTTTCGGCCCGCTACATTTGGCGGCCGAATAGGGACGTGAGACTTTGAAACCGGGAGTGTGACGGGATTGGATTGCAGTCTATACCCAATTAGTGTGACAAGTAGTTTGACTGATTTTTCCCTCCCCCTATCTTTTTACTAACTTGGGAACAATGGCTGTAGTGGAAACATTGAATGAAGAAGTAGTGCGATTGAGACTGGAGTTCAGAAAGAAAGGAGAGGAGTGTGAAATGTTGCGGGGAATGATGGAGGGAATGGAGAATAAAATAAAAGGGATGAATGAAAAGACTGATAGGATAAGGAAGGAAATGGGAGACCGACAGGATCAGACGGACCGACGGATGCAGGACCTGTATAACATGATGACAGGGGCTGGATCAGCCCCAGGACCTACAACCCTGACCACTGCTCCTACTGAAGGGACTCCGCTAAATGGAATGGATGGCAGTATGATTGAGTCTAAAGAAGATACTGTGAGTGGTAGGAAAGGGGGTGAATGGAAGAGAGTGGAAAGTAAGAGAGGAAGTAAGCATGGTTCTAAGGTTAAGGATAGGAAGGCGAGAGGGAAGAGTGTGGATTCGCTATACTCAGATGAGGGAGAGAGTGACGATATGATTGGAATGAGTGAGACCGAGAGTAGCTCTTCGGAGAGTGAAGTGAATGTGGGGAAAGGAATTTTGATTAGGGAAGTGCCAAGGATTGATAAGTTTAGATTGCATGGGGGAAAGAGTATGGATGAGTTCTTCGGGGATTTTGAGCGGTACTGCAAGCTCAAGTACCCGCAGAACAAGGGTCACTGGGTGAGTGTTCTGGGAGATTGTTTGGATGGGAAAGAGTATGGATGAGTTCTTTGGGGATTTTGAGCGGTACTGCAAGCTCAAGTACCCGCAGAACAAGGATCACTGGGTGAGTGTTCTGGGAGATTGTTTGGATGGGAAAGTGTTGGAGTTCTTGCGAGTGATAATGAGTGTGGGAGAGCCAAAGTACGATGTAGTGAAGAAGAGATTGATTGGGCAGGTGAAACAAATGAAAGAGAGTGTGAAGTATAAAAGGGTGAATGAATTTGAGAAGGTTCGAATGGGGAAGAGTGAAAGTGTGAATATGTATGCACATAGGCTTGAGAGTATGGCAAGAACGAGGTATGGTGATGATGATGTAAATGAATGTAAACCACTCATGAGGAAGTTTTTGGACACGATCCCGCGAAAGGTGAGTGAATGGCTGAGTGGAAAGAGAAAGGAGAGAGTGAGAGTGACAGGTGAACGGTTGATGTGGGAGGATGTGTTGGAACTGTTAGAAGATGGACGATTTGATGATGAAAGCGATCTAGAAGAGGATGGATGGTACAGTGTGAATGTTGGGGGTAAGAAGCCCAGGAGCTTTCATCCACCCCAGCAGTTTGTCAGCTACAGGGATGCCCTTAAGGCTGCACCAGCTGGAGTGATGTCGAACTTCCTGGGCCGGCAGAATGGATGGGCAAATGGAGGGTGGTCGAATAGAAGGGGGCAGATGAATTTCAAGCATGGGAACGGATATATGAGAGTGAAACCGAGGTATGTCCCAGCAAACAAGAGACAGAATGGTGGGAGAAAGATTGTGGAATGTCGTCGGTGTGGAAGGAAAGGTCATATGTTGGCAGAATGTAGGTGGACATCTGGTGCATGTTTTGGGTGTGGTAAGAAAGGGCATATGATAAAGGATTGCCAGGAAAGTGTGAAAGAGTGCTTCGAGTGTAAAGAAATAGGCCATTTGAAGAAAAATTGTCCGAGGTTGAATGGTGGAGCAACTGGTGGGGAAAGTATGAAATATGCATGTGGTAATTGTGGAAATGCTGGTCATTATGCAAGGATGTGTCGTGACCAGAGGAATGTATGTAGCTATTGTGCAATGGAAGGACATTCAAGTGAAAAGTGTTGGATTAGACTGAGAGCGCAAGGTGTGAATGGAAAGTCTGAAGCGGGAAACTGAATAGTAAGAGGGTACCTGCTGAAGTATCCTCTGGGTGCATGAGTGTGAGTAATGTGTTGGTAAGTCTGTCTAGTGTGAAAGTGCTGTCTGGTAGGAAGTATGAGTGTCTGAGTGTTAAGGTGGAATTGAATGGAATTGAGTGTTTGGCTTTAAAAGATTCTGGATGCAAGGTGAGCTTGGTGTATAAAGATGTGTATGACAAGGTTAGCGAGAAAGCCCTCCTGTCTGAGTGCAAGAGTAGTTTGGTAGGTATTGGTAAAAGGAGAGTGCCTGTGATTGGAATGATAAGGTTAGCTGTTCGAATGCATGGTATGATGATGAATGAATGTGAATTTTCTGTGATTGATAAGGTGAGTAGTGAGTATGGTGTGATTTTGGGGTATGATTTTATGAAAATGAATTGTATGGTTGTGCATCCTGCGAGTGATCAGATTGAGAGAAAGATTGGTAAAAATGGGGTGTATAAGTTGTATGTAGGGAAAGATGGTAGCGTTTTGAGGAGTGTGTTTACTGGTATTCAGGTGACTGCTATGGAGAATGTAAGGCTTGTGAAGGGTGAAAGGGTGTCTGTTAGAGTGAGTTGGAGTAAGGATGTTAGTTTGAATGTGGGTGAGAACACTGTGATATTGGATGGAAAGGATGCATATTATAAGGTAAGGCGTGTTGCTTGTGTGTTTGATGGCTTGATGAGAATGAATGATCCTTTTGTATGTGTGCAGGCGGACCCCAGTGTGAAAGGGCAGGTGAGGGGAATCCAAGTCGGAGATGTACTGGGCCACCTCTCCACTGTCAATGAGGTAGGTATGGATGATAGTACGGATGTCAGGGTAAATGTTGCAGGTGAAGAGACGTGTGAATGGACGTATAATGATGTCAAGAGCATGGTGGAATTGGATGGATGTTTAACTGAGTATGAAAGGGAGGATGTGTATCAAATGATATTTGAATGAAAGGGAGCCCTCAGTAAGGGTGATCTGGATTTCAGGGTTGCAAAGCTCCCGGAATTCAAGATTGTCCTGAAGGAGGATTCCCCAATCTATCAGCGGCCAAGGCATTTCCCACGTCCGGTTGCTGATGAGATTGAGAAGCAGTGCTTGGAATTGGAGCAATTGGGGGTGATTGAAGAGAGTGAGAGTGCATGGAATAGTCCAATTGTACCTGTACATAAGCCGGATGGAAGATTGCATCTGTGTGTGGATTATCGAAAGGTGAATGAAAGGACTGTGAAAGAAAGGTTTCCGATGTGTGTGGTATCTGAGTGTGTGTATAGTATGCATGGGTTGGAGTGGTTTACGAAGCTGGATCTAGTACGGGGGTATTACCAGATGCCCATTGCTGAGGAGAGCCGGCCAGTAACTGCCTTCTCTTCCTCAAAGAGGCATTACCAGTTCTGGAACTTCAGCTTTGGGTTGGCTAATGCTCCCGGAGCCTTCCACCGGGCAATGAATGTTGTGTTGAGTAAGTTTGCGAGTAAGAATGTGATTGCGTTTATAGATGATATTTTGATTATGACTGAGACTTTTGAGGAGCATATGAGATTGGTGAATGATGTGTTGAGAACGTTGGAGAGTGTTGGTGTGAAGGTGAAAGTGGCAAAGTGTGAATGGTTTATGAAAGAAGTGTAATTCCTTGGGCATATGGTGAGTGAGAATGGGTTGCGAAAATCACCAAAGTATGTTGAGAAGGTGCGAATGTTTCCTAAACCGGTGACTGTGAAGCAACTGAAGTCGTTTTGGGGTTTGATTGAGTTCCAGCGAAAGTTTATACATGATTGTTCTGGTGTGAGTAAGCCTCTGACTGAGTGGATGGGCAAGAAACGTAGTACGGTTGTCAAGTGGAATGATAAGATGAATGAGGCGTATGAGAGACTGAAAGAGGCAGCGGCTGAAGATGTTGAATTGGCTTACCCAGATGTATACAGATGCGAGTGGGTATTGTATGGGAGGTTTTCTGATGCAAGAGCAGCGTTTGAATGGAGAGAATGTCAGGCGAATAATTGGGTATGTATCCAAGGCTATGAATGTTGCAGAATGGAAGTATTCGACTGTGGAACGAGAGCTGGCTGCGATAAGATATTGTTTGAAAGTGTTGCGTCCATTTTTGTATGGTGTGAGGTTTGTGATAAAAACCGATCATCAACCTCTTGTGTATCTGCAGCGTATGAAGTGGGCTGATAGTAGGATTGCAAGGACTTTGGAAGATTTGAGTGACTTTGACTATGTGATTGAATATGTGCCTGGTGAACGGAATGGAGTGGCTGATTTGATGTCAAGGTATCCTGGTACAAATGATGAAAATGTGTGTGGAGTGAGTGATTCTGAGTATTTGCCGAAAGGGATTATGAATGGAAAAGAGAGTAAGGGTGGTGGTGATTCCTTGTTTGAGAGTGTATGGAATGGTTTGCAAGATTTGAAGAGTGATGGAGTAGACGTGAGAGTGCCCGATACTGTGGATGATTTAAGGAAGGAGGTAATGAATGAAGTGTGTAGGAAGCCTGAAAGCATTGGTATGGCAAAGGTGCGGAACTTCATGAAAGAATTGAGAGCGATGTGTATGCAAGGGGTCGCGTCATTTCAGGAAGTGTTGATTGTAGTGAGTTGTTTGTATGGAGTGATTGTTTATGTGCACTTTGGTGGTGAGAGGCCGATTGTGTACAAGGATGAGAAGATGAAGGGTTTGAATCCTAATGTGGTACATCTGCAATGTTTGAGCGGTGTGCACTACAATTGGGTGATTGAAAAGTGTTCATATATAAGAGAGAAGAATGATTGTCTGGATGAAGATGAGCGTGTGGTGAGTGATGATATGTGAGTTAATGACAGTGTGGATATCAGTGCTGATGTTGGTGTGCTTGTTCCTTCTGGTGGACCTGATATGATGGAAGCGAGAGTGAAAGTTGGTGAAAGGTTGTTCTGTGGTTTGATTGATACTGGAGCGCAAGTGTCTTTAGTAAATGAGAGGATTCTGGGTAAGTATGATGAGTTTAAATGTTGCGAGGATAAACCTGTGAAGTTACGGATAAGTGGATTAGGGAATGGCATGATAGCGGATTGGGAACAGGTTGGTCTGAAAGTGAGTTTGGGTAATGGTGTGAATGTGAAGCATGACTTTGTGATTCTGAAGGATGAGCAAATGCTGTGTTGTTTCTTGCTTGGTGTAGACTTTATGAGATTGAATGATTTGTCTTTGGATGCTGATAAGGATTGTCTTATGAAAGGTGAATGTGAGGTGATGAGGTTGAATGAGTGTGCAAAGAATGTTGTCAAGTTTTGCGGTATGATTGAGTTGGTCATGGATGATGAGAATGAGATTTTAAGTGATGAGGATATTCTAGAGATGCAAGAGATATGTCCTTTTGTTAGTGAGTTGAAGAGGTGTGTAATGATGCGTGTTGATTTGAATGAATGGCCAGAGTGTTTAAGTGATTTTAAAAGGTATGCTAAGGATTTTGTTGTTTGTATGGATGTTGTATATTTTGTGAGGCATGTGAAGGGTGGTGATAATATGTATGTACCTGTGATGTCCTTAGTTGGTATGATTGGTCTGGTGAAGGTTGTGCATGATAATTATGGGCATATGGGTAAGTTTAAGCTGTGGGAGTGTATGAAGGAGCGTGTGTTCCACCCGTTTCTGAGAACTGTTGTGAATGATGTTGCAACTACGTGTGAAAGGTGTCAGAAGCGAAAGGTGCAAGGTGTGCAAGTGAAACCACCGATGTTGAAAGTTGATGCGAAAGAACCGTTTGAATTGGTAGTGATTGATTGTGTGTCTTTGCCGCGTACGAGTGCTGGGAATGTTGGTATGGTTGTTATGATTGATCATAAAAGTAAGTTTGTGTATGCAGCGCCTGTGAGAGATAAAAGGAGTGTGACTGATGCGCGTGTGGTTGAGCAGTTGTTTTTTCCTATGTGTGTATGGAAACCTAGAAGATGTCTGAGTGATAATGGGCCTGAATTTGTAGGGGAAGTGTTTGAGCAAATGTTGAGAGAATGGTGTGGAGCATGTGAGAACAACTCTGTATGTACCGTCTTCAAATGGATTGGCTGAACGGACTATAAGAACCTTGTGTGAGATGTTGAGAATGATGAGTACGACAGTGAATGACTGGGATGTGTGTCTGGGGAGAGTGTTGTGGGCGTATAATTCAACTGTGCATAGTGCAACTGGAATGTCCCGGTGTCAGTTTGTGATGAATTTTGAAAGTCGAGTGAAAGATAGGTTTCGTTTGAGTGAAAGTGAGCAGAGTGTATGGCGTGAGGCACATGATAGGTTCCGTTCATTTGAATTAGGTGCAAAAGTATTGAAGGTGAAAGAATTGAAGGGTAAGTTGAATGTGTCAAAGATGAGTGAGAAGTTTGATGGACCTTATAGAGTTGTGAGAGTTTGGGAAAATGGGGTGACGTATGTTTTGGAGAGTTTGAATGACGGTATGACTGAGAGAGTGCGGGCTCATCAGAGTCAGTTAAGGAGATGGAGAGAACCTCCTGACTACCTGGTGAGCCATCCGGTGTATGGACTGTGTAGAGAGAGAGGTAAAGTGCATGATGATGAGATTGAATGTGATAGTATGGATCTGTCTGGGAAAGAGCTAGTCTTAGTCTCGAGGAGTAGAAAGCGTACAAAGAAGAGTGAAAGGAAGAATGCAAGTACGAATGAAAGTAAGTCTGAGCAGAGTGTTTCTGGTATGGGGGATCTTGAAAGGGAGATTGAGTTTTTGCGTAAACAGGTGAGTGATTTGGCTGGTATAAGTAGACGAGTGAGTGAGCTGCCTGTGCCTGATTTTTCTGGTTTTGGGAACAGTATGAATGATAGTGTGTTTGGGCAGAATGAACCTAGTGTGGCTGATTTTTCGGGTTTTATGAATGGTAATAGTAGGGGTGAGTTTGATGTAGTGAATGATGAAGTGGCTGATTTTTCAGGTTTCTGGTGGGAACCAGTCGAAGAGGTTTCTGGTATGCCTGTTACGAATACAGGGGATGTGAGTGACCTGTCTGTTTCGCAAGAATGTACTTTGAGTTGGATGAGAGCTGCGAGTGAGGAGCTGATGAATGGGGGTATGATGAGTGAAGGTTCTGAATGGAAGAGTATGAAAGAATTCTGTCGTGAGATGGGAGAACTGGTAATGAGGGCTAAAAGTATGGTGGATGATATGATAAATAGTGATGAGACTGACAGGATGACTGATGAACAAACCCAACCAATTGCTATGCGTAGCCAGGGACCAGTAGAAGAGTGTGAATGGGTGCAGAAGGGTGCGATTGAGCACAAGTAGTACCGTGAAGAGTGATTGAAAGGGTTTTGTGAGTGGCTGGTCAAATGGCTTAAGGAAGGAGGGGTGTGGTGGAGCGAATTGTGAGTGTGTGTAAAAGGGCCATTCTCCCATCCCTTTTCTCAGTACCCTCTCCCTCCCTCTGTAAGAATGTGTGTGTGTATGTGAATGGGTTTGTTTTGTTTTTGTTTATTTTATGTATAAAATGATTACCATGTTTTTCTTTCTTTCCAGGCGCCATATTCTGGAAAGATAGTAGCTAGTTTTGATATATCACTATAATTAAAACAAAATAGTACTTTGCTTAAAATAATCTTTTATCAAAAGATTATATTTTGAGGATTGTTTGGATATACATTTAGAGGTAAGCTAGTCGATAAATTTACTCGGGTAATGCCCACTTATTAGTTTCCCTTCCATGTATAAGTAAATGGGTCATAAACGGAGGATATATCTCTTCTACAGAGAGTGGAAGCTTGGACGGATGGCAAGAAGGGTTCTCTAGACGAGTGCTCCGCCCAGCCCTGAGACGGAGGGCTTTCATACCTCGCTAGACACCTGGACCACCATACCCGCATTGGCTGACAATCCTGCCTCCTTTTATGTTAGCCTACTACCACCCACCTCCAGCACACAAGTGATAGCGTGTGCCCCTTTTCGTTCGGTTGTTGTTGTGTTTTTTATGTTTTGTGTAGATATATTTGTTGTATATTTGTTGTAAATTTGTTGTATTCACCTGTTATAAAATTCTCTTTTGGTATCTTATTTGGATTGGGGAATTTGGCCTCATTTTGAAGTGTGCACACTTCCCATGTAAATATAAATTACTGTAACTATCATTGTACTTTTTTTTGTAAGTAAAGGGACTGTATATACAATCCGTTTCATTCTCCCTCGATTTCTCACATCCGGACAGTGTAGGAAGCGGGTTGGATCGATTGGGATTAGCGATATATTTTCGGCCTGCTACAGTACCATAAATCACATAGGTCACACAGCAATGCTGCATTATTATCCTTTACCTCATTACCACAGGTAGGACAATCACTAGACTTTGCTTGTATATCGTCGAGGGATTCAACCGCTGCCATGTTTTCAGTAACTAAAACCTAAATTACGTTGGCAGAGGTCTTGAAAGGCTGAGTTTGACCTGGCTTAGTGTTGATAAGTTATTTCCCTTCTATCCACTGAAAGTCTTCTAGGCTCAGCCTCCAAAACACTTCTGAACTCAGAGTAGTGGATGCATGGGTCTTTATTTAAAGGTTCCCTCATCCACAAAATTAACAAATTTTGCTTCTATTATAACATATATAAAATTAAACATAAACAAATGGGAGTTTGTTTTTATAGAGCAATATATGAAACAGATTTAAAGACTTAATTTAAAGTATAAAGTTGGGAGCTTCGTAAAACATGTCCATCTTCGGCAGCAACTGACTGATTGATCTATTTCTTTTCCTTACATTTTGATATCTATTAACTCTGTCACCTCATTCTGATCTTTATACTGCACTCCCATTCTTTCTAAATTCTTGTGTTCTTCAATGTAATTCTCAGCCAGACCTCTCAACAGTTTCCTCTTTCTGTTTTAATTCCTTTCTCTTTCTGATTTTCCTTCCTATGCTCTCATCTTGTTGATAGATTGCCGTTATGTTTATAAAGTTTAACTTAGTTTTTCTTTGACTCTGTCTCAGCATGGCCAGAGCTAAGGTAGGAGAAGATGTCTTGGATAAACCGAAGGACGTATGTGACCACTGTAATGAAATGTGTACTTCAAAGGAAAAGGGAAATGATGGTATTCTGTGTGATTATTGTGGTATTTGGGTGCATGATAGATGTGACGGTATGTCTATGGAGTCATACAAAATGTTTACCAAGCTGTCAGGAGACGTTCACAAACAATCTACAATACTTTTGTTCCCTTAACCATTGTGATATAGTGTCCAAAGAAATCTTAAAGCAATTAGGCCCTATTAGGCAAAAAGTTGAAGAAAATTTGCAAAGAATCTTAGTCCTTGAGGACAAGGTGAGGAAAAATTCAGAAGAGTTGGAAGTCAAGGTGAAAGAGGAAATACATAACACTGTTACAGAAACCATTGAAGAAAAGCTTAAAAATGCTTGGGAAATTGAGAAGGATATGTCAGTTAGAGCTAAGAATGTGTTATTATCAAATGTTCCTGAATCTGTGGACACAGATGGTTATATTGAGTTTGCTTACTGATACGATGAAAATAGATGCTAATGATATTACTGACAGAATTGTTTCAGTTGGTAGGCTAGGAAAAAAGGAGAGTGACAGGACAGACAAAGGCCCTAGGCTAACAAAGGTAATATTAGACCAGGAAAATACCGCAATAAGGGTACTGAGAGCTGCCCCCGAATTGGGGGAACATGACAACAAAGAAGTAAGAAAAATTAAGATTTTTAGAGATATGAATCAGGTTGATAGAGATAGAAGGAAAGTCCTAATCAATGATATGAAACAAAAGAATAAGGAACTAAAATAACAGAATATTACCGACAGTAGGTGGATTATAAGGGGTGACAAGATAATTAAAGTAAAAGTGAATCCAAACAAGACAAATGTCAGACCAGTAAGAAATTTTTAAACAATCACACCACTCTCAAATTTATATATACTAATGTTGATGGAGTATTTCAATAAAACAAGTGAACTGCAGGTTTTGGTTGATGAACTTAAACCAGACATAGTGTGTTTAACTGAGACCAAATTGAGTGAACATCTTAATTCGGAAGTTTTTGATTTAGAAAACTATGCTGTATTTAGAAAGGACAGAGATTCAGGCAGTACCTGGAGGTGGTGTGGTGGTGTTAGTGATTAAGAATTTGGTATCTTCAATTAGTAATGTTAATTTTCTAAATAACCATGCTAATGGTGAGTCAGTTTGGTGTGAAATTATTTTTAAAAATAAAAGTGTGTTAATTGGAACAATTTATAAACCCCCAGCCTGATTAAGAGAGAAAAATGATGATCTTTAAGAACCTTATAAAGTTAAGTGGTGATTATAATAATGAATTTCAGGTGCTTATTTGTGGCGACTTTAACTTTAAGGAGATAAACTAGGAAAATAATGAAGTATCTAGTGTTGGTCAGATTGTGAATGCAAGAAATTTTCTTCATAGTGTTAATGATGTTTTCTTAAAGCAGCATGTTTTGGAAGACCCCCACAATTTGGATGAAAATAATCCATCAAAGCTTGATCTAATTTTTACCAGGGATTCTTTGAATTCCTTCCTGTTTTCACTCGTCATTGTGATCCTACCATGTAAGGTAATGTTTCAGTGTCTATATTTTAGTTTTACCTTTTGTTTGTATCCAATTCTCTATTTTTTCATTTCAATTGTTTAATTTTGTAATATTACATTTGTTTGTCCTTAATTGATAGTATCTCTTTACAAATATTTTGCTGTTCTTTACCTCACTACTTTGTTTGTTCATTAACGTAACATTCATTTTATATTTTTAACGTTGTTTTTGTGATTTTCTCTGATCTGTGGTTTTTAAATTTGAACTTGTGCTGTTATTTATGTTTTTAGGCTTAGATTACTCATTTGGAATTTGTTTTTAGCTCCTGAGGATGGGTTTTGTAATGACCCGAAATGTTGGAATTAAAGATGGGACCCGCCTTCTTCGTTTGTCCTTCTTACTGAATATAAGACTCAAGCTTTGTAGAAGAAATCTAGGTGAATACATATATATATATATACAAATAATCCTATCTTATGAATATTATCAATCAAAACATATATAAACACTCGATTAGACTATTATATTTTAAAGAAAAACAATTACCAATCTGAAAAAAACAATTCTATGTAAAATCGAACAACAAAAAAGTATTTGCGACTACTACAACAAACAATAAATGAACAAACAAAAAAAGAAAAAGCCTCATGTGGTACCACAAAATCTTTGAATAAAAAAAACTGGTGCCACTGAGCTCAGTATAATGCGATCTGGTCATGTCTTAAGGCTATCAAAGCCCTCTCAGTCCTGTCGGGAGTCATAATAACTTCCTGACGTACAAGGTATATTCTATTTCAATATTGCAAATCTTACAATCTCAGCCACCTTTATTAAAAGATTATTACAAGTCAAGTACAAGCTAACAGAATATTTGAGTGGCTCTTTGTTTGCAATAGACTGATATATCAAAACTACATCCTGGAGAAAAAGAAACAAACAAAAAACATGTTAAACAAAACATGAAATCCATAATATAAAAAAAAAATCTCTCCATTCACACACACATTCTTACAGAAGGAGGGAGAGGGTATTAGAAAAGGGGTGGGAGAATGGCCCTACAATCACTCTCACATTCGCTCCACCACAACGTTACCATGGCAATGGATGTTGGAAAGGCTGTTGACTTGATTTTCTTTGATTATACCAAAGCTTTTGATGTGGTGAATCACAACATTCTGCTGGACAAATTGGTAACACTGGGGATTACAGGAAAAGTTTTGCTTTGGATTAAAGACTTCCTTACCGGTCATGTGATGAATGTGGTGGTGTCACATGCTAAGAGCTCAACCAAGCAGGTGACCAGTGGTGTCCCTCAGGGGTCTGTTTTGGGCTCTATACTCTTTTTATTGTATATCAATTTTGTCAATTCTAACATAATTTCTTCTAAGATATTTGCTGATGACCTAAAGCTATACGTTAGTATTGAGGCAGATTCTGAAGATAATGTGCTGACTGCAGTGAAAAATTGTCAAAGGGACATAAATACTCTCTTCCAGATATCTGAGTCTTGGGGACTTGCACTAAATCCATCCAAGTGCGTTGCCTTAAGGTTTGCCAGAAATAATACTTTTCGGCCTGGGTTTGGTCAAGATGTTTGTTATTATATCAACAATGTACCGATTTCATTTAAAGACTCATCTACAGACTTGGGTGTGTGTATTGATAATAAACTTAAATTCCACCAACATGTATCCAGTATAGTACACGAGGCAGGAGAGGTTGCAACCAGTATTCTAAGATCTACTGTGAATCGTGATGTTTCTTTCATGCTTCCCATTTTCACCACACATCTATGTCCTCTACTGGAATATGCATCTTCCGTTTAGAATTTGGGCTATGTAGGGGATGTTAGACAATTTGAGTCACTACAAAGAAGATGGACAAGAGAAATTTGTGGGTTTGAGGGCTTGGATTACTCTCAGCGCTTAGAAACCCTGAACTTGTACTCAGTCGAGAGGAGATTACTCAGACATGATATTATTAAATATTGGCAAATTTTCCATGGTCAATTGTCAATTTCTCAGGATGGTTTTTTCCCTTGTCCCTTATTGAGTAGCGAAAGGGGTCATGATTTCAAAATTGCTCACTTTAGAAGACAGCTGGAAGTTCAGAAGAGATTCTTTGGCTTGAGGTGCATTGACCCATGGAATGCATTGCCTGCAGAGCTTTTTGGCTGTGCAATGTTGCTGCTTATGATGCACTATCCAGCCAGTTTTTGTTAGTTCTCAATATGCATGAAACTGTTTCCTTGGGCTGGTGCATCAGCAGAGTGTAGCTTCCCGCTGCTCTCCTTTATCTGATACATGGGGATGGGAAGCCCACTAGGTAAGAAAAACTTGGGGTAACTTCAGGTGTACTACAGGGATCTGTTATGGGTCCTGCACTCTTTCTTATTTACATTAATGACTTGCCTTTTGCCAATTATGCAAAAATCTTCAAAGAAATTAAATCAAAGAAGATATTGAAGCAATGCAAAGAGACTTAAAGAGGCTAGAAACTTGGAGTGAAAAGTGGTTGTTTGATTTCAATGCAGATAAATGTGTTACCATACATTTTGGACACAGAAATCCACATATCAACTATGACCTCAAGGGCAAACAACTCAAGAAATTCTAATGTAGAGAAGGAGCGAGGAGTTTATGTGTCTGTAGACCTCAAACCTTCACATCATGTAAACATAGCAGCAGCAAAAGGTAATTGGATGGTGGGGCCAATTAAGAGAAATTTTCCTGAAATTGACCTAGATACTTGTCATATCTTATATTGTGCACTAGTCAGACCACACCTTGAATAAGCTGTCCAGATCTGGTCACTTTATTACAAAAAGGATATTATTGAACTTGAAAAAGTCCAGAGACATATGACTAAGCTTGTCCCAGAACTGAAAGATCTTGAATATAAAGTAAGATGTGAGCGCTTGGGCCTCATAACATAACATAATTTCACGGATGACAAAAGCCACAAGGGCCTATCAAAGCATCCACATCTGTCAAAACCCACCCACAAAATGCCTCCATAGGATTGTCAGATCATGCATCTACAATATACAATTAGAACCATCCACAGGAATGTGTCAAAAACAAAAAGCATCATCATCAAGATTCATCAAAATCAATCATAATATACAATATTAAAAAACTGCATCCACAGGAATGAGTCCAGAATACCCCCCCCCCCCCCACACACACAAAGTTAACCTTTCCTTCCCATATAATTATCTAATCTGCGTTTGAAAACATTCAAGTTTGGTCTGTCTACTGTATTAGATGGCAAACTATTCCAGTAAATCAACCTGCAACTCTGATTTTTAATTTTTAAGTGGTGACCCCTAGTCCTATTACTACCTTCAAACTCAAATAACTTACTAAAATCCAACTTATCCATCCCAGAACAGATTTTAAAAAGCTCAATCATATCTCCCCTCACACATCTTCTCTCAAATGAGAACATATTTAGTACCCTCAGTCTATCTTTATATTCAAGATGATTCAGGGTAGGTATTATTTTTGTTGCCCTCCCTTGTACTGAATCTAACAGGTTGATGTCGTGTCTAAAATGTGGTGACACTTAAATGGATTTTTTTGGGGGACATAGATTATAAGCTTTTCTTTGAGTGCAGCGAGACCAGCACACACTCAAACACTTGTAAGCTAAAGAAGAGAGGTCATTGGAGAACCTTAACTAGAGCTAATTCCTTCAGTTTTAGAGTAGTTAACAGCTGGAATGCCCTTCCAGAAGAAGTAGTGAATGCACCAACTATTAGTTTGTTCAAGTCAAAGTTGGATAAATGTGAATATTAACTGTGTTATTTGATGTCATATTTGAATATTTACCTTCAGTAAAGGTCATTCGATACCCTTACGGGTAATAAGACCTAATCATTTCTCTATATAGCTGCTTTTTTTTGTGACAACCCTTTTGGCTTGTGGACAGTGACAAGTTATACTGGTACAAGTCTGGCCTGTTCTCCCACTCCTTGGCAAGTCTTGTCTTGAATGTCTCCAGTGAGGTAGCATTCACAGTGTGTTGTGTTATCTTGTTCCAAACTTTCGAGACTCGAGCAGGAAGACAGCCTTTTCTTGGTCCGGGTTGGTGTTGAATTTAGACTTTCAAGTTGTGCCTCCTGGTGGTGTTACTTCTTGTTGGTTGGAACATTGCCTTCCCACATGTTCAGATCAGATCAGATGAAGGCAAGTCTTGTCTTGAATGTCTCCAGTGAGGTAGCATTCACAGTGTGTTGTGTTATCTTGTTCCAAACTTTCGAGACTCGAGCAGGAAGACAGCCTTTCCTTGGTCCGGGTTGGTGTTGAATTTAGACTTTCAAGTTGTGCCTCCTGGTGGTGTTACTTCTTGATGGTTGGAACATTGCCTTCCCACATGTTCAGATCAGATCAGATGAAGGTGTCCGGTATAGCTTTTTCTACACCGGACTATACATTTTTCTGATCTTATTTCAGGCTACTCAGTCTCTCCTAACACTTGTTTTCTTCCCTTCCAAAGACAGGATATGAGTTCCTTATATTTTCAGCTTTCTCACTTCCTGCAAATAATAAAACTTCACTTAGTTGCACATCCTGTATTTCAAACTTTGTCCTTATCTCTGCCAGCACATTACACTCCTTCATGAAATGTTCCAAAGTTTCTTCTTCTCCTGTTTTATACAGTTGACACATCACATCTTCTCCCAAGTACCTCTTCCTCCATCCAAGTTGCAATGTGTTGCTCCATACCCTATACATTAAAATAGATTTATAGGTATTATCCTAAAAAATTTCTTCTTTAATATCCAATTTATGCTGCTTATATGTACTTAAATTACTTTTTCCTTCTAGCTCTTGCAACCACATTGTCTTATCATATTTATATACTCTTCTATCAATTTCATTTTTAGTTAATAATTTTATCAGATCGATATTGGTTATATTAAGTTTATTCATATAGTTTTTCATTACTTTTATCCATCTGATATATCTAGGGCTGTTCCACATCTCCTCCATTACTGTAATAAGCAATCTATTTTCACTCATCATAATATAGTTTAAATAATTTAATTTTTGTTTCATGTCTCTTATAAACATTGTAGTTGCACCTATCTCTCCTCTTAACGTTACTGTTGGGGCATAACATGGAGTACCAAGAATTTTCCTAAAAACTGAGTTTTCTATTCTTTGTAGTATATCCATTTCCTGCTGATTCCATGTGGCCAATGATGAGCCTGTCAACACACAAGGCAGAACTACCGACTTCCAAAAGGTTTTTCCAATTAATAATTTATTACAGGACCTAGATATGACTGAGCAAGTCATATTTGCAATATTTCTGCATAAATTAATTCTTTCCTTCTTATGCTCTTTAAAACAATCTACTTAATCATTTATAGTTACCCCCAGATATTTTATGCTCTCCACAACCTTAATATCACTTATTTTTCAGTTTTATTTCTTCCATGCAAAATCATACATTTACTTTTTTCTTTATTAATATTCAATCCAAAATCCACTGCCACTCTCACCAAGACCTCCACCAACTTCTCCATCTCCCGGATTGAACTTGTCATCAGCAATCCATCATCAGCATAAAAAAGTATGGGCAGATATACTGTCTCATTTTTGTAACCAATCCTTGTTTCACATATCTTTTTTTATGATTAAATTTGTCACAAGTACAAATAGCTGTGGGAAACCTGTACAGCCCTGATGTATGCCACCAGTAACTGGTATTTGACATTGTTATTTAAATATAAAGATGTTTCATCACCACTATATAATTTTGATATGCTGGTTATTACATTTGGTTCACATTTATATTTTATTAGTGCTTGTACAAGTTTCTTCCTATTGACCGAGTCATAAGCCTTTGTGAAATCAATAGCTGTCAACACTAAAACAACTTTTCTTCTTTTAGCATCTCAGATACAGTAATTTAGCAAAAATAAATTATCTTCCAGTCTTCTTCCTTTTGTAAATCATGCTTGTAATTCATTTACTTCAATAATTTTTTCTTTTAACACTCATATATAGTTTATAACCCATGTTTGTTAGGGCAATGGGTCTAAAATCTTTTACTTTTGGTTTATTTGTTTTTGGTATTAACACCGTTTTAGATTCTTTCTAATTTTGCGGAGGTTTTCCATCAAAGAGAATTTTATTCATGCTAGCTATTAGCACTCTTACCATTTTGTCACTCTTTATAAACCATTTTATCATTTCAGTTTTTATGCCATCAGGTCCAGGGTGTTTGTTATTCTTCATTTTTCTTAACTGTGCCTTAATTTCTTGTTCTGTGAATTGTTATGGTTTTCATTTTCTTTATGCTCCTCTCTTCGACTTCTCTTTGTCATGTCAAAATGTTCCTTTAAAACTTCCAGAATTCTTTGGTAAAGTCAGTCCTCCTCGGGTACTTGTATTTTAATCTGCCTATGTGAGAGTTGTTCCATGTTACCTTTAACAGCAGCATAATGCTCCTCTAACATTTTGGGGAATACCATTGGATGGAGTTCATCAAAGAATATGTTTATTTGAATATCTTCATTATTCAATAGATTTGTTTCATATAGTCTTATTACATCCTCATTCCATACTTCATTTAAGTATTTTTGATAAATCTCTTCCCAGAATCTTCTAATTTCTTCCATTAACCTTTCTCCCTCTAATTCTTCATTATACTCATCATAGACTTTAATATTATTGGTTTTCAGATCTTTTCCTTTTAACTTATTTATATTTTTCCATTAATTACTTCCAGTGTTCCTCTTGTCTTTTATTTCTGATATTAATTTAACTTCATACTTAGTTATCGCTTCCTTTACTTTTTCCTGAGTTACTCTTTTCTGAACTTCATACAGAGATTTATAATATTCCCCCTCCACTCTATCCTTTGCATTCCTCGTTTTAATACTTTTTTTCCACCTCTTTATTAAACCAAATTGGCATCCTACAAGGCTCTTCTTCAACTGTCTTTCTCAGCCTTTTCCTTAAGCGTTTGTCAGCATTTGTTTGTATTAAGTTTTCTAATATTTCTATATCCAAAGTATTTTCAGGATATCTTTCTATTTCCTCTCCTAAAGAACTAAGAAATTATTTCTTATAGTGTTCTCTTTTTACATCATAATATTCTATCCATATAAAATCCTTTTTGGCTGTGTTTTTTGCTCTAGCTTCAATCTTAACACACATTTTTATCAAGTTGTGGTCTGATAAATCAAACATTTCCTTTTTTTATCTAAACAGAAATCTATTGAACTTCTTTCATCTCATTGCTCTCTAGTGATAATTCCTTCACATTTTTCATCTGCATTCATCAAAATTAAATTAAGGTTTTCCATTAATTCCAGTACATATTTACCATTTCCAGTGGTAAATAAGCGCCGATGGAAGCGACATTTGGCAAATAATGTTTCTGTCAGTCATCAGCGAAACGTGAGTCCATCAGTGATGGACTGACGGACCTTCCATCATTGATACTGATGGACTGCCCACCACTGACCATTTCTATTCAGGGGTTGTTTAACAATAAATCCCAGGTGCCCATTAAAATCGCCCATCACCAACAATATCTATTCTTTCAGACGTTCAAGTTTCTTCTTCATTATCTCCCCAATGATTTTGCTTCTCTTTTGATCTTGCACATCCATATATAGTGATAATATGTATTTTCATTTCACAAAAGTTTACTTCAAAATCCATTATATCATCATACTCTAATCCATTTACATTAACTTCCTGATAGTTTCCCTTCCTGGCCAATGCCATTAATCCTCCACCCTTTTTGTCTTTTTCTTTTCTCATGATGGACATCTCTTCCAAGTCAACAGGAAACTCTACCTTCTTATATTTTTGTTCTGTTTCTGTTATACATAATAAATTTAAATTTTGTTCCTTTATTAATCTATCTCCATTCCTTTTTGCTTTGTAAGGTCCTATATATTAATCAATCTAACATAAATTTTTTCTTCTTGGTATAGCATCTCCTCTTACTTTCTTTAAAGATTTCTCGAGCATATTTTACTTTATAAACAAGCCAGTCTCTCCCTCACTTCTCCTTCTCTTAGTATCTTATCTTTTTCTCATTCCATCTTAGTTAAATCTGGTTAAATATCAACTTTTCTGTACTTCTCATTAGTTACCATTCTGAAATTTTTTGCATTCATTAATATTTCCCACTTAACCTTTGTATTCTTCAGCCACACTAACAGTGGCCTTGGTCTTCACTCTGCAGTCAGGACATAAATCACTTGTCTCCTCATTTTCTTGCCTACTGCTGCCCACCAATGGCTTATTAGTAGAACGCCACCTCTGAATACTGTCTGTCATACCTTTTTGTTTGTAAAACAATATTATTATATTATGGAAGTTAAACACATTCATATATGAATTATCCTAGGAGCAGGACCCAATTGAGTGATAGCAAGTAAATAGTTATATCCACTGCTCAGCTAGTCCATGAATATATAAATGTCTGAGCAACCAGGTCGACCCTTCGGGATTGTCAGACACCCAAGACAATTAAATAATTTCAAACTCAAAACATATTTTATATCTACAAAAACTACAGAGAATCTTAACTTGTATATAATGATACCTAGGTCTTTTTCATCTCCAACTACCAGCAGGGAGTGTGGTGTATCATTGTCTGATGACATTGTATAGTTTCTCAGAGGATTATTGGAGCCTAAGTATATTACCTTACATTTTTCTAGGTGGAAAAGCATCTGCATCTTGTAAGCCCAAGTCTGGAGTTTATCTCTGTCACCTTGTAAAGAGTGCTACAGCCCTTCTTGCTCTATTATTTGATAGATCTTTGTATCATCAGCATACATAGATATCTAATTATCCAGAAGGTCTGGCATGTCTGAAACAAACATGATGAAAAGCAAGGGTGCCAATACAGAGCCCTGGGAAACACAGCTGCTGACGTTGCAACATTCTGACAGCCAACCGTTTACAATCACCCGCTGTTCTCTGCCTGTAAGGAAACCCCCTAATCCAAGTCAATGTGCTACCTCTGATTCCAAGGGTGGCCAGTTGTCCGGAAGATTGTGAAAAGAAGTTTAGATATATTTTTATTGATGTAAAAAGTATGCTTAAATTTAGAAATAAGAGATTTTATTTTGAAGAATTTATTTTTTGAGCGTACAATTTGAATAACAACATAATTTCATGGATGACAAAAACCACAAGGGCCTATCAAAGGTCATCCACATCTGTCAAAACCCAGAATGTTGTTGTAGAGGTATAAGAGTTTAGTATATACATATATATGTATTGAGGCATCCCTCTCGGTGAGGAGAGCCCAAGAAATAACAAAAGACATCTGGGTTTAGCTTTGCCCCTCCGATGTTCTCCGGTAACATAGGAGAACGGGCAAAATGGTAAATTTTAGGAGACAGATTCCTGACCTCGGCTCAAAAGGCAGGCCCTTCGAAGGTGTACTTATAAACAATCATTTCAAAAGTGAAAACTGCCGATCTCGTATTACCCTCTCTCAGAGCTACAAGATGCCAAGCCAGGAAGACCACACTGAGGTCTCACCTTGCGAGTCCCCCCTCCACCTCCCCATTACCCCAGGGAGTAATTTGGGTATATAACAGGTCGACACGAGGAAAAGAGGCTTTTGTTTGTTCCAAGAGAAGAGACAAGAAAGTCACCGGTTGACAGAAGATTTTTTGAGTTCGAGAAAACATAAAAATCACTGGTAGAAAGTTATTGCAAGTTAAGGAGAACTTGCAGACGAAATCTAACTCTATCTGAGTTGGACCAATCCCAACTAAATAGAAAACAAGAGAAGAAAACTATTTCTTCTCAACCAGAAGAAAATGAGGTCAAGGTCACCACAACCACCTAGAAAGAGAAGGATTAAGCTGTCGCTTGAAGCTGCCTCCCTCAACTCAGATTCCTAGTGACGTCACCTGTCAAATCAGCAGGCTGGTCGATGAATGCCATCTATTGAGCAACCAACCAACTACTCGAGCTAAGCCTCTTAGGAACAAAAATCTCTGAAGATATTCTAACTGGTCTTGGGTATTTAATCTCCATTACCTTATGTAAGTAAAGAATAATCCTGTTGTTTATGTCCCCGTGCATAATAATTAGTTTATTGGATGTCTGGCTAAGGACAAAGATATTAACTTAAAATTGTTCCCTCCGTAAAATTCTATCTCAAATCGAGCCTCAAGAGCTCGCCCAGTAATCCCATTTTTTTTTTATGTTATTTAGTGAGAGGGTTTATGTTCATTAAAGTCTATTTTTTTTAGTAAAAGCACTGTTTTAATTATCCCTGAACGAGTTAAAGTGGCAATAATTGATAAAGTTATAGGGGAGATTACGATAAATTACGCAGCATGCTAAATCAGATTAGGTGGGATATAGAATTCCATGGAAAGAATACTTATGAGATGTAGGATATTTTTAAGACTATATTAAACATGGTTCAGGAACAGTATATTCCAATGAAGTCTATTAGGAAGAAATGTAGGAAACCATTATGGTGAATCAAGAAATAGCTAATAAAGTTTCAGAGAAAAAAAGGGTATACCAGAGATTACAAAGTGAGATTAGTTTAAATAATTTAAACCATTATAAGTCAACCAGAAATGAACTAAATAAGATTATTAAGAAGACCAAAAGGACAGCCAAAATTAATTTACCTAAAAATAATAATAAAGATCCTAAAAAATTCTTTAGCTATTATAGAATCAATAATAAATCTAACAATGATAAAATAGGGCCTATTAAATATGATGGGGTTTTGAAAGAATCTGATGAGGAAATAGTAAGAACATAAGAACATAAGAAAAGAAGGAGACTGCAAAAGACCATTCATGGCCTACACTTGGCAGCTCCTGTTCCAGTCAACACACAAAAGATTTCTTACCAGAGAAAAGTCATCAACATTGTCACCCTTTACAGGAGTTCGTCAGATCTAATCTACAATATACATAAAATGCATCCAGAGGATTATGTCCATTCATGCAACCGCAAAATATAATCTCCACACTCCTTAGAAAAATATATACATATGTACATAAAAAAAAAGTCAGTCCCATCTAGCAGCTTCATCCATATATTTATCTAATCTATTCTTAAAACTACCCAAAGAGGAGGCTTCTATCACATGTTTAGTGAGCCTATTCCATTCATCTACCACACGATTTGTAAACCAATTCCTCCCAATCTCCTTCCTAAACCTATACTTATCAAGCTTAAACCCATTGCTACGTGTCCGGTCATGTTCACTAAGTATAAGAACCCTACCCAGATCCCCTTTATTATATCCTTTTACCCATTTGAAGACTTCAATCAATTCCCCTCTGACTCTTCTCCTTTCCAATGTGTGTAGATTTAGTTTTCTGAGACTTTCACCATAAGGTAAGTTCCTTAGCCCACCAATCATCTTTGTCATCCTTCTCTGCACAGACTTAAGCAAATCAATATCCTTCCTATAATATGGCAACCAAAATTGTACTGCATAGTCTAGATGAGGCCAGATACAGTTTTAGAATGACTTCAGCACTCTTATTGCTTACACTCCTCCTAATGAATCCCAATATCCTATTAGCTTTATTCTTAGCATTTAGGCATTGCTTTCTAGGACGAAGGTCTGAACTTACCAAAATACCCAAGTCCCTCTCACAATCGGTCCTCCCTAAAATTCTGCCATTTAATTTATAACTATTCAATGGATTATTTCTACCTATATTAAGTACACTACATTTCTCTATGTTAAACTTCATTTGCCATTTCTCGGCCCAATTGGACAGAATGGTCAATTCCTCCTAACACACCCCCACTCAGATTTAACTCCATCTATACTAACTCTTTGCTGTCTGTCACCAAGCCATGACTGAATCCACCTAAATATACTGCCATCGATCCCGGGTGCTTTAACTTTGCTCAGAAGCCATAAGTGTGGCATTCGATCAAAAGCCTTACTAAAGTCCAAGTATAAAATATCATAGTTTTCATCATTATCTGCTGCTTCATACACCTTACTATAAAAAGACAGCAAATTAGTCAGACAGGATTTAACCTTACTAAGGCCATGCTGTGATTCTTTTATCAACTTATGCTTATCCAAGTGATCTCTAATATTCCTTGCTATAATAGATTCCATCATTTTCTCTACCACTGATGTCAAACTTACTGGTCTGTAATTAGACATATTTGTTTTATCCCCTTTCTTAAATATAGGTATCACATTGGCTTTCTTCCATGCCACTGGCACAATGCCACTCTCCAATGATTTTCTAAAGATGCATGCTAGGGGCTCACTTAACACATCCTTGTGGTGGGGCGAATGTGAGTGTGTGTAAAAGGGCCATTCTCCCACCCCTTTTCTCAGTACCCTCTCCCTCCCTCTGTAAGAATGTGTGTGAATGGGAATGGGTATGTTTTATTTTTGTTTAATTCATGTATAAAATGATTACCATGTTTTTCTTTCTTTCCAGGCGTTATTCTAGAAAGATAATAGCTAATAATAAGATATTACTTTGTATTAAGAAAATTTAACGAAGCGTTATTCTGGAAAGAGGTAAGCTAGTCAATGTATTTTCGGGTAATGCCCACTTATTAGTTTCGCCATCCATGTAAAAATAAATGGGTCACTGAAGGAGGATATATCTCTTCTTCAGAGAGAGTGGAAGTGTGGACTGGAAGCAAGAGGGGTTCTGTAGAAGAGTGCTCCACCCAGCCCTGAGAGGAGGGCTTTCGTGTCTCTATCCACCTGAACCGCCATACCTGCCTTCGTTGACAATACTGCCTCCTTCTAGTTAACCAACTACCACCCACCTCCAGCAAGACATAGCGCGTGTTCCCTTTTCGTTCGGTTGTGGTTGTTTTTTTGTTTTGTCTAGAATTTACGTAAATTGTTGTATCCGATAAGATTCTCGTTTGGTATCATTATTTTTATTTGGGAATTTAGCCTCATTTTGAAGTGTGCACACTTCCCTAGTAAAATATAAAATTTTTGTAAATATAAACTGTAGCTATCATTGTATTTTTTTTGTAAGTAAAGGGACTGTATATACAATCCGTTTTATTCTCCCTCGATTTCTCACGTCCGGACAGTGTAGGAAGCGGGTTGGATCGATTATCGATTGGGATTAGAGATCTATTTTCGGCCCGCTACATCCTTACATTCTTTCAAAATTCTAGGATAGAGCTCATCAGGACCGGGTGCTTTACTACTTTTGATTTTATCAATTTCCTTTGTCACTATCTCCTTTATGATCAAGATATCCTTTAATTTCTCTTCATCATTACATTGACACCTCAGGTATATTTAGAGTATCCTCCTGTGTAAATACTGAGAGAAAAAAGTCATTTAGCATTCCAGCCATTGAGTCCCTATCACTCACTAATTCTCCATTGGAATCTATAGGTGGGCCTATTTTATCTCTAACCTTAGTTTTGTATAATTGATAAAAACTTTTAGGATCTTCCTTTGCCCTATTTGCCACTTTAATTTCATAATTTCTCCTTGCTACTCTAATTAACTTTTTAACATCCCTTGCTAGTTCATTATATCTCTGCCTTAAGTGATCCTCTCCATTTTTTATTTTCCTATAAATGCCCTTTTTAATGCCAATATAATGCTTAATTTTATCTGTCATCCATTTTGGGTCATTATTTTTAGTCCTAATCTCCTTATATGGAATGTTAATCATCTGACCTGTAATTAATTGCTCAATTATTCTTTCATACTCCTCTTCAATTGTAATCTCTTCCTCCTGGTAATTATTGTCTCCACTAACTGATATCATTGAATCTATTCCTGATTTGATTTCATTGCCTGGTTTCTGTACAACTGCCTCCAGGTAAGTTCTTAGCCCATTATAATTTGCTCTTCTAAAGTCAGGAATTTTAACATTGTTCATGCTACTATCAATACCATTCCATTTCATCTTGAATCTAATTTCACAATGGTCACTATTACCCAAATTTCCTCCAATCTCAGTATCCTTAATAACTTCTTCCCTATTTGTCAGAACTAGATCCAGTATATTATTACCTCTAGTGGGTTCGTTAATAATCTGCTTCAGAAAATTATCTTGGACAACATTCAAAAATTCCTCAGCCTCCTGATCACCCACAAGAGCTTCCCAGTCTATATTTCTGTAATTAAAATCGCCCATTATACACACATGCTTACTTCTACATGCCCGCTCTATCTCCTGCCACAGAAGATTTGAAGCTTCCTTACTAAGATTTGGTGGTCTGTATAATAATCCTATGACAAGCTTGTTTTTACCTTCCTTTACGTCTAGCCATAATGACTCTGTGTTATCATCTAATTTAATTGTACTGTTTACACAACACTGGAGATTATCATTAATATAAATAATAACCCCTCCTCCTCTCTTCCTATTCCTATCTGTATGGAACATGTTAAAGCCCTCAATCTCAACCTCAGGTTTAAAGTGATTACCTGCCAAATCAAGCCGTGACTCTGTTATCGCAATTATATCAAAATTCTCTTCACGTGCTAACGCTCTTAAGAGACCTATGTATGGGTCATTCCATCCGAATTCAACAAAGGACATTTAGTCACCATCACCGATTTTGATGAAAATTGGTATACAGGTTGATTTTGATGAGAGAAAAACAATGAGACACTTCCCAGCCCTCAATTTGGAATAGCTCAAAAGTTATAACCTGTCAAAGTTGAGAAAAATTGTCAAATTTCTTGATACCAGCATTGATAAAAAAATTATTTCTCCCTTATTATAGCACATAAAACAATGAATTATGTATTTTTTTTTAAGCTTAAGGGTTGCTCTAAACATTTTTAACAACAAAATTCATTTTTGGTAAAAAAAATTTGTTTGACCTTAAAGGTCAACTTTTGACCTTTAAAAAAAATATATTGGTATCAATAAATTTTTTTGCAATTTTTTTTATAAATATATATGCCTTTAGACTACAATATAAGATAAATTTCATTCTGGGTTTTTCATTATATCAGGAGTTATGATCAATTTTGTAACCACTGGTATGGCCATTTTTTGCTATCTTCACAAATAAATATTTTTTATATGCATCTTTGTCATATTAACAGAGTTACGTCATATTCACAGAGTTAGTTATCAATTATTAGATGCCTAAGTATTATATGTGAATGCTTTTAATATATTCTTGTGTATTAGAATCATTAATTCTATAGATATGTGTTAAATCCTACCTACAAGAAAAAATGAACTTTCAGTAATTTTTTATTTAAAATTATAAATATTTTTAAAGCTACCTACCTATGTATTTAATTTATAATTTGCTATGCTCAATGGTCGCAGAGCCACTACCAACAGTTAAGATACCTTCATAACTGCTGGTATCCCCATCGCCTAAGGGGCCACTCCTGATAGCTCAGCAAAAAAGCCACAGGTCCCACCCAACCTCCCAAAATGAATTTATTCTTTTTATAATAATTTAGGAATCAATTTTTTTCTGCATTATTTCTGTTGATTTTAATTGTTCATTTTTAGATAGTTTGTAAGTTCTTCCTGTTGCTGTTACAGGCTCAACAATGCTCAATATGTCATCTAATGGCAATACTAATACATCTGGTTTTCTTGGATATTTAAATGAATTTGATGGTCCTTCTGGTTCTAGGAATGTTATTTTAACAGTCATTTTCTCAACATTGGTATCCAATACACACCCTAAGTACCATTTGTCATCATACTTAGCAGTGATAAATCCTTTTACATCCTCCAATAATATTGCCTCTGTATAGGATATTTTCACTTTCTTGAATTCTGATGCAGATGATATTGTTTTCACTCTTAGTTCATTTTCATTAACTGGCTCAAAACTGTGTAATTTTTGGGTACCAATTAATGCAGAGGCCTGGTCAAATCATTCTTGCAAATAATTTTTTTCTTCAATGTATTCACTATTTGGGACATGAAAATTTGATTCCCTTAATGTGTCTTTCAGCAAAATCAAAGAGCTGTTGAGGAGTCATTATCTGATCATTATATGCTCTTTGAAGGCTAGCTTTTGCTGCTAATCTTTTTACTGTGCCCCCTACACCATCGCATGGTCCTTTTCCATGAGATGTAGCAAAGAAATGCCATTCTGCTTCCAATCCAAAATCTGATTTATGGTGACATAAATTAATTTTAAAGTTTTTAAAATTTTTATATTGTGACGCAGCTCCATCAGAAAAATATATAATTTTTGTTATTGGGAATTTGAGTTCTTTTTTGAAAAATTCAATAAGTTTTTTTTTTAAATAAATGGACTGCAACAGTGTCATGCTTCAAGCAGTTTGAAATCACAACAAAACTTATGTGTTGTGTTTCCCCAGCTTCTTTGTAGTAGGAAAGAAAGGGATGTAATGTAGCTTGGGAGTTATTCCAGTGGTACCCTTGTGCTGCATCCTGAAGAAGGAATGAGTAATTTTCAGCAAAATCGCATACTACTAAGATTTCACCATCTTTTAGTTCTTCTTTTTTAGTTGAACAAAATTGTGCCTGCTTTTTTGCTATGAAATCATGTTTTTTTTTAAATTGAGAAGACTTAAGGTAAAAGTGTCTATAAATTCTTCAGTTGTTCTTGAAACAAACTCTAAAGTTGAGCGATCAGTTGAGAGCCACTGCTTGTAATTTACCTCATCAATCATATTGTCATCCAAAATTTTAGTAACATATAGTTTTAGTTCGTCTATTTAAGAAAAACATTCTGAGCATTCATCAAAATAGCACTCATAAGTTGGAGGGTCACATGTAATGAATGATAGACATGTTTTGTAATCATCTAAATGCAGGTCACTGTCTTTTGTCAACTGTGGTAGCCTTGTACCAATAATCATCAGTTTAACATTTTGATGATGTGTGCAAACACACACACTGTGAGTTCCTGCACCACCAGCTAATACACACTCGTTGGGTCTCAGCTCAGCAAATTTTGAAAAGCCAATCTTAGTGTCTGGGTATTTTGTTTTAAATAAATGATAAATTTCTTTTAAATTTCCCAAAATTAAGTATTTTTGTTCATGAGTTTTCTGTCCATCTTTTCTAACACTCTTGAAATCTTTTTTCCCTGGCATAATTCTGCTTACTTCTTCATTTTTATAAAAGTCTTCTACTACTTTGATTGTTTCTGATGGAAATGTACCTTTTCTTTTGCTTGGCAATGACATTATTCCTTCTTCCATTGCTAGTTTTTTAGCTTGTCTGGCCATGTAATTAGTAACATTAAATTCAGATTTAATTTTGGATAAGCTCCAGCTTTTTGGCAAAACAGTTAAGATTTGCAGCTGCTCAGACCTTTTACTAGTAGTTTGAAATTTCTCCTTCAGTTGATTTATCATTTCTTCACCATCTTTACTTGATTCTGTTCTAGAAGACTCTGGGTCTTGATCCAAGGGTAATGGATATTTTGTTGCAGAGCCTACAGTTCTGAGCTTACTTGAAATGGATTTTTGAATTTTATTCATTTTATCTGAACTATATTTTTTTACTACATCCATTTTAAATTTCTTGACTGGTGACTCTCCAATAGCTATTAATGATTTATTTAATTCAGTTAATGCTTCTTGTGATTCTTCCTGTTCAGTAATTGGCTCAATTTCCATTCTTTCTTCTGAAAGGCTTGGATTCGTATTTTGAGATGAAGAACTATCATCATCAGCTATCTTTTTTCTGCAGTTATCAAAGATTTTTTGGTCCTTAAAATTTTTTAATTTGGGATATTCTCTTATTAAGTCTTCTGAAATTAGTCTCAGATTTTTTTTTATTAATTTTTTGTGACCTTTGTAAGGATCGCAGCAATACTTAATATTTAAAAAATGCTTTCTCTTCTCATCCATAATAATTTGTTAAAATACAAATAATTGGTAATGCAAATTATTAATTACTTTTTAAACTAAATATTAAACTTTCTGAAAAAAAAAAAGAAAAATTTTTAAATTAGCTTTCATAGTTTATAAAGTAACACCTAATAGGTAAAATTTATAACATAAAAATAGGTAAAAATTGGCATACCAATGGTTACAAAATTGATCATAACTCCTGATATAATGAAAAACCCAGAATGAAATTTATCTTATATTGTAGTCTAAAGGCATATATATTTATAAAAAAAAATTACACAAAAATTTATTAATACCAATATATTTTTTTAAAGGTCAAAAGTTGACCTTTAAGGTCAAAAAAACTTTTTTAGCAAAAATTAATTTTGCTGTTAAAAATGTTTAGAGCAACCCTTAAGCTTTAAAAAAAATACATAATTCATTGTTTTATGTGCTATAATAAGGGAGAAATAATTTTTTTTCAAATGCTGGTATCAAGAAATTTGACAATTTTTCACAACTTTGACAGGTTATAACTTTTGAGCTATTCAAAATTGAGGGCTGGGAAGTGTCTCATTGTTTTTCTCTCATCGAATTCAACCTGTATACCAATTTTCATCAAAATCGGTGATGGTGACTTAAAATTTCCCCCAAAATTGGTTGATTTCATATGGAATGACCCCTATCTTATTCTTTATACTCCGACCATTTGTGTAGTATATTTTTAAGTTTTTTTTTATTATTCCCATCTTCATTGCATCGTGCTTTTTTATTCCTAGCTATCTTTATCATTCACTTGTGCATTAGTCCCCCTATAACGCATCAGTATGCCCTTCCCCCTAGCTATTCCTCTATCTCTGCATCCCTTCTATTTCCTACACCTGCCCTCTATTCCTGTTATTCCCTTACATCTAACAGCTTCTAGTTTCCCACCCGTAAGGACCTAATCACACTATCCAGCTCCCCCCATAGAACCTCAACACCTGCCCGACTAAGATGGAGCCCATCCATCGCATACAACCTCATATTGCCGTAAAACCCACCCCAGACATCTACAAACACCAATCCTAACTCCTCACACAGTCCTTTCACAAATTCATTCAAACCAATTGCACGCAACAACCATTCTACCCCCACATCCAATCTCAGAAGCACACCAGAAACAACACCTTTTACCCTGCTTTTACTCATCCTTTCAACTAACATTTTATACTGCTCACGTAACTCACATGTACCCACCTTCTTTACACCATTCACTCCCACATGCGTAATCACAACTGCATCCCTCTCACACCCAGAAACCAGCCTATCATACCTCTCACAAACATCACTTACACCAGCACCCGGCAGACAAACTCTCATTCCCTTCCACTTGCTATCACTCAACTTCCTATCTAAATACCTAATCTGAGAGTCACCCATCACTAGCACCTCAGTCATAAGAACATAAGAACATAAGAAAAGAAGGAGACTGCAAAAGACCATTCATGGCCTACACTTGGCAGCTCCTGTTCCATTCAAAACACAAAAGATTTCTTACCAGAGAAAAGTCATCAACATTGTCACCCTTTACAGGAGTTCGTCAGATCTAATCTACAATATACATAAAATGCATCCAGAGGATTATGTCCCTTCATGCAACCGCAAAATATAATCTTCCCACTCCGCAGAAAAATATATACATATGTACATAAAAAAAGTCAGTCCCATCTAGCAGCTTCATCCATATATTTATCTAATCTATTCTTAAAACTACCCAGAGAGGAGGCTTCTATCACATGCCTAGTGAGCCTATTCCATTCATCTACCACACGATTTGTAAACCAATTCCTCCCAATCTCCTTCCTAAACCTATACTTATCAAGCTTAAACCCATTGCTACGTGTTCTGTCATGTTCACTAAGTATAAGAACCTTACCCAGATCCCCTTTATTATATCCTTTTACCCATTTGAAGACTTCAATCAATTCCCCTCTGACTCTTCTCCTTTCCAATGTATGTAGATTTAGTTTTCTGAGCCTTTCACCATAAGGTAAGTTCCTTAGCCCACCAATCATCTTTGTCATCCTTCTCTGCACAGACCAAGCAAATCAATATCCTTCCTATAATATGGTGACCAAAATTGTACTGTATAGTCTAGATGAGGCCTAACTAGCGCCAGATACAGTTTTAGAATGACTTCAGCACTCTTATTGCTTACACTCCTCCTAATGAATCCCAATATCCTATTAGACATTGCTTTCTAGGATGAAGGTCTGAACTTACCAAAATACCCAAGTCCCTCTCACAATCGGTCCTCCCTAAAATTCTGCCATTTAATTTATAACTATTCAATGGATTATTTCTACCTATACTAAGTACACTACATTTGTCTATGTTAAACTTCATTTGCCATTTCTCGGCCCAATTGGACAGAATGGTCAATTCCTCCTGCATTACAACAGCATCAGAATCAGCCCTAATGGCCCTACCTAGCTTAGTATCATCAGCAAATTTACTCAGGTCACTACTTATACCTATGTCAAGATCATTAATATAAATTAAGAATAGCAAGGGACCCAAAACAGATCCTTGAGGAACTCCACTGCTAACACACCCCCACTCAGATTTAACTCCATCTATACTAACTCTTTGCTGTCTGTCACCAAGCCATGACTGAATCCACCTAAATATACTGCCATCGATCCTGGGTGCTTTAACTTTGCTCAGAAGTCGTAAGTGTGGCACTCGATCAAAAGCCTTACTAAAGTCCAAGTATAAAATATCATAGTTTTCATCATTATCTGCTGCTTCATACACCTTACTATAAAAAGACAGCAAATTAGTCAGACAGGATTTACCCTTACTAAAGCCATGCTGTGATTCTTTTATCAACTTATGCTTATCCAAGTGATCTCTAATATTCCTTGCTATAATAGAGTCCATCATTTTCCCTACCACTGATGTCAAACTTACTGGTCTGTAATTAGACATATTTGTTTTATCCCCTTTCTTAAATATAGGTATCACATTGGCTTTCTTCCATGCCACTGGCACAATGCCACTCTCCAATGATTTTCTAAAGATGCATGCTAGGGGCTCACTTAACACATCCTTACATTCTTTCAAAATTCTAGGAAAGAGCTCATCAGGACCGGGTGCTTTACTACTTTTGATTTTATCAATTTCCTTTGTCACTATCTCCTTTGTGAACAAGATATCCTTTAATTTCTCTTCATCATTACCCCGAAAGATCATTGACACCTCAGGTATATTTAGAGTATCCTCCTGTGTAAATACTGAGAGAAAAAAGTCATTTAGCATTCCAGCCATTGAGTCCCTATCACTCACTAATTCTCCATTGGAATCTATAAGTGGGCCTATTTTATCTCTAACCTTAGTTTTGTATAATTGATAAAAACTTTTAGGATCTTCCTTTGCCCTATTTGCCACTTTAATTTCATAATTTCTCCTTGCTACTCTAACTAACTTTTTAACATCTCTTGCTAGTTCATTATATCTCTGCCTTAAGTGATCCTCTCCATTTTTTATTTTCCTATAAATGCCCTTTTTAATGCCAATATAATGCTTAATTTTATCTGTCATCCATTTTGGGTCATTATTTTTAGTCCTAATCTCCTTATATGGAATGTTAATCATCTGACCTGTAATTAATTGCTCAATTATTCTTTCATACTCCTCTTCAATTGTAATCTCTTCCTCCTGGTGATTATTGTCTCCACTAACTGATATCATTGAATCTATTCCTGAATTGATTTCATTGCCTGGTTTCTGTACAACTGCCTCCAGGTAAGTCCTGAGCCCATTATAATTTGCTCTTCTAAAGTCAGGAATTTTAACATTGTTCATGCTACTATCAATACCATTCCATTTCATCTTGAATCTAATTTCACGATGGTCACTATTACCCAAATTTCCTCCAATCTCAGTATCCTTACTAACTTCTTCCCTATTTGTCAGAACTAAATCCAGTATATTATTACCTCTAGTGGGTTCGTTAATAATCTGCCTCAGAAAATTATCTTGGACAACATTCAAAAATTCCTCAGCCTCCTGATCACCCACAAGAGCTTCCCAGTGTATATTTCTGTAATTAAAATCACCCATTATACATAAGAAAAGAAGGAGACTGCAAAAGACCATTCATGGCCTACACTTGGCAGCTCCTGTTCCAGTCAACACACATGCTTACTTCTACATGCCCGTTCAATCTCCTGCCACAGAAGATTTAAAGCTTCCTTACTAAGATTTGGTAGTCTGTATAATAATCCTAAGACAAGCTTGTTTTTACCTTCCTTTACATTTAGCCATAATGACTCTGTGTTATCATCTAATTTAATTGTACTGTTTACACAACACTGGAGATTATCTTTAATATAAATAATAACCCCTCCTCCTCTCTTCCTATTCCTATCTGTATGGAACATGTTAAAGCCCTCAATCTCAACCTCAGGTTTAAAGTGATTACCTACCAAATCAAGCCATGACTCTGTTATCGCAATTATATCAAAATTCTCTTCACTTGCTAACGCTCTTAAGAGATCTATCTTATTCCTTATACTCCGACCATTTGTGTAGTATATTTTTAAGGTTTTTTTATTATTCCCATCTTCATTACATTGTGCTTTTTTATTCCTAGTTATCTGCTCATTCACTTGTGCATTAGTCCCCCTATAACGCATCAGTATGCCCTCTCCCCTAGCTATTCCTCTATCACTGCATCCCTTCCATTTCCTACACCTGCCCTCTATTCCTGTTATTCCCTTACCTCTAACAGCTTCTAGTTTCCCACCCGTAAGGACCTAATCACACTATCCAGATCCCCCCATAGAACCTCAACACCTGCCCGACTAAGATGGAGCCCATCCATCGCATACAACCTCCTATTCCCGTAAAACCCTCCCCAGACATCTACAAACACCAATCCTAGCTCCTCACACAGTCCTTTCACAAATTCATTCAAACCAATTGCACGCGACAACCATTCTACCCCCACATCCAATCTCGGAAGCACACCAGAAACAACACCTTTTACCCTGCTTTTACTCATCCTTTCAACTAACCTTTTATACTGCTCACGTAACTCACATGTACCCACCTTCTTTACATCATTCACTCCCACATGCGTAATCACAACTGCATCCCTCTCACACCCAGAAACCAGCCTATCATACCTCTCACAAACATCACTTACACCAGCACCCGGCAGACAAACTCTCATTCCCTTCCACTTGCTATCACTCAACTTCCTATCTAAATACCTAATCTGAGAGTCACCCATCACTAGCACCTCAGTCATTCTCCTATTCTGTCTTGGCCTAACATTACCCTCCCTCCTGCTCTCAGTCACGCTACCACCCATCCTGCTTTCATCCACAATCACACCAGGCAAATCACTTTCACACTCTTCCTCTCTCAGGACATTGAATCTGTTAGTCAACCTAACAGGTTCTATGTCCCTCTCATTCACACACCTAACCTGTCCTAACTTATCTATCCTATCCATTTTCACCCACCATTCATCATCACTCACAACTTCCACACTGTTCCCAGTCCTAGCCCTATCTTCCACCCTTTTAGCACTAATCTCACCCTTCAATCGCACACTTGCATCTCTTCTCACCTCCAACACCAAATCATTCAACCTCTTACATTCCCCACTCAACCTCCTAACCTCCCCTTCCAGAAAACACACACGGCATTCAGTTACATTCACTCTCCTTTCAACTCCACATGCATCACACACCACATACACACTACTTTCAAACGGCATGCTCTCACCATCTATACAAACAGCCATACTCTCAGAAATTTACTAAGGAAAAAGTTAACACATAAGAACATAAGAAAAGAAGGAGACTGCAAAAGACCATTCATGGCCTACACTTGGCAGCTCCTGTTCCATTCAACACACAAAAGATTTCTTACCAGAGAAAAGTCATCAACATTGTCACCCTTTACAGGAGTTCGTCAGATCTAATCTACAATATACATAAAATGCATCCAGAGGATTATGTCCATTCATGCAACCGCAAAATATAATCTTCCCACTCCGCAGAAAAATATATACATATGTACATAAAAAAAAGTCAGTCCCATCTAGCAGCTTCATCCATATATTTATCTAATCTATTCTTAAAACTACCCAGAGAGGAGGCTTCTATCACATGCCTAGTGAGCCTATTCCATTCATCTACCACACGATTTGTAAACCAATTCCTCCCAATCTCCTTCCTAAACCTATACTTATCAAGCTTAAACCCATTGCTACGTGTCCTGTCATGTTCACTAAGTATAAGAACCTTACCCAGATCCCCTTTATTATATCCTTTTACCCATTTGAAGACTTCAATCAATTCCCCTCTGACTCTTCTCCTTTCCAATGTATGTAGATTTAGTTTTCTGAGCCTTTCACCATAAGGTAAGTTCCTTAGCCCACCAATCATCTTTGTCATCCTTCTCTGCACAGACTCAAGCAAATCAATATCCTTCCTATAATATGGTGACCAAAATTGTACTGCATAGTCTAGATGAGGCCTAACTAGCGCCAGATACAGTTTTAGAATGACTTCAGCACTCTTATTGCTTACACTCCTCCTAATGAATCCCAATATCCTATTAGCTTTATTCTTAGCATTTAGACATTGCTTTCTAGGACGAAGGTCTGAACTTACCAAAATACCCAAGTCTCTCTCACAATCAGTCCTCCCTAAAATTCTGCCATTTAATTTATAACTATTCAATGGATTATTTCTACCTATACTAAGTACACTACATTTGTCTATGTTAAACTTCATTTGCCATTTCTCGGCCCAATTGGACAGAATGGTCAATTCCTCCTGCATTACAACAGCATCAGAATCAGCCCTAATGGCCCTACCTAGCTTAGTATCATCAGCAAATTTACTCAGGTCACTACTTATACCTATGTCAAGATCATTAATATAAATTAAGAATAGCAAGGGACCCAAAACAGATCCTTGAGGAACTCCACTGCTAACACAACCCCACTCAGATTTAACTCCATCTATACTAACTCTTTGCTGTCTGTCACCAAGCCATGACTGAATCCACCTAAATATACTGCCATCGATCCCGTGTGCTTTAACTTTGCTCAGAAGTCGTAAGTGTGGCACTCGATCAAAAGCCTTACTAAAGTCCAAGTATAAAATATCATAGTTTTCATCATTATCTGCTGCTTCATACACCTTACTATAAAAAGACAGCAAATTAGTCAGACAGGATTTACCCTTACTAAAGCCATGCTGTGATTCTTTTATCAACTTATGCTTATCCAAGTGATCTCTAATATTCCTTGCTATAATAGATTCCATCATTTTCCCTACCACTGATGTCAAACTTACTGGTCTGTAATTAGACATATTTGTTTTATCCCCTTTCTTAAATATAGGTATCACATTGGCTTTCTTCCATGCCACTGGCACAATGCCACTCTCCAATGATTTTCTAAAGATGCATGCTAGGGGCTCACTTAACACATCCTTACATTCTTTCAAAATTCTAGGAAAGAGCTCATCAGGACCGGGTGCTTTACTACTTTTGATTTTATCAATTTCCTTTGTCACTATCTCCTTTGTGATCAATATATCCTTTAATTTCTCTTCATCATTACCCCGAAAGATCATTGACACCTCAGGTATATTTAGAGTATCCTCCTGTGTAAATACTGAGAGAAAAAAGTCATTTAGCATTCCAGCCATTGAGTCCCTATCACTCACTAATTCTCCATTGGAATCTATAAGTGGGCCTATTTTATCTCTAACCTTAGTTTTGTATAATTAATAAAAAAAAAAAAAAATTCTTGCTCAGGATTGCTGCCAGTTATCTTCCCCAAAAGTATTAATCACTAATGTATTTATTACACAGTGATTGATGTATTAAATAAATACAAGAAAAACTATACACCCAAATCAGTATTATATCCCAATCTTATAATGAGAATCAAGAGCTTCCTGCAAGACAACCTTCCAGAACAAAGCCAGACAGCCAACTGTAGACAGCCCAAACTTGAATGTTTTCAAGCACAGATTGGATGATTATATGGGGATGGGTTAATTTATTACCTTTTGGTATGTGGATATGTTTTTTGACTTAGTGATCATTTTGCTTCAGTATTCACAGAAGAGAAACCAGTTAGATTAATTGATGATAATTCTAAGTCAAGGGAAGTAGTGATAAATTCTATTAATATAGACAGAGAAGAAATTAAAGGGCTTATAATGCAGTTAAATACTAGTAAGGCATCTAGTCCTGACAACATTGATTCTAGGATACTCAAAGAAGGTGTAGAAAGTATTGCAGTAGCTCTTGAGAAGATATTTATTAGATCACTAGAGTCTGGAGAAATACCAAATGATTGGAAATTGGCAAATGTAGTGCCAATTTTTAAAAAGGGACCCATAACATAACATAACATAATTACACGGATGACAAAAGCCACAAGGGCCTATCAAAGGTCATCCGCCTCCGTCAAAACCCACCCACAAAAAGCACCATCACCAGGGGAAGACAAAATCAAAGTCCCCCACAATATAATATAACAGATGACAAAAGCCACAAGGGCTCATCATGGTCATCCGAGTCAAACGGCCTCTTTTTTAAGGCACCCAAACTGCCAGGAAAACTACATCCAGAGGATTGCATCCAGAAACAAGGGTATCACCAATCAAGGCTTGTCAAGAACTAAATCATGCAGCTATAGATATATACAAACAATATTAATATATACAAAACTTAGGAACCATCACAACCTTCCCTTCCCATAAACTCATCCAACCTACTCTTAAATACATTTAAATTTGGACTACCTACTACCCTCTGCGGCAATTTCTTCCAGAAGTCTACCACTCTATTGGTGAAAAAATATTTTCTTAAATCCAACCTACACCCTTGCTTTTTAATTTTCAAGTGGTGACCTCTAGTCCGATTTCCATCATCTAACTAAAAAAACTTGCTCACATCCAATAAATCTATCCCGGAACAATTTTTAAAGAGCTCAATCATATCCCCTCTCACACACCTCCTTTCGAACGAGAACATATTTAATACCCTCAGTCTATCTATATATTCAAGGTGCCTCAGGGAAGGAATAATCTTTGTTGCCCTCCGTTGCACTGACTCGAGAAGGTTAATATCGTGTCTAAAATGTGGGGACCATGCCTGTATACAGTACTCTAGATGTGGCCTAACATAAGAGTTATAGAGTTTAAGAATAACCTCCTTACTTTTGTAACTGACATTTCTCTTAATAAAACCCAGCACTCTATTTGCCCTATTTCTTGCTTCAATACACTGCTTAGAAAACCTTAATGATTTATCTATTACTACTCCTAGATCTTTCTCATCCTCTACTGAGCTCAGCCAATGCCCATCCATTTCATAGTTAAATTCTCTATTATCTTTTCCCATGTTAATAACTTTGCACTTATCAAGGTTGAAAGTCATTTGCCACTTATGTGTCCAGGATAAAAATTTATTTAAATCCCCCTGCACTTTAAAATTATCATTAATATCTTTAACTACAGCTGCTAATTTGGTATCATCCGCAAAAATTGACACTTTATTATTAACTGCCTCCCCAAGATCGTTTATATAGATGACAAATAATAATGGACCGAGAACTGATCCCTGAGGAACCCCACTGATAACATCCCTCCACTCTGACTTTACACCATTTAGCACTACCCTTTGCTTCCTGTCTTTCAGCCACTCAGCTATCCAATTTGAAACACCCCTACATATCCCAATCATTTTTAATTTATGAACTAGTCTCCTGTGTGGTACCTTATCAAATGCTTTACTAAAATCCAAGTAAATTACATCTACATTCTCTCCCTTATCTACTTGATTTGTTACGAACTCCAGAAAGTCTAGTAAATTAGTCAAACATGATCTACCTGATCTAAACCCATGCTGAGCATCGCTGATTAACCCCTCCCTCTCTAGATGTTGGCAAATCCCCTTTTTAACTTTAGACCAGTAAGCTTAACTTCTATAGTCTGTAAAATTCTTGAGAAGATGGTTAAGAAGGGAATTTCTGATCATCTAGAGAGTAGCAGGTTAATTAATGATGCTCAGCATGGTTTTAGAAAAGGTAGATCGTGTTTAACTAATTTACTGGATTTTATGGATTATGTAACTAAAGAATTAGATAGGGGTGAGAAAGTTGATGTGATCTACTTAGATTTCAGTAAAGCTTTTGATAAGGTTCCACATAGAAGACTAGTTCATAAATTAAAGCTGCATGGGATATGTGGGAACGTTTTAAATTAGATAACTGAATGGCTGAAAAATAGGAAACAGAGAGTTGTACTGAATGGAGTGAGGTCACAGTGGAGGAATGTTATTAGTGGCGTACCTCAGGGATCAGTTTTAGGCCCTTTCTTATTTATAATCTATGTAAATGATCTTGGGCAAGGTGTAAATAGCAAAGTGTCAATTTTTGCTGATGACACTAAATTGGCAGCTGTAGTCAAAGAGGTTGAGGGTAGCTTTAAAGTGCAGGGTGACTTAAATAAGTTGTTAGCTTGGGCTCAGAAGCGGCAGATGACTTTTAACCTTAATAAATGCAAAGTTATTAACATGGGGAGAGATAATAGGGAATTTAGCTATGAGATGGATGGGTATTGGCTTAATTCAGTTGAAGATGAGAAGGACTTAGGAGTAGTAGTAGATAGGTCACTGAAATTTTCAAAGCAGTGTATTGAGGCAAAAAATAGAGCAAATAGGGTGCTAGGTTACATTAAAAGAAATGTTAGCTACAAGAGTAAGGAGGTCATCCTTAAACTATACAACTCTTATGTCAGGCCACATTTAGAGTACTGTATACAGGCATGGTCACCACATTTTAGACATGATATAAACTTATTAGTCAGTACAAAGGAGGGCAACAAAAATAATACCATCCCTGAAGCACCTTGAATATGAAGATAAACTGAGGGTATTAAATATGTTTTCATTTAAAAGAAGGTGTGTGAGGGGAGATATGATTGAGCTTTTTAAAATCTTTTCTGGGTTGGATAAATTGGATTTCAACAAGTTATTTGAGTTAGAAGGTAGTAATAGAACTAGAGGCCACCACTTAAAAATTAAAAAACAGAGGTGCAGACTGGATGTTAGAAAATATTTTTTCACTAACAGAGTGGTGGATTATTGGAATAGCTTACCACCTGAGACTGTAGACAGCCCAAACTTGAATGTTTTCAAGCGCAGATTGGATGATTATATGGGGATGGGTTAATTTATTACCTTTTGGTATGTGGATATGTTTCTTGACTCATTCCTGTGGATGCAGTTTCTTTTTATTGTAAATTTTGGGGGACTTTGATTTTGTTTTGACAGACTCCTATGGAGGCTTTAAATTATATATTGTAGATGCATGGTTGGACATTCCTATAGATTGTTAAATTGTATATTGTAGATGCATGATCTGACAAAATCCTATGGATGCATTATGTGGGTGGGATTTGATGGATACGGATGACCTTTGATAGGCACTTGTGGCTTTTGTCATCCGTGAAATTATGTTATGTTATTGATAGTATAGGGTAGCCTTTAGATATTAATTCATTCTTTATTTCCACTACATTCTCATTTAGAGCAATTGGGCCAATAACCCCATAGGATTTTGGAAGATCTGATAGTAATTTACAAGTTACCTTCCACTCACCTAGTGAGAAACCTGCACTATCTAGGAAGATATCTTTAATCTTAGTACTGGTACTAATAATACAATTTTTTGTACGACCAGTAAAAGTTACATGATGATGTCAAATATTAAGTAAATAACTGGTTTTAAGGGGGTTTTTAAGAGGTTTGTCATTAAATTTGGTAAATATGTAGATTAGCGGCCCGGCTGGAAAAAAAATTTGTATGTAAATATTATTGTTCACTCGTGTCGGAATATTCATGCACGTTTGAGTCCTTTTCGAATTATTATTCTATAAACAATTAGGATTATATACTGGGGGGCTGTGCCCCCCAGACCCCCACCAATTTAATGAAACTCAGGATCATCGTAGTGTAGTCTCCCCATTGTGTTTACCCCCACACGAGCCGTCAACTTAAATGTACTCCAAAAACGTGAAACATTTTGGAACACAGACAAAATAGTATGTCCCATCGTTCGCGCCAATAATCTACACATTTACCTTAAATTTATTATCCTCTTTTACAGGTGCTATTAAGTATTTAAATGCAAGGTTTATAGGTAAATATGTAGATTATCGGTGCGAACGATGGGACGTACTATTTCGTCCGTGTTCCAAAATGTTTCACGATTTTGGAGTACATTTAAGTTGATGGCTCGTGGGGGGGTAAACACAATGGGGGGACTACACTACGATGATCCTGAGTTTCATTAAATTGGGGGGGGTCTGGGGGGCACAGCCGCTAATCTACATATTTACCGGTTTATATTATCAGGAGGAGACCCATCGGGATCATCCTCCATTTCAAAAGACCTACCGAAAATCAGTAGGCCTCAATAAGCTCCCAATTATAAATAAGTGCAGCAAACCTTAATTACTACAAATATATATAGAAATATTTAGTTAATTAAATATTAGTTATCCGGAGCTAATCAGAGACGTTTGTTTGTTTTACGATTTACTGTGGGTGACGTAATTTTCTTTTGTTTACATTTGAGTCCTTCAGACTCCAATCTCCTTTTAGTAAGTTGTTGTTACTCTAGATTTGTGGAGGGGTTCACTCCTCTTGCATGGAGCCCACTAAGCCAGTAACTTCTAATTTTTTTTCTGTCTTGACTTTAAGAAGTAGATTTAGTTTGTTTTGTACAGATTTGGATTTTAAAACAGAACGGTGTTAATACTACAGTTATCTAATAGAGATTTATACACTCACAGTTTGCTGCACTGTATAATCTTATTAATTGAAATTAGTTATGGATCTATATTTGTAATTAAAAGATCAATTATTATTGATTTGAGCTTTCAATGACTTCAATTACATTTACCCAAGATAGCCGCCCGAGACATTTTTTTACGATTCAATAACTCTCCTCAAAAACTTATAGATATAGGTTTGCTGTGAAGTTTCTATCTAGGTTCATACCACGATGGCCCTATATCTATAGGAGAGAGTTCGGCGAGCTTCCATGCATGCATGTTGAATACGCACCTTGTAGCGGTATATTATATGGTTATTCAAGTGATTTATTTTCTGTTAATAAATCAGCCTAAATAGCGTTTCGAAAATCATAAGCATAAATTTGTTTGATCGAAGTTGTCGGCGAAGAGTTTTTAGACCTAAGATGACAGCGAACTAAATTTTGAAATAATGAACTGGGCTTTAAGAAAGACAATTGCACAAATATAAATATATTCATAGTGTAGATAGAGAGGAGTAGGAAAAGGGGGCAAAGAAAAAATAATAGCGTATGCGAGTTGCGAACAGCTTCCCGCGTCGCTGGAATACTGTTAGCCAGCGGCGAATCCACTCCGCCATCCTGAGTCTAAAAAGACTCATTCAAAAGAAACTTTTAAGCCGTTCGCCTGCACTTCTCGTACGCTGTAATAGAATCAACGAATGTACAATGAGATACGTAGATTAGGTATACAATGTAATATATTTGAACATATGATTTACAGTAACAAGATTCGAAGTGAATTGAAGTACGTGAAATAAATATGAAATAATATGGTGAAATAATAATATAGTGACTATGATGGACTGTGAATTAGAGGCTGCAATGAGAAGTTAATATAATTAGGACCTACTCTCGTATGGTCATTTGCAAAGAATTGTGAGAGAAAGTGGAATTAACTAAGTATGATTTGTTTGGAGGTAAATGACTAATTGTAGAAGGAATAATTACCGACCTTTATACGCAGAGTGGCTTGAGTCGAATGGAAAAGAATAGTGTGCTATTTGGTCGAGCTGAAAGCGTGTGTTTGTTTGTTTGTATGTGAAACAGTATTACGTTAAATGAATTGACAAGTAAAATAAATGAATGAATTAATTATTAAGTTGTACATAAAATGATTTAATTGACAAAAGTTAAGTAAAATAATGGAAAGATTAAATTGACAAGTTAAGTAAAATATTTGAACGATTAAATTTACAAAGTTAAAAGATTGCATAATATTGATTTTACATAATAATTGATGTATATATATATATATATATATATATATATATATATATATATATATATATATATATATATATATATATATATATATAAGTTTCCCAGGAGGTTTTTATTATAGGAATGCCCAGAGGCATTGCTATAGCGGTGACCTCTGGTGTTGCGGTCGTGTGCCAGGGTCAAGAGGTCCTGAGAATATATTGCACATTGTTTGTAGCGTGCGAGAAGTTCAGGCGAGTGGCTTAAATGCTTTGTTTGAATGAGTCTTTTGGGGGACTCAGGATGGCCGAGTGGTTGGGGACTCTCGCTAAGTGCTGTCCGGCGACGCGGGAAGCGCGTTCGAAACTCGCTTCGCTACTTTTCTTTATTTATTTTTCTTTGCGCTCCTTCCTTACCCTATGCTATCTACAATGGTGCCACAGACCCGGAATGCAGGGGGGGGGGAGAGAGAACTTTAGTCCTCGAAATAAGATTTCCTGACGTCGTTCTCCTCATCCTCAAAATACACTCCACTTCTAGGGGGGGGGACTTGTGTAGCGTGCGAGAAGTTCAGGCGAGTGGCTTAAATGCTTTGATTGAATGAGTCTTATTTGGGACTCAGGATGGCCGAGTGGTTTAGGACTCTCGCTAATGGCTGTCCAGCGACGCGGGAAGCGCGTTCGAAACTCGTTTCGCTACTTTTCTTTCTTTATTTTTCTTTGCTCCACTTTCCTACTCTAAGCTATCTGTAAGGCCATGAAATATCCGGTAGCAGTATACGTTAAATTATCATATATATATATATATATATATATATATATATATATATATATATATATATATATATATATATATATATATATATATATATATATATATATATATATATATATATATATATATATATATATATATATATATATATATATATATATATGTATATATGTATATATATATATATATATATATATATATATATATATATATATATATATATATATATATATATATATATATATATATATATATATATATATATATATAATTAAAGTTCATTAAAAGCTCTTTTATTCCTGCCAAAAGATAATAACCTACAGCGCCGTTTTTGAGATACAGGGGGTTCTTTCAGACCTCCCACCCCTTGAAACCTGATATCATATAAATGGCTATAGAATTCCTAAATATTAAGCATTCGAACTCAGTCCACGACCAAAAGATTTACATATGATTTAGTTATCATTTGAAATCGGTTTTCTTTAGTTCCATTAAAATCTGTTTTAATGGCGGACTGAAACATATATTTTTCATTCATGGTCAACTATAGGCTTTGTTTTTAGTTGGATGAGGGAAGGGGGGTGTTAAGTGAATAGTAGTGGTGTTCTGAATTCCCAGGAATTTAGTTAAATCTATATTCGAACGATGCTAAAAAATATAAACGAGTTCTTAGGCGCCGTTTTATTTTAGCAAATATTTAAAATCGCATGGAATAGTTTTGCGTTTTGTTTACAAATCCACTTTAAAAATCTACGGAGAATTTCCACGAATGTATAAAATTTTGCAATATCGTAATTTTCACTGGTAATGGTTTTCAAATAGCTATTTAGGCTGATTTATTAACTAAAATAAATCCCATTAATAACCAAATACCATAAATTTGTTGAATTTGGATTGAATAGTCGTCTGCTAATATTCAGGCCTGACGACTGACGTGAAATGAATTCAGAAAACTTCTGAACTAGGTTTGTAAGAAAAACAAAATAAACAAAATAAATATATTTACAAAATCAACGAATGAACAATGAGAGAATTGAATTAGGAATACAACGTAAGATGTGGTAAAGTATAATGTGGTAAAGTAAGATGTGGCAAAGTAACTATGATTTAAAGTAACAAGATGTAAAGGAACTAAGATCTGAAGTGCCTCTGATGGTATGTGAATTGGGATCTGCAATGACAGAAGTAACGAGAAGTATGACCTACTCTCGTATGGCAGCTTGCAGAGAATAAGTGTGAGAGGATTTATAACTGAACTTGATTGAAAGTAAAGTCGAGCACTAATGGATGGTGACGCGAACACAAATGAGAGAGATTGAGAGAGATTCAATTCGGGTTATTTCACAAGTGGTGAAATGCGTGTGTTTGTATGTGCGTGAAATTCTAAGAAATGTTGTTTGAACCAGTGCGATAAATGAAATCAGTTTCTCGTCATGGGATAATTGAATTATTAATAGGAGGGAGTGTTATAGCAATGCCCTCTGGGCAATCCTATGATAAAATCCTCCTGGGAAACTTAAATATATATATATATATATATATATATATATATATATATACAGTGGCGGCAACAAAAAAAGTGACATTGAATATTGGCAATAGAAATCGATACATAAAATCGCTTTCACGATTTTACTTGCCAACAAGCCAATGAAAAGGGGCGGGGCTTATGCCACGAGTGGATGACTCTCCTGAGCTAAGACAACAGAACTGCGCTTTATTGGAACTCACTGTCTCGTTTGAGCTCGTACAGTGAGGTTTTGGTGTACAACGCTCCAGCGTGCTGATTTCCTGCATTCGTGCCTACATTTGACGTGCTATAACTTCTGTGCAAGTGGATACAATGGGGCGGAAAAAGCTTTCTATGACAGAGAAAAGCCGTGCCTTGACCCTATTAGAGCAGGGAAAGTCTTTTATTGATGTAGCAGCAGATTTAGGAACCTCAAGAAATACGATTTATCGCCTAAAACGGGCAGCTGAGTTATTGCCACCAGGTACCATACCTAAAGAGGAAGGAGGGCACTGGTGCAGCTAGGAAGACATCTCCAAGGACTGATAATATCCTAAGGCGTGAAGTGATGTCAGACCCTTCTGTAACCTCCGCTTCAATCAAGAAAAAACACCCAGACCTTCTCCAGAACGTCGCCCTCAGGACCATCCGTCATCGCTTACAGAAGGACTTAGGCCTACCGGCTCGCCGCGCTGCCAAGAAGCCACTTCTTACCAAGGCTATGAAGATGAAAAGGCTCAATTTTTGCAAGACCTATAAACATTGGACAGCTGCCCATTGGAAGAAGGTGATGTTCAGTGATGAGAGCACCTTTAGGCTGGTCAGAGGAGAGTCAAAGATCGTGCGTCGTCCCAGCAATGTGTCTCGGTATGACCCAAAATATACCGTGAAAACTGTGAAGCACCCTGATAGTGTGATGGTGTGGGGTGCCTTTAGTGGAAACAAGGGCAGAGGAGGTCTGTACTTCCTTCCCAAGAATGTAACCATGAGGGGGACTAACTATCTCGAAGTTTTGAAGCAGCACATGCTGCCATTTTGGGAAATTCATCGGTGTGAATTTTTCATGCATGATGGTGCCCCTGCTCACAGGTCCCAGTTAGTAAAAAGGTTCTTCAATGATAATAATATTAGTGTTTTGGAGTGGCCTGGTAATTCCCCGGACCTAAATCCTATTGAGAATGCTTGGAATCTGATGAAATCCAAAGTTCAAGAGACAGCATCCGGCAGCATCAAGGACCTGATAGAATCACTGAAGAAGATCTGGGTTACGATCGACCCCACCTACTTCGCAAACCTCGCTGAATCAATGCCCAATTGACTCAGAATGGTCATCAAGTGCAAGGGCAACATGACCAAGTATTAACTTTCATGAAATATTCATAATAAAATATGTAAGTTACATTTTTCTGTTTCATTTTCCCCGAATTGTCACATGTCACTTTTTTTGTTGCCGCCACTATATATATATATATATATATATATATATATATATATATATATATATATATATATATATATATATATATATATATATATATATATATATATATATATTTTATGTATAAAATTCAAATCATTCATTTATTTGACTTAACTTTTGTCAATTAAATCATTCATGCAATTTATTTACAACTTAATAATTCATTCATTTATTTTACTTAACTTTTGTCAATTCAATCATTCAATTATTTTATGCATAACTATTTGCAATTCATTTATTTTAGTAACCTTTAATAATTCAAATATCCCGTGACGAGAAACTGATTTCATTTAACGCATTGGTTCATACAACATCTCTTAGAATTTCACGCACATACAAACACAGGCATTTCACCACTTGTGAAATAACCCGAATTGACTTTCTCTCATTTGTGTTTCGCGTCACCATCCATTCGTGCTTGACTTTAGCACCAATCAAGGTGTTAGAAATCTTCTCACACTTATTATCTCCAAACTGCCATACGAGAGTAGGTCCTAATTCCCGTAACTTCTCGCATTGCAGATCCCAATTCATATAGCATCATAGTCACCTCATATCTTAGTTACTTTACATCTTGTTACTTTAAACCATAGTTACTTTACCGCATCATACTGTACCACATCTTACGTTGTATTCCTAATTCAATTATCTCATTGTGCATTCGTTGATTTTGTAAATATATTTATTTTGTTTATTTTCTGTTTTTCTTACAAACTTACTTCAGAAGTTTTCTGAATTCATTTCACGTCAGTCGTTAGGCCTAAATATTAGCAGACGACTATTCCATCTAAATTCAACAAATTTATGGTAATGGTTTTTAAATAGCTATTTAGGCTGATTTATTAACTAAAATAAATCCCATTAATAACCAAATACCATGCATTTTTAAATGAATGGATCAAGCTTGAACTGTAACAATTTAGGCTATTAATAAGTAAAAAATGTTTGATTTTGTTCTGGCGGATGAACTTACTGCGTTCGATAAAGAGTGGGGTGGTGGTGTGAATTTCGAGAGATGCAGTGCCTTATACGCGTCCAGTGCGTTTTCTAACCAAGCAAGTGATAAGTCCGTGTATAATTCGGCGGGTTTTCACGATCGGCACGTAATATACCTGAGGGATTGCGAGAATTCTGTAGAAAACAGAAAGATGTGGTTTGCCGCTCGCAACTGTACTCTGGCGAGGGGGCCTAGTTTTGCAAGCCCTGGTAAAGGTGGACAAAAAATAGGAGAACGCTTACAGGTATCTTCGCCCTGCACACTGTAGCGGGCCACGAACCTACGCTCTAACCCCAATCGTTCCGACCCGCTTCCTACACTAAGTCGGACGTGATAAATCGAGGGATAAATGAAACAGATTGTACGAACAGTCCTTTATTTCCCTACAAAAATATGGGGGAGGGGGGGGAATTAGACTTGAGATCTCGATATATATATATACACACAAAAAAAAACAATTCTATCACAAAACAATATTATATACAAAAGACGAGATGAACGAACAAACAAACAAATATACGATACAAAAGAGGCCTAACAAACACACCGGAAGCATACAAAAGATAAAAAGGTCTTGCTTACGTGTCCACCACCCTGGAGAAGAGTCCTGCCAGCTGCCACTCCGGTGGACACAATTATTGCGTACGGCTAAAAAGGCTAGCGTCTCTCAGTTCAATTTAATATAAATCGATCTTGTCGCGGTATTGAGGCTACATAACAAGCAAAACTTCCTATCAAACCAATCATTAACCAGTCAAGGATGATGGCAATTGCAATTATATTAATTCCTAATCTTATAATGTCAGCCACTCTTTACAAAAAGAAGTAATATTTACAAAATTAAATAGTCGCTTTTTCGTTAAAATAATTTTAGCAAAAATACTCTCTGCAAAGAGACAAAAACATTTTAAACAAAACATGCTATCAAATATATATATATATATATATATATATATATATATATATATATATATATATATATATATATATATATATATATATATATATATATATATATATATATATATATACACGAGGGGCAGTCAATAAGTCTTGCGAATCAATAGGGCAAAACAGAGGAAGGGGAATAGCTGTTTGTGGGGGTGTTAAGACAAGTTATGACAAGTCAGGACCTGCAGCCTCACGCTCCTGCCTCGTCTATTTGGGAAGCAGTAGCTGGTCGCAGATCGTCAGTCACAAATTTTTCAACAATGGAGAAGGTTGAGCACCGCGCAGTGATCAAATTTTTGACCAAGGAAGGCAAGAATGCAAAAGAGATCCATGAACGCATAGTTGCAGTGTACACCGACATGGCCACTTCTTATGCAACCATTGCTCGCTGGAATAGAGTGTTACACCATGGTCATGAGTCCCTTGAACATGACCCCTATCTAGGACGCCACTCAGACGTGAAAAACAAGTACAATGTGGCGCGTGTGGAGAGGAGGATCCTAAAAAATCGACGGGTGAAGGTCGAAGAAATCGAGCGAGAACTTGGAATATCACATAGAAGTGTTATTAAAATCATCCAACGACAATCAAGCCATGGCCAAGGACTCTTTCCGTCGGGTACCTAGAAACATCACGCCTTATGATCGAATTCAACGTTGTCAAAGTCCACAAGGCCATAGTTGCACAAGCTGCCCTGTGTTAGTGCGGATTCGAGGAGCTCAACCATCGCCCCTACATTCCAGATCTGGCTCCTAGCGACTACTTTTTATTCGGCCAGCTCAAGGCTGCACTGCGTGGACGCTGGTTTGGGGACGATAAAGATGTCCAGTCGCCGTCGAGGAGTAGATTGAACAGTAGTCGGGAATTCGAAGCCTCAGGGACAAGTGACGCAAGTGCATTGAAGTTATCAAGGATAGTGATATTGAAAAATACTAAAACACTTTTCCTCATATCTCGTTTCCTTATATCCGAATTGCAAAACATATTGACCGCCTCTTGTATATATATATATATATATATATATATATATATATATATATATATATCGCATAAAAGATGAGGAATTAAACCACATTCTCCGAAGACAATTTAATTCAGAACAGTTTCGGTGTATCCCACGCCCTTTTTCAACTGACACTGGATAGAAAATATAAGAAAAGTGCATTCAAACATAACACAGGGACAGGTCGTGAAATATTCCCTCTTTTTTCCCCCAATCCCCTACTTGTGGCTAATCTGGGAGAGGGGTAGGCCTAAACATATTGAAGGGCTGACATTTTATTTTACTATTTTGTTTATTTGCTTTCTTATTACAGGATTAAAAGAAAATTGACCCTCAGAAAGATTTAAATTAGGAACTGACGATATCAAGCTCGATTCTACGATTCTTCTCTTAACATAGTTAGCCGTTTTAAATACCATTTTACTTCCATTGAAATCGATCGTATGATTCAAGTCTCTAACATGGCAAAATATTCCACTGCTTTCGCTGCCTACTCTAATATCTCTTTTGTGTTCATACAATCTCTAGTCTAGATTTCTCCCCGTTTTCCCTATATAAACTTTATGACAATCGTTGCATGGTATTGCATATACTCCTATGTTATGATGTTCTTTGGGTTTCCTGGCAATCATCAATTGGTTTAAGGAATTATTATATTTAAAGGCTAGATTAATACCCGCTTTTCCAAATATGTCCTTCGAACTGTTTAATTTATTATTAAATGGCAATGTTATACATTTATTGAAGTCATTAGTGGGGAAGGCTTATTACCATAGAATGTTTTCCTAGCTGCAAAATGGGCAGACGATATGAACCAATCGGGGTAATACAAATTAGAAAAAATGGTCCTGATAATGACAATTTCTTCATCTAAATAGGAAGGATGACATATTTTGTATGCTCTAAGGAAAAGGTTATAAATTACCGATTTTTTAACAGTATTATCGTGAAACGAAAAATAATGTATATAGGCATTCGAGTGGGTTGGTTTCCTATAAACGTAAAGTTTTAATTCATGGTGATCTTTATTAATGAGGACATCTAAACAGGGTAATCTATTATCATATTCCCATTCATATTTAAATTTGATGGAGACATGCAAATTATTTAAATTATTAAAAAAGGTATCAAAATCATGGCCATTAGACCATACAGAAAATACATCGTCAATGTACCTTAACCATATAAATTTAGGGGGAGAAATTGTGGGAAGGAGTTCAGTCTCAAAATATTCCATGAAGAGACATGCCAATATCGGAGATAAACTATTTCCCATGCTAAGGCCAAATATTTGTCTATAAAACTCATTATTTACTCGAAACACATTGTCAGAGAGACATAATTCAACTAAATCGATAAATTTACTCGTAGAAATGGGAAGATCCAAATTAAGTTTAGGCATGATTTCCCGCAGAAGGCCCATGGTTTGGTCAACCGGAACTTTGGTAAACAAAGAGTTTACATCAAAGCTCACAAGTTTTCCATCCGGTAATTGCAAGTGGTTGAGGCGGTCAACGAAATTTTTTGAGTGTTCATAATGTGTGCAGATGAGATTCTTCCAACTGCTGGAGATAAATGCTTGGCGAGCTATTTGGAGAGCTTATAAGTGGGAGAATTAATATTGGAAATGTTTGGGCGTAAGGGACATTCCTCTGTATATTAAAAGAACGTGTAGAAAACGCCAAGCTAGAAGTGAACACTTTCCTATTCAAAGTGAGACGGTCAAGAAGAAATCTGTTTGATAAGTGCGATGAACTTTTAGGGCATCATGCAGTTTCTGTGATTGAATCAAGTGTTCAGGATAAAATCCTTCATCATAGCAATTATTTGAAGTCGAAACTTAACCGAATTTTTATGAACAGTCTTTGGATTAAAGGTTCAAACCCCAATAAAAATATTCTGAATTTATCATCCCATGTACTGACTGATGATGAAAAATTTGCGTTAGGATACGGTTTAAGCTTTTCAATTAAGTCATGCGATGAGTTCTCACTAGACCATTTAGTATCCATAGCCAAATCCTCACATGAGCTTTTAAGTGGTGAATTTCTTAGTGGCTGTATGCTTAGTGCCCTAAATTCTGAAAAATCTGACCAAATTGGTTTTCCCAAAAGATTTCAGATTGTGTTAAATAAACTTACATTTGATAACAACATTGTTATAACCAAATCTAAAAAAACGAATCAGTTAGTCATTTTGGACAAACATAGTTATAATGATAAACTAAATGAACTTCTTAATGATGTGAACACATATGAGAAGCTACAAAGTGATCCGCTCAATAACAAAACAAGCAATTTCAACAACAAATTGAAGAGAATATTGAAAAGCGCAGATATAATTAAACAATTCAGGAGTACGAACCCTTCACTTCCATATATGTATGGGCTCCCAAAGACCCACAAAGAGGAATGTCCCTTACGCCCAATCATTTCCAATATTAATTCTCCCACTTATAAGCTCTCCAAATGGCTCGCCAAGCATTTATCTCCAGCAGTTGGAAGAATCTCATCTGCACACATTATGAACACTCAAAATTTCGTTGACCGCCTCAACCACTTGCAATTACCGGATGGAAAACTTGTGAGCTTTGATGTAAACTCTTTGTTTACCAAAGTTCCGGTTGACCAAACCATGGGCCTTCTGCGGGAAATCATGCCTAAACTTAATTTGGATCTTCCCATTTCTACGAGTAAATTTATCGATTTAGTTGAATTATGTCTCTCTGACAATGTGTTTCGAGTAAATAATGAGTTTTATAGACAAATATTTGGCCTTAGCATGGGAAATAGTTTATCTCCGATATTGGCATGTCTCTTCATGGAATATTTTGAGACTGAACTCCTTCCCACAATTTCTTCCCCTAACTTTATATGGTTAAGGTACATTGACGATGTATTTTCTGTATGGTCTAATGGCCATGATTTTGATACCTTTTTTAATAATTTAAATAATTTGCATGTCTCCATCAAATTTAAATATGAATGGGAATATGATAATAGATTACCCTTTTTAGATGTCCTCAATAATAAAGATCACCATGAATTAAAACTTTACGTTTATAGGAAACCAACCCACTCGAATGCCTATATACATTATTTTTCGTTTCACGATAATACTGTTAAAAAATCGGTAATTTATAACCTTTTCCTTAGAGCATACAAAATATGTCATCCTTCCTATTTAGATGAAGAAATTGTCATTATCAGGACCATTTTTTCTAATTTGTATTACCCCGATTGGTTCATATCGTCTGCCCATTTTGCAGCTAGGAAAACATTCTATGGTAATAAGCCTTCCCGCACTAATGACTTCAACAAATGTATAACATTGCCATTTAATAATAAATTAAATAGTTTAAAGGACATATTTGGAAAAGCGGGATTAATCTAGCCTTTAAATATAATAATTCCTTAAACCAATTGATGATTGCCAGGAAACCCAAAGAACATCATAACATAGGAGTATATGCAATACCATGCAACGATTGCCATAAAGTTTATATAGGGAAAACGGGGAGAAATCTAGACTAGAGATTGTATGAACCCAAAAGAGATGTTAGAGTGGGAAGCGAAAGCAGTGGAATATTTTGCCATGTTAGAGACTTGAATCATACGATCGATTTCAATGGAAGTAAAATGGTATTTAAAACGGCTAACTATGTTAAGAGAAGAATCGTAGAATCGAGCTTGATATCGTCAGTTCCTAATTTAAATCTTTCTGAGGGTCAATTTTCTTTTAATCCTGTAATAAGAAAGCAAATAAACAAAATAGTAAAATGTCAGCCCTTCAATATGTTTAGGCCTAACCCCCATCCCCCCTACCCCCCAGGATTAGCCACAAGTAGGGGATTGGGGAAAAAATGAGGGAATATTTCACGACCTGACCCTGTGTTATGTTTGTATGCACTTTTCCTATATTTTCTATCCAGTGTCAGTTGAAAAAGGGTGTGAGATACACCGAAACTGTTCTGAATTAAATTGTCTTCGGAGAATGTGGTTTAATTCCTCATATATATATATATATATATATATATATATATATATATATATATATATATATATATATATATATATATATATATATATATATATATATATCAAAGTACCAACCACGAGTTTAACTATTCTTCATTAAATCTTTGAATTCCCAATTAATTTTCTATTTTTTTTCATAGTCCCCGTTCGAGCTGGCGAACAGTGTTCCTTAAAAGCTATTCTATTCAGAGATTTTTTTGGTTCTCTGCGTAGCATAGTGTACTAAAGGCATACTTTTAACTGTGATCAAAGCGATGCTCGCTGCCTCAGTGTGCATGGTTCGAATCACTTCCCTGCACGGATTTTTTCGAATAAAGGTAATAAAAATATTACTGCAAGGAAAAATTATTCCGTTTTCTCTTTCAATGTGGTTTAATATATATAAATATAAATATATATATATCCATTCTCACACTCATTCTTACGGAGGGAGGGAGAGGTATTAGGAAAAGGTGTGGGAGAATGGCCCTTCACACACATTCACATTCGCTCCACTACACCCCTCCTTCATTAGGCCATTCGACCACAGTCACTCACAATACACTCTCAATCCTTACTCACTGTAGAGAAATGGCTACATTAAGCATCCTGGAGGAGTATAGGTACATTAAAGCCCCCCCCCCCTCATGAGGAGAAGCGTGGGAAAGGTAGCCGGCAAATAACCATAACTGCTTACTCTGTTTGATCTCCCCGCCACTGTGGGCAGTTGGAGCTAACATCTGTTTTAAGGCGACCACATAAGGTCCTTAAACGCCGCTCTAACGATCCAATTACCTACGAGACCCATAAACCCGTGGTTATAAAAAAAAAGCGGTGCGAGTCAAAAGGCACGCCAAGTAGCGGTGCGGTTCGAGCCTCTAATTAGCGAGCTAACTTGGGCACCTCAGTGCCACCTCAGCAATTCTCGCTCTCCCCAGATGCTAACTCACCATTCGCGTCCCCCCCCCCTCCCTCCTTGCCTCTGTGGCCTGGGCACTTCCCCCTTTAGATGGGGCGGCTATCCGCCTATAAATAAGCCCCGCAAAGAAAGAGAGCTGATTATCAGAAGTCGATACGCCAGAGAAGGATTAGTTCGCGAAGATCGATCCTTCAGCCAGACAAGAAGATTAGAAGTCGATACGCCAGAAGAAGGGTTAGTTCGTGAAGATCGATCCTTCCGCCATACAAGACTATTTCCGTGAGAAACAATAGGATCAGATTGAGAAAATCGATCCACCCCTTTTCGGGCCGTTTTAACCTAAATAGTCAAGCTTTATATCGGTGCCATACCGAAGAATCCTTGACAGACTGCGAAGAAGTCTGACTGAAGAAAAGCAAAGCCGCTCACACTCGAGTGACTCTCACATCTCAAGCTCCGTAAGAGTGAGAGGAGAAGAACCCAGCCTCAACGAGCTCCCGTTCTTTAATTACGTTAAAGAACCAGCCCCCTTTACGACGAAATTTCGACCCCCGGACACAACACTTCAAAGCGAGAGATAAGTCCTCCAGCGACATCCGGCAATCCCTAATACCTCCTGTCATGTAAGTTAAAAAGAACATTTATATTCATATTGCGATAGTAGGAGTTTAGTACGTCTCACGTTTTAAAGGGGAGTAGAAACCATTGTTCTTGAACCTAGATCATATGTGCTAGTAGACGAGAGTACGTTAATTTAATGTTTAAGGCTAATCAAATAGAGTCTCGATAAAAATACTAATCGGCAATTGGTATGTTTACGGGAAGCCTATTGGTTTATTTTTGTCATTGTATCCCTGCTAAAGATCTTAGATGCCAAAGATAGAAATGTGTTAACTGTTGGTTTGTTATAGTTAAGTGTTTCACTTAAAATACATGTTTATTTTGGTATATATCTGGTGTTTCCTCTTATCCTTATGTGTTTAAAATATCTCTTCCTTAAGAACAAAATTACTGAATTAGCACTCTTAGAACAAAGCCTACTTCATCAAAGAAGTAACTCACGCACCTCAAAGCATACCGCTACAAAAAGGGTGTGAAAGAGTATAGTGATCAAAACAGAGGGTCATTCTACGACACTCACGGTACCTTTTATACTCAATCGCGCCCTTCTACACCCATTTATGCTCGTCTACCGGTCTCTGGCTACGCGTAGCAAGCTGTCGGAGTTGTTCGTCAGTCGTCCTGTCAGTCTCCTCGTCACTATCGATCATGTCGTCCACCATACCCTTAGCCTTCATCACTAGCTCTCGCATCTCTCGACAGAACTCTTTCATACTCTTCCGTTCAGACCTTCACTCTTCATACCCCCATTCATCAGCTACTCACTCACAGCTCTCATCCAACTCAAGGTACACTCTTGCGAAACATACAAATCACTCACATCCCCTTTACTCCCAGCAGAAATACTAGAAACCCATTCAATTGTTGCCCACCAGAAGCCAGAAAAGTCAGTCACCTCCTCATTCTCCACATCAAACCCACTTCTACCCTTAGCATTCGTAAAACCAGAAAAATCAGCCACACTATATTCCTTCTACCCAAACACACTATCATTCACACTGTTCTCTAAACCAGAAAAATCAGCGACAGGCAGCTCACTCACTCGTCTACTTACACCAGCCAAATCACTCACCTGTTTATGCAAACACTCAAGTTTCCCCATAACACAAAGACTCTGCTCAGACTTACTTTCATTCGTACTTGCATTCTTCCTTTCATTCATACTTGCATTCTTCCTTTCACTCCTATTTGTACGCTTTCTATTCCTCCAGACCAAGACAAGCTCTTTCCCAGACAGATCCATATTATCACACTCCATCTCATCTCTGTACAGTTAAAACACTGGATGGCTCACCAGATAGTCAAGAGGTTCTCTCCACCTCCTCAACTGACTCTGATGAGCCCGCATTCTCTCAGTCACACCTTCATTCAAACTCTCCAAAACATAAGTCACACCATTCTCTCAGACTCTCACAACTCTATACAGTCCTTCAAACTTTTCACTCATCTTAGACACGTTCAACCTACCTTTTACTTCTCTTACCTTTGTAGATAGAGGGGAGTAGGAAAAGGGGCAAAGCAAAAATAATAGCGTGGGCGAGTTGCGAAAAGCTTCCCGCGTCGCTGGACCACTGTTAGCCAACGGCGAATCCACTCCGCCATCCTGAGTCTCAAAAAAAGATTCATTCAAACGAAGCTTTTAATCCGCTCGCCTGCACTTCTCGTACACTATACAACCCCCTCCCTAGAAGCGGAGCGTATTTTGAAGAAATGAAGAGAGCCCGTTTGGAAATGTTATCCAAGGGCTAACGCTCCCCCTCCCGGGTCTGGGCACCATTGTAGATAGAGGGGAGTAGGAAAAGGGGCAAAAAAAAATAATAGCGTAGGTGAGTTGCGAACAGCTTCCCGCGTCGCTGGACCACTGTTAGCCAGCGGCGAATCCACTCTGCCATCCTGAGTCTCAAAATAAGACTTATTCAAACGAAGCTTTTAAGCCGCTCGCCTGCACTTCTCGTACGCTACACCTTCAATACTTTTGCACCAAATTCAAACGAGCGAAACCTTTCATGTGCTTCATGCCATACACTCTGCTCACTTTCACTCAAATGAAACCTATCTTTCACTCACCTTTCAAAATTCATTACAAACTGACACGGGGCACCCTAGTTGCACTATGCGCCGTCGAATTATACGCCATAACACTACTCAACCATTCATTCCAGTCATTCAAAGTCGTACTCAACATTCTCAACATCTCACACAAGGTTCTAATTGTACGCTCAGCCAACTCATTCAAAGACGGTACATACGGAGTTGTTCTCACATGCTGTACACCATTCTCTCTCAACATTCGCTCAAATACTTTACTCGCAAACTCAGGCCCATTATCACTCAAACATCTCTTAGTCTTCCATACACATATATGATAAAACAACTGCTCAACCACACGCGCAACAATCACACTCCTTTTATCTCTCACAGGCGTCACATACACAAACTTACTTTTATGATCACCCATAACAACCATGCCAATATTCCCAGCACTTGTACGCAGTAAAGATACACAATCAATCACTATCAATTCAAACGGTTCTTTCGCATGAACTTTCAACATCGGTGCCTCCCTTGCACACCTTGCACCTTTCGCTTCTGACACCTTTCACACTTAGTGGCAACATCATTCACAACAGTTCTCAGAAACGGATGGAACACACGCTCCTTCATACACTCCCACAACTTAAACTTACCCATATGGCCATAATTAGCATGCATAACTTTCATCAGACCAATCATACCAACCAAGGACATACAGGTACATACAAATCATCCCCATCCTTCATATGCCTCACAAAATATGCAACATCCATACAAACCCCCAAATCCTTAGTATTGTGTATGGTTATCAATGTGATTTATCTTCGGTTAATAAATCAGCCTAGATAGCATTTCGAAAACCATGACCATGAATTTGGTTTGATCGAAGATGTCTGCCGTTAGCTTTAGGCCTAATGCGACAGCGAGGTAAATTTTGGAATAATGACTTGGGCTTTAAGAGAGTATAATAGAATATCTTTGTTATAGTAAATAATAAGGAGTTGTAAGTAATATAGTGTAGTAATTTAGAGTATTTTAATGTATCTATAATGGACTCTGAATTGGGGGCTGCAATGAGAAGCAAATATAATTAGGACTTACTCTCGTAGTGTCGTTTGCAAAGAATGTGAGAGTGGAATTAACTCAGTATGATTTATTTGGAGGCAAATGAATAATTGTAGAAGGAATGGTTACAGATCTTTAGACGACGAGAGCCGCGAGTCAAGTGGACAGGTTCGCGTACTTATTTGGTCGATCTGGGAACGTGTGTTTGTTTGTTTGTGTGTGTGTGAAATTTAAGAGATGTTGTTTGGAACAGTATACGTTAATTGAATTGACAAGAAAATAAATGAAGTAATTAATTATTAAGTTTAACATAAATGATTTGATTTACAAAAGTTGAAGTAAATTAATTGAAAGATTAAGTTGACAAAGTTAGAGTAAAATAAATGAATGATTAAATTTACAATTTAAAGGAATAAAAATTAATGATTAAATTAACAGTTAAAGGATTGCATGAATTATTTAAATGACACAAGAATTGAATTTTATACATAATAAATGATGATATATACATTTAAGTTTCCCAGGAGGTTTTTATTATAGGAATGCCCAGAGGCATTGCTATACTTAGCATACCTTTTAAAATCACTCAAACACTCAGGCCATTCATTCAAATCAACACGCACCATTACACACCTCTTCAACTCACTGACAAAAGGACAAATCTCTTGCATCTCTAGAATATCATCATCACTTAAAATCTCATTCTCATCATCCATTATCAATTCGATCATACCCTCAAAATTTGACAACTTTCTTCGCACACTCATCCACCCTCATGACCATAGGTGGGCGTTATCGCGATAACGATATCGGATTATCGGTTATCCGATATTTTATTCCGCGTTATCGATTCATCGGTATCACCGAAACTTTTGGTTCCAAACTAGCAATAATCGATAATTTCAGTTTTTTGTTTCAGTTTAGCACAGGGGCGAGCCGCGCGTGCCTTGGAGTCAGAAATAGGTAGGGCCGAGCTGGGAGGAGGATCCTCAAAAACTATGAGTAAATGAAGGAGAGCCTCACCAGGTAAGAAACTAAGAAACAGTATTCAAATATTCTTACTATTGCATTATAAAATAACGTTATAAATGGGCAATAATTAACATTGTATTATAATTTTGGATTTATTGGTTATCACCTTATCGGGCGATAAATTTGTCGCCAGGTATCGATTATCGGTTATCGCCGATAAGCTTATCGATATCGATTTTATCGGTTATCGTGATACATTTTTTCGTCGTTATCGCGCCCACCTATGCTCATCACCTCACTTTCCCATATAATAACACAATCCTTGTCAGCATTCAAAGACAAATCATTCAATCTCATACAGTCCACACCAAGCAAGAAACAACACGGCATTTGCTCGTCTTTCAGACACACAAAGTCATGCTTCACATTCACACCACTGCCCAAACTCCCTTTCAGACTAACTTGTTCCCATGACACTATCATTCCATTCCCCAATCCTCCTATCTGTAATTTCACAGGCTTACGTTCACAACATCTAAACTCATCGTACTAATTCAGAATCCTCGTTCACTAACGACATTTGCGCTCCAGTATCAATCAAACCACAAAAGAACCTTTCACCAACTTTCACTCTCGCTTCCATCATATCAGGTCCTCCATGTTCACAATGCACAGAGGGAACAAGCACACCAACATCAGCACTGACATCCACACCATCATCATTCACCACACACTCATCTTCATCCAGACAATCATTCTTCTCCTTCATATACAAACACTTTTCAATCATTCAATTGTAATGCACACCGCTCAAACACTGCAGATGCACCACATTAGCATTCAAACCCTTTATCTTTTCATGTTTGTACACAATCGGCCTCTCGCCACCAAAGTGCACATAAACAATCACTCCATACAAACGACTCACTACAATCAACACTTCCTGAAATGGCGGGACCACTGGCATACACATTGCTCTCAATTCTTTCATAAAGTTCTGCACCCTCGCCATACCAATATTCTCAGGCTTCCTACATACTTCACTCATTACCTCCTTCCTTAAGTCATCCACCCTATCTGGCACTCTCACATCTACTTCATCACTCTTCAAATCTTGCAAACCATTCCATACACTCTCAAACAAGGAATCACCACCACCCTTACTCTCCTTTCTATTCATAATTGCTTTCGGAAAATACCCAGGATCACTCACTCCACACACATTTGCATCATTCGTACCAGGATACCTTGACATCAAATCAGCCACTCCATTCCGTTCACTAGGCACGTACTCAATCGCATAGTCAAAATCACTCAAATCTTCCAAAGTCCTCGCAAACCTACTATCAGCTCATTTCATACGTTGCAAATACACAAGAGGTTGGTGATCTGTTTTAATCACGAACCTCACACCATACAAATATGCACGCAACACTTTCAAACAATACCTTATCGCAGCCAACTCTCGTTCCACAGGCGAATACTTTCGCTCTTCCTCACTCATAGCCTTTGGATACACATCCATTTATTCGCCTGACAGTTTCTGTATTCAAACCCTGCTCTTGCATCAGAAAACCTCCCATACAATACCCACTCGCCTATGTATACAATTCAAGCATCTTAGCATTCACACTATAGTCCGGGTATGCCAATTCAACATCTTCAGCCGCTGCCTCTATTAGTCTCTCATACGCTTCATTCATCTTGTCATTCCACCTGACAATCGTACTATCTTTCTTGCCCATCCACTCCGCTGAGGCTTTCTCACACCCTAACAATTACGTATAAACTTTCGTTGAAACTCAATCAAGCCCAAAAACGACTTCAGCTGCTTCACAGTCACCGGTTTCGGAAACATTCGCACCTTCTTAAAATACTTCGGCGACTTTGGTAACCCATTCTCACTCACCATATGCCCAAGGAATTCCACTTCTTTGGCAAACCATTCACACTTCGCTTAAAAGAGGATTTGAATTGCTCTGCTGCGGAACTCGTCTATGGTACGCAACTTCGTCTTCCAGGCCAATTCTTTTCTTCCGCTGACTGTCCTCTTCCTTCCGATATACATCCTACTGCATACGTACACAATTTAGTACGGGCGATGTCTGAGGTAAAGCCGACCGCCACAAGAGTGCCTGCTAATCAGAAACCTTTCGTGCCAAAGGAGATGGCAACTTGTTCTCATGTGTTTGTCCGTCGCGATTCCACTCGCACATCCTTGCAATCTTTCTATGACGGACCCTTTCTCGTCATCTCCAGGAAGCCGAAATTCTTTGTACTGCAGCTTGGCACCAAGAAGGATACGGTTTCCATCGATCGGCAAACCCGCCTTCATAGAGGCAGTTCATCTGGAACAACCACTACCTTTCTCTTCCACTAATATAGCTACAGTGGTCATCCCAGACTACCTTCAGCACCTAACTATTCCTTCAACACTTCCCAACCAACTAACCCCACTTCCGAACCCTTATTCGGCTCTTTCAAATCAAACTGCAACTCTTCCTCCCACCTCTTTACTCGCAACCCTCCGCCAACCATCTCTACACCCCCCAATTCTTCATCCTAACTGTTGCCGCCTCTCTTTTTGTTGCTGGACTGCTCAACAGCAGCTGGAGAACACCAAGAGACCAACGCGCAACTACCGACAGTCACCCTTCGGGAGGTCCAGAACAATCGTCAACTGACGCTCCGGTCCTCGCTCGCGACAATCTCCCGCCTCAATCGAGTGGCACTACTAATCGCCACCTAACCCGCAATCCGAGTTAGCCCATTGGCACCATAACCCGTTCTGGACGCGTTGCAAGGAGGCCTCGCCGCTATATAGACTAAAATTTATGTAAATACCTTGTGTTTTGTGCGAGCTTGCCCTCGGTGGGGCAGTATTGTAGCGGACTACACCCCTATAAATGTAAATATTTGTTCTTTATTGTATATATATATATATATATATATATATATATATATATATATATATATATATATATATATATATATATATATATATATATATATATATATATATATATATAATAATAATAATAATAATAATATTTCAATAAGGGTAGGTAACCCTGACTTAAATCGAGGGATTGGTACAACTGCACTCCCAAAGTGTCTTAAAATTAAGTCATGAGGTTTCATTGTTTTGCTGTCCCGCATCGGTGAAACAGGTCTGGAAATATTTGAATTGTAATTGTTTAGCTAAATATTTTCCCAAAGAATCCCGAATTAATGCTTGATTCTTTTGTCTCATTTACAGACTCATTCAACTCCGTTATAATCTATTTAACAATTATCCAACCTATTTACCAATTACTATTTGCCGATTACTATTTCCAAATTACTTTTAATCCAATCTATTTACCAAGTTATATTTACAAATTACTATTTATCCAATTACTTATAATCTATTTATCAAACTATTTACCAATTATCCAATTTACCAATTAATAGTTACCAATCAATTTACCAATTAATTTACTTATAATCACTTTACCCAATCCAATTATCAATCATCATTTGTTATACTCTAATTACCAAACCATATTTATCAATTGTAAATCCATTCTCGTTAACTCACTCAAATTTAATTCACGCGTAATTCTCAATACAATCATAAACTGTTACTGTATACATTCACCCTGAAATAATCTAACTGTTTATTCAATAATATATATTTTTCTTAACTCTTTATTTTTAATTTACGTATTGAAGCTTCAATACGCAGGATGGAAGCGCACACCCACCAGTTAAAGCTGCAGTGGGAATAAAAGAGCGAGCACGGACACGGGTTTGGTGATCGGAGGCACAGGTCCCGCTCTGGTTCGCGAAAGAGAAACCAACGAGGGCATCCCGATGCAAGATGTGAGGACAGCAAAATTTTCAACCTCATTCTTCTAACTATTCTCACCATCTTTCACGCTATCAGGGCCTATGCTGGTATCATCAAAGGTACGGCCACAACGATGTTCACTGTACACAGCCTTGTAGCCACCGTTATTGCTCTTCACAGACTGCGCCAAGTAGTCTCCCGAAGCATAACGTTTCCTTTTCCTCTCATTCAACTCAGTGGTGTTGGTACCACAACAAATATGATGCACAAGCTCTAAAATGCTTGTAACCGTGCACATATTTGGAACCAGTACCTTTTTCTAACCTCAACCCTATAGTTTTCTCACTTCACACAACTTAACCACTTTCTCCAAATCCTCAAATTTCAATTTCCCAACCTTCAAATTCTCGCATTCCTCTCACTCACATCCTTTAAACTAACATTTCAAGGGATTAACAATAAACAATTAACAATAAATGATTAACGGGTCAACATCTACCATCTGAACCTCACTTCACCTATTCAGGTAGGTCCTCACTTTTGCATTTTGACCCAAACTCAATCCTCACTCTCTGTCGTGGCATGACATTACATTATATCAATACCATATTATATCTATCAGGGAGGGACCAATAACTTGAAAGCGAACCGACAAAAGGGACGGAAAACCACGAGTTCAGACGGGCTGAGTAGCGAGAGAGTGCAACGAGGTCAGGTAAATTATGGACAATGGCAAAGCTCAAGGTTATTTAAAGAGGCATGTACACAAATATAATTTTATTTAAACAAAAATAATGAGAGAATTGATGGGTAAAATTACCTCAGATAATTAACGGGCAAAATCACATCAGTAAATGAAAGGGGAAATTGTAGTTATAAATCAGGCTATGAAGTTAGAACTTGAGGTATTCCCGGAGGAGACTATTCAAATGGGAGGGGGGGGAGGATTAACTCAATTGGGTTACTTAATGGGGGAGAGGGGTTGGCTTACGGATGTCTTCTGCACTTGAGGTGAGGCCGCTCGGACTTCAAAGCGGGAGGTTGGAGTGATGTCGGTTCTATAAAAACAAGGGGGGGGGTAACTTCTGGTCCAGGGAAGAGTATTTCGGCTACCCGAAATGAGGAGGGCTTCGGCAGGAGTTGATGAAAGAAGTCGGGAAAATCACTCGGGGCGATCGTTCAGTGGAATTACCTCTGGCTGAGGCTAATTCCAAATACACAAAATAGTCCAGCTGTCACTTTGCTTTGTTGCTAGCACTTGACTTGGAACCATGGGGAAATCTTCTGGGTTCTGGGTGAGACTTCTCAACACTGTGTCTCCTCATGGGAGTCGAACACTATTTATGTCCGAGGCTCTCCCCGAGGGGGGTTAGCGGAAAACAGCTTTACTCTCGAATGGCCCCGAATCTTCTTGCAGAGGTCCTTCTAGTCCGCGTAAAGGTGAATCATGGGGGACGCGGTTCGTGGCTACCGCTTGTGGAATGGGGGAGGGGGGTAGGCTTACCAATTTAGGCCTAACTGGGCCTTCTGCAGCGAGTGGAAGTTCCATCTGCTCAAGATATTCCACGTGAGGTTCCCTCACACTTCATATCACACCAATTTGCTCGCACTCACATAGAGCTATTGCGATACGCCATCAATTATCTTGCACTCACATAGTGCTCTGGTAACACGCCATCAATTCTCTCGCACTCACATAGTGCTCTGGCAACACGCCATCAATTCTCTCGCACTAACATAGTGCTCTGGCAACACGCCATCAAACTGCTTGCAACATGCCATTACGTCACTCACACACAGCTATGACAACACGTCATCAATTCTCTCGCACTCACATAGGGCTCTGGCAACACGCCTGGAACCCGCTTATACCAAAAATGTTCATCTAGAACCACTTCTATTTCATTCTCTTACTACTATGCCCCTTTTTCGTACAATAATCCCCTCAAACAGCCAAAACCGCACCCTTTTAACCACCCCTGCTACTCCAACTTCACCTTCCGTTTTGCTGCCTCCTCCTCCTCTCTTGCAGGAATCCTTGTCAGCAAAAGTGGTTAGTCAGTAGCAAATCTCTCCCCCACTGATCACTCCGTCAGCGGACAACGGGACTCAAGACTCCCACATCCTGCTTGACGCCATCTCGGAAGGAACCAACAAGCGGATCACCTTCGCTCCATCAACCTTCTTTCGTGCCAAGTGCCTCGTCCATCGCTACTGGCACTGCCACAGCAAATCTGTGTCCCCGTACCCGCAGCCAAACCAATGGTACTATCATGGCAAACTTTGGCCGCGTCGTTAGGAGGCCTTGTCGGTACTCGGACTTGTAATCTCTCCCCCTCTTCTAAAAGGGGGGAGTGTTATAATAACAATGCCCTCTGGGCATTCCTATAATAAAATCCTCCTGAGAAACTTATATATATATATATATATATATATATATATATATATATATATATATATATATATATATATATATATATATATATATATATATATATATATATATATATATATATATATATATATATATGATGATGAAAATTAATGCAATATCGCAAGAAAAGATGAGGAATTAAACCACATTCTCCGAAGACAATTTAATTCAGAACAGTTTCGGTGTATCTCACACCCTTTTTCAACTCACACTGGATAGAAAATATTTGAAAATGCTTAACTACATAACACAGAGTCAGGGGGGGAAAGTTAGTCCTAAACATATTGAAGGGCTGACATTTCGCTATTTTGTTTATTTCCTTTCGTATTACAGGATTAAAAGAAAATTGACCCTCAGATAGATTTAAATTAGGAACTGACGATATCAAGCTTGATATATATATATATATATATATATATATATATATATATATATATATATATATATATATATATATTATGTATAAAATTTAAATCATTCAATTATTTTACTTAACTTTTTGTCAATTCAATCATTCAATTATTTTATGCATAACTTTTTGCAATTTATTTATTTAATGTAACCTTTTATAATTAAAATATTCCGTGACGAGAATCTGATTTCATTTAACGCACTTGTTCAAACAACATCTCTTAGAATTTCACGCACATACAAGCACACGCATTTCACCAATTGTGAAATAACGCGAACTCTCTCTTTCCTTTGTTTACGTGTCACCATCCTTTCCGGTTCGACTTTATTTTCAATCAAGGTCCGTTATAAATCCTCTCACACTTATTCTCTGCAAACTGCCATACGAGAGTAGGTCTATGGGGTCTGGGGGGTGCATATCCTTATTATCCCCATATATTTTATTTATCAATATTATTCTTCCTTTTTTTCACTAGATTTTCTTGATGCAGGTTGTATTCCTCGAATTTTTCTTCTTCTTGACTGAAATTCCTTCTTTAAGTTGGCCCTTCAAACATTTGTCTTCACTTTTTCTTGACTTCTTATTCTTCTTGGCTGGGTTGTTCCTTAATCTTCGATTTCTTTCTTGATGTATCTTCATTTTCTTGAGTTGATGATTCCTTCGTGCTTCTTGATGAATTAGTCCTTCAAGCCGTTTTCTTCCGTTTTCTTTCTTAGGCGATCTTCTTAAAAGTTTTTGGACTGTTGAGTTTCGAACGCGGTACCGTTGGATTTAAACGCCATCGGTTAGAGCCGCCGGTGAGAGGGGAGCAACGTTACGTATCGCGGTATGAGTGATGCTTCGAAGGTGCATCGGGAATACTTCTGACATTAGCCTTAGATGGGTGAGGAAATGTAACAAATGTGTGGGAACTCCAACGTGATAGTGTTTCATCCAGCGCCACGCCAAAAAGGCGAAGTTTTTGCTCGAGCACGTTGACAAGCCTCCCTCACGTCCAGACACAGACACGAAAAGTGAGGACCTCCTTTTCGTATAGGAAGATTGGGCATGTTTTCGAAGCAGCGGTTCGAGCACCACCGTAGTTGGCAATGCGCAGTGTCCTGGCCCATTCAGTGCCATGGTAAACATAACCACAATTCACACAGGGACGAGCTACTGACAGGCACAACCAACATGTCCAAATTGGTTGCAGTTGAAGTAACGACTGGGTAGTTCGAAATAGGGGCTTACCGGAACACGAAGGTAGCCAGCGTTAATAAAATGGGGGCAGTTCTAGGCGTTCAAATTTCAAAATTAATTTGGCAGTTATGACTCTAGCAGAACCTACAGTTGTCCCCCTGTGCACATGTATGATGCGTTGGGAACTAAGCTTACCCTGGAGACGGGTGATATCGTAGACCTTTAATTCGTTTGACCAAGAGACACCTTTGACAAAATTCAGACGTGGGTGAAAAGAAACGGTTACATGGCTTTGGCAATCGAAGACAGATTTTGGACTCCTCAACCACAATATCACCACTACCTCTCGACACCCGGCGGGGTTCACTGCAGCGGGACTCAAACGATTCATTGATGCCAAACACATCCACTTTTCAGATGAGGAACTCAAGACTAAAAAGGGTGTATAATCTAAATCTGGGCCCACCTCTTTGGCATAGGGATCCAACGAGCATGGGAAGGCTGAAAAGGGAACTGATAAGCTATAGCAAACAAAATTGTCTTTACATTCTCTTCCTGACTTCCCACCACAGAGGCCTACAACGGCCGGGCGGTACTGCAACTCTCGACTCGGTATCTTCACGGAGAATGGATACGGATCCACCACACCATCTTTATGGGAAAAAGATGCTTTCCGAATTACTCCTACGCACGGATAAAAGGGTCAATGATGCGTTTTACTTTGGGCATCGGCAAACAATGGCGATGGAGGCGCCCAACCTCAGACCTTCATGAAAAAATTCTGAATGAATTCGTAAAATCCAAGCAGAGATCATTGACCATTAAAGCCAATGGATAGGAAAGAGAAGTCACAAGGAATATTAGTATCTCAAAGGACATTGCTGGACATACCTAAAAGGTACTATTTTGAGAAGGCCTTAACATGCATGATAAAAAGCATAGCACATATGAAGACTCCCCTCAAGCTTTTGCCGGCACAAAAAATTGAAAAGATACTAGATGTGCTGTGAAAAAGGACAAAATCAGCTATTTTAATAGAAAAGCTTAAACTTAACATTTCTATACTCTACTAGACTGCGTTCTATACAAATTCATGGGTTACATCATCCAGTCTAGATTTGAACTGTTCTATAGACGAACTATTCACCACCTCAGCGGGAAGACGATTTTACGTACCGCAGATCTTATAAGAGTAGTTTCCGTAAATACTAGGCTAGAATAGGGGAAAATCCAGCTTATAACTATGGCTACGAATCGGATGTGTGTTCAACGGGAACATCTTACTATAGTCAACGTTTCCAACAGCCCTTAAAATTTTAAAGCTCTACTAGCTCGCCTTGTAATCGGAGCGCTTATCCGGAGAAAATCCCATTTCTTGAAGCCAGCGTTGATATATATATTTTTTTAAGGGGCTATCTATCGACTGCCGACTTGGGCATAAGTCGCCGCAAACAAACAGCCTAGCTCTAGGCTACTTTAAAATAAAAATTGGAAAACAAAACAACGATAAAAAGGGAAGATGACAACAATTAGGAAGCAAGCTCCGGCGTCGGTGGGAGGTCCCCCTCCCCCCGGGGCAGGAGCGTGCGACCTACAAAGCAAACAACAATAACAGAAAAACAACAAAACCTAGTTAAATAAAAGGGAGAAGGCGGCCTCCCCCAAAGTATATCAGCCCACCAGGCAATAAACACGCACTCGTCCCAAGTACAAGGGACAGGCGGTAGCGAACCCACCCATCCCGGTACCGGGACAGGAAACGTGCGCGAAGATCCCCCAGACTGGGACATTCAACAAGAATGTGCCGAACAGTCTGGGGGACAACGCAGTCTTCACAGTAGGGCGCTGGCGAGCGCTCCATCAAATAGCGGTGCATCCCGCGAGTGTGCCCAAATCGTAGAAGACAGAAAGCAACCTGAAACCTTCCCGGCATTGGGGGGGTAGGTCCATGGAAGCAGTCGTGGCGCAAAGGCACGCCCCTTTAAGTTCCCTTCAACCGTCTCCCATCTTCTTTGCAAATCAGCCCGAAGAGCTGCACGTATTCCTGCCATGTAGTCGGTGTGAGGAAGAGCGAAACGCTGGTCCCGCGCAGTGTCCTCGTGGACTCTTTCGCGCTCTCATTCCCCGCAAATTCCACATGTCCAGGAACCCAGCATAAGATAATCTTGACATCCGTCCGGCTCGCCAATACCGTTGCGTCACGGATGTCTGGAACCAGGGGATGCGGAGATTCCAATGCCCTGAGAGCAGTGAGGGCGCTTTGTGAGTCGCTATAGATCACAAACTGGTCTCCGAACCGGGCACGTCGCGTAATCTCCCGTACCGAGGGATGTATTGCCACCAGCTCAGCCGTGAAGAAAGACACAGCACCTGGTAGAGCCCCGCTGACTTCAAACAGAGGGCTTAGGGTATGACTGGCGTCTCTCGGCGGCATAGGCACCGTGGAAATCAGCTGCAGATGAAGTGAGAGCTGTTGGCGAATGAGAGAGGCGCCGGGCTCGCGCGTACAGGCGAGTGATGCACTGCACGCGGCGTAGAGCGAGTGGCATCTCCCCAGCATCGATCAACAGGCTCTCACTGGGAAGAATGCGGAAGAAACCGGTCGCCAGGCGAAGGCCGGTGTGGTGGATCGAGTCCACCTTCCGCAATAAACGCTCGGCTGCGGATGCATAAAACTCGCATCCGTAGTCGAGCTTCGAACGAACTAGGGATCGATAAAAAGTAAGGCAGTAGCCCTATCAGCGCCCCAAGCGCTGAACGCCATGGAGCGGAGAATATCCATGGCGTGGGTACAAGAGACCCTAAGGCTGCGAATATGAGCCTCCCAGGTAAGGCATCGGTCAAATACAAGACCAAGGATATGGTGCGATTCAACCACTCCCAGGCTCACCCCATTAAGAAACAAATCTGGGTCGGGGTGGAATAGTGGATGGCGGCAGAAGTGCACCTCATAAGTCTGGGCGAAAGGAACTAAAACCTGTGCGCTTCAGCATAGCGAGAGACGCGGTTCAATGCCTGTTGGAGTCAACGCTCCAGAGTTGGCATCTGGGCCGCGCCAAAACAGATCGAATTGTCCTCCACGTAGAGCGTAGCGAGAACATCTTCCGGCAGCTCCGAGGTGATGCCGTTGATGCTCAGGGCAAAGATTGTGACACTGCGGACACTTCCCCACGGGACACCCTCTTCCTGCTCCTTTGGGCCGGAGAGGGCTCCCTCCACCCGTACGTGGAATCGACGATCTCGCAAAAATTCAGATATAAACATTGGGAGGCGTCCCCTCGCCCCCATCGTGTGGAGAGTCTCCATTATACCATATCGCCGTGCGGTATCATGGGCCTTCTCCAGATCGAAAAATACCGTGGCGTAGTGCCGTCTACGGAGGATGGCCTCGCAGACGGCATTTTCCAGTTGGAGCAGAGCATCCGACGTGGAGTGGAAATTTGCGGAAGCCGCACTGAGCAGAAGACAGATGGCCTCCGCTGTCCAGGAAAAAGGCTAATCTAACATTTACCAATTTCTCCATCAACTTGCACACGCAAGAGGTTAGAGAGATTGCGCGGAAACCGGCCGGAGTAGAGTGATCTTTCCCCGGCTTGCGAAAGGCAAGCACATTAGCGATGCTCCATGAATCTGGGAGGAGACCCTCCACCCAGATCCTGTTGAACAAGTCAAACAGAAATGCCATGCCTCGCTTACCCAGGTGTCGAAGCATGGCGTACGGGACATTGTCCGGACCATGGGCGGTGTCCGCGCACGAAGCAAGAGTGGATTGCAACTCACTCACAGTAGACCTGTCGTTGAAGGGTTCTCAGCCTCTGGAGGTAAAGTCCAGCCGGCGGCCTATCGCGAAATCACGACGTTCATTGAATGCCGGCGGAGCAGCATACCGGCTAGAGAATTCGGTCGCGAATGATCCGTTCGACGGATGCGGGGTCCTGCGAGAACTTGCCTCGAATCCTTTTGACTCGCTTCCACACCTCTTCCAGAGGGGTCTTTCCCGTTAAGTAAAGACACATATGCCCGCCAATAAGAGCAGCGGGCGTGCTTCGAAATATACCGGAACCTAGCCCGACGAAATTCACCAACAGTGAAATCGTTCGGGCGGCACTTTTAGCGCATGTAGGCATAACGCTTCTGTTTGAGGGCCGTCTCACACTCGGCCTACCAACAAGGGAGTGGTCGGCGTGCAAAACGGCCAGACGTTCTAGCCCGCGCCGATGAGGTTACCGAAGAAGAACTTAACGGCTTCATCTACCGACCTAAACTCCTCGACTGAGATAGAGAATTCAGTCATTCCCTGAAATGCAGGCCACGCGCCCGCGCCAAGCACCACCGCGGTGGGCTCTCAGGCGGCAGTTGCCCTGAAAATGACATTTGAATAGGAAAGTGATTACTACCAGGGAGGTCATCAATCACCCCTCAATCAAAATCAGGCTGTGCATCAGAAGAGCACAAAGATAGATCAAGGCAAGGAAATGAAGCGGTTCTCGGGTAGTAATGCGTAAACTCATCCACATTTAGGACACCTATCTCAAGCTCTTAGATCAGATTGGCAAGGACTTGACCCCCTCGGATTTATTGAGTAATCTCCCCAGAGAGGATGTCTGCCGTTCAGATCTCCAAGCAAGAGTAAGGGCCTCGGTAACCGTGCCACGACGCGGCGGAAGGACCCCGCATAGAAGTCAGCTGACGGTGGAATGTACGCAGATATGATAGTATACCTCCTATCCAGGTGAAGCTGCACAGCCACTGCCTGAATGGAGGTATCTAAAGAAAAAGGAAGAACTGAGACATCATGCCAGGTGTAAACCGCGCATCCCCCAGCCCGGCCATCTCGTGGTGGTGGGGTCGCAAAACCCTTATACCCCGGGAGGGTGGGAAGGTGGCACGCGCCTAGCATAGTCTCCTGCAGAAAAATAGCTAACGGGGAACGGGACGAGACGAGCCTCTGCAGCTCCTCCCAGTTGACCCGGAGTCCACGGCAATTCCATTGAAGGAATATGCCCTCCAAGCCTTGCTCGGAGGAGCCGCGGGGGCCCTCTTCGAACAGAGGACCCTCACGGGGATTGCCGTACGCTTCCCGGAGGCAGAACCGCGGGCACTGTTGGCCGGACAATGCGCTGTCGTCTTCGAGGACTTATTGTGGGAGGTTGGGCTCGCCATGTGAGTCTTTTCCTCCCTCCGTTCGAAACGTTAGGCGGGCGTTGCGGCTTCGGAGGCCGGGGGACCACTTTTTGAGGATCCACCGTCTCCGAGCCACTCAACCTACCATTATTCGTGGGCGAAGGAGCCGAAGTTCCTTTCTTGCTGTCCTCCTTTCTGGGGACAGCTTTCGGAACCCTTCAAGATGGTCTGCCGACCAGCTTCGGGGGTGTTGCCTCCCTCGAGTCTAACGACTCGGTGGAGGCGCGTGGCTGTTTCGCCTTACGGGAAACGGTCACGCTGGGAGAAGAAGGTGGGCGGGGAGGAACCCTGGTTTTAGCCGGGGGTTGGTGAACCCTCTGTACCGCCAGCTTTACCAGAGGAGCGCCCGGGTTGAGTAGAACCCGCAGAAGGACTCCGAATGGGCGCGGAAACAACCGTAATCGTTGGACTGGATGGGCCAGGAGCAGAGGGTGTCTTTCTAACCATTGAGGCATAAGACGTCCCAGGCAGAGCCGGGCGCGCCATGACCAAGTCCTTAGCCTCGCAGAATGAGAGTCGATCCTGGGCCTGAACGGCCAGGATTTCTTTCTCAAGGAGCTTGGTACCACATTGCCTCGAAGAAGGGGGGTGCGGCGGCCCTCCGCAATTAACACACTTGGGACTTATCGTGTGCGGCCAAGTTCATGGTAGAGTGCGGCGTCACACTCACCGGGCTGAAATCAAGTGTCCGAAGAGCCCTTATCTTGCCCGCCTTGGAGGGATCTGCTGCATTCGCCAGAAGGCTCCCGTCCGAGAAACGGGTCACCTTCGGCTCTCTACCAATTACACTAGCTAAAGCTCTCCTCTGATGGATGTTGTTGCTCTTGGCCAACATGCTGCCATCAATGGAGGAAATAACGAGGAAGCGCTTGAAGCCAGCGGGCTCGAAAACGCCAGGTAACGTCTGAATGAGGGGCCCCGATGTTATCGAGGCTTCGCCCAGCGCACTTTTCGTCTTATTCGGGGGCTCCGCACCGGTGTGGGCTGAGGGGCTAGATGTGCCGATGTTGGCTCGGTCCCTTACCGAAGCAGCAGACCCATCTTTCCCCGCGGATGGAGAGGAGCACCGAGTCTTTTTCCTGTTCTTTTTCTTTTTAGCAGCGGAGGGCGAGGAATGAACCGTCTTCTCCACTCCACCGGCAGGAGCACACAGACCAGATGGACAGGCCTCAGCCAGGTCCTTCTTCTAAATGGAGAAGGTCCTGGCATGCGTAGGGGCACCGGTCGAAGGAGATCCCTCCCTTCCTTGTACTGCCTCGGAAACCTATCCGTTTGAGGAGGACCTTGCATAGGGGCAGATTCGGGTGGTGTCACAAGTAGAGTATGGGGAGGCACAGGCCTTGACCCCCGCTAGGTTTAATATTCTAGCCAGCAGGTCTTTTGAGAGAAGCGACTGAAGGGGCCTGGCATCCCTCTCCCCCCTAAGGAGGTTTGCCCTACCGAGCCGCTTTAATGGGGAGCGGTCGGCTATGAGCTGCCTGCTGGCTTTCTTGGCAGTTCCCTTGGAAAGAAAAGGCGGGACTGTAGCTAGTAAGAGGGAGGTGCCCAAAAGCACCTCCAGAGAAGGGAGAGTCCTCTAGACCCATAGGCGTAGGCAAGGAGTAAGTCTACTCTCCGGTTAGAGAAGTTTCGAGGATCCCCTGCGCAAGCACAGGATGGGGGCGGGGAAGCTGCCCGATGGTGGCTCCGTCGATGAACAAGAGCAGAGGGGAGATATTTTGGTTTGCATTCATGGGCATGGTGACCCTATTTTTTCCACGGGAAGCAATCGCTCATCACCTCTCGCAGTAGCCCCGCCCTGCAAAGGGGTGCGTACAGGCCTGGCAGAGCCAGGTGCCGCTATTCAGGACCACCCCACACGCCTGGTGGCCTGGCGGCTCCACCTTAGACACGGCGTAAAAACAAAGATAGATGGTGAAGTGAGAAGAAAAGGGGATGTGAGGAAGGTATGGGTGGGGATAAAGCAAGTTGTTAAAAACCCACCATCCCAAACCGGAGCTCAGGGGTTAGGGAACATTGTCCCCTTCCCCTTCAGACCCGATCAGGGATAGTTGACTGAGAAGGTCAGCCTCTACCCTGTGAAATTAGAGGGTGACCAGAGAAAGTTGTGGCAGAGGTTGTATGAAAAGCGAGGAAACCGGGGGGGAAACAAGTGTTTTGAAGGAAAGAAAAGGCTAAGCTAGGGTCGGACGAGGTGCTGAATCCCGTCAGCACGGTGGCCAGGATGGCAAATCGCGCGCCCCTTACGGGGGCCAGCGTTGATAACGTTTGTGCATAAGTGATGTATTAATTTAGTGGCCAGGGCCTGGGCTCGTTCCAGTCGATCTATGTTCTTACGCAGTGTAGCGGACCGGAATTGAACGGCGTACTCCAGGTGAGATCAGACTAGTGTTGTACAAGTTGATGATGATCTTGGTTCGGAAGCGAAATTCTCTTTATGTATCACAATAGTCTTTGTTGTTTTTTTCTACATTGGCACATTGCCTGAGAAAAAAATTAGGCCGCTACTGATTTACACACCAAAGCTCTTTTCCAGGTGTCACCTCCAGAACTATGAGCCTTTTGGAGGATTGGCATGAACGACGTGCATCACCTTGCAATTGTCAAGGTTGAATGGCATCTGCCAAGTCTCGGACCACTCTAACTTACGAATGCCGTCTGGTAGGTTTTCCACTCATCGCGTGAGCTCATGCTGCCTCCGAATTTTGTATAGTCCGCGAACTTTGATATCTAGCATACCAATCCATCGTCTATATTATTTTAGATGAACAAGAGGGGACCGAGCACGGAACCCTGGTGCACCCGACTACTCACGGGGCGTGTAATAAATCTGGTTCGCAGGACCAGGGGAACCCCAAAAGCCCCAGGGCTGACCCCCCTTACCACGAGAGGGCTCGAGCCTCTCTGGGACCAACCCCTGAGAAAAGAAAAGGTCCCGGAGAAAGAGGTGGCGCATCTCTGATAATAGAGCATATAAAAGGGAATCAATGTTATAGCATATGCTCTTTCTATGATACGAAATATATTCTTTATAGATGTTATTTTCATACAGCTAAATTGCCTTTACCTTTGTTAAATGGACCTTAAAAGAAAATTTACACGTCAGTCTTTGGAGACAATTGGGAATGTCTAGTTTCATTGAGGTGGCCATGTTTTGGCTAATACTGCAAATATATATATACCGAACGTTTTTAGACTATTATAATGATTGATTGAGTCTACAAGATTAAAAATTGAGAGAGATGTATGGAAATTCTCTTCCTTTTATTTAAGATTACAGAGAAACGCCTTAGTAAGATTGCATTTATTATAAATAAAATCTTCGGGATGTGTGCAGGTGTACCCACACTTACAGCCTTTATTTCCATTGTAAACTCTTATGTCGAAGGACACGAGAGGTGGTTTATGGGAAAATAAAAAATAAAACAATACTCATTATGGAGAGACGGAGCGAGAGAAATGGGGTCGTTGGAAACCATTGAGCATCGATGATAGTAATAATTGAGATAATTGTGTGTTTGGTTAAACTTATACAAGTTTCAACATCATAGAACTTACTGGTTAACTAATTTATCTTTTAGATCATTTCAATATTTTTGCCGATTTAATAAATTTTTATTTTTCTAACAATCTCATTGCTATACGTGGAAGTTTGAAGTTAATTAAATTTTTACTGGTAATAGAATCAAGCGGAAATTTCATTTGCATCTGCAAATAAGGCCCTTACAAAATATATATATATATATATATATATATATCTCAAAGTAGCGGAAGAGTGATGAAAATGAATCCATTAAACCACATAGAAAAAGAAAACGGAATAATTTTTCCTTGCAGTAATATTTTTATTACCTTTTTTCGAAAAAATCCGTGCAGGAAAGCGATTCGAACCAGGCACAGAGGCAGCGAGCACCGCTTTGATCACAGTTTAATGGACTCATATATATATATATATATATATATAAATAATTTAAATTAGAGAATATAGGTTAAGCTGTGATTACTATCTCCGAATAAAATGAAGCATGTCAATAATGTAGCGTTTGTCGTATAAGATGGACCAAGTGGCGTCAATCGGCCCTTATTTATATTGACAAAAAAAAGAAAAGAAAGTTAATTATGCCATCCGTTCCATTCAACTGTGGACTCGATCCCCGACAGGATATACAAACTCGCAAAATGATCAAAGTATGACTAGCAAACCCTAAGGCACCATGGGCAAGTTCCGTTGATGGGAGGTAGCGTACAACGTCAGGGATGTGTGGGTATAGTAGATAGATACGACTTCGAAAGTTTCTGGAACAGTAGATATCAATATGATCTGGGTGAAATGGGAAAAGGGCGGTGTTGTGATTGGCTATGCGTGTGATGCCGTGTATGAAACTGATCGCGGCCAAGCTCTATGGGAGAGAAAAGTCGAAGTGGGATCTTCAATCCTGAATGCAGAAGCTGACGTGCATTTCACACCTTTAGGATCAAATTCCGGGTAGAAAGCAACTTGATAAGAATGAGAAGGATGGAAAGATTAGAGAAAAGAACCAAGAAAAGGTGCGCACATATATACTTAGGTTGATTTCATTTGGGCCTTTGAAAACCTTGTTAATCGGAGTAAAAACAAAGGGGGAGGGGAAGAGTTTACAATGTATGGCATATATTGGACGAGTTGGGGAACCTAACTTGGAATACTATGACAAAAAGATTAACATAAGGACAAAGGGGAGTGCATAAGACAGTGGTTAGACCAGCACTGTTATACGGAGCGGAAAAGTGGGCAATATAGAAGACCCGAGAGAGGAAGCTGGAAGTCACCGAGATGAAAATGCTGACGTGGACACTGGACTTTTGGATTGACGAGGATGGCTAAGATCCGGAATGAAAGAGTAAGAGGAACAATAAAAGTGACAGAAATATCCAAGAAAATACAAAAAAAAAGATTACCGTGGTATGGGCACGTGATGAGACGAGAATGAGTATGTAGGAAAGAGGGTGATGAAGATGGAGGTGGAAGGAAATCGTAACCGTGGAAGGCCAAAAGACGTTGTATGGAAAATATTAGGGAAAACTTGGAAGGAAAGGGACTCACAAGAGAAGATGCGCATAACCTGGGCGAGTGACGAAGGCTTGAAGAAACGCCGACCCCACGTAAGAGTGGGTAAAGGTGAAGAAAGAGAAGCTCTTTTTCAAATTTCTTCCTATATTTTCTTATGGCATGATACATGCCAATATCTCATAGACAGTAATGGGCGGTAAAGAATAAAAGAAAGTTTATCTGGTTAATTATTTAAAACCACTGAAAATAATTTGAGGTAAAAAAACAAAAAGAACGATTAAAACTTTCTTCAAGATCTAGTACTTTACAAATAAAGTGTGCGAAATGCGGGATGGGCAAAATATTGTCAGAATTTACTTCAATCTGTAGAGCATCTTCCTTTGTAGTCTGTGCTGAAGTTCACCTCGTCGAATCATGCAATGTATAACTTTGTAAATCGTCCTTTCGGGGTATTTCTGCAAGAAACCGAAATAAGATAGTTTGAATTTTTAAAATAATTCCATGTGGTAGAAGGGGGGGGGGGGTCAAATAATTGCAAATTAACACCCTCATCTCTCAGATTTTGTTGAAACTTGGTTTATAGGAAGTCTTTGGGCCCTAAACCCATTTGTGAAATTTTAATGTCAATTCTACCAACGGTTCAGAAGATATGACCTCGTGCATTTTGAGGTCACTAACATTTAGCGACCCATAACTATATAAGGTTTAAGGTAGTAACGAGTGGGTTGCTGCCCAATCCAAGTGGATTCTATATGGCAGCTAGGATAAAAAACTAGGCAAATTATCTATAAAAGGTGGAAGAGCCAACTTGGTGATAAAAATTAAAAAAACGAAGGGTTAAAAGATTCCACCGCCAATATGAATCGAAGACGGGTGTGTTGAGGAATAGTTAAAAGGGTAGGGAAACAGGGCAATCGGAGAATGACGAAATGGGTGCAATCTAACAAATATGGGCAACCAATTGGTCCCCACCACAAAAACGACAGCAAGGGCTGATTTGAACATCACTTGAAACTAGATGGCCGTGAGTAAGTCTGGTGTGGCCAATACGAACTCGGCAAAGGGCCACCTCCAACGACCGCATTCTACGACGGTTCGAGGGCCAAGAGTGAATAGAATTTTTAATTTTGTATAGTTTGGATGATGAACAGTCATTCCATTCATTATGCCACAGTTGAAAAATATATTTTCTTATTAAGGAAAGTAGTCCATAAAAGGCAGAGCTGTATTCTCAGGGGACACAGAATGTGCTGAGCGGGCCAGCCCTCTCGTTGCCCAGGGACCCAGCAAAAATAATTCTATATCTGGACGCATTTTGGATCAGCCAGTTGCAAATTTCAGTGACTAAGGGATGGGACGCATTAAAAGATCTAATTGACTGTAGACACTCCTTGAGTTGGAAAAAATGACAAAATCACTAAAAGGTAAAATTTGTACGAGTCTAAAGGCTAAAAGGATTGCTGAAAGTTCGGCGGTAAAAATGAATAAAATTAGGAATTCTCCTACTGGGTAGATGGCTGCGGGGCCCACGCCACCGTCCGACTTAAGAGCCATCCGTCTATAATGGGTAGCATTGTTTGTGTGAGCTCGAATGCTCTAAGAACAGGCTCTTAATGATGCGAGGGTCCATGGATGACTTCTCCAGGCTCCACATGTTGGTACATACTGTGGGGAGAGGTGCACGCCAACTAGGGGTCAGTAAGGATGTAAGGGTAAGGACCCTTGGAGCACCTAGGTTGGAGAGATAATCTACGCGAAGGTTCAAGGGGCGGGGTAAAGATGGCAACTTATCATATGCCGCCGTTGATTCGGCAGCATATAGGCATCTGTAGACCTCTGATACAGGGGCTTGCTGTACTCAGCAGAGGTATCGCATGCAGATTTGAAGTCTATGGTAGGGCAATAAAGGCTGTTGACAGAAGTACAGAAGGCTCCACTAGAAAGGCGAACTCCAAGGTTTCGAATGGGGTTCAGCATTTTAAGGGCCAAGAAACCGAAACTATGAGACAAACTCTAATACCTTCGCCTTGTAGGGAGATAGATGGCGGAACTAGAACCCCTCTGCCCCGGTGGAAATACATGGCTTTGGTTTTGTTCGTGGAAAAGCGGAATCCCTAAAGTTGTGCTCTTTTGGATACAGCATCGACCGCCAGTTGTAGCCGACGCGCTGCTGATGGAAGGCGAGGTGAGGAACAGTATAGTGCGAAATCATCGATAAACAAGAGGTGCCGATACACCCTCTGGGAGACGAAATAATATCATTGATGGCAATTATAAAACATAAGACACTTAAAACACTGCCCTGAGGAACTCCCTCCTCTTGGGCTAGCAGGTCAGAGCATGCGTCTACAACACGTACCTTGAAGGATCGAGATGCTAAACAACTCTGAATAAGTGACGGTATAAGGCCTCTCATCCCCCAGACTTATAGCTGCTTCAAGATGCCGTATCTCCATGTGTCGTAGGCTTTCTCAATATCGAAAAATATGGCCAGGACTCGGTGCTTTAATGAGAAAGCTTTCCGGACCGATCCCTCGAAACGTACATTAAAATGGAGAGGTGATTGGTTTCTAGAAACAAGTTTGGGCGCTCCAACACCATTTTCCCAGCAACTTACTCAAACAGCTGGTGAGAGCTATAGGGTAGTAGTGATCTGCGTCCAACCCGTCCCTGCCCGGTTTGACAAAGGGAAGGATGATCCCAATGCGCCATGATGAGGGGAAAAACCCTTCACCCATATAAGGTTGTACAAATCAAATAAGAGAGTATAGTGTGGATGTAGGTGCCGAATCATATCGAAATGGATCGGGTCAAGGCCAGGGAAAGTAGATCTGCAAAGGAACAAAGCGCTACGCAGCTCATGGATGCTGAATAGAAGGTTAGATTTTCTTGTGAAGTAGGATAGAAAAGCCTTATCGTAACGAAGGACACTGCTGACGGCGCGGAAATGGTCAGCAAAAGCATTGCTGACCGCCAGGCTGTCATTCTCCAAGGAACCGTGTAAGTTGAGTGTGGGGGTATGATGATCAGCATAACGGCCCCTGATCTTATTAATCCTCTTCCAGATCTTAGCGATAGGTGTCATAGAGGAAATTGATGAAACGTAACGGCGCCATGAATTTCGGTGAAGCGCACGAGTTCGGTTTCGGTCTACCTTGTTGCACAAAGTTGGGTTCTTTCGGAATCGGGCATGGGCTAACTTGTAGTTTTTGATAGCTGTTGCACACCTCGAGGTCCACCAGGGCACGGTTGAGCGACCCGTGGCGGGTCGCCTCCGTGGGATCATCTGTGTTGCTGCATTGTAGATAGTCGATCTAAAGTATTCTACTGTCGCGTCCAGTCCATTGAAGGTCCCCAAGGATACACTTGTAAAGGACGCATCTTGGAAACCTTCCCAATCTGCATGACCTAAGTCCCAGTTAAGGGGCATGGTTGTATGAGGGCTAACTTGAAGGGCCGACAAGACAATAGGAAAGTGGTCACTACCATGGAGATCGTCAAGAATTGACCATCGAAATTCCGTGAAACAATACGGAGAACAAACAGACAGGTCAACATAGCTAAGCTAAAAGAGTCCGTCTGGACATGATAAAGAGGTAAAATCGCCAATGTTTGAAACACAAAGAAAGTCGGATAATAAAAGAGACTAAAACACTGCCTTTAGCATTTCGAGTGATGTCACCCCAGTATGGGTGACGGGCGTTAAAATCTCCTAGTAATAAGAATGGGGAGGGCAACTGGTCTATAAGTTCTAAAAGGTCGGGTCTTGACAATGATAAACAAGGGGGTAGTTAAATAGAGCAAACGGTAAAAAGCTTAGTAAGAAAAACCCTCACGGCAACAGCTTGGAAGGTAGTATGTAGAGGGATGGGAGAAACATGGTGGGATGAAGATACCATGATTGACATCCCATGAAAGGAGCTTCCAGCAGGAGCAATAGAGTTGAAAGTGAGAAAGCCGGGTACCGGCGGAAAGGGCCGTATGCCCAGTTTATTCTCCTTAAGACAAATAACAGCGGGATGGAGAGCCGTCAAAAGAATTTTTAGTTCTTCCCACTTTGGAAGAACGCCTTGACAATTACATGTAAAATGGAAGATATTATGTGGGACGGTTAGATACCACTGTGGATATCTTTTTCTCTTTTGTGGCCGATATTGTATTTGAGGTTCGTCCCAAAGAGCTTGGGATTTTTTTTTTTTAAGGGGCTATCTGGCGACTGCCCACTTAGGCATAAGTCGCCGTAAACAAAGAGCCTAGTTCTAGGCTACTTTAAAAAATTTGACAAGAAAACAACAATTAGGAAGCAATAACAAAACAATAACAAAAACAACTAAACCTAGTTAAATGAAAGGGAGAAGGCCGGCCTCCCCCTAAAAGTCAACAAGTCCACCAGTCAATGTGTACGCACTCGTCCCGAGTAGAGGCGCTAGCGACCCCGCCCATCCCGGTACCGGGACAGGTATCGTGCGCGAAGATCACCCAGACTGGGACATTCGACAAGAATGTGCCGAACAGTCTGGGGGACGACGCAGTCGTCGCTATAGATCACAATACGGTCTCCGAACCGGGCACGTCGCGTAATCTCCCGTACCGAGTGGTGTATTGCCACCAGCTCGGCCGTGAAGACAGACGCAGCGCCTGGTAGAGCCCCGCTGACTTCAAACAGAGAGGATACGGCGTGGAAGCCGACCCACTCTTCGGACTTGGAGCCATCCATATACACTGGCACGGTTCCAGCGTGACACGAGGTGTGCTCCAAAAAGGTCGAACGCAATACTCCCGGCGCCGTACAAGCTTTGGAAGCAGAGGCGTGGCGACAAATAGCCAAATGTGGTACCCTCCAGGGTGGCGTTCTGGGCAGAACTAGGGAAAGAGCTTGGGAGACAGAGCAGATTTTGAGTAGCCTGCTTTTGCATGGGGAGAGATCTTAGAGGGAGCAGTAACTGGGGCTTTTTTCGAGGGTTTTGGAGAACCGACCGAGGCCCTTGATTGTAATTCGGGCTCACAACCTGGAAAAGGAAGATCAAGAAGAGAATTTCGGCCGATAGATCCGGATTCATGGCTTTAGGGGATTTTCGATGTCTGAGGGGTTGGTCCAACCGCCGCGATTGGTGATGTTGGAGTATCAACTGCTTCCATCGGATCATGAGTAGAAGGGTGAATGGAACGAACAGGCGATTGGAGCGGTGTGTAGAGCTGGGTGTATATCTGCCATCGTTTGGATCAGGATGGGGCCTAAGTCCTGTGAAGGGTGGGATGGACTTAAGGGCATAGAATAGGAGAAGAGTCCATTGAAGATTCTCGGGGTTCGGCCGAGTCGGCTCCAGAGGCTGACCGCTTATTGGTGGTCGATGACCCAGGTGAGGAATCCTTCCTCTTACCAGTGGGCTTTGGGTCTCGGGGCCAGGTGAATGAACCTTCACTGGTCGATGTTGAGGATTCTTTCAGATAGCATCTGATGTCTTCAAGTGTCTCACCCTGAGCGTGTCTCCCAGCTCGAGCTGCTGGAGAGATACATTGGTTATCTCGGTGTGATAGCGATGCTTCGACTGCATATCCTGAATGTTTCCGACGCTGTGAGTAGATGTAAGATGAAGTGCTTCAGACTGGTCGGAACTCGAGCGTGATGGTCGGTTTCGTCCAGCGTCACGTAAAACGCCAGAGAAGAGACAGCCAAGTGGTGAGGTTTGTGATCAAGCACGCTGGCGGGCCTCTCTTAAAATGGTTTCTTTCAATAAGGTCGCTCGATTTAAAATATGTAAATAAAACGAGTTGTGTGTGATATATGCACTCAATTTATTTTAAATTTGAAAGTACATTTTATGGCATTAAGTATGGAATATGACGTCGTTCAAATGTCCGCCGCGGCTTCACTTGGTGGAACGTATTCGGGAGGCCCAATTTTTGATGACTTTGTCGCATAAATCTGGCTGAATTCGCTGGATGGTGTTCGTTATGTTGACTTTGAGGACATGAACTGTTTGCAGATTATTCGCATAGACCTGCGATTTAAGGTAACCCCAAGAAAGTAGTCCAATGGCGTTAAATCGCATGATCTCAGTGGACAGTTGACTTGTCACCGCCGCGCGAGATGACCCTGCCCTGAAATCGATGGTGCAAAATGTCTATCGTGGCATGCGCAGTGTGGCACGTAGCGCCGTCCTATTGGAACCACATTTCGTCAGTATCCATATAATCCAGTTGAGGCCACAGGAAGTTGCTTATCATCGATCTGTAGGTCTCGCCGTTGACGGTTATGGCAATCCCATCTTCGTTCTCCAAAAAATACGGACCGATGATTCCGTTAGACAAAAATCCGCACCAAACAGTGACTTTATTGGGATGCAATTGGTGCTGGTGTATCTCATGTGGATTGTTTTTGTCCCAAATCCGACAATTTTGCTTGTTCACAAATCCATTCATCCAAAAATGGGTCTCATCTTTGAAGATGATTTTTTTTGGGAAATTTGGAGCAACTTCCAACTGCTCTAGAGCCCAATCAGCGAACACACGGCGTTGTCTATGGTCGTTTACCCTAAGTTCCCAGGTAAGTTGGATTTTGTAAGGGTGCAGACCCAAGTCCCTACGCATAATTCGCCAAACTGAAGTCGCAGAAAGGCCAAGTTTTTGTGAACGACGAGAAATTGACTGCCTCGGATTTTCCCGTACTCTCATTTACGGCAGCGATGTTTTCAGCAGACCTTGCGTTTCGGCGACGTACGGGTGTTGGCTGATTGTTGATCGACCTTTTTACCTCGAATTTGACCACCAAGCGTCGAACAGTGGAGTCAGCAGGACGATTGTGGCGAGGATAGAAATCACGTAATGCGCGGAATGTTTGTCGAACTGAGCACTGATTTTGATGATTTGCACACGCTGTTCAGCGCTATAACCTTCCATCGTGACTTGCTAAATACTACTGAACAGTTCACAGTGAGGTTGCCAGATGTCGCTTTAACAACATGGCAACTATCGCCTGACAAAGCTTGAGCGTCCTTGTTGAAAGACCCTTTATCTAGACGTTGAGTGTCGCGCATTGCGAGCACCTCTTTTTCATATAAAAATATAGAGCAGAGTTTTGACACAGCACTGTGGGTACCTCCGCAGTTGGCAGAGCGAGGTGTTTTGGTGCATTCGGGGCCATGGTAGTAAGAGCTACAATTCACGCAGGAGCCGGGGTGCCGACAGGCACCTCGGCGGTTGGGATTCTAGTGCAGCCTAATGGTTTAGTTACCCTGTGTACGTGTGTGACACGTTGAGTACTGAGCTTGCTCTGAAAGTGGGTGAGGTCGTAGGTCCTAAGTTCGTTTGAACGGACGACACCTTTGACAAAATTCAGACGCGGATGGGGCGTCTGGAATTTCAGCTATTGAAGATAGATTTTGCACATGGTTGTGTTGAGAGTGGGATGACACCTCAACTATGACATCACCACTACTTCTTAACCACATCCGGCGGGGTTCACCACAACAGGACTCAAAAGATTCATTGACGTCGAACACATTGATTTTTGCAAGTGGGGTGTCGGATGATGAAATCATGGCAAGAAAGCGGGGATAATCTAAATCTGGGTCTACTTCGTTTGAATAGGGGTCCAACGAGCGAGGGAAGGCTGAGAGGGGAGCTAAGGAACGTTTGGCACGAGAACCCTTACGAGAAGGGGAGGTTTTTGGTTTAAGGCTAGCCATGGCAAAAAGAAAAAAAACTTCGCATTCTCCCTCCGGACTCCCCACCATGGAGGCCTACAAGGGCCCAGCACTACTGCAACTCTACAATCAGTTACGTCCGGTATGTCCTCTTGGAGAATTGATACAGATCCACCACACCTTTAGAAACCTAAGAGGCTGCCCGAGTTCTCCTACGCACGGAGAAAAGGGGTCAAAGATGGGTTTCTCCTTGGGCATTCGGTAGACAAAGGCGGTGGTAAAGCCCAGCCTCTTCCACCTTCATGAAAGAACAATTCTGAATCAATCCATACATAAAACGAGCAGAGGTCAGGTATCCATAAGGACCACTAGATAGGTGAAGGAAGAGGGGGGAAATAAAGGGCAGTGGAAGAACGTAATAGGGGAGGAAAGAAAGAGGGGCATGTTAAAAGTCTTGTTGGTAGCACCATGGGGACCCCTAAGGGGCCCAGAGCTGACCCCCCTCGCCACGAGAAGGCCAGAGCCTCTCTGGGAACAACCCTTGAAGAAAAGATCCCAGAGAGGGAGGGGGTAACAGAGATTTGTGAAGTTGTATCTGTTCTTATATTGGCCAGCACATCCATCCGAAAAATAGTACACCTTCTTCAGTTGTGGGCATCTGAATTTAACATAGTTCATAAGCTTTATTATAAATGAGTAAACCACTATGGTGTTGTGTTTTAGTGATGGAGATAAGAAACACACTAAAATAGTTAAGATCCTGGTCTGCAGATGATCTATAATAAATGGAACAAAAGGGTGAATTGTCCCAGTGTAATCCTTGGGCAGCATCTTGGACAATGAAAGAATAATTTTCAGAGAAATCACCTAATATAACTGCCTCGCTCTGAGGTGGTAGTGTTTCTTTCAACCGTTTTAAGTACTGTGATTGCTGCTGTGCAACAAAATAATGAACCATGCAGGATATTTTCATGCTTAAGGATGATAAGTATTTATGAAGTGGTTGCACTTTGTCTACCATTGTACAATGGTCAACAGTCACCCATTGCTTGTAAGATATTTCATTTGGAGCTGATTTTACAATGTCAAGGAACTCAAGAAAGTTCAGAACACCCTCTTCTCTTGGGCAATCTTTGCAAAATTGCATCATGCAAGCCTCTCTCTCCCTCTCTCTACTGCAGACACTGTAATCAATAAGATCTTTGTATGAGAAACCTTTTTCTCCCAATGCAGTCAGCTGTAATTTTGGGTTTTGCATATAGTTCAAATAACTCTTAAATTCCCAAGGACCAGTCATTTTTTAACCTTCATTGCACCTTCAGCACTGATGGCTTTCACACAATCCTTTTTGCCAGGACACATACGACTAACCTCATCTGACTCATAGAATCTTCTAACTAGATCTGTGTTGTTTAGATATCACTTTTCCTTTGTTTATTATTGGAATCTTTGGAAGGATTCCAAATTCTGATTTTAGTGAATGGCCTTTTTTCACTATATATGTTGTAGTTTGAAAGAAACGCATTTTTTTTTCAATTGTGTATGGGGAGAGAGTAAATATTTGAAGTTTGTGATTATGACATTTGCTCTCCAGGAATGACTGTTTCAATTCATTCATTAATGTTTCTAAATGTTTTTCAGATTCTGAAGCATCACTTACTGCCTCGCTAATATGAACACCATAACTAACTTCTAGCCTCTTTTTCAAGTGTTTCTGGGCATCTGATAGCTTACCACGAGCTTTACCCTTTGTCTGGCTCAATGACAACCCTACACAAAATTTTCATTTTGTTTAGACTAAAGAGCATCACTAAAGAATAAATCCTTCAAAGTAAAAGCTTGCCAATTATCAATTTGTTTTATACAGTACCTTAAATTCTATTCAATGGGCCACCTTTCTGGTGAAATATAAAATATATCTTAGTAATTAGTTTTTTTTACTGGTGTTTGGTCCAAAAGTGCTAGAATTGGTTGAATTGAAGTTGAAGGATTTTCTTCAACCAAGCAATTACTGTCCAGATCTCGAACTGAAGATATGTTACTCAAATCACTGATTGAAGATTCGATTGAATCTTGCTCAGTCTCATTGTTTTCAGTGGTTCTAAGTATTGTGGGGTTTTTCATTCTTAGTGTCCAACAGTTCACACACAACAATGAGTCCTTTTCAATCTTCCAGCACATTGGTCACTTTTCTAAGATTGATTATGAATTTGTGTTTTTTTTGAGTAGGGCCTTGGCAGTATTTCAAGTGCCGAACCATTGTATTTAGGTGAATAAGTGAATAAGCCTAATAGCCCAGATCTAGATTTCACTAAGTAATTTCTATAAATCTGTAATTTTAAGATATACAATTAGATGAAACTTTTTAGAATAGAGTTATACAATATTTTAATTCTTTGAGGCTCATTGAAAAACAATAACCCACCACATACACTGCTGGCTGAAACTGTAATAACTTTTAGACTAGGAACTACAACTATCCATGTTGATTCTGTACAAGCAGTAGCAACATGTTGCAACAGGATTGTTTAAGCTATATATGAGCTTTGTCTTCCTCTTTCACTACTTTAACTATATATTATTGGCAGTAAATTACAATTTTTATTTAACTCTTAGAGTTCAAGGTCAAATTGATATCAAAGCTATAAAACCAATGAATTGACAAATAATTTGTAAATATGGTGTTCACTTATAAGTTAATTACATGAAAAATACTGAGATAAACAACCATTTTAATGTCTGTTTCTAATAGCCAAGAGCTGTCTGTACCTTTGATTTATATATATATATATATATATATATATATAAAGGTAATTTTAATTTCTATAGATCAAATTAGGAGCTTGTGTGAAAAATATGTAGAATTGATAGACAACTTATAAATATGACACTCACTTATGTGTTAGTTACATGAGAACTGCTAGCCTAAACTTTTTTGTACTAATTCACATCTATAAAATTTTTTCAATTTTGATATCTTAGAGGTCAAATCTTGACTTCAAATTTTTGGAAATGTATATATATTTTTTATTTTCCAACCTAGAGTTCTAAAACTCTCATATTTGGATTCCTTGTCTTTTCTGATTCTAAATATATAATTATAACCATTTTACCCTAGTTATAGGTTACCAAATGTTAATGACATCGCACATGACATCAAAATCTCCACAACCATTGGTCGGATTGACCTTAAAATTTCAGAAATGGGGTTAGGGCCCCCAAACTTCCCAAAAACCAAATTTCAGCAAAATATGAGAGATGACGGTGTTAGGCACTGGTTGATCTGACAGACTGCCCCAGGGGTGCTCGGGGCAGGGGGACTACCCGAACATAAACCAGGATCGAACGCTATGTTACCAAAGATGCAGCCTTTTCCTTCCCAAGGTTCAGCCGACTTCATTTGAGATTACTTCAATCCTTGATTTGACCAGTGTGGACAAGGTGCAGCACTAGGACCACCCCATCGTCTCCGGAGCACATGTAGTAGGACTCCAACCCACTTCCACCTTTTTACCTAATGAGTGATGGTGACCCAACCATCATCACCACTCTTACTCACTGGGGAAGTAGAAATCAACCCTGGATCCCCCACTTAAGAAAGCCACACATGTGAATGTACAATACATAGATGAGTAAGGCATCACTAGAATGCAATACACCGAAAACTCGATAAACCTACACTGTTGCAACTCTCCAGTAAATAAGAAAAACTGGAAATGTACCCGACACCCCAACTCAACTTCTCTGCGGAACGAGATATCCTACAAACATTGAACTACTAAATTCTTATCTAACAAGATACACATGGATGGCCCTCATTGAAGAAATAAATGACTCAACAATCCAGTAAGTAAACAATACACAATATTTTCACCAACAACGCATCGCACATGGATGTGACCAAAAATAGAGGAGGCCAGCCTCCCCCCCAAAAAAATCATATAGTCCACAAGTGTGTGTAGATGAACCCATCCTGCGTAGAAGGAACAAATGGTAAGAACCACGCTCATCCTGATATGGGGAGAGGTAAGGTGCACGAAGATCACTCAGACTAGAACATTCAAACAAGAATGAATGGAACAGTCTGGGGACAATGCATTCGTTGCAATAAATTACAAGTGAGAGTCCCCATCAAGTGTTGGTGCGTCTCGCGAGTGCTCCGAATTCAAAGACAACAGAAAGCAACCAAAAGCCGTCTCAGCATAGGGGGTAGGTCCATGGGAACACTTGTGGCATAAAGCAGTGGCCCAATCAGCACCACAGGTGATGAACCTCATGGAAAAAGAATATCCATGATGCAGGTACAAGAGACAGACACTAGGCTGCGAATATGAGCCTCCCAGGTGAGGCGTCGGTCGACACAATGACCAGGGAAATATGAGAATCCACAAATTCCAACCGAGCTCAGTTTAGGAATAGGCGCAGGGCGGGGAGAGGTGTGGATGGTGACAGAAGTGCACCACCTTAGTCTTGGCTAACGAAAACCGAAACCTGTGCGCTTCGGCATAGCGAGAGACGCTGTGGTGGAGCGAATGTGAGTGTGTGTAAAAGGGCCATTCTCCCCCCTCCTTTTCTCAGTACCCTCTCCCTCCCTCTGTATGAATGTATGAAGAGACGTCATCAAAAATTTTGACCATCGAGTGAAGGTGTGCCGCCAGAGCCTTGGCGGACATTTAGGTGATATTATTTTTCACATATAATTGCCATGACTCAAATAACATGATCCAATAGTGAAATCAATAAATTTTCACCAATAACACTTTTATTTACTGCTAACTTCGATCTGTCTCAATGGAACACCCTTTACAATAATAAATAACACTAAATAATAAGAATAATACTAATGATGATGATAATAAAAAATAAAAAAGTAGTGCTGAGAGGGAGTGAGGAAGTGCACAAACAACTGCAAGGCACCATCAGAGTGCAATGCAGCGAAGAGCTTCCCTAATTTGGACTCAGACCAGAAGGATGTGCAGCTCCTCTGGGTACCAAGTGTAACAGGCTACCCTCCTGCAGGAATACCAATTAAAGTACACTTAAAAATACAGGAACACAACACTTCAGCAGAGCACTAAACCAATCAATCCTATCCCAACCACCACCAACTAAACAAACATCGCTCTACTTAATCGCAACCTTATAAAACAACTACACTACCCTTACCCACACACTTTTATTGAGGGACTTGTGGAAGTCTAGTAAAGGCCACTGCCTTTCTCAAGGGCTCAGGGCTGTTCAGCCAGGCAGCCCTTGAAATGGTGGCAACAACAACCCGCCCAAATAACACTAAATCAGCTTATTGATTGAGGGACTTGTAGACACACCCAGTGGCGACATTCGTAGAGCCAATTGCCCTCAGTTGAGAGGTAGGGAGGCCACAAAGTAAAGTAAACAAAAGGATCCTAGTCTGGATCTACCATTCAGTGTGGGATAAGAATCAAGAAATTGACATCGCATATTGGGCCCCAATTGCATGAAAAACTATACCAAATGCGACAACATCCATTTGTAGTGGGAGGAGTTATTTACATTGAACTAGTTTGGAGCAAGATAACCAATATACTTTAAGTGTATTATTTACTCTCAGGAGGGTCAGAAACAGCCGAGGCCTTCAGCAGGATCTCTAAAGACCAAAAATTGGGCCCTGATATAAATGTAGGTAGTTGCTACACAACCTCCAACCTTGGATAAAGATGAAAAGGCGATCACCCAGAAAGGCAACAATGTAAAGATAGGTTTAGCATCGTCTAATAAGACAAAAATGATACCAGATGCATGAATTCCAAACTCCTACCAGACTGTCCATTTAAAGTGACCAGCATGAGCAGAAAACTATAAATACTGTCATAACCCATCAAAGAAAACTACTAAGAACACAAGTACAAACCTGTCTAACAAAATCCTGCACGATTGACTGGTGAGAAACTTGAGAACCAACTGCAAATCTCTTCTTGAGTTGTTTTTCAATGCGAGAGAGCAATTCTTGGTCTTCCTCAGTGGTGAAGCCTTCAGCTCCTGTTCCAAGCAAGAATATAAGTAAAGATGTGTGACATATTTACTTTATTCATCATTAGCTGGGTTCCCACAAAGAGGGGTAGGTGGGTGGGTATCAATGATAGTAGAAAACTAGTTACTCCTTTTTGCCCTTAACAACCACAAAGCCAAATTGGCCCTTAATATGAAGCTATGTGCTGTAGTACTGTATAGTTAGGGTTCATCTGTGGACAGTAGTCCCCAAACATGTCTCCCTCAGAAACCCTTCCACACACATCTAGCATACACATAATCGGTCGGCTCTCTCCCAAACATTCATTCAGATAATCAGCCCACCCTTTGCACACACTCTCAAATATTTTCTTCACAAATCTATTTACAAATCAAAACACACCACAAATACCTTATACAGCCATTCCTTCTATTTTTCTTCACACACCAAACATCCCTCTCAAATTGTTGCCTTACAGAAGAAATTGGAATGTTCATAGAAGAAATTTTTGTCTATCCATGACTGGCCTGTTTCAGTTTAACAACATGGTTTCTTGCAGAATCTGAATGCTCAGCACTCTTCACCATTATGCTCTTGGAAAAGTTTCCTTACCTAAGTCACAACCACAAACAACAAATCTTGCACATAAATTGTCAAGTCCTGCCCTCTATATTTGATAGAGGAGCATCCCAAAAGACAGATGAGATGCATATTTGCCTTCAATACAAACTTCAATGTCCCCTTTCCTTGTACTAAGTAAGCAAAGAGGATTCTTGCCAGTTCCCCTCATTCATCTGGTTACTATTGTGAAATTTGAGGATATTAGGCAGTTTTGTATTAGTTCCCAAAAGTGAATAAAGTGAGTGAAAGTGGCAATGGTAGATGAATGTGAAAATTGGATGAATGAGGATTAGGTTCTGGTAAACATGTGAGGTTGAAATATTTTGTAAAACAAATTTGTCCTAGAATTCAACAGAGGGGAGTTTTTCGGGGGGAGAAAAGTAAGAGGAGAGTTTTTTGGTGGGGGGAAAACTAATTTAATTGTGAAACAATATATCCTAGGTACTTAAAAGATCGCATTTTTTCAAGGAGAATGGAACACCACATAAACTAATATCAAATCACAATTTATTCTCACTTCCAAACACTTTAACCTTAATCATTTCTGATTAAAAAACACCCCCCACCTGACCCATTTGGCGACTACCTACTAGAGCAAAAGTTGCAGTACTTAATGGATAGCCTAATACTAGCTTATATTAAAAAGAGGAAAATAATATAAAAATATAAACAAAAAGTAACAAGAAGGAAACGTTCTCCAACTTGGGGGGTAGGCTGGCTTCCACCTGGTGCAAGAACATATAACCTAGAACAGTCACAAATAGAGCGGAGGCCAGCCTCCTCCAAGAAATTGTATAGACCGCAAGTCTGTGTGCACAGAACAGTTCCAAGTACAAGGAACAAGCAGTAGTGCCCCTGCTCATGTAATGAGAGTGAAGATCACTCAGACTGGGTCATTCAACAAGAATGTGATGACAGTCTGGGGGACAACACAGTCGTCACAATAGGGCGCAGGTGAGAGCTCCATCAAATGGTGGTGCGTCCACGAGTGTGTCCAATTCGGAGAACAGAAAGGAAGGTATAGCCATCACAGCAATAGGGTAGGTCCATGGGAACAGTCCGGGCGCAATGGCATGCAACTTTAGGTTCCTCTCGAACGTCTCCGTCTTCTTTGGCAAGCAGCCCAGATGGCTACCATATAATTGGTGTGAGGAAGAGCAAAATGTGCCTGGTTGCCTTGACCTCGCAGACTCTTTGGTGCGCTCATTCCCCGCAATTCTGACATGTCCAGAAACCTAGCAGAAGATAATCTCAACATCCGGCCGGCTCGCCAAAACCATGGCATCAAGGTTATCGTGAAACAGGGGATGTGGAGATTCCAATGCCCCAAGAACTCTCGGGGCATTGGAATCTCCACATCCCCTATAAATCACAATCTGGTCTCTGAACCAGGCATGTCGCGTAATCTCCCATACCGAGTGGTGTATTGCCACCAGTTCGGCCGTAAAGACAGATGCAGTGCCTGGCAGAGCCCCCGCTGACTAAAAACAGAGGGGATACGGCTTGGAAGGCGACCCCCTCTTGGGATTTGGAGCCATCCGTATACACTGGCACGGTTCCAGCGTGACACGAGGTGTACTCCAAAAAGGTTGAATGCAATACTCCTGGCACAGTACAAGCTTTGGGAGCAGAGGCGTGGCGACAACTGGTCAAAGGTGGTACCCTTCAGGGTGGTGTCCTGGGCAGAGCCAGGGGCGCCTCTCGGCGGCAGAGGCACCATTGAGATCAGCTGCAAAAGGAGTGAACGCTGTTGGTGACTGAGGGAGATGCCAGGCTCGTGCGTACAAGCGAATAATGCATTGTGCACGGTGCAGAGCGAGTGGCATCTACCCAAGATCAACAAGTAGGCTCTCAATGGGGAAAGTGCGGAAGGCACCTGTTGCCAAGCAAAGGCCAGTGTGGTGGATTGAGCTCATCCCGGCTAGAGAATGCAGTCGCGAATAATTCCACCACAGATGCTGGGTCCAAGATTTCGGTCCCATTCTCCTGGAGAACAGGAGGGGGAGGGGGCGAGAACTTGCTCAGAATCGTCTTGACTCGCTTCCACACCTCTGCTAAAGGAGTCTTCCCATAGTGAAGACACATATGCCCACTAAGAAGAGCAGTGAGCGTGCTTCGAAATATACTGGGAGTAGTCGGCCAGAAAAACTCAACGGCCTCATCAACCGACCTAAACTCCTCGAGTGAGATAAAAAAATCAGTTATTTCCTGAAATGCGGACCACCGAGCCTGTGGCAAGCACCACTGAGGCGGGCTCTCGGGCGGTGGCGGTCCAGAAGATGATATTTGAATGGGAAAGTGATCACTACTATGGAGGTCTTCGACCACCTCCCACCAAAATCAGGCTGTGCATCTGGAGAGCACAAAGATAGATTGAGGCAGGAAAATGAAGCGGTTCTCGGGCAGTGATGCATAAACTCATCCACATTTAGGACACCTATCTCCAGCTCATCGATCAAGTTGGCAAGGACTTGGCCCCTGGGATTAATATAGTAGTCTCCCTAGAGGGAGGGTGTCTTACCATTCTGATCTCCGAGCAAGAGAAATGGCCTCAGCAACTGTGCCACAATGCGGTGCAAGTCCCTCTCGTTGAAGTCGGCTGATGGTGGAATGTACATGGAAATAACAGTATACCTCTTATCCTGGTGCAGCTGCGCAACTGCTGCCTGGAAGGAGGTATCTAAAGCAAAGAGAAGAACATGCCTGGTGTAAATCGCGCATCATCCTTCCTGGCCCCCAATCCCGTGGGGCTGGGGTCGCAAAACACTTAAACCCAAGGAGGGTGGGTACAGGGGGCAGGTGCCCAGAATAGTCTCCTGCAAAAAGATTGATAACATGCGGAGATGAGCTTCCGCAGCTCCTCCCAATTTGCTCGGAGTCCGCAGCAATTGCATTAAATGAATATGCCCTCCAGGCCTAGCTCTGAAGAGATGCGGGGGGCCATCTTGGAAGAAAGACCCTCATGGAAATGGCCATACACTTCCCGGAGGCAGAACTCTGGGCACTGTTGGCCAGACAATGCGGTCACCTTTGAGGACTTATTGGAGGAGGTTTGGGCTCGCCATGCAAGTCTTTTACTCCTTCCGCCTCAAAACTTTAGGAGGATCCACCATCTCCAAGCCACCTGGGTGTGGGTGAAGGAGCCGATGCAACTTTAGTGCTGTCCTCCTTTCGGGGATCATTCTTTAGGAACCCCAGAATGTGGCCTCAGGACTAACTTCATCGGTGTTGCCTCTCATGAGTCTAGCAACTCAGTGGAGGTGCCGGGCTGTTTCGCCTTACGGAAAGTTGTCACGCCCGAGGGAGCAGGCAAACCTGGTTTTAGCCGGGGCTGCGTGTGAACCCTGTGCCATCAGCTTTACCAGGGGAGCGCCTGGGGTCGGTAGAACCCGCAGAAGGGATCTGAATGGGTGCGGAAACTAACATACTTGTATACCTGGAGGGGCGAGGAGTGGAGGGTGTCTGCATAGAATGTACCAGGCAGTGCCAGGACCAAGTCCTTAGCCTCGCGAAATGAGAGACGATCCTGTGCCTGAATGGCCAGGATTTCCTTCTCAAGGAGATACACACCACATTGCTTCGAAGATGCAGGGTGCAGCTCTCCGCAATTGACACACTTGGCTACACACACTTTGGTGTTATGTGCGGCCTTGGAGCAACTTACATAGACTTCAGGTAACAAATGTAGTACCTCCGCGGCAGTGGCACGAATGCTACTGTTGGTGAAATACCAACCAGCAGGCACCGACTCAGGAAGATTGTCACAGTCGAATAGGATGAAGAGTATAGGGGTGGGTCTCGAGGCCCTTCCTTGTTTTGTCATTACATGCTCGACCTTGAATGCCCCATGGTCAGCCAGCTCTAAGGTGATGTCATCTATAGAGCAGTACATGAGTTTCCTCACATAAACTACTCCTTTCACGAAATTCATGCTAGAGTGTGGCATCACACTCACAGGTGTGCCAAGGGCACTGATCATGGCTGCCTCGGAGGGATTCAAAGCATTCACCAAAAGGCTCCCATCCGAGAAATGGGTAACCTTTGGCTTTCTACCAATCACACTAGCTAAAGCTCTCCTCTGATGGATCATGTTGCCATTAGTGGAGGGAATAACAAGGAAGCGTTCAAAGCCAACAGGCTTGAAAATGCCAGGTAGTCTCTGAATGAGGGGGCCCCGATGTAATCTATGCTCGCTCTGCACACTAGAACTTTTGGTCTTTGTCAGGGACTCCCCACCCAGGGGAGGAGAGGGAAAGGATGTGCAGATCATGGCTTGGTCTTACTCAAGTGGCAGCAGACCCATCTGTCCCCGCACCCTCCATGGATGGAGAGGAGCCCTGATTCTTTTTGTTCTTTTTAAGAGATGAGGTCAGGAATGAACCTGCTTCTCCCCTCCAATGGAAGGAACTCCCAGGCCAGATCCTTCTCTGAGATGGAGAAGGTCTTGGCCTTCAAAGGGGCACCAACTGGAGGAGATCCCTCCTTTCATTGAAAAGTCTTGTTGACCCAAGCCATCTGTTTCGAGCATGACTATGATGCCTGGTTTTAGTATCAAGAGTGAGTCAGTGTTTTGTGCTGACAAATTAACTATTCCTTATTGGATTAATAACATGCATGTGGAAATTATTACCCATGTTGTTGAGGCTAATATTCTCTTGATGCTGAGCAAGAAGTCTTATGAAAACAGCTTGCATGGTTTTGGATTTTGTGAACGAAACCATGAAGATTACCAAGAAATGGGTCAAGCTAGGTTCTACTCATCTGGGCACTATGTACTACCGTTGTGTAGATGCCTAGACCAGGCTAACGTTCACGAGGTGATGTTGACTTCTGCTGATGCTGATGTGAAGAAAGTTGCCTTGAAACTACACAAACAATTTGGACATCTCACAGCTAAGAAATTGCTACAACTTCTAAGAAATGGGGTAGCAACAATACTGATCTTGAACATGAAATTAATGATTTATCAAGCGTTTGTGAAGTGTGTTAAATTTAAAAGACCTGTTCCTAGACCAGTTGTATGTTTACCTATGGTGACGAGTTTTAACAAAAGTATTGCAATGGATTTGAAAGTGTGGGGTCAACATGACTAAAAGATTTTGTACAGCAATAGTAATCAAAAACAAAACTGCTTTAACAATGATTAAAGGTTTGTTCATGTGTTGGATTAGTCTATTTAGTTATCCCCAGAAGACCCTCACTGATAATGGGGGATGGGGGGGGGGGGTAGTATTATGGCTGATTGTAGTTGTGATCTGGAGACTGCGCTTACCTGGGCAATTTTTTCACACAATGCCCTGGTTAAATCATTCAGGATTTTTCCTAACCAACTAGTATTTAGCTTTAATCCTGCTATATCCAATCTGTTTTGCATAAACTTCCTGCACATTAACCGGTGACGGCTTCCACTATTTTAAGAAATAATTTGAATGCTGCACACTGCCAGGCAGCAGTTTTTGAAGATTGACTGAATAGAGCATTAAGAAACAATGTGCGTACTACTGATGTGGAAAATCTAAATGGTGATGGTTTTCTATAAGCATAATGACAATAACAAGTGGCAAGGGCCTGGTGTTGTGATTGGACCGGATGGAAAGCATTTGGATTGACTTCATTGCTCTTGTTGAATTGTCTGTGATACCTGACAGTGTAATGATTAATAATGATGATGTGATGGCAACAAAAGAAACAAATGAAAAACTGGAGAAAGCAATGTTTATGAAGAAGTTGAAAATGTTGGTCAAGATGTCGTATCAGTGAGGTGGGTGATAACTGAGAAAATGCAAGATAATAAGTTACTAGAGCGATATTAGTGGCTTTGAAGGACATTATCTCGTTGCACAAAGATTCGCTTACGTGTTTCAGGGAAGCAGTGAATCTGGCTTTGCCTCTGGCATCTTCCAAGCAGTGAGTGTCACACTGTTGACATCAAGGCTGCTTATCTGCAGGGCAATGTCATTGAATGTGAGCTTTACTTGAAAACTCCTGAGTATTTTAATGGTAACTTGTCGAAATTAAAGAAGACAGTTCACGGTTTGTATGATGCAGCCAGAGCTTGGTATTTAAAAGTAAAGGGTGAATTATTGATAATTGGTGTTCACATGTGTTCATTAGATAATTCTTTGTTTTCGTGGTACAATGACAACAATAAGTTATACATTGATAAAAAAGTTAAGATATTACAAAGTTATAAGCACCAAGTTGTTTTCTGCTTTTTAGAAAAAAAAGTGATTAAAGAATTATGCTTTTGATAGATTTTTGCACTGAATTTGATTTACACAAATTTTCTGCAACTTATTTATTCATTTTTTCTAACCCTTTTAGCATCGCCTGTGCAACAAAGACATCAAGGTTATTTTTTTCAATTTTTCCTGTGCTTTGTACAGCAGTGTGCTGGCAGCCTTTCTTTCTTTGCTATTTAAAAGTAGCTGGTTTCTTTTAGTTTTTCTAAAGATTCTTCTTCCATTCTCTTTTTATTTTCTATTTCCTTTTATTTCATTTAAGCCTGATATTTTCTGTGAATAGAATAGGCTCTATTTAGCAATTCCTTACCAAATGAACAACTTCTGGCTTATTTTTAAAATAGATAAACCATCTTTAACCCACAATATTGCATTAAAGTTTTCTGACACATTGAAGCTCTTATATCAGTTAAAATTCTACCGGAAGCAGAAAAGCTTCTTTCTATGTCTGATTTCCATGCAAAACACAAAGACAAGCGTTCACAACAGTAGATGACTCTCCATATCATTTGTACGAAAAATGTATTGTTTCCAGGATTCTTCTATCCTTCCTTTTTTAACTCGTCTTTAATTTCAGTGCTATCATTTATGTAAACTTCCCATTCATCTTCTTTAATATTTACAGGCAAAACTTTTGCTACTTTTATTACATCTCTAATTGTTTTAGCTATTTAATAGATGGCTGCAAAAATTGAAAGTATTTTATTAATTCCAAAGTACTTGTTTTTATCAAATGTTCACAAGCTGCAACATAATGTAAACAAACTTTGTTTAGCATTTTGTTTTCTCATCCTTTACTTTTTCTAATTCTTGTTTCATACTAATTGGTAGAGTAATGACTTTTAATTCTATGTAGTTTTAGTTTCTTTAACAGCTTCCAAAGTTATTCAATTTTTATTCAATATAAATTATTTTTTATTATTCTTCCTGCCAGAGCAAATATAAATAAGTGGATTATCGAATTGAAAAGTCCCAGTAAACTTTATAAAACAATTTGCACTGGAACAAAGAAAATATAATCCAGTTTTAAGAGAGGGCCACTAACTACTTTTATTATGTTCTTGTAAGATTTTGAAGTTGCGACTGACTTATGCAAAAGATTTCATTATGCACAATATGGATATTACAGGATCCAATGTCTAATAGTTTGTTTTTTTTATTTTGTACACTAAGAACTTCACTGATTAGTCTATATACTTTTTTTATTTACATTAGGGCAATCTCTACCAAGTATAATTAAATTTTTTAAAGACAGGTTTATTGCTTCAATGGCATTGAACAAATGCTCAATAATTATTTCACTTGTTGCTTTATCTATGAAATATGGAGCCCAAGTGTTTCGATAGTACTCTATCACTACGTTTTGACCAATAATGAGCACTAATTTGCAATTCCTTTTTTCCTGCTCGATTAGTTGTTTCATCAAAAGCTATGGAGTATCAGATAAGTCATTTTGCAAGATTTCACAAAAATACAGCTCTAAGGCATCTGTTTATTAAGTAAGTAGCTTTATTCCTGCTGAAAGAGAATAGGTCAAGATACCCATTTGGGAACATTTCCAATATTGTCAAATGAGGATAAAGAAAAATTGGATGCTACTACTTTCAATGTCCAAATTAACTCAGCTTTAGCAGCATACCTGCAATACAGCTTTTGGAGCATTAACATTAGAAGAACACCCATACAGTTTTAGTTACAATGGTTGCAGCTTTGCTTTTACTTCTTTTATATGCTTTTCTGTCAATGAATGTTGTTCCATAGCCTGAAATCCCTTTTTTCTTCACACAGATATTACTGAAGAGCAAACTGCACATAATATTTGCACAAAACCTTTTTTGATGGCCCACTCTGAAATTTAATGTCCTGGAGAATCCTTTTTTTCAAACAAAGTATTCTTAACAGAACACTTTACCCTTATGTAAGCTTTATAATAAATAAACAAAAATATCTTTCTGAATTGTTTTTTATTATTAAGTGTGTAAAGAAACTAGAGATTCAAATGGATTATATAAACTTCCTCAGTCAGAATGTATATATATCTGATGAGTATCAGCTTAGCTCTACTATTTCTCTTTTGGAGAAACTTGGAAAGTATTTGTATGCAAGAAATTTGTCATTAGAGATATCTGGACAAATAACTTCTAAAGGAATAAATTACTAAATGACTAATGAAAACAATTCCGGTTAATCACAATAGGATGAAATAAAAGAAAGAGAGGCAAGACAGTAATATGATACCTTAGGGAAAGATATCATGATTTTCTTGAGGTATCCAAAGGAATAAGGCAATTACAAGGTAGTCATTACCTAATTAATAAATATAAATTTACTGTCATGATTCAGTTCTTTTTATTAAAAAAGCCTTGAAAATAAAAATAGTAAGATATTATATAGGTATATAACTAATTTGCACTACACTAGTTAACTATACACTACAAGCACCAAAACCAATGAATAGGCTATAAAAAATCCCTAAAAATATACCCCTGAATAAAATTTTTAAAATATAATCTTTTCTAATTTATTCATGCCTAAAAAAGATATCACCTTTTTTCATGTCACTGATAAAATGACAAGCTAATAATGTAAAGAAAGGCGAAAATAGTGAGTCACTCACAGCCATGGTTGAGACGTCACAACAACTAGCAGACAGTCTCACCAAGCATGGAGCATCTACCCAGCAGGTATAGGCCACTATAGGTAGAAACTATTGGTAATTTATCAAGCCACTTTCACTGTGAATGAGATCAGGCAGTGAAAAGAAGATGAGTTGTCAATATCTGGCGGAGTAATAATGACATGCAGATGTATGTTGCACGCTGTTCACTTGTTTGTGGTGGGACATGACAACATAGCCATGTGGCTGGCGATTGTGATTTCAAGCCAGTGGTGTAATAGCAGCTTGTGCCCGCTCTACTGCAGTTGTTGTTTAGAGTTAAGTGTGTGCAGACGCTCTTAACATCAGAGATGGCAGAAAGCAGCCTCAGGGGTAACTCCATGGGAACAGTCGCACTGCAATGGCAGGTAACTTTAAGTTCCCACCTTCTTTGCCATGTAATCGACGTTGCTTCACTGGTCACCAGGGAAAGGCCAGTGTAAAACTTGCATCCGTAGTAGAGATTAAAATGAACAAATGATTGATAAAAAAGTAAGGCAGTAGCCCTATCAGCACTACAGGCACTGAAGATCAAAGAACAAAGAATATCCATGGCATGGGTACAGGAGACCCTAAGGCTGCGACTAACTACTTTAAACTCAGCTAGTTCATTGTCTATCAACACCCTAGTTTATTCCTTTCTATACACCCAGTCAGATTTTTCAATACAACTTACCAACCCCATAGGATTATCTCACTGCAGGTCTTCACTTATACAACAGTATTATCACAGCATTCAATCAGCTATCAGACCCACTGGATAACACACACATCAACCCCTTTTAACATTTCATTTTTAAGACAACTCACAGCAACACAAACATGCTGCTTGCTTACCACTTTTATAATATAATACAGCACCAAATTAGCACTTCATATTGCATACCTACAAAAGTAGTCTGACTACTTTTGAGCTCATCACTCACAAGTACTGAACAATTCTTATCTTTGATGTTTATGCAACTATTCTTCTCTTTGTTTCTCACTAGCTTTCAGAATAACTTCCTGTTCCCATCCAGATCCTCTTTCAGCTTCATTTGCTGCTTTCACTCTGGTAATCATTCTTTGTTTTCATCTCATAGGCATTTATTCACATTCTCCTAATAATTTCATCTGGTCTATTATTAAGCTTTTAAAAAAGGCTCTCTTATGAAAGCTGCCAACAAAAGCACAACTGCAGAAATTACAATAAGCCAATTTCTAGTCTTTTTTTTCTAATTTAAAGGACTTACCTGGCAACGGTCATCTTGGGCATAGCTGCTGGAATTAAAGATTAGCCTACTCTTAGCTATATTAACAATTATAAAAAGAAATGATAAAAAACTAATAACCTACACAAAACAAAACTTAAAATAAAAAAGAAAAGGAATACTCAGGTACCAGAGGAAGGCTTGGTGGTGACAACCTCCTAGATCAGGGGTGGGGAACCTTTATAAGTGTGCATGCCAAAATTGGGCTAATCCTTCCAACAAAAATTCCATATGTGCCATCCAAAATTTTAGTGTCTTTTATTCACAGCCCTTACTAAACACCATCATAACAAGCACAGGAAACCATACCACCCTAAAATAAGGCCTCCATCATGCAAATACAACAGGCCAGGATCCGAGGGACTCCTGCCTTCTCCTAAAGCTAATCTATCAGGGATTTAAACATTCCTACCACATCATATATTGATTGCAGTGGCAAGGCTTCTTTGCATTTAAAACAATACCCACAGATTTAGGGAGTAATGGATCTTTTGGAAAACCCCTATCTGATCAGCACAATTCACTCAGGTGGCATGAACCTAAGGCAAGGAATAAATCCTTATCCTCCTCAAGGGCTTCAATGAGATTTCTTAGAAGAGACTAACCAGCCAAAGATCCTGACATGGCTGCATCAAGTGTTGATACATGGAAAAGCCTCAGAGCTTCATCAACGTCTTTTTCATTGGCAAATGGTTCAAGCCTCATTTTAGCCAGAGCTTCCGAAATTCGAATGACAGCTTCCAGTTGTCTATTAAATCAGAAGGATACAAGGTAAAAATCTTAAAAAATGGTAATAGAAATCGGTCTGGAGTGTAATTGGGATCTAATGGCAATAAAGTTAGTAGCAAATAATTCTACAAATAATATTTGATATGGGACCCACTCACCCTCAATTTGATTTATTAGATTTCCATTCATTTGTTTAATCTTATTAGGAGATAGTGTTTTATTTCTAGGTAAATGTTAGAATAGTCAATGCCATCTTTTAGCAGAGTGCTACATATTAGATTAAAACTTTAAAAATTGTGAATAAAAATATTGGAAAAATATAATTACATTGCCTCTGCAATTTAAAAATTCCAGTGTCAATAATCTTTGTAGATTATTTTCAGGCATTTTTTTCCTCATTTATTATTTGTTATAATTTAGTTTTGCGTTAAGTTTATAATTAACCTTTATTTCTTTCTTTAGGTTTGAATATTAAATAAAAGTAAAATAGATAATGTAAGAAGACAAAGATCTTGCAGTTCCTCTACTAACTGGTCTCCTAGGTTCGTGAAACCAACATTATGCCACTTATACATATTAATTCTTTGTTTGTGAAATGTCCATGTGCCTATATTTGTATGTTCATTATATGTATTATTCTTCTTTGTATACCTATGTTCTTGTAATTGTTTATTTTAATGAAATAAAGCCGAACTTTGGAACCTACCTTAACTTTTGGGCTATTTCACTATTATATTTCCCTTTTGTAGTCTAATTTTTTTGTAAGTGATTTGATATCCCTCCTTAAATTTAGTCTTATGTCTTGAGTACATTATCATTACAATTTTAGTGAATTGAAAAAAAATAAAGAGTAAAGATTATTCTAAGTATATAATTATCATTACAATGTTACTGAATTGGAAAAAATAAAGAGTAAAGATGTTGTAAAGGGAAGAAAGGTGAATATACAAACAACAGGATGAAAGGGAGGGTAGGGTTAAATGTATGGTAAAATTCTGATTGGGAGTATAAGAAGAATAACTGAGGGATTGATTGGTGAAGAACATGGGATAAAGTATAGTGTATGTTGGGTTCATGGATCTGGAAAAAGCTTAAAAGATAGTGTAGATAGAAGTATTATGGCAGGTGCTAGGGATGTATGGAGTAAATTATTGGAAGCTGTGAACTATTTATGTTGGAACTACTAAGTGTGTGTCAGAGGGAAAGAATACTGGAATGAGAGGGGTGATATATGTAAGGATGCAAGACAAGAATGTGTGATGTCACCATGGCAGTTTAATATTGGAATGAAGGAAAGTGGTGTGAGATTGAGTAGGAGTGGTGAGGGATGGGTTCTGAAGATGTTGTTGGTGGCTTAGAGTCAAAAGGATTTGGAAATGTTGATTGTAGCTTTTGACAGTGTGTGTGTGTGTGTGTGTGATGTAGTAGTTTAGAAATGGAAGGAGAAAAGGCAATGACATATGGGGGGATGTGATAGTCTGTGGTGTCATGCATGGTGCTTAAGTGATGAGTGATAGATATCAGGGGCTGGTGTCTGGCAGTGAGAGGAATGAAGTCGTGATTACATATGTAGAAGTGAATGTTAAGAGAGTAAGAGCATGTGAAAAGGTGAAAGTCGAATGAAAGGTGTTGTGACAGGTGTGTTTCAAAGAATGGATGACTTGTGCAATTAACCTGAATGTGAGGAGTATGCGAATGTGATGGATGTGGAATGCATTTGAGTAGAGATGGGATAGATGTGTTGTGGAAGGAGTAGGATCATGTTATGTCTTTTCAGGCATGAAATTAAGTAATGATAGTGGCGAGAGAAATATGTAAAAGAGGAAAAAATTGTATGGAAGCTTGATGGGATAAGGAAGGGAAGAGATGCCAAGGTATTCAGGCTAAAAAGAGGCAGTGAGGTCTCTATATTAATGCTCTTAGTTTTTGAAATATGGACGAGTTGTTTAGTTAAGTTAGTGATGAAGATATAAACATATGTGTAACAGAACATTGAGTTAAGAGATATTAGATTCAATGACAATGTGAATGAATTCGATTTACAGGGTTATGGTATGGATATTAGACAAAGGAGAGAGAGGATTGATGGTAGGATAATTATTTATATAAGAAATGTCATTGCTTCAGGAAGAAGTTGAGTCACTGGGGATAGATATTAGGGTCAGTAAAACTAGAATACTACACTTGGCAGCCCTTTACAGACTACCTGGACAGACTCTAATGATATAGATGAGCTAATGATAAGGAAAATAAGTACTCTAGGTGACTTTAAGCTCTGTGGATTGGGAAAATAAGAAAGTAAGGAATAGAGCAAGTTTTAAGTTTATAGAATGTCTTTGGGTTTAGGAATTGACTGTCGGGAAACATTTGGAAATAAGTGATCATCAGATAGTTCATTTTAGCTTTGGAATAGGGAAAGGTAGAGCATCAACAAACACTATTAAAACCACAAATGTTCGGGGGGGGGGGGGGTGAAAAATCTGAAAATTGCTGAATCTGGTTACCTGGGATGTAGAATCCAGTGGTAAAAATACTTGAGAAATGTGGTCCAAGAGTAGTGAATTCCAATGAAGGTCATTAGTAATAAATGTAGGAAGCAATTATGGTGGAATCATGAGATAGCTAGGAAACTTTCTGAGAAGAAAGGGGCATACCAAAGATTACAGTGGGGAGATATGCTGAAGATTTGAATCATTATAGGTCAACAAAGAATTAAAGATAATTAAGAAAGGCAAAGGGATAGCAGAAATTAATTTAGGTCAAAATAATAAAAGAAAATCCAAGAAAATTCTTTTGCCATTATTAAATCACAATAAAATATCTAGCAGAGATAATATAGTGCCTATTAAATATGAAGGGGTTGAGAAAGAATCTGATGAGTAAATAGTAGGGGTACTTAATTATAATTTTCCTAAGGGTATTTACAGAAGAGAATCTGAAATTGAGTTTATAATAGTTCTAGGTAAATTATTAAAGGGCTTATAATTGTTTTGATTACTAATAAGGCATCTGGCCCAGAGGACATTCATTCTAGGTTACTTAAAGAAGGTGTAGAAAGTATAGCAGTAGTTTTTGAGAAGATATAGTTTGGAGAAATAGCTAATGATTGGAAAATAGCGAATATAGTGCCAATTTTGAAGAAAGGAAGTAAAGAGGATCCAAATAACTTTAGATATGTAGGCTTATTAACTACAGTGACTTAAGTTATTAGATTGGGCACAAAAGTGGCAGATGAATTTTAACCTTAAAAAATATAAAGTTTTTTTAAATGGAAAGAGATAGAGAACTTAGCTATGAAATGGATGGGCATTGGCTGATTAGAGTAGAGGATGAAAAGAACATCAGAGTGGTAGTAGATACATCACTGAGGTTATTTTAAGCAGTGTATTGAGGCAAAAAAATGGGCAAATAGAGTACTGTATACAAGCATGGTCCCCACACTTTAGACATGATATCAACCTAATAGAATCAGTGCAAAGGAGGGCAACAAAGATGATACCTTCCCTAAAGGTGCTAAATATGTTCTCATTTGAAAGGTGTGTGAGAGAATGTGATTGAGCTATTTAAAATCTGTTCTGGGATGGATAAGTTGGATTTTATCAAGTTCTTTGAGTTAGAAGGTAGTAATAGGACAAGGGGCCACCAATTAAAAATTTAAAAACAGATGCAGGTTGGACGTCATTCTTATATTCAAATTTCATTATCCACCAAACGGGGGAGAGACTCATCCAAGAGCAAAGGGCAGATGGTGCAACATAGTTTAGTCTAGTCACTAACAACAGGTCATCAGCATGCATCAACAGAGAGAGAATACCCATTCTTCACTGATCTCACATACCGATCTTTCATTCCCATTCATACATCTCTAGGCACTTGATCAATACCACCCAACATTACAAATGCTTTCATTACAGTGTAATATTAACTACTCATTCTCATCTTCTTTCACCCCAACACATGCATTACTTTCAACATAAAAGCTTTCCTACCATTAAATAATTTACTACCAACTGCATACATTCTTAGAACCTATAATGCTTAACACATGGCACAGTCATATACTTTCACCAGAGGTAATTTACTGCTCATCTGCACTCATTTAAGGTGACTTATTTCTCAGTGGGGAGCTACTATGAATATCTACAGTGGATAGATTTCACCAAGAAGGCAAACAAAATCCTGACAAAATCCAGCAATTAGCCACACCTAATGTGGCTCAACTCTTTTTATTTAATCAGAAGCAGCAGTGTTTCCACTCAACTAGGCTATAAACTCTCCAGATGCATAAATTCAGCTTACTGTATATTTCTAAATTCTTTGCTTTCTCAGCCTGCTACCCACTAAGTAGACAGTGCTCATCCTATATTCTACATTTTTTTTTTTACAAAATCAAAATTTTGCAATAAATATTGCAAGCAACACTCACAATGGTACTATTACAGCTTCCCTCAAGTCTGGCACTGTTCCACTATCAGTGAGAATGCCTAGACCAATTCCATAAGCGAGTAATCACTTTTTATCCTCTGCCACTATATCATCTAATCCAGCTGTCTCATGTTTCAGCCATCTGATACTAATAACTCTTCATATACTTATCAGTTCCATACCCCAAACAATAGCATAGATCAATCCTATTTACAAAATGACTATTTTTCTCTTTCTCACAGCCTGAAAGAATAACATTATTCTATATGGACCCTCGTTCATTTTTTTCAGAAGGATTCATTAGCTACTTTTTTTTGTCTGCTTTTCTGGAATACTTTCATCAAGATTTTACCTAATAACCAACCATATACATTTAGACATGTTTTCTCTAACTGCTTATTTCAGGTTGTCATTCCACCATTTAGAAGAAATAAAAAAAACCCTTATAATGCCCACTATCACTTCCATAAATTTGTTAGACATTTACTCATACTCTCGGGTATATTTTCAGATATTATTGCCTTTTCCTAACTTGTTAGCAAGTTTTAATTATTCCTTCTATTCTGCTTCCTCTTCTTTCTCATCTACACAACCTGTTTCTTACATAGTACAATCACATGTCAGATATTCCAATACTTATAACTCACAGAGCTATTAGATCATACATATGTTGCAGTATATTCTTTCTTATCAGGGACAGATCAACTCTACTGTGAAATACATCCTCATTTCTAAGCCCATACCATGTGTATAGTATTTTGATATGTTCTTGATGAATTGGGCCATATATGGTTTTAAATTTATGGCAATGTGTTATAAGAGATTGCATGTGTGTTAAAACAGATGTTTGCACGATTTGGTGAAAGAATACTTTATTCTAACCCTTTTGTCAACAATCAAAATTACTGATAAAGATCACCATAAATGAATGTTTATAAATATAATAGTGAAGTAGGAGGAAGTGAAAATGCGTGGTAAGTAGATAGCCTGGTTAAACTAAAGAGGAAATCCATTGGGGTAGTCAAGAATAGATAGAACATGCAACTGCCCAACATTCATAATGAGAGAACACCCATAGAGAGAATAAGGCTGCTTACCTGACAGTTATGGGAATAGAAAGTCTCTTCTCAGACTGGTCTTCTGCTAGCTTGGCTCCACCTCTCATCAAGACATAACTGTTCTTAAGCTTGTCTCCAGCTGCTTCAGACATTCTTGGGCCACAGTGACTAAAAAGATTTTGTAACTACTACAAAAGGAATTTTCTACCTTAATCACAAGACTAAGGACATTGAAGCAGGATTAAAAAATGGCTTAATCATAGAAGAAAACTTTAAGTCAGTATTTAAAGCAGCATTTCACCATTCAAACTTTAACATGTTAAAGGACTTATATTAAGAAAAAAATAAGACAATAGTTTGAAATGCGACCTTTAGATTTTAAGCAGAAAGAATGAGAACTTCAAGCAAATAGAACCAAAAAAATCCTAGGGATCTATAAGAATAAATTGAGATTGCAGTTATTTCCTATCAGTGAGGAAAGCAACAAGGAAATCTGCTCCATATCTTTTAGGCCCTTGTAGCATATATAGCATTAAATTAAATATGATTAGCAAGGGCAGCTGACAACTAAAACAAAAAGGTCTTGAAGAAAGTCCATATATCCCAAATTGGGATCCTAAAATAAGTAAATTGACTGATTACCACTCAATCATCCAATTTGAATTTCCCTAACTAGACTTACAAAAACCTTCATTTATTACAGGATATCTATCTATAACTATCTCTCTATATCTATATCATTCTATTGACTATATATATATATACATATATATATATAAAAATATATATTGAACTATTATCTACACATTATGGCAAAAACTAAGGTGAGCTTCTACAGCTAAGTTAGGTATACAGGATATCTTTGTTAAAGCAAAATTGGTGACCTGATTTTAAAGAAAAATTGTGGTCCTGCTATGTGTAAGACTTTTTTAACAGTGTAGTCCTTCAAACATTGAGGATGTAGGGCAAGTAATCAATGGCACTAAAAAAAAATACTCCAGCCTTCCCACCCCTTTATGCAGTTACAATGGGGAAATAATGGTTGTTTTTTTTGTTTTCAGAGAATCTTAAAGAAGCTAGAAATAAGTTTCAATGACATAAGATTTATAAAGTGGATTAAATGCTGCCTGGTCACCTTCACTAATAAGATGGTCACAGATGTCTTTTGATGAGGTTAGTGAGCATTCAAAAAGACTTGTGAATGAAATGGCACTTGGAGGAGTAAAACTTAAAGTAGACAATTAAATCACCCCCCAAAAAATCATATCTAGAATGCATGTTCTTCAAAGAATGAAAAAGCCTCATTGGCCATAACTCTGGAAGATACTTGCTCATCAGACCATGTTGAACAAATCTAAAATAAAAGTGCAGTCTGACTCAGCTAGGTCTCAAAGCATTGAATGCAAAAATATATCTGGACCAGGTGCGATATCCAGGTAAGCAGTGAAAAAAAACAGGTTATTGAAAGATTCTCTGCAGCTGGAGGTATAATCCAGTCAGTGGACTTCCATGACTGTGTGACATGCTTGGAATGGAGGAAGAACAGGATGCTAGTTAGAGAATGTGGAGAGAGCAGTCACAAAGATTGCCACAAACATGGGGTCAAGGTCTTGGGTGAGATGCCCATCTGGCTACTACTACCAAGGGCATACATAACTCATGGTAATTAATATTAGCCTACATTATAAACACAAAAAACAGGAAAGGAAAATCCAAAATAACAAAAGCATGGAGGAGGAGGCACCAGTGCTTCTGCACACCAAAGACCTGAGTCAGATAAAATGGAGCTGCCAAAAGGAAGTGCAAGGACAACTGTCTCAAAGGCTCCCTAGACATAGCAATTAAATTATTTAAATAAAAAGGTGAAGTCTTAATAATTTATCTCATTGTAAATAGAACATTTAGGCCATATACATTTTATCTTATTGGTTGAATTGCAGGGAGCTCACCTTCGACAATATGATATATATTTCTTGAGAAATTTGAGAGAGATTCCACTTTCTTGTTCCTCTTCCAGGGTCCTAAATGCATTCAAGTGAAAATTCATCACATGTTTTGCCAAAGTCTTGAAAATAAAGATGAAACAAATTGATTGGTAAAATAATTTGAGTTTTTAGAGATATTTTAATTTATATAAGAACATAACTAAGAGTAAACCAAGAAGGGAAAGAAAAGGCAGAGCGAATTCCAACTCCATAGAATGGGAGAAAAAAAACAAAGTTTACCACTATTGCCCAAAACAAAACACAAAAAAAAACAAGAAAATAAAGGTAGATCACAAATGAAAAAAATTACAGGGTAGTAAACACTAAAAAAAATAAAAAATATTGATAAGTATCCATGAATATGGAATAACCATAAATAGCAGATCTGAGGAAAAGTCTAGCTGAAAACTGAAGATCACCATTAGGATGAAAAATAAAACTGGTTAACTTACAGTATCTTTAGTTTCATTATGTTCATCTTTGACAATGAAAATCATATCAAATCTTGATAAAATGGTTGGCATAAAATCAATATTCTCTTCCCCTTTAGTGTCATCCCATCGACCAAACACTGAATTTGCAGCTGCCATAACCGAACACCGTGAATTCAAAGTGGTAGTGATTCCAGCTTTGGCTATGGAAATGGTTTGTTGTTCCATAGCTTCATGAATGGCAACCCTATCATCTTCACGCATCTTATCAAATTCATCAATGCAGACAATCCCACCATCAGCCAATACCATGGCACCACCTTCCATAACAAAAGAACGCTGCAAAAAACAAATGGGTAAAAGATATAACCAATACACTTTCTGAATGAAAAAAAAAAAATATATATATATATATATCACAAGCCCAATTGTTTTTTGTATATATGAGCATATATATTAAAGTTCCCTTTTTGTACCAATTTCCACTGTGTTTGTGGGAATGTACACTTGAGATCGCTTTGCGGATAGCGCATACCTCCTTTTCAATTCTGAGGACTCGTGGGAGATTCTTGCAGTATGTGAACTATATACATACAATATTAAATTTATCTATAAAAAGGAGCTCAATGGTTCCCTCATTTTTAGATATTCACAACTCCCATTCATTAACAAAATTTGAAACCAAAGTTTTTCACAAGCCAACTTTTACTGGTCAAGGCTTATAAAATTAGTGCCTTAAAAACACTTAATTTTCTGAGCATACATTTGTTCATCATACACCAAATCCCCCCCCCCCAAAAAAAAAACACAAACAAACAGATAAATTTATGTGTAGATATTTCAGAGGAAACAGTTTTCTTTCTCAAGTGGAGAGGACCCCAGCTAAATTTTTAAACAATATTTAATAACGGAAATTAAAATTCCCAAATGTCTGTAAAGGCATTAAGTAGTTTTTCAGGATATGGTTTGTTTTGTTTTTATTTTAAACCAAAATTTTTAAAAAGAAATTGCAAATTTACTAGTTTTTTTTTATACCAATTTTAAGATCATTTTATAAATAAACACCAAATAGGACAATACAGGCATCTCTTGATATAATTTGTTAATCATCAGGTGTGACTGTATAGCAAGATGATGATCTGCTGGGTCCTGGACATGTGGGAATTGCCAGGGGTGAGAGTGGCAAAGAGTCTGCAAGGACTTGGGCGACCAGACGAGCGTTCCGTTCTTTCTTACACTTACATGCCAGCAGGAATCAGGGCTGTCTGGTAAAGAAGATGTTAGACAACTCAGTGGAATTTAAAGTTGCATGCCATTGCACCACAAATGTTCCCATGGACCTACCCTCCAATGCTGCAATAGATTCAGGTCACTTGGTTGTCTCCAAATTGGGCACACTCATGGAACGCACAGCCATTTGATGGATTGCTTCCCTGCACCTTACTAATGACTGCATTGTCCTGATACTGTTTGGCACATTCTTGTTGACTGTCTCAGTCTGGGTGCTCACACATGTTACCAGTCCTGGTACCCACCACTTTCCTCTTGTACTTAGGACAGATTCATGCACACAGACTTGTAGACTATCTGACTTTTAAGAGGAGACTAGCCTCCCAAATTATTTGGCTCCCTTTGGTATTGGTGGCATGTTCCTGCACCGTCGGGAGGTAGGCTCGACCCTGGGAGCTTTTCTTTCTTTTTTTAAGTTTGGTTTTGGAAATTTTCAAGTAGCCTATCACCAGGGCAGTTGTTACTGGATGTGTGCATAAAAAAAACAACCAAACACACACACACACACACGCACAAACATTTTCCAAATCAGCATCCTCAAAGTTAAGGTCTTGTCCAATCATAACAGTATCATTAATGATTTCATTGACTGAATTTATAAAACCACCAAAATCATTTTCACACTCATGCAGCTGGCTGTCACTTCTTCCCTGGACTCGTGAATATTTACAATGGCTTGTTTACTGTTCCTAGGTTCTTGTAAAGTTAATGCATTTTCTCTAGTTTTTTTGTTTTTTTAATTGTCATGGTGAAAGTTATTAAAAAATAATATGCTGTATCATTGATGTTGTATTCTTCAGTAAATTATTTAAGTCATTATTAAGTTTCCTGGGATAGCCAGGAGAATTATCCAAAATTAAAAGTTTGTGATCCAAATTGTCATCCCTGCAATATTTTTGCAACTTCAGTACAAAAATGTGCCTTGAACCAAACTTGAAACAGTTTCGGTTACCCATGCCTTTTTATTGGATAGCCAAATTACTGGGAGTGTGTATGTTGCAGCCTTTATAAGTCAATGGGTTCATTGTCTGATAAGTGAACATTAGCTTAATTTATATCCCCTTTAACATTGCCTCCTAGCAAAAGAGTTGGGGGATCTTTTGCTACTTTACATCCAGGGCTGGTTGTTTCTTTTCTGGTCAAAATCCTCCTGATGGCATTTTCCTCCAATAAATCTGTTTCGTCAACATTGAATATTTGCTGATTATCATAATTATTTTCTTTCAGTTTGAAATTTAGCTGCAGCATCCTCATCAGCACTTGCTTCTCCACTATTTTTACATTTCTTATGCCAGTGCATTCCCTGAAATTATCCACCCAACACACTGAAAATGTTTTACTCTCCCCTTTATATGTTCTCTTTGTATTGAAAAAAAGCTTACAGCTTTGAACATGATATTGTTTGTGCCAATAAGAATGTGCTTTTGATGCAATTCTCCAAGCAAATAAATAATAAGTCTCCCATTTCAATCATTATTTCTTTTCTATCTCTAGTGCACTTCATGGTTAAAAATGACTTCACTTTACATTTTTCATGGTACTCCTGCACTTGCTCAAGTTTGTACCATTGATTTTGAATAGCCACGCAATCTTCCAAATATTTGTTTTGGTTGCACCATTATCAAACCTATTATTAATTTCACGTTTGGTCTCTAATGTAATATTTTTGCATTCACTATTTTTAGTTGTAATACTTTTAGGAAGGATAGTTATGTATAGGTAATAAGTGAACAAAATAACATAAATACTGTATACTTCTGTGTTTGCAGAGATACAATCTGTGGCCTATAATCAGGTCTAGTTGTAGCCACTCATCAATTATTTTGACTTTTTTGTGCAATGATTATTTTTGTGACTTTTTAAACTGTGCCATTTGAGTTATAACTGGAATCACTGGTCAAAGTGAATGGAAGGAAGCTCAGACCTAAAATTCATTAAGAAATTTTTCAGGTAATTATTATTCAATCTCTAAAATTAAAGTATACCATTAACAATGCCAGCTGTGCATTGAAGGAAAATTAATGTAATCAAACACCTGTGCAAAATGAAAAGAGAGCCTTCTAAAACACTATATATCTTGCAAAATAATTGCAACGTTGGAATTGAAATGGTCCAGGAAATTCACCAGCTCAATTTTGCAATTAGCAAGCTATTAAAGAGTGTAGTGATGTAATGAAAATCCATTTGGGCAGCACTGCAGAGGTGGACTATCAGGTTTAATGACAGCTAGTCTCCATTCAGGGAAAGTATCCTAAATATTCATTATAATACCCACCAAATGAAGCTGTAACTATGGTGTATCACTAGAAGAGTAGAGGAAGATTTTTATATTTCAAATTTGAAAGGCAAAAATACTCACTGATGTAGGATCCCTGATGACTGATGCTGTGAGACCTGCAGCAGAAGACCCCTTTCCAGAAGTATACACGCCAACTGGAGCAACCTTTTCAACAAACTTCAAGAGTTGTGACTTGGCTGTACCAGGATCTCCAAGGAGGAGGATATTTATATCTCCTCTGCGAGTTAACCCATCTGGAAGTCTTTTTCTTGATCCTCCAAACAAGAGGCAAGCAACAGCTCGCTTTATCTCATCACAACCAAAAATACTTGGAGCGATACTTTGATAAATTTTATCATAGACATTTGAGGACCTGGCCAGATGCCGGAATTCCTCTTCTTCAGCTGCTGTAGTTTGAACATTGACAGAGCTTCCTTTACCTCCTTGATCGACTTGTAGGCCCAATACACGAATATATGGAGTTCGTAATCCAGCCCCAACTTTATTATCTCTGTTACCACGCTGAAAAAAAAAGAAAGAAGAGTTGAATACCAACACCTTGGAATCAGTACAAAGAAATGAAAGGAATTAAGTAGTCTAGATATATTCAAGTATAAAACAACATAAAATAGTGACTGCAAAATGTACCAAACTAATACATACTAAAATATTACAAGCAGAAAGCAGTATTTTAAATAAATGTAGCAGATTAAACTACAAATACACATAATTATTAATCAATGATATTAAGAAAAACCAAATTTAGACAAAAAGGCTACTTATTTACAATGATCAATAATTGCTTCAAATCACTCACAAAAAGGGGTAGGAAAAACTTAGGTTTGAGGTTTGGAAATATTAAAAAAACAAAATAAAGGATAGAAATAAAGAAAAAAGATATTAAAAGGATAAAGTGCCAAAATTAATGTCTGAACACTCAATAGGAAGATATTAAAAAATAACAAGGTAGAACCTGTTTGCTGCATCTAGGTCATGCCACGCTGAATTCAGGCAATAAAATTGTTGTTTTATAGATCTAGCACTCCACTATGCATTTAATATGAGGGATATATTTGGCATATTCATGTTGAGCTTAGTTCCTAGTGGAAGCAGGTCCAGATGTCTACATTGGTCAAGCTGATGTACTATTTGTCATTATTTATTTTTTAGAGGCTAAAGGTACGTGTCATTGGACCATGCTATATTGATATTCTCAAGCCTGAGCTTTCCTATAGAGAACAAGGAACATCCCATTGGAGGATGGAAGCAGTGGGCACTTATTTATTGCTTTACACTAACCGCACCAATTGTTATATTTTCCATCTATTTGGAGTGATTTAGCATAGACATCCATACACTCTCCTCCTACTTGTTGAAGACATAGAAATCAACCCTGGTCTCTCCATGTCAACACAAAATCGACACAAGCCAGGGCTCAATAAAATGCAACAACTGTAAAAAGTGGATAGACCTAGACTGCTACAACCTCCCTAGCATAGAACCCTACACCAGAAATTAGGCATGTAACACTTCTGTGTGAACCTAAAACTCCCCCTACAACAAACTCACCAAACATCACACCTTAAACAAACACTCCCATCTCCAACAAACACACTGAATTACAAAATTTTCACTCCAACAAAGCCCTAACATAAACAAAACAATTAATGAAGCCAGCACAAAACACATCTTACATATAGGAAAACATACAACTCTAAATATTATAGGGAAACATACTAAAACAAAACGCCATTCATGCAACAAGAATCACAATATATCCAACTACTCAACATGCACATCACCAACTTAATATCAAAACAACAAACAGAAAACTGGAACCACTATGTAAGTATACTAAACCACCAAAAAAGTCAACTCAAGAAAACCAAAAAAAAACAAAATTACCTCAATAAAGCAACACTGCAACATCTTAATGAAACAGTACCAACACCAGCTTTTTACTGGCACATAGACAAAAGAAAAATCCAGACACATCAAAAAACGACTAAGGCATTGCCTCCTACTCACCCCCAAAACATCCAACTAGCCATAAATTCTTTCCAAAACTACAAAGCCACAGGCCCTGACAGCATATCAAGCATTCACTTGACATCTTTAACTATTCCTGGATCAAAACAATCTCCCCAGTTTAGAAAAAGCACACATTCTAATACTCAAGCAAGGTAAGACACTAATGCAACACAACTCATACTGATCATTTTCACTACTGTGCACATTAGTTAAAACCCTTGAAAAGATTAATCCACAAAAAAATAGTTGAAAATATGCTCACCATACTGTCACAACAGGGCTTAAAAAACACCATAACCACACTGTCACAACAAGGCTTAAAAAACAACATAACCACATACATCCCAGAAGGATGAAATGAATACCTCCCACCTTCAGCTCCTATTCTCACAGCCATCAGCATCTTTGACCCACCCAGTGCAGCCTTGGGCGGAAGTGTAGAAGCCGACTCTCCTTTGGCATTATCCTTTCATGGGGTAGCTTTAGGAACCCCCAAAAGATAGCCTCATGACAACCTTCAGGGTTGTTGTCTCCTGTGAGTCTAAGGAATCATGGAGGCAAACAGCCATTTCACTTTATGGGAAATCACACTGGTTTTAGCAAAGGCTGGATGTAAACCTTTTGTCACCAGCTTTACCAGCCAAGTGCCTGGGGTGAGTACAAACCCCAGAAAGGTTCCAAATGGGTGCCTAAACAACTGTGCTCATAAGCCTGGAGCAGACATAAGACATTCTAGGCAGTGCAGGGTGTGCCAGCGCCACATCATTAGCCTCTTGAATTGAGACGATCCACAGGCTAAACAGACAGGATTTCTTTTCCCAGGAAATATGCACTACATTGCTTCAAACAAGTGGGGTGTGGCTCTCAGCAATTGACACACTTGGCCATACATGCCAAGGACAAATTTTGCACAGACTCCGGGTAAAGCCGCCTTTTTTTTATCTACATGAGCTATTATATCAGTGAAGCAGTGGCAGTAGTAACACCTCAGTGGCAATGGCACAATGCCTTCACATGGTAGTGATACCAAGCGGCATGCACCAACTCAGGGAGCATATCACTGTCATATTGGATGAAGAGTGTAGGGATTGGTCTTAAGGCCCCTCCCTGTTTTCACATCACACATTTGACCTCGACTGCCCCATGAGTCAGCCAACTCTAAGGTGTAGTCCACAAGTTCCTTTGCATAAACCACTCCTTTCACTAAGTTCATGATGCGGCGGCAGACTCAGTGGAAAGCCATTTAGTGTTCAAAGACCAGTAACTGTGGCCACCTCTGCAAGGCCCGACACATTTGCCAGAAACCTACCATCTGTGAAATGGGTCACATTCGGCTCTATACCAATCAAACTAGCTAAAGCTGTCCTTTGATGTATTATGTTGACTTGGGCCATTGCCCAACATGCTGCCATTAGTGGAGCAAATACCCCAAAGTGTTTGAAGCCAGCGAGCTAAAAATTGCCAGCTAATCTCTCAATGAGGGGCCCAACATAAGAGGGTTCACTTAGTGCACTTGTGACTTTGGTCTTAATAATAATAATAAATAATCACAATAATAATAAGTAAAGTCACGCTAAGAAGGAACAAGGGGAAAGCACACCAACAATTTTGCCAGGACACAGTGACAAAGCCTCCCTAATCTGCAGCTCCTCTGTATACCAATTGTAACTGTAACAGGACTCACAGGGTAACCCCCCCCCCCCTGTGGTTTCACTAAACTATATAAACAATCCACCCATACCTGCCTGGCACCCAAAACTCACCAAAGCATTTACACAATCAACACCAGCAGACACCTAAACCATCATGCCAATTGTTATGATATTTTCAATCTGTCCATTTTCTGTGATACTAAGAGGCTAAAGGTACATCACTCAACCTTGCTAGATTGATATTCTGAAGCCTGACCTTTCCTATAGAGGACAAGGACAACCCACAGGAGGTGGTATGCCGTGGGCACTTAATTGTTATACACTAATGCAGCATTGCTATATTTTTAAACTGTATAAAGTGACGGGCAAAACTGGGAAATTAAAGGTGGTTGGAAACCTACAAGAAAAAACAAACTATTGAGGAATTTTTTTCCTCTTGGCAACTGGATAAGAGGAGCAGCGAGTAGTGTTGTAAGCTTTACAAGTTCAAAGAAGACAGTCAGCATGGCACTAGTGTGAGAATGCCTGCTGAATATTGTGACTAAGTTGTAGTGAGAGATCTGAGACACAGCAAACTTGATAAAAACTTTGGCAGTCAAGGAAGAGGATAATGTGAAACAACCATCTTCTCCTTGATCTAGCAATGGAAGGGTAGGATTAAGTATTTGAGGGGGTCTAAGTACAGCTTAAGTACAGGCACAGTGATTGCCTTACACCAAGCTAATGGGAAATTGCCCTATAGCCAGATCCAGGAGGATCTAGAGTGCTGATCAATGGAGGTGTTAAATGAGGCAGTGAGTAATTTCATCAGAGGGAGGGGAACTGGGCCAACCTAATGAAAGGGAATGCATAGCTATTCTACATCTCTAATGGGGCTGAAGATATGTGATAGTTGAGATGAGGTAAAGTGATAATCTTTCAGCAACCACTACATTTTTAACTCTTAAAGCACCATGCTAAGAAAATGGAGGACCCTGTCAGTAACAGAGAAAAATAGGTTTAAAAAAAATCAAACATCACAAGAAAAAGGCAATATAAATAAAACTAAATGGGAAGTACAATATCACAATGACCCTTTCCTGCTCCTTTGAAGTGCCATCTGTCAGGCAACAGTTGGGGTAGGGTGGTTTAGCAAGAAACTGTAAAATGATTGCAAACCAAAAATCCTCATGGGAAACAGCAATAAGAAATCCAACAACAGTTCATTCGAGATGTAAGAAAGAAAGGCAGAATCTTTTTAAAAAATTAAAATTCGTCTCCTCTACCAGCTGCCATCAAGGACATAACAGCCAATCTTTAAGATAAATTATTAAAAAGTAATGCATGCAAAGATTTCACCAGATGGGGACATCCTACAAGAATGTGCATGACAGTCTGAGGGAGAAAACAGTCATCGCAATAAGTTTCAAGGGAGCGCTCCATCAAATGGCACTATCTGGCAAGTGGGCCCAATTGGGAGGCGACATAAAACACCCAGAAGCAGCTGAGACTTCTGCTATCTTCTTTGCTATGCGCAGAAGGGCTGTCCTGATTCCTGCCATGTAGTCAGTGAAGAGGAGCCAAATGCTTGTCTGGTCACCCAGTCATTGCAGACTGTTTCGCAGCCTCATTTCCTGCAATCCTTACATGTAACAGTAACCCAGCATCATAGATACAACCAGGGGTGCAGATTCCAATTCCTCAACAACACTCACTGGACATGGGAGTCAAATCTGATCTTCAAGCCAGCCACAATGTGCAATCTCCTGTGCTGCTGAGCAGTATAGTGCAACCAGCTCAACTGTGAAGACAGATGCAGCACTTTGAAGAGCCTCACTGGCTTCAAACAAGGGTAGATGGCATGAGAGTTGACCCCATCTTTGGATTTGAAGCCATCTGTGTATACTAGCACAGCTTCAGCATAACAGTGTATCAAGACAGTAAAGTGTCAGGGGAAGGGTGGCAAGCCAGCGTTCATACATAAGTACAGCCCATCCATAAGGGATTGAGTGGGCACAAGGAAAGTCAATGAGTCGCTCCAGGCATGGTTGCTGCCGTTAAAATCTAAGGAGCTGAAGGATAAGGTTACAAATAGGAAGGATGATCGTGAAGAGGGGTGTATATTAAGAATAACACTGTACTGTCTGTCACATTAGGTAAAAGCAGCCACCACATGGGCATAGGTGTAGGGATGGATAGGGTGACATGGGATTGATACCCGGATGAAGATGGTTGCTTTGCTATGGCAAGAATTGCTCAAGTGGATGTGATGAAAGCAATATGGTTACAAGAAATCTAATGCTTTCTCAGTTAGCAGAACATCATGGTAGCTGTGCATTGCTCCTGTGACTCTCAAGCACTTAAGAAAGCTGTGTATTGGAGAAATTGGATTTCCAACTCAAACATAAAGTTTGCGCAGTCATGTGAGAATGCTATAGGGTCTTAACCAGCACAGGTTTGCTTGACAAAGGGAAAGGTGGATTTTAAAGCCACAGTTCAGGCACAGAGGTCAACTTTTGGCAGGTGGGAGGGACATGCTGAAACTGGATGCATTTAAGCAATGGTTAGAGGCTGGAATATAGGGTAGACATCAAATTTACAGTAACAGGGCCTACTCCCCAGTAAATGTGATGTGAGGCTAGGAAGTTAAGGGACAAAAATAGTCTAAAGAGTGGCACCACTGCCTTGCTAACCTTCTGTTGGAACCTGTAGACCTTCATGATGCCCTGAGAAGAAAGATTCTCTACCAGGATGTCCCGAAAGCCCTTAGCAGGAGTTGAGGCATAGATGCTGGTGCACAATGACTGCATAGCCCATTATTATTTATTGGAGAGCGAGTCTGAGCAAGCAAACATCTCTCTTAAAATTTTGGTATGAGGCTATCTTGGTAAAATAATGTTTAAAGGCTTCAGGGAGAGTTGTTTGTTAGCCAGGTGTAGTTTGAGAAGTTTGGGAGCTAGGAATATTTCTTGTATCAGGTAATTTGTCACTGTTTGCAACTCTGAAGTCTAGGCAATAGTGCTATCTAGCATCCATTCTCTCTTCTTCCTATCATAGTAGACTTGATTATTAATCATCTGTGAAGGAAGCAATACCATGGCTGAATTCAACTGTCCAAAATTTGGAAAAGGCAACCTGTGCTGCTTAGTATTCACGCTGGGAGCTCCAATGCAAAGCTCTCAAAATGTTTGGGTGTCAATCTGATGCTGGTGCAGATGATCAGGAAGGAGTTGGAGTCATGCTGATTATTAGGGTAGAGCGGCTCGGAAATCACGAGGGCCACGTTATGACACTTATCTTCCCAGACGGCTACATCAAGTGCTTGGAGGAGTTTATATTGTCCTGGATCCAGGAGCTGCTGCAAGACTCTGCACCATGCCATTGGGGGAGAAGGTACAAAGGTAGTACTGTGTTTTGACACCAGCCAGCAAGCACTTGTTCTATGCCATGGGTGTGTAGATGAGAGAAGAGCCCTACAGCATATTCCAAGATGGACAAGTGAATATAATGTATGTGTGATAACAGGAAGAGGAAGAGACAGCCGTGCTGAGATTGGCTATGTGCATTGTAGATGGACCTGCCTGTGTCCATGAACACACTCAGCACATCCACCAATCAAATCACTCTATACACAGATTTTTGTGTGTACTCTTAATGGTAATGAAAACATTATAAGTACAATGTCTCCACTAGGCTAATGAGAGCTCTACAACAAAGCACTCTGGCAGTATAAAGGAAAACATTATTGAAAAAATAGGGAGCTAAAGTGATAGGAACAAGAATGGTCTCAAAATCTTAAACTTGATTATTCTATTCATACAAAAGTTTTTATAGCTACCCCCTTTTTTACATTCTCTTTTTATACTAATAGTAAATACTTACAGTAGATTTAGGCACTTTCTTTATGCAGTAAATTCCAGAGACTGTGATTCTATTTCCAGGAATAACCTTCTCACACAAAGATCTGAAAAATCAACAGCTCCCAATCATTGCTCTTCTATTTTTACATATTGTACTTTTTATTGGCATAAAGGCGGTTATGTGAAAATGTGTGTAAAGAAATGAGGTTAGTAGGACAGAGGTTTCACAACTCCCGAGAACTTGGCTTTAATACGCGATGAAGAGAAGTCCCTTTGTGTTCAACTTCTTGAAAGGTTGACTCAGATTTTTATTCACTGTATCTCCTCCTCAAAAAGGACAATTTCCAAAACTAATTACAAGGAAGAATCACAGAAAATTACTCTGGAAAACTCATTACTTACTTCTCACAATACAACTGAATGTGTCTTGGTATTTCCCCTGGAGGCAAGTTTTCAGGTACTTCTTGTAACTTGACAATTTGGTAATCAATGCATTTACACTTATCTGGGATGATAAAGAAGGGATCCAAAGGACATTTGGGTCTTCCAGCCTGTTCTCTGTAATTAATACATAAGTAAGTAGGTAGGTAGAGAAAGCCATCCATCTCTTGGACAGATAATGACAATTGCTGGTGAGCCCAAGGGCAACATTTGCATCATCATTAGGATGGGTATCGGAAGCATTGTGTTTTGACACTAACCAGCAATCAGTAGCAAACTAACAACGAGTATGTTGTGAATGGAGACCCATTGTGCATCAAGGGTGTGGAGATGGAAGAACCCATTGGCAGGATTGGTTGGGACATACACTACTGAGCAAAATAAGAATGATTTTCCTTTATTTTAATATTTTCAAAAATATGATGATTAGGTAAATCAAATTTTCCATGGTACATATAAAGGTATTTATATATTTTATTCAAGAAATTCCACTTAATAAACTATAAAGTAAAATATTGAGACAACAAAATAAGAGAATCATTACTAGCAAATACGCTAGAAACAAAGCAAGATTTGACAACGATGAAACCTTTGTTTTCTATTACTTTGGCACAATGACAACCACAAGACCTCAGCAGTTTCTTACAAAATTCTGTTATTTTATTCCATTCATGGTCAATTTTCATCCATAAATCTGTCACAGTTGAAGGCTGCTGGTCTTGAATTTTATCTCCAATGATCTTCCAGAAGATCTCAATTGAATGCTGGTCAGGGTTCTGGGCAGGCCACTGCATTATGTCAATATCTTCATGTTTGAAATAGTATTTTACTTGCTTTATAGTATGGCAGGGTACATTGGTCTGCATAAATACAGCTGGCTGGTTCAGAGATGCTCAGAGTGAAGGTATAACATGTACAAGGTTTAGTTACACAGTCACATTTACCATCTCTAATTATTCGCACTAACAGACTGACTCATTCAGATGATAACATCCCCCATACCATTAGCTTTCCTACTCCATGATTTGCAGACTTTTTAACATATTTATGGTTGGCTGTCACCTGCTATCAGATCCAACTAAATTAAACTTACTTTCATCGCAGAAATGAAGTCTCTCCCAATCTTCATCCTTCCAAACAACTAAGAGCTTTTAAACCAGATGCATTGAGGCTACACGACACTGTAACTTCTTTGCCATAATTGGTCTTAATTTTCAAAGAAATTCCTACAGCAGTCTCAAAGGGATTTTTCATAGAGAAATAGAGAAGCACCTAATAGATATGTTTTCTTGGATGGTGTTTATGCTGGTTGACCAACTTTTGCAGGAAATTTAGATTTTATTTTAATTGTGTAATTTCAGAATGTGCGAAATCACATTCTTGCACCTTCCTCTTTTGAAATCACATAAAGAGTCATCCCTGAAGTTTTCAAGTGAACAATTCTCTGACCGATCTCTGGAGTAACTTTCAATTGTGGTAGCATCTCTGAAAAATGAGTATGACAACAATAGCGGTTGTACAGTTCTTACCTTCTTACCTACTGAGAAATATGTTGCCAGATAATTTCAAGAAATTTCTAAAATGTTCCTGAAAATATCTATTTTGCTTGTGTCAATATTTTTTTGTTAGTTTATTTAGTAAAATTTCTTGAATATATGATTGTATCATATAAAATCATAAAATTTTAAATAATGCATGCCTTTATGTTCCATGGAAACTTCATTTACCTACACATCATATTTGAAAATATTTTAATATAGGAAAATCATTCTTATATTTTGTTCAGTAGTGTAAAAAAAGAATACATGTGCATCAAAATGTGGAGGAAGATTGTGATCATTTTAGATCTATCTATCCTGACAGGTATAAGTAGTGTCCACCAATCAGTGGACATGTGTTTTAGGGTTGTTCAAGTTCATATTGTGAAAATATAAAAGTTGTGAGAGACTTAAGGCCACATGTTCTTGTTCCACTTGGGGTCGAATAGGTACACGCAAAATTTGAGCTCAATCGGATAAGATATAAAGGTTCCCCAGAGTGACACATTCTCCTCTCCCTCCATGCAGCCACCACATAGTCCATTATTGAGGTGATGTTGGCAGTCAGTCAAGTTGATTGGCCTTTGGAAGTGGTGTTTTTTTGGTGTCTAGAGCTCACCAACTTCTTTATTCTTTTGGTGGTAAATTAGACGAAAATTACTTGTTTGGGGAAGTGAAAGTTATCATTTTCAGTCACGATCACTAACAGAACAGAGAACTTCAATATTCCCATTTTTCCTTTCACAGGCACGATGGTTTCTATTCGCAAACAGTTGTGGTTGATCAGTCACCCGGAGTCATCCTCCACTCAAAGAAGCAAGTGCTCCGAAAATTCTATTTCCACCACAGTCTGGAAAAGAAAACAAAGGTGGAGGCTGCGAAGGAAACCGTGGAGAGAGTCCTGGGGATTTGGGAGAAGGAAGGTCTCCCTACCTACACATGGCGTTACAGCAAGGCAAAGCTGCTCAAGTTAGTGGAGGCCTACGAGAGTCTTCAGAAGCACAAGAAAAGAGCCTCAGAAATGGCAAGGATGAATGAGGAGGTTTCAAAGGGAGCATGATGATGATTTGTTCAATGTGGCACACAGAGATGCCCTTGAGAATACCACAAACGTGGAAGACAGGGCCTTCCTCATCAGCCAAAGAGAGGATCGATCGACTTCCTCCATGACCGGACTAGACAGTGATAGCGAGGGTCCAAGAGAAAAGCGGAGATGGAGAAAAGATTGTCTTAAGTGTTGTACCTTCAAGCCAGGTGGCTGCATCATCTTCGTCCTCTCACAGGAAAACGGATGGAAGTGATGCAGCGTTCAAGTGCCAAGTCCTCATAAAAGAAGAGCTGGAAGTTTGCCAGGATCCTGTCAAAGGAAGTGACCACCAAACTGGACTGCTTCAAGGTCTCAGATCTGGCTGTGATGGCAGTGGCCAAGGCAACTGGTCAGAACATCGGCAACATCACGCTCTCTATGAGCTCTATCCACCGCCATATGAGAAAGAACCTAAAGGAAGTGGCCACTGTAGAGAAGATTGAACTCCCAGGGAGATGCCTTGTGCTACTTCACTGGGATGCCAAGCAGCTGCCTGACATCGCTGGGGGACGTGAATGCGTTGAGAGGCTCGCAGGATCCCCCAAGGCAGTGGGCATCACATGGTGGAGGCTATCCTCAAGGTGGTATCTGACGCTGGACTGGAGGTGCCCATTCATGGAATCATGTTTGACACTCCTGCCGAGAACACAGGTCCCAATGAAGGAACCTGCATCAAGATTCAGGCGGGTCTGAAAGGAATCTCATCTGGTTTGCACGCAGGCACCACATCCTTGAAGTGATCCTTGGGGACATTCTCAAACACTTATGGACCATCTGGTGGGCTTAAAGTCCCTCTCTTCATCCAGTTCTGGGACAAGTGGGACTTCCTCAACCAGAAATCTTGGACATCCTCCATGAATGAAGAAAGCCTCCTTCCTCTGCTGACAAGTGAGCTGTCTGATGCAAGGGAGGCAGCATTGAGCGAGCTCAAGAGTGCCATCGAACAAGAAAGCCATCCAAGTGACGACTACAAGGAGCTCTTGGTTCTCTCCTACATCTTCCTGGGAGGCGATATTGGGATGACTTTCTAAGATAAGGGCACCAGGAACATTTCATTATGCAAGATGGATGTCAAGGGGAATCTACGATCTCAAGATTTTCTTTTTCCGGGCCCAGTTTCAGCTGACCTCTCATGAACTTCAAGCCATGGAACAGGTGTCCCTCTTCATACCCTCCCCCCCTTTATGCCATTCCATGGAAGTAAGCCATGCTCCCTACAAGGATCTCCTCTTCATGAGGGAACTTTGCAGAGGAATCCCCAATAAGCGCATTGCTGAAGGGTTACAAAGGAAGAGAAGGCTTCCATGGTCCAGAGGGAGGGGAAGGGACTGAAAAGTCTGGACAGAAAGGCCTTCAATCCCAACAAGCCTGTTTCACAGGGTTGGCAAATAAATAAAAAATGGGGGGGTTTTGGGCTTTTTCATGTGAAATTTGAAAAAATCCAGGTTTGTTTGTTTTTTTCAAGAAATGAATGCTACTTATTATTTTATTCAAAACGCATATGTATGTTTATAATTTCAACAAATATGTATCAATTTAATATTATTTCTCTGATACTGACTCATAATTTATCTCTCCTTCTACAGATTATGGCTATCAAGGGTACCCACATTTCTCGATCAGTGATCTGTTCTTACTATAATATAACTATTAAACTAATTAATTATTAATCTTATATAAAAATAGAGATAGCTATTCTTTTTATGTTATTCTAATGCTTGTAGTGTTTGTTTTTTTTAAAAAAACCCATGTTTTATTAGGCTTTTTCTCAACCCTGCTCTTTCAGGCTTCTTCAGTTCCCGGTCGAGAAAGGCGCTGGATCTCTGCTCCCGGACAAGGAGAGGAACTGTCCACACTCTTGGCTAAGAGCCCTGCCAGTTGGGAGGGGGGGGACTCTCTTCTGCAAGATGAAGAGGGCGAGTGACCAGATGAAGGTGGTCAATGACATTGCTGAATGGGGAGTGGCCCTGATGACCACCTTCAATATAGCCATCATCCGAGAAGAAGCAGTTCATTCTGAAGGTGGTGGTCAAGGACAGGAGTGCCCCATAACCTCCAAGGCAGCCCTACTAAAGACTAAGTGATCAGACTCAGAATTAAGCAAGGAGGTCCTTTCAGAACTGTTTTTTTTTTTTGTCTTGTTTCAGTTCTCAGTGATGTCATTCTATTTGTACTTCTCTTGAGTGTTAAAGGAAATATATTAGAACTTTTTTTTCATATTTGTTAACTTTTTGTTTGTTTTTGAAAAATTGTTGCTTCTGGGGGACCCCTAAGCAATGTCCGATTACAATATAATTTGGCACGAAACTTTTACATTTTTTAGTGGAACAAAAACAACCTGTGGCCCAAAAGTGTTTGTAACATGTGACATTTTAAACAGGTCTAATATCTATGTATACCATTTGCATCTACTCCCACTTGAGATTAAACTTGCTGTCAATGATAAAAACCAACACTAACCACTAGGTTAGCAAGAGCTCCTACAAAGTACAAGTAGCATCTATCCAAATTGTAACAACTAAGAATTAAACACTTTGATGGATTCTAAGTACACATGCCCGCCTACTTACGTATTGCACCTCCTTGGCAATTGATATCCCTCCAGACCTGGTTTTACAACCAAGTTATTAATGGTCATCTGACACGACCGGCACATGACTGAGAGCGTTTGGGCCTTTACTTTAATTCCAGAAGATGCCACAACCAAACCAGCAATTTTCACCATTTGACTGACATCTTCAGACTGAAAGATTCATAATTTGGATTATATTCATGTTTATCCCCAGAGATATAAATAAGAGGTTTTCTTATCTGTACTCTGCAGAATTCAAAGGCAATGTTGGGTTTGAATGAGGAACTGGGAAATAGCCCCTGTATTTTGAGAGGAAAAATATCAGGATAATATGATCAACACTCAGTTTTATAACCACTCTTTAGTAGAAAATAAAAAGGCTACACATCAATTAAACTCTCCTTATCTTCTTTAATGTAGAATGCATCAAACAAAGAAGGCAGAATCTAATAGTCTTCCTTTGGACCATCCTAACACACATGTCCACCCTAATAAAATCTCCCTACCAAGATCAATAAAAGTAAATAATAACTATATATAAAATAAAGAAGGTATTTACTTTTTAATCTAATTTTTATTCAGACAAACTTCATTCTCTTGATTTTAATTTGTTCTTTATTATTTAGGGCACTCTTTCTGGCAGCTGCAGCCCCCCCCCCCCCAAAAAAAAACAGACAAGCAAAAAAAATAGCAAAACAACTTAGGTGTGCTTGGGTAAATCAAGGGAGGGGCCTACCTGAGGCACCCAAACATGCAATCAACAATTACAAAATTATTAGAGAGATCTCCCTCACCCCAGAACTCCATGAAACTATGCCCAGTGCACAAAAACCCACACCAAGCATCAGGGACAGACAGTAGCAATCACCATTGTACTTGTAGCAAGAAAGATACCAAAAAGTAGCAGTCTGGTAGTAAATAATGTGGCACAGAGGTGAGGTAGAAAATAATTCTTACATATAAGTTAAGGGGAGTGGCTCAGAGATAACAAAAAATGACACTGTTAAGGTATTGGGGAAACTGCATGGGAATAGATGCGAGTACAAGGGATGCAACTATAAATTTGCAGGTCCTGTTTCCCATCTTTTTTATGTAAGATGGTCTCACAAGGAAGAGGCACCCTAGTCTTGGTGGGAGAGAGTGTAAGTCTATTTTGTTGCCACCCAACCAGGATGGTGCCATGAGGAAGTTAAATCCACAGAAGGGCACCAAATGGGTGCAGGAGAGACTGATCAGACAACTGAGAAGGTGTATTGAGCTGCATTACTCTACCCAAGTGCCTAGAATGGGAGCGTGTGTTTTGCCCCTGTTTCATCCCAATTTTACTAGTAATGCCTTGTAGCCACACAATGAGAGGAAAAAAACAGAATTTTGGGATGTAGAGAGGAGTCTATAGAACATAGTCACCAAGTTGAGGCTACAAGAGACCTTAATGCTGTTAATGTGTGACTACTAAGTGAGAGTTGAATTCAAGACTGAGGAATCAGTGCGAGTCCACTATATCTATAATTTATAGAAATATAAATTATGAGTATTCCTTGAGTTAACTTGTCCCATCTGGAACCCTGGCATTAAATATCCCATTCTAAATTTAATTCTTATCAGTGAGGAAAGGCAAACAAAATTTATTTTTGTCTGTATATTAAATGTTTTGTTTTTTTAACTCGGTAAAGAGTCATTTTACTAAACTATTACTCTTTTTCTTAATGTGTACCTAAAACTTCCACAATGATTGGATGCCTGAACTTGTGTTCTGCCTTGGTACGTAGTCAAGGGGTAAGATGTACAAGCCTTTTTAAATAGTCCTTTAGTTTTAAAGTGACTGCCTACTACCTGAACTTATCAGAAAGTTTGTGAAAAGAGGATCTGTATTAGGGTCAATAAACCCTGAATAGAAAGGTAAAAGATTCTTTCCTAGGGCAATAACAAAACTTAGGAAGTTTCCCTGTAGAAAACCCTCCCCTTACACTACTACCCCCACCTCCCATTGATTTTGTGTAACTCTAAGCAATAAAAGTGAATCAGATGATTATATTACAAGCACTACTGAATATTCACAATGAAATATTGAAGTTCCTTGTTTTCTACTTAATTTTTGTTTGTTATCATTCTTTCACTTTGAAGTGAACATGTCCTCATCTAATTAAGTACATAAGAACATAAGAACATAAGAAAAGAAGGAGACTGCAAAAGACCATTCATGGCCTACACTTGGCAGCTCCTGTTCCAGTCAACACCCAAAAGATTTCTTACCAGAGAAAAGTCATCAACATTGTCACCCTTAACAGGAGTTCGTCAGATCTAATCTACAATATACATAAAATGCATCCAGAGGATTATGTCCATTCATGCAACCGCAAAATAATCTCCCCACTCCTTAGAAAAATATATACATATGTACATAAAAAAGTCAGTCCCATCTAGCAGCTTCATTCATATATTTATCTATTCTTAAAACTACCCAGAGAGGAGGCTTCTATCACATGTCTAGTGAGCCTATTCCATTCATCTACCACACGATTTGTAAACCAATTCCTCCCAATCCCCTTACTAAACCTATACTTATCAAGCTTAAACCCATTGCTACGTGTCCTGTCATGTTCACTAAGTATAAGAACCTTACCCAGATCCCCTTTATTATATCCTTTTACCCATTTGAAGACTTCAATCAATTCCCCTCTGACTCTTCTCCTTTCCAATGTATGTAGATTTAGTTTTCTGAGCCTTTCACCATAAGGTAAGTTCATTAGACCACCAATCATCTTTGTCATCCTTCTCTGCACAGACTCAAGCAAATCAATATCCTTCCTATAATATGGTGACCAAAATTGTACTGCATAGTCTAGATGAGGCCTAACTAGCGCCAGATACAGTTTTAGAATCACTTCAGCACTCTTATTGCTTACACTCCTCCTAATGAATCCCAATATCCTATTAGCTTTATTCTTAGCATTTAGGCATTGCTTTCTAGGACGAAGGTCTGAACTTACCAAAATACCCAAGTCCCTCTCACAATCGGTCCTCCCTAAATTTCTCCCATTTAATTTATAACTATTCAGTGGATTATTTCTACCTATACTAAGTACACTACATTTGTCTATGTTAAACTTCATTTGCCATTTCTCAGCCCAATTGGACAGAATGGTCAATTCCTCCTGCATTACAACAGCATCAGAATCAGCCCTAATGGCCCTACCTAGCTTAGTATCATCAGCAAATTTACTCAGGTCACTACTTATACCTATGTCAAGATTATTAATATAAATTAAGAATAGCAAGGGACCCAAAACAGATCCTTGCGGAACTCCACTGCTAACACACCCCCACTCAAATTTAACTCCATCTATACTAACTCTTTGCTGTCTGTCACCAAGCCATGACTGAATCCACCTAAATATACTGCCATCGATCCTGTGTGCTTTAACTTTGCTCAGAAGCCGTAAGTGTGGCACTCGATCAAAAGCCTTACTAAAGTCCAAGTATAAAATATCATAGTTTTCATCCTTATCTGCTGCTTCATACACCTTACTATAAAAAGACAGCAAATTAGTCAGGCAGGATTTACCCTTACTAAAGCCATGCTGTGATTCTTTTATCAACTTATGCTTATCCAAGTGATCCCTAATATTCCTTGCTATAATAGATTCCATCATTTTCCCTACCACTGATGTCAAACTTACTGGTCTGTAATTAGACATATTTGTTTTATCCCCTTTCTTAAATATAGGTATCACATTGGCTTTCTTCCATGCCACTGGCACAATGCCACTCTCCAATGATTTTCTAAAGATGCATGCTAGGGGCTCACTTAACACATCCTTACATTCTTTCAAAATTCTAGGAAACACCTCATCAGGACCGGGTGCTTTACTACTTTTGATTTTATCAATTTCCTTTGTCACTATCTCCTTTGTGATCAAGATATCCTTTAATTTCTCTTCATCATTACCCCGAAAGATCATTGACACCTCGGGTATATTTAGAGTATCCTCCTGTGTAAATACTGAGAGAAAAAAGTCATTTAGCATTCCAGCCATTGAGTCCCTATCACTCACTAATTCTCCATTGGAATCTATAAGTGCGCCTATTTTATCTCTAACCTTAGTTTTGTATAATTGATAAAAACTTTTAGGATCTTCCTTTGCCCTATTTGCCACTTTAATTTCATAATTTCTCCTTGCTACTCTAACTAACTTTTTAACATCTCTTGCTAGTTCATTATATCTCTGCCTTAAGTGATCCTCTCCATTTTTTATTTTCCTATAAATGCCCTTTTTAATGCCAATATAATGCTTAATTTTATCTGTCATCCATTTTGGGTCATTATTTTTAGTCCTAATCTCCTTATAAGGAATGTTAATCATCTGACCTGTAATTAATTGCTCAATTATTCTTTCATACTCCTCTTCAATTGTAATCTCTTCCTCCTGGTGATTATTGTCTCCACTAACTGATATCATTGAATCTATTCCTGAATTGATTTCATTGCCTGGTTTCTGTACAACTGCCTCCAGGTAAGTCCTTAGCCCATTATAATTTGCTCTTCTAAAGTCAGGAATTTTAACATTGTTCATGCTACTATCAATACCATTCCATTTCATCTTGAATCTAATTTCACAATGGTCACTATTACCCAAATTTCCTCCAATCTCAGTATCCTTAATAACTTCTTCCCTATTTGTCAGAACTAAATCCAGTATATTATTACCTCTAGTGGGTTCGTTAATAATCTGCCTCAGAAAATTATCTTGGACAACATTCAAAAATTCCTCAGCCTCCTGATCCCCCACAAGAGCTTCCCAGTCTATATTTCTGTAATTAAAATCACCCATTATACACACATGCTTACTTCTACATGCCCGTTCAATCTCCTGCCACAGAAGATTTGAAGCTTCCTTACTAAGATTTGGTGGTCTGTATAATAATCCTATGACAAGCTTGTTTTTACCTTCCTTTACATTTAGCCATAATGACTCTGTGTTATCATCTAATTTAATTGTACTGTTTACACAACACTGGAGATTATCTTTAATATAAATAATAACCCCTCCTCCTCTCTTCCTACTCCTATCTGTATGGAACATGTTAAAGCCCTCAATCTCAACCTCAGGTTTAAAGTGATTTCCTGCCAAATCAAGCCATGACTCTGTTATCGCAATTATATCAAAATTCTCTTCACTTGCTAACGCTCTTAAGAGATCTATCTTATTCCTTATACTCCAACCATTTGTGTAGTATATTTTTAAGGTTTTTTATTATTCCCATCTTCATTGCATCGTGCTTTTCTATTCCTAGTTATCTGCTCATTCACTTGTGCATTAGTCCCCCTATAACGCATCAGTATGCCCTCTCCCTTAGCTATTCCTCTATCTCTGCATCCCTTCCATTTCCTACACCTGCCCTCTATTCCTGTTATTCCCTTACCTCTAACAGCTTCTAGTTTCCCACCCGTAAGGACCTAATCACACTATCCAGCTCCCCCCATAGAACCTCAACACCTGCCCGACTAAGATGGAGCCCATCCATCGCATACAACCTCCTATTCCCGTAAAACCCTCCCCAGACATCTACAAACACCAATCCTAACTCCTCACACAGTCCTTTCACAAATTCATTCAAACTAATTGCACGCGACAACCATTCTACCCCCACATCCAATCTCGGAAGCACGCCAGAAACAACACCTTTTACCCTGCTTTTACTCATCCTTTCAACTAACATTTTATACTGCTCACGTAACTCACATGTACCCACCTTCTTTACATCATTCACTCCCACATGCGTAATCACAACTGCATCGCTCTCACACCCAGAAACCAGCCTATCATACCTCTCACAAACATCACTTACACCAGCGCCCGGCAGACAAACTCTCATTCCCTTCCACTTGCTATCACTCAACTTCCTATCTAAATACCTAATCTGAGAGTCACCCATCACTAGCACCTCAGTCATTCTCCTATTCTGTCTTGGCCTAACATTACCCTCCCTCCTGCTCTCAGTCACACTACCACCCATCCTGCTTTCATCCACAATCACACCAGGCAAATCACTTTCACACTCTTCCTCTATCAGGACATTGAATCTGTTAGTCAACCTAACAGGTTCTATGTCCCTCTCATTCACACACCTAACCTGTCCTAACTTATCTATCCTATCTATTTTCACCCACCATTCATCATCACTCACAACTTCCACACTGTTCCCAGTCCTAGCCCTATCTTCCACCCTCTTAGCACTAATCTCACCCTTCAATCGCACACTTGCATCTCTTCTCACCTCAAACACCAAATCATTCAACCTCTTACATTCCCCACTCAACCTCCTAACCTCCCCTTCCAGAAAACACACACGGCATTCAGTTACATTCACTCTCCTTTCAACTCCACATGCATCACACACCACATACACACTACTTTCAAACGGCATGCTCTCACCATCTATACAAACAGCCATACTCTCAGAAATTTACTAAGGAAAAAGTTAACACTCACCCCCAAAAAAATTCTTGCTCAGGATTGCTGCCAGTTATCTTCCCCAAAAGTATTAATCACTAATGTATTTATTACACAGTGATTGATGTATTAAATAAATACAAGAAAAACTATACACCCAAATCAGTATTATATCCCAATCTTACAATGAGAATCAAGAGCTTCCTGCAAGACAACCTTCCAGAACAAAGCCAGACAGCCAACTAATCTCTCTTCTCTGTACCATATATACTGCCATATTAGCCAATTTTACATGTTACACAATTCATCAAATTTTGTCTACAATAGGTTATGTTAAAATTAACAGCCATATAATGGATACTCCATAGAAAATTTAATGTGGGAAAAATAGACAGAGTAACAATGGTTTTCCTAATGTAATTTTATTTTGGTATACCATTTTTAATATACATTTCAAAATAAATAGTAAACATTATTTGCTGTCATCTGTATGAATGAAAATAGAAAATATAAGTAGGTGAAAACATACAGTGCAATCCATTGATATTAGGTAATGAAATATTGCATGAAACAGTGTATACACTAGTGAAGCAAAATCTATTTCTAATAAGTAATATGTTAATATTTTAATAGATATTTACTTATTTTCTAAGGTTTAACAAGATTTTTGATATGCATAATGAACTTACCTTTTCAAAAATAAAGGACTCCCAATAAAATTATATACCTGTAATTCTATATCTTATAATGATAAACTTGAGACAACCTCTTACCTGAAGTTCTCTTAAACTTGATGGGATCGCCAGAGATGCAATGGTAACCTGAATTTCCTCAACTTGCTCTTCCCCAATAGGTCTAGGAGCAGTTATCTCATCAGCAACTTCTTTAGCAGCTTCCTCAAACTGAGATAAATAATTTATAATGATCAATATAAGCTAAAAAATCAATATAATATCGCAATGGGAACTTAGTTTTAAATGGGTTGCAGACAACCCGATCCAAAGATGATGCCCATTTACTGACCTACATATTAGAAGATATCTTGCAATTCAGAGTTAATACGCTAATAAATAACATATATATGTTGAGGGTTAATGATTTCAAAAGATCAAATTTGAGTCAAGTACTTATTCCTTTAATTTTGGACCCAATATAACTAACTTTACCAAAATGAGAATATGTATATCAACAAAAGGAATGCTTAAATGTTACAGATTGAGAAGGGTTGCAAACTTATTGCCATAATAGACTAGAGACCACCAATATCTAAACGATTCATAAATCTATGTAGCTTTAATGGATTTGAAAAACTAAAGCTTGGCAATGACAATTCCAATACACATTTGTAAACCTTATAATTTGAATACAACTTCTAAATAATTATGAACCTTAATAGGATTTAATTACCAAGGAGACATGTTCACTCGGGGATTTCTTCAATTTGTCAGCCAATACTTCATCAAAACTTGCAAGATCCTCAAAAGAAACTTCAAGCCAATACTGACACAAATTGTACTTGCGCTTCAAAGCATCTCTATAAATATACACAAACAATTAAAACTATTATTATGCTTTGTTGCACCTTGGCTGGTTTTCAAAACCAGGCTAGACTCAAACATTTATGAATAATGAAATGTGCATTTCTTGAGGGGCCTTTTGTGGCATTTCACTTTTAGACTCTTATTCACCCTGATTATTATAATTGTTTTTTTTTTTAACTCTTATGTGAGTGAGTAATCATCCAATTAAAATACAGTCCTTCTTTGTTTGTAAACCTAGATTTATGAATGAGCGTAACTTGACTGTTCTAGGCCTCACCACAAAGCGGCCATGAAAAGAAGCTGATTTATAACTCACATCTGTATAAACACACCATTTTTGATGATTTCGCTTCTTTTTGGTTAAATACAGTTATGTTTTTCATTTTTTATCTAATTAAAACTAGGAAATGCCTTAAGTTAGTATCTTATTGAAGGCACACAAACAAGCCAGCCTATTTTGTCTGGAAAATATAGTTTTATAGGTCAAAAATAGGCTCTGAGCAAAACTTTCATAAAGTTAAGATATAAAATAGTCTTCTAGGAATAGAAGAGCACTACTGTTTCCTATAATTATAAAAGTTTTAAAGCGTAAATGATTTAAAAAGTTTAAACTAAACGGGTTTGAATGAAAATTTGTGGAAGAACTGAGAATTATCAATCATAATTATAAATAGGTAGGTTATTAATAATTTGTGAATTATATCAATAGAATAATTCTTTTCAATTAAAATATATTATTTGATTTATAAAAAAGGATTTAAATATTTTATTTTAATTATTTTTGATAAGAGTATACAATTTTTAATATCACCCAAGGCGATTTCAAGGAAATTAACCTGGCGCTTTAAGGGTTAATACAAATCGCGGATTGACCAATGGGATCGCTGACAAATACAAAAATAGCAAGAGCCCAAAATATAGCAGGTAAAACCATCCACCTCTAAATAGAATAATTAGCTAGTAAGTTAGATTAATAGAATAATTCTTTTCAATCAAAATATATTATTTGATTTATAAAAATGATTTAAATATTTTATTTTAATTTTTTTCATATGGGTGTATCATTTGTAATTTTACCCAGGGTAATTTCATGCAAATTAGTTAGGTGCTTTAAGGGTTACATATAGGGCAACGCCCCTATGACTTCTGTCTGTGGTGGTCGAACTACACTATAAGTAGGCTTTATACTGGATTTAAGAGACCCCCAAAACACCTCCACAAAGTGGACACAAATTGGTCTATTTTATCCATATGTGCCTTACAAAATATAATGTAGACTCAATATTGTATTGATTTGTAAATTTACATATATGGTTGTGTTTAAGCATGAGACCGTGAGACTCAAAGGGAGCAAAGGCCAAGTGATAGGATGGCCCAAGTCGTGGCTCGAGATAAAATTATCAGACATGGTTTATTTAGGAGACAGAATAAATACAGCTGCTGAGCATGAGGCAAAGCTGCGAGAAGCATATCAATTGACACAAATAAATATTTGATCCCAAAATTGTAGACACAGTGTACCGGCAGCTTAGCTCCACCTATAGGGTAGAGTGTTGAGACTCCGAATATGGAGGTGGGTGTCTGTATTTTGGAGCATATATAAAGAAGAATCAGAATAGGAATAGGAGAATAAAGATATAGATGTTGATCAGCTTACTTATAATCATTATTAGTCAGATCCAAATTGCTATTGTTACTTAGCTTTTATGCTCCCGGATAGTCACTGAATCTTGTCTTGCCTCATCCTGTATTTGCGTTGTTTTTATAATTAGACATTCTAGACTCCTGTTGAATACGCTCTATAATTGTTCTGCTTATAATATAACTTTTATTATTTAAATAGTTTATTTTTGTATGTCTATCTTTGCCTTAAGACTTCAGTAAGCACAGCCAAGCAAAATATGCCTGAAAATTAATAATCTTTGGAGTCAGATTAACCCATTAGTTGCCCGAGGGCCTTTTATGTATAGACTTGTATTCACCATGATATCTTTTTTTTCAAACACTTATGTTAATGATTACGCATCTAATTAAAATATATAAATGGCTTAGGTCAGTCTTTCTTAGTTTGTAAACTGAGATTTATGAATAAGAGTAACTTGAATCCATCTAGGCCTCCCCACAACACAACAGCAAAAAGAGGCTGATTATTACTCATATCTGTGTAAACATGCCATTTTTGAGGGCCATTCCTTTTATTTGGTTAAATACACTTATATTTTTCATCCAATTAAAATGAAGAAATGCCTTAAGTTAGTATGTTATTAAAAGCACACAAACCAGCAAGCCTATTTTGTCCAGAAAACAGTTTTGTAAAAATAATTTAAGATATAAAAGTATCCCATGAATAGCAGCACTGTTTTCTATAATTAGAAATGTTTAAGTGTAACATTTAAAAAGTACAAATTAACCATGGATATCTATAAAAATTTGTGGAAGAACCAACTAATAATTAGGTAGGCTATTAATAATTTTTTGATTATATCAATAGAATAATTTTTTCAATTAAAATGATAGTAAACATGAAGATCAGCGGTGCGAACGATGGGACGCAAAATATTTCGTCCCTGTTCCAATATGTTTTACCTTTTGGAGTAAATTCAAGGGGACTGCTGGTAGGGGGTTTATCACTGCAGAGGGGACCTCCTTACAATGATCCTGTGTTTCAATCAATTGGGAAGGGTCTGGGGGCACAGTCCCCCAGTATATAATCCTAATTGTTTATAGAATAATGTTCTAACATTTTTATTTAAACAAACGTGCATAAATATGCATGCGCGGGTGAATGAAACATACATGCAAAAAAATATACTTCTTCGGGTGCGCCACCGATCTTCATGTTTACCAAATGATATTATTTAATTTATAAAAAAGGATTTAAATATTTTATTTTAATTATTTTTGATGTGTAACATTTGTAATTTTCTGGGGGCAAGTTTGAGAAAAAAAACAGGAATGAAAAAGTTTAATAAATTACCCTTGTTTCTGGACGCAATCCTCTGGATATAGTTTTCTTGGAAGTTTGAGTGCCTTAAAAAAGAGTCTGTTTGACTCGGATGACCTATGATGAGCCCTTGTGGCTTTTGTCATCTTTTATATTATATTGTGCAGGACTTTGGTGATGGTGGTTTTTGTAGGTGGGTTTTGACGGATGCGGATGACCTTTGATAGGCCCTTGTGGCTTTTGTCATCCATGAAATTATGTTATGTTATGTTATGTTAAGTTAGGCCCTCATGGCTTTGGTCAACCATGAAATTATTGTTATGGATGCATCATTTTGTGGGTGGGTTTTGACAAATGCAGATGACCTTTGATAGACATTTGCAGATTCTGTAATCCATGAAATTATGTTATGTTATAAGATGTGCTTTTGTCTAGAATGGGAAATGTAGCATTTCATTGGAATGATTGTAGCATATACTGGATTTCAAAGCCTGACTAGACCCAAACATTTTACAAGATAGACAAAGCTTCATATACTTTGTTTTAAAATTAATTTATAAACTTACCTATATTTATAGTCAAAGTTTCCTTCGTGAAATTGCTTGATAAAGTCTTTAAATTTGTTTTTGACAGCCTGATTGTTAATCTGTGTATCTTGTTGAAATTCAGAAGAGAAGTTATCAGAAAAAAATATACCTGGGTCATCAAAACCTTCCATTTCTAAAAATATATCAAACCATATAAATTACAATAACAATTTGTGACAGACAATTTTGCCGCCAAAAGTTCTCAGCACTTGCTGTGTTAATCTCAAGTGTATCGCCTTTGTATCTACAGGGTTTTTCTTATAATCAAAGTTTCCTCCCGAATTCAGGAGTCTTTAAATTATTTAAGGCAGCTTGTTTATTTATCTGTGTTATAGTTAAATTAAGATAAAAATGATAATAAAATATGCCTAAATGATAAAAACCTTCTAGTAAATAAATAATAGGCAATGAAAGGTAAAACAAATAGACTAAATGTTGCTGCCAAAAGTCCTGAGCAGATGTGCTGTGTTAACTCAGGAATAAATTTGTATCTCCCCCTGTCATTTTTTAAGTAAATCCATTAGCATATTTTATTTGGGGCCTATTCCTGGGGATGCAGTTTTTTTATATTATGTGTGATTTGGATTTTTACGAGCCTCAACGATGATGCTTTTTTGTTTTTTACCTATTCCTGTGGATAGTATAAATTGTATACAGTCGACCCCCCATATTCGCGGGTGATAGGGACCACGAACCCCAGCGAATATTGAAAAACCGCGGATAGTTGACGCTACCTCCAACCCTCCCCCAATTCAAGATGTTATGTTTAGTCCTGTTCATACACACACAGTACGAAATCAATTATTTTATTGTATAATGTTTACTCATCTGGAGCTAGTTTTGTTTTGATTGAAGAATGATGACTGATGATTGTAGATGATGTTGCCTGTGCAGTTCAATGATGACGATGACAATGATGATGATATAACTGCACAGTGAAGCTCAGAAGATTCTAATTATCCTCAGACTCCTGCTCAGTAAACACCGGAGGAGAAGGATAAGAAGGAAAAGTTTCTCCAGAGATGGAGGGCGTAGTTCCGGGTGTAGTTAGGGGTTCAAGCTTTTTACTTGAGGTGAAGAACACTGTAATGGGCAATTGAGATCGTTGCTTTTCCATGTTCTTTAACATGTCCCAGTAAGGGCCCATAGGAAGATCGAGGCTATTTTGTGCCTTCATGGAACGAACCATGTGAGGATCCCATGATTCCAAATCTGCCTGAACACTTTTAATTCTTCTCTGAAGATCAGCTAGCCTCTCTAACGTAAGCCTAACTTCAGCTTGAACTTCTTCATCTTCTTCTTCTTTGTCAGATTCTTCCGTATTTATCCTGGTTAATTCAACCAAATCAACATCGTTTAATGGGGCAGAGTGTTCATCTGTGAGGGTTTCAAACTCATCCACTGTTACATCATCGAAACCTTCGCCACCAAGGAGCTTAGCCAATTTAACAGAGGTTGTAACTGCCGCAGTTCTGATCTCTTCAGGAGATAAACCCTTGTGATCGTTTGCAACCTCAGGCCACAGCTTCTTCCACCAGGCATTAATGGTCTTGGGTTTCACTTCCTCTACGGCTAGTTTTATTATTTGAATGCAATTAGCGATGGTAAAATCGCGCCAATAATCCTTCAAGTTAAATTTTTCATCGTTATCCTTTGGCCTCAATAGTTGTTGCAGAGAATTCCTTGTGTAGATGGCCTTGAATGCCCTTATGACGCCTTAGTCCATTGGTTGAATTATGGACGTTGTATTAGGTGGTAAAAATTCTATGGGGAGACCTTCACAATGAAAATCAAAATGATGCCCACCAGCATTGTCCATTAAAAGAAGAACTTAAAAGAGAAGGCCTTTGTTAAGCAAATATTATTTAGCTACAGGAATAATACAATGGTAAAGCCAGTTTTCAGTGAGAACTTTTGTGGCCCAGGCCTTTTTATTTGCCATCCAATAAACTGGCAACGTATTTTTGCTCTTATTTTTGAGGGCCCTGTGGTTGTTGGACCTGTAAATTAGGCCTGGTTTTATCATAAAGCCAACAGCATTGGCAGACATAATAAGAGTTAATTGATCCTTCATTGCTTTAAATCCGGATGCCTTGGCCTCCTGAATCATCAAGTAAGTTCTTTTGAGCATTTTTTTTTCCCCAAAAAGATCAGCTTCGTCCATGTTAAACACTTGTTCTGGCTTATAGACCTTCTCCCTAATCATTTCCCGCAGGTGTTCGGGGTATGATGTAGCTGCCTTATGGTCTGCAGATGCAGCTTCACCATGCAACGATACAGACCTCAGTTAAAATCTTTTTTGGAATCTATCAAACCAACCCTTACTGGCTTGAAATTCACATGAACGATGGCCTTCAGGCGTTGATGATTGGGGATTGTCACCATCTTGAGCATTCGATTCCTGTTCATCCATTGTTTTATAGAGCTGCCTTGCCTTTTCACGAATGATATTATGTAGTATCCAAAGGAACACCTTTTTTACGAGCGTCAGAAATCTAAATAATTAAAGCAGACTCCATCCAAACAAGAACCTCATGACGCACTGATTTGCTAGTCTTCATCACTTGGTTTACACTCACTGACACTCTCTCTAATAGCCTTTTCACACTTTAAAATTGACCGAATTGTGCTTTCGTTCATGCCAAACTCTCGAGCAACTTCGGCCTTTTTCTTGCCTTCTTTCGACCTATCTAACACTTTCGCCTTCTCCTCAAACTCATCACTTTCTTGGTACGCTTAGGCATGTCTGTAGCAACACTCCACGATGCAGGGCGCTTGGGCATTGTTAATATTAAGGTGCAAAAAGCAAGAATTATTCAGGCTGTAAAACGATTGAAAAACGAGAAATAAAACACGCAAAATTACGACAAATACATAAATCACCGCTCACACACGTGGGACACAAGCGTAATGAATGGAGCGCGGAAAATCGGTACATATACTGTACATACTGTAGTCGAGCGAGTGAGATCTAAACGCTGATTGGCTGGAATCGTCCCGTCTCAACCAACCAACACTTACGTTTTACGAGTATGTACTTAGGTTTCGCGGATGTCTGGAAATGGCGCAAATTTGGAATTTTAAGGCCTCCCCAAATTTTCCGCGGATAGTTGAAGGCGCGGATGACGAACCGCGAATAGCCGAGGGTCGACTGTATTGTATATGCATAATATGACAAAATCAAATTGGTGATTTGAATTTTATATTGTATGGCTGCATTTTGTGTGCAGGTTTTGATAGATGCGGATGACCTTTGATAGGCCCTTGTGTTTTCTTTTCATCCGTGAAATTATGATATGTTATATAAAACAATTACAACACTACTGATTTTCATTAAAAGGTCATCATTGAATGATACTCCCCACAGGTAAGATCACTACATTCTTCCCACCTAACAATTGATTCATTATCCATGTCTTTGAAATTCACGGCACTCTCGGTTGGACCGTGGTAGTTAACTTTCTAAAGAGGAGAGTCTGGCATATGATTTGCTGGTATTGATAGAGGAGGTAGGAGAAATTGTGAATAAAAATAAGGAAAGAAATAGTTAGGCGAGATAAGAACAGCTTCATGCATCGCCGGACGACCTTGGTGAGTGGCCCTTGAACTGAGCAATACTGAGTCTAAAATGATTCATTCAAGCGAAGCTTTTAATCCGCTCACTTAAAAGACAAAAGCCACAAAGAGCCTATCAAAGGTCATCCGCATCTGTCAAAACCCACCCACAAAATGCATCCATAAGATTGTGTCAGATCATGCATCTACAATATACAATTTAAATAATCCATAGGATTGTGTCCGATCATGGGTCTACAATATACAATTCGAGCCATACACAGGAATGTGTCAAAAACAAAAAGTATCATCATCAAGACTCGTTTAAATCCAAATCAATCGTTATATACAATAATAAAAAACTGTATCCACAAGAATGAGTCAAGAATACCTCTCACTCAAAGTTAACCCCCCCTCTCCATATAATCATCTAATCTGCGCTTCAATACATTCAAATTTGGCCTGTCTACCATCTCGGATGGCAAACTATTCCAGTAATCTACCACTCTAATGTTGGAAAAATATTTTTTAACATCCAATCTGCACCTCTGATTTTTTAATTTTTAAGTGGTGACCCCTAGTCCTATTACTACCTTCCAACTCAAATAACTTGCTAAAATACAACTTGTCAATCCCAGAAGAGATTTTAAAAAGCTCAATCATATCTCTCCTCACACATCTTCTTTCAAATGAGAACATATTTAGTACCCTCAGTCTATCTTCATATTCAAGTTGATTCAGGGAAGGTAATATTTTTGTTGCCCTTCTTTGTACTGAGTCTAGCAGGTTGATATCATGTCTAAAATGTGGTGACCATGCATGAATACAATGCTCTAAATGTGGCCTAACATACGAGTTGTAGAACTTAAGGATAACATCTTTACTCTTGTAGCTAACATTCATGTTAATGTATCCTAGCATCCTATTTGCTCTATTTTTTGCATCAATACACTGCTTTGAAAACTAGAGTGACCTATCTACTACTACGCCTAAGCCCTTCTCACCCTCAACAGAATTCAGACAATGCCCATCCATTTCATAGCTAATTTCCCTATTATCCCTTCCCACGTTAAAAACTTTGCATTTTTTAAGGTTAAAAGTCACTTGCCACTTCTGAGCCCAAGTTAATAACTTATTTATGTCACTCTGCACTTTAAAGCTACCCTCAACTTCTTTGACTACAGGTGCCAATTTAGTGTTATCAGCCAAAATTGACACTGCCTTTAATCTATTTTGATTCTCTTGTGTAAATACTGAAGAAAAATTATCATTAAGAACCTCTACTATTTCCTCATCAGATTCTTTCAAAATCCCTTCATATCTAAGAGCCTAATTTTATCACTGTTAGATTTGTTATTAATTCCATAATAGCTAAAGAATTTTCTTGGATCTATATTATTATTTTGAGCTAAATTAATTTCTGCCGCCCTTTAGCTGGTCTTAATAATCCTACTTAGCTCATTTCTGGTCGACCTATAATGATTTAAATTGTCAAAAGTACTTTCTCTAATCTCTTGTATGTCTTTTTCTTCTCAGAAATTTTCTTAGCTATCTCGTGATTCCACTAAAACGGCTTCCTACATTTCTTCCTAATAGCCTTCATTGGAATACACTGCTCCTGGACTATGTTTAGTATAGTCTTAAAAGTGTCCCACATCTCATAAGTATTCCTCCCCCTAAATTCAAATATCCCTCCTAATCTGATTTAGCAAGTTCGTAATTTATCGTAATCTGCCCTATAAAAATTTGGAGTTTTTGTGGAGTTTGTTGATGTTCTACCTTTCACTATTCCTAAGTTAAAACAAGCCATCTGATGATCAGTATTTCCAAATGCTTCCCTGACAGTCAATTCCTGAACCAAGTGATCATCATTTGAATGAACCAGATCTAAGATATTGGTACCCCTCGTGGTCTTATTAACAAATTGAGTCAAAAAATTATCCTCAAAGCATTCTATAAACTTACAACTTGCTCTATCCATTCCTATTAAATTTCCCCAGTCCACAGAATTTAAATTAAAGTCACCAAGAATAACTGTATCTACTTCACATCCTTTCATTATTTCCCTGATCATTAGCTCATCAATACAATCTCTGTCTGTCCGGCTGGGCTGTTAAAGGCTCCCAAGTGTATTATCCTATTTTTACTGACCATGATATTATGGGGGCCCCTCCGTCTTATAACTTTATTTATTTATCAATATCATTCATCTTGTTGATTTCCTCTATTCGTATCTATGTATTATTTCTAGACTGAAGATGCCCCTTCAAACATTGACTGCATCTATCTGACTCTTGGCATTCTTGTAGGCTGAAATTCCTTCTTCTTTAATTTGGCTGGGTCAATTCTTGATCTTCTTTTCTTTTCTTGATGTATCTTCCTATTAACTTGTATTCATCTTGATGTGATGATTCCTTCCAAATTCTTGGTCACGTGATGATTTATTCTTGATGCTTCTTGATGATGGGACAAATTCTTCTTACTTCTTAATGACGGGATGAGTTCTTCTTGCTTCTTGATGACGTAATGATTTCTTGATGAGTTGAGACGAGTTAGCCCTTGAAGTCGTTTTCTATCCGTTTTCCTTGACAGCGGTTTTCTCTTGAGTCGATTTCTTGAGTTGTCCTAAAAGCGTTTTTCGTGGTCTCCGTTTTCCTCGAGAATTTTGTTCGTAAAAATTGTGGACTTTGGGGATCGATTGCGAATCTTTTGAATCCAGAGGCTAGGACTCTGCCGTTACGCTACGGGGAAGTCCGTCTTGACTTGGTAATTTAATGGGCTATTTATATTCTCGCTTTTGGAAGCGAGTTTTTCTCTTATACATCTTCGCACCCATGCAATATCTATCCACAGTGACTCAACTTCTTCTTGCTTTATAGAATTATTTAGATTTAAAGAAATGCCATTTTGGATATAAATAATCAACCCACCACCCATCCTATCTCTTCTTTCACTAATGTACATATCATAACCCGAATAGTTCAAATTCACTCATGTTGTCTTTAAATTTATTTTCATTAACCCATGATTCTATAACACATATTATATCTATCTCTTCATCACTAATATACTAAATAACTCATCTTTCTTATTTCTAAGACTACGAGCATTGGTATAAAGACAACTCAGCCCTCCTATCCCTGAAGCACCTCCATTAGAATCTATACCTTCCACTCTATCTCCTCTGCATCTCTTTTCTTCCCCTGCCCCACCCTGTACTCTTATATTTCCCTGACCACTATCATTAACTAGTTTCCATCCTGCAAAGACCCAACGACACTATCTAACACCTGCCACAGCACGTAAACCCTAGCCCGGATTAGATGGAGTCCATCCAATGCATACAATGCCTTATTCCCATAAAACCCCATTCCAAACATCTACAAACACTAGAGTCGATGAACGACGCTGGGAAATGTTATCGAAGGGGTAACGCTCTCCTTCCCTCGTCTGGGCACTGAAGTAGCTCAAAGGAGAAAGAAGGTTCCAAATGTTGGCTTTATTTCACTGAAATAAACAATTGCAGAACATAAGTTTACAAGGAGAATAATGCATATAATGAATACTCTCATATAAGCACACGGACACACACAAATATAGGCACATGTACATTTCACAAACAAAGAATTAATATGTATAAGTGGCATAATGTTGGTTTCACAAGGTTAGGAGTCCAGCTAGTCGAGGAACTGCAAGATCTTCATCTTGATAAATTATCGTAGAAGAAAGGCTACATATATTATAAAACCAATAAAATAAGTAATCAACGACACAAGTATGAAAAAAAGAATTGAAAACTTCCAATGTAATTTATGAATTCACCTGTCCGCATGAAGATTGCAAGCTTCATAATCCAAATAAATACATTGGAATGACAACTACATCCCTATCTCGCAGACTCACCATGCATCTGCAAAACGGCGCCATCAAGAACCTCTACATGCAACATGGAATTTAACTAACACGAGAAATTTTCGTACAAAACACCATTATCAAAAGGAGAAGTGACCGCACACGCCTTCATATCATGGAAGCGATCCTAATCCAAGAAGAAAAACCGAAGATTAATGCCCAATTGACCGCCACCCAGCGAACCTTAAAACTCTTTACGGATTAACGGTCAATAATGACCGAAATCCCATTCCTAAATCTACCTTTTCTAACTAATTCCTGTCAACCACATTCCCCCTTCTTTTCATTATCTAAATTATCTTTAGTTTATAAATGTAATGCCTTTAAATGTTTAACCAGTGTAAAATTAATTTGCTCCGAAGATTGTCAAACGTGACCGAAAGCTCAGCTAGCTAAAATAAACCATGAATATCGGAACACTTATCTATAACCTTTCGCAAGACGAAAAAAGAATAATAAGGAAATTAGAAAAGCAAATAAAGAAGCTAAACAAGGTTCAACTAGACCTGGTCTTTAATAAAACATGCATAACAGAAAAACTCCTACCTAAATATATATATATATATATATATATATATATATATATATATATATATATATATATATATATATATATATATATATATATATATATATATATATATATATATATATATATATATATGAAAATTAACCCACAGGAAAATGAAAAGATGAATCCAAGCACTTTCGGAATATATTTGCAAGTTCATTTTCAAAGAATAGCATGAAAATGGAGAAGACAACCTTATATTAGAAGAGGTGAACTAAACAGCGGTTTATTTTTATATTTATCCGAAAATAACCATCCCATTGACTGGAACTCTGCAAAATTCCTTTATCATTCCGCTGATTTCACAAAAAGAAATATTGTCGAGTGTTCATTAATTGGCATCTTGCCTAATATAAATATTTTCCCTGGCTTATTTAAACTCGACCGTGTTTTTAAAAAACTTGTACTAAATGAAATAACTCAAAAATGTAGCCTGTTGTAACTCTTTATTAGTGTAATATCATTCGCATTGCCTCCCCCACCACGTATCTTTGCTAGGATCGTGGATTAACTCTTAGCCCTAAATGTTTTCGTTCTAATGATAATCCTTTAAAATGTTTTTGTTTTTTTCACCCACCATTTCCATTCATATACACGGCTTTGTTGTGTGTATATCGCGTTTGGGACGCATATGACCGTTATTAGTTGCCGAATGATCTTTATATTGGTATTTCTCTGTCTTATTATTGTGTTTTTCGATTGGTTTGTACTATGTGATGGGCGTTTTCTTCGTATCTTTGTACCCTATATAAGGTTGTCTTCTCCATTTCCATGCTATTCATTGAAAATGAACTTGCAAATATAGTTCGAAAGTGCTTGGATTCATCTTTTCATTTTCCTGTGTGTTTATTTCATTATTACTTTCCTAACGTGCCACTTTGTGAGTTTTATAAATATATATATATATATATATATATATATATATATATATATATATATATATATATATATATATATATATATATGTATAACTGAATCACGAAAATAAGGAACGTGAGGAATTTCTGAATAACGTTACAGCTACGAGGAAAATGAAACAACGGAGAACTGCGAGGCCTTTCGACTAATGGTCCTTTACTGAGCAGACTAAAAGACAGGGAAAAAGAGAAAGATATTTATACACCTGATTAATGAAAATATGGGATATAAAGATTAAAAGGGGTGGGATTAACAGATACCTGGAAAAAACCTATTAACAAGATGAGCCGTCAGGGTTAAAAAAAAAATATATATATATTTTTTACGGGTTACAAAAGAAAGGGGGAGGCAATGCTTGGGAATCACATATGCAATATGAAAAAAAAAAAGTTTACACATGATAACTAGAAAATATGCCCAAAGAAAAATATGAGGAAAGTTTTTTTTATATAAATAAGCTAAAATAACTTCTATGTGGTAATCATTAATTCAGAAATTTTATCTTTAAAGTCATTCTTAAACATTCTTTTGATACAAGGGTCCAAAAAATACATTCCAGGGCTGAGATTAAAATTCGAAGTCAGTTGTATAAATGCCGATTCTAAAAGATTTCGTGAAAAAAAGTCATTTGATTTGGCAATCACATTTTCCTCGTGGCTGTAACGTTATTCATATATATATATATATATATATATATATATATATATATATATATATATATATATATATATATATATATATATATATATATATATATATATATATATATATATATATATATGTGTGTAGTGTGTATACTAAACTCTCTCGAAATACGTTCCAATAATGTAACTGCAAACGAAAATCTTCAACTCTCTCTTGCGCTTTCCTCCAAAAAGGTTCTTTTAAAAAGTGTTCTACTATTCAGGTCTGTAAATTCATCTCAAGCGTGAATACTTTACTTATATAATTTTCATCCATTTCAGACCCAAATTTATTATTACCATTGTGATTCGCTAACATACTATTATCTTACAACCTATATAATATCCAGTGTTGGTCACGAAACCCTAAAATAATTGCAGCGCAACCGCAACTATTGTACATTAAATATATCACATACAAGAGGAACTAAAATTTACGCGACAAATATATTTATTGAAGATTTAGGAACATGCTTTGATATTGGGATACGTTTTTTTAAAAATTATTTCCTCTGAGAAATATAAGCATTTAAAAATGTTCTTCGGAGAATATCTTTTCCTAACGAAAAGAGTCTCTCCATGCCGCACTTGATGGAATTGCCGTATTGTGTTTCATCAAACATGAAACAAATGCACTCGATGGAAACATGGCTGGGTGAATAGCTGGACTTTTAAACTAGTTCGCTACTGGTTGTTGTAGCCATTCTTTTACTTCATTTGACGCGTCTTTCTTCCTGGCGGCACGCCCTTCACTCTTTAACAAGGAGAGAAAGAAGTCATCCTCTGCTTCATTTGTTTCTCCTTCTGCAATGCTGCTTTCTGGGGCTGTAATATCACCTAAGTGTTTTATTTTATTCATCTTTTTAGTAATGTAATCTACATTTTTGGTATTATTGAGCCACTTTAGCTTAAAATGGGGACGAAAAGCAAATGCCAAGAGGCACTTATCATCTTCCAGTATATTACCAAATCTGTTGCGGTTTCAGGTTCAACAACAGTAGCAAGAGGACCACACACATACAGGTTTTTTGCCGTAACACCAAATAGGTAGATTAAGGCAAACTGTTATTGTTGGCAGCAAAATTCTCATGTACGTTTTATTCTCTCCTTGCAACACATCGAATGCCCTAGCGACAGGATTCATCACCATTTCATATTCTTTAAGATACGTAACTTCGATAGGTGCAAAGCTTGCGATGCCTAGGTTATTGCAGACTTTCTTCAAAAGCACTTTCCTTAGGTGCAAGAATCTTGTTGAGGCTGCACCCAGCATCACCTAAAGAGTTCCATCTTGTAGCTCCTGGGATTATGGATGATCCATCTATTTCGTCCTTGATGTAATCTGCCCCTTGGTGGCTCCTAGCCTGTTTGTTCCACAAAGCTTGGGCTTTACTGAAAGCCGATCGCGAGATTTTTGGCAATCTTTATTACTGTCGTGATCCATAACTTTAGCAGCGCCTGTAACTACAACAAGATTTAAAGTATGTGCAGCACAACGAACATGCTTTGGAAAGGCATAGTAGTCGCCCAACTCTGAAGATTGAAGACCTGAAATAAAACAAGAGTCAAGGACTATAACTCTTTTACTCATTTATATTTATTTATTATACCCAGCCTTCTCCCACAAAAGCAGGGGGGCTTGGAGACTAAGAGCACCACGATCCTTTCGCTCTCATATACACTTAGCCCCTCTCTCAGAGCGGGGTGCCCCTGGAAGAGAGGCTCGCCCCGACCCTTTTTCCGGGCATTTACTCTCACTCAACCCTTACTGCCTCACGAGGGATCCCCACACTGCGGCATGATCTCCGTTTTATTTACTTAAAGAAATTGTGATTAATTAAATAAACAGCTATTCGTATATGTTATAATTTCACTTATCAACAACTTAACAAGTTTAAGTATAGTTATCACTTATTAGCTCATACCTCGGTCAAGTATTGCTGGTTTCAGTCCTCCTATAAAGCTATTCTGTGACGCCTTCAATTGTTGTTTCGCTTTCGTCATCATCATCTTCCTCTTTACTGTCACTGTGCGTTGTAGGCCTTGCAGTGGCCTATGATTGACTTCGCTTCCTGTCAGACTGTCACTCGCGAAAAAGGATGCAAGCGAGGAAGAGCAATGATTAGAATGCAAAACATTATTTTTTTTGACTGACAACTACATTTATTTTTATATGAATAAAATTTAATATTATTAATATGCATTAAGATTCAATACTGATTTCGTTATACCAGTGATCGATAAATGTGCCTCTCTAAAGAATTCCTGATGCGTTAATATTTTATCATTTACTTACAGTGTTTTTTTATTAAAACTTACCTGAAAGCTTTAAAAAAGTTACTACCATTGCCCATGGTAGTTGCAAGGTCTTATCCCGTATGCCAAATTGAATGTGGATGTTCTCAATTTCTTTGGCAAGCACAGTGAATATGTGTTTTCCTTTCAGCCGACGTCAAGCTATGACCTATTTTTTTCCTTTCAGAGTACGAGGGTCGATACAATGAACAGTTACACCAAGATGTGATCTGCAAAAAAGATTGTATATAATTAACAATAGTTAACGAAACGAAATAAACACAAAAAATATAGATAAGCTTATTTACGATATTTATGATAGTAAAGGGTTAAACTATTAATAATATTTAGACAAATTAAATATTTAAACTGGAATTTTTTATAAATAGACTTCATAAGAATCGTAAAAGTATTGACTGTATTGCTATATTGGCGGAAAAATTATGAATATAATTATTTGCTTAATCAAACTTACTTGTTCCAGCAAGACCAAGGATCAGTTGTTGTGTAACATACCGAGGTTCCTCCAGGTTATCCTTCAAAGGGGCGACTCCACACTTAAATTTCTCCTCAAATTTTCTGGTGAATGTCCGCCGACTCATGGAGAACTTTATGGCTGGAGCACATTCCATCAGCTGGATAAAGGAATTGCTCTCAACGATTCTGAGTGATAAAACATTGTCGACGAAGTCTTTATTCTAGAATTTCGTTGGAAAAGTAACAGCCACTAAATGCACCATGAGCTATTGCCTGAGGCATCTTCAGCTGTTTATCTTGTTGTTGTTTTTTTTTGGGGGGGGGGGGGGGGGTGCCACCATTAGCATCCTCACGTTCACCTGACAAATCTCTTTTCTTCATGAAATTCTCCTTGCTTTTCCCCTTCACGCAGTTGTTGAACCTCATCAAACTCTGTGGAGGAAGCATACGTTTTATTAAGAAAATTAAAATTAAATAAATATTATATATATAGCTATGTTATATTCTATAAATATAAAATATTTTTATAGATTAACTTAAATATAGAAAACATAACTATATAAATATTATATAATTAAATTATTATTTAATTTATATTCATTATCAAATAATATTATCACATCGTCACACAGTAATTATCACATAATCATCAAATAATTGTAACATAATCACACTTAGAACATCGTGCTATCTGTTATAATTTTTGCGTAATTAGCGAAAACAGAAAAAAACCCAAATAAGTCGTTTGTCCCCCTAGCAGCGGACCTGTCCATCACACAAAGTCCTAATACATAAAATTATAAATGGCCCAACATGACAAATCATACACAGAAAGCTGCACTGCGTTATTTGCCCTATTTTACCCACCAGAAGCGAAAAACTTTGCAAAAAATAGAATTCTACTTAAAACTTTTAGAAGAATGGTGAGAATGAAGAGCCTTAATCAGGAAACCACCCAAAACTACTAAATTTTTGGCTGAAAAACGTATTATAGTAAATAAAAAAAAATTGACCAGCGGCTATATGTACCATTTTTAACAAACTACGTTTATCAGCCAAATTGGTTGACAGAACTAGGCCGTTTCCAAGCTACGGCAAATCCCGACTATTCAAAAGTTACTAAAATTTATATAAGAGACAGAATAATTAACTTAACCATAGACTTTATACAAAATATTCTTTATTTTATTATTTAACTGAAAAAATATGATTACTTTTTTGTCTGGCAGAAAAAAATATTTATCTATAATGAGAATAGTGAATAAATTAACGTGAAAAAATAATTAGAAGATGCAAAAAGCATTTATTTATAATGGTATGTTAATAAATACATATACACATATAAATTATAATGTAAATAATGAAAAACAATTTGTTACCGTAAAATTTTAATATTCAGCAAATTATTAAATTTAAAATTATTAGAACTGTTCAGCTCCGTCTATAAATTCTGGTGGCCATCGCCATCCCTCCAAATTGAGTGACACTTATCGTGTCCACTAATGGCTCTGTGACAGGTCGTGGTTATAGCAATGCCCTCTGGGCATTCCTATAATAAAACTCTCCTTGGAAACTTATATATATATATATATATATATATATATATATATATATATATATATATATATATATATATATATATATATATATATATATATATATATATATATATATATATATATATATATATATATATATATATATATATATATATATATATATATATATATATATATATATATATATATATATATATATATATATATATATATATATATATATATATATATATATATATATATATATATATATATATATATATATATATATATATATATATATATATATATATATATATATATATATATATATATATATATATATATATATATATATATATATATATATATATATATATATATATATCAATCAATTATTATGTAAAATTCATATCATGCAATTCTTCTACTTTTGCCAATTAAATCGTTTAATTATTTTACTTAACTTTTGCAAATTAAATAATATTTTATGTACAACTTAACAATTAATTAATTCATTTAACGTACTACTGTTGTCCCAAACAACATCTCATAAAATTTCACGCACAAACTAATAAACACACGCTTTCAACTCGACCAAATAGCACACTGTTCCTTTCCATTCGACTCTCGCCATTCTCCATATAAAGGTCAGTAATCATTCCTTCTACAATTAGTCATTTACCTTCAAAAAATCATACTTAGTTTAATTCCATACTCTCACAATTCTCTGCAAACGACCATACGAGAGTAGGTCCTAATTCTATTTATTTCTCGTATATGCAGCCCCCAATTCAGTCCATCATAGTCACCATATTATTTCATATTTATTTCACGTACTTCATTTCTCTTCACATCTCGTTACTGTAAATCATATTTTACCATATCTTACATTGTATACCTAATCCAACTTATCTCATTGTACATTCGTTGATTCTATGAATATATTTATATTTGTTTAATTTTTTTCTTAAACCCCAGTTCATTATTTCAAAATTTATTTCGCTTTCGTCTTAGGCCTAAAAACTAGCAGGCGACAACTTCGATCAAACAAATTTATGGTTATGGTTTTCGAAACGCTATTTAGGTTGATTTATTAACAGAAAATAGATCCCATGAATAACCATATACTATATCGTATACTAATACAGCCCACCATCTGTCGCTGTTCGTCCCCTATCACGATGTTATTCTCTCCCTAGCTGTCATTGACGTTTAGCTTTTCTAATCATTTCGCCTTACTAATACACATCGTTTCCTTAAAACTAAAAAGACTTGGTATTACGTCCCATCGCTAACTTGTGAATATGATCGTGATCTCCCGCATTAGGAATTCCGACGTGTTTGAAATTAAATACACCGTTACACACATTTACTATTTACTAATAGTAAATACTATAAAATACATGCCTAAATGATGACTTATAAATAGTAAATTAAATTGTTACTAACAGTGACGTATGATATCTAAGACAAAGTTTCTTACCTCTCCATGTATGCTTGCAATATGTAAGCGCAGACTGTAGAAGGACTTTTCTAAGCCTTGTAACATTTAGACTTCGGCAAACACTTAAGACATTTGAATATCATACGGTCACGATTCTTGCTTGAACTCACGAACTCAAAAAAATCTTGTAGGTAAGGCCAGATGTTTTGTGATGAGCGACTTGCTAACGTGTCACTTCCAGCACTCACAGAGCTGCTAACAGTAGCACTATCTATCGGATTAATGGAAATAACACTTGCACTTGAAAAAGTAGTGGGTGTTGCTCTCGAGATAGTTTTACAATTTGGCGTTTTCGTCACAAAACGATCCATTTTAGTAATCCTTATCAAGAGTACAAAGTCTTTACGAACAAACTAGACGAGCAGAAAAAAACACACACAATCTATTCCTTATTCCAGCAATAGTTAAAGTGAGACTGACGCTACGCACGCAATGGGAACGCGTCTCACCCGCAACAACATGTATCAACTGATAAGGAGTTTGAAACAAGTTCAAATCAGAATGGAATTAAATAAGTTCTTTTCTAGATTTTTGAAATTTGCGGTTGCAACTTGCGGTGTATATTGCTTAAAATAATTGCGTCACAATCCAATTCGCAACTCATTCAACCTAATTGCGGCGCAACTGCAACCTCAACCAAAAATAGTTACGATCGCAATTGCGGCCGCAAAAAGTTGCGCGCAAGTGCACAACACTGATAATATCATTGTGAACCCATTATATTTTTCATCCTATTTAGCATTCGCTAACATACTATTATCTTACACCCTAATTAATATCATTGTGAACCCACTATATTTTTCATCCTATTTCATATTCGTTTTGTTAAGATTACAGATTATTGCATGGTCTAGCACATGTGTCTGTGTGAGCGTGCATAAATGCATGTATGTCAAGGGAGGATAGCTTGGGTGGGTTCTCCCCCCCCCTCTCTCTCTATGGCCCACCTTTTAGCGATCGAAGACTAACCGTATGGTTTATGGTTATACACTGGGGAAAGGGCAGTTGGTCATCTTGGGCATCGAGACGGACGAGAGGCCTACGCCTACTTTCGCTCTCCCCCTCGGTGGTTTATTGGTTTAATGTGGGCACAGAAAGTCACGCGTTTTGGACCTCGACGCCGGCCTTCCCCGTGCTACCCCCCGAATTATCCCCCAACTCCCCCTTTACCATTCCTTTAAAACCCTCTTGCAGGGGGGACAAACGGTCACTATTCATCACAAGCTGGAGGAAGAAACAACTCGCTGAAACCCCTATCAAAGTAAAATTCCTGGACTCTGAGCAGAACCGTTCCGAAGCTTGAAGAAGAAGGAACCATCTACACTCAAAACTCTCGTCAAACTCTGGGACTCAGCCGGACGGAAAACTTCTGAAGTGTGCAGCACTGTAAACAACTCCTCCTCGCAAGTAAGTTCTTGCCCGCGTTCTCCGGCCAAGGTAAGCTTTTATACCCTTTTTCTCGCATTGGTTCTGCGAGTTCCCTCAAATTCCCATCAAACTCTTTCTCCCATTTGCTTCCCTCTCTCGCCTAAATTTACTTACCCTTCGGTGTTTCAAACTCTTAACCTTCTATCCATTTCAGAACCATCAAACATCTCTCTAAATCTCCTCAAACTACCCTTAAATTAAACTCTAACTAACGAGGACATTCGGAACTAAACATCGTTTCGAATAAGTTTTCTGGAGAGATCGCTATAACTTCTCAAATCATTTGGATACTAACGTCTCTCACTTAAGTGCCACCACCTTGCTTAGCCCTGCTCTGCTTTCGAGGTAATAATTCTAACAACATTGGAAAGTTATAGTTTATTTCCATTAGTTATTCTAAGGAAAATTCCGATTGATTTGGAGAAGTCTATCTTCCCAGAGATACCCTCGTTGGATTACCGTTTTGCTCAACCGAATGAAAAAAAATGAATAGTGCCAAAAATAAATGCTGAAAAACCCAAACAGACTAGCCCGCAGCCAAATTCAAGGACGGGTAATTTGCATGAAAATTATCAATAAAAATATAGACATTTAGAGAATATACAAAAATAGAGCTATGGAATTAAAATCAATAGGATGGAAGTACAGAAATTTAAAACCATCAAAATGTGTAATAGGATATTAAAAATAAACTATTGAGAATTCAACAAGGGATAAAAATATAGATTATAGATGGATCAACAATAGATAAAAGAACAGAGAATATAAAATCATGAAACAATATATTAAAATTTGGCTAAAAGATTAGATTCTTCTAGAGGTTTAAAAATTCTATTTGCACTAAAAGAGACATGAGTCTCAAACAAGATGCCCCGCAGAACCTGCTGGGGAGGGGGGGGGGGATCTGCCCAGTAATGCAAGGCAAGACCCTCCTCCTGAGATTTCTCAAAAGGGGACACTCGACAAAGATGTGAAGGATGGACAGCTGCACCCCGCACAGAATGTACAATGGTGGGAGATGCCCATTCATTAAGTGCCCATGAGTGAGGCGGCAATGGCCTATCCTCAGTCGGCACAAAGTAACTTCCACTCTACGTGGTCTTATGGTACGTAACCATGGGAGGGCTGAAGGTTTTATGGAATGGAGCTTGGTGGGAGGAAGCTCATCCCACATCTTCTGCCATAAGCCGCTTACATATTCGGTGATGAGAGGATAGACATCATGAAGTGGGACTGGGGCTGATGGGGGTGTCCCTAATAATGCCGCCTCTTTGGCCGCAGCATCCGCCCTTTCATTACCTGGGATGCCCACGTGACTGGGTACCCAGCTAAGTAAATCTTATGAATAGGAGAAAGATAAAAAAAGCCACCGCTTGATCTTGGAAACCAGCGGATGGCCAGAACCAAAAGAACCCAATGCCTCCAGAGAACTAAGGAAGTCAGAGAAAATCGTAAGACAACCAGATGGTATAGGAGCAATAACAAAGAGTGCAGCAAGAATGGCAACAAGTTCTGCTGTGAAAACAGAAGCTGCACTTGGTAGGGGAACCAATGCTGTCTGAGATGGGAAGACAGCAGCAGCTCCAACTCCTTCCGATGACTTGGACCCATCGGTGAACACAAAGGTGCTAGGCCGATGGTGGGAGGAGTGTTAATCATACATGGTTCTCAAGGCTACAGGCAAGAACTGATCATTGGGCCTACCAGTAAGCCCCTTGCATACCGCTACAGGTGGTATGAGCCATGGGGGAATTTTTGGTAATGAAAACGGAATAACATAAAACTCCCTTAGACGTCATGTGTGCTCGGCCATGCGCAGAGCAAAGGGGCGAGCCAGAGATAGAAATCGATCATATGCGGCCACTGTTCACAAATTGAACGTGCACTCATATACTGGCGACCATGGTAATTGCTCAAGTGTAAAAAGATATTTGAGGTTAGACTTGAGCCTGTGGAAAGGAAGAGGAAGAGCCCCGTTCTCTGCATAGAGACTCCACACAGGAAAGGACTTGAAGGCTCCAGAAGCCAGGCGCACACCCTGGTTACGCACAGTACTTAATTTTTCAAGAATGGACGGCGAGGCAGAGGAGTACGCCTGTGACCCATAGTCCAGCTTTGACTGGACCAATGCTGAATACAAAACCCACAGGGTACCTCGATCACTTCCCCAAGAAGTGTGTGACATTAATTTCATTATGTCCATTCTCTTCAGACAAGACCTTTTCGAATCAAAGTTCACCCCTAGAAATCTGAAATTGGGCTCAAAGGTGACAAGGACACCATAGAGAGACAAATGGAGAGGGTCCCATGTCACCGATCTATGATTGTAAAAGTGAACAGCCTTGGTCTTTACTGTGGAAAAGCGGAAGCCCTTGGAAGAAGCATTATCAGCTACGGTATTTATAACCCGCTGTAGCTTATGGATGACAAATGGAAGTCTAGGCGATGAACAGATAATCCATAAGTCATCCACATATAGAATTGAGGAAATCTCAGCTGGGAGATTTGCGATAATGCTATTGATGGCCACAGAGAAGTAAGTGACACTGAGGACACTTCCCTGTGGCACACCCTCAACTTGCTCTACGGGCTCTGATAGGGCATTTATAACTTTTACGCGTAGTGTGCGCCACATGAAGAATTGCTCGACAAACCTGGGGAGAAAGCCCCGCAGGCCCTAATCATGGAATTGCTTAAGGATACCACGCCTCCAAGTGGTATCATATGCTTACTCAATATTAAAGAAAACAGCGACAGAATGCTGCCTCTTTGAAAAAGCATCTCACATAAGACGCCATTCTAACAAGCAGGTCGATGGTACTCTCTTTTTTTCTGGACCCTGATTGAGAGGGAGATATAAGATGGTTTGTCTCCAAAAACCAGACGAGTCTTGTATTTATCATCATCTCAAACAATTTACATGGACAAGTAGTAAGGGCAATTTGGCGGTAATGGGTGTGTGATAGAACGGTTTGAGGCCGCTTAATTTCAACCGCAATCACATGTTGTTTAGAAACACGTTGCTACCCACGTGCATCTTCGCCTTGAAGCCAGGCGCGTTATCGCCCCCACCTGAGTCAATATTTAACCAAAAAGGTTCACCCCCCCTTCTCCGTTTCGCCCCATGCGCCGACCTCGCTAGATTGAGTTAGGCTTATGGGCAGATAAGGTATTGTTCTCAGGCGCGGCTGGGCATTCCCTTGAAGCCCCCCACTCCACTGTCCCCTACGCCAAGGGGTGGCTCGACTATTTATATGGAAACTTTACCAATAAGATGAGATTCAGATCCAGATTTTCTTCGCGAAACATTACGCCGATCCGGTCTCACCTTGTGCACCAGGGCCCTCTACCTCGAGATCCACCATCATTGTCCAGAAGAGGACAATATCCCTTGAGTGCCAAGGTTCGAGCCTTCAAGACGTTGAGTCCACAAGGCCTCCCCTGTTGTTCAGAAAGAGAACAACGTTAGAACAGCTATTGTTCTTTGACCCCGTTGACAAGAAACGGTTCTCACCCTCCCCGCTGTTGTTCAGAAAGAGAACAACGTTAAAACAGCCATTGTTCTTTGAGCTTGTAGACAAGAGACGGTTCTCAGCCCCCCCTGTTGTTCAGAAGAGAACAACGTAGAACAGCCATTGTTCTTCAAGCCCGTTCGTCAAGAAATGGTTCTCATTCCCAAGACGTCACGTCAGGATCATTTAATCCCCTCCCCCCCCTTCGGATGGAACTCGCCAGCGGCCGAAGATTCCTTCGCGTCGCCTTCCTCTGCGCAACAACTTTTAATTACGTAAGCTGAACATTACCTTTGAGTATTTAACATTTTTGTAAATCCTATCCTGTGCTTTAAATGGTTTAGCGAACCATCCCATCCCTTTAATTTTCATTTGTTTTACCTTTGTAAGTCTCTCCCAAATCTTAATTCCTCGGATTAGCCAGATATTCCCACGACCCTTTCCATTCTCTGTTTATGTCAACATTTTCCGTTTTGTGTGTTGTTGATAGTTTTATTAATAAAACTCTATTTTATTAATGATAGCCATATTATTATCCTTGAGCTCAGTTCCACTTCTTAAGCATATTGAAGATAAATAATATCGGTCAACCAGAAACCACGCACTCTAAATATAATTGAATAGTTCCCTCAACGAATAGTTATATATGGTATATCGTCGAGAGTCCATTCTACGACAGGGTGAGTTCCGTCGCATCCTTTCCTGGTTTTCGGAAAGGTAAAACGACAGCCTCCCTCCACATGGAAGGGAAGCAGCCCCTAATCCAGATGAAGTTATAGATGTCCAGCAAATGTGAGAGGAGGAATGGATGCATATTCCTAATCATATCATATGAAATGCCATCCGATCCGGGTGCAGTGGAGCCAAAGTGTTTCAGTGCATTATGGAGCTCATGGATAGAAAAGAGCCGGTTATAAGGCTCATTATCCATGTTAGGCTCCATAAAGTTGATAGCATGCTGCTCCTGTTGGAGCCTAAAGCCCTGGAATTGGATGGAATAGTTGTCTAGGCTTAAAGTATTAGCAAACAATCTGGCCAAGACATCGGAAATATGCGACAAGTCTCCTAACAGTTCACCGGCCGGAACAATGTTGGGAGCTGTAAAGCCATTGCATTTCCCCAATAGCTTTTTGACCCTATTCCATATTTTGTCTACAGGGGTCTGCCAACATGTCGACGCGATGTAACCATCCAACGAGGTCTTTCGAGCTCGTAGAAGGGTGAGTCACCGTGCTGCCCTTGCTCGGTTACGAGCAAGTTTCTTTACCATCGTAGGGCACCGATGATAACGTTGGCAAGCCTGTTTACATTCAGTGACAACTCTCGAGCATTCTGCAGACCACCAGGGCAATTGTGGTCCACGAACAGTTGAGTCGGAGAGCGAGATGAAGGAATTAGTTGCATGATTGACTTGGGCTAGAAGATCATCAATGGTCACTTCAATATCATCTTCATGAGCAAAGGACCCATTATGGCTCGAGAGGTACCTGAACTTAGGCTAGTTTGCTCTTTTAGTATTTCATCTTTTGTTAGGGGATGAAGAAGAACCACCAGTACATGGTGTTATTATAATGGGCAATTACTCACTGCCTACAAGTAAGGATACACTGCCCAGTCAAAATCAGCTCTACAGCTTGGTGAACAGAGAGACAAGTCCACACATGTAAAGCTGTTCGTCTGGATGTGAAATGATGTGTGGCTGCCATCGTTAAGAAAGCAGACATCATTAGTGCCCAGAAATCTCTCAATCATATTTCCTCTAGGGTTGTTATCATGGTCCCTCCAAAGGGTGTGTCAAGCATTAAAGGCGCCAATCAATAAAAAGGGAGGAGGGAGTTGAGAAATTAAATTAGCTAACTTTGTAGCTAAAAGTTCTGTATCTCTTTCCTCGCTAGGAGGAAGATACAGCAAACAGACCGAATAATGGCGACTGGAAAACAGGCAGACAGCAACCGCCTGAATGTATGTGTTAAGAGAGAGCTGGTTGTGGTGAACCCTGTTGTTAACAAAAACCGCAGAATCATGAATTGGTTCTCCGGGGTTCTTATAGTATCCCACAAAACCCGAAATGTTGGGTACTCTGTTAGTACCCAAGCAAGTCTCCTGTAAAGCAATACAATCGGGATTGTAATCATTAAGCAGGAGCTTGAACTCTTCGCATTTAGGGAAGAGACCTTGGAGGTTCCAATGAATAATTTGAAACATTGTTACCGTCTAACAATAACGGTAGATTTCTTCCTCCTCTTAAGGGTAGGAGATTTTGGATTTGAACTACCAGCGGAAATAGTTTGTGTCATACTAGCCTTAGGCTTGGAGTATGACAAAGGAGGCATCAGAAGTTTGAGTTTTGTCTTGTTTTTTCTTTAAGAGGTGGCGCATCAGATTTTGATAAGTGACTGTAAGAGAGAACTGTCTTCACTGGAGAAGCAGAGATGGAAGCAACTCCAGGAGTCAGTTCAGGTGTTGAGGGAACAGACGATGTTGACACAGCTGGTGGTATTGGTTGGGATGGTAGAGGCGATGGTGGTGGCGATGACATCGGCAAAAGTTGTCAATTCGATGCTGATAGAGAAGGATGTTGATTCAGTTTTTGAGAGTCCTTCTCAGATGAGGGGTAACCTTTACAACAGCTGGCTCCTGGGAAGGAGCAAAGGTTGGTTCCTTCTCATTCAGGGATCGAAGGAATTCCAAAGCAGTATAAACAAGGGGGGGGGGGAGGGATAACTGGCTTTGGAGCTGAAGAAGAGCTTGGTCCTTTAGGGGTAGGGTGAATATCCAGAGGTGGAATAGATACCACCTGAGGTCCAATATGATCAACATCCACATGTTCTGGAGCGGTAGCAAGGTGCTTAACCACCCTTGGGGAACCAGGAGATGATGGAAGGTTCCTATTTTTGTTGGCAACCTCAGAAGCACTGTTAGGTGTTGACCAAAAGTGTTCATCACGATGAGATGTAGGTTTATGACGGGGAGGACTTTTTACCTGGTCAGGCACAGGAGAACCAGTAGGAGGTCTCTGGCTTCTCCCTTTCCTTGGCCTGGCAGAACGTAGAGCATCAGAAAAGCTCACACCAGGTTGGACATACTTCTCCTTTACTCTTCTTCTGGCCTCTTTAAAACTGACCCTGTTATTGTTTCTAATGGCAATGACTTCTCTCTCATAGATAAAGAAAGTGCATTATTGTGATGTTGCAGGGTGTTCTTCACCACAGTTAGGGCAGCACGGCTGTTGAGAACAGGGCGTCCCGTGATAATCCGATCCACAATTCACACACAACCTTGCCTGTTTACAAAACTTGCTTACATGGCCAAAGCGTTGACAATGGGAGCATCACCGGGGGTTTTCAACGTAAGGCTTGACTGGGATGTTAAGATAGCCAGCCTTAACGTACTTGGGCGGTTCCAATCTGATGAAGGTGAGGATTATGGTGGCGGTAGGTAACATAGCGCCATTCACAAACCTGGAAATGCGGTGGGCACTTACAACCTTTTGTTTGGTAAGTTTTGACACCAGCCTGTCAACATCGTAATCTATTAACTCTCCCGATCGGATAACACCTTTAAATGTCGAGTGCGAAACAGAGGACATGTATACATAAGCTAAAAACTGTAGGGTCTTAATCCGCTGATGCTGCTGCTTGAATTCGCCTCGACTATCAATGAGCCATCATTGCGTGGCCACATTTGGGCAGGTTCACCACATTTCTCAACAAAATCCTCGTAGACGTCGAAGATGTCAACCTTACTAAGAGGACTATCATTCGCTTTCAAGACTAAAAATCGGTCATAATCTAACTCAGGGTCGACTTCTGACCCAAAAGGATCAAAGCGTCTACCGTCAGGGTCCAAGGCACAATGACCGTTATTTTTGTTAAATTTACCCATATAAGTAAATATTTTATTTTGGGCTGCCCCTGGAGCCGATGGCATGCACCAAATCGTCATCGTGAGTCCAAATAGCACCCATACAGCCCAGACGGGGTAACCCGCCCCCCGACTCCCAATTCGCTTTAAAAACAGAGGCGCCACATACCGGAGATTCTCTGGACTGCGGTGCAAAGACCTCCCAAAAGCAAAATGACGACCCAGGTAACTAAACCCCCTCTAGGGCAGGGTCCTGCAGGCGATGCCCCCCAGTGGGCGTATCCGTTGACCCGTGCAGAGGCAGAAGTAAGAAAGGATCAGTCCAAAAGCATAGCCTGGTCGAGTAGCAAGCGATTATGGGGCCCACAAAGCCATAGTCGCAACTTCTGTCGAAACAGAAAAAGAAAAGGAAAAAAAAGAAGACAAAAATGTAAAAGAGGCTACCTAAGGTACTAAATAACTAAACTAAACTAACCTGTTAAAAATAAAAACCTAAATCTACCTAAAACTAACGAACTACCAAAACAATGGGTATTTTGGAGAGGCAGAGGGGAATTAATAGCAAGAGAATTTGGAAAGAAGGATAGAAATAATTAAAAGGAAAACTGAAGGAAGGAGAAGAGGCTAAGCGGGGGCCGGACGAGGCGCTGAGTCCCGTCAGCACGGCAGCCAGGATGGCAAATCGCCGCGCCCCTTACGGTGTTTGCTCAACCGAGCTTCCCGTTTTCCTTTCAAACGCAAAATGGCTGAAAATCCTCAATTTTCCTCAAACTTCGAATTCACTCCTCCCTTCAAATTTAAACTCAAACTCCCTCTTTTCTAAGTTCAAGTTGTGCACTGAAATTCACAACATGGTTAATTGTTACGTATACGAAACCCCTGGTACTAGGATTCAACGTTGCTTAGAACTAAGCATGTGCTCCCGCTGTTCTTCCACGCGACATCTCCCAGAATCTTGTTCCGCGCTTAAATGCTTCATTTCCTACCCGTGTAAGTTGTTTCAAGAGAAAACGCACATATCTGCTCTTTGCCCCATCCCTGTCAAACGCGATGTAAATTTGTGACTAAACCTGAGTCAGATTATGACTCTAGAGTCGGATGTAGAAGTAGCCAAAGGTTCCCTTAATTCAAAACTCCATTTAAATTTTCTACTTCCTACCCTGACCGGGTATCTTGGATTGGAGAGTACATTTTTACCTGTGCGTTGCCTACTCGATCTAGCGAGCCAAAGGTCGTACATCTCTGAATCCGTCGCTACCCAAATGGGTGCCACTCTGGAAGAATTACCCTCGTATTCTATTCGTGTACGATTAAAACATTAATCGAGTCAAAAATAACGCGCATAGGGGAAGCGGAGGCGATCTTTCGCTTTGGATCTCTCCAAATGTCGATCAATTTCTTAGTCGATTCCAATATAAACTTGGATTTTACGGTAAAAGAAGTCGAAGGTGCAATTCTGGTCCTGGGGTAAAGGACATACCACTGGCAGACGAGGCGAGGCCTTTTCCCGACCCTAGTTCAAAGGGATAGAATAATGGGAATAGTATGTCTGCTGGGGATTGACGCAATACAAAATCTGGAGTTCTCAAATAGGCATTGCAGGGGGGGAGGGGCGGCTCTCTGGAGACGTAAAAGGGCCTGATACCTTACGAAAGTATCAACCAAATAGGCGATACCCCAATATTAGGGGGTCACTCGCGGTACCCCCTACCCCAGGCCGCCATGCTTCAGAAAACAGCCATTGATCCTCAGTTGGTTGCAATTACCAATTCAAGAGTGGGCTGCCCCGCTGGGGGGCACTTCACTCCAAATAACTACAAACACCACACACAACACTTACAAAATTCGTACACGGATAATGGTAATTTCCTTCTAGATGGTAATCCTGAGGGGGCCAGCTCCTCCAATTCCGAGAGCACGGTGGGGAACGAAGTGGGAAATGAGGTTAATTTGCCCCAAGGCCCCTTTTTGTAACTGGAGCCTGACGAAATCTTCGAACATGTAGTTGACTGTGCCCTTAGTCCGTCGCCATCTTATTTCCATCCTTTGAATTTCACAAAATCGGAAGTTGAATTAGATTTGGGCCTAGAGTATCTGCTTTCCCTATAATCTCTCGAGTTAAAGGATGCCGATGCGGAATCGACTGACGGATATAAAATTAAGCACTTTATCAGACTACCACGAAAATACGACCTGTGTTTAATTGTTCTATGAAATGTGGTCAGGCGCCCTCTCTAAATGAGGCTTCCTTTGGAGGAGTAAATTTACTCGCTTCTCTGTTTTCCCTTCTTTCTAGATTTCGCTCTAACAAATTTGTTCTACTTTCCCACATTAAACAAGACTTTCTTCAAATTCGATTGAAGTCAGAGAGCGACAAGAATCGTTTCTGTTTTTTTTGGCTTGAAGAAGGCAGACTCGTTTCTTATAGATACAAGTCGCTCGTCTTCAGTCTAACCTGCCCCCCCCCCACTTTGCCTTAAATTACATTTAAAACATCATTTCGAGAGTTTTCCTGAATATTGTCACCCTCAAGTTTAAATAATTAATTGCCCCTAAATCCGATGCAATCGTTAAAACTAAGCGTAAAGTCTTATCGATGATTTCTAAATTGTTTGACCCCCTTCGGATTATATCAGCCGGTTCTTATTTGTAGTAGATTGCTCTTGAGAAAGCTGTGGTCTCAGAGGTTGGATTGGGATAGTCGAATTTCTGGCTCCGATGTCGTGTCTTGGGAAAAACTTCCCACCAATCTGGTGAAGTTGGCCGAAGTGAAAATTTCACGCTGCCGTTGCGAATGATGGTGGGGCAGAGCTTAAAATAATTTGAGATACGAACACGCCTCACTACAGATTTTCAATCTATTATTTTCAAAAATTGATCTAACTCGTTTAATCATTCAAAATTTTCATTTGAAATGCAAGCATCTTGGGATTGACTCCACTTACACTCCCTAGCAGCGAAGGATTTGGGGTTACCTTCCCCCGTCAAACTGTTAAAAAAATTCTTAGTGATTGCTTTATCTGCAAGAAGTTCAATTCCTTTGCTTCTAAGTACCCTAAAATGACCAATTTCATGAAGGCTCAGATGGACCTTTCAAACACACCAGTGTCGACTTTACTAGGCATTTTTTGTAAAGAATTAGAGCTGTCTCAATGTCAAGGTATACCTTCTTATCTTTACCTGTCTGAACGTGAGAGCGGTGCACATAGAAGTTGTACCCGATATGTCCACTTCTCAGTTCATTAAAGCCTTTCATCGGTTTCCAAGTCTTTATGGGGTACCTGACTATATTTACAGCGATAATGCTAAGAGTTTCGTAAAAGGGGGTCATGTTCTCAACGAAACCTCGGTGTCTGATGAATTCCAAGCTCACTTACTTCCAACGCATATCTAAAAAGTTCGAAGCTATCAGAGACAGTTGGTTTCATTCGTACCTTTAGAGTTTGCGGGAACTAAGCAAAGATCTCTACCAAAGTTCATGGGAGAATCGAGTGAAGGTAGGGTATATGGTTCTCGTACAAAGCCCCTTAAAGATGAGGACATTTTGGCAAATGGGGCGCGTCTTTGAACTTTTCCCAGGAGAAGATAATAATGTCTAATAGTTAAATTGCCGAGAGGCGATGGTCATATCCTGCAGTACCATATCAAACATCTGTATCCACTCGAACTGTCTGTCACCCATTCCGGATCCTCGGAATCAAACCTCCGCTCGGCAACTGCATGTAACGAGCAGATACACGAAAGATCTGACCTGACTCTCGTTGCTGCTTAGTCGTTAGGCTCACTGCCCATCATTCAACTCCCTTTCAAAATATGACCAAGTAAAATGGTTGATCTCCTCTAACTTCTTATGAAGAAATGAATTTCAAACACATGATCAAGTCTAATACATGATCGTTTCAAAACGTAATCAAACTCGTGATCAAGCGTGACACTTGATCACCTCAAACTTCATTCAAAACTTCAAATTCATGATCAAGTATGACACTTGATCACCTCAAAACTTATCAAACATCATTTCGAACCTTCAGCATTCATGATCAAGTCTGACACTTGATCACCTCAAAACCTATCAAACTTCATTCAAAACGTCATCGAATTCATGATCAATTTTGACATCTGATAATCTCAAAACTAATCAAACATCATTCAAAACTTCAAACACATGATCAAGTCTAATAATACTTGATCGTATCAGACTTCTCAAAAATCAGTCGAAAACATCATCAAATTCATGATCAAGTCCAATACTTGATCGCTTCAAACATTATTTAGAATACATGATCAAGTCATATATTTGATCATTCCAATTAGTTCCTCGAAATTCTTCATTTTGAATGTTTCAACAAATTAATAAATTCCTCTCTAATGTTCCCCTTTCAAATACCGCCCCTTGAGTACTTATTCAAGTACCTTCTTCAAATGACCCATCACTAATACTCTGTTCTGTTTTCTGAGTTTTGCCGTAACTAATTTCAGGAGTACTTACTTAAGCTTCGCAACTTTATGAAGTCGTTTAGCTTCTCTGGCCCGGAGGTTGTAAAGATTACAGACAATTGCACCGTCTAGCACATGTGTCTGTGTGAGCGTGCATGAACGCATGTATGTCAAAGGAGGATAGCTTGGGTGGGTTCTCCCCCACCCCTCTCTCTCTATGACCCACTTTTTATACAATGGTATACAATGGGGAAAGGGCACTTGGTCATCTTGGGCATCGAGACGAGACGCCTGCGCCTACTGCCGCTCTCCCCCTCGGTGGTTTATTGGTTTATTGTGGGCACAGGGAGTTACGCGTTTTGAAACTCGACGCTGGCCTTCCCCGTACCATCCCCCCTAATTATCCCCCAGCTCCCCCCTTTCCCATTCCTTCAAAACCCTCTTGCAGGGGGGACAAACGGTCACTATTCATCACAAGCTGGAGGAAGAAACAACTCGCTGAAACCCCTATCAAAGTAAAATTCCTGAACTCTGCGCAAAACCGTTCCGAAGCTTGAAGAAGAAGGAACCGTCTACACTCAAAACTCTCATCAAACTTTGGGACTCAGCCGGACGGAAAACTTCTGAAGGGTGCGGCACTGTGAACGACGACTCCTCGCAAGTAAGTTGTTGCCCGCGTTATCCGGCCAAGGTAAGCTTTTATACCCTTTTTCTCGCATTGGTTCTGCGAGTTCCCTTGAATTCCCATCAAACTCTCTCTCCCATTTACTCCCCTCTCTCGCCTAAATTTATTTAAACTTCGGTGCTTCAAACTCTTAACCTTCTATCCATTTCAGAACCATCAAACATCTCTCTAACTCTCCTTAAACTACTCTTAAACTAAACTCTAACTAACGAGGACATTCGGTACTAAACATCGTTTCGAATAAGTTCTCTGGAGAGATCACTATAACTTTCCAAATCAATTAGATACTAACGTCTCTCACTTAAGTGCCACCTACTAGCTTAGCCCCGCCCTGCTTTCGGGGTAATAATTCTAACAGCTTACATCCAATTTAATATCATATTGTGATTTTTTTTATTTAACATCCTATTCAACGTCCTATTAATATCCATTAAACCATGAATCGTGTAAATCAATTTGTATAAAGTTATATTCAATCAATCCTGTTTTCATTTGATAATTCTTAAATACATTATATTTTCCTTATCATTCATTCGTCCATTCCTTCAAGTTCACCAACGCGTAAACTGTCCATCCACGCCTCATTGGGCTTAAAATTCGTCAGTCAATCTTCCTCTCAAAATTTATTATGTGATTAATTCTTGTTCTCTATTTAGGCTAAATAAAACACTAATTAAACACATAATAAAAAATGGCGACCAGAGATTAATATAGCTCCCGCCAATCAATAAATCTAAATTCTAATGTAAATTATAAATTTCAAAAGTCCTCGCGTTCATTCACGTTTTCCCTTCGATCGGCCATTGTCATTCACGCGTTTCATTTTTTGGTATTACGTTGTATCCACATCATCCTGCCTTCAATCATTATAATTCTTATTAATTTAAATTTAATATTATCCCTTAATACAACGAGTGAATAATTTTCTCTTTATACTAAATTTGTTCTCAATTTTTTCACTTTTCCGTCGCGTGACTAACCTGCTCTCTCTCTCCCTCTCACGCACACACACACTCACAAACACACTCACACACACATTTATATACTCGCATTCTTTCACCACAGCACTTTTATAATTCATTCATCTACTTCATACGATATTTCTCATTTACAAACCACATACATCCAAAAAACATCACAATAGTAAGCCAGTCATCGGCTAATACTGTATATCGGTAAATGGCTAAACGTTTTCTACAATGCGAGCTTCAACCGAAACACATCAATCAAAACCCGTCATGCATTTCTTTCACTTCCAGTTTATGATGCAACAAACCCAGTCGCTCGGATTGACCTTTGCGATTTAATCCGCCGCCCTCAAGCCATAACAGAAGAAGAGAAGATTGCTGCTATAATTCAAAAAGTTCCCATAAGTATATTCATGAAATTTAGAGATATCTTATTTAATGGGGAGAAAGTTGGAGCTTATGAAGAATTGAGGGAGGCCTTCCGAAAGGAATTTGGGAAGTCACAGGTTGAAGACTTGAGGGAGCTCCTTAATACTCAGGAGATGGGAGACAAGTATCCCACTAGCTTTTAAAATCATTTAAAGGACCTTATCAGGGCAAAAGGCGCACAACCTGACCTTTTCGACCCTCTCTTCACTGAAATTTTCATGAGGGCAATCTGAGGATATATTAGGCCACTCATTATCATGTCTTCACCGGCTGATGTGAATCAGCTGGCAAAAGCAGATAACCAACTGTATAAAAACCAGCATCTAAATTGGGGCAGCATGCACATTCACCCCCTGAGCCAAATTCTTCCATTTGGCAGGTTCGGGTAACGGTGAGTTCTGCTTGTGAACGACCAGAGCGAGGCGAAATTCCATCCTCCCTAACGAGGGATTTAGCTGCCACGTTATCGAGGATTGAGACGGACCTCAGCCGGTTGAAACTGCAGCAATGGGCACATAGCAAGCGACGGCACGTGCATGGTGAGCAAAGCCATATGACCCGTTCGAATTCCCGTAAAGGAAACCAACGAGGGAACCTCAGCAAAGAAGGTGAGATGCAGCGATTTTCACAATCTTCCGCCTATTCTCATCATAATCTTTCGCAACAAAATGGTCTCTGCTGGTACCACCAAAGGTATGATAACAACGCTGTACGCTGTACACACCCTTATAACCACCATTATGCTTTTACGCATACTACACCTAGTAGTCTCCCAAGGAATAATGGAACTTTCATCAAATCAACTCAATGGTGCTAGTACCACAACAAATTTGGCACACAGGTTGTAAAATGATTACAACCGTGCACATATTTACAACCAGTACAACCTCCTTCACCGAATCTCAACTCTCCACTCCCCGCACATCACTCTTCTCAACCAAACTCTTCAAATTTTCATACTTCAATTTCAACCTAGAGTTCTCCTTTAAACTAGAAAGGCGTGGGATAAAAAGGTCTACATCCCATGCCTACACTTCATTTCTTTTGGTAGGTCATCCCTTTCTCATTTTTGACGCACTTTCTGGTTTATTATTCCTGGTGGACACTGGTGCAGAATGCAGTCATACCGATTCTTAAGGGCGACAAAGCTTCTGCCCCTTCAGATTTAGTTATGAAGGCAGCTAATTAGACCAATATTAGGACCTATGGAAGGCGTAACCTTCAAGTCTCACTCAGTCTCCGTCTAGTTTTTCGATGGACTTTCGTCATAGCTAAAGTAGATTGTCCAATATTGAGCCTTGATTTTCTTTCCGCTCACGACCCCTTGGTCGATTCTCGTCACCGCAAGCTTGTCGATCGAAAAACTTCACTCACTATTTCAGTTCGTACTCACCTTCACAGAGTTCCCTCCTTTCCATTCGTCTCCCACCCACCGATCCCCCATTTCAGCGCCTTCTTCATACATAATGTGCCGCATCGGATCGAGAAGACAGGATTACCTGTATTCTCCCAACCTCGTCGTCTAGCCCCAGATAGACTTTCAGCAATGCGTGATGAATTCCAATTCATGATGGATGCAGGCATTTGTAGGCCTTCCTCTTCACCTTGAGCCTCCCCACATAGTCCTAAACGCGATGACAAACCCAGACCGTTATTCGTTGCCTTACATAGCCGATTTCACCTCATCTCTGTCTGGCTTTACAATCTTTTCTCGCCTGGATCTTGTTCGCGCTTTTAACCAGATCCCCATTCACCCAGACGATATTTCAAAAACTAGCATCACCACTATGTTTGGTTCTTTTGAATTCATCAGAATGCCCTATGGTTTGCGAAATTCTAGCCAGACCTTCCAGCGTTTCATAAAGCAAGTTTTGAGATGTCTTCCCTTTGTCTTTTGCTACATTAATGATCTGCTAATAACATCTTCCTCGCTCGAGGAACACCTTTCTCACCTTCGTCAGTTTTTTCTCGCCTTCAAGAGTACGGTATCGTACTAAACCCGTCTAAGTGTCCTTTTGGTGTTTCGCAATTCTCCTTTTTTGGAACCATGTTTCGAGTGCCGGGATTATCCCACTCGGAGAAAAAGTTACCGTGATGCGCAATTTTGCTCAACCTACATCACGAAAATAACTCAGACGTTTCTGTGGCATGGTCACTTTCTACCACAGATTTATTCCGAATTGTGCCCAGGTCATGCAACCTCTAAACTACATGGTGTCTAAGACTAAAAAGAACTCTCCTCTCGAGTGGTCTACTGAGGCGTGCGATTCATTTTCTCGCATCAAAGAGGCTATTGCTCTCGCTGTGGAGTTGGCTCATTAATTCACATAGATGCAACCTTGCAGCAAAAGATAGGTGACCAATGGCAACCTCTTGCTTTCTTCTCTCGCTCTCTTTCTGACTCTTAATAGAGGTATAATACGTTCTCACGTGAGTTGCTTGGTATAATCACGCAATATGTTATTTAAGTCCATATTTGGAAGGCCGTGACTTCACTATTTTGAGTGACCATAAGCCTTTGGTCGGTGCTTGCTCGTTTCGTTCCGTCTTCGGTGCACCCTGCAGTTAATACTCGTCACCTTGACTTTATCTTGCAGATGACGAGCGATGTTCCCTATGTTCCTGGCTCTTCAGACGTCACACCAGACGCGTTTTTTCACATTTCCGCGATTTCGGGCACGCAACTCGCTCACACTGCGCCCATCGATAACGCTCAACCAGGAACAGGATGAAAACACGCAAACGCTGCGTCACTCTTCTTAAATCGTTGTTCGCGAAGTTGAATTACCAAACAGTCCTTCCAGGCGCATCTTGGTCGACTATTCATTGCCTGTCTGTCCTCGTCCTCTCATTACTCTCGCTTAGCGTCGACATATTTTCGACCAAATTAACGATCTTTTGCATCGTGGTATCAATGCAACACGTAAGCTCGTCGCACACCGCTTTGTATGGCCAGGTATGAATGCCGACGAGGCCAAATGTACTCGCTCATGCCTGCCATGCCCGCGCGACAAAGTCCATTGTCACACTAAAACCCTTTGGTTCCTTTTCCGCTTCCTTCGCCGCCTGTTGACGCCGTTCACTTCGATATAGTATGTAGGTCCTCTGCCTTACTCTCGTGGTTGTAATTATCTTCTCAGCATAGTCGTTTGTTTTACTCATGTGCCAGACGCAGTTCCTATCTCGGACATCTCGTTTAACTGGCTTTTTCCTGCTAGGGCTAAATTTTGGATAGCTACCGTATCTTCTCGGCCTTCTGCAAATCTGACGGGTGCATATTTAAAATTAGCTTCGATTAGTTCCACTTCACGTACGTCCCCTCAATGATCATGACTGATCCTGGCAGCCAATTTAAATCGCACCAATGGGATGCACTCATGTCAGTGATTGACTCTTTCGTCTTTGTACCACTAGCTATCATCACCAAAGCAACGCCGAAGTGGAACAGTTGCACAGGACCCTCAAAGCAAGCTTACGCTGCACAGATCCCAACACCCTTGGGTGGGCAAGCAACCTTTGATTCTCCTGGGTATTCGTTCATCCTTGAAAGAGTACTTGTCCTGCTCTGCGGTGGAACTTGTCTCTAGTACTCAACTTCGTCTCCCTGATCAATTATTTTCTTCTTCTGAACAATCTCTACCTTTTCTTCTCGATCCTGCTTCTTATGTACACGATTTTGTACGGATGATGGCTGAGATTAAGAATACCGACCCTAGAGTGCTTGCCAATCTCAAAACCTTCTTGCCAAAAGAAATGAAAAATTGTTCCCATATTTTTGTCCGTCGTGATTCAACTCGCTCTTCCTTGCAATCTCTCTATGATGGACCCTTTCTCGTCATTTCTAGGAAGCCAAGGTTCTTCGTTCTTCAGCTTGACACCAAGCAGGATACTGTTTCCATAGACCCCCTGAAACCCGCCTTCATTGAAAATGTTCACCTTTAACACCTTATTCCTACTATAACCCTTTATGGTCCAGGACGTCCCCAAAATAACCTCCAAACCACCCTTACAAACACCCCTGATACACAAACTTCATCTTCCATTTTGCTGCCTGCGTCTCTTGTGTTGCAGGAACCCTCGTCAGCAGCGGTGGTCAGTCAGGAGCGGAAAACCGGGCTCGAGACTCTCACGTCCCACTTTACGCCATCTCGGAAGTACGGTCTCGTTTAGTTTCAATATTTACAGGAACATCAAGAAAGGGAAAGGGGGATTTTATATCGGAATTAAGATTAGGAATATCTTCGATCTCGTTTAACTGTCTCTTTCCGGCTGGGGCTAAATTATGGAGAGACACCGTATCTTCTCGGCTGTCTGGAAATCTGACGCGTGCATATTGAAAATTGGCTTCGATTAGTTTCACTTCGCGTACTAATGGATCGCCTTTATTCCGAAAATGTCGTTTTAACATTACTTTACCAGGTGAAGCAAGCCAGTTAGCTATATTCATTCTGGTCACGGTCTTTCAAGAATGCAACATAACAATGAACGCAAGGAATGAAGAGCATTTGGGAGGACAAGTTTCCAATGGTTAATGTTCAGGTTTCTAGACTCCAACGCCAAAGTAACAGTTTTCTGTATAATTCATCCATAGCGCTCGCATTGTCCATTCCCGTTAGGATGGTAAGGTGTTGAACTATTCGTTGGAACCCCTTTCTCGTGCAAAAATTATTTTATTCCGGCAGACATAAAAGAGTACCTCTAACTGAATGCACGTACCCTGGTAACCGGAAAAGAGAAAACAACTTAGTAAGAGACTGTATAACAGTTGATGAAGAAATATCGTTATAAGGAAAAGCAAAGGGAAAACGCGAGTATTCGTCTACCAGAATTAATAAATACTTATTGTGGGAAGATGGTAGTGGCCCTTTAAAGTCCGGGCTGATTCGATCAAAAGGGCGCATTGCACAGATAAGCTCTTGCCTCTCTGGGCGACAATATCGATGTTTTAACCTCTGACACATTTTGTATACAGACACCACACGCTTAACATCATCTACAGAATAATGCAAGTTTCTTAATCGAATAAAATGGGGAAATCGTGTAATCTATGGATGACGGAGAGCTTTATGAAGCTCGAAAAAATTATTATGGGTTATGCTTGAGCAGAAAGTGCGTGATAGAGCGCCATCAGCTCTGTTGAGCGAACCAGGACGATGTATAACTTCGTAGCAAAGGGGCCTCAATTTTAAACGCCATCTAACAATCTTTTTGTTCTTTATTTTACTCTTATGACGTAAATTAAAAATGTAAGATACAGAATTTTGATCTGTAGTTAAGGGAAACTTACGACCGACAAGAAAATAAAGCCACCTTTTGATCGCCTCAACAATAGCATCGTCCTCTTTTTCGACAAAGCAGTGATTTCTCTCGGAGTAATTTAAAGATCTCGAAAAAAGGCAAGGGGACGTCAATTCTGGTTCAGAGTGTCCCAAATGGCGCTATTTGAAGCATCAGCTTCCAATGTAAACTATAAATTTTGATCTATTTTTGCCCTAACAGCGTTAATATAGCTGATTTTAATTCTTCGATTGAATTTGTAGCTTCTCAGGATTGTGGAAACTGGTAATTAATTAGGGTACGAATCCGTTGAGAATATCTTGGAACCTACCGCGAGTAGTATGCAAGTAATCCGACTAATAGAGATAATGATTCTTGGCTGGTTGATACGGGCATATCCTTGAGAGCAGCAAGGCGTGAAAGATTTGGGCGAAGTTTATTCTGGTGAAACTGATAGCCCAGAATACATATAGTATTTAAAGTCATTTTATGTTTCTCAGCAGCGTGGTGAAATTTAGTTAGGTTTTTATCATGTTCCGCTTGCGTGCGTCGGCAAATAGCATAATCATCTAGGTAAACACACGTGTCCTCAAGATTATTTTTACGAATGAAATCATCCACAATTCTCTGAAAGCACGCAACATCGTTGCTTAGACGTTTTAAGCGTTTAAATTTAAAAGGCCTCACATCCGCCTCAAAAGTAGTGCCAATTTTATCCTTAGGGTGAAGAGGAACACAATGATAAGCACTACTTAGGTCGATGATGCTAAATATCTTATAGGTCGATATCTTATTAGGCAATTCTTCAACATTGGGTAATGGATACACATCCAAGTAAGTAAATTTTAATCGTCTGAGAATATTCAATCACTAACCTTTACTTTGATTGATTTTACACAACATGAACTTGAACTCGCTAGGGAGAGGTGCTCGATTGGACGATGTCTTCCTTGATCATGCCTTTTACTTCAGAACTAATAAATTCAAAGGCAGATGTTTTAAATTTGCGTGACTCCGTAATGACTGTCTGCAATCAGATGATAAGTCGGTGAAAACTCTTGGGGGATCCGTAATCATAGAAGCCAGAGAGCACGCTTCGAGGTCAAGTTGAGGACCTCCAAAGTTTAGCTTAAAGGAGGAATGTTTACTTAGAAAGGGGATTTCTAAAATAATGTCAGCGTAACATTTAAATAAAACAAGCAGAGGTACTGTCTAGTACTCACGGCTTCCGACTTTTATGCTAACCTCACTGCATTCCTTGATAGGAGATGTTAAATTTGTAGAGGCCATAGATATAGTACCTTCATATGGTTTAATATCGAAATTAAAGGAGTTCGCAACATCTTTTGAAATGAAGTTCTCGGAACTGCTAGTATCTAAAAGAGCCGTGAGAACATAGCTATTCACATCCACTTCTACAGATGACCTTTTCAAAATTGATGACACACTAGCGAGAAAGGGAATGGAGGGTAATGTTGAGACTTCACTTATAGATGACTTGCATACCTTCGAAAAATGTCCTCTCTTCTTCATTTAAAGCAAGGAACGTCACTTGCCGGATAGCAAGCACTGTTTACGCGATTTACGCTTGACCGGGTTTTTTGACTAATGGCTTGCCAAGTTGCAGTTCAAATGATATAATGATATATAAAGACAATACCCCCAAATATAATTTTAATATATATAATAAAAGGAGGCAATATATATATATATATATATATATATATATATATATATATATATATATATATATATATATATATACAAAAGGGGGAACAAATTAATTATGGTAGTTAAATAAATTAAGTGAAGATTAACCAGGTAATCTGGGGAGGACCATACAACATCACTTTGCCTTCAAGCGCGGGCGAATTGGATGGAGGATGGAAGACAATGGCGCAGGTCTTCAAGAAGATACTTCGGGGAGTCCTGACGAGGAGGACTCGAAGATGGGATTGGATTACTTCGTGATGAACAATGAGATTTTCTCTGCTCCAGAGAGACGTAATCTCAACCCAAGACAATTCTGCAAATCGGCCGGGAGTCTCAGGCTCGAAAGAACTGGAATCTTAAAGGGGTGGTGAAGATGAGAAGGCCGCACAACTCTCCGGAAAGAAGGGGGCTCGATAGCTTTTCTCTGAACAGGGGCCAAAGCGTAACGAAGGTAGACCTGCTGGCAAGATCTTCGACGAAGTACGACGACGGGTTACATGGGTTCAAGGGAAACAGACGGCAGTCTGAACGGAGTGGATGGCAGGCTTTCAATCTCCTTAAGAGATGGTGAGCTTCGGGTTAAATACCTGGATAGCTGATCCGATAGACTCCTCAGGGCCTTGCGGTACCTAGGGGATTCTTAGCTCCAGTCTAAGCAAACACATTTCATTATAACGCGTCGTTCCAGACGATGATACTTGCCTCGTGATATGGGGGTAGGGTTAATGTAGCTGCGCACGGCGTTATCTCAAGGGAGGAGGGGGGGTGGGGACGTATGGCGTCCAAAAGCAAACACAGCTATGTTGTGATTAAGCGAGGAACCAATTCTTTCTCGAACTTTCTGGAATTCTCAGTTGGCGCACGTGGTCTTGAAAGAACAAAGGGGTATTTCCGAGGGGGCTTCCTCTCACGGTGGTCTTTCGAAGGCATTCCCTCACAAATACATATAATGAATACACTCATATAATCACACACAAATATAGGCACATGCGAATTTTGCAAACTAAGAATTAATTTGTCCAAGTGGCATAATATTGGTTTCACAAACTTAGGGGGTCCAGTTAGTAGAGAAAATACAAGATCTTCATCTTCATACATTATCGTACATTTTCATACAATATCTATTTCATAATTTTTATTTAATATGTAAACTTCGCTAAAGAAAGAAACACACGTTAGTTATGAACTTAACTCAAAACTAAATTATAAAAGACATCATTGTGGATAAAAGGGTGTAGGAAAAGGGGGGATGAAAAATTAATGAAAATAGAGTTGCTGATTTGCCAACAGCTTTCTGCATCGCCTGATCACTGTTACCGCACATCGAATCCACTGCGCCATCTTGATTTTATGTCTACTGGTTATTATATTGTCGACCTAGATAGCATATAAATATAATATGCTTTACATATGAAATTGTTTCATATGAATGATGGTTGAATTTAACGGATCACAATGGCAATAAGTAAATTGGGGAATGTAATAAATGAAAATTATATAAGTATAGTACTCACACGTTTGAGATAAATTTGTTAACCTGAATTGTGGAACACTTTTTGAACATACCTTACAGGGTGAGAGCGAAAACATAGTGAGGAAGAGCAAAGTTGGTTGGTAGATATTTTAAGCAAGGCGGTTCCAATATTGTTCAGCAATTTAAGAGTTTGTCGTAATTCTAGGGCAATTATTTAATATGGGGAATTTTAAATTGAGTGTTATATATATATATATATATATATATATATATATATATATATATATATATATATATATATATATATATATACATATAGGTGGGCGTTATCGCGATAACGAATCGGGTTATCGGTTATCCGATATTTTTCCCCCGCGCTATCGATTCATCGGTATCGCCGAGACTTTTGGTCCCAAACTAGCGATAATCAATAATTTCAGTTTTTGGTTCCAGTTTAGCACAGGGCCGAGCCGCGCGTGCCTTGGAGGCAGAAATAGGTAAGTCCGAGCTGGAAAGAGGATCCTCAAAACCTATGAGGAGATGAAGGAGAGCCTCACCAGGTAAGAAACTAAGAAACATTATTCAAATATTCTTACTATTGTATTATAAAATAATGCTATATATAGTCAATAATCAATATTGTATTATAATTTTGAATTTATTGATTTATCGGTTATCACCTTATCGGGCGATAAATATATCACCAATTATCGATTATTGGTTATCTCCGATAAGGTTATCGTTATCGATTTATCGGTTATCGTGATGCATTTTTTCGTTATCGCGCCCACCTATGTATATATATATATATATATATATATATATATATATATATATATATATATATCAGTGCTGGGAAATCGAATCGAATTCGAATCGATAAACCTTTAAAATCTATATATTTTCAAACTTGAATCGATTATAAATATAAGTTTGAAGCGAAAACGTCGAGTATCATTAATAAAATAATTTAGGAATTCCAAGAAATAACAGTGGTTTAACTTGTGAATAGTAGGTAAATGTATATCTTAATCTAATCCTAATCTTGTTTTGCCAATTTACATAATAACCCAAAGCTAAATTTTTCTTCTGTTTCGAGTTTTTAAATCCCTAAGAGATTTCGAATTTAAATTTATGTCAAATATATTCACTATTTAAATGGCTCTCAAGTTTGTTTTTAATAGAGCTTAAATTGTTCTTATAAAATATTATTTGTATTATGTATGTTGTCGTAGAATGGACTCTCGACGATATACCATATATAACTATTCGCTGAGGGAACTTCTTTAATTATCTTTAGAGTGCGTGGATGTCTGGCGGGCCGATATTATGTATCTTCGATATGCTTAAGAAGTGGAACTGAGCTCAAGGATAATAACATTGCTATCATTAATAAAATAGAGTTTTATTAATACTAACTATCAACAATACACAAAACGGAAAATATTGACATAAACAGAGAATGGAAAGGGTCGTGGGGGCTCGAGCTAACCCGAGGATTAAAAGATTTAAAAAGGTAAAACAAATATAAAGTTAAAGAGATGGGATGGTTCGCTAAACCATTTAAAGCACAGGATAGAATTGACAAAAAGGTTAAATACTCAAAGGTAACGTTCGGCTTACGTAATTTTATACTAGTGGTGCAGGGGAAGTCGACGTGAAGGAATTTCTGGTCCGCTGGCGAGTTCCAGCCGAAGGGGGGGAATAAAATGATCCTGACGTGGCATCTTGGGAATGAGAACCGTTTCTCGACGAATGGCTTGAAGAACAATGGCTGTTCTACGTTGTTCTCTTCTGAACAACAGGGGGGGGGGGGGTGAGAACCGTCTCTTGTCTACGGGCTCAAGAACAATGGCTGTTCTAATGTTGTTCTCTTCTGAACAACAAGGGGAAAGGGTGAGAACCGTTTCTTGGCGAACGGCCTCAAAAGAACAATGGCTGTCTACGTTGTTCTCTTCTGAACAATAGGGAAAGGGGTGAGAACCGTTTCTTGTCAACGGGCTCGAACGAACAATGGCTGTTCTAATGTTGTTCTCTTCTGAACAACAAGGGGAAGGGTGAGAACCGTTTCTTGGCGAACGGGCTCAAAAGAATAATGGCTGTTCTACGTTGTTCTCTTTTGAACAACAGGGGAAGGGGTGAGAACCGTTTCTTGTCAACGGGCTCGAACGAACAATGGCTGTTCTAACGTTGTTCTCTTTCTGAACAGCAAGGGCGAAGCCTTGTGGACTTGGCGTCACGAAAGGCTCGAACCTTGGCACTCAAGGGATATTGTCCTTCTTCTGGACAAGTGATGGTGAATCTCGAGGTTGAGGTCCCTTGGCGCACAAAGGAAGAGAGGGTCGTGGTGATGTTTCGCGACGAAAATCTGGATCTCCAATCTGCTCTTAGTGGTAAAGTTTCCATCTAAATAGTCGAGACACTCCCTTGGCGTGGGGAAAAATGGAGTGGGAGCTTCGAGGGAATGCACAGCCGAGCCTGGGAACAATGCCTTATCTGCCCATAAGCCTATAAGCCTAACTCAATCTGGCGAGGTCGGCGTGTGGGGGCGAACGGGGGAAGATAAACCTCCTTGTTTAAACATTGACTTAGGTGGCTGCGATAAGGCGCCAAGCTTTAAAGCGAAGATGCACGTGGGAAGCGTCGTGGTATTAAATAACATGGGATAGGAGTTGAAATTAACGCGGCCTCAACCCGTTCTATCACATATGTTTATTGCATAATATTTCAATATAATAAGAAAATTTGTAATATATGCTTTACTATTTTTTTTTCCCAATATTTTAATGTATAATGTTTTTAAAAATGCTTCGTGGGTTCTGTATTTTTGTTGCATAATATTTCATTAGAGAAAAAAAATGTAGTATCCCATTAAAAACTCATTTGACTGCCTTTTTTTCATCCTTACATACGGCTCCCGTGCATTGGGACTTTGCGAATATTTTACCCATTAATTTCAATAGAAAAGTACACAGTGAATTCGGGCATCTGGTACATATGGATAGCTATAGTAAACAAGAAATAACACAGTAAATAACGAATTTACCTTAACTCAAGGAAAATGTGTAATAAGAGGGAAAAAGGTTTATAAGTTAATTTGTTATAAATTATATTTTACGAGAAAAAAGCATATATAAGTCTGAAATAATAGATTTAAGCATTTGAAATGCAGGCTAAACTCGAACTCGAATCGAATTCGAATCCAAATCCACATTAAAAAATCGAAAAGCCGAAAAATTTGAATAGAAAAGAGAAAATAGAGAACTCGAGTCGAAATCCGAATTGATATTTTTTTAAAATCGAAACTAGAATTGATATTTGTCTTATATTCGCATTTTCTTAATTGTTTAACCTGTGGATAAGCGTACCGAAGTTCATCGGAGACTAATGTTTGTTATTTTGCCAAAGGTAGAAGTAAATTAAGAAAAACATAAGAAAAGAAGGAGACTGCAAAAGACCATTCATGGCCTACACTTGGCAGCTCCTGTTCCAGTCAACACACAAAAGATTTCTTACCAGAGGAAAGTCATCAACATTGTCACCCTTTACAGGAGTTCGTCAAATCTAATCTACAATATACATAAAATGCATCCAAAGGATTATGTCCATTCATGCAACCGCAAAATATAATCTCCCCACTCCTTAGAAAAATATATACATATGTACATAAAAAAAGTCAGTCCCATCTAGCAGCTTCATCCATATATTTATCTAATCTATTCTTAAAACTACCCAGAGAGGAGGCTTCTATCACATGTCTAGTGAGCCTATTCCATTCATCTACCACACGATTTGTAAACCAATTCCTCCCAATCTCCTTCCTAAACCTATACTTATCAAGCTTAAACCCATTGCTACGTGTCCTGTCATGTTCACTAAGTATAAGAACCTTACCCAGATCCCCTTTATTATATCTTTTTACCCATTTGAAGACTTCAATCAATTCCCCTCTAACTCTACTCCTTTCCAATATATGTAGATTTAGCTTTCTGAGCCTTTCACCTTAAGATAAGTTCCTTAGCCCACTAATCATCTTTGTGATCCTTCTCTGCACAGACTCAAGCAAATCAATATCCTTCCTATAATATGGTGACCAAAATTGTACTGCATAGTCTCGATGAGGCCTAACTAGTGCCAGATACAGTTTTAGAATGAATTCAGCACTCTTATTGCTTACACTCCTCCTAATGAATCCCAATATCCTATTAGCTTTATTCTTAGCATTTAGGCATTGCTTTCTAGGACGAAGGTCTAAACTTACCAAAATACCCAAGTCCCTCTCACAATCGGTCCTCCCTAAAATTCTCCCATTTAATTTATAACTATTCAATGGATTATTTCTACCTATACTAAGTACACTACATTTGTTTATGTTAAACTTCATTTGCCATTTCTCGGCCCAATTGGACAGAATGGTTAATTCCTCCTGCATTACAACAGCATCAGAATCAGCCCTAATGGCCCTACCTAGCTTAGTATCATCAGCAAATTTACTCAGGTCACTACTTATACCTATGTCAAGATCATTAATATAAATTAAGAATAGCAAGGGACCCAAAACAGATCCTTGCGGAACTCCACTGCTAACACCCCCCACTCAGATTTAACTCCATCTATACTAACTCTTTGCTGTCTGTCACCAAGCCATGACTGAATCCATCTAAATATACTGCCATCGATCCCGAGTGCTTTAACTTTGCTCAGAAGCCGTAAGTGTGGCACTCGATCAAAAGCCTTACTAAAGTTCAAGAATAAAATATCATAGTTTTCATCATTATCTGCTGCTTCATACACCTTACTATAAAAAGACAGCAAATTAGTCAGACAGGATTTACCCTTACTAAAGCCATGCTGTGATTCTTTTATCAACTTATGCTTATCCAAGTGATCTCTAATATTCCTTGCTATAATAGATTCCATCATTTTCCCTACCACTGATGTCAAACTTACTGGTCTGTAATTAGACATATTTGTTTTATCCCCTTTCTTAAATATAGGTATCACATTGGCTTTCTTCCATGTCACTGGCACAATGCCACTCTCCAATGATTTTCTAAAGATGCATGCTAGGGGCTCACTTAACACATCCTTACATTCTTTCAAAATTCTAGGAAAGACCTCATTAGGACCGGGTGCTTTACTACTTTTGATTTTATCAATTTCCTTTGTCACTATCTCCTTTGTGATCAAGATATCCTTAAATTTCTCTTCATCATTACCCTCAAAGATCATTGAAACCTCGGGTATATTTAGAGTATCCTCCTGTGTAAATACTGAGAGAAAAAAGTCATTTAGCATTCCGAAAAAAGTCATTTAGCATTCCAGCCATTGAGTTCCTATCACTCACTAATTCTCAATTGGAATCTATAAGTGGGCCTATTTTATCTCTAACCTTAGTTTTGTATAATTGATAAAAACTTTTAGGATCTTCCTTTGCCCTATTTGCCACTATAATTTCATAATTTCTCCTTGCTACTCTAATTAACTTTTTAACATCTCTTGCTAGTTCATTATATCTCTGCCTTAAGTGATCCTCTCCATTTTTTATTTTCCTATAAATGCCCTTTTTAATGCCAATATAATCCTTAATTTTATCTATCATCCATTTTGGGTCCTTATTTTTAGTCCTTATCTCCTTATATGGAATGTTAATCATCTGACCTGTAATTAATTGCTCAATTATTCTTTCATACTCCTCTTCAATTGTAATCTCTTCCTCTTAGTGATTATTGTCTCCACTAACTGATATCATTGAATCTATTCCTGATTTGATTTCATTGCCTGGTTTCTGTACAACTGCCTCCAGGTAAGTTCTTAGCCCATTATAATTTGCTCTTCTAAAGTCAGGAATTTTAACATTGTTCATGCTACTATCAATACCATTCCATTTCATCTTGAATCTAATTTCACAATGGTCACTATTACCCAAATTTCCTCCAATCTCAGTATCCTTAATAACTTCTTCCCTAATTTGTCAGAACTAAATCCAGTATATTATTACCTCTAGTGGGTTTGTTAATAATCTGCATCGGAAAATTATCTTGGACAACATTAAAAAATTCCTCAGCCTCCTGATCACCCACAAGAGCTTCCCAGTCTATATTTCTGTAATTAAAATCGCCCATTATACACACATGCGTACTTCTACATGCCCGTTCTATCTCCTGCCACAGAAGATTTGAAGCTTCCTTACTAAGATTTAGTGGTCTGTATAATAATCCTATGACAAGCTTGTTTTTACCTTCCCTTACATTTAGCCATAATGACTCTGTGTTATCATCTAATTTAATTGTACTGTTTACACAACACTGGAGATTATCTTTAATATAAATAATAACTCCTCCTCCTCTCTTCCTATTCCTATCTGTATGGAACATGTTAAAGCCCTCAATCTCAACCTCAGGTTTAAAGTGATTTCCTGCCAAATCAAGCCATGACTCTGTTATCGCAATTATATCAAAATTCTCTTTACTCGCTAACGCTCTTAAGAGATCTATCTTATTCCTTATACTCCGACCATTTGTGTAGTATATTTTTAAGTTTTTTTTTATTATTCCCATCTTCATTGCATCGTGCTTTTTTATTCCTAGTTATCTTTATCATTCACTTGCGCATTAGTCCCCCTATAACGCATCAGTATGCCCTGCCCCCTAGCTATTCCTCTATCTCTGCATCCCTTCCATTTCCTACACCTGCCCTCTATTCGTGTTATTCCCTTACCTCTAACAGCTTCTAGTTTCCCACCCGTAAGGACCTAATCACACTATCCAGCTCCTCCCCATAGAACCTCAACACCTGCCCGACTAAGATGAAGCCCATCCATCGCATACAACCTCCTATTCCCGTAAAACCCACCCCAGACATCTACAAACACTAATCCTAACTCCACACACAGTCCTTTCACAAATTCATTCAAACCAATGTAATTTAGAACTTTCTTTAATTTAACTGACGCGTTTCGATACATCGAGTACCATCTTTAGAGTTATAATGGGAAATTATTACATAGTATTCAGTTTATATATGTTACAAAATGAATTAACAAAATTACGAACGAAGCTATCCACGTATAGGCAGGTTGGATCCAGGTGTTAAAAGGTCGGAGAAGTAGGTAGCCAGAGAGGAAGGGGGGGATTAACTGCTTGCCAGAGGGAATTAGTGGCTAGGGGCAGCTCTGAGTACACCTGCCCCTCAGTTTGCTTTTCTTGCGCTAGGCAGTATTTCAGTGGAGTTAGACTGTATGTTTAAATTTAGTTGTTTCTCTTGGATATATATAGCTTCAAGGAAGAGCAGTTAGCGCCTATTGGGAGCATAGTCTAAAATTTTGGTGTTTTCTTCTATCATTTTTCTGTTGAGGCATGTTCCGTGTATTTCCTGTGTATGTTTTTTAATTACTCAAGGTAAACATTTTCAATAGAGGCGGGTTTCAGGGGGTCTATGGAAACAGTATCCTGCTTTGTGCCAAGCTGAAGGACGAAGAACCTCGGCTTCCTAGAGATGACGAAAAAGGGTCTATTAAAGAGTGTTTGCAAGTAAGAGCAAGTTGAATCGCAACGGACAAAAAGATGAGAACATTTTTCATCTTTTTCGGCAGGAAGGTTTTGTGATTGGCAGGGACTCTAGGGGCGGTAAACTTAAACTCAGTCATAACCCGTACCAATTCGTGTACATAAGAAGCAGGATCAAGGAGAGAAGGTAGAGGTCAGTCAGAAGAAGAAAAGGATTGACCAGGGAGTTCAGCTGCAGATCAGGCCAAGTCCTCTTTTAAGGACGAGCAAATCGTCCTTGTAAGACGAGCAAATCGTCTCTCGACGATTAAGTGAAGGAGGTGGTACTGGTTGTAAATATGTGCACGGTTGTAAGCATTTTACAGCCTGTGCGCCATATTTGTTGTGATACCAGCACCAGTGAGTTGAATGGGGTAAAGTTCCATTATGCTTTGTGAGACTACTAGACGCAGTATGGGAAAAAGCATAATGGTGGTTACAAAGCTGTGTACAGTGTACAGCGTTGTTACCATACCTTTGATGGTACCAGCAGAAACCATTTTGTTGAGAAAGATTATGGTGAGAATAGGCAGAAGATTGTACTGGGAACCTTTTGTGCTGAGGTTCCAGTGTTGGTTTCTTTTACGGGAATTCGAACGGGTCCTATCGCTCAGCTCACCATGCCCGTGCCGTCGCTCGCTTTGTGCCCCTTGCTGCAGTTTCAACCAGCTGAGGTCACTCTCAATCTTCGATAACGTGTCAGCTAAATCCCTCGTTAGGGAGGATGGAACTTCGCCACACTCAGGTCGTTCACAAGCAGAACTCGCTGTTACCCGAACCTGGGCCGTGATTTTGTACTCGGCCCCAATAAAAATTTTTATACAGCTGGTCAACATCGGTCGGTTATGTCAAGAATGAGGGGCCTAATATACGAGTACTCTGGAACTCCCCGCATGAAAATGGCGAGTATATTGAAGAGTCCTCGTTGCTATTGCGCACGACGGTTGGTGAGTACCTTTGGCAACTGGGCTTACTTTATACCTCATTGAATTGTTTCTAACTCCTAAATAATTCTTCAGGATAGTTATAATTTAGGCTGGGCTTAGCGAAGGTTTCCCGCTAATCGGATGAAGGAGGACTTCGAAAAGGACGTAGGAAAAATATTTTTTATTTCTTCTAACTGGCCTACTAAAGGGGCGAGCGGCACGTCACGAGTACTTTGCGGTAATAAGTAGGCTTTCTATTTTACGCGAAATATTGGGTTCAAAGGCAATAAAACTTAGGCGAATTACCTGGGTTCCATAACGCTACCAAGGGAGTAAATAGCGTTAAGAAAAAATGATTCTCTTTCTCTGACTGGTTGTTCTTCTGACTTCTGTGACTCTCAAAATAATAAATGTCTGACTATATAAGTGTTCGTTTCCTAAGTGACGTGACCTAGACTTGTACGTGAGGGCGGACCTCAGTAGTCTGGTTCGTTAATTTCCATCCCTAGGGTGGAGCTACCGAACAGCTGTGTATGTAGCCTCCCTTTTTCTGATGAATCTTTCCCAATAAGCGAATGTTTGTTTATGCGTGACCTCGTATTGACTCAAGCGTTTATTCCAGTGCGCGACTCTACCGACCGCTTGCCTCATCTCCCCGATCTAGAATGTAATTAATTAAAATTAAACGAACAAATACCGTCAACATAAAATTGAAATCTCTCTTAACGTTATATAATTTAAACAGCTCAGTCAAAATACTTCAAATATCTCTCATTCTCCTTAACAAAGTTACATTTGTACGAGTAACTAAATACATTTTTCTTTCCCATATTTGTAGAAACTATAAACGAACTTAAAGAAGAAACGAAACACTGGAATTTAATCATATTTGGTCAGTAAATATAAAATTAGTGTGTAAGTCTACAAAAGATAATCACAATCTTATCTTTTCAATATATTTAAATAAAAATCGGCTTTAATTGATGAAACAAAGAGAATTTGTTAGTTAGATTGCCTAAATGAGAGATATGGTGGCCTTTGGAAACTATTGAACAGAGTTGTGAATAACGAAGTACAATTACTTAAGTACTATACTCAAGTAACTTTCTTATATGTTACTTTCTAATTAGTACATAATAATTTGAGTATTTTCACTTCTATTCACGTATTTTTGTAATGTTAGTTTTATTTCATTATATTTGAAAAGCATTGATGTATTCATTACTTCTCAGTTAATTTTGGCCTATCACAGACGATGACCAATCACAAGCGTGTACTTTGGTTTGAACCAATCATAAGCGTTGTTCATGTTTGGATCAATCACATTCATCATTTCATAGCCTGAGGTGCTTTTCTGCATTATGGGCTATTTCACTTAAGTTAAATACCCCCACTACCTTCATCTGCTGCTTGTGAGCGCCTGTTTAGTTCTGCAGGCTGATTTTCGCCCCCAAACGTTCGCGGTTAGATAGGCAGAACTTTGAAAATCATTTGCTTGTGAAGTTGAATAAAAAATATGTCAGTATTTAATCCCTTTGTACATTTTTTTTACTAATAATTAGCTTAGTTAACCAGAATCTTAATATTCTGGAATTCTAATAAGCTGGATAATTACGTAGAATTAATTTCAGACAATTTCATCTTTCTGATCAATATAGGGATATTTACCTCTTGATTGTAAAGTCCAGTTAAATTGAATTCCATTATATAAAAGTTAAAGTTTGCTGGTTTCAATACTCATATCAAGCTGCTTTGTTGCTGCTTATGTGATGCTCAGACACGGTGGTAATCTCACTAGTAAATAGTGTCAGCTTAGAAAGAATTCGGACGGAGATTCGAACTGCCGACCCAGCGTTTGCCGGGCAAGCACGCTAACCACTATACTAGCCGGGAGGGTAATACAGCGGTTATAAATGGGTTTACTGTAGTGTACAAAATAGTGTCTGAGGTGATGGGTACTTTACTACCCTCTGCTACTTTTTACTTTCACTAATTAAGTACTTTATGAATAAGAAACATTATTACTTTTATTTTAAGTTTGGGTACTTTTACTTGTACTTTGAGTAAAATTTGATCAGGACAACAATACTTTTACTTAAGTATCAAAGCAGGGTACTTTTTACAACATTGCTATTGAACGAATATGTTCCAGACGGAATCGGTATTTAAACTTAGCCATCAAATGAATTTAACTTTATAGGAAAACAATTAATATAATATATTTGTTTCTGTTATGTTAATATTGAGATGTCTCTGATTTATAGGTGTTGTCCTGAGGTAAGCCTCTTCGAAAGTAATGTAATTAACAAGCCTGATTTGTCACCGAGTTTTGGTACCACACTTGAGGCAGCCAAACGGGTTTCTTAATTCAGTTTGGCGGCTACCTGTTTGCTTCTACTGTGAATGCTTTGTGTTCACAAGACACTGAGGCAAAAAGAGTAGAAAGCTCTCTTTTTACCTGATTATAGAATGGGTAAATGGTGATCGGAGATTTCCTCAAAGGTGAAAGGAATCTTGGAGCTGGATTCAATATTCTTTGTTTGGCGAGCACTTTGGAATCGTCTTCAGATGTCTTTTCTTGATAAAAAAAAAATCATCTTTATACACATTCTAGCTCTCCTTTTATATACACGGCCCGAATTCATTGCGTATTTTGACTTTTCGCTCGAATTAATTTTAATACATTTAATTAGTTCCAATAATATTAAATTTATTCTTTCTACTTACATTAACATTATTTCATAGTCAAATAATTTTTATTTTAATCACTGATATCTACATATTACAGGAACAAAAACAAAACAAAACCATTATATTTTTTGTTTTCTAATGTCTTGCCACTCATGGTTGCCACCTGTCACCATTTTTCTTATTTCAAAGCTCTAGAACACATATTCTATTTTTATCGTCAATTCAACTCGATTTATATTAAATATATTAAGGGAAATAAGATTGAAATTATAATCTATACTATGTTACATGAATTTTATATTTACTAACCAAAAAAGATTAAAATCCCAGTCTTTTGTTTCTTTTTTTAATTCGTTTAAAGTTTTTTCATATCATGGAAATAAAATCAATTTAGTTAGTGGAAAAAATAAGCAAATGATTGAGACAATTAAAATAATTTGGAGAAATATTACTAAGCTGTTTAATTTTGATTATATTGCAAAAGAGAAGTAAATGCAATTTGGAACAGTGCTCCCTTTACTGCACTTATTATTTGTATTCCTTTTACATGGAATGTTATTTTGGTTTACCGTGAACCTATAGCGTACGAGAAGTGCAGGAGAGCGGCTTAAAAGCTTCGTTTGAATGAGTCTTTTTTGAGACTCAGGATGGCCGAGTGGATTCGCCGCTGGCTAACAGTGGTCCAGCGACGCGGGAAGCTGTTCGCAACTCGCCTACGCTATTATTTTTTCTTTGCCCCTTTTTCTACTTCCCTCTATCTACAATAGAGGGAAGTTTTTAACATACCTTAATATGACGGCAACGCGAATACAAATGAGTGAGTCGTTTTGCATTATTTCACAAAGGGAGAAATGCGTGTGTTTGTATGTGCGTGAAATTCTAAGAGATGATGTTTGCATCAGTGCGTTAAATGAAATTAGTTCCTCGTCACGGAATGATTGAATTATTAAAGGTTACATAAAATAAATGAATGATTGAATTGCTAAAAGTTAAATAAAATAAATGAATGATTTGAATTGACAAAAGTTAAATAAAATAAATGAATGATTTGAATTGACAAAAGTTAAATAAAATAAATGAATGAATTATTTATTAAGTTATACATAAATTATATATTTAAGTTTCCCAGGAGGATTTTATTATAAGAATGCCCAGAGGGCATTGCTATAACACTAACCCCCTAAGAAGGTTACCCCCACTTTTCTATTTTGAGATTACAAGTCCGAGTACCGACGAGGCCTCCTGACGAAGTGGGTGGAGCGCGTAATGGCAGTACCATTGGTTTAGCTGAGGGTACGGGGACACAGATTTCTGTGGCAGTGCCAGTAGCGTTGGACGCGGCACTGGCATGAGAGAAGGCTGATGGAGCAAAGGTGATCCACTTGTTGGTTCCTGCCGAGATGGCGTCAAACGGGATGTGGGAGTCTTGAGTCCCGTTGTCCGCTTACAGAGTGACCGGTGGGGAAGAGATTTGCTCCTGACTGACCACTTCTGCCGACGAGGATTCCTGCAACAAAAAAAAGGAGGCAGCAAAACGGAAGGTGGAGTTATTATAGTCGCTACAGCAAAACGATTACATTCACTACATCAAAATCATTTTCCACATTCAAGATCCATTTATAAAATTTATACGTCACACTTCATCTCGTCACGCGAAGTTATTTTCAACTCAAGTTCAACCTTGCCTAATTTAATGTAATTCAACTTATTATAATCTATTTTGTTCTAAAAAAAAATGAATAGCGTACGAAAAGTGCAAGCGAGCGGCTTAAAAGCTTCGTTTGAATGAGTCTATTTTGAGACTCAGGATGGCCGAGTGGATTCGCCGGTGGCTAACAGTGGTCCAGCGAAGCGATAAGCTGTTCGCAACTCGCCTACACTATTATTTTTTTTGTCCCCTTTTCTACTCCCCTCTAACTACAATGGTGACCAGACCCGGAGGAGGGGGGGGGAGCGTTAGCCCTTGGATAACATTTCCAAACGGGCCCTCTTCATTTCTTCAAAATACGCTCTGCTTCTAGGAAGGGGGTTGTATAGTGTACGAGAAGTGCAGGCGAGCGTCTTAAAAACTTCGTTTGAATAAGTATTTTTTTGAGATTCAGGATGGCCGGGTGGATTCGCCGCTGGCTAACAGTGGTCCAGCGACGCGGGAAGCTGTTCGCAACTCGCCTACGCTATTATTTTTTCTTTGCCCCTTTTTCTACTCCCCTCTATCTACAAACCCATTATAAGATATTATAAGACTCCGAAGTCCTCATTTTTTTTAGGTTTCTTTGAGTATCTCATTCAATCTTGCAATAAGAGCACTACAGATTAAAATCAAAACAATGTACTATAAATTAATCTCCAAAAACTTCTATTCTAATAACCTACACTCGAATGCCGCGACGGCTTTAGATTGATTTCTGTCGTCTCCGAATTGTACATACATTGTGTACATTGAATCGTAGACATTAATAAAGGTAAGTACTTATATGTAAATTGGATATTAGGTCATCTTTTTTTAAGAATTCAGGGCATGAACTTCCGTTTCTTCCAGTTCCTGGAATGCTCAGCGGTAGGGATGTCTCTCTTCAGACTCCGACAATAATCAACTACCATGATATCACAGCGTCTCCATCTCTTTCATGTGATGATGAAATCTCCTTCCCTACCCTACGCTCATTGATCCCAGATTCTCAGGAAATCGATTCATATGTCAAAATAAGCAAGGCATTTTGAGCACCGGTTTGGGGTGGTAGGTTTTTAACAACCTGCTTCACCCCCCCCCCTCCTAACCTTCCTCACTAGCCTTTCTATCTCCTTTTATTATCTATCAATTTTACACCTAGCCCTAAGGTGGAGCCGCCATGCCGAAGGGCTTCCTGGCCACTGGGCGGGATGTGTAGTCTTAAATAGCGGCCGCTGGTTCTGCCGGCCCCGTGTTCACTCCTTACAGAGCGGGCTACTGCGTGGGGTGTTAAGGGTATGCGTCCCGTATTACAAATAGGGTCACCATGCCCGATGATGTTAATAAAAAAACCCTCTCTCCACCTTCCCTTTACCATCGTTAGAGCCACCCTGGGTTAGCTATACAATAGAAAAGGAGGCCCCACCCTCCTGTGCTTTCTCAGGGGACCATACAAACTTCTTTTACTGGAGAGGAGGCTTACCCCTCTCCTAGACCTACAGGTTCAGGAGACTCCCCCTCAACCCCTTCTATGGTGGCACCCTTGGGCCACTCTTCTTCAGCGGCAGTCCCTCCTTTGCTGTCCCAGGAGACTGCCAAGAAAGCAGGCAGACGGCTCATAATTTACCGTTCCCGATGGGAGCGGCTCGATAGGGCTAACCCCCTTAGGGAAGTAAGGGATAAGGGACCCATCAGCCCGTGCCCTCTAACGTAATGCTTGCATGCCTGACAAGTCTACAGGGGGTTAGGGTACCTGCCTATCTCTCTTTCCCGACGGGTGCCAGTTCGCCGGAAGTAGACCAAAAAATAGGAACCTCGAATAGGATCCGTAAAGTCTTGGTGGGGAGTGGGGGGTGGCCACATGGAGGCCCGCTATGACATGGAAATGGACCCTGAGGTGACCAAGTCCAAGACGGTAGGATGTTCCATGGGGTCAAATCCGAGCTCGGTGCCAAGCACGGAACCGGAGTCCGCACCTGTGCATGCTCTCCTCAGACGGCTCGGGTCCGAGAGGACTCACAAAGAGAGTGGAGTTATCCTTCCCCGGCTGGTGCCCCTGTGAGGAGCCAAGAGCTCCTCTATTTCAGAGAAATATCTTGCAGAGGCTGGTCTATCCGGACTAGGCTCCACTGATGGTAGCATGTTGGCCAAGGGCAACAGGTTCCATCAGATAAGTGTACAGCTAGCCAAATTGGTACAGCCGAAGATGAGCCCTTTCTCGGAGGTTAGCCACCTCAGATCCCTCCGAGGTGGCCAAGATTAGGGCTCTTCGGACACTTGATGACACCCCAGTGAGTGTGACACCGCACTCTACCATGGACTTTGTGAAAGGAGTAGTTTATGGGAGGGAACTTATGGACTACTCTATAGATGACATCACATTAGAGCTGGCCGACCAAGGAGCAGGCAAGGTCGAACATATGATGAGAAACCAGGGAGGCGCCCATAGACTCACCCCTACACTCTTTGTCACGTTCGATTGTGACAGGCTCCCCGAATCGGTGAGTGCTGGTTGGTATCACTACCGCGTGAAGAAATTCGTACCACTAGCGTGAAATGGCTACTATTGCCACCGCTTAGGCCACATGTAGACGTGCAAAGTCGGGGTTACCCGAAGTCTGTGTAAGTTGCTCCAAGGCCGCACATCATAAGTCCAAAGCGTGTGTAGCCAATTGTGTCAATTGCAGAAAGAGCCGCATCCCGTTTCTTCGAAGCAATATGATGTGTATTTCCTTGAGAAGGAAATCCTGGCCGTTCAGAACCAGGAACGTCCCGGCGCGCCCGGCGCTGCCTGGGACATCTTATGCCTCAATATTAAGAAAGATACCCTCTGCTCATAGCCTCTCCAGGACTACGAGCACAGTTGTTTCCGCGACCATTCGGAACCCTTATATGGGTTCTACTCACCCAGGGTGCCCCCCTGGTAGAACTGGCGGGATAAAGGGTTCGAACCCAGCCCCTTGAGTTCTTCTCATGCAACCTCATATCCGTGAGTCTAACTATTATTCCTGGAACGTCTGGCCGTTTTGCACTCCAACTGCTTCCGTCGAGGTAAGCTGAGTGTGAGGCAGCCCTCAAACAGAAGCGTTCTGCCAACATGCGCTATAAGTGCCGCCCGATCGATTTCACTGTCGGTAAATTTCGTCGAGCTAGCGCGAGGTTATGGCATGTTTTGAAGCATGCCTCTCGCTCTTCCTGGCGGACATACGTGTCTTACTTAACCCGATGATTCCTCTAGCAGAGCTATGGAAGCGAGTCAAAAGGATTAAGAGCAACTTCCTGCAGTATACCCCTCTCGTTCTCCAGGAGACTGGGACTGCAATCTCGGATCCCGCGTCTGTGACGGAGTCATTCGCGACAGCTTTCTTTCGCCGCGACCGCTTTCTCCGCATTTTCTAGCCGGGACGCTGCCCTGCCAGTATTCAATGCGCGTCGTGATGTCGCGGAAGGCCGCCGACTGGACTTTACCGTAAGAGGCGGGGAACCCTCCAACGACAGGCTTACATTAGGTGAGTTTCGTTCCACTCTCGCTTCATGCGCGGTCACCACCCCTGGTCCAGACGATGTCCTGTACGCCATGCTTCGACACCTGGGTGAGCGAGACATGGTCTCTTTGTTAGATTTGTTCAACAGGATCTGGGTAGAGGGTATCCTGCCAGATTCCTAGTAAATCGCTACCTCTTATTCCTTGTATTTGGGAATAGTTCGTGCACACGGATATGTGGACTATACGACTTTTTGGAGGTGACTGGCCTCCTCCACTTTATTCCACTGTTTGTTGTAGGTCGTATGTTCCTGCGCCGTGGGAATGCGAGCGTATCCCCGACACCGGGGTCCGTTTCTTTCTTGTTGCCTTTTTGCTTTGTTTTGTTGTTGTTGTTGTTGTTATTTTCTCCTTTATATCATTTGTTTTTACACATTATTATTATTTGTTTTTTTAATATAGCTTAGTAGTAGGCTGTGGTGAGTTCATCAACTTATGCCCAAGTAGGAAGTCGCCAGATGGGCTCCTAAAATTAATTAATGCGAGCACTGTCAGAGAGGACTTTTCCACCTTCAATCTGGATACAAACAGATCGGCTGAGGACTTTGCCAAGCTGAGATTGCGAACTACATCATTTAACTCATTTTGACAAATGGATGTGAAGTATTATCGTTATAAAATACTTCTGCATATTCTTCAACACTAGAGGAATCTTTGACAGGATATTCTATTTAGAAAGGTACTGTAAATTTATCCTAATGAGCTACAAGACGACGTACTGAGTGAAAATCAGGAGACTTGAGGCTGCTCGGTTCTTTCTGTTGGTCCCATTCAAATCAATAGCGTGGAAGTAACAGGCTGTGGCATGGTTCGTCGGCTTCCTCCAAACCATGGGAATTCAAAACTTCAGACAACTCTTCTTGCCCTTGGTTTAACGACGCAAATACTCGGTGTATGGTTTGCATAGCCATAGCATGTGTGGCGCACATGCTTTATCCTGGTCACCATCTCTCATACCAAAATAAGTATGTTAAGTACACTTTATGAAACTTGTGCCTAGATTCATGTTAAGAACAACGTTGCATTCGCCGCAGATGTGACAAAATACATCGGGCTAATTTTTGAAAGATCTTCTGGGCGAATCCATTTCATTCGCCTGCAAAAGAAAAACACCAGTTAGTCAAATAATGCTGCATGTAAACTCTTCAGAATTCGTTTATTTAAAGAAACAAAAGAGATGTTTGCATCATATAAAGAAAAAATACCCGCACATGTAAAAAAAAATATACATCAAGTGGCCATAAATCAAAAAGTTGACGTGATCTAGCAAAACCAATGTGATTTTTTGATTCACAACATTAAAATTGTCCTATATCAGATAAAAAAAAAAATTAGACACAAAAGTTGATGTTGGCGAATATAATTATTCTTAGAATACGTGTGTCGCCAACTAATCCAAATATATACGCTTGGTTCATTTGCTTCAGGTTAGAATGAAATATCATTGATATTTCTTCCCTGAGAGGGTTTAATATAGCCCTTAATAGATGTAATCATTATATATATATATATATATATATATATATATATATATATATATATATATATATATATATATATATATATATATATATATATTGTAAAAGAACAACCTCTGTCCCACCCCCATGCCTCCCACACCTATTTATCGGAGACTACGTGCTATGGTATCCTGCGACTCATCCCAAGCCCCCCCCCCCCTTCCCGGTGACGAGGCGCGAAAGAGACGCTATGTCTCGCCCCGTGCTGCTAAATGATGAATTGACTCCGCCTCCGGATTAAGATGTCTGGAGCTTGTGACTACTTTCTCCAAACTCCCCCTTACCCTCCAGAATCGGGTATGCAAATACTCGGGTTATTCTGTAGTTCGAGGAGTCCAGCTCGCACCTTAAGGCCATCCTTATCGTCTCGTCCCGTGAGCGTTCGTCAAAGAGTAGACTTCTTCAGCCGTGATTCTACCCAAGTCAATTGGTAGCTTCTGTGAACAGCAAGCCTTTGAATTTGCGCAACAGTCTCTCTCCGTTTAGTCGAACCGAAAAAAATTTCTATCGATTACCTTTGAGGAAAAGAAATTTCCCTTTCCAGTGGAATTACGAGTAATCCCACATTCCCCGTTGAACGTCATCTTTGAAGTTTGGCTATCCTCATCGGAAGGTTGGTTCGGATCGTGCCCCAACTGCCTTATTCGGATCGTGCCACACCTGCCTCATTTGCATCGTGCCCCACTTGCCTCATCGGATCGTTCCCAACTCGCTTCATCGCAAAAAGGACCTTCCTCGAAGTCATTAACCCGTAAGACTGAAACTCCCTCCATTATTAGTATTGTCAAGTTCCCCCTATTGATCTGAGCCTAGTAACATTAATCAATTAATTCCATTTGAGAATATCTCCTCATAATAATTATCAAGAGACTCTTTCAAGTTAAATAATTCCCCTTTGCCTATTATTATTCTTATTTTAATCTTTGTAAATAAAATTATATTTTTGTTGTTTCATCTTTAACTAACCTTGAACGATCCTCTCGGCCTATTCAAGTAAATCTGGCCAACCATTTATGCACTGTTTGATTCTTAAGGATTTGAAACCCAACGCCTCAAGTGTGACCTCCTAGTCGGTCGTTAATCCCTGCGAACAGTCCTTCAACGGTTCGCGTTGCAGTAGGTGATTAAGTCACCCCCCACATAATATAGGAGTAGTAGTGTATGGTATTGAGTGATTGTACCACGATATATATATATATATATATATATATATATATATATATATATATATATATATATATATATATATATATATCGCTGCAAACTATCTATAAACGTTTAATTAGCAATTTTTGTAAAACATTGATAAGTCTTTGTAAGGAATCGAAATCCATTATTTAAAATGAGTCCTTTATAAAGTTAAATCACTTGAATTGACCCAGCCAGCCAATCAGGGCCTAACAATGAGACCTAAAAAACACCCAGGAATCTCTTTATTTAAAACATGAAACTAATAGCAGCCGTTCAATTCAGGTAGGATGTTTGAGGAGTGCTTCTATAATATAGAGCTATATATTTAGGGACCCATCGGTGGTGCGAAAGAAAGAAAAGAACTATTCACAATCTTATAGAAAACGCAATATGATAAAAAAATATGAATAGCCTGATCCATTGATTGTTTCGTCTGCTTGTAGAGAAAAAATTTGTTTCAGAAATTTCCTTTTTTATTTCATATATGTAAACCTCATACGTCCATTCTAAAAGTTCATTTGGAATTGTTTTAGATGTATTTTTTGCAACTTTACTATTTTTGAGATGATCATTAAGTACACTCACACTCAAGAGCAGCTCTTTAGATCATATCTAAAAATACCCCTTATTAACAAGGTGCTCACTTACATCTGCCCTCGTAAAAGCAACTCGTGTGAACCTCCCAAATGTAAGCGATTAACAATTCTTTATAAAGCGTGTGCATTTTTATTAACTAATTCATTATGCTTTCGAATACTACAGTCGCTAACCAGCATCAATTGCAGATAAAACATTTATTTTCTCAGTATATTTAATTGAAGAGCATTATTTATGTGAGTTGTGCTACTTTCCTGCTTCTGAATTCTTTCCGATAAATGTTTTAAGTCATTACAGCCAGTACTGGTCCACAAACATTCCCCTTTAAATAAAAGGCAATAAAAATAGAATAATGATGCTTTATGTATCACAGACCATTAGCCATAGCTTCTTGTGAAACTAACAATTCGAAAATAGGATAGAAACTTATTTTCCACAGGTTGAAAATTTGTAAAATACTTCTTTTCTTAAATTTAATTATCACCAATTGGAAAAAGTAAAATAATCCACTCATTCACCAGGATCCTTGTACGCAGAGGTTAAAAGATACCTCCAACTCTCAAAATATGCTAAGTAGCAACTCGCCCTCTTGGGCCCTCAATTACTCGGACCCAAATTTGACAGATAAGCGTGAAAGAAAACGTAACAGACAAGGGCGGTTCATTAATGTCCCGATTCCATTGAATTTTGTTAGCGCTCTAAGGGCCAACTCATTGTGGGCCCAAACGGATGTTCAAGAGAATTTAAAAGGTTTTAAGCGCGGTAATTACAATACTTTTATGAAATTATAAATGATAGTTACTTCATTGTATGTGTTCTTTGACAATGTCTGATATTTTGAATTTGGTAGGGACCGGCCCCTCTGGCCCTTAATGACGAGCCGACCCAGGTCATACCTATATATTGATTGTTTGGATAAGGGTTGCAGTCTTCAAGGGAACATTCAAATTTGTATACCACATTTGTAGCCTTTAGAATTGATTCTTTTCCACGGATGTTGTTTTTCATTAGTAGGTTGATGACTTTTTTTTATACTCACAGAGGATCTTCTGGAAGAGGCATTTATCCTTCTCTTAGGTGGACTGCCTGACATGACTACGAGCTCCAACTAGGGGTAAAATGTATTCGTAGAGATAATTTATTGTCTTTTTCTTGGATAATGTTACTTTTTATGATGTTTTCTAGTATTCGTTCGTCTGTTTTGTAGGAATCCATCATTTGGTTCTTGTAGTAGAGTGGTATTATTTTCTATTTTTCATCCTGCAGCTCAAACTTTGAGTTGAGAGGTTTCTTCTGTTATTTGTCAAATTTTCTATAAGAGTAGCTATTTTTTAATAGGATTTGTTTAGGTCGTCGAAATTTTCATCAAGTGCGTTCCAACTTAGGACGAAAGTTGTCCCTCAGGACCTGAAGTAGTGTCAGTTGTCTAATTTTGCGATACATTAACAGCACCACACACATACACACACACAATAAGGCTAGTGGCCCGAACAACGTACAGGCAGGAGTCTACAAGTGTGGCGGGTCTCATCTTGGAACCCAAGTACATGAACTTGTCGTCAAGTTCTAGCTAGAAGAATTACTCCCTAGCGAGTTGAAGGACGGTATCATTGTCACGATCTGCAAGAAAAAGGTGAACAATCGGACTGCGGTAACTACCGCGGTATAATGTTACTTTCAATCGCTGGATAAATTGTGAATCAAATGCTCAATTTAAACTTATGCCTCGTACGGAAAACATCCTCCCTGAATCGCAAAACGGTTTCAAACCGGCAAGAGGAACCGTGGACATGATTTTTTCTGCCCTTCAGCTGCAGGAGAAGTGTAGGGAACAGAATCAACCCATGTATATGGCTTTCATTGATTTGACGAAAGCGTTTGACTAGGTCAACCGTGAGCTTCTATGGAAGATCCTAGCCAAGAGTGGATGTCCATAAAAATTTATCCGGATAGTTGGGCTGTTCGACAATGAAATGAAGGCCACTGTTACGGCGAATGTTGCACAACCGAACCTTTATCAATAAGGTCTGGTGTAAAGCAAGGATGTGTGATCGCGCCAACATTTTTTTCCCTCTTCATCGCTTCAGTTCTACACTTAGCCAGAGACGCATTACCGCCAGGCATCTAAATAAGATATCGGATAGACGGCAGACTATTCAATCGAAATCGCCTAAAAGCTAGAACCAAAATTAGATTGACAGCAATTGTAGAGCTTCAATATGCAGACGACAACACTATCGTGTCTCAAAGCGAAGACGAACTACAAACTTCGGTCACAGCCTTCGTAGAAGCCTACAGAAACCTAGTTTTAACCGTCAATGTCCTTAAAACCCAAGTGCTTTGCCAACCTTTACCAAACCATCATCCCCCAAACCAGCCGGTAATCGAAATCCAAGGTGAAGCCTTAAAATGCGTAGACCAATTAGCATATTTCAGTAATCATCTATCTAAAAACATTGACATCGACAGCGAAATAAAATATTGAATCAGAATGGCCACGGCTGACTTCAGTATACTTCGTAAAAGTGTGTTCGAGAACCACAACATTCGAGTTGAAACCAGGATTATAGTATACAGAGTAATTGTTATCACCACAATGCTCTACGTATCGGAGTCCTCGACAACATAACACAGACATATGAAAGACCTGGAAAGCTTTAATCGTAGAAACTTAAGTTTCATTTTAGAAATCAAAAGGCAAGATCTTCGAACAAAAGTGAGCGTTTTGCGGGAGGCAAGCTGTCCTAGCATAAAATCTATGATCGTAAAACGACTCCGCTGGGCTGGCCACGTAGCAAGAATGGACAACAACCTTGCACCGTAAAAGATTTTCTAATCTTTTTTGGCAGACCTACTTGCGTAAAACAACCCCCGTGAAAAATGTGGTAAACAAATTTGAATGCTCCCATGAGGACTGCAAGACTCATCCAAACAACTATGTGCCCACACACGGCGGCCAGGAGTCCTTGGACCAGAAGTTCATGTTCGACCCTAACCACTCTTCCACGGTCTTGGCCGTGTGGGCCAGTGCACCGTCCTGCCGAAAGACAGTTCACCTTTTTCGTGATCTTTTCACCCAGGGTACGAATTTCGTGCCCAAGATGTTCGTGTAATCGACCGCGGTGAGCCTGTAACTGCCCACAAACCACACCGGCGGCTTCTTATCAAGATTCGAAGGCACGATGCTGAGCATCATCATGGAGACCAAGCACTTGGTCGTGAACACGTAGCGGATCTCGGAGACGTCTTGACCGAAGCTTACCGCGCGGTCGTTTTGCTTGTTAATGACCAGATCGACTGTTAAGTTTTTTTATCATAAAAATGAGACTTCTATTGCAATGACGTTTCAAGTGGTTGAGAAGGCGACAACTGCGCTCTAGACATTATTCCCGCTTACCTTCGGTGAGTAGAGGCCTTTCTACCCACCTCACGCTTTTGACGCCCTCCTCCTTGACGGCTCTGGATATTATGACTACCGAGATGGTCTTCTTCACGAACGCATTCGAGTTGAGCCTCAGACGACTTTCGAAGACTTTTATCATACCCAAACGGTTGATATCTTGAGGACTACCTGAATGAGGTCGCTCTTTGCGGTCTTCCCCGTTCTTGAGCTTCTTCGCCACTCCGTGGACGGTCATCCGGTTGACGTTGAGTCTCTTGGTTATATCGGACTTGTTGTGGCCCAATCGTAGGAGAGCAGAGATCTCGATCCCTTTGACTTCCATCTCCACACACTCGTCCAGAATTGAAAAAACGTTTTAATAAAACGTGCTGAAAAAGTAGAACTTTAAGTGTGTTTGGCGGAACTTTTTCTATCACACACCTAAACCTCTCGAAAGATAAAAAACGAGTGTAACAGAACTCTTGTAAGACCCAGTATACGTGGATTTCTGGATACAAGCTTTATCTACGTCGATTACGAGTGCCTCGTCAATCTCCTCAAGAATTGCCTCATCCAAAGTGGGTGATGATAATTCTTGAGGAGTTGTGCATATCGTGCCCAGTATGTTATTTTGTAGTTTTTTATTTGTAATACTAGGAATTGTATAAGGTTCCTATTGAGCACGAGTATAATCCCTATATGGTCACTAAATGGCACCTGGACTGGCTTAATGTAGTAGTTGAACGGTAATTGACGATTGGGCAGACAGATGTCTAGTTTTATGGCACCTCCTTCTCTAACATAGAGGAGGAAGTCGGAGCCAATTTGCTGGCCGATTTTCCTGTCCGTCAAAGTATCAATGCTCCTTCCGATCACATTTAAAGTTCTATAGCTGTACTCATGACACCTAGCATGCAGGTCCTCCAATAGGATTGTGGGAATCCTTCTGCCAAATAGGCCAGTGAGAGACTGCAAGGGTAAAAAGTCTCTCCATGGTGGTTGGTATCCTGTGGTTATTACTGTCTTTTTTATATTAAGCTCGACCACTGTCGCAGATAGGATTCTTTAAGGTTTCTGATTTGGACTGCTCTTGCAAGTAGTTCATGATCAACACGTCCTAATTAAAAGTTTTCATTAGACGATCCTGTGCTCCGAAATCAAGATGCCATTTGAATCAATTTATATAAGTATATTTCCGTAAATAGTCCTTTTCGTTGTCCACCCATAGGTGTTTATTTCCAATATCCTCAGTGCGCTTCGGTGCCTGATATTGTGCTATCTACCGGTGTTTCCTCTAGTTTTTCTTCTTTTCCTTTGCCTGGTGGATGGTGTCTTGTGTGTCCAGACTTCTTACTATTCAAGGGTGGACTAGGAGTTTTTAATTTGCTCTTAGTTGCTATTGTTCATGTGCAGGATCCTTCATCGCTCTCTGAGCTTGTGTTATCTTCTTCATCTTCCTTTTCTTCTTCTTTTTAATTGGATTCCTCCGAGGAGGGTGCTTCCACTATTGTCCCTATTCCGGCGTTTTTTATTGTTTTTTTTTTTATTATTGAATCCTTGAATGCTCTGGAGCACTCAAAGTTGGCTGGCATAACTACTGATGGAAGGTAATTAGCTTTAAATACAGAGTTAATCACCTCATTGTAACAGCCTGGCTTGACTCGTTTGCCACATTTGCATGTATGATGCATATGAGGATGCGTGCGTTCAGATCACTGTTGATTCTTGTTTCGGAGATGACCTCGATGAGTGCATGTCCTCACTTTTCTTCACGACGCTTGCGTAGCTTGTTTGCTTCGCCTTCACCCTTTCTTCTTTCCAATTATTTTATCATTTCATTACGTTTTAGGCAAATCAAAACCATGGTTCTGTGCTCGCCTTTGCAATTGAGGCACTACTTCTGTGCGCTTTTGCAGTTATAAAATTTGTGAACTTCAGTGGCACATTCGCTGCACCATATTTTTATTTCTCTGGACAGTTGATGGACGTGTATTTTCTAGTTTATAACATACAAAGCACATTTGTATGCTATGAAACTTTTCCTGCTCTATATTTTCTCCCAAAGAAAATTCAGCGATAAAAGATGACGCAATAAAATGTAAAAACGATATTTCCATAGAAGATTTTAAAATTTTGAATTCGCATGTGACCAATTACCCTTCGAATCTTAGAAATAGTATACATAAAACAGCTCTCTCTAAACTTAAATAGTGATTTGTCTTCGGCGCCCCTCCTAGGTCCCTGAATTCAGCTGGATGTGAGTTGTAAGGTGTAGTTTGGTGTTTGTCAGATCAACCGTGAGCATTGTGTAACCCGTGTGTTTGTTTGTATAGGTTTATTGTGCAATAGCGTACATTTATACATAATCTAATACAAATACAGTGAAAATATGATATAATAATATATAAATACACATAATATAAGCGTACAAATTACACAAAGCGGGGAGCCCGCCAGTGTTGGCGTGCAGTAAGACGCGGCGGATCATCCCGCGCGTGTCTTATCTGCTGCAAGTGGGTGGCGGCGGTCCTCACCACCCGTCGCCCAGCTGGGCGCGGGTGGTGATCAGCGCGGAGGATGTGCTGCTCAGCACCTCCAGCAGCTCGTTTGTTGGGGGTGTGGCGGACCACCTGGGTGGCTCTTGCCTCTCGTGCCCTCAGTAGGGCGCCTCTTACAGGGGGAGGGGCTGGCGCTCGCTCTGGCCTGAGGTGGGCGGTGGCTGGGCAGGAGAGGAGGGGGTGCACCAGTGGGCGCCGGGAGCGGCCGCCGCAGTGTTCGCACCTCCCTGCCACAAAGTCGGCGTGCAGCTCTTCCCGCGTGGAGTAGCCCAGCCTCACACGCTGTAGCAGCACGCCGTTCGCTCTGGGCTGCTGGAAGGATGAGTTCAGTGGGCGATAGGCTGTAGCTGTAGCATAACACGCCGCTTGCCTCTTAGTTGCTTTCCATTCTTGGTGCTGCTGGTGGGCGTTGTGGGTGGCCCTGCGTTTGGCCTGCACCTTGAGCTGCTGCAGGCTGGGGCGCACGGCCCAGGTGATGGTGAAGCCGTGGGCGGCTCGCTTGGCAGCCTCGTCGGCAGCATCGTTGCCGCGCACGCCAACGTGGCTGGGAATCCAGTGGAGCCGGACACACCTGCCCTGAGCTGCCAAGTCCTGCAGGGTGCACAGGATGGTGGTGGTGAGGTGGATTTTGTCCCTGGTGTGGGCATGGGCATGCTGCAGCGTCTGCAGTCCCGACCGAGAGTCCGTGTGTATCACCACAGTGACCTCCCGGCGGAGCAGAGCGTGCAGGATTGCTACCAGCTCCGTCTGGAGGGTGTAGCAGTGGTCTGATGTCCTCCAAGCCTGCGTCAAGCCACCCGTGACGAAGGCGGTGCCGGACTTCCCGCTGTCAGGGTCGACAGAGCCGTCGGTGAAGTAGACTGCGCTGCCTGTCTCCGTGACCTCAGGCATGGCTCTGAGGGCGTGCTGGTGCAACTGCTCGGTGAGGGTGTTGGTTGCTGGGCTGACGTTTACGAGCCACCTGTTGTTATGCAGGCACTCGATGCCCTGCGCCACAGTTATTCGGAGTCTCCTCTGCGCAACACCCTCCACGTCGCGCTGGAGTACTCTGGCCACCCGACAGGACTGCACCACCTCGGTGCCCCCCACATGGTCCTCATGGCGGTGTTTTGCATCACCTCCAGGCGCTGTTGTTGCTGCCGAGGTAGCGCTACAAGGACCGGTGCACTGTAGTCCACTAGGGAGCGCACTGCCTGCAGGTAGTAGAGGGGGGGGGGGATGGGACGGGGAAGGTTGCACCAGCGCTCGGCCGCGTCATGGCCCTCATCACATTCAGCCGGGCCTGCGTCCGCTTCCTCAGGTGCGTGACATGCTGCCTGCGTGAAGGACAGCCGCCTGCCCACCCACACTCCGAGGTACTGGTAGGAGTCGGTCCAGGCCAACCCGACTCCTTGGACGTGAAGCTGCTGGCCAGCAGGTGTGGAAGTCTTGATGGCCATGGCCTAGGACTTCTCTGCGAAGATCTTGAGCCACAGCTCTTCGCACTTGGCAGTGATGAGGTGCAGCGCTTCTTGTCGCCGCGCCCGGTGACGACGAGGGCAAGGTCGTCGGCGTAGCTGAGGAGGATGGTTCTTTCCCGATAGGGAAGCGCGACCAGCTGCTCCATCAGCACGTTGAAGAGGAACGGGCTGAGGATGCCGCCCTAGGGCGTCCCGTTCTCGAAGGCAAGGTAGGAAGACTTGTGAACCTGGAACTTCACACGGGCTCGGCGCTGGTGAAGATAGTCCTGGAGCCAGCCCAGCAGTCTCCCTCGGATGCCCTTCCACACAAGGGCGGCTAGTATGGCGCGGGGGCTAGCTAGCTCGAAAGCCTTCTCGAGGTCAAGGAAGACTACGATGGTGGGCTGGTTGTTGGCGTAAGCCAGGAGGGTGATGAGGCTTTTTAATATTCTCTTCAATTTGTTGTTGAAATTGAAGAGAATATTGAAAAGCGCAGATTTAATTAAACAATTCAGGAGTACGAACCCATCACTTCCCTATATGCAGGGGTTCCCAAAGACACACAAAGAGGGATGTCCCTTACGCCCAATCATTTCCAATATTAATTCTCCCACTTATAAGCTCTCCAAATGGCTCGCCAAGTATTTATCTCCAGCAGTTGGAAGAATCTCATCTGCACACATTATGAACACTCAAGATTTCGTTGACCGCCTCAACCACTTGCAATTACCAGATGAAAAACTTGTGAGCTTTGATGTAAACTCTTTGTTTACCAAGGTTCCGGTTGAAAAAACCATGGGCCTTCTGCGGGAAACCATGCCTAGACTTAATTTGGATCTTCCCATTTCTACGAGTAAATTTATCGATTTAGTTGAATTATGTCTCTCTGACAATGTGTTTCGAGTAAATAATGAGTTTTATAGACAAATATTTGGCCTTAGCATGGGAAATAGTTTATCTCCGATATTGGCATGTCTCTTCATGGAATATTTTGAGACTGAACTCCTTCCCACAATTTCTCCCCCTAACTTTATATCGTTACGGTACATTGACGATGTATTTTCTGTATGGCCTAATGGCCATGATTTTGATACCTTTTTTAATAATTTAAATAATTTGCATGTCTCCATCCAATTTAAATATGAATGGGAATATGATAACACAGGCCTGCGTTTGAAATTTTTTTTTATGTTCCCCAGGATTTCTTTGTGGTTTCTTAATGAATGCAACCTCCTAAGCTCAAAAATGAATGTATATTTGTTCAATCAGGTCAGATTTTCTCAGTACAGCATACACCATTTTCATTGAGATTACCTCATTTTTTCTGATTTAAAAAAAAAACAAAACTTTCTCTATCTAATAATGCATTATTACTGTTATATCATATAAACAGGAATACACGTATGTAAACTATAATTCTTTTAATAAACAAAAAATAAAAGAATGCAACATAATAAAGAAAATAATTATAATTTCGAAGAACAGACACCCTTGACGATTTTCGTTTGTGCCTGTCATCTGGTGCATCACGCTTCAAACACCAACAGTAGTCAGCAAGCGTGTTTCCGTTCCATTTACACTGGTACCTGGATTCCATTGTTTTTGTGTCCTGGTGGAATCTTTGCCCCTGTTCTTTACTGTAATCCCCGCAGTTGTCGGGAAAATAATCCAGATGGGACTGTAAAAAGTGTATCTTTATAGACATTCGAGGTCCCAAATGTTTGAGACTTGCTAAGAGCTGATTGACCAGGGCAACATATTCTTCTAGGCTTCTTTTATTGCCTAGAAAATTGTTAACTAGCGCTTTGAAAGCTTTCCAGGCATCTTTTTTTTTATGTCCTTCATTGATGCATCAAATTGCTGATCAAGTTCCTGATTTGTAGTCCATCAAAAATTCCCCCATGGAGCTTAGCGTCACTGATTTGTGGAAATTTTTGAAGAAGAAATTTAAAAGCTTGGCCTACTTTATTAAGGGTTTTGACATAATTTTTCATTATGCCAAGCTTTATATGCAGTGGAGGGAGGAGTATTTTTTGAGGAGGCACTAAAGGTTCAGCTATCAAGTTGTTTGATCTAATTCTAAATGCTTTTCGTGGAGGCCAAACCTTCCTCTCATAGTGCATACTATCTGCACGACTGTCCCATAAACATAGGAAACAGGGATGCTTCGTGTAGCCTGTTTGCGTCCCAAGCGTAAGAGACACTACCTGAAAAAAATTTAGCACGGTATGTAAATTCAGTGTAATATTTCTAAAAACAAATTCAAAGTAATATTTCTTAAAACAATAGGAATATGAATATGTACTGAAAAATCCTGTATGCCGATGCATTAAATCATCGTATTGGAACTAATTGGATATATGTACATCTTATTTTGAGTTTATTGAGTTGTGTTGTATACCTTCTCAATTAGGATAAGTTCATCATTAACTCAATAGGATGCATTAACCTATAGGGACACACTTCAACAAAAAATATAACACCAAAATGACTCATGATTTCCAGATTTGCATTCTTGTAAAATGTAAGTTGACCAAAAGGTGTATACAAGTATTAACAATTAAAAATGAAAATGTCAATATCAAAAAGCTTAGAAATGCCAAGTGTAAAATGATCTTACCTTTAAGTCACCACATATCCTCCACTTATAGCTAGAGTAATTTATTGCATCCAGCAATTTTTTTTCATATTTTCATAACTTTCAGTAAGTTGGATTGAATGGCCTATAGGAACGGAAGCTATCTTGTTACCAATATTCAGTAACACAGCTTTTAAACTTCTACTGGAGGAATCTATGAACAGTCTCCATTCTAATGGGTTGTAGGGAATTCCAAGGGCCTCAACAAGTCCTTTAATATTGGCGCAGTATACTAAAGAGCTGGAAGAATGCTGTAAAAAATAGCTTCGAAACTCTTGTTCTCTATTAATGTACCTCCCTAAATGTAGTTTCTTAAGCGAGAAGATAACTTTCACGAAGTCGAGAGCCAAGAAGTTGAAACCACCAGATCCCTGGTCAGGTCACTTAACTGAACTTGAGTGAATGGTCTTGCGACCATATCATGTGTGGAAACCTGATAAGACTCAGGTGTGTCATAATCTTGGTCAACTTCCATATTAATCTCTTCATGTACCTCTATATGTTCAGGGGAAGAAGGTATAGGAATTCCTGGGCCATGGGGCAGGGGTTTGATGGCAGAAGGAACATCCGGATATGCCACACTATGTTTATTCTTCTTATTTATACCTGTGGAAAATATAATTGCATATTACATAAAGGAATTGATTTGGAGTTGCAGATAGTACATAAATGTTTAGTAAAGGATATGTTCATGCTGAAGTGAACTATGTTAGTTTTTAATTTTATGCTAAGTCTTTGCATAATAATTACATTTTCAGGAGCCAGTATAATACAGAAAGCTTAAATACTTGATACAATGCTCACCTTTAAGATTTGTCATGCAAAAATAGCAGTCCGTAGTGTGGTGCTTGCCATCTCTCCACACCATGGGAACACCAAAAGAGAGGGACTTCTGTTCGCCCTGACTCCAGCGTCTTAAACTTATGTAGCATCCCTTGCAGCAGATATGTGGTGCATAACTTTTATCTTGATCTCTTAGCCTTACTCCAAAAATATGCATGATACAAAGATTTAATTACAGGAGGGATTGTACTTTGCTGCTCGGGAAAAGTCACTTTGCCGCAAACATAGCAAAATCTGTCGGAGCTATTCTTACATTTTCTGTTCATTTTTAACTCAACCACTATTATTATTATTCTTCTTATTATAATGCTAGGCAATTTTTAACCTGCAAAATATAAACCTATTTGCATAATTACTTAAAATGTACACAAAATTTACTGCGAATAGAGCAGTGCAAAAACTATTGAAATTTGATGTAATATAGGAGATGTATATAAACTATAAAATTATTATCACCCCCTGTATCGCAAAAACTGGAGGTGATAGAAAAAAGCGGATGACAGATTCGGATTTAGGAGGTCAATTTTATTAAGAAACACTATAGAAAACCTAAGGTACATTTTTGACGCAGACCAGTGTAATAGATTACCCTTTTTAGATGTCCTCATTAATAAAGATCACCATGAATTAAAACTTGACGTTTATAGGAAACCAACCCACTTGAATGCCTATATACATTATTTTTCGTTTCACGATAATACTGTTAAAAAATTGGTAATTTCTAACCTTTTCCTTAGAGCATACAAAATATGTCATCCTTCCTATTTAGATGAAGAAATTGTCATTATCAGGACCATTTTTTCTAATTTGTATTACCCCGATTGGTTCATATCGTCTGCCCATTTTGCAGCTAGGAAAATATTCTATGGTAATAAGCCTTCTCGCACTAATGACTTCAACAAATGTATAACGCTGCCATTTAATAATAAATTAAATAGTTTAAAGGACATATTTGGAAAAGCGGGTATTAATCTAGCCTTTAAATATAATAATTCCTTAAACCAATTGATGATTGCCAGGAAACCCAAAGAACATAATAACATAGGAGTATATGCAATACCATGCAACGATTGCCATAAAGTTTATATAGGGGAAACAGGAAGAAATCTAGACAAGAGATTGTATGAACACAAGAGAGATATTAGAGTGGGCAGCGAAAGCAGTGGAATATTTTGCCATGTTAGAGACTTGAATCATTCGATCAATTTCAATGGGAGTAAAATGGTATTTAAATCGGCTAACTATGTTAAGAGAAGAATCGTAGAATCGAGCTTGATGTCGTCAGTTCCTAATTTAAAATCTATCTGAGGGTCAATTTTCTTTTAATCCTGTAATACGAAAGCAAATAAACAAAATAGCAAAATCTCAGCCCTTCAATATGTTTAGGCCTACCCCCCTCCCTGATTAGCCACAAGTAGGGGATTGGCGGAAAAAAGAGGGGATAATTCACGACCTGACCCTGTGTTATGTTAGTAAGCACTTTTCTTATATTTTCTATCCAGTGTCAGTTGAAAAAGGGTGTGAGATACACCGAAACTGTTCTGAATTAAATTGTCTTCGGAGAATGTGATTTAATTCCTCATATATATATATATATATATATATATATATATATATATATCATAAATAACGAATACTGGATTGGTAGCTCAAAATCGGGCGATTCCATAGTCGGGCGAGCCAGGAAAAACAAAAATAGTTTTCATTTCTTTATTTTTAAAGATATTCCCCCAAATTTGGCATGAAGCACCCTGGAACCAATGTTCTTCGAGCTGTTAAGTCAAATTTTTATTCGACGAACAGATTCGGCGTGACGAACGAAAGTGTGACTTATTTAATGAAAAATAAAAACCTTATATTTATAACCGATGTTGGTTATATTCAATTCAATTTTATTTAATAAGGCTGTGTACAATTGGATTCTTAGATACTACAGGGTGTCTACTAATATCAAATTTCAAAATTTCATAGGTTTTCCAGGTCTTTTCCAGGTACTTAAAAAAAATAAATGGCAAAATTTCTAATTAAAACTGTAATAAAAATGGGTATATTACATTTAACTACAAACATATTTCAAGGTATATTCTAATAAATGAAATAAAGTAGGTAGCATCAATTAAAGAAAAAAAGAAAAAATCCCTCCAGGTCCCACACCTGACCAATCTAGCAAACAATTATATTTCCATTAGGTATCATTAAGCTGGACCCCCGCATTTGATTTCATTTTTTTTAACTGTATAAATCTTTTTCATAGCCCATGGGTGAGTACCGACTATATTATTCTGAAATAGGTATAATAAAGTAATAGCTAGTAATAATCTAAGGTGTGGACACCCTGTACTAGTAACCTATTTCATGGTTAACCTGGATTTTAATATCTACCCTACAAAATAAAGATACATAACAAATGTCAGTGGCTACGCATACTTAAATTGACTTAGGACTTTTTCTCACTAGAAAGTTTCTTCTTCTTGTAGTCACTTTTGCTTCTGGTAGCTTTCTCGGGTGCATCCGGATTACCTCTTTTTATGCCTCTTCTTTTGACTTTTGCATGGGCATTACTGTTAGCTTTTGCCACCATATTTTTGCCCATGACATGGAAGAGAGACCTGGCGATGGCAGGAACAACGGTGTTGACCAGCCTGCAACCCTTTTTACAGTCCAGCAGGGACATGCCTAAGTCATTGCTCATTATTTCCTTGTAGACACTCACGAACACTTCTTCTGAAGAGTAGGCCGCCAGGAACTTGGCCCTCCTTTTGCCTGGTGTTGTCATCCCCTTGAAGACTTCCACGGCCATCATGGCCATGTGGATGCACTCGTTTGAGAGATAGAGGAGACCGCCGCGGTCCTAGAGTTCAATCATCTCTCTCTCTGAAGGTCTCTGGTAGCTTGTCGGGGTCGGCCACCTGCACTGAAGGCATAAGGGTGTTGCCCTCTACCAGAGCCCCCTGGCAAGAAGCACACTTTAGGCGGCTGCGGGCCTTTCTGGTCAAGTACCCGCAGAAATGTCCCACTCCGCTGTGGCGCCACAAAGTCGCTTGTGTACTCCTGGACTAAGGCAGGGTAGGGCTTTTCAATTTGGGTTTAACATAATTTGGCGTTATTATAAGTTATGTTCTTATATATCAAGTTATCAACCATAGTAATTATTTATACATTTTTTTCTGAATAAATTTTAAGAAGTTTTGAAGTTTAACTTTTAGTATTAATACAATATTCGTAGAAGTGAAAATAAAAACAAAGTAATGGTACTGAGACACCAATAGTGAAGTATGTGCTGTATAAGCTCATATTGGAATACTTATAGGATTAGCCGATAAGCAAGCCTATAATATATCGGCAAGATATAACCGATACCCATATATCGGCAAAGTGGCCGATATGGGAGATACCGATAACTTGCCGATATTATTAGCGCAACCCTACCATAGATAGCTTATAGTAAAAATATATCACATAATTTATAGGCTTGTGTCACACAAGCCTATTTTAACTTTAACCCAATCCTGGATACTTAAAGACAACGTTTTGGTATAAGTACTCACTCTAACAAGCCTAAAACCGGAAGTATTTAAGTGCAAATACCGTGGGCGGCAGCGTCCCTCCCCAAGCAACAGATAGGTATCATATGCTGACTTTCCTTATTTAACACACATTATAACTTATTCACTTAAATAGTAGGAGTACACATCTTCACTACCTACAAGTACTAGAGCTAACAGGCCTACAACGGCAAATAAATACAAGTAACTTATGATTTCAAAATTTTCCAAGATGGCGGCAGCGTCTCACCCAGACTAAGTCGTAACAATGACTGGGATCGCCGCCTGGTAGGCATAGCGGCAAACACCCGCGCTGACTGTCGCCCGACTATGGAAGCAGCTGACTCCAGAATTTGCGGAAGCTACCAATCAAGTATTTGTTATCTATGTATGTATGTATATATATATATATATATATATATATATATATATATATATATATATATATATATACATAATATATATATATTTTAGTGATAGGCTGAATGCCTATTTTCAGTATCACGAATGCGAATGCGAATACTTTGTTTTAATATTCGCGAATGCGAATATTACATATTTCAAGTAATATGCCATGTTTTATAAATTATAACTGGAATATATGGTTAAAATCCATTAAATTTTCTATGTTTCCAGGATGCGAGACGAGGACCCACTCTTACACGCATCCCACCAACCTCTTTCCTCAACCTCCGCTCTTTGAAAGAGGATAAATACTTTATTAATTTACAGAGCCGCAGCTGAAAGCATAATCAATAGTTGAACTCTAGTATTGGAAGTTTAAACTTTAAATACAACAATTTTTCAATTCTCTCAACATTTATTCTGCTACGTTTTTCGTCATAGACTCGACCGGCACCACTAAAGGGACGTTCGCTGGCAACATTTCATGTCAGACAAGCAATGTAAGACCTCGCTAACTGAGAAAGTTCAGGATAAATCTCCCCATGCATCCTCCACAATGTAAGATGATCTTCGTCAGTGGCAATGCGTTTCTCTTTGAGGTACTAGTCAATGATTTTAGATGCCTGCTGAGAGAGCTGCTCATCTAAGTCATCACTGCTTAAAGACAGAATTGCATTCATGACTTCGGTGAAAGTGGCGCTTGTAGAGGGTTCTGAAGCATCGTGTGGTGTACTTTGCTTTACTTGAACTGTTTCAGACCTGCTATTATGAATTTCTTCACATTTTCGGGCGACGCCAACTTTAACTCTGTCCGTGACCAACTGAGAACTGAAAATTTTGTTTTGTATCTAGGGTCCCAAAACGTAGCTATGGCATACAAGTCGTTGTTCTGTGCGAAATCAAACCTTTTGGTAATTTCTGTCGATATGGTCCATCTCATCACCTTAATTCCTTGACTTTCTTCGGCTGAGGATGCTAATACTCTCTTCAGATTGGTTACTAGAGGAATGATCTCTGCTATTGATAACGAATTCCTGCTGATTTTCTTGGTGTTTTTTTCAAAGGGTTGGAGTATAGTGATACAGTTACAAGGAGCTACAAGGATAAGGAGTACCCTAGAAGACCTTACGGTCCATTCAGATAGGGTACCTTTGATCTAACAGTTGAACAGGCACAGTTTTGCACAACAACTTAAGTGCCCAAACGGCCACTTTTCAAGACTTTGTCCAGTCTTGACTTGAATTGATCAACAGAATTGCTCTTGACAACTTCCACTGGAAGTGCGTTCCAGCTACCACAGATGCTGTATGTGAAAAATCTCCCACACAGATCGCGGTGGTAACGCTTCAGTTCAAGTTTGCAGCCATGATTTCTCATTCTGCCCTCACTAAGTTGGAAAATATGCGTGTAGTCTGCATTGATAAAGCCTCGAAGTATTTTAAACACTTCGATAAGATGACCACGCAGTCTCCGAGTCTCCAACGAGAACAGAACTAGTTTCCTTAATCTATCATCGTAACTTTTGTGTCTGATAGAGGGAATCAGTTTGGTTGCCCTGGCTTGCACACGTTCCAATCTCGTGACATCCTTTCGAAACAAAGGACTCCACAATTGTACGGCATACTCCAGGTGCGGTCGGACAAGTGAATTGTACAAACATAGTACTATTTCCTTCTTTCGATATCTAAACTGTCGCTTTATATAGCCTAACATCCTTTGAGCCTTTTTCTCCACCTCTATGCACTGTTTCGAGAACTTGAGGTCACTAGTGATTGTTACACCCAAGTCTTTCTCGGTATCAGTGCGTTCGAGAGTAGTGCCCTTAAGGATATTCCGTGATTAAGGGTTTCGGTGGTCGATATGCATTACTTTGCATTTGTTCACGTTAAAAGGCATTTCCCACGTATCTGACCACTCCCCAATCTTCCGAATATCTTCTTGTAGGCGGGCAGTGTTTCCTTCCTTTGCAACTTCCATACCAAGCTTGGTATTGTCGGCAAATTTAGAAATCTTCGCAACCATGTCACCATCCATGTCTTTAACATAGATGATGAAAAGTAGTGGTCCTGGGACATAACCTTGGGGGAAACCTAGGGTGACGAGCATCCACTAAGAAGCCTGTCCATTCAGCACCACCCGTTGCCGTCTGCCGCTTAATCAGTTCTCTATCCAACCTGCTACCTTTCCGTCTATGCCCAACGCACGCACTTTCTGGAGGAGGCGGCGGTGTGGTACCTTATCAAAGGCTTTTTGAAAGTCTAAGTCGATAACATCCACCGCGTTATTCCGATCATGCTCACTGAAAACGAAGTGGAAGAATTCCACAAGGCTCGTTAGGCATGACCGTTGCCTTCGGAAACCGTGCTAGGAACTCTTCAGTAGCAGGTTCGACTCTAAATATGATGTTATTTTGTCCACCATGATGCTTTCCATGAGTTTACCGACTATTGGGGTTAAGCTAATAAGTCGGTAGTTCGACGGCTGGCTAGGGTCTTCTTTCTTGAATATAGGAGTCACCTTCGCTTCACACCAGTCTCTAGTTAAGGACTTGATTTTAGCATTAGTGCTGGCGTACAAGCAGAGATATTCACTTAGATCTTTCATCTTTATCCTTATTTGCAGATTGCTGTTCCAGCGAGTAGGAACATCATGTATTACAGAAAGCTGTGGAGCATTTATTCTAGCCTGTAATTTCTTGAGTTCTTCTTGAACCATGGTTCAATGATTAAAATGTGTCGCAATTGACCTACATTTTGAGATAAGTTCAATGACTGAGTTTTGAGATGTTAAGCCATGTTCAATGCTAAGGTGCTTTTGATATACTGGGACCGCTTCTTTCATTAGCCGTATAAAACCAAGATCTTCCACGTGAGAAAAGGGAAGATCGTCCATTACTATAATTTCTGTAATTTTTCTATCCATGCTTTGTGTTTTTGCATTGTTAGCGTCCCATAACCTTTTCTTTTCTATGCAGGTTTACAGAGTTAGCTGCTTCATTCTCAAAGCTGGTGTTGGAGATCCTTTCCTCTTTTTAACACTCCTCTTCAGAGGTTTTAATTTGTCTTCCACTTATTTTAGTATGCATTTTGAATTCAATTTTTTAAAAGAATACTTTCAAAAAAATGATTACTCCTTATCTATAGTTGAAAGCTGTATTATGAAGTTTCTCTTCAGGCTCTATAACCCCCCCACTTCTTTTATTGTCCCAAAGGAAATCAGGTATGTCTTGTTACCAGACATCAGCCCTTGTAATGACCTTCTCCGAAAACGTTTAATTTCCATTTTTAGGAAATTTTATTGTCAAATTAATTTTAAACTTATATTCCTTAATAACAAAAATATTGGTAATTTCTTTAAAGTGAAGGAAAGTATTCCCACGCTGTTTAGTTCGTGCATTGTATATAAATTTATTTTCCCTAGCTGTAAGTTGGGGACCTATATAGGAAGCACAGTACGTACTCTTCAGTCGCGTTTTTGTTCTCACCTGGAAATTAGCCATAGAACCGGTAAAACATTAAGTAACAAATGTAACATGCTATTGATTGTAAAACAGACGTGTCCTTAAATGATTTTTCTGTCTTAAAATTTGCTAAATCTATTTTATCTCTCCGCATTAAAGAATCACTCTGTATTAAATACAACCACCCAAATTTAAATGAGGACACGTCATCCTTTCCTCTGTTTATAACTTAACCAAGCTGTATTCATTCTTTGAATTCCTTCCTGTTTTCACTCGTCATTTTGATCCGACCATGTAAGGTAATGTTTCAATGTCTATATTTTAGTTTTACCATTTTTTTTATCCAATTCTCTATTTTTTCTATTTCAAGTGTTTAATTTTTGTAATATTACGTTTACTTTGTTTGTCCTTAATTGATAGTATCCCTTTACAAATATTTTGCTGTTCTTTACCTCACTATTTTGTTTGTTCATTAACGTAACGTTCATTTTATATTTTTAACGTCGTTTTTGTGATTTTCTCTGATCTGTGTTTTTTAACTTTGAACTTGTGCTGTTATTTATGTTTTTAGGCTTAGATTACTCATTTAGAATTTGTTTTTAGCTCCTGAGGATGGGTTTTGTGATAACCCGAAACGTTGGAATTAAAGATGGGACCCGCCTTCTTTGTTTTGTCCTTCTTACTGAATATAACACTCAAGCTTTGTAGAAGAAATCTAGCTCAATACACACACACACACACACACACACACATATATATATATATATATATATATATATATATATATAATGGAAAAGTTCACAAAGTGGCACGTGAGGAAAGCAATAATATGAAAATTAGCTCACAGGAAAATGAAAAGATGAATCCAAGCACTTGGATTCATCTTTTCATTTTCCTGTGGGCTAATTTTCATATATATATATATATATATATATATATATATATATATATATATATATATATATATATATATATATATATATATACCACAGCTGGGCGTTGCGGCAACGAGTTGCGACTTTTTGCGACTTTCAAGCACTAAGGATTTCGAAGTCGCAAAGTCGCAAAGTCGCACCGCCAATTTTCCGTGACTTTTACCACGACTTTGAACAGGAACAAAGACGACTTTCTTGAAAGAAATTGCTATTCAGCACGGCCAAGGACGTCCTCAGGGCCAAGCGGACCTCCCTGGATAAGGTCAACTTTGAGGAGCTTGTGTTCCTCAAAGGGAGCATGGACCTCCTGGAGGAGAGGATGGGCCAGGAGGACATGGGGGAGGAGGAGGAGGAGGAGGATGACCTGTAGATATTAGTTTAGTCTGTGTTTTAACCAAAAAATAAAAAAATAAATAAATATGTGTTTTTCTGCCTAATAAAAGGCATGTTTCTGTTATCGCACTACAGTTTACTTTGTAATTTAGCGGAGTCGCAGTCGCAAAGTCGCAAGTCGCACTGGAGGGGGGGGGGGGAAATAGAGTCGCAAAGTCAAAGTCGCGCCCAGCGATGATATTATATATACTTAATACAGTGACCATCAAAAGAATTGGACATTGAACCTATCGAGAATTCTCCCTTTCTACTGCACTAAGTCTGATGAAATTTGAATATAACATGATAAATACTTGTAAAATATAGCAAGTAAAGATAGTTAAAAATATTTGATAACAAATTTATAAAAAAACAACAAAGAAACACCCGATGCAAAAGTATTGGACACACAATTGACATGTAGTGTGAGATTATCATTTTAATATGGTTAGACCTTCCAAGTCAGCTTGAAACGTCATTCGATCAAGCATAATGATCCACATCACTTGCGGTGGTTTATTACAGAGATTTTGATCAGGCCACAAACATTTACTGCACTTATCACAAAAGTTGGCCTGTCATTTGATATCCGCCATCACACCTAAAGGTATACAGAATGGTCAAGATGAAAGAGCTCTCAGAGGATCTTCATAAGTTGATAAATACTGACAACCATAAAGATGGTCTGGATTACAGAAACATATATACTAACTTGACTATACCACTTAGTACAGTCAGAACCACCATTCGAAAATGGAGAGAACACCAAAGTGCCGTTACTTGCCGCGAATTGGACGTCGACGGAAAATATTAACGTGGTACAAAACTTGTAGTCTGAAATGTGAAGAGAAAGCTATTTACCACCTGAGCTGAGCTACAGAAAGATCAGCAGGAAGCAAGAACGATGGTAAACAAGGATCCCAATAGGAGGACACACCCCTGATTAGATGTTCACTATAAAGCCTTAAGAAATACCCACCCCCTTTACTGAAGAAGAGACACGTCGAAGCCCGCCTAGCTTTTGCTAACCGATTCCTATTGATACCCGATATGTTCTAGAATAGCATCCTTTGGCCAGAAGAAAATAAGGTAGAATTTCATGGACGGAACACATCGAACCCTATGAGGGAAGATGGCAAGGCATTAACATAACATAACATAACATAACATAATTTTACGGATGACAAAAGCCACCAGGGCCTATCAAAGGTCATCCGCCTCTGTCAAAACCCGCCCACAAAAAGCACCATCACCAGGGGAAGACAAAATCAAAGTCCCCCACAATATAATATAACAGATGACAAAAGCCACAAGGGCTCATCATAGGTCATCCGAGTCAAACGGCCTCTTTTTAAGGCACCCAAACTCCCAGGAAAACTACATCCAGAAGATTGCGTCCAGAAACAAGGGTATCGCCAATCAAGGCTTGTCAAGAAATAAATCATGCAACTATAGATATATACAAACAATATCAATATATACAAAACTTAGGAACCATCACAACCTTCCCTCCCCATAAACTCATCCAACCTACTCTTAAATACATTTAGACCTGGACTACCTACTACCCTCGGCGGCAATTTGTTCCAGAAATCTACCACTCTATTGGTGAAAAAATATTTTCCTCAAATCCAACCTACACCTTTGCTTTTTAATTTTCAAGTGGTGACCTCTAGTCCGATTTCCATCATCTAACTCAAAAAACTTGCTAACATCCAATTTATCCATCCCGGAAAAATTTTTAAAGAGCTCAATTATATCCCCTCTCACACACCTCCTTTCGAACGAGAACATATTTAATAACCTCAGTCTATCTATATATTCAAGGTGCCTCAGGGAAGGAATAATCTTTGTTGCCCTCCGTTGCACTGACTCAAGAAGGTTAATATCGTGTCTAAAATGTGGGGACCATGCCTGTATACAGTACTCCTCTTAATGAAACCCAGCACTCTATTTGCCCTATTTCTTGCTTCAATACACTGCTTAGAAAACCTTAATGACTTATCTATTACTACTCCTAGATCTTTCTCATCCTCTACTGAGCTCATCCAATGCCCATCCATTTCATAGTTAAATTCTCTATTATCTTTTCCCATGTTAATAACTTTGCACTTATCAAGGTTGAAAGTCATTTGCCACTTATGTGCCCAGGATAACAATTTATTTAAATCCTCCTGCACTTTAAAATTATCATCAATATCTTTAATTACAGCTGCTAATTTGGTATCATCCGCAAAAATTGACACTTTATTATTAACTGCCTCCCCAAGATCGTTTATATAGATGACAAATAATAATGGATCAAGAACTGATCCCTGAGGAACCCCACTGATAACATCCCTCCACTCTGACTTTACACCATTTAGCACTACCCTTTGCTTCCTGTCTTTCAGCCACTCAGCTATCCAATTTGAAACCCCCCCACATATCCCAATCATTTTTAATTTATGAACTAATCTCCTATGTGGTACCTTATCAAATGCTTTACTAAAATCCAAGTAAATTACATCCACATTCTCTCCCTTATCTACTTGATTTGTTAAGAACTCTAGAAAGTCTAGTAAATTAGTCAAACATGATCTACCTGATCTAAACCCATGCTGAGCATCGCTGATTAACCCCTCCCTCTATAGATGTTGGCAAATCCCTTTTTTAACTATTTTCTCAAGAATTTTACAGACTACAGGAGTTAGGCTAACCGGTCTAAAGTTATTTGGATCCTCTTTACTACCCTTCTTGAAAATGGGGACTACATTCGCTCTCTTCCAATCATCGGGTATTTCTCCATATTCCAGTGACCTAGTATATAACTTGTCCAGAGCTATTGAGATACTTTCTACCCCTTCTTTAAGTATCCTAGGATGAATATTATCAGGGCCGGAGGCCTTGGTAGTATCTAACTCACCTATTAGTCCTTTTATCGTCCTCCGATCCACACTAATGGTAGTAAACACCTCTTTCCCTGACCCACGAGTACTATACATAAGACTATTTAGTTTCTCCTTTGTAAATACTGATGCAAAATGACCATTTAGTACCTCAACTATTTCCTCATCAGTTTCTCTCACAACCCCTTCATATTTGATAGGTCCTATTTTAACTCTGCCAGACTTGTTATTAATTTTATAGTAATTAAAGAACTTTCTAGGATCTTTGTTGCTATCCTGAGCTAATTTAATTTCTGACACCCTTTTGTTCTTCTTTATAATCTTATTTAACTCATTCCTAGCGATTCTATAATCACTTAAATTTTAAATATTATTTTCTACCTGTAATTTTTTATATGCCCTTTTCTTCTCTGAAATTTTTCTAGCTATCTCCTGATTCCACCATAATGGTTTCCTACTTTTGTTCCTAATGGCCTTCATTGGGATACATTGTTCTTGGACTACATTTATTATATGCTTGAAAGTATCCCACATCCCATAAGCATTTTTACCTCTGAATTTTACATCCCAGTCTACAAAATTTAGCAAGCTTCGGAGTTTTACATAATCTCCCTTATGGAAATTTGGAACTTTTACAGCATTCTCGGTTATTTTACCCTTCTCAATTCCTAAGTTAAAACGAACTATCTGATGGTCACTATTTCCCAATGCTTCCCCAACAGTCAATTCTTGAACTAAATGATCACTTTTAGAAAGTACTAAATCTAATATATTGTCCCCCCTCGTTGGCTCATTAACCAATTGATTCAAAAAATTATCCTCAAAGGATTCTATGAACCTGCCACTTGTTCTATCCCTACCTATCATATTTTCCCAGTCCACAGAGTTTAAGTTGAAGTCCCCAATAATAACTGCATCTGTTTCACATCCCTTACTTATTTCCCTTATCATTAGTTTATCCATATCATCAGTCTGCCCAGGTGGCTTGTAAAAAGCTCCCAAATGCACCATTCTATTTTTACTGAACCTAATATCTATCCAAAGTGACTCAACTCCATCCTGTTTTATTGAAGTATTTAAACTTGAAACAATGTTATTTTTTATATAAATAATTATTCCTCCACCAATCCTACCTGTCCTTTGACAAATTTACATATTATAGCCCTGTAAATCAAATTCACTTATAGTGTCACTAAATTCTATTTCATTAACCCATGATTCAGTAACACATAATATATCTAATCCTCATTGCTAATATAACTAAATAGCTCATCCTTCTTGTTTATAAGACTACGAGCATTTTTATAGAAACAATTTAACCCCCCTATCCCTGAAGCACCTCTTGAAACCTGAATGACCTCACCTCTATCGCCTTGGAACCTATTTCTGTTATCTGCCAAGTCCATTCTACTTTCAGTACTATAATGTCCTCTCATAATTCCCTGACCACTATTAGTATCTAGTTTCCCGCCCGCAAAGACCTAATAACACGATCATACTCCTCCCACAACACATCTGGCAATAGCATCCTAACAATAGAATTCGGTGGCGGCAATATAATGATCAGGGTAGTATTTTCATCTGCAGGTACCGGCGGAGTTTATATAGTTGATGGAACTATAAATAGCCAAAAGTATCGGGAAACACTGGAGGAACATTTAATATCCTCAGCTCGATCACTAAAGCTACCACGCGGTTGGACGTGTCAACAGGATACCGATCCAATCATATCGCGAAATAAACTAAAGTGGTTTCGGACAACGGAGATCAACATTTTAAGAATGGCCGAGACAATCTCCTGATCTCAATCCTATTAAGAATCTGTGGAATGGGCTGAAGATAAGAACTCGCGCGAGAAACCCACGGAATTTGGAAGATTTAAAGGATTTCTGTAAGCAAGAATGAGCTACCATTGTTCCAGAACTCTACCAACAATTTGCAGTAACGTACAAAAGACGTGTGCAAGCAGTAATTACCAACAATGGCTTTGTAATGGGAAGGAACGAAAGATGTGTGAGATGGCTGAAGAATGGTGAGGGAATTGGAAATGTTGATCGAAGTGTTTGACATAGTATGCGTGATAAGTGGGCTAAAAGTCAACGCAGAAAAGAGTAAGATAGTGGTATTTGAGGGGGAAATGGGCTTTGCTGTGTTATCCAAATCCGTGGTGTCACCGTTGATCAAGTGCGAAGGTTTAAGTATCTAGGTTGCATTGTAAGCGATAGTGGTACAGATTGCGACCGCAACGTTTTAAATGGTAGGAAGATCTCTGGAGTGATTAAAGCGCTAGTGAATGGTAAGAGTTTGACTCTGTACTGTTAAGGAAAGCTACATGAGAGGATGCTAGAGTCGACGCTGATGTATGGGAATGATACTATGGTATGGAAGGAGAAAGAAAGATCTCAGGTGAGAGCGGTGTAAATGGACAACTTGAGATGGATGCTTTGGGTGCGAAAGGTAGATAGAGTGAGGAACGATAGGGTAAGAGGAGGACGTGTTTCAGGTGTGAAGAAGGAGAATCGCTGGAAATAAAGTTGGAAAGAAACTATATGAAAGTGAATGTCGGGGTGTACGAATGGTTGGAAAACCTGGTTAACGGCGGCTTTATTTTGTGAAAAATTATTTGGAAAGAAAGTGCTGACAGAGGAGAAAGTGACTTTCATTGTTGTGTACGATAGATATGCATGTAGGTAGTTTGTGAGGGGGCTTTTTTGGTGCTCCTCCTCCCCAACGCAGGAACCATGACCGGGCGGGATGGCGCAACACATAACACCTCATCGCTATGAAGGGCCATTTGGTCGGGGGAAAAATAATAATGTGATGATTGGTCAGAAATGGTTAATAGGGGGATGGTTGTCTTTTAGTTGTTGATGCGCGCCAACCACACTTTATGGGAAAGTGTTTTAAGATGAAGGAATGGAAAAATCTAACATAGATGCACACACTCCTCTTTAATAATAATGATAGTAAAAGTAATAATAGTTGATTGAAGTGGTGGTTAAGCATCTTAAAATAGACCAACCATTCATATTAGCGACCGAAAGCTCACAAGGGGTTAGATGGTATAGCAGAAGGTTCCCCAACTCCTCACTACTCCACACACACACAAGTACTAATGCCCGCAGAGATCTCCAGCTATATATCTTCCGCACATCTTCACTTCCTCTATCTTCATCGTTTTCTTTACAGATTTATTCTTGCAATCTTTCCCTGTAGATTTAATAAGAAAAAAGGCGACCGAAATGGCCCTGTTACCATCAAAGCGAAGCCAGGTAAGGACAAAAGGTGTGTGATTAACAGACACTAATTACAAAAAGGTAGCAATTAGGCGGCCTTTCACTTAAATCTGAATGCTTCCTCCTTAACCGAGTTGTGACAGGTGTCATCCTCACTCCCATTTCAACTCACCCACTCTCTTCTCTCTCTCTCTACTCCCTCTCCCACCCTCGGGAAGCATTTCGGGACTCGCTTATAAATTGGAGCTTTGCTACACTCGTCCACTCGCCGTCATGCCGCTTGGTTGGAATGGTAGCTTTCGTCTCTTCATAGGCGTTGCACGGGTCATACTGATGTCGATGGCAGTGTCCTCGTATCAGTTTGAAGCCCCCAACTCCCCCCAGTTACACGATAGCTTAGCTTCCTACGCCTTGTGGGGCCTCTGGCCCCGAGCTCGTGATGGTCTACCTCGAAACTCAGCGGTCTTTCCAAAAGGTGAGAATTCAAATCTTGAGCCTCAAAACCAGTTCCCCAAAGGACACCAGTGCGCACAAAGAAATTTCACTCAAAGGCAGCCCTATTAGAACCTTTGGGAATGGCAATGCAGATTGTAGCTATCTTCATACTTATTAATGGAGTTGTTATTAACTTACGGGTTATCTTCATTCAAAATTTACCCCTTAAAATTCTTGACAATCCTCGTTTCAAATATTGGCACAGGGCATTTTTCAGCCGGGGATTCCTCTTTTGTATGTGTCTAATCGTCATAACTCCACCTGTCGAGCATTTTCGAGCTCCTCTGACTTTTTCAAATTTGGAAAAGTTCGCTTTTGTATTATTTTGCTTTCTACCTCTCTAATTCATTTCTTTCAATCCATCTTCGTCAATTTGTCTCTCAGGGTTGTTGAACATGATTAGATTTGGGGAAACAATACTGAAATATATCTCATAATTTTTCTTGTTCACTGCGATTTTATTTGGCCCCGTAGTATTGTACCATTGCGCAGGTAGTAGTTCCGCAAAGAGTTGCAAGTTGTATTTTGGAGCACATTATTCTGTACATATTGGTTACTGAAGGTTTCAAATGTACCTACACAGCACTTACATTATGAGAGGTATGACATAGCAGTTCTTTTCATGCTTAACCTTTTTTTTACTATATTCGATTCTTTTATTTTTCTTCAGTTTGAGTTTCTCCAATTCATTCTCGCACTCTCACTCTGGGGGTTTCGTGCGCGCTGTCTCGGTACCGGAGTAAGGAGCTCGCTATCGCTTGTTCCATGCACTCGGAACGAAGTCGTTCCCCCACCCCCGACTGTGGCATTGTATAGCTTTTGTAGGAGGTAGGCCTCCCTCACCCCCTATAGTATTTAGGAGATTGGGTTTCTGCTGCGTAGTCAGGCCTCTGAGGAAGCGGGTCTTGTCCGGCGCCTGAACATGTTCCTCCTTTTGCTTTTCTTTTTTCAGCTGGTTTGCAACGAGAAAATTTGTAGCGAATCGAGAAAGACCGGATGAGGGGAGACATGAAAAAAGTAGATAAATAGAAATAATAGGAATCGTGGAAATGTTCAAGTATAACAGAGGTAACGAAATGTTTTTTGCCAAGATATTCGTGGTGAATGTAGTGAAGTTATGGGGGAGGAGGGGGAGTGCAGGGATGGTAGATAGTCCGAGAAGTCAAAGGAAGAACCAGCTAGAGGGAGATGGGCGGGGGAGGGTGGGGGGTGAAAGTGAGAGGGCGCACATAACTCTTTAACCTATCACTAAATGACATGACGCGTGAAAATGGCGAAATAAGATCCTCAGACACAAAGACGACGCTGTTCTTCAGCATCGCCAAAATTTGAGGAGGAAAGATTTGCTATTTACTAGGATTCTACGAGAGGTCAACCACTAACCACGTGCTAAGATTGACCCTTTTTTGTGATTAAACAAGAACTCGCTAATATCTTTGTGAATATATATATATATATATATATATATATATATATATATATATATATATATATATATATATATATATATATATATATATATATATGAGAAAAAAGGAATTGGACGCGAATGAGCAAATGAGACAAGAAACCGGAGGGTTTTTTTTTAAAGGCCAGGAATTCAAAAATATTTTTTTCCCTGGCGTTATTTCTGTCTTCTCGGTAAAGGATCGCCTTCACCGTGCCGCCCTCTGCTCCCTTTGATTCTGGATTCTTCTAATGTCCCTCTCTCTTGCCTTTAAAAAAAAACTCCGGTTTCTTTTCTCATTCGCGTCCAATTCTTATTCCTCTTGTACTATATGTATTTATAGTCAACTATACGAGGTTTCTGCATCTTTCTTTCTGTCTTCAAATTTTATTTGAAAGACAGAAAATAAAAATGGCATAGTCCTGTGGTGGTTGTATAATCACCCGCAGATCCTGTAGTTGCTTTCTTTGTATATATATATATATATATATATATATATATATATATATATATATATATATATATATATATATATATATATATATATATATATATATATACATAAAATGAAAAACTCACAAAGTATCACGTGAGGGTAGCAAATGAATGCAATGTCTCGCAGGAAAAAATGAAATGGTGTTTCCAAGTACTTTCGAACTTTATTAAGTTCCTTATCAAGGATAACTACAATAAATAATATTATATTAGAGGTATATATACGAAAGAAAAGTATGAAAGACCGCCTCAAAAACAAGAAATCACCAATGAACATTGTATTTTCCCCACTTTTCGCTCCTCGTGTCTTATAATCTCCCTCGTTAGGCTATCTCCATTTCTTTTAATCTGTTAACCTTTCTGTCTTCTCAGTTTGACCTTACTACCTGCTTCTTGTAATTCTTAATGTGTTTCTTTACCTTCCCCCTTCCGTCTTCCTCATTGGTGATTTCTTGTTTTTGAGGCGGTCTTTCATACCTTTCTTTCGTATATATACCACTAATATAATACTATTTCTTGTAGTTATCCTTGATAAGGAACTTAATAAAGTTCGAAAGTACTTGGAAACACCTTTTCACTTTTTCCTGCGGGACATTGCATTCATATATATATATATATATATATATATATATATATATATATATATATATATATATATATGAGGTTAAAAGGCTATTTTTGGCAAACCAGCCTTCCTCAAAGCCTTCGGAAGGAGCTCTTCTCACATATACGAAAAGGTAGCACTTAAAATAGGCGTTCTCTCAGATATATATATATATATATATATATATATATATATATATATATATATATATATATATACATATATTGAAGAACAACAGGTATTGCGAGCGATTGATAAGTTGCACCATCCGTCCCTTTCATCGTGGATCTAAGATCACCCCAACCTGATAATAGAATTCATATAGAGCCCATAGGACTCAGGGACGGTCCTCGTTGTGTGTGTGTGTGTGGCGGGGGGGGGGCATGTGTTGGGTAATGATGATTTGAGGCCAACCATGGATCCTAGTACCTGTCCTGGTTTTGCGTTAGGACTATGTGGACATCAGCCCCCCCCCCCTCCCTCCCCAGCGACAGGCGTTCTTCATCTCCAGGGCGTTTCTGAACAGATGAGAGAGTAAATATTTTGCGCTGTGAAGGAGGGAAAGGAAATGGTATTTGGTGGTGTGTATGGTTGTGTACATTCGCGTGGAGCTACTCAGCCCCGCACGGGCGAGTATCTGCGAATGGGCGGCCACCTCATGACGCCGTTGGAAGTTTTGTGTCTGCGCTTTCTGGGCTCGAACTCCCACCTCGACGCTAGAAATCCAGTGTCGTATTCACGAGGTTAGCGAGAGCCCTTAATACTACAGATAGGCGTGATGATGCTTCACATTGTGGAAGTGCAGATCAGGAGCTCATTTCGAACTAGAAGGAGGCTTCTTTCAATGATGGAGAGAATGAGAGAGGCAAAAGAGGCCCATATCAAGCTCAGACTCTCTGAAAAGAAAAACAGCAAAATAACATAGGCCAATAAAAGATGAAAAAAAAAATAGAGTAACACAAGAATGGACTGGGAGAGTGTGCCATATTCTAGGCGTGAGTAGTAGTAGTCGTTCGCCAACCTGCTTTCATCCAGGAGGAACTCCGACTGGATAATGAGATAGACATAAATGTCAGTATGACAATGGCTGATGAGCCCGAGGGACCAAGGAGCCAGTCCTCTTTTGGGGAGAGGTGCCAGGAAGTATTGTGTTTTGACACCAAACAGCGTTCAGGTGGAAGCCTTCGTCACCTCGGGGGAGCGGGACCTGTTCCGCGTCAGAAGTATGTGGATAGAGATACCCATCGGCAGGATTCCTTGCAACAAAGAGAGGGAGAGTGAGTGTGTGTTGTGCTGCGAAGACGGGAGAGGAAAGAAAGGAGTTTTGTAATTGGCTATGTGTGTCCACCAATTGGTAGCCAGATCTCTCCGTGCGCTGACGTTTGTGCCCGCTCTTGCCGGGATCAAACCCGGTACTGTGATGTTGGGAGACCAACGCTGTATCCACTCGGCTAGCAAGAGATCTCTACGTGTGAGTAGTGTCAAAGAGTGCCACATTCTTGATGTGAGTAGTGTGAAAGAGTGACGGATTCGAGGTGTGATAAGTGGGAAAGTGTGCCATATTTTAGGTATTAGTGAGAAAGAGACCAAGATTTTATGCGCAAGTAGTGATAAATAGTGCCATATTCTAGGTGTGAGTAGTGCCAACGAGTACCACACTCTAGATGTGAGTAGTAGAATGAGTCCCAGCTTATATGTGTTAGTAGTGAGAAATATTGCCATGTTCGAGGTGTGAGTAGTGTGAAAGTCTGTCCTATTCTATGTGGGAATAGTGAGATATAGTGCCACATTTTAAATGTGATTAGTGCAAATAGTGCCACTTTCTAGGGGTGAGTGGTGAAAAAGACTACCATATGCCATTTATGAGTAGGGAGAAATAGTGGCATATTCTAGATGTGTCTAGTAGGAAAAAGTGCCACATTCTACTCGGTCTAAGTATAGAGAAAGAGGCCCATATATTGGCGTGAGTAGTGAAAAATAGTAGCATAATCTAGGTATTGGCGGGTGTGAATGTGTGCCACGGTGTGTTCTTAGTGAGAAATAGTGCGATATTACACGTATAAGTAAGGAGAGAGAGAGAGTGACACATTCTATGTGTGTCTAGTGGGAAAGATTAACACATTCTAGATGTGAGTAGTGGGAAAGAATGCCACATTATTGGTGGTGTGAGTAGTGTGAAATAGTACCATAATATAGGTGTGAGCAGTGTGAAATAGTGCGTTATTATATGTGAGAGTAGAATAGAGAGTGCCTCATTTTATCTGTTAGTATTGAGATAAAGTGCCACATTCAAGATGTGGGTAGTGGAAAAGAGTGCGTCATTCTAGGTGCGAGTAGTGGGAAAGAATGTCATTTACTAGTTCTAATCAGTGGGAAAGAGTGCCTAATTTTAGGTGTGAGTAGTGGGAACGAGTACCAAATTGTGGGTGGGAAAGTGTACCGTATTCTAGGTATGAGTAGTTAGAAAGAGTGCCACATTATATGCATCAGTAGTTGGAAAGGAGGCAACATTCCATGTACGAGTAGTGAAAAATAGTGCCATATTTTGGTGGTGAGTAGTGTGGAAGACGCCACATTATAGGTATGTATGGGTAGTCAGAAATATTGACACTATTTATGTATAAGTCGTGGGAAAGAATGCAACATTCTTGGCATCAATAGTGGGAAAGAGTGCCATATTATATTTATGAGTAGTGATAAATAGTTGCATATCCAAGGTGTGAGTAGTGGGAAAGAGTGTCATAATATATGTGTGTGTAGTAAGAAAGAGTGTAATATTCAAGGCGTAAGTAATATAAATGAGTGACACATTCTACCTATCAGTAATGGGAAAGTGTGCCACATTCAATGTGTTGGTAGTGAGAAATCGTGCCATATTATATGTACGCAAAGCGAGAAAAAGTGGCATATTATAGATGTGAGTAGTATGATAGAGTTCCACATTCTATGTGTGAGTAGTGTGAAATACTGCAATATTCTTTGTGTAAGTAGTGACAAAGAGTGCCACATTCCTGGTTTGGTTTTTGGAAAGAGTGTCACATTTTAATTGTTAGTAGTGTGAAATTGTGCCACATTTTAGGTATGATTAGTGCGAAAGAATGCCTAAATGTATGCGTCAGTAGTGTGAAACGGTGGTATATTTTGTGAATGAGTAGTGATAAATAATGCCATATTCTACGTGGGAGAGTTGTGGAAGACTGCCATATTTTATGTATGAGTGAGCAGTTGGAAAGTGCCACATTCAAAGTTTTTTATGTGTTAGTAATGATAAAGAGTGCCACATTCTATCCGAAAAAGTGTTTAAGAGTACCACATTTTAGGTATGAGTAGTGTGAAAGAGTGCAACGCTATAGAAGAGGCTATTATGAAAGAGTGCCCTATTCTATTTATGGTTAGGGAGAAATAATGACGCATTCTATGTGTGATTCGTGAGAAATAGTGCCATATTATATGTTCAAGTAGCGAGAAATAGTGCCATATTCTAGTGTGAGTATTGGGAAAGATGGAAAAATTATATGTGTGAATCGTGAGAATTATTGACATAATCTATGTGTTATTAATGTGAAGGTGTGTCCCATTCTATGCATGAGTAGTTGAAAATATTGCCGCATTATAGGTAAGATTAGTGGGAAAATGTCCAATATTCTTTGAGTGAGTAGTGAGAATTAGTGCCATACTCTAGGTATGAGTAGTATGAAAGAATGACACATTTTATGTGTGAGTAGTGAGATATTTTGATATATTATATGTGTGAGAAATGCAAAGGAATGTCAAATTCTAGCTTAGTAGTTGCAAAGAGTCCCACATTCTATCTGTGAGTAGTTGATCTATTGCCATATTTTGGTCGTGAGTATTGACAAAAGAGCTTCACATTCTAGCTGTAAGTAGTGAGAAATAGTGCAAAACTTTATGTGTAGGTTCTGAGAAATAGTGCCATATTCTAAGTTTAAGTGCTGTGAAAGAGTATTACATTATATATTTGCTTCGGGAAAAATAGTACCATATTTTGGGTGTGATTAGTGAAGAAGAGTGCCGCATTCTGGGTAGGAGTTGTGAGAGATGGTATCATTTTGTAGGTGTGAGTAAAGAGAAATAGTGACACACTATATGTGTGAGTAGTGGGGCAGAATGCCACATTCTAGGTATGAGTAGTGGGATAGATTGCATATTATGTGTAGGCATTGGGAAATTGTGTCATATTCCATTTATGAGTAGTGATGAATATTGCGATCTTCTAGGTGTGAGTAGTAAGAAAGACTGCCAAATTCTAGTTGTGAGTAGTGTGAAAGAGTGCCATATTATATGTGTGATAGTGGGGAGGTTCTACATTCTAGATTTGAGTATTAGGAAATACTGCCAATTTATATTAGGGAGTTATGAGAAAGATTGCCATATTGTAGGTGTTAGTAGTAGGAAATAGTGCCATATTATATGTGTGACAAGTGTAAATGAGTGACACATTCTGGGTGTGAGTAATGTGAAAGAGTGCGAAACTATATGTGAGAAAGTGCGAAATAGTAGCATATTCTAGGTGTGAGTATTGTGAAAGAGTGCCATATTCAAGTGTGAGTAGTGGCAAAATGATCCAAATTCTGTGTATGATTAGGGAGATTTATTGCCATTTTTGTATGCGTGATTGGTGACAAAGGAATGTCACATCCTAGGTATGAATATATGGCTATTGCGACATTTTATGTGTGATTTCTGAGAAATAGTGCCATATTCTAGGGGCAAATAATTGAAAGATTGCCCATTCTAGGTGTGAGTTGTCAGAAATGGTGCAATTCTAGGTTTGAGCATTTGGAATAGTTGCCACATTGTATTCGTCAGTAATGTGAGAGTGCTATATTCTATGTATGACTAGTGATAAATAGTGGCACCAATTCCTAGTGGTGAGTGGTGTGAAAGAGTGACACATTATATGTATGAGTAGTTAAAAATATTTCCACATTTTATGTGTTAGAAGTGGGAACCGAACCGAGAACCGAAAAAATCTGTTTCCTAAAAGTTAAAATAATTCTTATCAAATATAAAAATCTAGAATACTTCAATGCCACCCAAAGGCTTAAAGCCCCAAACCTTTGTTTTGGACATATTTCTTGCGAGCAGCAGCGCGAAAAGTGAAGCCTAATTTTCTTATTGTCAAATGCCAAGTTAGTTATAATTATTTAAATCTAGATTATGATATTTTTAGCAACTTATATTTTTTCTTTTTTAATTATAAGATGGTTTGGCCAGAAAAGGATCTACATATGAAAATTAAATTTTTTTAATACAAATAAATGAAATCCAAATATTTTTACCTTGAAAAAAGGCGACAACTGACAAATCACTAACTTCCCCAATTTGTTTGTGTTCGAAAGAATTTTAAACTCTTTTGTCGATAGTTTTTGTGATACACTCCTTTTCAAATATGTCAAAATCTATTGCATGGAATTAGTTTAAAAAGGTTTCTAATAACACTGACCAACAAATTCGAACTTTTTTTAGCTAATTTCAAATCTGAATTTAGATTTCTTTAGCACATCAAGTTTTCGAGATATTCAAAAATGCAATATGACCACAGTTGCTGATAGAATGTAGCGTTTTCCTCTGATTTCTTTGCCGAAACTGGTGATATATGTTTGCATAGCGCCATTGCTAGAAAAGAATTGCCTTCTGACTTAACTGACACAAAATGATGCATTTAACATATAGAAACTCTAAAATTTATCATTTTCTTTACGCGTAAACATATGATAAAGATAAATAACCATGTTTTGTTTATACCACAAGCATCATAAAGTTAATGGTACTTATATTGCATGTATAAGAATGATAAACAATGATTGAAGGACTAATAAGTAAAAACTCGAATTTATAAACGTAGTGCATGGGATTTGCTTTTGAATTTTTTCTCAGGATTATAACGATACAACATCCAAAAATGATTTCCCATCATGCTTTCATTACAAAATCCATGATAGCGAGTTTCCATGGTCTTGATATCCTGGTGGAAACGTTCACCTTGCTCGCCACTTACAGTTCCAAGATTTTCTGAAAAAAAGTCTAGGTGCGAATGCAGAAAATGGATTTTAAGTGACATACTGCATGCCATTTCTTTATGAGATTGAAGAAGGTTTTTCACGCCATTACTGTATGCAGGTGACTTGTTAATGCCCAAAAAGTTTGCACATAACCACTTGAAGGCTAGCCATGCATTTAGTTCAAAAAGAGTGAGGGCCTTCTCGAAATCAAGGTCTGCTAAAACCTCCCTGATTTGTGGTTCCACAAATATGCCTTCTTTTAGTTTTGCCGCGCTCAGTTGTGGATTTTTTTTGCACAGATATTGGAATCCCTGAGAATTGTCCTTAGCCATTGTTTTCACGAAGTTTTTCATTAGACTTAGTTTCAAATGAAGAGGTGGCAGATATATTTTCTGAGGCTCTACCAGGGAGGACAGACTGAACACTGCTTATTCCATGCTCATATGTAGATCAAAGTGGCCAGTCACGCTTGTCATAATATTTTGCAGTGGTACGGCTATCCCACGGGCAGAGGAAGCAACAGGACTTCGTGAATCCTCCTTGCATACCCATTAGTAGCCTATGACTTTTAGATTACCAAAGATGGTAGTTTATGGCTTTAAGAAGAATATCCATATTGTCATACTCGTATGTCTCCTTAAGCTGGACAGAATGGCCAACAGGAATAGAAGGCTTTACATTGTCATTCTGCAAGAGGACAGCTTTCAGACTTGTCTTAGAAGCATCAATAAAAAGACGCCAGTCAGGCGCCTCATATGTCTGTGACAAGGCTTCGAACAATCCATTTATATCATGGCAGTAGCAGAGAGATCCATTAACTGTGAAGTATGAAATTAAATCACGATTACGCTTTCTAAAGTAACTCACATGCACATTTTTCTCGAGTAACAATTTTTCATGTAGTCGAGATGCTAGAAATTCTGCTTTCTCCTTTGACATTGACAGATCTCTCACAAGATCATTCAAATCTTCTTGAGTAAATAACTTTGGCTCAGAGTTAGCATCCTCATATTTAACATCCGCATCTTATGCTCATGCACCTTCAGTACTGCTATCATCACTGATAACATCAGGTACGAGGCCATCATCAGGTGGAACTGGAATTGGCAAAGCTATATCATGTGGAACTGATCTGCACGCCAAATCCATGGTTGGATAAACAATTTGGTGCTTGTTCTTTGCAGAAAACCCTTTTGTGGTCACACTGCAGAAAGAGCAAATCTTCGAGATGATCTCTAGGCTCTCTCCATATCATAGAAACAGCGAAAGGCATTGAAGCTTTCTTTTTGTTAATCTAGTCACGTGATCGTTTAGAGCAGGAAGTACAAATTTGGTGTGGTGCCCATACTTTATCTTGGTCACCCAGAGGGCAACCGAAGTAGAGTTTGTACATTTTCTTTATATCATTTGTGATAGTACGCTGCTGAGATTTTGTTGTAAAATGCCCATATACATAGCAGAATTTATCTGGATGATTTTTGCACTCTCGAGGCATTGCTACTGCTTTGTGGAAATATTTGGAAGCCTCTTGTGATCAACGCAGAAGGAGCAGCTAAGAATAAAAAACATCACATAAGGAACCTGAAAGCATAAAACAGAATTATAAATAATTGCGCAAAATATGCATTCGGGTTACAAATGTAAATGAATTCTTCTCTATACCCTTTAACCAGTAAGAACTTACGAAGCATCTAGTTTGCTCATCCTAGCAATATAACAATGATGCATGCAATAGAGCAATACCAGTAATATACTACATTTTATAATCGCAGGCGGCCATTTTATTTTTTTTGCATATCTTAAAAACGGTGCGCGCTAGAGCAAAACAGAAGTCAGATTCAGATTCAGCATGAAAAATGCATTTAGAAAAGTATAGTAAGGTCTCTGATGGAAAATGTGTGTTGACTAGTGTAATGAAACCGAATGCTTAATTTGCAAAGCAAAATTAATGTGTACGGGTGGTACAACTTCAGGACTTATCAAACATTATAGAACGAATTGGGGGGGAAATGAAAGCAGATAACTCTTTCAACTTTTATCAAAAGATATTCAATTGATGATGAAATCGCTAAACTTACTTGTAAAGATGGTCTAAACTTTCGAGCCGTTGCTAAAAGTAAATTTATTCAAAAAGGTTTTGCAAAATTTCAGTACGATAAACAACCTCCAGAAGAAAACAGATTTGGCTAAATTTTTCAAGAACGAAATCAAAGAAGGCAAGCGGTATTCAGTTACCTTGGATGAATATATTTCAAAGCAAAATAGAAGGTAGGTCAATATCAACGTTCATGATGAAAAAATGCATTTGAATTTAGACCTCACTTCTATTAATCCTTAGCTTGCTGCCAGGATAATTCCAATGGGCGTGCTGCGTGCGGCAGATATTATTTTTTTTAAATATCACTATTTACTATTTATTCCACTGCAGTTATTATAAAAACATGTTTATCATTGAGAAATTGCGCTCGTTTCGTATCCAAGGGCACTTTGAAAAGTTCGTGAATTTATTCCTTCACATCTGTGACAAATACGAAATATTCCCTCATAATAATATTATTATAAAATTTAACCGGCTCTTTCTATTTTTCCAAATAAAATTTGTAATGATTAATTAATACAAAGCCTTTTATAGTTAAATTCAATGTTTTTGAAAAATATTAAAATATCAAGGCACACATTCGAACGCGTAGACAGCGCGCAAAAACTAACAGCTGAGAGGGAAATGTCGTTGGGTTTACTGACCTCACTCCCATTTTCTTTCTTTCTTTATTGTATTAGTTACCTGCATAATTTAATTTTTATTTCTAAATAGGCATAATTTGTATCTTTTACTTTACTTATTGTAGATCTAAAAGGCTTTTTATAACGTGGATAAAAGAAGTATTTTTACGCATAATATATTGTTGCATTGCATCGATTTCCTCTCTCCCTTCTTTATTTTTTTAAAAATTTAGGCATGTTCTTTCTATTGGAACGAAATGTTCCTCTTAGAATTAATTGCACAAAACAAACGTTTTGACTCCAATGGAGGACTCAAAAACATCTCAATTTTGTACGCACCAGGTTTTTTTAAGGTGGAACGGCATCATTCATTCTATTTATATGAATTTCTTTGCTTCAAGACATTATAATATATATTTGTTTGGTGACAACTATATTTATCAAGTCTTTATCGATAAAGTGTTCAAAAATAATCTATTTCTTCTGAATTTTGCGTAATAAATGAAGAGGAAGTCAAACCTGATAGTGAAGATTCAAACGTACGCACTGAAGGCATAGACCGAAGGCCTAAGACTGGCCGCCTCGTCCGTTTGCGTGGTAATCAGCATGCTGAGTATAAGACTATTCTGTCATATTGATAATATTGTGAAATTTTAATAGCTCTTTGCGTTCTTTCAAACATATTTTGTAATGAAATATATTAAAAATAAAGGTACACTTTCGAACGCGTCGATGCACACCAAAATATTATGTATCAGCAGAGAGAAGAATTTGTGGTTTACTGAATAAGTTGAAGGAAGAAAGTATCAAGGAGAGAGTAAGGAAATGGGGAGAAGAGAGATGGAGGCTAGGTATGGAGAGGAAATCAACACTGAGTACATATTTTATGAATAGGAAGGTGTAGATAGAGGGGAGTAGGAAAGGGGGCAAAGAAAAAGTAATAGCATAGGCGAGTTGCGAACAGCTTCCCGCGTCGCTGGACCACTGTTAGCCAACGGCGAAACTACTTGGCTATTCTGAGTCTCAAAAAAGACTCATTCAAACAAAGCTTTCAAGCCGCTCGCCTGCACTTCTCGTACACTATACAACCCCCCTCCTAGAAGCGGAGCGTATTTTGAAGAAATGAAGAGAGCCCGTTTGGAAATGTTATCCAAGGGCTAACGCTCCCCCTCCCGGGTCTGGGCACCATTGTAGATAGAGGGGAGTAGGAAAGGCGGCAAAGAAAAAAATAATAGCGTAAGCAAGTTGCGAACAGCTTCCATCATCGCTGAACCCCTGTTAGCCAACTGCGAATCCACTCGGCTATCCTGAGTGTCAAAAAATACTCATTCAAACGAAGCTTTAATCCGCTCGCCTGCACTTCTCGTACGCTATAGAAGGTAATCAAGGAGGAAAATATATATGACAACTCATTTAAGTCCAAGCTAATGTTTAGATGCAGAACCAGCTCACTGCAGCTGAAGTGGAGGGAGAGGTTTACAGGAGAGGAAGAAAAATGTGACCTCTGCAACCGAAGAGAGCAAGAGACACTACGACACTTCCTACTAAATTGTGAGGGACTAATAGACATACGTAGAAAGTATAATACTATAGGAGATACCACATTGGGAAAAGTGCTCTTGTTCAACCCAACAAGTGAAGAAGTATGTTAAAAAATACACATTATATATCGAAGAACTATGAAAAGCTAGGAAAAGAAAGATCGAAATAGCCCAAAACCTACCCTAAACCAGAATAGGAATTAAAGTTATTGCGCTGCCGTTGCAAAGGCCTTAGCGCACCCTACATCTGTATCTGTGGTCTCCTTACATTTACACTCTTTCTCTATCTATTCTATCAGTAACTTACATAATTTTAGTTTTAAGTGCATATTTTTTATATTTCCATTTGCTAATTGAAGATTTAAAATGCTTTCTATAGCGAGGATAAAAAATATATATATTAAAACTGTATTTATTTACAATTGAAACAATTATGTACATTGAACGAGAAATCTTTTTATGTATGGTACTTTTTAAAACAAGGGTGAACACATAATGGTAGTTCACATTCACGACAGATATAATTTGTTCGTTGATATTTTTTCTCAGTTTTCTCTTGAAGGAAAAGGCTTCATAAAATGAATACCAACATCAATAAGGCGCGATGGTCGATTTTTAATATGTCTAATATCAGAAATTCGTTCTTTTTTTATATTTATCTACCATTTGTGCAATCACACTGTTTGCAAAATCCAAAATTGCGTTTTTTCCTTGTATATATAATAAGCGTTTAGAATAGATAAGTGAAAAGATGGAAGAAAAACTTCTTATACCATCTAATAGTTTTACGCACACCCTCTATAACACTTATCAGCATATCGCTCTTATCAACTATTCGCATTTTTTTTGTTGTACTCAATCACACATTTAGGTTTCAAAATAATGTTATCATCTCTATCCCTTTTTCCGCTGTCACACATTTGATCATCATGCATTGCATTGCATCGATTCAACCTCTCCCTTCTACAAATTTTTAAATTTAGGCATGTTCTTTCTATTGGAACGAACTGTTCTACAAGCCCCAGTCTTATTTTCTAGTAATTTTGCCAAGAGATCAGAGTTTGTGTACCAATTGTCAACAAATAGAACATGGTTCTTATTCAAATAGGATTCAAGCAGTGTTATCACAACTGAGCCCGTCACACCTACTTCATTGTCGATAGTAATTTCTGTACCGGTTCCAGTATAAATGATCAAATCTATTACGTAACCAGTCTTACAATCGCACAATACAAACGTTTTTACACCGAATTTATGTCTTTTATTTGGATTTTATTGTCTGTAATGGAGTTTTCCTCTCCAAAAGGGTAGACTTTCATCTATACAAAGGTCTTTGAAAGGAATCAGCTTTGATTTAAATTTCTGTCTAATGAGATCCAAGACAGGTTTGATTTTTGTCTATCTTGCTAGTTCTTTCAATTGTAGCATCGCTAAAATGTAAAAGCCTCATTATTTGCAGAAAGCGATCTCTTGACATAAGTTTTCCAAATATCTTCTGTTCGTGAAGTCCATTACTTGATCAGTGATCATTTAGTCGATTTTTATTTACTGTGCCTCATGAGAAGCTAAATACTCAAAAACAAGCGTCCGTTTCTTTGAAAGCGGAAAGGCGGCTATTCGGTTTATATCAATTTCTTTGCTTCAAAAATTTGTAATATGTATTTGATTGTGTGGCAATTATTTTGACCATATCATCGTCGATAAAATGTTCAAAATAATCTATTTCTTTTGAATTTTGTGTAATGAAGCATGAAGAAGTCAAACTTGAATGTGAAGATTCAAACGCAGGCAGTGAGGGCAGGAAATTCGAGCCAAGGTGTGGCACGCCGTGTTCGTTTGCGTGGCCGAGGGTCGGACTCTTCATTTTCGTCTGTAGTGTCATTATTTTCACTATTTTCTTCGTCTAGACTTCTATATTATCACTGTCAAATTCAGATAATGATTCACTGGGCCAGCCATCATCGCTAGATATACTGCTTAGGTTATCTGAGTCTACACTTTCGAGCACGTCACTCGACTCATCGACTATTTGGCCCTTTAAATTTGGTGTGCAAAATTGTTGAACTTTCCTATTCGACATTCTGAGTGGTACTGATTTGGAATGTAAATATTTCAAACATGGCAACTGATAGAAGAGTGGCAGAGGAAACTACTTACAAAATAATTCAAATTTTCGGGCAATAGGAGAAGAAATACTAGATCAAATCCATATATGGCCGATTCGCAGTTAACCGTTACGAGTATTTTAGATTCTATCCATATATAGCCGATTAGCAGCGAAAGGGTTAAATGAAGAGTTTAATCTTAATCTGAATCGTGATATCGTAGCATGTACCACAGATGGAGCTTCAGTAATATTAAAGTTCGGCAAAGATATTCCGGCAATGCACCAGCAGTGCTTAGCACATATAATAAGTCTAAGCATTTGTGATGTTTTATATAATAAAATTCAGTCTTACAATATCCAGCAACCAGAAATAAATGTTTTACTTGGAATGACGAAGATTTTGACATCGAAGAAGACGAAGAAAAAAACATGGCCAATTTATTATCTCCGGACTCTCATCCAGAAATTCATGAAGAAGGAATCAATGATACGCATGGTTCGAAAAATATGTCGAACATTTCGTAAATCGCCACTCAAACATAATCATTTACAAAATTTTGTCTGACCATTTTTCGAGGACAGCATTTGAATCTGATAATCGATGTTAAAACACTCTGGAATAGCCTTTTACATATGTTAGAGAGATTTTTGAAATTAAAACATATCATCCCCAAATTTGAGAACTGTAAGATATGAAGATTCGGTATCAGATATTGAATGTCAACAAATTGAAGAAATTGTTCAGGCTTTAAAACCACTGTATATTGTGATCAATGAACTATCATCCAGAGATGCCTCACTTTTAAAAGCAGAGTGTTCGTTTATTTTTATCTTGAATCAGTTAAAGGGTAAAAAAATCACCTATGTATGTGTAAACATAAGACAAACTTTGATTGATCGATACACGAGTCGAAGGAAAAAGAAATTTCAGGTGTGCTTCAGTATATGCATAATCCAAATTATTTGGTTCTAGAATCGCCTGAATTACCAACGGGTTCTCGAGCTTCTTTGAAGAAATGTGCTGAAGTAATTTTCAACGTATCGCGCAAAACAGTTTCCCCGAGGTTACGAGGTTCTGAGTTGCTTGCTCGGGCACCGGCAAAGAAACCTCTCATCTCCAAGAAGAATCAAAGAGCCCGTCTTCGTTACGCTCACGAACATGTCGTTTGGACAGAAGAACAGTGGGTGCAGGTTCATTTTAGCGATGAATCGAAGTTTAATGTGATTGGTTCCGATGGCGGGATGTAAACCCAACGAAGATTTGGCGAAAGTTTATCTCGTGCTTGTGCGAAGAAGACAGTGAAATATGGAGGAGGCAGTGTAATGGTATGGGTAGTGATCTCTACTGCTGGTTCTGGTCCACCTATTCGCCTACAAGGGACTGTCAATGCTGAAATCTACAAACATATTCTTAGATAGCATGCCCTTCCACATCCCCGCTCCTCGTCAGTTTAACCTCCAATCTTTGTGCAGGACAACGCTCACTGCCACACTGCGAAGAGAATCAAAGATTTTTTGAGTGATAAAGGTGTTGATCTCATTGACTGGCCAAATCAAATTCCCGATCTCAACCATATAGAAACCGTTTAGAAGATTATTGGAGCTGGGTCGCGAGGGAGAAGTCCAAAGAACCAAGATGAATTCTGGAAATTATTGAAAAACGAATGGAACAATATTACCCCATCCTTTTGCAAGAAATTAATTTATTCCTTTGGTAACAGATGTCGGGAAGTCATTGCTAGTAAAGGGATGTTCACAAAATATTAATAGTAAGGGTTTCCTATTTTGTTCTTTTTTTCATTTTACATTGTTTTTCAGGCTAACCCTTAACTTTTAGCTGCTGCAATTTGGAAGATAGTTTATTTATTTCCTCCTAACTTACGAAATATTTAATCCATTTACTTGAAAGTTTCATGGAAGATGAATATTAGATATATTTAAATATGTGTTAAAAATAAAAATATTTAGTTTGAGGAACCGGGATTTCCCGGTTCCGGAAATTTTTCTTGTTATCAGTCCCGGTTCCTAATTTTGGTTACTCATCCAAACCCTAGTGTGTAGTGAGTAAGTCTGCCACATTGTTGGTATGAGTAGTGAAAAAGTGCGATATTCTAGATGTGAGTAGTGGGAAACTCTGTCATATTCTATTTGAGTAATGAGAAAGAGTGACAATTTATATTTTCCGTAGTGGGAAAGAATGTGACATTCTATGTGTCAGTGGTGTCAAATAGTGCCACATTCTATGTGTGTGTAGTGGGAAAGTGTAGTGGAATAATGCCACACTCTATGTATAAGTAGTAAAAAATATTGCCATATTCTAGGTGTGAGTAGTGTGTAAGAGTGCCACATTGTATGTATATGTAGTGAAAATTATTGCCGCATTCTAGGTGTGAGTAGTAGGAAAGTGGGACATATTTTATCTATGAGAAGTGAGAAATAGTGCCACTTTCTTGGTATGAGTAGTGGGAAAGATTGTCCATTCTAGGTGTTAGTAGTGTGGATCTATTGCCATATTTTATTCGTGAGTAGTGCCAAAAAGGTCTGTCACATTTTTTGTTTAAGTAGTGAGAAAGAGTGTAACATTTTATGTGTGAGTTCTTAGAAATAGTGCCATATTCCGGGTTTGATTAGCGAGAAAGACTACGACATTATATTTTTTAGTTTGGAAAATAGTGCCACATTTTAGGTGTTAATAATGGTAAGAGTGCCACATTCTAGGTGTAAATAGTGAGAAGAAGAGTGATACATTATTGGAGTTAATCGGGATAAATATTGCTATTTTCTAGATGTAAATAATGGGAAAGAGTGCCATATTATATGTGTGAGTAGGGGTGATGACAGACATTCTGGATAGGAATAGTTGGAAAGAATGCCACGTTATAAGTGTGAGTAGTAAGATAGAGTGGTAAATTTTATTTTTGAGTAGTACCACATTCTATGTGTTAGTAGTACCACATTCTATGTGTTAGTAATAAGAAAGAATGTCATATTATGGTTTTGATTAGTGCGAAAAAGTGCCATATTTTAGGTGTGAGTATTGAGAAAGAGTACCACATTCTAGGGTTGAGTAGTGGGAAAGAATGTCACATTCTAGGTAGCAGTAGTGAGAAATAGTACTACATTTTATGTGTGATTAGTGATAATGAGTGTCACATTCTATGTGTGGATCGTGGATAATTGCCATATTATAGGTGTGAGTAATGTGAAATGGGCCATATTCTAGGTGTGACTAATAGGAAAGAGTGACATATTTTCGGTGTGAGTAGTATGAAAAAGTGCCATTTTAGGTGTGAGTAGTGGGAAAGAGCCTGACATTCTATTTGTGAGGTAGTTAGAATTAGTGCCATATTTTAGGTGCGAGTAGTGACAGAGAGTGTCACATTCTAATGTTGAGTAGTGGGTAAGATTGCAACATGCTTAGTGTGGGCAGTGGTACAGCCGAACCTATTCTGTATGAGTAGTGTGAAGGAGTGCCACAATCTACGTGTAGGTATTCAGAAATACTGCCATATTCAATGTGTGATTAGGGATCACTTTTTTTGCCTCCACCCAAAACATTCGTAAAAAGGAATTAAATTAAATTTTACCGATCGAAAGATAAAAAAAATTAGTTGCTCGAGAAAACAAATTTTAGAGGACCAAAACATCTCTAATTGTTTATGAGAAATGCAAATTCAAATTTCGGTTTACTTTTGTGTGGGTCACCTTTTGTATCTCAGATACTTGAAATGATAAGTCAATAGTGAGCATTGTTGCATAATTCTATTTCCACTGTTGTTGAATGAACCTATGATATCTTCTCAACTATAAAATACGGACTTAGTATCCATTTTCGTGGCTCAAATGATAAGCGACACTTCCAATTATAATATGTAGATGCATTTACGAGGATTATTTATACAGCTCTATCTTACTTCTCTATCACTCCCTTTCTCTCCATCACTCCCCTTCTCTCTATCACGCTCACTCTCTCACTCACATTCTCACTAACTCGCCCTCTATCTCTAACTTACACTCTCAAAAGTAATTTCCTCAGCACTAATCTGGTGATTGCCTAATAAGGCATAATTCTCGGTAATCATCTCACAGCCCAATGGTAGGATAGATTATAAAAAAAAAACAAACAAACGCGCAAAACAGTTCCCAAGAAACAAAAACAAAAATGAAGCAAAAATGCAAGAAGAAGGAAGCACGCTCCGGCGGTGGGGGTAGGCGCACCTCCCCCGGCGCAAGATCATGTGACCAACACCAAAAAGGATCAAATTAAATGGAGGAGGAGGCCAACCTCCTCCCAAAAGTCAGATAGACCACAAGTCTGTGTGCACGAACTCGTCCCAAGTAAGACGGATAAGCGATAGCGATCCCGCTCGCCCCAGTATCGGGAAAAGTAACCGTCGGGAAGACTACCCAGACTGGGACATTCAACAAGAATGTGCCGAACAGTCTGGGGGACAACGCAGTCGTCACGATGAGGTACAGGCGAGCGCTCCATCGAATAGGGGTGCGTCCCGTAAGTGTGCCCAATGCAAAGATGATAGAAACCGAAATGGAGCCGTCGCAGAAGGGAAGGGGGTGTTAGGTTCATGGCGCGGCGCAATGGCACGCAACTTTAAGTTCCTTTCAGCCGTCTCCCATCATCTTCGCCAATTAGCCCGGAATGCTGACATGATACTTGCCATGGAGTCGGTTTTAGGAAGAACGAAACGCTGGTCTGGTCATCGATTTCTCGCGGACTCTTTGGTGCCCTCGTCAGCGCGCTCATTCCCAGCAAATCCCACATGTTCAGTAACCCAGCTGAATATAATCTTGACATACACCCGGCTCGCCAAAACAGTGGCGTACTGGATACCACGAACCAAGGGATGTGGGGATGCTCATGTCCCGAGAGCATTCAGATCGCTTTGTGAGTCGCTCTGAAGCTGACATGACGCATTATTTCCCATACCAAGCGGATTATTAAAGCTAGATTGGCAGAGAAAACAGACGCGGCGCCTGTTAGAGCCTCGATGACTTTAAACAGAGGCGATACGGTATCGAAGTTGACTCCCTCGTGAGACAAAGAGCCATCCATGTACAGCGGCACAGATCAAGCGTGACAAGAAGTGTGCTCCAAAAAGGTCGCCCGCAATACTCCGGGCACTGTAGAAGCTTTGGGAGCAAACGCGTGGTGACAAATAGTCAAAGGTGGTACCATCCACGGTGGAGGGGGCATCTTGGGCAGAACCAGAGGAGCCACCGACCGGAGACCAACGCTGAACTCACGAAGAACTTTACGAGCCTTAAACTCAAAGGTCTTAGGGTATGACTAGCGTCTCTCAGGCCGCATAGCCACCGTCGAGATCGACCGCGGATGCAGTGAGAGCCGTTGTTCGACTGAGAAAGACGCCACACTAACGCGTACAAGCGAAAAACGCACTGTGCACGGCACAAAACAAATGGTATCTCCTCAGCATCTGCAACTAGGCTGTCAATGGGGTACGTGCGGAATGCACTGGTCGTCATGCGGAGACTGGTGTAGTATATTGAGTCCACTTTCCGTAATACACGATCGGCTGTGTATGCGTTAAACTTGCATCCATAGTCAAACTTAAAACGAACAAAAGATCGATTAAAAGTAAGCAGTAGCCCTATAAGCACCCGAAGTGCTGAACGCCACGGAACGAAGAATGTATATGGAGTTGGTACAAGAGGCCAAAAGGATGCGAATGTGAGTCTTCCAAGAGACGCGGCAGTCGAAAACAAGACCAAGGAAATAGTGCGAATCCACCACTTCCAGGCGAACCCCGTTTAGGAACAAGTCTGGGTTGGGATGGAACCGTCAAAACCGGCAGAATTGCACCCCCTTAGTCTTTGCTAAGGAAAACCGTAAACAGTGCGCTTCGGTATAGCAAGCAATGTGGTTCAATGTCTGTAGAGTTGCCATCTGGGTTATATCAAAATAGATCGGAATGTCATCCAGCGTAGCGAGAACGTCTTCCGGCAGCACCGAGGTGATAGAAACTCGACACAATGGGGGCAATAGGACGCTTCACAATCTTGATTTCTGAATATTGGGATGCGTCCCATCGCCACCATCGTGTGGAGAGTTTCTATTATATGGTATCGCTATGGGGTATCCTAAACATTCTTCAGATCGAAAAACACCGCGGCGTAGTGTTGACTACGAAAGAGGTCCTCGCAGACAGGCATTTCTAGTCGGAGCAGAGCATCCGATGTGGAGTAGAACTTGCAGAAGCTGCACTGTCCAGAAGACAAATGGCCTTCCATGTCCAGAAAAAGGTTAGTGTAACAGTTACCAATTTCTCCATCAACTTGCACACGCAAAAGCTTAGAGAAATTGGACTTGTGGTCTTCACTCGGCGAGTCCACCTCCATCGGGAAATAGCGAGGGGCAGGCTCGTCGACTCCCTTCAGACTCATAATGCAGGACTGAATGCTGCACAGCCCAACGGATCCCGCTATCCATTGCCCCTTCAGCAGTCACTGCCTCCAGTCACTCCCATCAGCAGCGGTCGATACTGCACCGCTTGCCTGTTTTCTTAGCTGTCCCCTGTGAAAGGAAAGAGGGAAACCCGCTTGTGCAAAGATGGAGTCGTCCATAGATGACTCCAAAGAAGGTGGTGAGGGGGTAAGCCCCCTCATCTTTAGGCTTAGGAGAAGAGTAAACATCTTCTCCGCTAGAAGCAGGTTGGAGGGGCCCTTGAGAGCGCAGGGGGGGAAGGGCACCTCATTTGTTGATTGGAGCTGCACGAGGGCGGCCCCATAGATGGCAAAAGGGAAGCCCATTTCTTTTCCACATGAAGATGGTAAGTTAAAATCAGATAAATGCGATTAGCTGTGAATAGACCTTCAAGCTTGTTTGCTTTAGGTCAAAAGATTAAAGTCAAGTAAATGGGAGTAGCCGCGAATGGACCTTCAAGTAGGTTTGCGTTAATTTAAAAAGTTAAAATCAGGTAAATGTGACTAGCTGTGAATGGACCTTCAAGTCTGTTTACCTAAGTACTTTTTGAATTCTCATTACTAATAAATTAATTATAAATGGATATAACCACGAATATATTAATGTACATCTCGGTGAATGGGTATGAAAGTTAATGTAGTAAATTGGTCACATTATTTAACAATCTGCCCCTTGTTATGATACATTCTCATGAAAATTCAAGGTCATTTTATGGCAAGTTAGATAAGATCAGAGTGAACCTTTAAAGTGGCTCAAGTTTGCGAAGATAAATGGCAACTAAATGAATCAGACCCATACTAATTTAAATTTAAATTTCTATCAAGATCTATGCATCTAATTAATTCAATTATGCTAAATTTTGTGAATTGACTCATTTTATTACATATTTAATGGGTAAAATGACTATATTTATGGGCAAAATTTCTCCCCTTCCCTACATTCCTAAGTTCATTGATTTGTTTCATTTTTCCCCCTAGGAAACCCGACCTCTTTTAAGGGAAGTTCTAAGAGATTTGTGCTGTCTCGGTCGCGAATGTTATCGTTATTCATCTTTTATTCTATTATTTTTATTTTCTACGCATTTTCGATTCCATTAACTTCACCACTTTCTTTCGAAACCCATTTTAAGAAGCTTCTAAGAAGTATGGCCTCCGTTGCTTTTCTCTTTTTAAGTGTAAAATATAACGAACACTTTGCCGTCTGTCTCAAATATTTTGCCATGATTGACCGCTATGCGCTTCACTCCCATCACTTTCCTCATTTAGCAATAGTATTTGCATAAACCGAGTCAGGCAGAGTAAACGGCCTTGACCTGTTCACGCTATTTACCTTATTGAAATGATTTAACGCTTTTTCACCTCGGGTAAAGCAAATATGGAAGGTAGAGAGAATAAAAGAGATAAACATCCTTTCTTCCACGCTCTTTTAAATTGAATCCCCAAATGAAATTCTTAAATTCATTTTACGGTGAGTCGAGGAATCTGTAGAGAGACGTGTCTTCTCGCGTAGGAAAAACAAATGAGTTTCTGATCATCTCTTTCTGAACTCTCGGGAGATTTTCCTTCCCTGTTTACGCACTCAAGGCAAATCAAAATTCAAGGTAAATCAACATTTGCAAATGTTTCCATGGAAAAAAAGGTCCCCCAAAGCTATTTTCATTCGGACATAAACTGCCATCAACTCAAAGTGGTCGAAGGTTTAAAGAGACTCTTGCGAGGCAAAAATCATAAAATAGAAAAGGATAGAATAAATGATAAAAGGGGTCTGGAAGGAGAGGGACTCAGGAAACCTCATCAGGAGGACACACTTGATACCCCCAGGATCAAAGTTGTTGATTAGAGATATTCAAAAGTACTCCTTTAGAGGTACTGTCATTATAAAAGATAAAAAAGCCCAGAGAAATAAAAGGGGCGAAGATTTGTACATTGTTAGTTTCAAAATTCTTTGCATAGCAATTCTACTTTTTTCAAAGAATTTTGTTTCGGTTTTTAAATCAATAAAATGGGAAAAGATGTTAAAGCAAAAATAACTATAAAATTTATCATATTCACTTAAAAATATATATATATTTTTCCGAAGGTACACGAACCTTACCGAGGACCTAATATTTAACTCATTCCTTGACGAAGAGAGAGGTAGCGGTCACTCGAAAACTATATATATATATATATATATATATATATATATATATATATATATATATATATATATATATTCCTAAAACAGCCAAAATCCAGTCACCCATCCTTAAACCCTATAATCGCAATTTTGTTATAAATGTGTTAAAACGAGTTAATTTATCAATAGTTTTGTCGAGTAATATATAATGTAGCGTAAATTGGGGAAAATATATACTTAAAGATCATAATTGCTTAAAATTATCGAAATTTAAATTTTATTCGAGATTTTAGGTATGCGGAGGATTGCCAGTTAGCCAAACTTGAGATAGATCAGCCAAATTCCCGAAACAAATCAAAAGGATTTATGAAAACGTTACCATGAATCATAGAAAACGGTAAACCTATAACTATTTTATTTAATATTATTTCACATTATTATTACTTTTTTAATAATTTATAAAATTTATTCACATTGTTGTTAGCTTTCTGATAGTATTTTACTTTTATTATCTAACAAATGATGCCGTCTAATTTGTAAATAAAATCAACTATAAAAAGTGAATCTTAGTTTTATGCAAATCCTACCAACAAGATTCACTCAAGTTATATGTGTTAAAACGAAATAGTTTCTAAATATTTTTTTAAGTCAAGTAATATATAATGGAGAGTAAATTGCGAAAAAGAAGTAAACTTAAGTTCTTTATTGCTTATAATGATCGAAATTTAAACGCAATATTGTCTGTGAGGCTGTTGTCAGTTATATCTTTTCATAAAATCCTTTTCCGATTAATTTTTCTCAATAAAAAGCAACAGTTATATTTAATAAGGTAAAGTGTTTATACTAAGAAAATAAAATATCTTTGCATTGATACTCGCTTTGGGAAACTAATAGTAAAGTAATTGGGGTCATATGATTTCAGCGTCGGCTGTTTGACTTTAAGAGCATAAAATGCGGGATTTAAGGTAGTGTATGGAACAAAACTAAGGCCAAATATTCAATGTTTTGTTCCAATATTTTATCTCAATTTTATCTCTTTCTAACTTTTACTGTCTTTCTCTCTCTTTCTTTATCTCTATCTCTCCTTTTATTTCTCTATATATCTCTTCTTATCTTTCTCTATTTTTCTTTCTCTTTCTCTGTTTCGCATTCTCTGTTTTTATCTGTCTCTTTTTCCATCCCTTTCTCTCTCGCTTTATCTTTATCTCTCTTGCTTTATCTTTCTCTAGCTCGCTTTCTCTCTCTCTTTCCCTATCTCATTCTCTCTGCATTTCTCTATCCCTTTCCTTTTTCCGATTCATTTTTAGTCGCGGGCGAGTTTAAATCTCACTATGTAGATCAGTGAGTTGGTCCCCGTTTTTTTTATAATGATATTGAAACTATTCGGTTGATTCGAACGAAATTTGAAACCCTTATGTTGTTTTACACCCCCTTTCGAATCATCATCTACATAACCTACAACAACACCAAATCAACACAAACACCACACCACTTCAACCTTCACCACCATCACTTCCACCACCTCCACCACCTGCAACACCTCCACCACCACCACCTGCAACACCTTCATCTCCACCACCACCACCATCACCAACAAAACCTACACCAGTGACACCTACATCAACAGCGAATACACCAAAACACCACCACCTCCACTAGTTAACGCACCTCCACCTACACCACTACCAGCTATACCACCACCGCCTATACTAGCAACACCTACACTATCTGCACCACCCCCACCCCCACATACACTAACTACACTACCACTTACAGCACCTACACCACCACCTACATCATCTACACAACTAAAACCAACATCACCCCCTTCACCACCTCCACCAGCATCAGCAAAACAAAATAGACCACCACAAACAACACTACCACCTACATCACCACAAACACCATTAACAGCTACACAACCACAAACACCAGTACCACCTAAACCACCACTACCACTTACACCACTACCAGCTACACTACCACACTACTAGCTATACCACCACAGCCTATACTAGCAACACCTACACCACCACCTACACTATTTACACCACCTCCACCCACCTACACTAACTACACCACCACCTACATCACCACCATTTAGAGCACCTACACCACCTACAGCATATACACCACTAAAAGCAACACCACCCCCTGCACCACCTTCACCAGCATCAGCAAAACAAAGTACACCGCCAGAAATACCACTACCACCTACATCACCACAAACACCATTAATAGCTACACCACTAAAAACACCAGTACCACCTAAACCACCACTACCACTTACACCACCGCCAGTTAAATTACCCCACTACTAGTTACACCACCACCGCCTATACCAGCAACACCTAGACTACCACCACTAATACCACCATCTGCACCACTTCACCACCACCACCTACACATCCTACACCACCACCACCTACACATCCTACTCCAATACCATCTACAACACCTATACTACAACGTATGCCACCTACACCACCTAAAACCTACACCACCACCACCACCAACGTAACATACACCACCACAAATACCACTACCACCTACACCACCACAAACACCACTACCACCTACACCACCACAAACACCACTTCCAAATAAACCACCACTACCACCTACACTTCCTACACCATCACCACATACACATCCTACACAATCACCGCATATACTGCAACATATGCCACCTCCCCCAACAACACAACGTACAGCACAACAAACACCACTACCACCTACACCACCACAAACACCCCTACCACCTACACCACCACAAACACTACTACCACCTACACCACCGCAAACACCACTACTACAAACACCACCACAAACACTACCACCAAGTTCACTACAACACCACCAGCTACACTACCTACATGAAGACAGCCGATACCAGCAGCACCTACACAACCCACCACCTATATTACCACCATGACCTACACCATCACCACTTACACCCAAAATACCTACACTACAACCTATGCCACCTAACACCACCTACACCACCACCACCCATGATTATCCCGGGATTTTTTTTTTTTTCAATAACATCATATCTATTAGGCAGATACTAACGGAATATGAGACCTTTAGGTTGTTTCATATTCTCTTTTGAATGATATAATTGCCCAAGTCCTCCAAAGCTTATCTTGGGACTTATTTGGCATAACCTCCTAAGTATTCAGTCGATGCTAACGAAATTTAAAATCCCTATGTTGTTTTACATTCTCTTTCGAGTGATATAATTGCCAGGGTGATCCCAAGGTTACTCCTTAAATTATTGAAAGTTTTGCAAGTCGTAAGGTGATAAATCAAAATAAGTGAGAGCACGCGACTCTTGGTAAGCAAACTTTGTTCTTAGAAGAAGCAACCAATTATATTTAAACAGGTAAAGTGTTTATACTAAGACTACAAAATATCTTTGCATTGATACTCGCTTTGTAAAACGAATAGTAAAGTAGTTTGCGTGGTATGATTTCAAGGTCGGCTTTTTGGCTTTAACCCTTTGATGCCCAGTGGTTCGTAGGGAACCAGATAATTCCAAGCCACTCTAACCCTTATGATATAATTATTTAAGGGCTATTTTAGTATCTCAGAATTCTCCTCGATGAAATCTAGTGACAAATTACGCAGTCGCGCAGTGTTCGTTCTCAAGTAAGGAAGGTGAGGGATGTGTTATGTCTAAATATTAGTCATAAATAATAATTTCTCGATTAATTATTTGTTTGATGGTTTAAATAGCAGTAATAAAATGAATACTTGATTAGACAGTGTATTTTATTTCGTGAATTTATAAAAATTGGTTATAAAGACATGAAAATATTGTGGGATTAAACTCGCCTAACCTGGTATTATGGTAGGCCCATATTTAGGTCTATGTTTCTTACTTGAATAAAGAAACGATGGGAAATAAATTTATATATATACGAGGGGCGGTCAAGAAGTTTTGCAATTCGGATATAAAGAAACGAGATATGAGGAAAAGTGTTTTATTATTTTTCAATATAACTACCCTCGACTTCAATGCACTTGCGCCACTTGTCCCTGAGGCTTCGAATTCCCGACAACCAGAAATCTCCCGACTGCTGTTCAATCCACTCCTGGACGGCGAGCTGGACATCTTCATCGCCCCCAAACCGGCGTCCACGCAGTGCAGCCTTGAGCTGGCGGAATAAAAAGTAGTCGCTAGGGGCCATATCTGGACTGTAGGGGGGATGGTTGAGCTCCTCGAATCCGCACGCGCACAGGGCAGCCTGTGCAACTCTGGCCTTGTGGACTTTGACGACGTTGAAGTCGATCATGGGGCGTGAGGTTTCTAGGGACCCAACGGGCAGAGAGAGACCTTGGGCATGGCCAAATTGTCGTGGATGATGTTGATAACACTTCCATGTGATATTCCAAGTTCTCGCTCGATTTCTTCGATCTTCACCCGTCGATTTTCGAGAATCATCCCCTCCACACAGGCCACATTGTCCTCGTTGGTCACGTCTGACGGGCTTCCTGGACGGGGGTCATCTTCAAGGGACTTACGAACATGACGAAACTCCCTATTCCAGCGAGCAATGGTTGCATAGGAAGGGGCAGTGTCGGTGTACACTGTAACCATGTGTTCATGGATCTCTTTTGCATTCTTGCCTTCCTTGGTCAAAAGTTTGATCTGCGATCAGGTACTGCTTCTTAAATAAACGAGGCAGGAGCGTGCGGCTGCAGGTCCTGACTTGTCATAACTTGTCCTAACACCCGCACAAACAGCCATCCCCCTTCCTCTGTTTTGCCCTACCGATTCGCAAAACTTATTGACCGCCCCTCGTATATATATATATATATATATATATATATATATATATATATATATATATATATATATATATATATATATATATATATATATATATATATATATATATATATATATATATATATCATAGAATTATATAGCATTTATGTGAGCATTTTGAGGAAAGCGTTGGACATATATATTCTAAGCATTATTTTGTTTATTTATTATTCGTTTGTTATAGGTATATTACATTTTATTTTTCCCCTATTACAGTGAATCAAGATGCCGAAGAAAATTGATGTCTCCGAAGAAGATGAAGCATCGGATGAAGAAAACGTTCCTCTTTCCTCGTTTGTTGGAAAAGTAAAAAAAAAAACAAGAAAATAAAAGTTGATGGAATTTAAGGGAAAACTGATTTCCACCCACCCCAGGATACGGAATGGAATGATTCTGTGGATATTGATTTAAATTGGAGGCAGAACTCCATTATTTTTCTTTCATTTATTTTTTGATCAAGAAATGATAAAGGATATTTGTGAATAATCAGGAATATATGCTTTGGAAAAATCAGGACAGGAAATACACATTCTTTAGGAGGAAATGAAGGTGCATATAGAAATTTTGATTACCTCAGGGACTATGAAAACTCCATCTTACCGAACCTTTTGGACTAAATCTATGAGATATAATGTGGTAGCCAATTCAATGACCAGAAATCGCTTTGTACAAATCAAACAATTTCTCTAGTTCAATAACAATAAAGATATGGAACCACAAGACCACCCAGACCATGATAACCTGTTCAAAATTCCACCAGTTTTGAAGCTCTGCGAATAGATTGCATGAACATCACACAGCAAGAGCATCAAACAGTGGATGAAAAAATCAGCCCAACTAAAGCACGCATTGCATTCAAACAGTATAATCCACAAAAACCTTCAAAATGGGGGTACAAAGTTATATCAAGGGCTGTAGAAAGTGGAATTGTATATGATTTCTCGTTATATACTGGAAAATGAACCGTCATAAGTGATAATTAAGAGCTTGTCATTTCTTCACAATTTGTGATTCGACTGCGTCACGATGTTCCAAGGCACAATACTACAAGATCTACTTTGATAACTGGTTTTCATCACTTGAGTTAACTAAAAAGCTAAAAGAGGAAGAAATTCTGAGCCTTTCAACCGTTCGTATTAACAGACTCAATTGCTGCGAACTAGAAGATGAGAACAAACTGGAAAAGAAGGGAAGAGGAAGCTAGGACTACAGGGTGCAACAGAATTCTAATTGTATCATAGTAAAATGCTATGACAATAAACCGGTACATCTTATTTCCAGCTATGCTGGAATTGAACCTAAGGATGAGTGCAGGCGATATGATAGAAAATCAAAAGAGTAGATCGATGTTCCTAGGCCTTTTGCTGATCTCAACGGTATGCTTATAGAATTTTACCAGATTGATTTTAAATCACGAAAGTAGTATATGAGGATCATTTTCACTATTTGGATCTGAGTGTCGTGAATGCATGGCTTATCTACAAAAGAGTGTGTAAGAAGGTGAATATTTCAAAAATGATGCAACTAAGTGAATTTTACTGCGATATTGCAAGGGGACTAATTGGAAATCCAGACACTAAAGAGAGGACGATCGTCCAGTAGTGCTTCAAGTCCGCCTAGAAGGCGCTATTTGCTTTCCAAGTAAGCAGAATCATTGCGCTTTGACAATACACTACATCTGCCAGAGTGCATTGCGAAAAGGATAAGATCCAAAGAATGCATAACTGCGCATACATGAGTTAGATGTGTGAAGTGTAATGTTGGACTCTGTTTGACTGCAAAAAAGAAATTGCTTTCGACCTTTTCACGGAAAGTAATATTCAAGTCTAACGCAATTAAATAAGTAGCATATAACCGTTTCCTTTCAATATGTAAATTTGCCTTTAATCACGAAGCACTTAAAAGTTACTGTTTATGTTGTGTCAGATGGAACCACCTTTTACTTAGTTTGCATTTTCTAAAAATAAAAAATATTGGTGTTCTGTTCTTATTTTGCTTCCCCTAAAACTAGCTAAACATATTAAAATTTTTAATTATATCTATATTTGGGCATCAAAGATTAAGAACATAAAATGCGTGATTTAGGGTGGTGTATGTAAAAAATTCAATATTTTGTTTAAATATTTTATTTCAATATTTTATCCATCTCTCGGTATGTCTTTCACTTTCTCTCTCTTTTTCTTTTTCATTCTCTCTCACTTTATTTATCTCTTGCTTTCTCTTTCTCTTTCTCTCTCTCTTTTCTATCCCTTTTTGTCGGATTCATTTTTCTTATTAAGAAGCATTCAATTTTATTTAAGCAGGTAAAGTGTTTATATTAAGACTATAAAATATCTTTGCATTGATACTCGCTTTTGGAAACTAATAGTAAAGTAGTTTGCGTCATATGATTTCAGTGTCAGCTTTTTGGCTTTAATAGCATAAAATGCGGGGTTTAAGGTGGTGTATGGAAAAAACTAAGACCCAAAATTCAATATTTGGCTAAAATATTTTATTTCAATATTTTCTATTTCTATCATTCACTATGACTTTCTCTCACTATCTTTTCAATCTTTCCTATTCTCTCTATTTTCTTCTTTATCTCTTTCTCTTTCTCAATCTCTCTATTTCTCTTAATCTCTTTCACTTTCTATTTCTCTTTTCCTCTCTCTCTCTATCACTTGCTCTCTCTCTCTTTCTCTCTTTTTTAGATTAATTTTTCTTATTAAGAAGCAACCAATTATATTTTAACAGGTAAAGTGTTTATACTAAGACTATAAAATAGCTTTGCATTGATACTCGCTTTGGGTAAACTAATAGTAAAGTAATTTGGGTCATATGATTATAGCGTTGGCTGTTTGGCTTTAAGAGAATAAAATGCGGGATTTAGGGTGGTGCATAGAAAAAAACTAAGGCCAAATATTCAATGTTTTGTTTCAATATTTCTCAATTCTATCTCTTTCTAAATTTACTGTCTTTCTCTCTCTTTCTTTATCTCTATCTCTCCTTCTATTTCTTTATATATCTCTTCATATCTTTCTCTCTCTTTTTTATCTCTCAATCGCTTTCCTTTTTCCGATTCATTTTTAGTCGCGGGTGAGTCTCGATCTCACTATGTCGGTCGGTCGGTCGGTCCCAGTTTTGCCTTTTTGTTGTAATGATATTGTAACTATTTGGCTGAAACCCTTATGTTGTTTTACATTCCCTTCGAATCATCATCTACATAACCTACACCAACACCACATACACAACCACCACCTTATCACTTACACCACCACCACCACCAGCACCAACAAAACCTACACTAATGCCTACATCACCACAAACACCACTACCACCTACACGACCACACATACACCACTACGACCTACACCACTAACACCACCATGGAATACACCACACCACCACCACCTCCACTAGCTACACCACCACCACCTATACCAGCAACACCTACAGTACCACCACCTACACCATAACCACCTACATCATCACTACCACCTACACTACTTACACCACTGGCACATACACCACCACCTACACCTCCTACACCACAACCAACTAAACATCATACACAACACAGCCTACAATACAACCAACTAAACATCCTACACCACACAGCCTACACTACAACCTATGCCACATGAAACCTACACCACCACTAACACCTACAACATCCCAAACAACATTACCACTAACACCACCATCGAATACACCACCACCGCCTATACCAGCAACACCTACACCACCACCACCTACATCATATACACTGCTAAAACCTACACCACCACCTGCACCACCTCTACCACAAACACAACGTAAACCACCACCAATACGTTACCATCACAAACACCACTATCACCTACACCACCACAAACACCACTACCACCTGCACAACCACAAACACTACTACCACTTACACCACCACCTCAACTAGCTACACCACCACCAGTTACACTACCTACACCAGCACCACCTACAACATCACCACCACCCACTACACTACCTACACCACCACCACTAACACTACCATGGCCAACACCACCTGCACCACTTACACCACCGCCTACACCATATACACCACCACCTGTACCACTTACACCACCACCACCACCACTTACACATCCTACACTCATACCACCTACAACACCTATACTACAACTATGACACCTAAACATACACCACCACAAACACCTACACCACCGTCACCTACACCGCCACCACCTACACCGCCTCCACCTACACCACTACCACCTACACATCTTACATCAACACTACCTACAATACCTACGCTACAACTTATGCCACTACCACCACCAGCACAACGTACATCAACACAAACACCACTAGCACCTACACCACCACAAATAGCACTACCACCTTTACCACCTACACCACCACAAACACAAACACCGAATACACCACAACACCACCACATCCACTAGCCTAACACTACTTACACCATCATCGCCTATACCAGCAACACCTACACCACCAGCACCACCACCTACATCATCACCAGTTCTAGTACCTACACCTATAACTATATTATTTCATCACTAGCAGGCGAAGCCTGCGGGAGAAGAGAGTACTGTCCTATCACCCCTCCCCCTTCCCTCCTGGTTCGATGAAGCGTGTTCCTGTATTTGAGGGATAGCTGAACCTGCAAGGGTACACATGTATATAAGTGTGTACCATAGAAGTGAAATAGTTAGAACAGGCATGATAAAAAGACCAAATGGTACACATGTAGATAAGTGTGTACAGTAGAATTTAAATATTAAAAAAATACCTCATGTAAAAATATATATACAAAGGGTACATATGTAGATAAGTGTGTACCGTAGAGTTGAAATAGTTAAAAAAACAACAAAAAACAACATATAAAAAAAGCATGATACACTAACATTAGAAAGTGGTAGTTAACATTTTATGTAAGCGGACCGGCCTTGAGCGGACCTTAGTGTCTTTGCTGGTCTATGTTTCTGTAGTTCTGTAGTTCTTTCTCTCTCTCTCTCTCTCTCTCTTTGTTTATCTCCCATTTCTCTCACTGTTCTCTCTGTTTCTCCCTCTCTGTTTCTCTCTCTCTGTATTTATCTTACTTCTTTTTCTCTCTCTCGCTCTCCTTTCTCTCTCTTTATGTCTTTCTTTCTTTCTCTTTCTCTGCCTCTCTCTCTTTCTCCTCTCACCCTTTATCTCCCTTTCTCTTTCTCTCTCTCTTGTTTTTTCAATCATTTTCTCTCTCTATCTCTTACACTCAAATCGACAAACTGCAACATTGTATCCGACCACGAGCTACTAGGAGTTGACCTAGATATAGGTCCTGCCAGATACAGGACCCTGGTGCTTTACAAACCCCCTGCCCAACTCGTTGAAAAGGATAGGGATCTGTACCGGTTACTGGTTGAACTTGTTCAAGAGAGTGTGTGTATCGCCATGGGTGATTTCAATACCCAAGTTGACTGGGAAACGAGAGAACCCTGTGGCGAGAACGCACTACTCCTGGAGTTCGCAAACAACGAGTTCCTGACTCAATGGGTGAAAGAGTCGACGAAAGGCAATACTACCCTTGACTTGGTTTTCACCTCTGAAGATGACATCGTTGAGAATTCTCTGTAGGTGAAGAGCTCGGTGGCAGTGATCACAGACTAATCAGATTTATAGTCAAGGTCCCCAAGGTAGAGTCTGCGACTAGTAAATCGAGGAAACTTGATTTGAGAAGAGAAGACTTTGCAGGTCTTCGTGCTGGATTGACTGATGCGAGGCTAGAAGTGTGCGAGGATGTTAAAGATTCGTGGAATAGATTCAAAACTACGTTCTTGATTCATTAATCGCGATTCATCTCTTTGAAAAGCCTTCGTCGGTCTTCCGTTCAACCAAAGTGGTTTAATTGAGAAATCGGTCAACTGCTGAGGGAGAAGAGAACGGTGTACCGGCAGTCAAAGATTTCTGGAGACTTTGACGAGTACCGTAGGCTAGCTAGGAGGGTGAAGTCCAGCATAAGGGTGGCAAAGCGTGCCGAGGAGTTCCGAGTGGCGAGACTCTGCAAGGAAAATCCCAAGGAGTTTTTTGGTTATATAAATAGCCGTAAACCAATCCATCGCACGATTGGCCCTTTAGTGAATAGGGAGGTGGCATTAAAGCACTCAGATTGCGAAAATGCCAACCTCCTTAATGACTACTTCTCTTCAGTGTTTACTGAAGAGTGTGGTCCCATCCCCCATCCCACGGATTCTTACTTGGGGGGAAAAGCTGGCGGAAATGGACTTCACCCAAGGAGAAATAGAAAAAAAAGATCAATATTCTAAAGACGAATAAGTCCCCTGGCCGGGACAGGTTTCTACCTAAAGTGTTGAAAGAAGTGCGCGATGAAGTATCACGACATCTGAGCACAATCTTCAACATGTCAATCCGGACCGGATGCGTTCCTAGAGACTGGCGTGAATCGGAGGTGACTCATATGTTCAAGAAAGGAGACCCTAGCCAGCCGTCGCACTACCGACCTATTAGTTTAACCTCAATAGTCGGTAAACTCACGGAAAGCATCATCGTGGACAAAATGACGTCATATTTAGAGTCAAACCTGCTACTGAAGAGTTCCCAGCACGGTTTCCGAAAGCAACGGTCATGCCTAACGGACCTTGTGGAATCTTCCACTTCGTTTTCAGTGAGCATGATCAGGATAAGGCGGTGGATGTTATCGACTTAGACTTTCAAAAAGCCTTCGATAAAATACCACACTGCCGCATTCTCTGGAAAGGGCGTGCGCTGGGCATAGACGGAAAGGTAGCAGGTTGGATAGAGGACTGGTTAAGCAGCAGACGGCAACGGCTGGTGCTAAATGGACAGACTTCTAAGTGGATGCCAGTCACCAGCGGTGTACCCCAAGGTTCTGTCTCAGCACCACTACTTTTGATCATCTATGTTAACGTCATGGATGGTGACAAGGTTGCGAAGATTTCTAAATTTGCCGACGATACCAAGCTTGGTATGAACGTTGCAAAGGAAGGAAACACTGCCCGCCTACAAGAAGATCTCTAGAAGATTGGGGAGTGGTCTGACACGTGGCAAATGCCTTTTAACGTGAACAAATGCAAAGGAATGCATATCGGCCACCGAAACCCCCCAATGACAGTATATCCTCAAGGGCACTGCTCTCGAACTCACTGATACCGAAAAGGAATTGGGTGTAACAATCCTTAGTGTCCTCAAGTTCTCGAAACAGTGCATATAGGCGGAGAAAAAGGCCCAAAGTATGTTAAGCTATATAAAGCGACAGTTTGGATATCGAAACAAGGAAATAGTACTCTGTTTGTACAATTCACTTGTCCGACCGCACCTGGAGTATGCCGTACAATTTTGGAGTCCTTCGTTTCAAAAGGATATCGCGAGATTCGAACGTGTGCAAGCCAAGGCAACCAAACTGATTCTCTCTATCAGACACAAAAGTTACGATGATAGATTAAGGGAACTAGTTCTGTTTTCGTTGGAGACACGGAGACTGCGTGGTCAGCTTATCGAAGTGTTTAAAATACTTTGAGGCTTCGACAATGTAGACTACACTGATGTCTTTCAACTTAGTAAGGGCAAAATGAGAAATCACAGCTACAAACCTGAGCTGAAGCGTTACCGCCACGATTTGTGCACGAGATTTTTCACATACAGCATATGTGGTAGCTGGAACGCACTTCCAGTGGAAGTTGTCAACAGCAATTCTTTTGATCAGTTCAAGTCAAGACTGGACAAAGACTTGAAAAGTTTGGGCACGTAAGCCGTTGAGCAGAACTGTGCCTGCTTAATGGCTAGTCCATATGTACCCTCTCTGAATGGACTGTAAGGTCTTCTAGGGTACCTTTTATCTTTGTAGCTCCCTTGTAGCTCCCCTGCTTCTCTCATCTCTTTCTTTCTCTCACTCTCTCTGTCTTTCTTTCTTTATCTGTATCTCTCATTCTCCCTCTATCACTGTCTCTCTTTTTCCAGTCTCTCTTAGATTCTCTAACTCTCGGAGACCCTCTCAGATCCTTCCAGGCCAAACTCAACACCCACAGCCTCTCCAGTCTCTCCCAGGCCAGACAATTCCTCCCACAGGCCTTCACAGTCCCTCTTAGAGCCCCCAAACTCCCTCCAAACAGTCCCGATGCCGTCATGGGCCTTTCCTTGCTCGTTCTAATCTCCCCCAGACCCTCTTAGGTTCTCCCACAGCTTCCAGGACTATGCCAACTACTCCCAGACCGCTTAGACTGCCGAATCCTCTCAAATTCCCATACCACAACGGTTGCCAGATACTTTTGCCTTCTCCGTCCTTTTCACAGAATTCCAGCCATTTATAGAACTTTCAAGCATTCGAGACACTACTAGGCCCGTAGACCCTCCCAGACCACCCCTGCCCCCACCAGGTCATCACAGATCATTGAAGGTCCTTCCATCCCCTCATAGGCCCTCTAAAGCCTGCAGAATCTTCTAGGCCATCCTAGATCCCGTGGACTCTACAAGGATCTTAAAACGTTCGAAGACCCTACTGGAATCCCAGGACCCTCCAAAGCTATCCTATACCCCTCCCCCGACCACCTGGGTGCCATCCAGAGAATCCTAGCCGATCAAAGGCACCCTATTAGACTCCAAGAACCCTGAATGCCCAACCTCCCAAGGCTCATTCAGAGCCTCATACACATTGCAGACCATCCACGATACTCACACATCTTTTTAAGCCCTCACAAGCCTTCCCTGTAGTTCAGTATTTTGTGATAATAGTTCTAAAACAAGATAATTTGTTAGTATTTTTTCGAGGAATATAGAATGGGGAGTGTCGTAGGTCGGGTAGGCTTCACTGATCTTCGCTTGCAATTCTTAGACGCGGGGAATGCCTCTTTTAAGTGCGTAGGATATGCGAGTGCGTTTTCTACATTGCTGACTTAGTCAAATAGTTCAATGGCTTTTGGTGTGGTTCTGGGATTAGAACAAGAGAAACAATATAATCTTTACTATTATACAAACAAATAAAAGAATTTTACAATAAATTAAACACTATGTGAAAAACTAATCGTTCATCAAAAGAAATTAATTTACATTTTTAAGGAGCCCATCTGGCGACTACCTAGTTGGGTATAAGTCGCTGTAATCACGACAGCATAGAACTAGACTATTTTAAAACAACAATAAGAACAACAATAAAAAAAGGAAAAATGCAACAAGCAGGAAGCAAGCTCTGGCGTCGGCAGTAGGTCCGCCTCCCCCCGGCGCAGGAACATGCGACCTACGAAGAAAACTACAAAAAACTAGTTAAATAAAGGGGAGAAGTCCGGCCTCCTCCAAAATGTCATTAGTCTACAAGAACCCGTACAAGGAATAAGCGGTAGCGACCACGCTCGTCCCGATACCGAGACAGGTAACGTGCGAGAATTCGTCCAGACTGGAACATTCAACAAGAATGTGCAGAACAGTATGGGTGACAACGCAGTCCTCACAGTAAGTGGCAGGCGAGCGCTCCATCAAATGGCGGTGCGTTCTGAGAGTGTGTCCAATTCGGAGACGACAGAAAGCAACCTTAAGCCGTCGCGGCATTCGGGTTAAGTCCATGGGAACAGTCGCAGCGCAATGGCACGCACCTTTAAGTTTCCCTCGACCGTCTCCCATCTTCTTTGCCAAGCAGCCCAGAGAGCTGTCCGTATTCCTGCCATGTAGTCGGTGTGAGGAAGAGCGAAACGCTAGTCCGGTATCCCAGTTCTCACGGACTCTTTAGCGTCCTCATTCCCCACAATTCCTACATATCCAGGACCCCAACAGAAGATAATCTCGACATCCGCCCAGCATGCCAAAACCGTGGCGTCACAGATATCGCGAATCAGGGGATGCGTAGATTCCAATGCCTCGAGAGCACTCAAGGCGCTTTGTGAGTCGCTATAAGTCGCACTCGGTCTCCAAACCGGGCACGTCGCATAATCGCCCGTACCGAGTGGTGTATTGCCACTATCTCGTCCATGAAGACAGACGCAGCGCCTGGCAGATCCCCGCTGACTTCAAACAGAGGGAATACGGCATGCCGACGCCCTCTTGGGACTTGGAGCCATCGGTAAACACTGGCACGGTTCCAGCGTGACACGAGTGGTGCTCCCAAAAAGACGAACGCAATACTCCCGGTGCTGTAGAAGCTTTGAGAGCAGAGGCGTGGCGACAAAGAGCCAAATGTGGTGGTATCGTTCAGGGTGGCGTCCTTAGTAGAACCAAGGTCACCACCGGCCCGATAGCTATACATAGCTCTTGAAGGAGTTTCCTAGCCATAAACCCAAAGGGCGTAGGGTATGACTGGCGTTTCTCGGCGGCATAGGTACCGTCGAAATCAGCTGCGGATGCATTGAGAGGTGTTGGATACTGAGGAAGGCGCTGGGCTCGTGGCTACAGGCAAATAATGCACCGTGCACGGCGCAGAGCGAGTGGCGTCTCCCCAGCATCGACAAATAGTCTCTCAATGGGGGAAGTTCGGAAGGCTCCCATCGCCAGGCGAATGCCAGGGTGGTGTATCGAGTCCACCTTCCACAATACACGCTCAGCTACGGATACATAAAACTCACATCCGTAGTCGAGCTTCGAACTAACAAAGAATCGATAAAAAGTAAGGCAGTGGCCCTATCAGCGCCCCAAGCGCTGAACGTTACGGAACAAGGAATATTCATGGCGTAGGAACAAGAAATCCCAAGGCTGCGAATATGACCCTCCCAGGTGAGGCGTCGGTCAAATACAAGACCAAGGAAACGGTTTGATTCAACAGATTCCAGGCATACCCCATTGAGAAACAAGTCTGGGTCAGGGTGTAGCCGTGGATGGTGGCAGGAGTGCACCACCTTAGTCTTGTCCAAGGAAAGCCGAAACCTGTGCGCTTCGGCATAGCGAGATACGCGGTTTAATGCCTGTTGGAGTCGATGCAACAGAGTTGGTATCTGGGCCGCGACAAAAGAGATCGAAAGGTCGTCCACGTACAGCGTAGCGAGAACGTCTTCCAGCAGCACCGAGGTGATATTGTCGATGCTCAGGGCAAAGAGTGTGACACTGAGGACACTTCCTTGCCAGATACCCTCTTCCTGCTCCATTGCGGCGGAGAGGGCTCCCCCCACCTGTAAGAGGAATCGACGATCTCGTAAAAATTCAGATATAAACATTGGGAGGCGTCCCCTCGCCCCCATCGTGTGGAGAGTCTCCATTATACCGTATCGCCATGCGGTATCATAGGTCTTCTCCAGATCGAAAAATACTGTGGCGTAGGGCTGTCTACGAAGGAAGGCCTCGCAGACGGCATTTTCCAATCCGAACAGAGCATGCGACGAGCATTAGAACTTGTGGAAGCCGCACTGTGCAGGAGACAGATGGCTTCCGCTATGCAGTAAAAAGGCTTATCTGACATTTACCAATTTCTCCATCAACTTGCATACGCAAGAGGTTAGAGAGATTGGGTGGAAACTGGCCGGGTTAGAGTGATCTCTCCCCGGTTTACGAAAGGCGAGCACAGTAGCAATTCGCCATGAATCTAGGAAGAGACCCTCTTTCCAGATCCTGTGCATCCGGAGAGCACATAGATAGATCAAGACAGGAAAATGAAGCAGTTCTCGGGCACTGATGTGTAAACTCATCCACATTTAAGACACTTATCGCCAGCTCGTCGATCAGGTCGGCAAAGACTTGACACCAGGTATTAAGCGAAGAGTCTTCCCAGAGGAGGAGAAAGAGCCTCGGCAACGGTGCCGAGGCGGCAGAAGTTCCCCTGCGTCGATATCGGCTGACGGTGGAATGTATGCGGAAATAAGAGTATATATACTTCCTACCCAGGTGTAGCTGCACAGCTACTGTCTGAAAGGAGGTATCTAAAGCGAAGAGAAGAACAGAGATATCATGCCGGGTGTAAATCGCACATCCTCCCGCCCGCCCTCTATCCAGTGGTAGTGGGGTCGCAAAACCCTTATACCCTGGGAAGGTGGGCAGGGGGCATGCGCTTAGCATGGTCTCCTGCAAAAAGATGGCTAACGGGGAACGGGAGGATACCAGCCTCCTCAACTCCTCCCAGGTGGCCCGGAATCCGCGGCAATTCCATTGTGGAATATGCCCTTCCGTCGAATGGCGTCAGTTTCGTCCAAATCAGTGCAGTAGATCCTGAGATATTCGAACAAAATTAGGATAAGCATTTGTGCGCTCATTAATGGGCGCCAATCCAACCACCTAAATATATCTAGGTAGCCTATCCCCGGTTCTACCGGACCGATTTGGACGAAACCGACGTCATTCGACGGTGGAAGGATATCCCCATCCATATATATATATATATATATATATATATATATATATATATATATATATATATATATATATATATATATATATATATATATATATTATACCTTTCATCGAGATCGCCCCGTAACCATGGTTATATAACCACCCAATGAATTACGGTTGCATCGGACTGATATTCGCGGTGGAGCATCTCCCCTAATAGTAGCCCGCGGTAATGTAAAAATAAATCCCCAAAATTATTTTTAAGCGTGATAGGTGGCGGCCCAAATATCAATTTAGGGCATTTTTGAGCGCCTATAAAATCTACAAAAACATATACCCATATGAGGGAAGAGTAAAAATGGGGTATAGACCGGCCGCTATCGTCGATTAAGTGTATCTTGATCGACCGAAATCGCTTAACACCGCCTAACTTTGGGTCCATTGGGCGAGATTAATTTACGTTAAAACTTATATTTTACGCGTGTTTTAAATGCGTTCTGAAATGCTCTCGATAAATGTAGAAGAAGAAGTATAAAAAAGTTATAATAAATAACTTTTATTATTTTCGCCGGTTCTAACCGAACTACCTCGTCTCTACTCGTCCTATCTAGAGGTACCACATATCTATGGATAAGACATCCTGTCTTTAATAGATACGAGTTTACACCCGGTTAAGCTAAATTAATTATTAAGCCTCGATGGTCGTGTAAAGTGAGGCGGGTAGACTCCATTTCTATATTTTTTAACTTTTAAGCACCCCTCTTCGACCTTAGGGGTATAGGGGGGTCCATATCGTACCTAGGACTGCCAAACTCGGTATGGGGGTTGGGGAAGACCTATATTGTCCTGTTTAGGGGCCAAACTCCGTTTCGATTTTCACTACTTATATCGATAGAGTTGAACTCGTAGGCCGATAGAGGGTATAGAGCTCACTTAAATTACACTAGACTACTAAGGATAGCTCTAAGTGACACCTATTTTCCAACCATCATTGTGACGTCACTATTAGACATATGACTATGATATTTGCTTATTATAGGAAACAAATGCTGGAAAAGATGAAAATAAAATTATTTTTTTAATCGGAATGATAGTTTTTAATTAATTAAATAGCTTCGATAAAAATAATGCCACGATTATGAGACTAAAAAAAATCGAAAGAAAGGACCGGGAAAATTAAGGGAAAATAAAGGCGAGATTCCTAGTCTCTTCTTCCTCGGCGCTATTAGGTTTTAATCAATTTTAATATGGAAAATATTAATAGTTTTTTTCGACAATTAAGGGGACAATGTAAGAGGCGCCCTAATATACGTATTATATCAAACTTTTATTACCCTGGCATTATTTATAACGACAACAAACGAGGTCATGAGTTAAAATTGACGGTTTGCGGCCTTTTTCGGACATTTTCCACTAATATTCGAATTCTATGGGGGCCAGAGCTTCAGGACTCACACCATTCGAAAGGGCGTCAAAATATGGTCTAGAAACCTATATTTGATTTTATTATCGCGTCGTTTTCTTGGGTAAAAACCAAGATAAACGAGTACAGGCCTATGGCCTATTAAACAATTAAATATGAATTAAAAATAAACTAGTAACCCGAGCCTAATAAAAATATAGGTCCTAGGGAATTTAGGTCCGCTCTTTCCTATGGTGCGCATCCCCCAAACGCTAGGACCGATAGCTCCGGCCGTTTTGGTGGGTGGATGTCAATGCCCTTGTTAGAAATAATGCCAGGACAATAGAAATTTTATATGTTACGTATACTAGGGTTCCATTTACTTAGGTTCAATTTTCGAAAAAAATATGAATATTTTCCTTACTAAAATCGATTAAAACTTAATAGCGCCGAGGAAAAAAGACTATGAATCTCGCCTATATTACATCGGTTCGTTCATTCATTTTTTTTTTAGTTTTATAACCATGAACCTAGTATTTTTCGAGTAATCTATTTTTTTTAATTACTTAAAAGATACTAGTCGGATCCGAAAAGTAATTTTATTTTCCTCTTTTCCAGCCATATATTCATATAAAGCCAAATTTCATATTCCTATCTCTAATTGGGACGAATGTGTTAAATCGTTGTCTGTCCCCCTCCTAGGTAAGACTTTCTTTCGGCTATAGATAGGGAAAGGTATGCCCTTTCCAATGGTGTAAGTCGCATCACTCTACGACCCATAGGTTAGGAGATATCGCCGAAAGAACGCTTAAAACTATGGTGTTTAGATGCAGTCGAGCGTATAACCATGGAGGTTATGGGACATCATCTCAGATACGTATATATTTGGATAAAGGTAACCTTTTCCCATTGAAATCTGTCAGTCTCGTAAAAATCGGTCTAGTAGATCCCGAGATATTGGACTTCGATTAAGCGTGGGTAAACCCACGATAGATAGTTGCCCCCCACGCCCTCCCACGATAGACATACATTTGTACATTTCTTCGACTATCTCCGGATCTACTCGACCGATTTTGATGAAATCGACGTCATTCGACGGGGGAAAGCTCCCCCTCCCCCTCTTAATATACACCCATTCACCCAAATTCACCCATAAACGGGGGTGTAACCCATATATATATATATATATATATATATATATATATATATATATATATATATATATATATATAACCGGGTGGGGAAAGCCTTCCTCCTTCGAAATCTGTCGGTTTCATCAAAATCAGTGAAGTACCTCCCGAGATATACGAGTTAAATTAAGCGGGGCTGTATGTATGTACATATATGGCTACAAGAAATATTTTTCAATTTTCACCTCGGGCCGAATATCTCTGGATCTATTGGGTTGAGGAATATGTTCTTTCAGTTTTATCAAATTTATTCATTACCATTAACAATTTTAGAAAAACTTCATTTTTAATTGATAACAATATGCAATTTAATCAATAATGTATTCTCCGTTGTTATTTACGACTTCTTCCCAACGTTCAATTAGTTTTTCGATGCCTCTGCAATAAAAATCTCTGGATTTTGACTCGAAGAATTCGTCTAACCAGGTTCTTAATTCCACATCAGTATTGAACAAAACGCCGCGCAAATTGTTGGAGAGCGATCGGAACAGATGGAAATCCGATGGAGCCAAGTCTGGCGAATATAGAGGATGCGGCAGGATTTCCCAATTAAGCGTTTGGATGGCGTCTTTTGTCTTATTAGCAATGTGACAACGAGCATTGTCGTGTTGCAGAAGGAGTCCATAATGTCGATGAGGTCGCTTTTCACGAATAGCTTCGGCGAGTCGATACATTTGTTGAGCGTAGAGTTCTGCATTGACAATCTCGTTGTTCGCAAGGATCTCATAAAGAATGATGCCTTGCTTTAATCGCGGAAGTGTTTTTTATTGGGGCTAAGCCATTGTTTTCGATGGTTCATGTTGACATAAACACACTACTTTTCGTCGCCAGTGATGATGCGGTGAAGAAAAACGTCCTTAAATCCACGAGTCGCCTTGTGACGAGCAAGCAGACCTGCGGCAATGGTGGAACGTTGAAGTTTGTTGCTTTCGCTCAAAGCGTGCAGAACCCATGCACCGAGTTTTTAAACTTTCCCCATCGAATGAAAGTGATTCACTACAGTTTTCTGATCCTACGCCAATTGTACAGCCAATTTTCTAGTCGATTGACGAGGATTTTCATGAAGAAGGTCGTTCAATCGATCTTCATCCAACTTAATGGGGCGACCAGAACGTTCTTCGTCATTAAGATTGAAATGACCGTTTCTGAAACGTGAAAACCACCGTTGAGCTGTCCTTTCTGATAAAGCATTTTCTCCGTACACAGCACAAATATCGCGACGAGCTTTGGCTGCGTTTGCATTGTTCCCGTCTCGATTGAAAATGAATAACAACAAGTGACGAAAATGAGCCTTCCTCTTAACTTGAGATTCCATTTTTAGGGAACAGAAAAAAAATTAAATTAACACAACTTTTAAATAAACCGCAATGACTTATTACTCAACTTCAAAACGTAGCCTAAGCAAAAGCCTAATAGTCTACGCTGTTAAGAGACGTAGCCTAACTTTTGCAAATTTTGCTCTCATTATTTATTATTGTTTCTTAATATGTGCACAAATCACGTCAACAAAACTTAAATCAACACTTATTCCTTAACCTAATACAAGACCGATTTCGATGTAACCGACGTGATTCGACGGGCGACGTCGTGCCCGATCCATATATATATATATATATATATATATATATATATATATATATATATATATATATATATATATATATATATATATATATATATATATATATATATATATATATATATATATATATATATATATCGTGCTGTGGCCATTTCTGAGCGGCTATATCTCCCGACCTATGAGCGATAGAGCGGGGGGAACTTTGACCGTGGGATGGAGCTGAGAGACACCTACGGATATCAGAAACAAAAATCTAACCTAGGTCGGTAAAGTAGGGGAAGGACAGACGAGAAATGAAAATCAACGAACAACTCCAAAATACCCCCCTCCCCCATCGAGTTTTGACCCGAGGGGATCTTTAGGGGGGCGCCACCCACCTATTATGAGCTTCTTCCCCCGCCTCTAAACCAATTTGGGGCGATTTTAAAGGGGGTGAACAGAAGACCATCACGGGAATGGCCGTGTGCCTCCCAGAGGCAGAACTCCGGGCGCTGTTGGCCGGACAATGGGTTGAAGGCATTGTAGCCTTCGAGGACGTATTGAGGGACGTTGGGCTTGCCATGCGAGTCTTTTCCTCCCTTCGTCTCGAAACCTTAGGCGAGCGGGGCGGCTTCGGAGATGGGGGGGGGGCCTCTTTTCGAGGATCCACCCTCTCGGAGCCACCCAGCCTACCACTGGGTGTGGGCGAAGGAGCCGAAGCTCCTTAATTGCTGTCCTACTTTCGGGGAGAAGCTTTAAGAACCCGGGAAGGTGGCCTAACGACCCTCTTCAGGGGTGTTACCTCCTGTGAATCTAACGATTCGGTGGAGTGGAGGCGCGCAGCCTTTTCGCCTTACGTGAAATGGTCACGCTGGGGGAGGGAGGGGAGCCCTGGTTTTAGCTGGGGCTGGGTGTGAACACTTTTTGCCACAAGATTTACCAGGGGAGCGCCCAGGGTGGGTATAACCAGCAGAAGGTTTCCGAATGGGTGCGGAAACGACCGTGCTCGTAGGCCTGGAGAGCCCAGGACCAGAGGGTGTCTTTCTCAACATTGAGGCATATGACGTCCCGAGCACCGCCGAGAGCTCCAGGACCAAGTCCTTAGCCTCGCAAAATGAGTGACGATCCTGAGCCTGAACGGCTAGGATTTCCTTCTCAAGGAGATACGCACCACATTGCTTAGAAGAAGCGGGGTGCGGCTCTCCGCAATCAACACACTTGGCAACACATGATTTGGACATATCGTGTGCGGCCTTGGAGAAACTTACACAAATTTTGCGTAACCCCGACTTTGCACGTCGACAGGAGCGATTAGTATGGCCGAAGCAGTGACAGTAATAGCACCTCCGCAGCAGTGCCACGAATGCCTTCACGCGGTAGCGATACCAACCGGCACGCACCGACTTAGGGAGCTTGTCACAATCGAACGTGACGAAGAGTGTAGGGGTGGGTCTCGAGGCCACTCTCTGTTTTCTCATCACACGTTCAACCTTGACCGACCCATGGTATACCAGCTCTAAGGTGATGTCATATATGGAGTAGTCCACGAGTTCCCTCGCATAAACAATTCTTTTTGCGCAGTTCATGGCAGAGTGCGGCGTCACACTCACGGGGGTGCCATCAAGTGTCCCAAGAGCGATATTTTTGGCCTCCTCGGAGTGATCCGTCGAATTCGCCAGAAGGCTCCCTTCCAAGAAACGGGTCACCTTTACCTCTCTACCAATCACACTAGCTAAAGTTCTCTGATGGATTATGTTGCCCTTAGTAAACATGCTACCATCAGAGGAGCGAACAACCGCAAGCGTTTGAAGCCAGCGGATTCGAAAACGCCGGGTAGCCTCTGAATGAGGGGCCCCGATGTAATCGAGGCTCCGCTCTGCGCACTAGCCCTTTTAGTCTTAGTCATGGATTCCGCCCCCGAGGGGAGGTGGACAGAAGTGCTGGACGTGCTGATCTTGGCTTGGTCGCTTACCGTAGTGGCAGCAGACCCATCCATCCCCGCAGCTCCTGCGGATGGAGAGGAGCTCCGAGTCTTTTTCTGTTTTTTTTTTCTTTTGGGGACCGACGGCGGAGAATGAACCCGAATCCTCCCCCCGCCGGCAAGGCCAGATGGACCGGCCTCAGCAAGGTCCTTCTCCAAGATATAGAAGATCCTGGCGGTTGCAGGGGCACCAGCCGGAGGAGGAGATCCCTGCCCTCATTGTACTGCTTTGGAGACCCGAGCCGTCTGAGGAGGACCTTGTACAGGAGCGGACTCGGGTTCAGTGTTTGGCACCGAGCCCGGATTCGCCCCCATGGAAGGTCTTACCGTCTGGGGCTGGGTTGCCTCAAGGACCTTGTTTATCTCGGGTGTGTGTGTGGGAAGGGAGGGGGGGGGCTCCATTGGCCCATCCACCAGAACATCACAGATTTCATTGGCAGCGGTGTCGCCTGTCAGGTTATTGGGGGGGGGGGCGTTCCTTGACTCCCGCTAAGTTCAATATCCGAGCCAGTAGGTCTTTTCAGGCAAGGGGCCGATGGGCCCTGTCTACCCTCTCACCCCTAAGAGGGTTTGCCCTACCGAGCCGCTTCAACGGGGAGTGGTCGGTTATGGGCTGCCTGCTGGCTTTCTTAGCAGTCCCCTGGGAAAGTAAAGGGGGGACTGCCACTGGTAAGAGGGGGGCACCCAAGGGCAACTCCAAAGAAGGGGGCGGAATGGGAGTCCCCTAAATCCCTCCGAGTATCCTTCTCTGCGAGGGATGCGTACGAGGCTGGCAGATGAAGCAGGTTGTTAAAAACCCACCATCCTAAACCGGAGCTCAGGGGTTAGGGAACATTGTCCCCTCCCCCCTCAGCCCCGATCCGGGATAGTTAGCTGCGAAGAAGGTCAGCATCTACCCTGTGAAAATAGAGGATGACCAGAGAAAGTTGTGGAAGAGGTTGTAGGGCAAGTGAAGAAGTAAGGGATAAACACAGGCTGTCTTAAAGAAAAAGAGAGGCTAAGCTGGGACCGGACGGGGCATGACGGTGCATGACGGGGCCCTAAGTCCCATCAGCATGGCGGCCAGGAAGGCAAATCGCCGCGCCCCCTACGGGGAATTAATTTACAATGGATGCTTCGGCACTAGCTGTGAGTGGCACAATATTTACCCGAAAGAAAACGGGAGGAGATGATGAGGGAAGCTTCGTAGTCGGAAAGCGTCACGCTTCTTCGATGGTGATAGAGCAAAATGTAATCGACTTACGATTTTCTAAGAGGGGCGGGGTACCTCGAGTGGTTGTTCGAGGGAGTATCATTGCAGGGTACGGAGCGGAGCGCGTTATTACATAATGAGTCCTTACGTCCCTGACTGCCGTAGCCCTGAACAACTGGTTTCTAGCCTGCGAGCCATTAGGGTGCTGGAAAGTCGGTTGAGAAGTGGCGCGTCGTGTCTTTGGCTGATTCCAACGAATCCTCTCAATTACTGCTTGGATACTGCGTGAGTGCTGCGTGAGTACTGCCTAACTCCTGCTTGAATATTGCTTTGCTGGTCCCCCTGCTGGAAAATATATACGACTTCGCCGGAAGCGATTTTGTTGGCCATCGGAAGCTGGTCACACTCCATCTCAAAGGTAGGCAAGGGCTTAGCGCCATCTCCATGATTTGGGTTCTGGGCTCCAGTTTGACTCGTCTCGCTCCGTTATCGACTTTGCATAAATCAAACTTTTAAATCACACTTTTTCTTCTTAAAAAGGAAAGTTAGTCTTCAGTTTTGTAAAAATTATATCTCTGTAGTTTTTAATCCTTTTCACATTTTCTTTTGCAATTCTGTTCCTTCTTAATTAAATGTGGTAAAGATTCGTTTTAACACAAATATGCACAGTAATTTAAAAATGTGCTTTTCCTATGCAGGCTTATATGTACATTTCAGATCTGACACTTGTTTTTCCCGGAAATGCATACTTTACCCATAATAATAGCCTGAAGGTCCATAATAGGAAGAGAGTATTTCCAGTGAAAACAAGTTTCAGATCTGTAAAGTACACATAAAACTGCATAAGATAAACACTTTTTCATGTTCATTTAAAAGATCCAGAAACAAACCTAACCTAACCTTACCTAACCCTACCGATATTTTCCTCAGCTTCTTAGTGAAACAATTTTTTAGCAGAAAACAGTTTATAAACAAGAGGCTTGCACTTAAGCGAATGCGAACATTAGAAAGCCAAGTGACCTTAAACACATTAACTGAAAATTTGTATGTTGTTTTACAGCCTTTCGAAACTTTTGTAGTTATATTCCAGAAAAAGAAATTTTTATCTTTGCTAAATTTACAATTCCTGCATGTAAGTATTTAATAACTTGCGTGATTATACAATCAGCCCTATATATTTTTAAGGCCTGAATATCTTCATCAAACCTTCATGTATTATTTGGTATTGTGACTTAGAACAACCACCGCTCACCATTGCAACAACTAAACTGACGTCAGAGTTACTGTCTGAAATGCGACAATGATAATGATGATGACGATGACAATGATGTATAATAATGATAATAATAATAATAACGACGATTACTATAATTTTAGAATGATGAAGATAATGATGATGATGATGATGATGATGATGATGACGATGACAATGATTTATAATAATAATAATAATAATAATGATGATGATGATTACGATTAGAATTCCAATGAATACTGTAATAATAAAGATGATGAAAATGATTACGTTGACTCTGATGATGACGATGATAACGATGATCATGGCAATGATCATGATGGTGACGATGATGACAAAGATGGTAAATGTGATGCTGAATATGATGACGATCATCACGATGATAACGATGAGGAGATGAGGAGGAGTATGCTGATGACAATTATGGCGTTAATGATAGTTATGACTACGATGATAACGATTATGATGATTATGGTAATGACGATGACGGGGATGACGATGATGATCATGACAATCATGGAAATGATTATGATTATAATTAATACGATAACGAGGATAACAATGATAATAACTATGATGACAACAATGATAATGATGACGCTGATGAATATGATAACGATGATAAAGAAGATGATTATTATTTTGATTATGATGACGATATTATTATTATGACGATGATGAAAATGATAATGCATATGATGATCACCATGTCAATGATGATGATAACATGTGATGACATTGAGGATGTAGATAGCGATGATGATGGTGACGATCCTGACGATGATTATGATGACGAAGATGATAATGATGGTGTCGATGATCATGACCAAGATGATAATAACGATTATGAAAATGTTGATGACTCGGATGATCAGAATGATGATGACAATCATGACGATGATGATGACAATGATGATGGCGATCATGACGCTGATGCCAATGAGGATGATATTTATTATGACGATGATGATAATAATGATGACGGTCAAGACGATGATAACAATGATGATGACGACAATGAGGGTGATAATGATGACGATGATGATAATGATCATGAGGATGTATAATAATAATAACTAAATAATAATAATAATAATAATAATAATAATAATAATTCATTGTAGGGCGGTGTAAAAGAACAAAGTTTGCTGAAGTCTGAAACACCTGGAGAAAATAACTTCAAATAGATCAACAAAAGAATAACACAAATAAACTTGTTTTACGTTAAAAAAAAAACAATATATACCAACTTGTTTTCACACTTACACAGATTATGAGTTAGGAAATTAATATGTACATACTTGTTTAACATTTAAATATTTTTGCTATATTATCAAAATAAATAAATCAATGCCAGATGAGCTTATAGATCTAAAAGGGATATAATTCCTTGAATTAATTAAATAAATAGGTCCACCATTAATCATTAACAATTTTCTGCATTTTTGACGCAATAACGTGGCCTTTCAAATAGGGATTTTGGCAGGTTTTAACAATTATTTAATCTATACGATATCTTAATCGAATTAATACAAACCTAAGGTAATAAGTTATATTATTATGATTGATAATTATAAAATAATTATGCTAATTATTGGAAAATTACGAAACCCAAACTTTCCACAGGATTAAAGTAAATTAAAGGTAATATTTTATTCTGTATATAAACGACGTTTTAGCCGAAAATAAATATTATTTTTTTCCATAAATTTATACAAAGAAAAACAAGCATAACTATTTTAATATTAAAGTATTCACAACTAAATTACAGCTGAATATGCTATGGACTCATTACTTTATTTCCGTTAACAAGTAAGCAAAATATACCCGTATATTTTTTTTAAAGGGGATGTTCCCTTAATCCCTAGAATTGTACAAGGATTTTGGCTACTACTTTGAGGTTTTAGCTGGTTTTATAGCATCAAATATGGCCTTTTAGCCTGTTTTATGACTAATTCTAATCCCTATATTCATTATTTCTCGTGTCACGATGTATCCGTTTAAAGGTATGTAGTTTTTTTCATGTTCCTGAGAGCATATCGCATTTGTGATCCTTGTTTCTTGCAAGACGAAATTAGTACAATCATCCAAACATTCATTGAGCTGCAATAGCCCCTTTGTTTCATAGAAAAGTGTCACTATAAAGACAGAACCATCTATTTCTCCCCAGCTAATTATAAAGAAAACAGATGTGACAAATATTATGTTACCCTCTTATACTCCCCCTAGTTAATCAATTTCAAAAAGTTGGCAAGGACCGACAACATCAATGTTGCCTTTAAGTACGAGAATAGGATCAGAAATAGCTTATCCAAAAATAAATCGATCGATAAAGAACAGGGAGTTTATTCTCTTTCCTGCAAATCATGTGATGAAGTATATACCGGTGAAAGCAGCAGATTTTCCAAGTGAATGAATGAACATAAATGCGATATGCGACGTGGTGCCCTCTCCTCCAGTTTATTTCTACATAGGTCCAATGAAAATCATCAAATTGATATTGATAATGCCAAAATAGTTTATGTCTCAAAATTATATACATCAACGCTTAATTGAATCGGCACTTATAAAAGAAATTCCCCACTTTAATATTTCCGAAGGCCAATTCAATACTAATACCTTAATAAGCAAGAAATTTATACTTCCGCTTCTCAAAAATGCCGCTACAGTCCCGCATCATCCACCATAGCCCCACTGATTTGTGTGTTTGCACGTTAAGCAACTTATATATTTCCCTTGTCCACCAGCGACTGACGATGACGGATATTTCTGTTGAAACCTGGTTTTGCATATAAATTTAGCCCTATTACTATATATATATATATATATATATATATATATATATATATATATATATATATATATATATATATATATATATATATATATATATATATATATATATATTATCTCGAGACCAGTTTCGGCAAGGAGTTTGTAATGCCAGCCTCAGTCGAACACTAAGAATACTGTGGCTGGCATGACAAACTCCATGCCGAAACTGGTCTCTAGATAATAAATACTACGCTCCTCCACAGTGGTTTTATTAACATATTTGGAATCTGTCATTGGATTTAACAATTGTTATGATATATATATATATATATATATATATATATATATATATATATACAGTGATCCCTCGCTACTTCGCGGTTCAACTATCGCGGATTCGCGACTTCGCGGATTTTTAAAATATTTATATGGAAAATATATCGCGGAGTTTCTGGAAAATTCTAGAAAAATCGCGATATATGAACACCTAAAATTTTTCATTAAATCCATTAAAATATTAATAATAAATATTATTTTCTAATGTAGGAACAAAAAAACAAGCTTAAAATAGCAAAAAAGCATATACAGGGGTATTTGAACTTGTAACTCACATGACAAAAAAAAGAACCATCTAGCATGCGATGTGCATACAGTGCCCGCGTATCCTGTTGTTTCCTGTCGTGGCCATTTCGCTTCAAGCTTTCTCGCCGAGTGGTTTACTGTACTACTTTACGCTGTGCTGTGTGTGATTTTTTTGTTTCTTTGCGTTGAACTTTGCCCCATGCAATGGCTCCCAAGCGTGCTGCTTCTTCCCCAAGGTTGGTACTGAGCCTAAACGCAAACGAAGAATGATGACGATCGCTGAGAAGGTGAAGCTTCTGGATATGTTGAAGGAAGGGAGAACTTTCGCTGCCGTCGCCCTCCATTTTAGCGTGAACGAACCCACCGTTCGCTACACCAAGAAGGACGAGGCTAACATTAGGAAGACGGCTGCCATCACCTTTAATAAGTCGGCGAAGAGAGTGGTTACGGCTCGTAATAAAACTATCATCCGTATGGAAGCTGCTTTGGCCGTATGGATAGCCTACTGCCGAAAGAAGAACTTAACCTTGGATACGAACATCATCCAGACAAAGGCTAGGAGCCTGTACGAGACTTTCGTGGCTGAGGAACCTGAGGTCAACAGTGGCGACCACGAAGAAGAGGAAGAAGACGAAGACGACGTAGAAGATCAGCAACCTGGAAAGTACAGTGATTCACAATCTAAAAAAATGTCCTTTTTCTGCTAGCAAAGCGTGGTTTGCTAAGTTTCAGATACGCCTTGGCCTAAAAAGCGTTTCCCTGTTATTAATAGAGTACTGCACTGTAATGGGTGGGTTGTTAACAGTACAGGGAGGGTTTTAAAAGTTCAAATACACGTTAAATAAATACTGTAAATATGGTGTCCCTACTTCGCGGAAATTCAGTTATCGCGGCCGGTCTCGGAACCAATCTACCGCGATAAACGAGGGATCACTGTATATATATATATATATATATATATATATATATATATATATATATATATATATATATATATATATGTATATATATATATATATATATATATATATATATATATATATATATATATATATATATATATATATATATATATATATTAAATGAATAACTCACAAAGTAGCACGTGAGGTTCGCAATGAATAGACTCCCCCCTACTATCCTTGACTTCCCTATTGTTTGGTACAGGTACATTGATGATGTCATTTGCCTGTGGCCTAATTCCAAAGATGTTAATAGCTTTCTTATCAAACTTAATTCACTCGTCCCTTCCATTAAATTTACCCATGAGATTAAAAATAATAGAACCCTTCCCTTTCTCGATCTTCTTATTCATATACACAGACTGGTTTTAAATACTCCATCTATCGCAAACCTACTAATTCAAACTCTTATATTCATTTTTACTGTGCGCATAGTCCCAAAGTCGAACGTTCCGTTTTTGGCTCTATGTTTTTACGGGCTTTACGAGTTGTTATTCCTAAATATATGGATTCTGAATTCTTCAATATCTTTGAAATTAGCCATAGATTATGTTACCCTTATCCCTATCCCTTTATTCTAAACTGTCTTTCCTCTGCAAAAAAAAATGTTCTATAATACAGCTCCTGCTATCCATTTTAATGTTAAAAACATTTTGGTTTTACCCTTCTCTGTTTGTTTCATTGACCTTCCCCGTATTTTAAAAAACTTTAACATTTCAGTTGCTTTCAAAGCCGAGTCAACTATAAAAAAACATTCTAGCTCACAATAATTGTAATAATTTTGGGGGAGTTTATTCGGTCGAATATTCTGTTTGGCCAAGTAAATATTTTGGACAGACAGGAAAGCAATTATCTGCCCGTATTAATCAGCATAAATACAATGTTAGGAGAGCTGTAAATAATAGTGCGTTTTTTGTGCATATGTCTGAAAATAACCACTTAATTAATTGGAATTCAGCAAAGTTATTGTCGTATCTGTAGTGCTTTCCTTCTATATATACACCTGAGAGGCTCTTCATGTACACGGGTACCATCCTAAATTTGTCTCTATTAGTTTTAATTTTGCATTTTTCTTCGTATCTATTGATACTTCTTATCTCTTCTGCCGTAATTCTAGCTTGCATGGGTACGTGCCTATAAGGGAAAACTATTAGCTGGCTGATATAGTCGGCAAATTGAATGTTCATGAAGCCCTGAGTCATTTCTGGCTGGCGGTATATCTGCGGTGTAGTTTGATAGGGAGACGGGCTCAAACATACCTACTGGGGGCAAACCGGCAGCGAACTCGAATTCGTCTCTCTGATTGCGTCCTATTTCCGTCTAAACACGTCTCTCCATTACCTAATCGCATAATATCGTTTTAATCTTTTTGTTTATTCGTATTATGCGTATCTTGATTTGCATACCCCTATGCCAAACTTTGTTGAAGCCCTTGGAAACGTCCCGCTCATTTTCTTCTCTCTGGCCCTCTTCATACTTGTTTTTTTTTTAAGCCAAATTGGTATGTTATCATTGATGTATTCAGACAGTTTGTTGTTGATTATTTTTTTCGATTAATTTACTGATAAAATCTAGTAGCGAGTCGAAGCGGGAGTTGCCCACTTGATCTAGGAGTTTTTCCCTCATGGGGATTAATATTAGGCTTGTTACTTTCAGTTCATCGTGAAAGTATTTAGTGTTCAAACGTGCATTAAAGATGTTTTTTTACTCCGTCCAGTATGTTCGGGGGAGCTTCAAAATAATTGAAAATGGTGAGTCCCACTCTTCCTGGGGCTCTTTGTCTGAACCTCTTTATCGTATCTTATATTTCCTTTGATGTAATGACCGCATCTGTTCAATCGTTGTTATTTATTTCTCCCTCAGCAAAGTGGAGGGGGGTATGTTCTTTCGATTTCTGCATTTAATTCGACCACGATTTATTTTCGAATTTAATGTCATAATTCTCGTTCTCTTATTCTCTGATTTTGAACACATTTTTTCCAGTGTTCTATGAACAATGTCTCTATTTCTGTCTCGTCCTCTAAAGTGTTGCGCCCTGCATCTTTAATTTTCATTCTATCACTTACTGTCCGTGGCTTTAATCTGAAATATGCTTCCAAAATTGCGTTTGGGATGCTTCTACATCGATTTTTTCGATGTATTGATCCCATTTCTCTTTCTGTTTCTCGGAAATTAGTACTATCAATTCTCTTTTCTGACTCCTGAATGTATTGGATGATTCACTTGATGGAAGGAATCTTCTTATATTTTGAGCCACCCGACTGAACTCCTCGCCCAATGCCTGGTGTCCATCTGAATTGCTGGATGGTTTGAAACGAGTTAATGGGGATGGCTCCCTTCTCTGCCCCTTTAATCTCTTCTCTAAGCCTCTGCAACTCCTCGTCGATTTCCTCTAGAGGGGCTTCCCCGAGTGGGTTGGGTACGTACGTCTGGGATACGGCACTTTCGTATAAAGACAAAAGTTCTTTAGAACTTTTTGTCTAGAAGAACGTTGGTCTAAAGGAACTTTGGCCTAAAGGAACTTTGGTCTCAAAGAACTTTGGTCTAAAGGAACTTTGGTCTAAAGGAACTTTCGTTTAAAGGGACTTTCGTCAAAATGTACATTACTTGAGATGTAAATTTCAGCATATACTTGTATGTATTCCGCATAATGTATATAAACATATAGTTATAAATACTTAATGAATTTAATTTGAGTGGAATTTTTATTTTAAATTTCGATTTTTTAAGCATTTTTTTATCATTTTGTGATGAAATAATTACATTAGCTTTGAACAATATTTATATATGTTCAATAAAAAGGGGTTTTCACATAGCGAAACGTAGAAAACCCTTTTTAAACTCCTATTTTTAAGTGATGATTAATCCTAAAAACGGACATCTTCAAAAAAAAAAAAAAAAATTGAGGGGGTGGGGGACTTTTGGCTACTTTTTTCGGAAATTGCAACAGTGTTATGGAGAGTATCATACTCGTATTTACTACACAATCCGTAGAAAAAGCAATAAATACATTAAAATCAAATAGGCAGCAGAAATATTTATATATTTTTATATATTTTATTAAAGCAAACAAGGAAGAGTGGAGCAGTTGCTCCTTTTGTGAAAAAATTGTAATTTTTTTTGCAGAGAACAGAGATTGCAAACACTTGATCATGTTGATGGGTTGAAGAGCGAAAACATGGAATTCACCGAGGAGTTATAATAGACTTGCTACCTAAAGCGCCACTTCGTAAAATTTAAAACTATCATATAATGAACGGAGTAATCTCAAGACTAATTTATATAGTTCTGTTGCTTCTTCAATCCTCAAGACTCAGTGGATGAAGCTCTTCAATTGATTGTAATATTTCATGGCTCCAAGAAGCTCGCGTCTTATGACCAGCGGTCACACCCCAGCAAACTTCCTCAACCAGCAGGCTAAACGAGGTAAGGGGATCTTTTCCTCCGCGAAAAGACCCGACCTGTGGGTTACCCTTGATTGGGATAGGTCTACGGGAGCACAACCCCGAATGAAGAAGCTGTGACTGGGGTCCCACATTGGGTGGCTTTCGACAAACAGGATGTACGGCAGACCTCTGCAACCTTTCACAGTCGATGGTCGTCCTGATTAACTCTTACCACCATCAATTATGTGTGAGGCTAAGCCGTGAGGATAGGCCCAGCGCAAGCCCCTCTTCACATTAATCCACTCACTGCGCAAGCACAGCTCTACTGATCTTTTCTTTTTCTCATCTCTCTTCTCTCTCTATTTCACTCATCTCTCTCACTTTCTCTTTCATTCAATCATCCCATTCACGCACTCATCCCTTCATTAACCCTTTATCATCATGCCCATAAATTCATTTCCATTTTCATCGAGTGAAGCTTGAGTCATCTTCGTATTCGAAGGACAGCCATAAGAAGAAGAAACATGCTGTACTTACATGCATTGTGAAATACCTGTAAGTACAGCATTGTGCAATGCACGTGCACACGTGTACGTGTAAGTAGATGTTTCATCAACGTAATTTAAGTTTGAAGGCCATAAAAACCTATCCCCTTCCTCACTACCCCCTTATAGGCTTATGCCATGGGAAAATCTGAGAGGGAGGAGGAGGATTTGTGGATTATTTTAAATAGAAGATCTATATGAATTATAAACAAGACTTTTCTTTGCCTTTCTATAGGGTGAGATGGACTCACGAGAAAGCAGTCTTTCCAAAGAGGCTTTTAATCCAACTTCCTTCTGGAAAAGTTTCCAAGTCAATTTAAAAGACATCTAAGATGACAATCAAAATATTAGTGAAACGTGACTACTGATCCATTTCCAGATGGCAGGGCAAATATGAGAAGATTATTACTTAGTGGGTATTAGCATAAGGGTATAGTCGGTCAAATTTTTTCTCCGGAAGTTCAGCATGCCCAACGACCTGCCTGTTCATAAATAGTGCCATTATTATCTTGCCGAGTGAAACTCGAGTCCTCACCAGTATCAGGCTAAGTTAAAATAACATCTGAATCTTGTGTTTACTCGCATAAATAGTTGATTTCTAAATTTAAATATCTCTTTAACCAATAATGGATTGTGATATTAGTTTTGTGAAAACCAAACGAGAAAAGGATAAATTGTGTCATAATGGATATTATTACACAAAAAACAATTTAACAAAATGTGTAAACTATTGGTGTTGTGAAGATCGTAAGTGTTCTAGTCGTCTTGTGTCTGAACCGCCTGCTGCAATTATTTCTGAAGTAATAAGCAAAGATCCTGAGTATTTCTAAAGTGTTCTTCCTTCAAATGCAAGTATAACCAGAAATATTAGTAAATTAAGAAACAAAATACTCCCTAAACTCCCTAAAACATTGAATGAAGTGGACTTAAAAAGTAGATTTAGCACAACTATTCAAGGTGAAAACTGGCAGTTTCATGATAGCGGAAAAAATAATGAGGAACGATTTCCAATTTGTCCAGCACCTTCCGCTTTACGCATACTAGCTTCCGCTAAACACTGGTATGCTGATGGACGTTTGAAACATGTCCTAAATTTTTTAGCAAATCTATACTATTCAGGCTGAAATCCATCGAGAAATTCGCCCTCTTATTTTTATTTTTTATCAAACAAGCCAGAAGAAATTTACTTTAGAATGTTGTCAGCCCTTGTTGATTGTGATGGAAGTTATGGATTGCAAATTGAAGTAACAGATGTAAGTGTTGATTTTGAAATGGCTGCGCGAAATGCTTTTTTGCGCGTTCTTGGTGAAATCACCAAACATTTCTGTTTTTTTTATCTTTGCCAAACTACTTGGAGAAAGATTCAACAGTTGGGTCTTTCTAGCCTTTATAATAATGATGAGGAATTTTCCCTATTTTGCAGAAAGGTTAACGCTTTAGTATTTCTGCTTGTTGCTGATATATCAAAAGGACTTGAACTTTTGCAACAAAGTGTACCTGATGAAGCTCTTCATTTCATTAAATGTACTGAAGAAACTTATATTTTAGGCAAGCTTAGAACAAATAGAAGGCGCGCTAAACCTCGAATGGAATGTTTATGAACTGACTCTACTGGGTTCCCCTCATACAACTAACTCTGTTGAAGCTTGGTTTAGAAGATTTGATGTTTAAGTGCGAGACAAATTAAATAGATATTATGTTATTGATGCTCTGAGAAAAGAAGAGAATGCAATTGCAACGAGAAAGAAAAACTCCAATGCTGAAAGAAAAGAGAGTCGAATCATAAATATTGTGAATGTTGTTATTTAAAAAAAACTTTGTTAATTTCATTAAAAATGAATATATTTTAGATAAAACTATTTTTTTTAATATAAAATACCTAGCTGGAAGACCTTTTAGACGAAAGTTCCTATAGACGAAAGTTCCTTTCGACCAAAGTTTCCTTAGACCAAAGTTCCTTTAGACTAAAATTCCTTCAGACCAAAGTTTTTTAGACCAAAGTTCCTTTAGCCTAAAGTTCCTTTAGACCAAAGTTCCTTTAGACCAAAGTTCTTCAGACCAAAGTTCCCCAATCCGTACGCCTAAAGTAATTATTTGTATTTATCCCAATCAGCTCTGTGGGGGACAGACAGTCTTTGCAGTATTCCTTTTTTGATGAGTGTTTTGAGTTGTTTTCCGACTCGGTTTGAAAATCTATATCCGGATGTCCCTCAATGGGCGTTTAAATCGCCCGTCAAAATAACCGGCCTTCTATTGTTAAAAATAGGTCAGTAAAGTTTTACACCAGTAATTGGGATCCGCCTGGATAGCTGGTATCCTGCTGCCACAATAATGTTGCTTAATTCCATTAGAAGTTATATAGCTAAATAAGCATGTTCCATTCCTTGTACTGTTTTGAAGTGTAACCCTTGCTTGGCAGCTATTGCAACTCCATCGTGTCTCTCTCCTGAAGGATTTGTGGTTATAACATTGTCGTTGAAATATCTTTATTTTCTCGTTTTCTGTTTCTTCCATGTTCTGATATTAGTATAACATCTAGGTCAATATTTCTGAATAAGTTTCCGCACATAATTTCCCTGTTTTTTTAATCCGCATGTGTTAATATGTAGTATTTTTAATTTCTTAAGTTCTATATTCCAATTGTCCATTTATGTTGGTTCAATTGTTTACCGTGGGGCGTCTTATCCGTTGAGATGAGTTATCGGTGTTTCTTCTTCTGGTTCTTTTTTCATTTCGCCTGGCTTCTCCCTCTCTCCGTTGGGTTCTAGGGTTAATGTTAATCTTGTCTTTGTTTAATGTTTTGTGTTAGTTTGTGTTTGACGTTTAAGCCGTTGTTAGTTTGTAAGTCTGTTACTGTTAAGTCTATTGTTCTTGTTTTACTTTGCATTGTTCTTTTATTCAGTCTTCTTGTTAGTTTGTTCCTTTATATATTTTGGAAGTATTTTATTTTTCGTTTTGGTATTAATCGGTAAGTCATAATTCGTTTTCCATCTAATCATCATCATCATCATCATCATCATCATCATCATCACTAACTTTATAATTTAAGAAGGAGATTTTTTTAGTATTTGAATAAAAATTTCATCTTAGTTTGGTTATGACTTATGTTTTTTTATCAAAGATAATTCTAATAATTATTTTATAATATCAAAAAACAAAATTGTGAAGTTCAGAAATAAATATAAGTATCGAAATTTTGTGAATTTTTTAAAACCCAAAGAATTACAAATGATGAAGTTCATAAAATTTATTTTTATATATCTTCTATTCGTTTTCTATAGCTATATTTTAGCAACGTGATATTTTGAAAGGGGAAAAATTTAGTTTAGATATCCTTTTTAAAATTATTATAATTGGCGAAGTTCAAAAAATATATAAAAATTTAATCATGGCTGCTTTTTTTTAGATTTTAAATTTTAATCTTAGTAGCGAAGCACAAGCTCCCCCCTACAGAGTGGCGAAGACATTGCCTGATGATTGTATTAATCGGTTTTCTTAATCGGATTTAATCCTTGTCGTATTCGGAGTTTATATTCAGTTCTCTATTTACACATATCTTCCTCTTTTTCTTCTTCTCTGTCTATTGACATCATGCTGCTTGGGAACAGTCGATGTGGTCCCCATCCAGCCCTTTGAACTATTTGATTGGCTAGTTATTCGCCAATTTTATCTTGCGTCTTTTCAATGACTGTTTTCGATCTTTTATTTATTACCTTGTTTATGGGTTCAATGCTTGCTTCTCTATGCATATCTTCCACTGTTCTTCTTCCTATCTTCCTCGTGTTTGTTATAATATACATTGCTTTGTTTTGGATCCTCTACAATTTCATGGGGCTGGTTCTTGATAGTGTGCACATCGCAATTTTTAGATCGACTAGTGTGGGCTGAATTATTGATTTGTAGATTTTTTTCTTGTTTTTCGAACTGAAAGAAAATCTTAGAGAAAGAACTTGGATAAAAGCTTCAAATATACCTAAGTGACTCACAAACTAAAATTCCAACTGTTAAAAAAATGCATTCATAAAATATAGTTGTTTAGAATGACCCCGACATATGCATCACTTCTACCCAATATTCGTGGACGCTCAAGGTCCAACTGGGGTGAGGGGTGCGAAAGAATAAAATTCAAAAGATTGAGTGCAGTTGGCCGATATTAAACTAATGAAGGCTGCGGCCTATGAGGCGTATGAAAAAGTAGGAACAAAATATAATTTAATATTTACACAGTTATACACAAGGTAACACTTCAGTTTCGCGGCGCACGGTAGGTGCGCTGTTTTTAGGCTACAATTTTGGGCTACAATATGTCTTATGACGTCAGACGATAGCGTCAGATGTGAACAATTACGGCGTTATATTTTTTTGCATGCGAGTATATACTGGGGGTCTGCTTCCCCCAGACTCCCCTAATTGATTGAAACTCAGGATCATCGCAGGGGGACCCCCTCCACCGCAGGGATATCTCTCCCACGAGCCGTCCCCTTGAATTTAGTTTTTTTCCCCAACAGCTTTTTACTGGCAGAAAAACCTAACCTAATGACAAACAATACTTACTTTTATAGGTTTCTTGATTAGTTTATGCGCCTCTAAATAATCTAAAAGTTTTTCGCGGTCATGCAAAATAAACCCGAATTCGATTAACGAAGAAGCACAACTAGAGCACGAAAAAGCCATAATGAAACAGAGAAAAAAGCTAAGCGGGTTCTATTTATAGCTACGACGTTGCCAGTAAGAAGCTGTTATTGTTCACTGTGAAACAAAAAATACGAAAAAAACAACAACAATAAAAGACATTAAGAAACCTTACCTAACTTAGAAAAAAACTATAAACGAGCAGAGGCGCAGATATTTAGTAAATAATATAGACTAAAAGTTACAAATCCCCAAAACAACAAAAAAATATAACGCCGTGATTGGTCACATCTGAAGCTACCGTCTAACGTCATAAGAAACGTCATTAAGAAACCTTACCTAACTTAGAAAAAACTATAAACGAGCAGAGGCGCAGATATTTAGTAAATAATATAGACTAAAAGTTACAAATCCCCCAAACAACAAAAAAATATAACGCCGTGATTGGTCACATCTGAAGCTACCGTCTAACGTCATAAGAGATATATTGTAGCTCAAAATTGTAGCCTACTAACAGCGCCACCTACCGTGCGCCCCAAATCTGGAGTATTACCATACACAATAAATAGATTAACTAAAATACTGGCAATAGATACTCGATGAATACAAGAACCGAACTTAACAGAGCTACTCAGTGTGAGCTCTACGGGGGGGGGGAGGCGGTACGAGCCTCTGTACATACACATAGAGGGATAACTGTCAGGGTAGCCACAGATGATTCGTCTCAGCCTGGTTGAAGTTCGAGGCTTTAAGAGATGAAACGAGGGATCAGATGGTTATTCAAGGGACTTTAACCACGGGGAGTTTAACCTCTAGTAGTAATACTAACTGGAAGGAATATTCGTGCCGAGGAAATGTACCGAAACCAAGTATCGGCTAATTAACTGGGGCTCAGATCTATCGTTATAATTCTAGCCTTCAGCTCGTCGAGAAAAGAGAGCGCGATCGAGAAGGAAGTGTTTAGAGGTAAAAAGCAGGCCAACACTGTCGATGCCCAATTGGGACCAACAATATATAGGGACCAGCCGGAACCGTAACTGCTTCCGCCACGGGAGTGGGGAGTGGGGGAATCTCTCCACGAACCAATACGGCGCTTGAGGGATGTGAAGTACTCCCGCGGGGGTTTCCTGATAACACACCGGGAGGCGACAGAAGCGCGCGTTTGAGATTCCAATCTCTCGCTAATCGTAGAAAGCAGTTTGATATTCTGACTGTTATCACGGTCCTCACTCACGTGAACTGGCCTCTTGCCTGACCTCGTGGTTCCGATGGGCCACATAGCGGCAATGAGCCTTTATTCTCGACAACTCCTCTATTCCTAAGATGTTACTTTAAAGAAAGTGACATCTTACAACCGCTGGATGGGTATTAAAAGTCTCAAATTTTCCCGACCTCAATGGGGGGATAATTTAGGGATACTTGATATTGAACGGTTCGCGCTTTGGTGGCTCGGACATATATACGTAAAAAGAGTATCCAAGAACACAAGGAATAAAGGAATTCGACAAGAAGACAAGGGCTACAAGAACTAACATTAGTTCAAACGGGGGTTGATCACCTAAGGTCGATAACATCCTAGAGCTACACCAAAAAAAGAAATAATGCACACAAAAGATTACAAAACCCCTGATACAAAAAGATACAAAAGGGAAATATAAAATATTGGAAGTTAATTGATCCGAAAGATACCAAGGTTTACCGGATCGTTCTTGATTTGTGAACAGATAAACATATTGTCCGAATATATACATTTTAAACAAGAGGAACAAAATTAAACATAACAGTAACAAGCATAAAATTTATCCTAGATTAGTTTGAATAGGCTCTAAGGAGTTCCTACTCAAACTATCTGCAACACAATTCTCGGATATTTTTATATAATTAATTTTAAATTGATTCTCTTGGATGTATAAACTCCAACGCATAAGGCGACCATTGTTTTTTTTTTACATTTCGCAAATATGCGAGGGGCTTGTGATCCATCTCTACAAGGAGCTCTTTACCTAATAAATACATTGTAAACTTCTGTATAGACGATATAATGGCCAAAGCCTCCTTTTCAATGACGGCATAATTTTTTCGCGCGCGAGAAACTTACGGCTCGCGTAGGCGACGGGGTAACTATCGCCATCATCGCTATACTGTAGTAAAACGCATCCTAACCCTTCATTACTGGCATCGGTTCTGATACCAAACGTCTTCTTAGGGTTGGGCAGCCGGAGGATAGAGGTGGAGGCTAATTTTTCTTTTAGCTGTTCGAAGTGGGAGAGAGCTAGTGGGGACCATACAAGGTGTTCCGGGGACTTCTTTTTCAGCAAGTCATACAAAGGAGCCGAGAGAGAAGCGAAATGGGGGACGAATCGGCGGTAGAGAAAAGCAGATCCTATGGACGATCTCAGCTGTTTCTTATTGCACGGACGGGGCATTTCCCAATGCAGCGGATTTTGTCCTCCTGGGTGGGCCAAACGGTTGTTCACAATGTGAAAGCTAAGGTAGTTAATCGTATTATAAGCAAAATGACAGTTGCTCGGACCGATTGGGAGTCCGTGCTCGAGCAGACGACGCATCAGGGCCTGGAGGTCGATCATGCGGTGGTCAAATGGTAAGTTGCAACGTAAATGTTATCGAAATAAAAAGTCACGTTTGCCAACCCGTCTAATATTCTTCGCATCATGCGATTGTAATTACTACAGGCCGTCACCAAGCTCAACGGGAGACGGCAGAACTGCATTAAGCATTTGTCTGTGGAGAAGGCCGTGTATCTATTTACACCTTATTTAAGGGGAATTTGATAATAATCCTAAAATAGGTCCAATTCGGTAATGCAATTAGCCTCTTCAAAGAGATTAAGGTTTTGGTCGATCAAGGGGATAGGCTCAGCATCGAACAAGGTCACCGAATTAAGTTTCCGAAAATCGAAGCACAGCCTATATGACCCGTCTGACTTTTTTACCAACACAGTAGAGGAGCAGTAATTAGATTAAGAGGGTTCTATTATCTTTAAATTTAACAATTTAGTAACTTCTGCGTTGAAGACCTCTTTTAAATGGATGGGCAGGGGGTACAGCTTGGAACGAATAGGCTCCACGGTGGTTAAAATAATATCATGCTCGAACTGAGCGGCACAGCCTGGAATCTCGTACATCACGTCTCCAAAGTGACTCAATAACTGCTGCAGCTGACTCTTCGACTCGATGGGCAGCTGGGCGTTAACGTTTAAGTCAGATTACGGGGATTCGGTAGCGCTGGGCACGGTGGGCAAGGGGTACTCCTTGTCCTGTTCAATGCAAGTCACTTGCACTAAATTTAGCGGATCCAGTGGTTGAATGGGACCAATCTAGTCGATTGCGACATGGGGGAAGGGTTCAGGTGTGATTTGTCCCTCCTGCTGCGGAGCGGGTCTGACGCGTCCTTTTGTGACTGTCCTTTGACAGATATCACACGAACTACAATAATTACGGATGCCATCTGTCGCACTGAGCCAATAAAAATATTTAAAGATTCTCTGAACAGTTTTAATATGGCTAAAATGGTCAGAGAAAAGACTATCATGGGCAGTCTTTAATATGAGAGCTACCTGCGAACGGGGGAGGCATAATGCATTGGCCTCGGAACTATTGCTTTCCAAGCAGGCGCGGTAGAGGAGGTCGTTCTTCGCGGCGTAGGAAACGACTTTCCTACCGCAGGTAGACTCTTGAACCTTATTAAGAGCTTTGGTCCAGAGGGGGTGGAGTTAATCGCAGTCCTTTTGCTCTTTAGCGAATTCATTATTCAGAATGCCGCTAAACTCAGAGTCGCAGGGGTTTCAAGGGAAGCGGGTGCCTCTGTTTCCTTTTTAATCTGAGAACGCGGGAGGTTGGGTTGAACAAGAGAGGTGGAAGTAACCTGTGGGCACTGTGCTACAAGAACAGCGCAGAGCTTCATTGAGGCCGCTACTACTTCAGCCCAGCTGGTATAATACGGGCATTCAATAAAGCAATTCACGATGGGGAATCGATTTGTACGCCCCAGGTAGTCATGTACTACCGCAAACTTATCATGGTTCGGAGCGATTGGGGGGGAGCAGCTCGTCCCACACCACAATACATGTACACCCTGTATCCCAAACAAGGGTGGAGACCCGGAAGCCGTTTACTGATCCGGTCTCAAACTTCAAGCTTCCTGGGGAGCTCTTCTCGAACAAGAAGTTCACTGATGGCCATTGGCAGGAGGAGCAGACAGAGAGGGAGGCGGTTCAACTTTCGAAGGTGGTGGCGCGGGGAAAGCGCAAATTTGGTGAACTTGATTGAGAGAACTAAGACGGAATTAGTAGTTCTGAGAGCAGTTGGATCTCAAATGTCATTCAATACCGCAGGAGAAACACACGCTGGGCCTCCTGGGGAAATATTATGAAGGGAGATTCGACTCGAATGGCCCGACGTCATGGGGTTCCGATGAAGAAAAATTTCTGGGCTTGGAGGGGCAAGTTATCTTGACAAACTTGCTAGGGTCACGGGGGTTAATTTTTGTTTGACACTTTACCTTTGGGGGACGATAGATCAGACTTTATTCCTTCCTTAGGGTAGCAATTGTGGCTCACGGTGAATAAATCGGCTTCTTCGATGCATTCCTTGAAGGTGGAACACCTCTGATCTTTCGCAAAAGATCGAATCTCCGAAGAAAGCGAAGCCATAAGCTGGTTCTTCAGAATGAGGTCGACTAACGCTTCATACTCGTGGAGAACTTTCGAAGAATCGAGACAGAAGTTGAAGTCTCTGAAGCGTATACCCAAACTGTCGAAAAGTTTGGCTGGGCTCTATACGGGCGTGACGAAATTTAACGCGGTAGAAATCAGGCGTCATGTTATACGCGGCTAACAATTCCGATTTCAACGTCGAATAATCGATCTTTAGCTCCGGCGGAAGGGATATGAAAACGACACTATCCGCTTCAGTGTCCCAGTTGTTTAGCTCGAAGATCTTTTCAAAATGTGTCAAATAAGACCCTAAATCTTCTCCTTCCTTGTAAACGAGGAGCTTCACTGACGCAGTTTGTGGGACGTCCATGTTGTCGGAGTTGTTCTCTTTCTTCTCGTTCTTCTCTTTCCTTTTCTCGTTCTTCTCTGTCCCTTCTTTCCGCTCTCTCGGCTCTCTCTTCTTCTTGTATATAGGACAGAAGGTCCTTTCCGGATAAACCAAGAGATTCACCTTGTAATTTCAATTGGTCGAATGAAGACATACATGATGGTCGCGAATTCGAACAAAACTTTTTAAAAATAAAAATCGTAACGGGATTGTCGACCCAAATTAACTCAGTATACACATGACGCAATTAATAATTTCCGTTTGAGCACTCGAAAATATCTGAATTAACGCGAGATCCTTTAACTTTGCTCACAACACCGAGAACAAAACTAGATTGAGCCTTTCTTTGGTATAAAAAGGTAAAATTACGCTGGGAGGAATAAATGAGAAGCACAGTCTAAAAACTTACACACGGTATGTATAAAGGCGGGTACACACAACAAATGGGAGAAATAGTTTGCAAGAATATTTCTGCTTACCTTCTCAATAGCCAAGCCTTCAGCCTCAAAACCTTTAAAAAACCTTAAAAGGAATCTTTTAAAGACCCCACACCTGATACCAGTTAATATATATATATATATATATATATATATAATATATATATATATATATATATTATGTCGTATAATGACCCCGACATATACGTCACTTCAACCCAATATTCGTTTGCGCTCAAGGTCCAAGGGGTGACCTTGACTCAACTCTGGTCACGACAGAGATGGAAGATAGAAGTGTGTGTGTGTGGGGGGGGGGGGAAAGGATTTAAATTCAAAAGATTGAGTGAAGTTGGTCGATATTGAACTAATGAAGGCTGCGGGCTATGAGGCTTATGGAAAAGTAGGAGCAAAATATACTTTAATATTTACAGTTATACACAATATATAGATGAACTAAAATAATGACAATAGATACTCGATGAATACAAGAACCGAACTTAACAGAGCTACTCGGTGCGAGCTCTATGGGGGGAGGGGGGGGGAGGTTGATAGGGGACACGAGCCACAGATGATTCGTCTCAGCCTGGCTGGGGCTCGATGCTTTAAAGGATGAAACGGGGGTTCGGATGGTTATTCAAGGGACTTTAACCACGGGGAGTTTAACCTCTAGTAGTAACACTAACTCGAGGGAGTATTCGTGCCAAACGAAACGTAGCGAAACCAAGGATGGGCCAATTAACTGGGGCTCAGATCCTTTGTTATAATTCTAGCCTTCGGCTCGTCGAGAAAAGGGACCGCGATCGAGAATGACGTGTTTGGTTGTAAAAAGCAGGCATATACTGTCGATGCCCAATTGAGACCAACAATATATACGGACCGGCCGGAACCATTACTGCCTCCACCAAGGGGGGACGTGCGGGAATCTCTCCACGAACCAACACGGCGCTTGAGGGATGGAAAGTACTCCCGATGAGGTTTCTTGATAACACACCGGGAGGCGACAGAAGCGCGCGTTTGAGATTCCAATCCCTCGCTTATTGCAGAAAGCATTCGATATTCTGACTGTTCTCACGGTCTTCGCTTACGTGAACTAACCTCGATGAGCCACATGGCGGCAAGTAACCTCTATTCTCGACAATAGTGTTATGGATAAAGAATAGTATTTATATATTAATCCAAAAATATATAAAAATACCCTTTCTATATTAATACATAAAATATACCTTTTCTATTTAACTACATAAAAATTTATACTATATTAACATTAATTAATTTCAAGCAGCTTTGTCCTAAGAAAAATACATCGCATTAAATTAAATGAAATATTACTTAAATTGAACTGTTTTTCCTTATAATTAGCCCCTAAAACAAAACAATTACTTTAAATATTGCCTTAAATTACGTGAAATAAAACAGGTAATTAATAAAAATTGAGAGAGCTGGACTTGAATTAATACTTGAGAATTTTTATTAGACCAAGTGGAGGTATTCGAAATTTTGAGCACACAATGATATTCCATAAATAAGTGGGGATTAATCACTCAAAATCTGCCAGAAATGAAATTGAACAGTGGAGTTCCTTCTAAAGTCATGCTATCCAAATAAGGTCTCTCGGGTTCCATATTTAACCCCTTTTTATGCCTGATTTTTTTAATTATAAAAAAAGAGAAGAGATGTATGACAACCTTTGTGTCAAATGACTAATGGTCAAGCAATAGGTGAACTATACCTTTGCCCCTGCTGTTAATTCCCAATTGAAGGCTGATAACACATGGTCGTATATTCAATTAGCCTGAAAGAGTATCTCTCTGTTACATTTTTTTTATTATTTTTCTGAGCTTCTGGCACCTTATAAATTTATATGGCCATTATTGCGGTTTAGTCTTATTATTATTACTTTTAGACTAAGGCGTTATGTGTGTATCATCTTCTATATCTAATATGTTTATCTGTATTCTCTTAAACATTATATTTTCTTTTGATCCTCTCTGTTTTGATAAAGTGGTTGTAAAAGTCATAGATTTCCTTCTTCTGAGTAAAAATTGAATTAAAACCCAGGTAAGGTCAAGGTTATATTCATGTAAATGAGGTTATAAGTCAGTGGTTCTTAACCTTTTTTAGTGTCCGTACCCCTTGATATCTCATACAATTTTTTCGTACTCCCTATCAAAAATAAATACTATTAAAAAAGTGAAATGGTTTAGTGATGCAAATCTTGTTCAGATATTAACTTTATTCACTTACTGAATAACATAATGTATATATTGTTTCTAATCTAAAGTGTTGTTTATTAGGATACAGTGCAAGAAGTTTTAATTATATGGTAGACTTGAACAACAACAGTACAATAATTACACATTACATAAAGTATACATTAATGATTGTCAGATATTTAGTGGCTCTTTTGCTGCTGTTTTTCTTCACTGATGATACTGAAGCGAGGTTCTTTTTTCGAAAGTGCCACACTCATGTCTTCACTTGCATCCAAACGGTGTCTGGCCTTAGTCTTGATGTGTAGGAGTGCTGAATAACCATGTCTCGTATTCCCAAGTTTAAGCTTTCGTACCCCCTGGTGGCACAGGTATCTCAGGTTAAGAACCACTGCTATAAGTGAACTTTCAGGATTGCTTGCCCTCTTTCTTCTTACTATCAAACTAGAACTATTTCAACGATATCAGTACAATCATTTCTATTTCCCCCTTTCTTAGAGTTCTACTCCAAGCCTCTAGTGGAATGGGGAAGTGAAAAGACGTCAAAGCATAAGAGCTTAGCTGCGTCATCTATACCAGAACAAATATCTGACTCAAAGCTTCTCAAAAATTGGGCTTCTCATTTCGCCAAGGAAATGCGTCATCGAATTTTTGCAAACGTCCAGGCTACTCCCACTCCCTACAACTCCATCTCGGATCCTGGAGATGCAGAACCTGCGATGGGAGACTTTTCGCCACAGGGTAACCAAAACAGGAGGGTCTCTCTGACCAGAAATTATTCAACTCCGGCTTACTTTTCACTTACTCCCTGGCGAGGACGAAGATATAAAGATATTTTCAAAAGACAGGTAAGGGAAGTGGCTGATGGGTCGACTGACCTCAGCAGACTCTTCACGGTCAAATACCCTATTTTATAACTTTGAAATTTTCCTTCAAATCATATTTACTTGCTACCTGGGTAGAGTGGTGGCGATGGGGGCAATCCTAGACTTAGGAAAGGGTGATACTTTTTCTTTGGACGAACTACATAACTACCCTTAGAACGACCTTTACAATTTCATTATTTTTTAAATAACTATCATAGAATATAGGTTGAAAGATCGTGTTTTGTTGGAATTTCTAATCACACTGTAAAAATACCTACTGAAAACAAACGAGGGCATCTGTACTTCCTCCCCCCCACCCACAAAAAATCTAAAGATAGATCTGGAGAGAAAGTGGTGAGGAGAAGTCAAAATGTGTGTAAGATATGTGGCCCGATGAGGAGCTCAAGAGTGATCAATTACGCATGCGAATAACAAATGGCTTAGGTCTTGTTCACCTTAAGAGTCACACCAAAGACCCTTCACTTTATTAAAATTTCAATTTCATACCCTTGCTTCTTAAGAGTCTTTGACACATGGTGCAGTAGGTTATAGAGAAACAGCGCCATGAACCCTTTATTACAAAAGAGTTATAATAATTCGTTTCTGCTCTCGAGCTGAGCAACCAATGGAAGAAACTCGAGATTTAGAAACGGTGTACATGAGCGAGTCGAGGTGGTCTCAAGGCCAGTGCTAAGGTAAGAATGAGGGAATACAACGAGAGAGAAAAAAAAGTGTGTATCTCTCTGTGTGTGTGTGTGTGTGTGTGTGTGTGAGAGAGAGAGAGAGAGAGAGAGAGAGAGAGAGAGAGAGAGATGGAGAACCACAGGAGTGTAATTTTGATCCCATTAACGCTGATCTGTAAAAATATTCAATGTGAGAAGTCATAAAATATTGACCTCTTCTTATCTTTTCTCTTGTAGCTTAACCTTGGAATGAAGGTGAGTTTTTAGTACCATTTTTCTATGTGGTCAAACTATGTAGTGTGTTCATAAGTTAATTTGTCGCAACACATAATATTCTGTGTAATTATAAGATCTCATTAGCATAGCAGATAAGGCATTGGATCTTTAACGCATAGGAACGTGGTTCAAACCCAGTAAAAGCGGACACAAAACCAGCGTTTACCAGGGACTGTCCGCCTTTTGGCGGATGTACTATGTCTAGCTATCTCCGCGGTTGTGTGCCCCCCCACCCCAGCATCATCACTAGCAGTTTGTCTTACCGGTCCCAATGACTACATGAAAACTTGTGACTATATATCTTACACTCATTTTCACTTCCTCCATCTTCACCACTTTCTTTACAGTTTTCTGCTTACTAACTTTCCGACGGAAATGCCCTCGCTGCTATTGCGCTTCAAATCCTAAGAAAAAATACCTCCGCGGAGGGTAGGTAGCGCCTCCACACGTCATCATGTACATAACCAATCACAATACCGCTGTCGTTCGCTTCCTGTCTTCTTAGCACAACATAGGCCACTCTCTCCTCCGTCGAGGAACCGGTCGATAGGGTACTTACTCGTATATCCATATATCCCATGACGTGGAATGGGTGCCTTCTCTGGCCCCCTGAGTTAAAGTGTTCTCCTATCGCTGGTTGGGGTAAAAATACAATACTACTACGCCTCTGTCGTCTATGGTCTTGGCAACTGTTGTTATTCTGATCATTATGCTGATTTCATTATCCGGTCGGTGATCTCATCTCATCCATGGGCAAAACGGATGACGCAACTCTAAATAGATTTTAGTTTTGTATGAAGCTAATTAAAATTCAAGGTAGGGTTGGTGCCTATCAATGCCACAATAATTACCCACCCACCCTCCCAACCACTTTACATCCAATCAAGTATAAAGTCCCCCTCATCCCCCCCCCCTCCCCACGCACAATTGCCCCGAAAAATAGCGATAGGGCGCTGCGACCTGCCGCATCTCGCTAGATAGAAGGCCACAAGCGAGACCCCTCTCTCTCACACACGCACCCAGAACACCTACCATACACAATATCCTCCATTTCCTTATTCAATCGTCCATTTCTATCTCAAACATTCATTCGCTTAATTAATCCGCCTCTGACGTGTCCTTCCAACCTTTCACACACCTTGATACTTACTCTTGTATATTCTCTTTACAAGTCTATTTCCAGCCATTCTTCTTCCACGCCCACACTACCTTACAACACTCAGTTACAATCTGGTTCACCCTATTTTTCACTCCATAAACATTCATTCCTCACTCTATTTATCCTTTGCACCCCAAACACCCATCTTAAGTTGTCCTTCAGCACTACTTTCACTCAAAAATTTTTCCTTCTCATTCCATAGCATAGATTCACTCCCATACACTAACCCTAGGACCAGCATAATCTCGCCCAGCTTCATGTTACCTGCCACACTCAACCACTTAGCAGCTACAACGCTCTAATGATCTCTCAGACTCTTCTACCATTTAAAATCTTGTGGTTGAAATTTGCTTCATATCCACCATCACTTACAATGCATCCCAGATACTTAAAACTTCGCTCTTGTTCAAGGATTAGCCTACGCATCGGGTATCGCACCGCACCCCATTCTCACAGCCAAATATCACTATCTTACTCTTTTCTGCATTCACTTTTAGTCCCTTCCTATCACACATCCTATCAGCTGCGATCAACATTCCCACCCTCCCCTCTCTCTTATCTACTAACACCAAGTCATCGGCGCATACAAAGAGAAACACATTGCTAATCAATTTCATACCACTTTCCGTCAATTTCATCAATACTTCTCTTAGTATTCCACTACTCCAAATATTAAAGTGCCGAGGCGAGACCACACACGCGTATTTTAACCCCGCCCCTTCCTCCATACTTATATAAACCCATCAACCCACTGGCCTCAGCTGTCTTTCACCCGAATACATGCTTTAACTCAACATAAATACTCTTCATACCATCCAAAAGTTCATCACTCACTGAATACATTCTTAGCACCTGCCATAATGCTTCTCTATCTACACGACCATAAGTTTTACCAGCATACACTTCATATTCTTAAACTTTATTTTTTTTAGCTATCTCAGTGCAAATACTTCTTCCTCACACCAACTACCCGCTTTAAGCCTACCTTGCTGACCAAAGGCCCTTCAAAGAAGCTTCAACCGATTATGGCACAGGGTACAAACAAGTCTGCCACGTTACTCCCATTTTCCCACCTTTTTATTTCGATGGCTTATGACCCAGAGGTTGCCGCCAAATAGACAGATGCAATTAAGAGTGTATGATACAACCTCCTTCTAAGTCGTCTGCGTAGTCTCTTCATTCATATGCGTTCCCAATTTTCTATACATTTTGCTTATAACATTGAACGGACTTATCCCCTCCGTAGTTCCTGCATTCACTTACCCCCTTTTTATCATTATACAATGGTGCAATCATAGATTCATTTACTCGACTGGCACTCTTTTACTTTCAAATGCCTTACAAGAAGAAACACCAGACCCATTCAATAACAATCACAACCACCTTTCAGCATTTCAGTGCTATGGCATTTATTTCAGCTGCCTTCCTATTTTTCACACCTCTCACATCACTGGCAACCTCTTGCATAATTATCACTTCCATACGCACAATAAAGTACCATCGCCATCTACTTTTGACCTCCTGATTTCGCACAAGTAGCCTGACATTAATATCCTTAATAATCATTCAACTTCTCTTATTTTCTCACCTTTCTCAATTTCTTCCAGAATAATCTTCTGTTCCCATCTGGATCCTCATTCATCCTCTGTCCAAATGTTTCATTTGCTGCTTTCTCGTTCGGGTTAAATATTCCTTTCACTTCCTTGTATTCATTCAACACCATTCCCTGACAGTTCCACCTGCATTATGAATAATTTAAAAATACATTTCCTTTCCTGTTCAATGCATCATTCTTTTCGTCTTGATTCCCTTAAACATTTTGCTTTATCTTTCCAAGTCAAGCACACCTACATCCAAACTTTCACCACCTACTAGCACTTCCTTATATTAGTTCCACATTTGATCGATCTTTCCCTTGCAGGGTTCTTTTCTACTACTCTCAAGTATTCCTATGTATCCCCCAACCTCTCTATCTATCTATCTCTTTATTTATCTCTCTCTCTGATTAACCAGGCTTTCATCTCTGATTATCCTTTCCTTTCTGCATTCATCACATCTTTCCATCAATAGATCAACAAATTTAACCTTACACAACATAAAGGGATACTCCCATACTCATTCCTCTTACAGCTTTCTCATCAAATCCATCCTGCAGCATATTCTTTCAAACATGGCACATATCAATCATACTCTTAACTTCTCTCTCCTTTGTGTATTTATGCACATTCTTGTGCTGAAAGATTGTGTTTGCTCGATACAAATATCTTTCAGCACACCCAGAACTCTACCTCCCTTTCTCCATTTTCATTCTCTTCGGGAGTACCAGAAGTTTCAATGCTTACTTCTCTTATCCTCACTCGTTCCTCCATTCATATCACTCCAACCACCACCCAATATTAATTCCCAACTATATCCACCTTTCGTCCCAAGTCATTCTTGAATCTATACTTTTCTCCTCAATTTTACCATTACAAGTTTCATGAACTACAACCCCACACAATTGCATCCATGCAAATCTCAACTTCATCCTCATACTTCTTGAGTTTAGACATTCATCTCCGCACTCACGCCACTCATCACTCAGAAGTAGTTCCACAGCTTCTTTACCACGATTGCACTCTATTCACTACATCCCACAAAAGCCCATAATGGGATGTCAGGTTAGCATGGACACGGATGGTGTAGCTGACATCTGGAAAATTGCGTTAATCCTATCCCCAAAGCCTGAAGGAGGGTATGAGGCTAGAGATTGTCAATGCTTTTTTTTCATTCCTACATTTCACCACTTCCTTCTTTCTATATATATATATATATATATATATATATATATATATATATATATATATATATATATATATATATATATATATATATATATATATATATATACATATTGTGCGCCGAAGATGTCCTCGTTGGATTTGACTTGTTTGGAACACATTGACTACCACTCAAATCTTTCCCCACTAACATAACCTAACCTAACCTAACCTCCCCATTCGGTTCACAGGTTGCAACAAATTCAGCGGAATAAGTTTTAATGAAAAATTTTCGTAGAAGAAACAAACCTATATAAAGTTGACAAAGATTGTTAATTGATAACCCGCAAAGTATAAGAGAATGTTAATTGGTAATCCGAAAAGCACAAGAGAATGTTAATTGATAATCCGCAAAGTATAAGAGAATGTTAATTGGTAATCCGAAAAGCACAAGAGAATGTTAATTGGTAATCCGAAAAGCACAAGAGAATGTTAATTGATAATCCGCAAAGTATAAGGGAATGTTAATTGATAACCCGAAAAGTACAAGAGAACCCTGAATGATAACCAGAAAAATATGAGAATGTAAATTGATGAATAACAAAGTACAGGGGAATGTTAATTGAAAACTCGAGAAGTACAGGAGAATGATAAAATAATTGTAACCCGAAAAGTATGAAAATGTAAATTGATAACCAACAAAGTATAAGAGAATGTTAATTGATAACACCCAAAGTACAAGAGGATGTACATTGACAACTAACAAAGTACAAGAGAATGTTTATTGATAACTAAAACAGTACACGAGAATGCTAATTGATAACCTGCAAAGTTCAAGAGAATGTTAATTAATAATCACCAAAGTAAAATATAATATTCAATGATAACGCTAAAAGTACAAAAGAAAGTTAACACGCAAAGTATAAGAGAATATTAATTGACAACCAACAAAGCACAGGAAAATATTAATTGATAACCTGCAAAGTACAAGATTATTTTAATTGATAGCTAACAAAGTACATGAGATTGATAATTATTTATAACTCAAAATGTACAAGAGTATGTTAAGTCAAACCCGCCAAATATAAGAGAATAATAATTGATAACCCGAAAAGTACAAGAGAATGATAATTGATAATCCGAAGAGTACACGAGAATGTAAATTGATAACCCGAAAAGTAAAAGAGAATGTTAATTGATAACAGCAAAGTGCAAGAAAATTTTAAGTTTTAACCCGCACAGTACAACAGAATGTTCATTGATTAATAATAAAATACAATCGAATGCTATTTGATAATCCGAAAAGTACAAGTGAAAGTTAAATGATAACCAGTAAAGTAAAATAGAATGTTAATTAATAACTAACAAATAAAAGAGAATGTTAATTTATAACCCGTAGAGTACAAAAGAATGTTAAATTCTAACCCACACAGTACAAGAGAATGTTAATTGATAACCCGCAAAGTAAAGGAGAAAGTTAATTGCAGAGCTGGGCGTTGCGGCAACGAGTTGCGACTTTGCCGCACTATGGAATTCGAAGTCGCAAACGTTTTGAAAAAGTCGGACGAAGCAAAGTCGCACCGCCAATTTTACTCGACTTTTGCCGCGACTTTGAATAGGAATAAGACGACTTTTTTGAAAGAAATCGCCGTGGCTGTTTTAAGCCAGTTTTAAAGCCCGATTTGGCTAAAAATGTCAAATTTGAGTTGGTAACAGCTAACTTTATTTTTATCTGATTTTTGACTTTCCTTTTACGATAAATTATATTCTTCACATTATATGAAACTAACGTTACATAAAACTACCTAAACGTACCTAAAAAAAGTTTGTCACTGAATTTATTATAAATTAGTCAAATTACATACACTTTTCAGGCGTGAACCAACTTTTAAACCTATCTTGTCAGTTAAAAACGTTCGAGAACGTGTTATGCCTTGTGGCGTTTATCGTGCGAATTAATCTCATTTTCTCGTATTTTAATATGTGCTTATACTTTTCTTGTGGCTAAGACGAAAAAATTACTGTGAAGTGTAAGAAGTAATTAAAATCTAACAGCATTCTACCTTTAACATGCCTAAAATTAAACAATATAAGTAACATTGGACAATCGTACGTAGACTAGGACTTGGTTCTAAATTTAAAGATCATATTGATATAGCCTATTAAACTCACATTGTTTTATCTTTCTTTAAATCCACTAGGCCACCCTAGAAGCTTAGAAAATCTCGATTGTTTTGTAACTTAAACCGGTAAAGGTTAAGAGTGATGTCCTTCGCCGATCTGAATCTCTTATTTCATCATTTCTGCCTTATAAAAGCATGTTTCTGTTATCGCGCTAAAGTTTACTTTGTAAGTTCGCGGAGTCGCACCAGGGAAAAAAAATCGCAGTCACAAGTCACAATAGGGGAGGGGGGGGGGAATAGAGTTGCAATTTCGCAGTCACACCAGAAAAAATTAAAGTCGCGCCCAGCTATGGTTAATTGATAACCAGCTAAGTGAAAGAAAATTTTAACTGATAACCCGCAAAGTACAAGAGAATGTTCATTGATAACTAACAAATTACAAATGACAGCTAGTTGATAACCTGAAAAGTACAAGAGAATGCTAATTGATAACCCCAAGGTATATGAGAATGTTAAATAACAACCAAAACGTACAATAGAATGTTAATTAATCAGCCGCAAAGTACAAGAGAATGTTAAATGACAACCAACAAAGTACAAGAGAATGTGAATTAATAAGGCGCAAAGTACAAGTGAGTGTTCATTGATAACCCCCAAAGTAAAAGAGAATGCTAATTGATAACCCACAAACTCCAAGACAAAGTTAAACGATAACCCGAAAAGTACAATAGAATTTAAAATGATAAATAACAAAGTACAAGAGAATGTCAATTGATAACCCGCAAAGTACAAGAGAATGTTAAATGATAACCCGCAAAGTAAGGGAGAATATTAATTGTTAACTAACAAAGTAAAAGAGAATGTTAATTGATAACCCACAAACTCCAAGACAAAGTTAAACGATAACCCGCAAAGTACAATAGAATTTAAAATGATAAATAACAAAGTACAAGAGAATGTCAATTGATAACCCGCAAAGTACAAGAGAATGTTAAATGATAACCCGCAAAGTAAGGGAGAATGTTAATTGTTAACTAACAAAGTAAAAGAGAATGTTAATTGATAACCCGACAGGTACAATAATATGTTAATTAATAACCTGCTAAATACAAGAGAATGTTAATTAAAAACCCCCAAATTACACGAGAATTTCAATTGATAACCGCAAAGTAAAAGATAATGTTAAATGATAACCTGCAAAGTAAGGGAGAATGTTAATTATCAACTAACAAAGTACAATAGACTGTTAATTGATAACCCCCAAAGTATAATAGAATGTTCATTGATAACCTGAAAAATACAAGAAAATGTTAAGTGATAACCCGCAAAGTACAAGAGAATATGTATTGATAACTAAAAAAAGTACAAGAGAATGTTAATTGATAACCTGCAAAGTTTAAGAGAATGTTCATTAATAACCACCAAAGTACAAGAGAATATTTAATGATAACGCGAAAAGTACAAGAGAATTTTAACACGCAAAGTATTCTAGGAATGTTAATTGACAACCAACAAAGTACAGGAGAATGTTAATCGATAACTTGCAAAGTACAAGATTATTTTAATTGATAACTAACAAAGCACATGAGAATGGTAATTTATAACTCTAAAAGTACAAGAGTATGTTAAGTGAAAACCCGTAAAATAAAAAAATAATTTTAATTGATAACGACAAATTACAAGACAATGTTAATTGATACACGAACAGTAGAAGAGAATGTTAATTGATAATCTGAAATGTACAAGGGAATGCTCATTTATAACCCGCAAATTACAAGAGAATGTTAAATGCTGACACGCAAAGTAGAACAGAATGTTAATTGATAACTAACAGAGTACAAAAGAATGTTAATTAATAACCCGCAAAGTACAAGGGAATGATAAAGGATAACCCGCAAAGTACTGTTCATTGATAACACACAAAGTACAAGAAAATATGAATTAAGAACTCTCAAAGTACGAGAAAATGTTAATTGATAACTAACAAAGTAGAAGAAAATGTTAATTGTTAACCTGAAAAATATAAGAGAATGTTATTTGATAACCAATAAAGTACACTAGAATGTTAATAATAATCCGAAAAATACAAAAGAATCTTATTTGATAACGCGCAAAGTGCAACAGAATGTTAATTAATAACCCGAAAAGTAGAAGAGAATGTTAATTGATAACACGAAAATTACAAGAGAATGTTAATTGATAACCCGCAAAATATGAAAGTGCAAATTTTTAAACAACGAAGTACATGAGAATATTAATTGATAACCCGAGAAGTACAAGAGAATGGTAATCGATAACCCGCAAATTATGAGAATGTAAATTGATAACCAGCAAAGTATAAGGAAATGTTAATTATTAACCCACAAAGTACCAGAAAATGTTCATTGATAACTAACAAATTATAAGAGAATGTAAATTGATAACCCGAAAATTAGAAGAGTCTGTTAAGTGACAACCAGCAAAATAAAAGCGAATATTAATTGAAACCCTATAAATTACAAGAGAACGATAATTGATAACAGCAAAGTACAAGATAATGTTAAATAAATGCCAGCAAAGTAAGGAAGAATGTTAATTGATAACTAAAAAAGTACAATAGAATGTTAATTGATAAACCCAAAAGTACAAGAGAATGTTCATTGATAACACGCAAAATATAAGAAAATATTAATAGATAATCCGCACCTTACTGGAGAATGTTAAATGATAACCCACAACGTACAAAATAATGATTAATGATAACTAACAAATATCAAGAGAATGTTAATTGATAACCAGCAAAAAGCAAGAGATTGTTAATTAACAACCAACAAAGTACAAGATAATGTTAAATGATAACGCAAAAAAGTCCAAGAGAATGTTAATATATAACACGCAATGTATAAGACAATGTTAAATGTCAACCAACAAAGTTCAACAGAATGTTAATTGATAACCCGCAAAGTACAAGATAATTTTAATTGATAACTAACAAAGTATATGAGAATGTTAATTTATAATTCAAAAGGTACAAGGGGATGTTAATTGCTACGCTGAAAAGTATAACATAATATTAATTGATAATCCGTAAAGTAGAAGAGAATGTTACTCGATAACCCGAAAAGTACAAGAGAATGCTAATTGATAACCCTCAAAGTATGAGAATGTAAATTGATATTCAACAAAGTACAGGAGAATGTTAATTGATAACCCATAAAGTACAAGAGAATGTTCATTGATAACTACCAAAATATAATAGAATGTTAATTGATAACCCGAGAAGTCAAGAGAATGCTAATTGATAACCCACAAAGTATGAGAATGTAAAGTGATAACCAACAATATAAGATAATGTTAATTGATAAACCGCAAAGTAGAAGAGAATGTTAAATGATAACACGCAAAGTAAGGGAAAATGTTATTTGTTAATTAACACAGTACTAGAGAATGTTAATTGATAACCCAACAAGTAAAAGAATATGTTAATTGATAACCCACAAAATACACGAGAATGTTAATTGAAAACCCATAAATTACAAGAGAATGTTAATTGATAATCGCAAAGTACAAATAATGTTAAATGATAACCCACATAGTAAGGGAGAATGTAAATTGTTGACTAACAAAGTATAAAAGAATGTTATCTGATAACCCCCAAAGTACAATAGAAACTTCATTGATAACCCGCAAAATACGAGAGAATGTTAAGTGATAACCTAGAAAATACAAGAGAATGTTTATTGATATCTAAAAAGTAGAAGAGAATGCTAATTGATAACCTGCAAAGTTCAAGAGAATGTTAATTAATAACCACCAAAGTACAAGATAATATTCAATGATAACGCGAAAAGTACAAGAGAATGTTAACACGCAAAGTATAAGAGAAAGTTAATTGAAAACAACAAAGTACAGGAGAATGTTGATTGATATAGCGCACGAGAAGTGCAGGCGAGCGGCTTAAATTCTTCGTTTGAATGAGTCTTTTTTGAGACTCAGGATGGCCGAGTGGATTCGCCGCTGTCTAACAGTCGTCCAGCGACGCGGGAAGCTGTTCGCAACTCGCCTACGCTATTAATTATTTTCTTTGCACCTTTCCCACTCCCCTCCATCTACAATGGTGCCCAGACCCAGGAGAGGGAGCGTTAGCCCTTGGATAACATTTTCAAATGGGTTCTCTTCATTTCTTCAAAAATACGCTCCGCTTCTAGGAGGGGGTTATATAGCGTACGAGAAGTGCAAGCGAGCAGCTTAAAAGCTTCGTTTGAATGAGACTCAGGATGACCGAGTGGAGTCACCGTTCACTAACAGTGGTCCAGCGACGCGGGAAGCTGTTTGCAACTCGCCCACGCTATTATTTTTTCTTTGACTCCTTTCCTACTCTCCTCAATCTACATTGATAACACGCAAAGTACGAGATTATTTTAATTGCTAACTAACAAAGTACATGAGAATGGTAATTTATAACTCCAAAAGTTCAAGAGTATGTCAAGTGAAAACCCGCAAAATACAAGAGAATGTTAATTGATAATCCGAAAAGTACAATAGGATATAAATTGATATCCCGAAAAGTAAAAGAGAATGTTAACTGCTAACCAGCAAAGTGCAAGAACATTTTAAGTGATAACATGAAAAGTACCTGAGAAAGTTCATTCATAACTAACAAAATACAAGAGAATGCTAGTTGATAACCCGAAAAGTACAAGAGAATGCTAATTGATAACCCCTAAACTACAAGAGATAGTTACCTGATAACCCGTAAAGTACAATAGAATGTTAATTGATAAATAACAAAGTACAAGAGAATGCTAATTGATTACCTGCAAAGTACAGGAGAATGTTAAATGATAACCCGCTTAGTACAAGAGAATGTTAATTGATAAGCCGAAAAGTAAAAGAGAATTTTAATTGATAACCAGCAAAGTGCAAGAAAATTTTAACTGATAACCCGCAAAGTACAAGAGAATGTTCATTGATAACTTACAAATTACAAGAGAATGCTAATTGATAACCTCAAGGTATAAGAAAATGTTAAATGACAACCAACAAAGTACAAGAGAATATTAATTAATCAGCCGCAAAGTACAAGAGAATGTTCATTGATAACCTGAAAGTACAAAATAATTCTAATTGATAACCTGCCATCTACAAGATGAAGTTAAACGATAAACCGCAAAGTACAAGCGAATGTTACTTGATAACCCGCATAGTACACGCAAATGTTAATTGCTCTTATCATTATTCATTGATAACCCGCAAAGCACAAGAGAAAGTGAATTGATTAATTGCAAAGTAGAAAAGAATGTTAATTGCTAATTAACAAAGTACAAAAGAATGTTAATTGATAACCCGAAATCCAATCCTTACTTTCTTCAAAAGCAAACGCTTAATTTGATTTAGAATGGATAACCTCTATTTTAAAGGATTGAGACAGTTTTTCTCTTTCAGCATTTTTGGGATCGGATGGTATGGTAATTAGTTCTGTTAAGTCCTAATAACATTTTATATGTATCAAATTCTATTTTATTAATGATTACGGGAGGATGTTTTGATAGATTTTCTAACTTCATTGAGGCGATAGCAATTTAGGAGTTAGGCATAAGACTTCATTTAAAACTGATAAGTTTTTTGTTTTTCCTTAATGAGATAAATCACAACTTGTGCGAGGATATTAAAATAACTAAGTTGTTAGGCCAGTAATACTAACAGGCAAACATTACCGAACTTAAGTACTCATATCTCACAATCAATGGATGCTAGCAGGTTAAAATTGAACACAAATAAAATGTTATTTCTTGTTAACCATGTATAACACATTATTTATTTTACTGTACTGTCCGATAGAGGGCCTTTCTCTCTACCTTTCTTGTCGAAACTATTCCGAGCAGTTCCATTCTTCAACCAGAGCCGGCTTCCCTTTTATCATTTCCAGGCATCAGCTCATTCTAAAAGGCGTGGCCAAGGAGAAACTAAAATAGACGATGGTACCATGTTCAGTCACTGTAAAGTAATTTCACTTTAAATCGCTCAGTGTCATAGGTCATGCCATTCTCCAACGGTAACTTTCTGACGTCCTAGGCCCTTCGCCGAGGGACGGTGAAATTAAGAGCCCGCTAGGCCCTTCATAGAACATCTATGCAAGTGAGGCACACTTATCACTGAACTTCATTAAAGATATAGCATATTATAGCAATGTTCTTAGCTAGTACCCTAAGGACTTACAAAAGAGCGAGTTAAATGCTAAAAGGTTAAATTTTGTAGTCCACCACGATGCTTTTCATCAATTATAAAGGGTGTTCCAATAACTTGGACCGATTTTCACGAATAACACTGTTTTATTTACAGCTAATTTTGATCCGTCTTGATGGAACACCCTTTAGTTGCGACAAGGTTCCCAAGTCATTGAAGGATGCCTAGTACACTCTCCATGTGAAGGCATTTGTGCTCCTATCGTGGATATGCTTATGTCGTAGAATTAGGCAGTTATCACCGAATTCTCGATTCCTTCGTTTGTTCGGGGAAGGAGTACCTCAGCCAAAAATAATAATTGTAATTGAATTTCGTTGAGTGCGCGGCGTTTTTATTATTCGAATACTTTAAATATGGTTGGCCGAGATTGGTCTTATTTAATTAGGCTTTGGTTGTTGGAGGACTTAAACAAGAATTGCAAAAATAATCTTTAATTACACAACAAAACATATAATACAAATAATTACACTCTCTAGTTATTTATTAATTAAGCAATGGGAAAATTATCAATAATTACTCATACTGCAAGGGCTCAATACTCCGAGTATTAAACCCGATAGGGTTTAGAAAGAACTACGAATGGAACCCTAGCCTTAAGGGCACAATAATTCACTTTAGTTATCCGAGATGACTCGAGAGGAGACTACTTGACGAGTCTTAGTCGGAGGGCGTCGCACCGCCTCGACGAGGAAAGGAAAGGTGTAAATATCTTACTATTTTTTTTGGGGGGGGGAGGTGTTACCACAAGTAGACGCTCGGGAAAGATTCTCCAAATAGACGCTCAAAAGGGGAAGATTCTCCTGTAGACGCTCGGGGGAGGAGGGGTGGGGGGACTCCTGTGGGGCTGAGACTGTGCGTTTCTTCTGGACGGGTCCCTTCGATCCTGACTCCGTCGTTCCAAATAAGATCATAGCTGCAGGCCGGTATGACACCGTGTTCTATCGCTCGAGGATATGCGCCGTCAGTGGATGATTCCACAGACGTCTTAAAAGAGGCCGCCGAATACCTTCTATATTTTCCGGGCTTGCCTCACTCGGGAGCAACGTAGAGAAAGCTCACCACTACGATTTGCGATCTTCTCCAAGAGGGTGGGGCTACGTCTTCGGGACTCTTCTTTGGGCGATTCTGACGGAATACTTCTACGATTAATTTGTGACGAGGAATATATATATATATATATATATATATATATATATATATATATATATATATATATATATATATATATATATATATATATATATATATATATATATATATATATATATATATATATATATATATATAGGCGTTCGCCGAAACTCCAATGTTTGCGAACGGAAGCAATTAAGCTCTGCCTCACCACCTCGGCGTTTAGAGCTCGGCGGCGGGGTTTTGATGGTCGAACTGAACCGAATAAATTCTCGGCTAATCTCGCCGGAAGTTTGCCGACGTGCGTAGAACATTGCTCTTCCCGATAAGTCTCGTTTCACACGACTCCTTGAAACAAAATCATACTCGATCTCTCTTTCTTCGACACACCTCCCTCCTCAAGATGGAACGCACAAGGGAAGTGACATCACAACTAATAGTAATTAAAGGTGTACACCGAGTACAACTCCGAGAATCGTGCCAATTACAAACAAAAAGAAATACATATGTACAATGGTTTTATAATAATTACACGCGGGATTTTAAGAAAAGATGTTCACCCGTTACTACGATACCAAGGGTAAAAAATGATTCAACCAGGGTATAACTACGACTACATATAAGCATATTCACAGAGGGAAAAAAATCATAGTACCTAAAACTAAAGTTCATGGTCCACATGGCCAAGGTAATTTACTCATCAACTTAAAAATGCCGAAAGAATTTCAGCAGAGGCACATCGGGCCTCGGTTACACCAGATAGGGGCGTATATTTACAATAAGGATCCTAACAAGGACCGAGAGTTAGTTATACCTATGTACTTCAAATAATCACACAAAAATTAAGGTAGGCATAAGTTCATTGGGGCTACAATCAAAGGGGTTGCGACTTAGGCTATTCACTATACAATTCTCTGAGCCTTTTAGATATGAAATTTTAAATTGAAATTCCTGAAAAAACAGGATACAACGCATCGGTCTACCGTTATTATTTTTTATGTTTTTCAAGTACGACAGAGGCTTGTGATCTGTTTCAATGGTAAATTCTTGGCCTAATAAATAAGTCTTAAATTTTGGGATTACGCATACAATAGCGATGGCTTTTCACTCGATTGCAGCATAATTCCTCTCCCACGGTAACAGCTTTCGGCTAGCGTATGCAATGAAAAAACACTCGTCATTAGGTTCGTATTGAACTAATACGCAACCTAGGTAACCGCAGGATCGGAACAGACGCGAGTTTACCTTTGAGTTGATTAAAGCTGGCAACTGAAGACGATGTCCAGGTGAGTCGATCGGGGTTTCTCTTCTTTAGGAAATCGCATACGGAGGCGGAAAGAGAGGCAAAGTTAGGAATAAATCTCCTGTAGAAGGAGGTAGAGCCCACGAATGACCTTAATTACCGTTTGTTAACGGGTAGCGGCATTCTAGTGATGGCTTTAATTTTTTCTTCCTGCGGGGCTAATCGTTGGTTTCCTATGCGGAATCCCAAGTAGCTAATTGTGTCAAAGGCAAAATGACACTTGTTTGGCCCGATAGTTAGGTTGTGGCTTTTCAACCTTTGTAGTAGAGAATGAAGGACAGTCAGGTGGGTTTCCCAATCGTTCGTGGCAACATATATGTTATCAAAATAGAAGGACACATTTGGCAATCCGTCTAAAATCCGTCTCATCATCCGGTTGTAGTTGCTACAAGCGGTGACGAAGTCAAAAGGAAGCTTTCTAAACTGCATTAACCCCTTTTGGTTAGGAAATGCAGTAAATTTCTTTACACTGTACTTCAGAGGAATCTGATAGTACGATTTGCATAAATCCAGTTCCGAAATATATTTCGCCCGTTCAACAAGTGCAGATTTTGGTCAATTAGCGGAATAGGCTCCGCGTCAAACACGGTGGCAGCGTTCAATTTCCTAAAGTCAATATACATTCTGCATGGCTCATCCGGTATTCTTACCATAACCACGGGGGAACAATAGTCAGATTTGATAGGCTCAATGATTTGCAGCTATAATAAATTTTCCACCTCTCTATTAAATTCTTCCCTCAGTTGGACAGGCAAGGGGTATGGCTTAGACCTAACTGCTTCTTGGATCGTCAACTGAATATCGTGCTCGAATTGGGTAGCACATCCAGGTACTTCGGAGATGACGTCATGGAACCGTTCGAGGGTGGCTAAGAGCTGAGCTTTCTGTTGAGGTGTTAATTGTTCCCTGATTTTGAGCTCCTTTGAAGTTGTCTCTGTTATCTTGGGGACGGGAAAAGGGTAATCCTCGTCTTGCTCGACGCAGGCCTTTTGGACAACCCCCAGGGGAACCAGGGGAAATTTCCTTCCAGGGCCGATTCTTCATCAATTGCTACAATGTGATGAATTCCTGCACGCAGGTGATACTTCTTGAGGAGGTTGATATGGAAAAGCCTATTTCCGCATCGAGTTTCGATCAGATAGTCTACGGCGCCACGTTTCTTAACTATTCTAAAGGGACCTTTCCATCAGCTCAAAATTTGTTAGTGTCCGTCGAGAGTAATAGCAAAATTTATCCACTAGGTTTAAACCTCCGAACTTGAGATTTTCCATCTAAATAGGCCTTATACATGGCCAGGTTTACGTCGGCGTTTTAGTAGGCCAACTCGGCGCATTCTTCCAATTTCTTGCGGAGCTCTATCAAGTAGGAATATGAGGACTGTATTTCCTGGTATAAACTAACATTTGTAATGAGCTCCTTAATGACACTCAGGGGTTCATGAACATTACTACTATATAATAATTTAAAGGGCGCGATTTCCAAAGTACGATGTGGTATCTCCTTATAAGCGAAAAGAGCCATTGGCAGATAACGATGTCATTCGCTCGGCTGCTCTGCGCACAACTTTCGTTGACTCGTCTTGAGATTTCTGTTTAACTTCTCACACATTCCATTCCCAGGCGGGTGGAACGCAGTGGTAAATAAAGGTTTTATCATGAGAAGTTTCCCTACTTGCTCCATTAAATGAGAAGTAAAGTGAGGGCCGCGATCCGACACAATTTCCTTGGCTAATCCAACGCGGGCAAAAATTGAAATGAGTGCCTTGGCGCATGAGACGCTGTCAATCCTTTTTAGTGAGACGGCCTCGGGGAACCTGGTAGTAAAATTAACTAGGGTGAAGATGTAAATATGCCCCTCGCTAGATGGCGGGTCAATCGGACCAACTAGGTCGATAGCTACACGGGAGAAAGGTTCAGAAATAATGGAGCTGGCTTAACTCGCCCCTTAACTGCTGTCTATTGACATACGTCGCACTTTCGACAGTATTGCACAATTTCTTCGGCCGCCTCAGGCCAATAAAAATATTTATAGATCCTCTTAGCGGTCTTTGTTTGGCCAAAGTGACCAGCGAAAAGGCTGTCATGTGCGATCTGAAGTATGAGACGCAAATGTGAGCGCAAACGCACACTGTCTGGGACTTAGACGAGTCTCCGTGGGAGCAAATGCGATAGAGGTTATTATTAACTTAAAAATTGACCAACTTGCTACCTCTTACAGCTTCCTGTGTTACTTCGCGGACTTTCGCCCACAGGGGTTGAATGGAATCATATTCCTTTTGCTTCTTGGAAAATTTACTGACTAGGTTTCTACAATCCCGTTCTTCTGTTCCAGGAGTTTCCAAGGGGACGGGTGCTTCGGAATCTCTCTTAGCCTGAGAGCGGGTGGTTACTGGTTGAGCCACCGGGGTCGATGAGACCTTGGGGTTCTGCTCAATCAGAACGGCACAGAACTTTATGGGGGCCACCACTACTTCTGCCCAGCCGGTGAAGTAGGCGCAATCGATGTGGCACTTTACTATGGGGAACCTATTAGCACGTCCCAGATAATGATGGACGATGGCGAACCAATCGTGATCCGGTGCTATTGGTGGAAGTAACTTATCCGAGACCACGATACACGTTCACCCTGTATCTCGGACGAGGATGGAGATACGGCATCCATTTATCGCACCTGATTCAAACCGGAGGCCCCCAGGGTTACTTTTATTGAATAAAAAGTTTACCTGTTGGCCACACGGACCGGGTTCACTTGACGAGGTCGTGGATTCTGGAGGCGAAGCGGGCTGAGTGGGTGTTGCACTCACCTGGTGCACTTGGTAGGAGAGGTTTCAAAGCTAGGTGTTCTGAGGGTAATTGTATTTAACGTGTCTATCCACCCCACACGAAAAACACACGATTTTTCTTCTGGGGAGTGCTGACAAAGGGGGATTGGAAAAGAACGGCCGATTTTCCTGCTTGATGGGAAATTGCTCCAGTTTTGACTTAACTGGGCCGATTCTCTGGACAGATTTTCCTTTATTTTGATGGAAGAAGTGGCGCTTCTGAAAACGCAACTTGGGGGACATAGGCTCCATTTTCTTTGCTTCCTTGGGATAACAGTTATGGCTGGCGACATATACGTCAGCCTCTTCTACACATTACTTAAAGTTGTTACATCTTTTGTCCTTGATGAAGGATCGTATTTCTGAAGGAAGAGATGTTAAAATTTGGTCCTGCAGGAGGAAATCAGTGAGGGTGTTGTAGTCTTGGGGAACTTTCGAGGCGTCTAGCCGAAAATTTAGGAGTTTTTGAAGAGTAAACCCAAATTGTTTAAAAGTTTGTTTGGGTTGAATACGACTCTGACTGAAATTAACTCAATAGAAGTTGGAAGTCATGTTACAGACAGAGAGAAATTCTGACTTAAACGTGGAGTAATCGATGGTTGCTTTCGAGGGGAGGGAGACAAAGATATCCCTCATGGAGGTGTTTAAGAGTGGCTACAGCCTCGCTACACCGTCCGACTCAATATCCCAGTTGTTGACTTCAAATATCTTTTCAAAATGAGCTAAATAGGAGGCGAAGTCTTCCCCATCTTTAAATGAGGGTAATTTAACGGACACCTGTTGATAAGTCGATGATCCCGAGGTGATTGATAGGGCCTCATTCGTCATTTCGTCGATTTCGATTGCATGTGCCCGAATTAGGTTCCTTTCTTCTATTTCCTTCTCTTTTCTTTCTTTTTCTTCTTTTTTCTCTCCTCTTTTTTTCTTCTCTCTCAGTCCTTTCTTCTGTCTGTATGTAGGACATCAATTCTCTCTCACTTAATCCTAAAGATTCTCCTTGTGTTTTAAATATGTCAAACGACGACATTCTGACTTGTTCACCCCAAAAAACAAAAACTGCACGCACTCGAGAGAATATAAAAGGATTTTTTACGATCGGGTAAACACTTGTATGTGTGTGAGGGTAGGGGGGGGGGGGCGCCGATGAGATTTGAGGAACCTGAAATACGCACACCGAAAGCAAATGTACACGTGAGAAGGGAACTTGCTCCAAATGAGGAAAATCCTAACGTTGATCGTTATCAAAACTAATTAAAATACCCTGCACCCTATTAAATTTTCACGGACGTTTGCCTACCGCTGCAAATAATTAATTAAGAATATTTTTCTCTTGAAATCCTCAAACCAGCACTTTGAAAGCCTTTGTTTAATCCTCACTAGTGACCCTTAAATACCTGACACCATTCTGATGGAGTACTTCCACGATTAATTTTGTGACGGGGAATATATACATAGGCGTTCGCCGGAACTCCAACATTTGCGAACGGAATCAATTAAGACCTGCCTCACCGCCTCGGCGTCTATAGCTCGGCGGCGGGGTTTTGATGGTCGAACTGAACCGAAGAAATTTTCGGCTAATCTCGCCGGAAGTTTGCCGACAGGCGTAGGGCATTGCTCTTCCCGATAACTTTCGTTTCACACGACTCCTTTAAACAAAATCTTACTCGATCTCTCTTTCTTCGACAGTTTCCATTGTCAAATCTTTGGCTGTTCCGCTAAGACTTGTAGATGAGCTAAAGTGGTTCACTCAAATTTTAGTACCTCTTATTCCAAAGCAGTCTACGATTATTCTGCTTCGGGAGGTTTACATAACACGCTTAACCTATACCCTCGCTTTACGTCTTTTACTGTTCTTCACTTTCTTTTTTCTGTTTATCGTTTTACTCCCAAGTCCCGGTGGCACGCAATGCCGCGGGAGGATTGTCATTGGGTATGAAAGGTGGTGCTTAATGGTGCCCTGTCCAGGTGAACGCCATGGCAAAGAACTATGGATTAACGAGTATGAAAAGTGGTGCTTGACGGTACCCAGTACTAGTGGGACGCCACTCCATGTGACGATTGGCAACCGGGTCTGAAAGGTGGCGCTAAATGGCGCCAATTCCAGGTGTCACGACATGCCACAGAACGAATGGTCACCGAGTTGCTTAATGGTGCCTACTTCCGTTGTCACGCCACCCTGCGGAACGCTTGGCTACCTAGTGTTGTAGGCCAGGTAGTGTTTAATTGTGCCCACTCCCGGTTCCACACATGTTGCTTAACTATTAGCCACCGGTTATAAAAGGTGGTGCTTAATGATACCCAGTCCCAGTGTCACACTATGCCGCGGAACGATTGGCCATCGGGTGCAAAAGAGGGTGTATACTAGCGCCCAGTCTCGGTGGCACGCTATCCCGCGAAATGTTTGGCCACCTTGCGGGACTGTTAATAAGACTAACACTCATGCCGAAGTAGTTTCCCCTTCTATCACTAGTTCTTAATCTCTGGAAGCCACCCCCAACTTGCTATCTATCTAGTACAAAAGTTACCTTCTCCACTAAATTGTCTCAAAAGAACATATAAAAAAGAAACAGGAGTCATCGGAGGAGGTTCCTCCGCTCCCGTATGGAGGCCGGAGTCAGTATGGATCGCTTGAAATGGTTGGGCAGTGGCAGATCCCTCTGGAGCCTATCCCAAGGAGTTTTATCATGGGATTGTCACTTTCCTGGGTGCGTGTGCACCAGGCTTCCGAATCTCCCCACTTGGAGTAGATAACTTGGTACTCCAGGTTTTCACATAAATTGCCTTACAAACCGAAATTATCTGATCCAGCCAATCAGGAAAGTCTTAAACGAGACACTCGACACTTTAAAGGAAATATTAAGATTGAGGCCCCCGCTGAGGTAAGCGGGGCCCCTATTTTTCAGACAAATATGTCCTCGCCCTGGAAGGAGAGGGAGTTATTCCCGGGAGAGGACCATGGTGTGGCGAGAACAACCTTCAAGCTTGATATCACCCCAGACGGTGGCTCTTCCACCTAAAGTAAAACTCTTAAAATTATTAAAAAAGAAGATGAGATTTCTTCCTTCTGCATTCTGAGGGGGAGGGGGCTATGAAGGAAGGCGGGAGCTTCATCATTTCGCCGAAGAAACAGGCCGAAGCTAGTTTCTTCAGTCTCGGAAGCCGTTCGGAAGGATAAAATAAAGGGATTGAAACAAAACCAGTCTCTCTCCAAAAGAAGTTAAGTAGAGAAGGTGGCGCCATGAAGATGCCATGACCCCTTAATAGTAGTCCACCGGGCGTCTTCGAGCCCGCCGGCTTTAAACGATTCCTCGTCATTTTGGCGACTGATGGAACTAGATTTTCTAAAGGCTAGATGTTCCATCAGTGCATAGACCTAGCTGCTTTCCTCGGTAAAAAAAGGGGTTTCCGTTTCTCGGACGGAATCCTTTTATTTAGTCTAGCTAATCCTAAAAAGAATGCCAAACTGAGTGGTCTGTGGACAATCAATTACACGCAGGTGCGAGTGATCTCGTATCCTATAATAAACTTTGCAAAGGGATTATTAGCCTATACAAGGAAACTGGTAACTACTCTGTTTGTGATATTAATGAAGAGCTAGCTGACCAAGGTGCGATCAGATTCGAGCAGGTGTCGAGTAAACATAGAGTTTCTAGTCCCACTCGAACTCTTTTCTTTAATTTCGATCTATGCAGATCTATGCTACAGCTGGAATGCATTCGTGCCGATCTAGCATTTTTTTTTTAATAATTGCCACCGATTCAGTCAAACGAATAAATCCTGTAGACGTGCTAAGTCAGGCTATCCCAAAATCCATCCAAAGTGCTCTTAGGCCTTATACGATCAATGTATTTCGTGTAAAGTCAAATGTGTGAATTTAGGCTGATATGACCCTGCTTCCTAAAAGCATACGATTGGTATTTGTTTTTTAAAAAAGCACATGACTGTTTAGAATGCAGTCCAAATTTTGTTGTGAGAGTCCAGACATTCCAAACGCCTCTTAAGTTAAAAAGCCCCCTCCACTTATGGCTCTCCCAGGCTTACGAGACAGAAATGTAGGGGGATTTTTAACTTAAGAGGCGTATACCTCTCACGAGTGCCACCCCGATACTGCTGGCAACGTGAAAGGTGCAAGCACTGCTCCGGCCAATACCGGGGCTACACTCTTCAATTGCGTGACCGTTTCGCACCAAAATTGTGACCACGCTCCTCCACTAAATCGCTCATCTCGGATGAGGAAACAGCGAGAAAGATGGCAGCATCCCTATGAACACTTTGAAGATTGTCTTTCGAAAGGAGGATAACACCAAATGGACCTCGGCTCCCCAACCCATGCGTTAAACTAGGCAGAGTGCTACTAGAGGTTGCCTCCTCCCAGAATACAGGAGAGTAGCAACCCTAAAAGCGTCTCGCTAGAAGAAAGATTCGAGGAAGAAGGTTCGCATATCGAAATGGACTTCTTCGCTAAGTCCTCGAAGGTGACCGCACAATCTAGAGCATTTCACAGCTAATATCACTTGGGGGTCTGTATCCTTGTGGCATACAACCCTACGAATAAGGGAATTCTATCCGAAGAAGGCTTCCGCGTTTCCTTATAGATAAATCTAAAGGGTATTTTCCTGCAATTGTATTACTGTGGCTCCGAGCTAATTGACATGAGTTGAATATTCTTATTTCCTACTATTTCCCCTAATCAGCATGTCTTCAGGAGCATCTATCTGATGGGTACGTGTCTCCTGTCCATCCTTCAGGTTTTATGGTTTGAATACCTCAGCAATACGTGATTTTTCTCTATTTAAGTTATAAGGATATCGATATTGTCTTCTGTTCGATTCCTGTCCATGTAAAGATTCCTGGAAATGAGCCAACTGAACAACCAAACCAGACCGGCCTTACGCTCTTCCCCATACTGAATACATAACAGAGATTAGGCGACCCCTTAGGTCTGTATGTCAAAAGAGATGAGAGATGGCGCGCGAGGATCTAAAGTTGTGTGCCATTGCGCCTCGACATTACCAACGGCCTTGTGACACAATGCCTCGACGGTAGCAAGTCATTTCCTGTCGTCTCCAATTTGGACACTCGCGGGACGCAGCTCTATATTATGGAGCGCTCCCCTGAACTTATATGTGAAGAATGTTTGGTCTCCATATTGTACGTCATCTTCTGGTTAAATTTCTAAATCTCTAGGAGCATCGTGCACGGTACATGAATCGGTAGAGTGACGAGCGGGTTCACTACCGCAAGTCTGGGGGAGCGACCCGAAGGGATTTGTCCTAGTTGCTGGACAACGTGTTGCCATAGTATTTCCCATACACTTAGTGTAGGTTACTAGAGTACTTTGAAGAGCCCGGGAGGATGATTTTTTGACTTTATTTTTAACTGACTTGTTAATAACGTGTACCGGAGGAAGGCTCGAAGGAATCTGTGTTCATTTAAAGTACTTGGTCTTAATGATATTGTCGTTGTTTTTCTTTACGTATATATGTGTGTTTACATGAATGTCAACATGTTTCTTGGTGACCATTATACTTATAGAGAAAAAGCCTATGAATTGGGGTTTCCGGTGGTGTTCCGCTCGTTGGTTGTTGCCATGACGAATTTAAATTTTTTAAAAACGCCTAATTTTGTCAACCGCAAATTTAATTTCATGCATTTGTTTGAGTAGACTTTCAGGGTGTTTGCCTGAGACCAAAGGGAAATTAAAATAAACGCGATATCCAAAAAATCTTACCTTCCTGACGACATCGTATTCTTTGCCTCAAATCCACAAGAATTACAGTCAATGATACAGAATTATCACTAGCCACTCCCACGCATGGATTAGAAATTAACTTTATAGAGACGAAAATATTAATGGCCATTTTAATTTAGTTTGGGTATTTTTCTCCCAGGTTGCCATTAATATTTTCGTCTTTGGAAAGTTCATTACAAATCATATTTAACAAATCTGCTAGAATTTTTTCAAACCATCATCGAAGAGTATGACACGAATAGAGCAGCAGAATGATCTACTTAGATTTTCAAAAAGCTTTCGATACGGTCCCCAACAAGCGTCTACTTAAGAAGATTGCCACTCATGGAATCGGTGGAAACGTATTGAAGTGGATCGAAGACTTGCTCAACGGAAGGAAACAACGTACAGTCATAAATGGTGACCAATCAAGATGGCGAGATGTATCAAACGAAGTGCCCCAGGGTCCGTGCTGGGTCTATTAATTTTTCTAATATATGTAAACGACTTAAATGAAGGCATAGCGAACCTATTCTCAAAATTTGATGACGATACAAAGCTAAGTGGTAAATCAACAACGCTTGCCGATCAACATAAAATCCAGAGATACTTAAAAAGCATTGTGGAATGGTCAGAAAATTGGCAGATGAAACTCAACATTGATAAATGCAAGGTAATACACATTGTAGCAAGAAACGAAGAATTTAACTATACAATAAAAGGCCTGCCACTGAAAAAGGTATCAGAAGAAAATGATCTTGGTGTTATAAGCTACCGATTTGAAAGTTGGGCGACAGTGCGCGGAGGCATGTGAAAAAGCAAACAGAGTGCTCGATTTCATATATAGAAATTTTGCCTACAAATCGGAAAATATAGTAATTCCCCTGTACAAATCTTTGATTCGACCTCATTTGGAGTACGCAATTCAATTTTGGAATCCCTACTTGCGGAAAGATTAGAAATGTTGGAGAGAGTGCAACATCGTGCTACAAAAATGATAGCCAGACTACGTCAAAAGTCCTACGAAGACAGACTTAAAGCACTCAACCTGCAATCACTTGAGACGAGAAGGTTGGGAGGAGAACTCATTCAAGTCTTTAAGATCATAAAAATTTTTGCTAAAGTAAAAATTAAAACCCTTTTCGAGTTGACACTTCCTCAAGAACCCAAAGCCATGGATACAAACTTAAGAAACGAAGATTTAAAACAAATATACGAGTAGCAAAGAATTTTTTCTCAAACAAGTAGTTTCTTCGTGGAATGAGTTGCCGGAGATCGTTGTTAAACCAACAAGCATAAACATCTTTAAGAATCGCTTAGGTGCATTGGCATGGTTTGAAGGAGAGCTGGCCCAGAAGTGGACCACACGGTCTTTGCCGGCTCTGACATCTTATAATCTTAATTAATCGGTCAAAGTGAAACATGATAAATCAATGGGCTGAAGGTTTAGATCAGACCCTTGAACAGTTGTGTTAATAAATGCCCCTTACATCTGAAAAATATTTTATCAGCTTCGCGCATTGATTGCTACAGAAAAGGTAAATATCGTTGTGGCCATTGATTCATGAATGATATCCAACATACTCGTATGTAAGATAGTTTGCCATGAATTTAGAATTACGGGTACGTGATGTTCCACAAGAACCGCATAAGGCGAAAGAGGGTTCGGAAATTAGGCATGGGGCACTCTTTATCTCCTATTGAATATAGGACTGCTCCAGGCCACGAAGCTAGGTGAATTTACTGGTCAAAGCCAGGGTATTCAGGTTCCTGGTGGTATATCAACCACCACAAGGGACGCTCCTCTGAAGATTCTCTTGTATGATTTCAATTGTCGCTTAACTGAAACGCTTGGACTGGTGATGAGGAAGCTTGGTGGTTAGTGGACTTTGTTATCTAGAATTTTTTGACCTAGTGTGTCCTCGAGTCGAAAAAAAGAAATAGTAGTTTAGATTTAATCCTTATTACTGATGGCAATCTCGTTGCAAGTCTTCCTGTGTACGAGAGTTAAAGGAAGGGGTTAGTCACGCTAATATGGTTAGATCTACACTAATGAATCTATCTTGGGAAGAGTACCGTACTCAGAACATTTCTTAGAGAGTTGACCCCTCCAAGCGGTAACGGGGGACGCTGGCAATGGTTTTGCTTCAAAGAACAGTTCTTGGATCAACAAAGGGAGTCAGTGAGCGCAAAGACTCTGAAAGCCGCAATCTTAGTGATTTAGTTGGGAGATTGCGACCGCTATTATAAATAGGAGAAAGCATATAAAAGTCGAAAACTAGTTCTAATGCGCATGTCCTAGAGAGGTACTAGGTTTTTCAAATGTTATATTACACTTCTTTTTTTTATCTTTCGAGTAATTTACGTGTTTGATAGAAAAAGTGCCGTCAAACAAACTTGAAACTCTACTTTTTCCGCATGTGTCATTAAAACGTCCGGCTCAGCGTCAACCGGAGGACCATCCACAGAGTCGCGAAAAGGCTCAATAATGTGAAAGACCTCACTGATCGAGCTCGTTCAGGCAGAACTTAATTTGTCAAACGATTGGCTTTGAGGAAGGCCTTCGAAAGTCCTCCGAAGCTCAAAATGACTGCCCTCGCGAAGAATAAGAACATCTCAGTTACCACAGTGTCGAGGGCGTCAAGGGGGAGGGCGGCAAAAACTTGAGGTGCGTAGAAAACCCTCTGCTCACCGACTGAATGCGAGAACAATGTCGGGAGCGCAGTCGTCGCCTTCTCAACAATTTTAAGAGTCATGGCAATCGAATTCTCATTTTTTCTGATCAAAAATCATTCACGGTCGATCCAGTCATCAAAAAGCATAACAACTGAGTGGGAAGTTTCAGCAGGACATCTCCGAGGTCCGCTTCGTGTCCACGATCAACCACTCGGCTTCCGTGATGATGTTTGGTGTCGTGTCTTCAAATGGCGAGAAAAATGGCACCAGTGTGGTTCGTGGCAGGTTACAGGCTCACCGCAGCCGATTACAGGGACATTTTGACCCCGAAAATCCTGCCCTGGGTGAATATATCACGAAGAAGGCGGACTAAGTCTTTCAGCAGTAAGGTGCTCCGGACCACACGGCCAAGACGGTGTAAGAGTGGTTGGGGTTGAAAATGAACTTTTGACCGACGCAATCAACCGACCTCAATCCTATTGACTACAACGTGTGAGCGCATGTCAATGGAAAGGTCTGCAAAGTCCGCTACAGCAACGTCGATGAGCTGAAGTTCTCCGTCAACCGCGTGTGGGCCAGCAGGAGGAAGGACTTCGTCCGCAACGTATGCGCGGCCTTTAGACCTCGCCTGGAGCTCTTACTCGCAGCCGAGGGTGGCTACATTGATTAACATTACAATTTATACACATATTTATATGTTAAAACAATGTAAACGTTTCTAACTGCATCAAACTATCATTTTGTCCTTTGTTAGGAACGTCGTAACGAGTGTAACAGGATTTTTGCAATACCCGTTATGTTAGGGAATGATACAGGGTAAAATGTATGGTTAAGAAGGACATGTTTGACGAAGCGGTTCGTGTAGCGCCTCTCTAAAATGAGGGACCTAAGGATTTTGCCCGCTTAAAAAATCAAATTAAGTTCAGGGGGGTGACGACCCTTTTAAGTACGGTATGGACGCGGTACGGAATTCGGACCTGGAGATTACCAGCGTTTTTATAAATTACTTTTCTTTGTTTTTTGCAAGAAAAAGCCGTGATGCGATACAGAGGTCGAGAAGGAGATTTGGAGAAAAGGCGAATAGTTTAGAGAAAATTACATAGGATAGACGCGGAGGATGTATTAGGACAACTGAAATAGTTAAACAAGTAGAGGTTGCTTGATCCTGGCGGTTTCTTGTCCGAGTCCTACAGGAGGTCAAGGAAAAGGTGGAACCTTACTTATCGGCGATCTTCAATGCGTTCCTCAACAGTTGAGGGGTTTTAATTGTTTGGTTGATGGTTCATGTTGCGCACAACTACTGGCCGATAAACACTTCATTAGTGGAAAGGTGTTAGATGGACTAATTAGAGACAGGATCACGACATGAGGCTAGAGTGAGACTGCGGTGAGCATACTTTATTTTGACTTTCAAAAGGCATTTGATAAAGTAGCGGAAAGATTGGGTATTAGCGTATTAACGGAAAGATTGGGGAATGTATTGCAAAATGGTTGTCTAGGAGACGGCAGGTGATTTTAATCGACGGTCAAGCTTCTCACTGGTCGTCAGTGACAAATTTAGTGTTGGAAACAAAGGAATTATGCTGCCCTTGTATAAATCGTTGGCACCACCTCACTTGGACGAAGCGGTTCCGCTTTTGTCCCCAGCCTTTGAAAAAACATAGAGCAGAGGGAAAGAGGGTACAAACCAGGGCCACAAAACTGAACTTGCCAATTAGGCATAGAGACGATCAAACGCGATTGCGAGAGCTCTTTTTGCTCAGACTCTGACATTTTGCCTTCGTTGCGCGGCGCAGATGACTAAAATTAAAAACAAAACTGCGCAAGTGTTCAGAATCCTTCGAGGCTTCGAGGATATTAATCACTATGAGTTGTTCACCCCTGCCTATAAGCTTGAATTTTCGCAGTTTAGTTCTACTTTGATGAGTAATTACTTCACATATTATAGAGTAGGCGAGACATGGAATGATCGACCTGAGGAGGTAGTTAATAGTTCCAGCTTTGAGCACTTCAAGAGTAGAATTGCCAAAATGTTTTTTCTTCAGCAATAAATTGCCTCTACATCAATGACGTGTTTTTCAGGTATGTTTATCTTTACTATAGAAAGTTCTGGTTGTGTTTTTTTCCTCACCACATTTGGGCATCTTTTTTGTAGCCCCAAGACGGGTAAGGAGAGCCTTCATTTGTATTAAGGTTTTCTTTCAAGTTGTATGTTAGGGTTTTCCATAACTAGTACCTTCTATGTATGGATAGCAATGGGTTTTGAGTCACTATAGTGCCTCACTCACACAATAGATTCCAAATGAAACTTATTTCTCTTTCATTCCCGCTTTCGCACTTCGTTCAGGTTCTACATACTAAACATCTATGAAATTCGCTTCTCTATCTGCGCTCGTTTCCCATAGATGTTTCTCGATCCATTTTTCCTATATATTTTCATTTCCTCCATTCGAATGTCAATGACTTTCTCTCCCTCTCTCTTCCCCTTTCTTTCCCCCTCGCCTGGTATTGTTGCCCTTATTCTAGTGGACACATTTTATATTACTACAATATTTATTAAATAATCCATTCGTTAGACAAATAAGTAATGATATAAGAAAACTCCGATTAATGCCTGACTCGATGACCATCTTTTTATATTTCTTAATTATTGCTATTTAGCTTGAACTAATTAATTAAGATTTTTGACAAGGTTTGAAAGGAAATAATGTGTTTAGCAAACATTTGCAATGGAGAATGAAATTCCCACGACTTACACAAATATTGAATTTAGAAAGAAGGGAAAATCACAATAATATGTGACATAAACGATGCATACCAGAGAGAAATAAGGAAAAATGATGCACAAGCAATTTCGTCTTCTTTTATTAAGACCCCAAAAAATCATACATACAGTGGGGAGAAATAAGTGTTCGTACTCCTTCAAAATTCAATTTTAATAGACTTCCAACTCATAAAATATCATTAAATTTACAGAATAGAAATATATTAATGTAAAGTTAAAAGTTTTGGGTATAAATAGGCATGAAACAGAATTGATATTTAGTTAAATTGAAATTAATGAAAACAGGGGTGAAAAAAGGTATTCGTACAAATCGATATTTGGTTATTAATACTTAGGTGAGTAACCTTTGTTGGCTTTCACCACCATCAGTCGTTTCCTGTAGTTCTTCACTAGTGAGTTGCAACATTCCTTTGGCATTTCGATCCATTCTTCTTTGCAAATTACCTCTAATTCTTTGATGTTCTTGGGACCTCTCAAATAAATCTTTCTCTTCAATGTTCGCCACAAGTTCTCTATTGGGTTCGAATCTTGCGACTGACTGGGCCACTCTAGAACGTTTACATTGTTTTAAGGGAACCATTCGCGAGTAGCTTTTGCAGTATGCTTCGGATCATTATCTTGTTGAAAGATCCATCCTCTCAAGTCCAAGCTTCTCCACAGAAGCGAACAGATGTTCTTCTAAAATGTCTCTGTAGATTGCCGAATTCATGGTCCCATCTATAATGTGGATATTGCCTGTACGCTTAGATGAGAAACACCCCCACGCCATGATGCTACCTCCCCTAAACTTCACGGTAGGGATGGTATTCTTCGGGTCGTAGGCACTCACGTCTTTCCTCCAGACAGGATGGCCATCTTTACGGCAAAATAATTTTATTTTTGTTTCGTCTGACCACAGGACATTTTTCCAGAACTCGGGCAGGTTTTTCTAAATGCTCACGTGCGGACTTCAACCTTGCATCTCTGTGACTCTGCAGCAGCAAAGGTGTCTTACTTGGCCTGCGAGGCTTAAAATCATGCTAGTTCAGTTCATTACTGATGGTTTGCTTTGTGACTGACATTCCTTCCGCCAGTAGGTCATCTTGAATTTCCTTGCAGGTCGTCATAGGGGCAGCTCTAACCTTGTTGAATCTTACACGAGAAGCTTGGGGGGGAACTCTTCCGAGGAGCACATAAACGTTGAAGGTTGTCGATAGTTCCCACCTTTTTTTCACTTCAGAATGACAACCAATGGTGCTGAAAGATATTTTCAGCTGCTGGGATATCTTCCAGTAGCTCAGACCATCAGTATGGAGCTTCAGGATCGCCTTTTCCTGTTCATTGAAGAGTTCTTTATTCTTCGCCAGAATAACGTCTTCATTACGGGAACGTCAACGGCTGAATGGCATTCCAATATTTTCTGAGCTACGAAGGGCGGTCAATAGTTTTGCGAATCGGTAGGGCAAAACAGAGGAAGGGGGATGGCTGTTTGTGGGGGTGTTAGGACAAGTTATGACAAGTCAGGACCTGCTGCCGCACGCTCCTGCCTCGTCTATTTAAGAAGCAGTAGCTGATCGCAGATCGTCAGTCACAAATTTTTCAACAATGGAGAAGGTTGAGCACCGCACAGTGATCAAACTTTTGACCAAGGAAGACAAGAATGCAAAAGAGATCCATGAGCGCATGGTTGCAGTGTACACCGACACCGCCCTTCCTATGCAACCATTGCTTGCTGGAAGAGGGAGTTCCGCCATGGTCGTGAGTCCCTTGAAGATGACCTCCGTCCAGGACGCAGGTCAGACGTGACCAACGAGGACAATGTAGCCCGTGTGGAGAGGAGGATCCTCGAAAATCGACGGGTGAAGGTCTAAGAAATCGAGCGAGAACTTGGAATATTACATGGAAGTGTTATCAACATCCTCCACGATAATTTAGCCATGGCCAAGGTCTCTGCCCGTTGGGTCCCTAGAAACCTCACGTCCCATGATCGACTTCAACGTCGTCAAAGTCCACAAGGCCAGAGTTGCGCAAGCTGCCCTGCGCGAGTGCAGATTCGAGGAGCTCAACCATCCCCATTACAGAACAGATCTGGCCCCTAGCGACTACTTTTATTCCACCAGCTCTTGGCTGCACTGCGTGGACGCCGGTTTGGGGACTATAAAAATGTCCAGCTCGCCTTCCAGGAGTGGATTGAACAGCAGTCGGGAGATTTCTGGTTGTCGGGAATTCGAAGCCTCAGGGACAAGTGGCGCAAGTGCATTGAAGTCGAGGGTAGTTATATTGAAAAATAATACAACACTTTTCCTCATATCTCGTTTCCTTATATCCGAATTGCAAAACTTATTGACGTCCCCTCGTATTGTTGACTGTTGTACATAATATTGTAACCATCGAGAACCTTCTTTGCACCGTCACAGCAAATAGTATGTTTCTCATGTGCTTTTAAAAATGAATTTCGTTAGGTTTATGTTTCTGTACGAATACTTTTTTCATCCCTGTTTTCATAAATTTCAATTTTACTTAATATAAATTCTGTTTCATGACTTTTTGTATACAAAACTTTTAACTTTATATTAATATACATCTAATGTATAAATTTCATGAAGTTTGATGGTTTGGAAGTCTATTAAAATCGAATTTTGAAGATATAAGAATACTTATTTCTCCCCACTGTCGATTAAGAAAGAAGGAAGAAAGAGAGAAAGATATCAAACGAAAGAGAATAATATGAACTCTTTTACCTGTTAATGAAAGTAAAGAGCTACAAGCGCTAGATGGCATATGTTCGAACTGCATCTATTAAGTCACTTTCCTTAATGGTTAAAAGAGTTTATATTATTTTATTCAACTTTCTATCTCTCTTCTTTCTTAATCTATGTAGGATCTTTGTTTCGTCTTAATAAAAAAAAACGAAATTGCTTGTGTATAGTTTTTTCTTATTTCTTATAGGTTATTATGCATTCAAAATATAATCTGCACCCACTTGGACTAAATTTGAAAAAAGATCTGATCACTTACGACTTCGTGCTTAAAACTTAAATAATCAGCATTGTTATTTGAACTAAGAAATTTATTTTACAATAGTTATAAAGAGTGAAGGAAATATAAAAAAATTAAAGAATATTTTAATGTTGTTGATTACATTCGTCCCAGTCATTCATCGTAATCTAAAAACTTCACGCCTTCTATACTCACATTGTCAAATATAATTTTCTTTTCTGTTAATTTCTGAACTAAGTGGCTTCTTAAACTTCAAGTTGAGGCGCGAATTGACCGAGAAAGACTCACAATCTGAATTAGGTATTAAATCTTTACTTGATTTAATAAAAAAAATTTGTCGTTTGATTTTTGTTTGAAGGTCGTTCGTGATTCCAGGAGATGCACTTGTTCGTAGGGTGGGATAAACATTTGTTAATCATGATTCATTATAAGATTGGTTAAACATTTGTTGATCAGCATTTATTTTAGTGTTGGAAAAACATTTGTTAATCAGGATTTATTATAGTGTTGGAAAACATTTGTTAATCAGGATTTATGATAAGGTTAGATAAACATTTGTTAATCAGGATTTATTGTAGGGTTGGATAAACATTTGTTAGTCAGCATTTATTTTAGGGTTGGATAAACATTTGTTAATCAGGATTTATTGTAGGGTTGGATAAACATCTGTTAATCAGGATTTATTATAAGGTTGGATAAGCATTTGTTAATCAGGACTTATTTTAAGTTTGGATAACTATTTGTTAATCATGATTTATTCTTGGGTTGGATACAAACAATGTTAATCATGATTTGTCATAGGCATAATCACAAGAATAAAAGTGTTAGCTGTGGGTAAAATGACGCTTGATATATGGAGTTATTAAGCGGTCAAAAGCAAGCGGTTGGGGACATTGTTTGCTGAGTCGAGACCTTTGGATTCTTTGTTAAGTTAGCGCCTTCTTAAACGAAGGAAACTTAACTATTTTAACTGATTACTAATTTTGTTAAAATCGAGCTAAAAACCAACGAACACCTTTCTGATACCAAGGTTTTGCATAAAAGTGTCGTACTCCGGACCGAAAATGGTCACTTCAGGAAGAAGTGAAATGTGTGAACGATATACATACATTCCGAGGAACTCCAATAGAGATCTAGTTGGGTAGTTGGTGTCTCGGTGTCGTAATTGTTTACACCTGACTTCTTGCAGCACCGCTAACCTTTGTGCCTGGATGGAATTAGGTAGAAGAGATTCTTACCTTTCTATGGTCCCTAGCACTTCAAGTAGTAGTTTCTTTGGGTTGCTCTAACCTCACCATAAGCCTATTTTTACATTTCACTCCTGTTAGCTGCCATTGCTGGTTTTCTCCTTTTTGCTACTCACCATTACTTCGCCTTATTAGCGAATTTACTATATGAACCCTCATTAACCATTTTAATGTTAATTGTTAAATATCTAATAAATATTTCTTTCTTTCTCCCATTCCTTTACTACTTGAAATATGGAAGTTGGTAAGTAATATGTTGATTACTTTTTATATTTTTCATTCAAGCCATTTTTTTCTAATTATTTTATTCGTCCTCACTTTTCCCTAAGAAGAATCACCCAAGATATTTACAAAGTTACTCAGTTGAGAAGAAATGTGCTGAGAGGAGAAGGGCCACTAACGTCTGAGAAGCATGACGTCAGGGATGGATTCGGTCACTCGTATCCCAAATTTATGTATTTAAGTCCACTCCTTTTCCTCCTAAGTCCGTCCTCATAGGGATACAGTTCCATGTTAAGAAAGATAAACAGAAAATTCACTTTCACCAACTTATGACGAACATTGATTTATCCAAAATACGTATTTATAAATCCTATGATAATGAGACAACAGACGATTACGAATTGTTCCTCCTATTTGGGGAGTAAGAGTGATACTTAAGCTCTGTCCAAGTTAAAACGCTGTAATTAGATGAATTGGCCAAGGAAAATTTGAAGAGTTCAGAAACAAAAATATTGAACAACAAATTTGGGGTTTCATCGTTTTTGAAAAAGGTACGTCTTGAATTGGCGGAATTAAAATACAACGAACTTTCAGATATTGGGTAAAAATCCGCTGAAACAATTCTCCAAGTGGCTGATTATATGCTCTGAGTCAGTGATTTTAAAGCCAAGGAGGTGCCTGAAAGTTAAATAATTAAGTTAAGTTGACATTTATTATAAATAAAACCGCATTGCGCGGAGAAAATAAATTGAATTCGATGGATATTCTCTTTTCGCATAAAAGGGGACAGAAATTGTATTTATAATTTTATATATACGTAGAATGGTAGATATATTGTAATATTTGTGTTTACATTCCTACCAGACTTTAATTATTAAAGTACCGTCCAAAAAGATCAGAACATCTGTATTTTTATCACAGCATTTTCCATAACTTTTGCCATAGATAATCTAAGGATTTCAAAATTAGTGTGCGATATGGGTAAAATTTCTGCACATTGAGATAAATAAAACGAAAATTTTCAACAAAAAAGTAATTTGCTAGAAAAATTGAAGTGTCCAAAATTATTTGGTTGGCAATGAATGCTCAAGTGTACTTGGAATTGCCGCGATAACACATTTTGCCCCATATGTGAGCCTACGGAATCCCCCCTACACTTTTCATGTAGGATGAACCCTCCTGCCACACGGCAAAGTCGATGAAGACCTTCCTGGAATCATCGTTATGAGCTGGTCTGCACAAAGTCGGGAGCTGAATCCCGTTGAAAATGTTTGGAAAACACTCGGAAGGAAGTCTAAAGCGAGCAAACAGTTCATGAAGTCTGGGAAATTCTTCAAGATGAATGAAGCAAGATTACTGGCCAAGTGACAACAGCTTGTTCGTTCCCGTGGCACATGTGGTCAAAGTATCAACACTAAATAATAATTACTTATAACTTCTACAAGTGTTTTTCAGTGATAATTTAATCGTTATATCCCAAAAGAAACTTGTTTCCGCTGTCGTTCGCATCCTTTTTGCCACTTCAATTTTTCTAGTAAATTTATATGCTGAAGAATTTCGTTTTCTTCATTCCCATTCGCATAACCCTTACACACACGTAGTTTATACATACAGGTTATCCTACAAAATTTTTGGAAACCTTGGATTTTATCTGGCAAATGTTATGGAAGATATTGTGACAGAAATACTGGCGGCCGGATTTTTGGGGACGGTACTTTACATCTTCCTCTTCCATAATCACAACCATTTTCTCACTCACTCAAAGTACACAACTGTACCGAGGTACATCGGTTAAAAACCCCTACTCTAGAAAACAGGCCCCATGAAAAAGATAAATGATGCAGTTCCTACAGTGAATCATGAACATCAAACATATATTTTTGTACACTAAGCCCGGTGAGAAATATAAATAGCCATCTATCTTCCGTGTTTAGACGATCTTCCCCACATTCTCTCTGTCCATTCGAATACTACACATCATTTATTTGCTTGATTTATTAGCTTTATCTTTAAATTATATATGTAATTCAAACAAATGGAGATCCATAGTGAAACCCGGACCAGAAAGAAAGAAAGAAAAGTGATGAAAGGGGTCCAGAAGCAAGTGGAGATCGGCGCTAAAACCCGGTCCAAATTACAGCTGTACCATTCACTGTTAATGCCTTCGTTCTTTCCTGTTTATATCGTTGCTTCGTCCTGTTTATCTCTTCCTTCCGTCTGGTTTATGGCTTCGTTCAAGCCTGTTTATATCTTCACTCTTCCCTTTGTATGCCTTCGTTCCGTTCTGTTATGTTTTCTTTCCTTCCTGTTTATACATTCGTCCCGTCCTGTTTATATCTTCGTTACGTCTTGTTTACCTCTTCCTTTTTCTCCCTTTTTATAGAAGAATGGAAACATTCATCGCCAGCACAGGCTCGTCTTCACTCCCCCTCTTCAGAGTAAGAGAGGGGGTAGAGAGAATGACCCCCGTTGACCCTTCATCTAACTCCCTCTCCTCTCCCAAAGGTTCCAAGTGGAACTAGATGGGGAAGGATTGGCGGGAGGCAATGAAGGTAGAGAGGAGTAGGAGGAGGAGGAGTAAAAAAAAATAAGTGAGAAAGAGAGTAAGAGAATCGAAGTTGATCTATCTTGGCTTACTTTATATAACGGATGGATTTGATAGAATGGAACAACTCCATTGTGTGGACCAACTGATTTTATCGAGGATTCCGAACCACACACCCCTCTATCGCTCAGTTCCTTCCATCTCTTTTAGTTCTTTTATTTCACTTTGCAACTTCTTACAGGTAGCGGATAAATCGCTTAAACTCTGTTACTTTTTGCTGTTTCTCTTTCATTCTTGTGTTTAATGTGGTATCTATGCCGTTATGTGTTTTAAAGTATATGAACTTATTTATTTAGCTTGATCTTTGTATCGTATATGTTGCGGTGTTTGTTTGATTTGTATTTTGTTATTTTTTATTATTTAAGTTTCATTATTGATTAATTATTTCGCTTTGACTTTAGTTTTCCAATCTCACTTACTTCCCTTTTAGCAAATCACTTTTCTTTTGTTTTTCACTTTTCACTATACTTTTTTTTTTTAGTATTTCACTTATTTATTCACTTAAACTATCGTTCACTAGGTAATAGTACTTCACTTTTGTTTTGTTTATTCTCTTCACTTTGTCTTTTTGTGTCGTTTCACTAATCGCTTCTTTATTTGCGGGTATTTTTGTTTAATTCGGTTGTCTTATTCAGGTATCTCTCTGGTATTCCTGTTAGGTAGACTTTATCGGTTCTTTGTGTTAATGCTCGTGATATATGTCCTTGTCGGTTTTCCTTTCTTCGTTCCTTTTAGTTAGAGTTCACTTAAAAAACAAGGGTGCATCCTCATTTCTCAACTGATGTCTTCTACTGGGAGATCGACTATTAAAGGGGTTTCCTGCTCTGATGGCACTGTGTTCTGCAAATGTTAGAGGTAGTTCTTTTATTTTTCTCCATATTTTCTCCTCTCTTTTCTTGATGAGTATATTGAGCGCTTCTATTTCTCCTTCCTGTTGCAGGCTCAGCTGACTTCTTTGTTCTCTTCTCCGAGTCTCTGTAATTAAGTAGAATCCTCTGGAATTCCAGTATTTTGTTTTAGACTCGCTGTTGATTGGTGATTGGGATGAGAAGTTACAAAAGAGCTCCCTTCCTAGTGCCATATATATTTTTATTTTATTATTCATGCTTAAACATTTTAAGCAGTATAATATGTTTAACATTGGTGTTGTCTTATTCTTTTTCTCCATTATATGTTGTTTATAGCCTCCTGCTATTTTTAGTCACGTGCGTGACGAGGTCCTACTAAGGTTAGCCGAAGAATTATTTGGCAATAACCTTATAACTATTCAGCTGATTTCTAACGAAATTTTAAACCCTCTTGCTGTTTTACATTATCTTTCAAATGATATAATTGCAAAGGTCCTTCCAAGGTTAGTCCAGGAATTATTAAAAGTTTTGCAAGTCGTAAGGTCATAAATCAGAATAAGTAAGAGCATGCGACTTTTTGGTCAGCAGACTTTGTTAATCCTAATATTTTACCCTCTGTATGATATATGTATATCTAGTCTTCAAATTCGATATTTGCAACCTTGCTTCTGGCGATCGGGACTATTGTAAGTTTTATCCTCTTAGTTCGTATCCTCAACTCCCATTCGAAATTATTCATGTTGCTGTTTTGTAGTGTTGTAGTCTTAACCTGAAAGCATTCGTTCTTGTACGATTATACGACGAGCTGGCTTATGTCGTTTGCCAATTGTATGTTTAAACTATTAGACATCAATGGTGGGAGCGTGTCCACTGTATAGATTGTATACAGCGTAGAGCTCAGACAGGCCCCATGTGGGAGTCCAGCTTCCAGTTCGAATTATGGTCCTGCTACTGCTGGCCCAGTGGTTGCTCGAAACTAAAATTAATGGGGATGCTGCATTATGAATTTTTTAGCATTGTTTTAATATTTTGTAAGAGGAAATAAACATATAAAAAGAAAATTTATAGATAAACTTGATAAAATCCTAAGCAGAACAAAATCAAACATTTTTTTATTTACTAATAGCCTAAGTTGTTGCAGTTCAAGCTTGATCCATTCATTTAAAAACGAAATTCATTCTTCTTATTCTAATTTACGTGAAATTATTAATTATTTTCTCCTTGATCTCTGGATCACTACTGTGGAATATTTTCTCCATTGAAAGCACTGAGGATGTATTTAGTCTTTCAGAATTCATAGTGCTCCTTAGAAAAGTTTTTATTCCTTTTAGTGTTGAAAAACAGCGTTCTGCCTCTGATGTAGTCATAGAAATTGTCAAGAGGATTTTTATCAGTTTCGTAATTTAACTAACAACATCATCTAGATTATTTTCCAAGATAAATTCCAGTAGCTCAATTAATTAATTTATTAATCAATTAATTAATAAAATAACCGGAATAATATTAATTGAAATTCTACACTTTATCACATTCAAGAATATAAACACATTATTAAACATAACACACACGCAGTGGTGCAGTTCCGCAGTGCCTATACACGAGGCGCCACTGGGACTCCTGCATAATCATTAATCACCACGTATGCTTTCCTGTATGTGATGTTATCGTAGAGAATTCTCTCTAGAGTTAATTCAGTGACAGATTTATGTAGTTTTTCTCTGCTTTGGCCTCGGCTCTTTTTTCTGTCATCATACCACGTGCCATTGTGGTGTATCTGCCTCTTCTGAATCGGAACTGGTAATCATTAGAGAGGTTATTTTTTCGAAATATTCTTTCAGTCTTTGATTGAGGATTTATTCGAAAACACTGCCCATGAAATTCAATAATGTCGTAGAATAGGCTCTCGACGATATACCATATATAACTATTCGTTAAGGAAATAATTCTATATTTCGAGTGCGTGGTAATCTGATTGACCGAGGTTAGTTAAAAAAGGGGGATGGGGGTTGCTGGAGAGGCTTATTTATCGTCAATATGCTTAAGAAGTGGAATGGAGCACATGAATAAATAATATGGCTAACATTAATAAAATAGAGTTTTATTAATTAAACTATCAACAACACACAAAAAAAAATGTTTACATAAATGGGGATTAAATTGGGAGAAACGCGTGAATGAAAAAGGTCATGGGAATATCTGACTAATCTGAGGATTAAGATTTGGAGAGATTTAAAACGGTAAACAAACAAAAAAAGGGCCGGGGGGATGGTTAGCTAAACCATTTAAAGCACAGGGTTGCGTTGAAAAAAAGGTTAAATGGTTAAAGGTAATGCTCAGCTTACGTAATTACAAAGTTGTTGTGCAGAGGAAGACGATGCGAAGGAATCTACGGTCCAACTGGCGATTTCCAGCAGAAGGGTTCTTCGGGATGTTGTCTTTAACGAGGGGATAAGGTCTGTCTTCGAGGAGTGAGAGCGAAGTGGGGCTCGGAAGTACGAGCGATCCTTGTGACAGCAAATCGGAGATATTCTAGATGAACAATGGAGGTTATTGTTGAAACCAAGCGTTCTCTTGAAGAACGTTAAAAAGGGGGGAATTAAATTATCCGGTCGTGATGTCTTGGGAACGAGAACCGTTTCTTGACGAACGGGCTTGAAGAACAATGTCTTTTCTAACGTTGTTTTCTTTCTGAACAACAGGGGGGGGGCATTTCTTGTCAAACGAACTCAAAGAACAATGGCTGTTCTAACGTTGTTCTCTTTTTGAACAACAGGGGGGCCTTGTTGACTTGGCGTCTCGAAGGGCACGAACCTTGGCACTCAAGGGATATTGTCCTCTTCTGGACAATAAGGGGTTTCTCGGCAGAGTTTCTAGGTGCACAAGGGAGACCGGATCAGCTTGATGCCTCGCGAAGATAATCTGGATCTCCTTCAATTGTGAAAAGCTATGGTATAAATAGCCGGAGCCATCTCCATGGCGTAGGGGATAATTGAGTGGGGGACTTCGGGGGAATGTCCCGGTGGTGCCTGGGAAAATACCTCATCTGCCCATAAGCCTAATTCAATCTGGCGAGATCGACGTGTGGAGGCAAAACGGGGGAGTGAACCTCCTTGATTAAACATTGGCTATGATGGGTGATAACGCGCTTCTGATTCCTCTCGCAGGATACACGTGGGTAAGCGTGTGTTTTAACATGTGATAGAGGCTGAATTAAAGCGGCCTCAGACCATTCTATCACAAATAAGGATATAGGTTTGTAACTATTGAGGGGACTAGGTTGTTTTCCTCGTTTCGGAACGAAAATCATTTTGGCTAGTTTATATCCATCAAGGAAGTAATCAGTATTTAGGCACGCGTTTTAGATGTTCTTGAATGTTTCTATAATGTTGCCCGGTGCCTTAGTAAGATTTATTTCTCGTTATACCTGTGGGGTCTAGCTTATTTTGCTTGAATGATGTGATCGCACCTTTAATTTCCTTTGTTGTTATATAAGCCACTGTACCCAGAATTTTTTCCCTCTCATGCGCTACTATTGGTGCTGGGGTTATATTGGCGATGTTTTATCTCAAGTATGTATGGGCCATTTCGTCTCTCTCTGGATTGAACTCTTCTTTCTTTCCCAGCGCGAAATAGTTCTTCTGTGGCCTGTCTGCTTGGATTTTTATCTCCCTTCGTTTTTAACTGTTAGTTTGTTATTCGGATGTTTGCCTTTGAGTTTGTTTATTAATTCCGCTTTCTTTATGTCTTTTTTTCTAAATTTATTTTTATATAAAATTATGCCATATATAGTCTTGTTGCTCCTGTATGATATGCCTTAGTTCTTCCTTTCATCTTCTGAGCGCATTGTATCTGTCTCTCTTTGGTCCAAGGAGCTTTAATTTTATATTTCGCTTAGTTGTCAATTTTTTCTCTTCATTTCTTCCGTTCACTCTCGAGTGGGAAAGAATACGGAATCTCGTACTCGGGATGTTTTTTTCCTCTGCCGCGTTGATCGTTCTTATCAATCTTGAGTTTTAGATCGTCGATTTCTTAATCCCCCATTGGAGCTTCCTTCCGTGGTTGTATATTGTTTATCTCTTCGTTCCCTTTTCATTGATGAACTCGTTCTGTCCTATTTATGCTTTCGTTCCGTTTTATTTATGTCGTCTACCTTAGGTCCTGTTTTTGGTATCGACGATCGAAGCAGCTGTGTTTTGTCACCTTTCGTAACAGCTTCTATTCATTATTTCAAAACAACCCTGACGCATGGGTTCCAAACCTCATTTGGGGAGTTTCAAAAGGTTTTAATTTACCCCCTCTCAAACCCAGATACGGGGAATTGGACCTTTTTTTTTAATATTCATTTTCTTTTTCCTTCCATTCGTTAACATCCTCTTTCCCTATCCATTGATCACTTTGTTATCCTTTAAAGACACATTTATTTTCAATTCTCAATACTACTACTATTTATTAATAATACAACTACTACTAAAAATAATATTAAGATGAATAGATTTTACTAAAAAAATGTTTTCTTCTTTCATGTAAAACAGATGTGTCAAGTGAGTATGCCATTAATTACCAAGTGTTTTGTTCTTAAAAGAAAGATTCAACAAATTTAAATGGTATTTTACGTAATTATGTATAGCTAGGATATTTTCTTTAAAAAAATCACGTAAAATTATAAGGAGCAGCTAATTAGATTATTGGTAGAAAAAAATTAATGAGATCACGAGCGCTTTCGATTTTATTTACAAATGTATCCTATCAATCACGGAATTATCAAGTGAGAAAAGAAAACCGTAGAATGTAGGAGGAACTAAACTTAATTGCAAAGAGAATTTTATGGCCTATTATAAAAGCGGAATAAACAAAGTTTGAAATAAAAATTAATTAAAAATAATAAAGCTGAGCTTCCCTCTTCGCTTGCAAAGAAAAAAAATGTCTTCTTACCGCCAGCTTTATTTATTTATTCGTGAATTACTTTAAAGTAAATAAATTAAATTGAATTATTCTTCCAAGCTATTGTTTTTTTTTAGCACTACAACTCTTCCTAAGGCTATAAAGGGGGATTATTAAAAATTAGTTTAATCGAGAAAGGCGTTACATTTTTAGCAATTATTATCAAATAAGATCGACGCTTATCAACGCCCGGATTAGGAAGTGGCTGCGACCTTAGCCCCATTTCCGAAACAATGATCCCAATTAGAGAGAGGTTTCGGCCAGGTGGTTTCCAGACAGATTGAGAAGAAAGTTTCGAATTTTTATGCAGCTACATTTAATTGCAAAATGATCCCCTCTGCATCATTTGACTTATTTTGATATTAATAGACAATATTGAATATAATTAATTAGCAATGTTGACTGAAGCGGTGATTTCTCGATCTGTATTGAATATATTAAATGTGAAGATTAATAATAATGTGTAGCATATTAATTCTCATAATTTGCTCTTTACTATGGTTTATTTCATCCTTCTAATTTTGGGCTCTATAAAAAAAATCCTTCTAATTTTAAAAGATAATTATTTAAAAAAATCAGTCGAAATCAGACATATTTTTAGTTGTTATCCTGTGTGATGGTGACTTTCTTGAACGCACTGCCCCAACTCCGCTGTTTTCTATTTGTTCTATTCCTTTAAGAGTAACCAATCCTAGAGACTACTAGTTACACTGTTTTAGATATTGAAACTAGATAGCACCCAAATGATAATTAATTAATTAACTTTCGCATTCGAACTCGTGTCTTACATTAGAATGTTCCATGGATGAAACGAAACCAAAGTTTAATCAAAATTAAGAGATATTTTTTAATTATCATTCTTGTCCCACTGAAGCCTATTAATAGGTTTGTGATATTAAAGAAAAATAACCAAGTTCTTTAGTTTCATTGCTCTCAACAGTATTTTTTTAATAAAATATTTAGTATTTTGTGTACTGTAAATCAACTCGCTAGAAGTTGAGGATCCATTTTATTATTTTAATCATCACATAAATATTGCGTACACGTGACGACAATGCTAAAAAATAATAATGTACTCTATATTTTCAGTTATGTAATTATTATATTTTGATTAAGATTATTCAAATTACCAAGCAAATTTCATATCGTGATACATCGCACACAATCTTCTCTGTAAAATTTTAATAATCTTTTAGAGTAACAGAGAGAGGCTCAACACGGTCAAAGTAGAGGCTAAATATTCAGTTATTTATAATTTACAAAACACCAATATCATACTAAGATGTCATTCTTATATACTCATTTTTATCACTGCTGCCTCTTTTTCGGAACTTAGGTGGATGTGAGGGTGAGTATAGCGAATATTTCTTGTTTTGGGAGGAATTAAGCGTGTAAATGTATTTTCTGTGATTTCAAGTAAACAAAAATACTTTTAACTTAGCACTTCTCAATCCGACCATTTATTTTAGCCTCGTTCGCAACCTCGTTTTCTGTGATATATAATTTTTTTTATGCTATTGTAATATTCTTCGTCAAATCCATCGCCAGAGAAGGCAAATGTAAACAAGATTATCTCTCCGCTTGAGAAACTACCAAAACCGTTATGAAATTATCCTTATTTCATCAAAGGAGGATCAAATTATGAATCAAAATTTGACAGATTTATAACTTGAGTGGAAGAATATTTGCCCCGCAACATCAGAAGGGAAAAAAAATGAAATCTCATTCGCCCAATAGGAGGCAGAAGTTGTAGGCTTTTAGGCTAGTCCATATATCACTATTTAGGACTCAACGTGATCTCTCTTTTCAATCCTGATTATGCACTCTCAGCACATTTATTTCTCCTAACTTGAACACTTTCTTTACAAGATTGGTATCTTCCTCTATTCGTTTCGAAACCTAAAATCCGGTAAAGGATGGGACCCTCACTTCTACATAACGTGCAAGGATAGGCCTACCACAAACACCAGCTATTCAAAATTTACAGAGAAATTGCCTGGATATCCTACTTCTTTCCGAAACTGGAGTAAGAGACGACGATCCCATCAATATCTTCGGTTTCAACGTCATACAAAGGAACCTGACTGGCGAGAAATATGATGGAGCGGTAATTGCGGTACGGTCAGGATAGTAGTTTGTGTAGGGGAGATAGATGAACAAGTCCAAAAGGTACATCGGGATCATTGAGGTAGGTTCGAGGTACCAGCCGTCAAGGAGAAGGTACCTTCCGCTCCACGACCTGTTCACCCTGTTCGGGAAAGCCCACTCCATCATCCTTGCTGGCGACCTCAACGCCAGAACAAGAATCGTTGGCTACGCTCATACAGACATTCCAGGGAAGAATCCAGACATGCTCCTGCGTAGAGGCGCAGCAGAGAGGATTGGGCCTGACTTGCCGACGTTTATATACCCATAGATAGCCACAACCACCAACCGGATATCGTGCTTACTGATCCCAACTTCTTCTTCTACCATTTTATACAGCCTGGCCCCCTCACACCTAGCGACCAAATCCCTATGGTCATCACGGTAGACACCACGCCCATTCCTATCCACTCGCCATCAAGGAAGAACTTTGCGGCTGCCGCAGACTAAGAGGCCTACAGAAGGTCATTTTCGGATGAAATTCCCGAGATAGATGGTGCTACGCAAGAGGTGATAGACGAAGAGATGTCCAACATCTTTGAAAGCTTTGCAACCGCGGAAAATATAATCCTGGTCACAAGGCAAAAGGTCTTGATCCCAACGCGCCCAACTCAAGAGAAAATCATCGTGCATCAGCGATTCTAGCAGATTTACGACGACGTCTGGGCTGCTGGATAAGCAGGCCTAATGAACTTGCTAAGGGGCTGGTCTCTGGCTGCATGGTGGATGTGGATCGACGGACTCAAGAACAGGATCTCAAGAGTCGGGATATCACCTCATTTCGAAAAAATCCTCCACAGTTAACTCACCGGCATTAAAGCGGTAATAACATTTGGGAACCATGTCGTATCCCCATTTGACTTGCTATCCGGAGTCCCTCAGGAAGGGTGTCTGACTCCCACCCTCTTTGCGGTCTATATAAGGGACATTCCGAAACCGCTGCTTCTCCAAATCTTCGACGTACAATACGCGGACGACATCACCCACATTGTGACTCGCCAAACCAAATCTGGAAGAGTGATGTCGAGAGCGAGTGCAGCCGAACCCCAGAAAATATCCAGGTACGAAGAGAAGTGGAATATCCAAACAAACCAAAAGAAAACATCGCAGTCGCGATTGGCAGTCGGAAAACGGAGCTTATTCGACTGGAAAACTTGACCATTAATTATTCCCCGAGCGCGATAATCCTAGGCTTCATGATCTTCAAACACGGGACAAGAAGCCATATATACTCATAAGTTCAAGTTGCGAAACTAGAACTAGACAAACTCTACAGATTTCATAACTAAGCAGAAACAATAAGAAGAAACTCTATACTGCCCTTGTAAGAACCAAACTGCTGTATCTAATAGTTCCTTTAAGCACGTCCTCAAGAATTATGATGAGTCAAATGCAAAGGGTTTAAAATTGGGCTCTACACTTCACCCACAATGTGAAATGGGACGACTATATCTCCTCAATAGCGCGGCACCGGAGAGATGGAATAGAGACGGTGAATGTCTTCTTGCATTCACGAGGGACCGCCATCTGGGACAGTCTGGAAGCAACTCTCCCACCAAGAACTGTATACGACTTGTTCAAACTACAGGACAGGGAGAGATACAAGTCATACATGCCTTCAGTGAGGTCAGTTGGCACACCGGCCATCTATAGGTGACTCTGTAAACAACTCAATTGTGAACTAGTTCCTTTGGCTCAAAACAATCTGATTTAAATATAAAGTTGGTCCATTCAATGATTTGGATAATGGTTTATGAATCTGCTTTTCTTTTCATCGTTCCCATTTGTTCTTGTTATATATTTTTCTTTATCTAGACCATAAATGGGCTACTAGTTATACGCATTGCCGTGTCTATGTGATGACTACATAGTTTTTTCATTGTTTCCAAGTAATAAATGAATGACGTGGTTTTTCGAGTATATATCAGGTTTTGTTGTTACCCTTTCGATTATGCAGGGTGTCCCTAATTTGAAACTCAAATATAAAATTCAATCATTTCTGAAGACTGTATCTTACAAGGAAATATGTATATCATTAGAAAGAGCAAAAAATTAAGTTTAATTAAGTTAGATTTAATAAATACAATAGGGCTCTTTTAACTTTGGCAGTAAATAGCCTTATACTCTTTTTTTAACTAATTAAAATCAAATTGAGACCCGCTATAAGTATATACATAAAGTTTTTATGGATATAAATATAATTACTCATGAAAAGGCACGGAGTTATAAACTCACACGATTTCCATCAATTTCGATCAAAACCTGAGTTCAAGCTTGCGTAAACGACGCGATATTAGGCCTCGCTAAGATTAGGAATTGGGACATAACTTTGGCCTATTTTATACGATATTTCTTATAACGACGCATTTGCTTTAGCATGAGTTCCAAGATTTTTCTTCTCTAGTTCTTCAATTTTACGCATAGATTAAAAACAATTTAGCGAAAACAAATTGTATGTGTGCAAATAGGTTGTATCAAAACCTTATTTGATTTCGTTAAAGAAATAAAAAGTTATAAGGCTATTAAAACCGTTACTTAAAAAGCAACCTGTATATTTCTCTTGTGATTTCTGTCTCGCTTAGGAAATTTGGATTTCATCTCCGTTTAGATGACACTTTGATTTAAAAACATAAATAATATAAAACTGTAAATCCTCACCTTTCTAATGATCTGTGTATTTTTCATGATGGGTTGACTATTTACAAGCTATTGAATCTTATTTTGCCTCCCATATTTTATGGACAACCTGCTTAACCCGTGGTCAAGCTTCTTTAATCCTAAATTCAGAGGCAGATGGCCCCAAGGGACCTAAACTCCCTCAGGAAAACCAACGAAGGTATCTCCACCAAGAACTTTTTGAAGAGGTTGGAGAGAGTGAAATGTAGTCCACGTAGCCAAAAGGAGGAGACTACTTGTGGCACATGACTCTCCTGAACTCTGCAAGGATGAAAGATCCCCTTGAAGGGGGAAGGGATCCGTAGAGGAATAGTTGCCAGTGGCATTATCCACTACTGGCCCCACCAAACTTTCGCCCGCTTTTGTAGTTCTCCCATTTGGCCATAGCCCGCCTTCAGTGTCCAGGAAAGTTGCGTACCCCTCCTTTCCACGTGCCCCAAGTAGTCTCCTCTTTAACTAACTCGGACTCTGTACTTTCACCTCCCCTAACATCACCGTTTTCATGACGAACCTCTTGTCAGAAACATCCGAGTAACAATCCCCTCGGTGACTTCGCCTTTTTACTAAGCTTATTTTTTTGCTCTTGGAAGCAGCCCCTAAGGAGAAAGATGGTGTTAAACCCATTTAAAATACAGGGTGTTTCCAAATTATGCTACCACTTACAGGGGAAAGACCGGCAATAAACCTCCAACTCACAAACATTGGCCGTCTCTTAAATGTCGAACTATACAGGGTGCCACTTATTATTTGTAAAAATCGTCTTAAAGTTATTTAGGGAGGCAATTAGCCTTTAAAAAGAAACTGTAAAAAACATGTTTTTTATTTTCTAAATTCAACCTTAAAAAAAAATTAAACTAAATTTAAATTTGAATGAATGCTTCAATATTGCCCTCCTTTATGGGCAATCACAGTCTGTAATCTTTACTTCCGTTTTGAAATTTTCTTTCTCTCCGCTTCCTAACAGAGAAATCATAAAGTTAAAAACAGGCTTTTTACATTATTTTTAAAGGCTAATTGACTCATTAAATGACTCAGTATGGCAATCGCTGATGCGCCCAAGGGCACCAGGGGCCGGTCCTCTTTGGGGAGAGGCGCCAGGAAATATTATGTTTTTGACACCAACCAGCGTTCAGGTGGAAGCCTTCGTCGCCCCGGGGCAGAGGGACCCGTTCCGCGTCAGAGGTACGTGGATATAGATACCCATCGGCAGGATTCATTGGAGCAGTGAGAGTGTGTGTGTGTTGTGCTGCGAAGACGGGAGAAGAGAGAAAGCAGTGTTTTAATTGGCTATGCGTGTGATGAGAAGTGTAATAAGATCTACCCACCTCGATACAGCGCGTCCACCAATCGGTAGCCAAATCTCTCCGTGCCCGTGCGCTGACGTTTGTAGCCGCTCAGCCGGGATCGAACCCGGTACTGCGACGTTGGCAGACCAACGCCGTATCCACTCTGCTAGCGAGAGCTCTCTTATTTTTAGGTCAGTGACAACAACAATACTACAATGACGGGAAGCTCTCGCTAGTCTCGTAGATACGGCATTGGATTTCTGACGTATGGGTAGTGGTTAAATCATAGACAGAGCGGACGCAAAGTTTTCAGCGTCATCAGGAGCTGGGAGCCAATTTGGCGCATACGCTGATACTCATACTAGCGTGGGTAAGTAGCTGCACACCCATCATTATACACATAGCCAATCGCAACACCACTATTATTCCTTTCCAGTCTTCACGATATAAATTACCCATTCTCTGTTCTGGAACACTGACGAATAACTGGTGCCCCCCTTGGGGTAATGAGGGGTTCCACCATTCCTGGTTGGTGTCATACACACACACACACGCACGCACGCAATACGACCAGGACACGCTTCCTCAACGAGGAAGGATGCCAGCAATTGTCATTCTGATCTTTATGTGCATTTCCTTATCCAGTTGGGGATCTCTTCCACAATGTTAGGGACAAACAGGGCTGCATATCTACAACAACGAAGTGAAATCCGAACTTTGGCCAGTAAGTGGATAATTTCCGAGTTAAGGGTAGACGTTCACCCCCTTCAGGGACATCTAAGGTCCCCAAATTTTCTGTAATAAACTTTTCAATTGTAACAATTTTCCCGCAAAAGTGTGGTCGGTGCGCATCAATCAGCCTGCTGGATGCGGGTCACCCTCCCTCCCCCGCACCCCTAAACACTACAACTATTTTGTAAGTTAAGGTAATAAACAATAATCAAATATTTCCCTTGTTATTCACGCCTTTGTCTATTTTTTCAGAACTGCGGAAAGGTAAGAATCACCCTGTTTATTTGCGCTCGACAGGAGGGGGAAAAGGGGGTAGGGGGGTCCCGAGAATTATATTTTTAAAGCTCTTTAACGCTCTTTTCCGCCCCTAATAGGGGTCACCCGGCCCTGAAAAGGGGAAGATGCAGACAAAAGAAGATCCGTAACAAAAGCGAGAATGTGGGGGATACTTCCCCCTCCATATGATGAGAAGGGGGAGGGGGTGTTGTAAGACTCCAGGGCGATATTATAAGACTTCTTGGTGATATTATAAAACTAGCTGGGTATTATAAAACTCTACTTGGGGTATTATAAAACTCCAAGGGGGTATCATAGTCCTCTAGATCGGTATTATAAGCTTCATATGGTGCATCAGAATACCCTATTGCGGGAAGGGGTATTAGAAGACTTAGGAGCACATTTGTACAGATTTTACAGGGGCCATGGCTACGAAATTAATTCCCCTTGCGGAAGTCATGTATGGAACCCTCTCCTGGGTGTTCTAGGTGGAATAGGAGGGGTATTTTGATTTTAATTTCTCTAAATTACCACCACTAACAATAAAAAACGAAATAAATAAAAAAAGAAAGTAGGCCCAATGATTTTAAATGAGATTTCAAAGAGAGACAAATGGCCATTTCAAATGAGACTATAAATCCGTAATATAAAAATAATTTTTGTCTTTACCAATTCCGAGATTATTACGAAGTATTTCGTTTTCGTATCAAAGAGTAATTTGGAAATTTACGAGATATCTCGGACATTTATTTGGTGAATTTTCCTTCTGAATCAAACCCGAGATTTCTCGGGATTTTCGTACGCCTGGCAAGACGAGTCGCTTTCTATTTGCAATGATACAGAATGTCGATCCGGACGGAAGAGTGAGGGAATCCCGTCACCTGGAAATTTGCGCTCTTCACCTAATCATTCTTTATCATTTATCTTTTAACTTCTTAACCGATTACCTCTTAATCATTTATATGTTCCTCTTTTCACCTATTCACTCTTTGTCATTGATCTTTTCGAACAGAATTTCTGCAACTAGAATCCCCACCCCCTTTGTATACTATTTTTACACGGAGGGCGCGGGTGATGACTCGAGGGTAAGAGAGCGCTGGTGCCCTAGTAGACAAGAAAAATGGAGGAACGATACACTCCCCTGGCTTCAATGTCTAACACTGCGAGGGGGCATCAGGTATTGCATGGGCCAGCATGCTTCACCCGGCATCTCGAGGATTGCATGACCTCCAAGCACCAATGCGTGAGAGGAGTGAGCAGCTATGTCTTCCACATAATTTAACTTCTTCCATCTTCACCACTTTCCTCGTAAGTCTCTCCTTACCAAGTTTCTGGGAGAGATGCCCTCTTTCGTTTTCACTTTAATTCTTTACAAACCGTTCCTCAGGGCACATATATTCCGAGATGTTCGGGGAAGCGTTTAATTTCCATGAAACCGTTTATCCACCGGCGTTTTCCTCCACTAAGGAACTGCAGTGAATCAATTTATTTCTCTACTGAACTTCACTGAAAAATTGCTTCCTTTACTGAACTGTAGTGAATTAATGGTCTCCTCTTCGGCACGGTATCGAAATAATTGCTTCCTCTACTGAACGGTAGTGAAATAATGGCATCCTCTAATGAACTGCATGAATTAATTGCTTCGTCTACTGAACTGTAACGAAGTAATTGCTTCCTCTACTGACCCGTAGTAAATTAATTACGTCAACTACTGAACTAAAGTGGATTAATTGGTCCCTCTACTAAACTGTAGTGAATTAATTGCTTCCTCTACTGAACTGCACTGAATTGCTTCCTAAACTGAAATGCAGTGAACTGCTTCCTTTAGGAAATGTAGGGAATAGATTGCTCCAAATACAGAACAGCACTGAATTGCTTCATCTATGAACTGTAGTAAAGTAATTGGTTGATCAACTGAAGTGTAATGAATTAATTGATTCATCTCTTAAACTGAGCTGAACTACTTGCTACTTCTACTTAAGTGTAGGGAATTAATTGCCTTCTTAACTGAATTGTAGCGAATAAATTGCTTCCTCTACTAAACTTTAGTGAACTAATTGCTTCATCTGCTAAACTGTACTAAAATTGATTCCCTACTTAACTGTACTGAATAAATTGCATCTCTACTGAAGTGTAATAAACCAGTTTCTTCCAATACAGAACTGTAGCGAAATAACTGCTTCTTCTACTGAACTGTAATGAATTAATTGCTTCCTCTACCGAGCTATACTGAATTATTTACTTTTACTACTAAAGTATAGTGAATTAATTGCTTGCTTTACTGAAGTGTAGCGAATTAATTGCTTCCTCTACTGAACTGTAGTGAATTAAGTGCTTCATCTATTGAAGTGTAGTGAATTATTTGCTTCATCATATGAAATGTAGTGAATTGCTTGCTTCCTCTAGGGAACTGTAGCGAATTAATTGATTCCTCTACATAACTGTAGTGAGTTAATTACTTTCTTTACTGAACTGTAGGGAAATAATTAACTCATCTTCGGAATTGTAGTGAATTAACTGCTTCTTCTACTAATCTGTTGTGAATTAATTGCTTCCCTCTACTGAACTTTACAGAAGAAATTGCTTCCTCTACTGAACTAACTAAATAAATTGATTGTTCTACTGAACTCTAGTCCTTTACTAAAATTCAATGAAATAATTGCTTCCTCCACTTTACTCTAGTGAATTAATTGCTTTCTATAGTGAACTGTAGTGAAATAATTGCTTCTTCTACTGAACGGCACTAATTGCTATATATAGTAAATTCTAGTGAATTAATTGCTTAATCTAGTGAAGTCTAGTGAATTAATTGCGTGCTCTACTGGGCTCTAGTGAACTATTTGCTTCATTTACTGTACTGTGCTAAATAAATTGCTTCCTCTACTGAACTCTAGTGAATTAATTACTTCATCTACTGAAGTGTAGTGAATTAAATACATTCCTTACTGAACTGTCATGAGTGAGTTGCATATTCTAATAATTTGTAGCTAATTTATTGATTCCTTTAATGAACTGTAGGGAATAAATTGCTTCAAGTACTGAAAAGTTGTGATTATTTGCTCCTTCTACTAAACTTACTGAATTAATTAGGTTTTTTACTTAAATTTAGGAAAAAAATTGCTTCCTCTACTTAATCGAACTGAATGCTTCCTCTACTGAACGGTGGTGAATTAATTTCTACATACACTGAAGTGTAGTGAATTACTTGCTTCTTCAACTAAACTATATTGAAAAAAAATCTTCTTCTACTGAGTCGTAATAAATAAATTGCTTCATATACTGAACTGTACGAAAATAATTGATTCCCTTACTGAAGTGTAGTGAATTAACTCCTTCCTCTACTGAACTTGATTGAATAAATTGCTTCCTCCCTGTATTGTCCTGAATTACTTTCGTCCTCTACCGAATTCCTGTGAATTAATTGGTTCATCTTCTTGAGGTGATTACTTCCTCTACTGAAATGTTGTCAAATAATTAATTCCTTTAGTGAACTATAGTGACTAAATTTATTCATCTATTGAACTGTAGAGTATTGCTTGTTTTTATTACTGAAATGTAATGTAATGAATTAATTGCCCCACCTACCTAACAGAAAAGATTGCTTCCTCTACTGAGCTGTAGTGAATTAATTGGTTCAACTATCAAGATGGAGTGAATTATTTGCTTCATCTAATGGAGTATAATGAATTAGTTGCTTATTCTTCAGAAGGGTAATGAATTAATTGATTCTCTTCTGAAGTGTAGACAATAACTTACCTATTCTACTAAACTCTAGTAAATTAATTTCTTCCTCTGCTAAACTCTATTGAATTAATTAATTCCTCTACTAAAATGTAGTGAATAAATTGCTTCATTTACTGAACTTTAGTAGAATAATTGATTCCTCTAATGAACGGCACTGAATAGATCCTTTGATTGAACAGCACTGAATTGCTATCTCTACACGGAACTGTAGTGAACTAATTGCTTCACTTAATGAATTTGAATTGGACTGAATTAATTGCTTTCTCTTATAAACTTTTGAAATAAATGCTTCCACTACTGAAGTGTAGTGAATTGATTTGTCCTCTATTCAAATATAGTGAATTAATTGCTTCCTTTATTGAACTGTAGTGAATTAATTGCTTCATATACTTAGAATAGTGAATTAATTGCTTCCTCTAATGAACTGTATTAAATTGCTTCCACGATTGAACAGCACATAATTTATTCCTCTACGAAATTGTAGGTAATTGATTGCTTTACCTACTGAACTGCGCTGAATTGCTTTATCTAGTGAACTATAGTGAGGTTCGTGCTTCTTCTCCCTAAATGTAATGATAGTGAAGTAATTGCTTCATATACTGAACTATAGTGAAATACTCGTACAGTCACCCTCTACCGACCTGTAGTGAATTAATAGATTTATCTCTTGAACTGTAGTGAATTACTTACTTTTAGTGAACTGTATTGGTTTAATTCCATCCTTTATCGAATTGTAATGAAATAGTGAAATAATTTCCTTCTATACTGACCTGTAGTGAATAAATTGCTTCCTTCCTTTACTGAAGTGTATTAAATTAGGTGTATTCTCTACTGAACAAGAGTTAATTAGTTGCTTCTTCTACTGAACTGTAGTGAAACAAATGTTTCTACTAACCTACAGTGAATTACTTGCTTCACCTAGTGAAGTATAGGGAATTATTTACTTCATCTAATGAAATGTAGTGAAATACTTGTTTCCTCTACGAAACTGTAGTAATTAATATATTCAGCTACTGAACTGAAGTGAATTACTTGCTTCTTCTACTGAACTGTAGTGATTTAAGTGCTTCTTCTATTGAACTCTAGAGAAATAAGTGTTCCTTCACTAATTTGTAGAGAATTAATTACTTCCTCTACTAAAGTATAGTGAATAAATTGCTTTCCCTACTCAACTCTAGTGAATTAATTGATTCATTTTCTGAACCGTAATGAATAAATTGCTTTTTTCATGAAATCTAGCGAATAAATTGCTTCCTAACTGTAATGAATAAATTGATTCATCTAATGAACTGTAATGAATTATTAGCCTCTTCAATTGAACTGTACTGAATTTATTTATTCCTCTAATGAACTGTACTGAATTAATTGCTTCATTTACTGAAGTGCATTAAATTGTTTCCTTAACCGAGCTGCAGTGAATTAATTGTTTCATCAACTAAATTCTATTGAATTATTTGCTTCATTTACTGAACTCTAGTGAATTAATTAATTGCTTCCGCCACTTAACTATATTGAAATAAAGGGTTCGCTTACTAGAGTGTAGGGATTTAATTGATTCTTTTACTGAACTCTAATAAATTAATTGCTTTTTGTACTGAACTCTATTGAAATAATTGCTTCATTTACTGAAATTTAGTGAATTAATTGTGTCTTATAGTGATTTACCCTGAATGGCATCCTCTACTGAACCTGTTGTGAATTAATTGCTCCCTATATTGATGTGTTGTAAATTACTTGCTACCTCTACTCAACTGAGGTGAATTAATTGATCATCACCTGAACTATATTAAATTACTTGCTTAATTAAACTCAATTGTATGGAATTAATTACTACCTTTACTAAATGAATAATATTCCTCGTCTACTGAACCATACTATATAAATTAATTCCTTTACTGTACTGTATTGAATTAATTGCTTTCTCTACTGAGATCTAGTTAATTAATTGTTTCATCTACTAAATTGAAATGAATTAATTTCTTCCTCTAATGAACAGCAATGAATTAATTGCTTTCTTTACTAAAGTGTATTTTAATTTATTCATCTACTGAACTGTAGGTAATGGCTTGCTTCATCTACTGAACTGTAGTGAATTACATGCTTACTCTACTGAACTATAATAAATTAATTGCTTCACCTACCTAAGTGCAATGAATTCTTCCTCTACTCGCGTATGGTCGGTGTGCAGAGTCTATTCCACGCACCTGAGGCTCTTGATGCCTTCTGCCTTGAAGGCTCTGGACAATGTGGCCACCAAGACGTTCTTCTTCTTCGCCAGCGCATTCAATTTGAGCTTCTGATCACTTTCGAAGACCTTTCTCACAGCCAAACGGTTGACAACTTGAGGTCTGCCTGAACGAGGTCCGTCTTTAAGCTCTTCCCCATTCTTGGGCCTCTCCGAGACTCTGTGGACGATCATCCGACTGACGTTGAGCCGCTTGGTGTGGCCTGCGCACAGGAGAGCAGAGATATCGATTCTTTTCACTTCCATCTAGACACACCTGGAAAAAGTGGTTTTATGATACGAGCTGGAAAAGTAAAACTTAAAGTTTGTTTGACAGAACCTTTTCTATCACACTCGCAAATCTCTCGAAAGATAAACAAAATTCCGAGTGTGACATAACTTTTGCAAAACTCGGTATATTTCAGATCCCAGAAAATATATACCTGGCGTTTACTCACTCAAATGTACTAGTTGCCCCATTAAATACTATGGGGAGACAAGAAAACAACATTCTTCACGTCTTAATTAACATCAATAATATGTAGTTCATATTTTGTCCTTATGTCTAATAATGACCACTTAATTAATTAGAATTCTGCTAAATTTACGTATAATCCCCATGATTTTGTTAAAAGCAATATTTTTGAACGTTCTTTCATTAGCCTCTTTGACAATTTTGATTTCTCTTCTTAACATTTTAAAATTGATTCTATTATCAAAGAAATCATTTCTAAAGAAATTATTAGGTACTGCAATTCATAGCTGTCTTTATTATTTAAAGTGTATGTACTCTTCACACTTTTCTAATCCTAGTATGGATAAGCCCTTGACTAGTAAAGGTGAGCACTCGCCAAATTAATCTCGAAATCTAACTGAATTGCTGAGATTTTCTCGCATTGTTGTCACCTCTGTTAATAATGTCGCCACACCGTGATTAAATTTCCTTTCTCACCCACAATTTAACAAACTATATTACATTTCAATCACAGATTTAATGGTAACAATCCTGTCATCCCCCTCTCCAACATATCATTTCCCGCTCAGGATGGCCTAAATCACCCATAGGTTCCCTTTCTTTTGCTCCATCTGCACTCTTCTGTCAACACATTGGCTTCAAGGGAAACAGTTCTAGCCTCAATCATGAAATGACTCATAGCTTCGAATCATGTATTCGTTCGTGCAGAAATCAGTTTTACTTTGTATACCGATATTGCAAAAGTCATGTTACACACCTTACAACACTCTCAACAAAGGGCATAATGATAGTTTTAATGCACCCAGACAGGTTTTATTGTTTTAACATATAAATATGTGTTTAAATTGTAATATTAATAAATGTGGCTGCCCTCATTGAGAAGCAAACGTTCCAGGCAAGACCTTAAGGCCGCGCACACGTTGCGGACGAAGTCCTTCCTTATGGTGGTCACACTCGGTTGATGGAGGACTTCAGCTCGTCAACCTTGCTGTGATGGAACTTGCAGACCTTTTCCTCGACATGCACTGAGGGGATTGAGGTCAGGCTATTGTGGCGGCGAAAGTCCCTTTGCCAGAAGTTCATGTTTGACCCCAACCACTCTTGCAAGGTCTTGACCGTGTGGGCATGGGTACTGTCCTGCTGAAAGAGATAGTGCGCCTTCTTCGTGTTTTTTCTCACCGAGGGTAGTTCGTTCGTGGCGAAAATGTCCCTGTAATCTGCCGCGGTGTGTCGGTAACCTGCCGCGGACCACACCGGTGGCATCTTCTCGCTATTCGAAGCCACGGCGCCGAGCATCATCACGGAGGCCGAGTTCTTGGTCGTGGATACGTAGCTGATCTCGGAGACGTCCGGGCCGAAGCTTACCACGCGGTCGTTCTGCTTCTTGATAACCTGATAAACTGTGAAGGGTTTTTTTTTCATCAGAAAATAATGAGAATTCGATTGCCATGATTCTTCAAATCATTGCGTAGGCGACGACAGCAATTCCGACGTTGTTCTCGCATGCGGTCGGTGAGCAGAGTCATGTCCTCGCACCTTAATTTCTTATCACCCTCCTCCTTGACAGTGCTGGACACCGTGGCCACCGAGATGTTCTTCTTCGCGAGCGAAGTCATTATGAGCTTCGGAGCACTTTCGAAGGCCTTTCTATCAGCCAAACGATTAACAACTTGAGTTCTTCCTCAACAAGGTCGACCTTTGAGGTCTTCCTGTGTCTTGAGCCCCTCCGGGACTCTGTGGACGGTCATCCGGCGACGTTGAGCCGCTTAGCAATGTCGAACTTGTTGCGGCGGCCCGCGCGCAGGAGAGCAGAGATCTCGATTCTTTTTACTTCCATATCGCCATATTTGCACACAATGGATAAGACGTTTTAATGACACGAGCTGGAAAAGTAAAATTTTGAGTTTGTTTGACGGAACTTTTTCTATCACACACACTTAAACGTATCGAAAGATAAAAAACCAAACAAGTGTAACTTAACTTTTGAAAACCGGGTAAATATTAAAGGTACCTTTCGTATTAACTTCATTTACTCTCATTCTAACCCCCTCACTTATTCTACCTTTCATTCTAGTCTAGTTCCGGTACTCTTGCATCAAATTATGTCCTATAAACAATTTCTCGCCTTCATTATCGTCAACTTTTCCCGTGAATGAACTGTTTACGAGTTCTCGGCGCCTTCATCTAAGCCCGAAGGGAAGGGAAAAAGAAAAGGCACGGAACCTTTGTCTGTTGCTGGTCGATTGTGATTTACGTCATGTCTGCACTCTTCCCCCTCCTGTAACCGCTCTCTTTCTCCGATTAACTCTTCACTGCTATCTCTTAATCTAGCCTCACTCTTCCTAAATAAAAATCGAGATAGATTTTTAGAAGTATTATCGGAGAATAAGGTCGGTTTGGGTTGTGGTGTAGTCGTATTATGGTTACAATTCCGAAAAATGTCCGATATCTGAGGATGGAATTCTCTTTCCTGGCCACGAAAGTCCCCAATAAATGTTAGCAATTTAATAGCCTTATTGTGATTAAATTAAAATGAGATAACAGCATGAAACACACGCATGGAAACTTCTGTTTTACAACATTAAAAAATAACCCAAATTCACTCTTGATAATGGATAATTTAAAGCAGAAACGGATGCCACGACTAAAACACGTACCTACACAACCGATTCTGGCATAAATTCGGATAAACCAGCCATATCATAGCCTTGTTATTTATCATAATTTTTAGGCATAATTCAGATATTTCTTTAGGCCTAGAAGTTGGATGTGTGGCCTGGTCGTTCTTGTCACTCGACAGCTGTGTAGATGTATAAGCCCCATTCCATATTACAAAAGGGAAAGCTATGCTAAACTTGGGCGAGCTTTTGGTTCGCAGTTTCCTAAGAAAAAGAAAATAAATGTAAAAAGATTATAGAAGTGATTCCATTCGTAACGGGTTGTTAATTAATTGCAAAAATATCAGATCTTTAAATTAAAGTTTAAAAATTTGCGAGAAACATATTGCAATATATTGGGGAGAGTTAATTTCAAAAAGGTAATTTCGATTTGGCTATAGAAAAAAAAATGCAAAAGATGAAATGGTTCGCACACGTGTAGGTGGCTAGAGATTGATAATTACAAAGGAGAGCTTTTACAATGACTTCGTTCTTGGGAGCAAATAATAATATGATTAATTTATTTACCAAAACTCACGAACTAAGAAAGCATAAATCAATAAAAATAATCACTTACAATACGCATTCGCAAGGGAAAATTACGGGTCTTACCATCCTGCTCTGGCAGGCGGCTCGAAGGAGTAAAAAGACGCTTCACATTTAGACCAGCCGCTGAAAGCGTTGCAAAAAGGAGCGGTCAAGAACGTTGCTCTTACTATCTACTGCAACAATGAAGGGGACGATAGATCACCAAAGAAGGCCAGCTAAGGCCACAGTAAGGACGTCATGGACAGGTGAGATGGTTTATAAGGGAAAATTCTTATAAACCAGACTGAATTTTCACGGTTTTTGTTAATGAATTGGTAGACATATTTACTCTTTCTGAAGAAGGAACTGGGAGGGTTGGGGTGGGGGTGGGGGGCTAACTTTAAAAGAAAATGCTCCATTATGTATTTTTGAGACTCGAGAAGCTTCCTAGAATTTCGTTCTTTTCAGTGATTGGTATAGTAAAAAACAAAAACAAAAACATATGTCTTGAGATACGAGTCTTCTTTGGGAGATTAAGGGCGAAAATTTTGATCCTATGTACTGTAGGACCCCACAAGTGGGGTCGCGCCTTCTGAGAGACTGTCCTGAGGGACCAGGTTAGAGTTGGCTGTTTTTTTCCCTCATTCTCCTGTCTGAATACACCTACAGAGGCTGGAAAAGAGCATTAAAGTCCCTTAAAAACTTGTAATTGTTATTTACATATACTTTTAAGGAATGCTATTTATTTAGAATGAATATTTACAAAGGAATGATAGACAGTTTACCATTAATAGAGGTAATAAAGAATTATATAAAAAGTTGATCGAATATAGTTAATAAAATTAAGGGTTGGTTGAATACCAAGAGTCAACAAAGTAAGAAAAATCAAAGTTGAAAAGAACTGTCAAAGCAAATCTTAGGTTCATTCCAAAATCTCTATCAGATCACTGGAAATTACCATTTAACTATGTTTTTTTTCGTTTAACCATTTTTTGTGCCATTTCTAGTAACGGCCACTTCGCTCATGGGAAATCAAGATGGACAAGAGACAGATCATAAAACCACCATTGGACAGAAGAAGAAAAAGAAGCCTTCTTATATCATACTTTTGTTTGTTAATTAATATTGACAAACTCATGAAATATAAATATTGATTTTCTGTGGAAACATTTAGCCATGTTATATTTTAATTATTCATTTCAATTGACTTGTAACCATGAAAGGTACTAACTGAGCAGTTCATCTTTCTTGCATACCAAGTGAAACAAAAAAGAATAGATAGTGATCAAGCCATTTAATTCTCCTAACATAATGGATAAAGATGACTTCTCGCTCGTCTTCACACTTTTATATTTTTCTTGTACTTTATTGAGGCTGGACAAAAATATTAATTTTGTATTTTTTTCGACGACCTTTTTAGTTATGAATATAAAACTTACGAATACAATATTAGTTTAATTTTTATTTAGTTATAGGAAATAAGAATAAGATGGAAAATTTACGGTCCTTCCTACCTAAGTATTAGAAGAAATAATTTTTTCCTCCCTGGCCATCTTCGACCTTTCATACAAAGAAAGAGAAATAAACGTATTTAAAGAGGGTTGTCAGGGCAGGAGCATGATGAAGTTGGTTCACGAATACGAGGAAACCACTGAATTCAGGACTGCTTCTGCATAGTTACGGGTGACGATGGGGAAAAAACCTGCAAACGAGAATCAGGAGATAGCAGTTTAGCGGAAGATGTAGGGTTGACTTAAGGGCTAGAGGTAAGAATAATGAATTTGAAATACAGGAACTTTGACAATCCCCAGAACAATTTGAATAGCAATAGAGGAATGAACAGAAACTGACTGTTCAAGATGAACAGCTTGAATAAAAGCTGATTTCAGGCGGACCAAATTTACAATATCCTGCTAGAAGCAAAGCGTAAGGACAAAAATTTTGCTTTCCGATAAATGATCAGGAAATGTCCGTCATAAACAGCCTGTAGCGAAGAACTGGTGGGAGTGCGAACTCAGTCATTGCCTTAACAAGTTGTGGACGTATGAAGAAGCCTCCAGAGAAGAGGATAATGGGTGGTCAGAAGAAAAAAAAGGACAAAAGAGACGAAGGTATGCATCTTAAACCAACCCCATAGCAGAAAATAGTAGAGCTTCTTTCAAGTGAGAACGAGTTTCCAGCCAAAACACAGAAGGCTTGTCCATCTACAAAATACTAGTGTTCGTGGAACGGAGACTAACTTTAACATGGCAGTGAAAGCATTCGACTCACTCATGTTGTGATATGTCGTGGTTTGGATGCGGAAAAAGACAATAACTCACATGAGAGATTGCCATTGATGAGATTCGAATTCGCTTCCACAAGCAAACATGATCGGAGACGGAACACAAAATCTAGAAACTCAAAATAGAAGAAATTTCAAGTTACGGATAGGCAAGGCCCCTGACCAACAAATGAAATGTTCATGGTAAAAAAAAATCATTTTAGTCACGAAAGTGAGGAAGAAAATCAACAAGATCGACGTGTGTCAAATCAAAAGGCGAAGTAGGAAGAGGAAATGGGACTAGAGGTGCTTTCGTATGGCAATAGCAATTGGCCCACTAGCAAGAAAGATAGTAAAGGGTATATTTTTCAAAGTTAGGGTTCGTTCATAACAAGAAAAAAAAAACGAAGTGCTAAGTGTTTATGAATAGCTCTAACCTCAAGATAAGAAAGGCCAAGAATATGGACAAAAACATGTCGACAGTCAGAGAAATGAACCGTAAGATAAAGGTCTGATTTCCAAGCAAAGAGAACACAGATCCTCCTCTCGTCTCTATCTCCGGTGAACTACACTGTATTGAATTGGCCTGTCCTCCGAAAGAGCCAGAGTCAGAGCAGGAATCTTGTGCAGTAGGCGTTGAAAAATGTGTTTTGCCTGAGGGGAACTGGGTAGCCAGGAGAGAACTTTGAGAAAAAAAGATTCGCTTACAGTGAGAAACTGATTCGCGAGCGTGAAGTTGCAACATGTAAAAACATAGGTATAAAATGATTTTAAATTAGCATGTACTATTTAGTGTGGTAAGGCGAACCTCAGACATCGCAATACCAAGTTATATAAGTATGCAGCAGGGGCTCCGCCTAGTTCATTGGCAATAATTCATCCACAACACTTTATAGCCAAACATTATAATCCATACTGAATAATTTATCTTTAGGAAAATAAAAAGGACTTTAATGAGAAGAATTAGTTACATTTTAATTCATTAAGGACAGAAAAAAAGAACAAAGACTTTAAATTTATTAATTTAATTTATTTAAAAAAAAGAGATAAAAGGCACTTTGATAACACAAGCTAGGCGCGATTTCTCGCGCCTAGTAAGGTTAGATTTTGGTTTTAATTATTTTCTTATTTGCGGTTAGTATTTGCTGATAAATGAATTTTCTTAACTAGGAATTATTGAGATGAATTACATTTGAATAAATTGTTGAAAATTAATGTGGTGTAAACCATACAAAAAGATCGAGAGAAAACGGTAAAGGTTGATTAAAAAGAGAAAAGAATTGACCGGAAAGACGAAGGTGCGTACCATGAACTATAAATTTCACAGATGAAAAAGTCAGATACTCTTTTAAGGCGGAAAAAATCTCCAGGAATATCAGAGGCAGCCTGTCCACATACATAATAATGGGATCCATGGAGCGTAAGCTAGTTTAGACGTGTTTATGAAGACGTTCAACAGCATCGTAGCTCTGATCTGGGTAGCTCGTGGTACAGATGCGAAAAGACCCAATAACTAACATGAGTGTCTACCACTGATGAGCTGCGAATTGGCTGCCATGGTCCGTCCCATAGTGGATGGGACACCAAATCGAGAAACCCAACTCGAGACGGAGGCTTAACCAATCTCTAAAGCGATTGGTTAAAGTAAGAAGGTAGCTACAACTAAGACAGTAAAGTAATGGACTAACTAGAAACATTGGCTACCGTCATTTGCGAGGAAGAAAGGGGGAAAGGGGTCAGAGTGATCTGTGTGTGACGATGGACCTTGGCAGATAAAGGTAAAGATAAGCGAATCCGTATAGCCACGTCGGCGTTAATACCTTACCACATTAGACGATGTGCAATGAGCTTTCGATTTATTCGAATATCAAGATGAGAAAGACCGTGAATTTAGTCGGAAACATGCTGAAAGAAAAGATAGGAAAAGAAGAAGATGATAGAGGTGAAAAAAATCTACAAGAATACTCTTGGCAGAGCTTTCCTTCAATTCGACTTCTAGAAAATCGAGCTCAGAAGAATGACTCATCGTGTGCGTATTTATGTCCTCGTACTGAGCAGCGCTTTAGTTGCATGGTCGACCGGTGAGGAGACTAAAAAGTTGTGTGCTCGAGATCTACGAAATTAAAGAAAGAGAGAGAGAGAGAGAGAGAGAGAGAGAGAGAGAGAGAGAGAGAGAGATAGAGAGAGAGATAAAGAGAGAGAGAGAAAGAGAGAGAGAGAGAGAGAGAGCGTCCAATACCATGTCAGTGTAAATTGGAAAATAGCCTATGTCATCGTATGTTGCAGGATTATATCCAAATAACAAACATTGACTGCAGAGTGCACGGAAGAGGTGCTACAAGCTGAGAGGTACCGATCAAAGGCTTGTGGACCGTAAGCAATGGCGAAATCACACTCTCCAAAAAATTAGGACGGAAGTGATGTAGTGTGAGGTACACTACAATAAAGTTTTCGAGAGAACGTAAAAGAGAAAGCAAGAAGAAAAAGAGAAGTTGGCAGTGGCAACATCCTTGTTCTACCGTATCTCGCCTACGTGAATTGAAGAAGATTCTGAGACTACGCTAATTGTAGCCACGGGACAGGGATGGATCAAGCAAACAGCGGAGGAAATAGCTTCATTATTCCTGATGACAACTGCTCATGCTTCATGAATAAATTGGAGAGAAAGATTATTTAAGTATCGATAGACCTGTTCAAGGGCTACATGGCCCGAGTCTAGTCAGTAATGAATCTTTTGTATAGATTGGCCATGCCACAGAAACGACGAAGTTAGTTTAGCGAGGGAGGTTGAGGAAAATGTTGTATTGCAGCACTTTTGTCCTCAAGATGACCAATTCACTCATAAGAAACATGATTGAAGAGCTGCAAGACACCAAAGTGACACATATGTAGAAGTATATAGTACGAGACCATACTTTTATAATCGAGAAAAAGCCTGAAAAAGCTGAGAAAGATGTGTTTTGAGATGTGAAGACACTCAGAAGGTGTTCTGTGTCGCAAAAGACAAAGGAAAGGCCTCTCAGAATCTGATGCGACTATAGTTAAGAATATCGTAAGGCATTTAAAGCATCTCGAAAGAGCAATTGTAGTGGTAATAATAATCATTGGAACATTATGGAAACAAAGGCATCTGGTTGAAAGCTCGAATCAGATGAAGAAAGGAGAAGAACTAAAAAGCAAAAATAAAAGAGAAGCAGAAAAGCCCTGATGAAAGCGTTGGAAGTGAGTTTTAGTCGAAGGGAGGGGGCAGACAAGACAAAAATTTGAGAACATGAAAAGGAACCACGAGCAGTAAGAAAGGTGGTGCGGGAGGCAAGTTTGCGGATCTAAGAATTAGCCCAGAGATCGCAGATGGAAGAAATCAAGGCCCCAAATAGGACAGACTACATCGACAATAACATAAGTCTATCGAAAGACTGTATGAAGAGTGAGGAAAATCTAAAGTTACAGTTCCAATTGGTCCTAATTATCAGATGAATTAGCCGAATGAACAACTGCATCCGAGGGAAGGCAAGCTTTGCCCCATGAAAGGTAGAAATAACGATGCATGATAGCCCCAGATATGGAGGGTATTGGGATGCTTCATCGTGGACACGATACAGGACTTGTTAAAGCGCTCCCCTTTTATATTCCAGAAGCTCCCGATTAGCGAAAGGAAGTTGCATCAGAGAATATCACTTTGACTTGTGGCTGAAAATCACTTCGCTTAAGGGCAAGAATTGCTGCAAAACTTCATCACTGGTCTTTCAGCGCCCATTCCTGAAAGAACACTTCGTAAAGAATTAAATAACATGAAAATATGGGGCAGAGTAGCACGCAAGAAGCATTTGCTCACTTCTGCCCACAAAGTTACCCAGCTACAGTGAGCGAGAAAACATAAACAGTAAAGCGTGTAACACTAGAAATTCGTTATCTGGTCAGACGAATCACTTATCTACCTGTATGTAAATGATGTTTGGCATTGTGTTCATCGTAGACCTTATAAGGCCTTCAAGGAAGACTTCGTGCAGGGTGCGATTCAAGCTGGATGAGGCTCTGTGATGTACTGGCGTGTTATAATTTTTTGGGGGAAATGGGACCTTTGGTTGAACTGAAAAACAATTGGGACCGGTTTACATACTTCTTTCTGCCAGACGACCAGGTTCTGCCGGTCGCCCCTCCCCATAAGGCGGAATGCAACAGGCCAATCCCTGAGTTCTAGAATGACAACTCCCGCGTTCACCGGGCTAGAACTGAGACTGACTAGCATGATAAACATTCAAAAACAATCACACATCTCGATTTCCTCGCAAAACCATCAAATCTTACCCTCCTCTAAAATTATGGGACCCCCTCGAAAAACGTGTGAAACGTCAAGGAAGGCATCGACGCAATCTGGCCGAAATGCGCAATTCCTTGATTCAAGAGGAGCTTAATACCGATGTCTCCTACATCCAGAAACTTATCCAGTCTATGCCATGTCGAATCATAGCTGTTATCCAGGTTCGTGAAGGTATTGTAACCCATTAAGTACGCTCCAGTCCAGAGTGACTATTTTTGTCTGGTGACCATATTAAGTTTTAAAATTTTCTTAAATTTCTCCATCCTCCATTTAAAAAAAACGCTTCAGTTACACTTAGAATCAGCAACTCAGGTTTCTCTTTCCAACCAAACGGAAACTTCCCAACAGTAAGTTTGTCATCCTGTTAAAATTTCCTTCTTTGAATTTCATCCTTCCTTTATTTAACAAATTTACTTGGAGTATTCAATACTCTAATCTCGATTATCAAACTAGAGAAATATTGGTTAAATTTCGGAAAATACCCACCCTCGATTTTTTGGATAATTCATATACAGTAAATGTGTGCGTAAAAACAAGTGTTTTTTTATTTAGAGACTTTTTTTTTCTTGGCCAAATTAAAAAAAGGTGGGGTTTTTCTTTTTTTTATGTTAGGTTATTGCAATCGTATCATATTGTATCACATGCAAAAAGTCCCACAGGAAAATGAAAGGCGGATTCCAAGTACTTTCGATAATGAACTGAACAAGTACGAAAGTACTTGGAATCCGCCTTTATTTTCCTGTGAGATCTTTTGCATTTATTACTCTACTCACGCGCTACTTTGTGAGTTTCTCATATCCATTGTATTATATATAAATTTTAAGCTAAATTCGAAATAGGGGGATCGCCTCCATACCGCTCTTTAATTATGGGGTGCACCCCTACTCCCCTTACTATTTTAAAATAAACGCGTAGTAGGTATTCATAATGCGAAAGCCTAACATTAGATTCGATTCCAAAGCGATTGCCAGATGTCGTTAGGACTCTAGTTGTTATACCGCGCTTCTTGACTTCAGACATATAAGCCTCATTCCCTAATGCCATTTAAATCAATCATAATTTCTTTCAAATTGATTAATAGAATTTTTAATTCAGAAAAAAATCACTTCAAAATGATATATAATACAATATAATGTAATTTAAATTAACAATGTGGCTCACAAGATGGCGGCCAATCTATTTTTCGTCATAGCATCATAATTATAAACATCTCTATTTTAAAAAAAAGAGGTATTTATAACAAAGCGCCCACAAAAATCGAGGGCGGGCATTTTCCGAAATTTAGCCGAAATATTACTCAAACGTAAATATCTGTAACCAATTTTTTCTTTTTCGCGAACTTTGAAATATTTTTCACTCCAACTTCCCACCCCTTCTCTTAAAATCAAAACATAATGCACCAAGTATATGCCGTATGTACATACTACCACCTCCATCATGCCTACGACTTCGATGTCATATTGCCTATCCAAGACACCCACCACGACTTCACTCACTATGACCACTGCGACTTCATCAACCGCCACGTCAATCTCGGGACATAACCCAATCCAACTAACTTAGATCCCAGTTCCAATTAACTTACCTACATATGCGTCAAGTAAACAGGTCGAGTGGCTGCAGTAATTTAACCTCATAATGTCTTCCAGCAGCTTCAACGAACGACAAAAGATCGTGTTAATTTCACGATCTCTTCCCATAAGTATTTTGTCTTTTTCAAAATAGTTTATTAAATATTGCGCTCCAGGATGGGGAGGATGAACAGATTTTAAAGATGTCTTCATTCAGGAATATGAAAGATCGGAGCTGGACAAATTGACTTTGGTCACTCAGGTGATGGGGGACAGGCTCAGTGGCGGATCCAAGATACAATTTTTTGGGGGTGGGTGGCAACCTGAATTCCTCCCTCTGAGTAGTATGAGAAAAGGTTAGTAATCATTAATAATGGTTTTGTTACACTACATTGATAATATATATATCTGTATTTCACACAGGAATAAGCATTAACTCTCTCAGATCCTATTTTTTTCACAAATCATAAAATTATGAATTGTGGTTTATTGTAGTTTTGGGGCGGTAGCTAAGGTATAATACTGAATTTAATAATTATTTTTGAGATTTACGAGGGGCAGTTAATAAGTTTTGCAATTCGGATATAAGGAAACGAGATATGAGGAAAAGTGTTTTATTATTTTTCAATATAACTACCCTCGACTTCAATGCACTTGCGCCACTTGTCCCTGAGGCTTCGAATTCCCGACAACCAGAAATCTCTCGACTGCTGTTCAATCCACTCCTGGACGGCGAGCTGGACATCTTCATCATCCCCAAACCGGAGTCCGCGCAAGGCAGCCTTGAGCTGGCGGAATAAAAAGTAGTCGCTAGGGGCCAGATCTGGACTGTAGGGGAGATGGTTGAGCTACTCGAATCCGCACTCGCCCAGGGCAGCTTGTGCAACTCTAGCCTTGTGGACTTTGACGATGTGGAAGTCGATCATGGGGCGTGAGGTTTCTAGGGACCAAACAGGCAGAGACTTGGCCATGGCCAAATTGTCGTGGGTGATGTTGATAACACTTCCATGTAATATTCAAAGTTCTCGCTCGATTTCTTAGACCTTCACCCGTCGATTTTCGAGGGTTCTCCTCTCCACACGGGCCACATTGTCCTCGTTGGTCACGTCTGACGGGCGTCCCGGCAGGGGCCATCTTCAAGGGACTCATGACCATGGCGGAACTCCCTATTCCAGCGAGCAATGGTTGCATAGGAAGATGCGGTGTCGGTGTACACTGCAACCATGCGTTCATGGATCTCTTTTGCATTCTTGCCTTCCTTGGTCAAAAATTTGATCACCTTCTCCATTGTTGAAAAATTTGTGACTAGCGATTTGCGATCAGCTACTGCTTCTTAAATAGACGAGGCAGGAGCGTGCGGCTGCAGGTCCTGACTTATCATAACTTTTCCTAACACCCCCACAAACAGCCATCCCCCTTCCTCTGTTTTGCCCTACGGATTCGCAAAACTTATTGACCGCCCCTCGTACATGTAGTTTAAACATATACATATCATATAAGGTACATTCGATTGTAGAGGTTTAAATAACTTTTTTCATATATTCTATATTATTAAATAACTCTTTTTGAATTGCAGAATACAAGTATCGCCTAAAATATAAATATAAATGGGTGTTAAAAGAGTTAATAACATCATTTAACAACATACACTCAGCATTGGTCACAGTATTTCACACGAGCATCAACCTACTGTACCCTTTAGTAAATACATTGATTACGCTTGTAGTGGTCAAACTAAACCTGTAGTGGTCAAACTACACCATAAGTAGACTTCGTGCTGGATTCAATAGGCCCTAAAAACACCTCCACAGGGTGGACACGAATTGGTCCTATTTTATCCTAGTATGCCTTACTAAAATGGAATGTAAAGATTCAATATTGTATTGTTTGTAAATGTATATATATATATATATATATATATATATATATATATATATATATATATATATATATATATATATATATATTTGTATTTAAGCATGAAACTGTGAGACTCAAAGGGAGCAAAGGCCAAACGATCGAACCCCCTGTTTGATAAGACTGCCCAAGTCGTGTTTCGAGATAAAATTATCAGACATGAAGGTTTACTTAGGAGACTAAATAAATACAGCTGCTGACCGTACGAGGTGATGCAGCGAGAAGAATATCAAATGACCCGAATAAACATTGAATCCAAAATGTAGACATGGTGTACAGGCAGCTTAGCTCCGCCCATGAGGTGGATAGTTGAGACTCCTAATATGGACGCGGGTCCTTTCTGGCCACGCCCTCTGTATTTCGTCATATATAAAGAAGAATCAGAATGGGAAAAGATAGAGAGTTATGTAGAGGTTCTGACTAGTACATGAATGATTTAATTACCTTAGATAGCGATGCAATAGTCTGTACGTGCATAAATTGTTATTTGAGTTCACTGATCGCATGGCGATCCTAACGTGGATCGGATCTCAAACTACCTAAGGAATGGAATGATTCGATATTGAAAAAAATAGGATATATTATAATTTTACAAGATAGTATGGATTTGAGGTTAATTTTCGTAAATTTATTTTAGTACACAAATGATAACTGAGGAATTCAATTTTTATGGTATACAGAGAATATGAAAGATAAGTAAGCGGTTGAGAATGAAATATAATACAAGTGATATAATTATGCGAGTACAAGTGGTTACATGAGATTATACGACAGGAAATATAGATGAATATAATTATGCACATACAAAAGGGATATACGTGAGAACACTGGAGTACATGTGAATGTATAAATATAATTATGTGGTGTAGGCGTAGTAAGTATAATTAGTAGGGTAGAACTATGATGGAGTGTGAATTGGGGTCTTATTTGAGACGACATTCTGCACAAGTGGACTAAATGCAGATGGTAAAAGACGTGTGTTTGTATATGCGTGCTCGTGTAGGGGAAATTTTAAAGAAAAGGTATTTTTAATGTATTAGGGTGAAGTTACGTTGAATATTCTCACGTTACAAATTAACTGATTGATTATATTTTGGGATGATAATTTTACATATTATATACATATGAATATAATTTTCCTAGGATTATTAAATTTATAGGAATGCCCCAGAGGGCATTGCTATAAGAGATAGAGATCAGATCAGACTACTTGAGATCATTATTTGTCAGATTACCATTGCTATTGTTACTTAGCTTTCACGCTCCTGGTTAATCACTGAGTCTTGTCTCGCCTTCATCCCGTATTCGCGTTGTTAATACTTAGATATACGAGTCTCCCGTCGAATACGCTCTGTAATCACGCCGCTTATAATATCACTTTCGTTATTTAAATAAAGTGATTATTTTCGTAAGTCCATCTTTGCCTTAAGCCTTCGGTAAGCCCAGCAAAGCAAAAGAACACCTGGAAATTATTGATCTTTGGAGTCAGATTAATAAATCACCGCAACGACACCCATCACTCAAAAGTTAGGACCTCACTGCGGCCCTAAACTGGTGCCCGTCATTTACTTCCTACAACTGGTGACCATATATATATATATATATATATATATATATATATATATATATATATATATATATATATATATTTATATATATATATATATTATATATATATATATATATATATATATATATATATATATATATATATATATATATATATATATATATATATATATATATATATATGTCGATCGAGACTATGAAAGAGAGAAATTAATAGGAAATTCAAAGGACAAAGGAGAGTTGAGGTAAACACGCATACAATGCATAAATCTTTCATGAAAGCGAAAGAATGATGGAATGAATCTAGCAAACCGCAAGAAACAGAAAAACCGGGATAATTTTTCTTCGGGAATGTTATTTCCTAATTCGCAAAAATTCCGTACAGGGGAAGGATTCGAACCATGCACACGGAAGCAGCGAGCAACCGCTTTGATCTCAATTAAACCGTCCCTTAGACCACTCGGCTACGCGGAAGACAAAAATCTTCCGAATAAACAAGCTTTTAAGGTACTCTTTGCAAGGTCGATCGGGACCATGGAAGAGAGATAAATTAATTTCTCTTTCTTTCATAGTCCCGATTAACCTTGCGAAGCGTACCTTAGGCTATTAGTAAGTAAAAAATGTTTGATTTTGTTCTGTTTAGGATTTTATCAAGTTTATCAATAAATTTTATTTTTATATGTTTATTTCCTTTTACACAATATTAAAACAATGCTAAAAAAATTATGATGCAGCGCCCTAACTAATTTTAGCTATGAGCCGCCACTGTGACCGGGTTTTAATTTTCTTCCCTAGGATGATAACGATTGAGGTTAAACCGTCTACCTTAAATCCAAGGTTAATCACACATTTTTCACTCTCTTGTTGACTTCTACCATTAAATTAACAGCAGATGATTACATGGCTGGATATGGTGGAGGTCCTAATGGAAGCGCGGAACTCTGGGGAGCAAGAAAAGGTGCTAACCCTCATAGAAAACCTTCCCATAAGTATCTTCTCAGTTTTCTAAGGGATATTGCGGAATAATATATGGCCGGACGCGTTAAGAGATCTTAAAGAGGCATTCCTAAATAAATTCCGGAGGTCTCAAAATCAACAAATTTAGAGAACTATCCACCCAAAAAATAAAGGACAGGAAGCCACTCGCTTCCTTACCCACCTGAAGGGGTTCGCCTAGCCGCAGTTTTCTATGCAAACTGAGGTATTCAAACCTGTTCTTAAAATATTTATGAGGGAAATTTCGGAACACGTGCCACCCTTATTGATCGTTAGGAGGCAACGAGACGTGAGCAAGATAGTCAAAATGGTCGATGAGTTCATGAGGCATGTATATGTTTACGAAACATTTGGTAATAATCCCAGACACTCAATTGATTCATGGCGTTTGCAGGTTCAGAAGCGGACGGAGCTTTATACCAATGGGATGGAGTTAAATATGTATCGACACCTTCCTCGTCAGGCAGTGGCTTCAACCCAGGAGTAATCCTGAATGAGATACCTGACCTCAACTTATTGCATAAGGTCAGTGGCGAGCGGCGGCACGGAGCGGTGATCGAGGGCGAAACAGATCGTACTTCCGATAAAGGAATAATCAAAGACGGAACTCCAACAAAAGAAATGAGACAAACAGACATTTTTATTTTTCTGACTTCCCTCCCTCTCCTTCCGACTTATGTTGGTTCCAAGAGAATATGACACTAAAGCTGTAAAGTGCAAACAGCCATAACGATATCTCTCGTCAGGCTTCTCGTTTTCATTATTGGTCCACCCTTCTCAACTTCATCTTCATCCTCCTCGTCTCGTACTTTAAACTAGAAAGGCATATGATTCCTCGGTCGACTACCTCTGTCGTCTCTTCTTAACTTTAAGTTTGTGCACCTTCCACATCTTCGACCCATGTTGTTGATTTTTTAGTCAACACTTGAGTATAATTCTTTGTTATTCCTGCTTATTCTGCTGACAAAGTCTTCCCTCTTTCGCATCTTGTTCTTCATGTGGCCAACCACTCTGACATAAGAACTTATGGAAGCTATTTTATACGTTTCTCTTAATCTCTATCTATTTTTTTTCATTCAAATTATGTCTTTGCTGAGGTTGATTGTCCAATTTTAGGCTGAGATTTTTTCTCTGTTCACGACCACTTGGTCGATTCTCGTTATCATAAACTTGTCGAACTCACCACGTCTCCTACTGCCTGTGAATCTCTTGTTTTTTCTCAAAGTTTTATCCTATCTGTACGTCTCTTTTCGACTGAACCTCACTTCCAACCTCTTCTGCAAGAGTTTTCTAACCTCACTCTCCCACCTTTGAAGGAAAGGCCAAATAATCGCAGTGTACTTCACTGGATTGAGACGACAGGATGACCCGTTTTTGCAGGTCTTAGACGTTTAGCATCAGATGTTTTCGGTGATGCGCAAAAGGTTACTTTTATGCTAGATGTTGGCATACCCGATCCGTGCATCTGTGTGGGTGTCTCATCTCCATCTTGTACCAAATTTTACACCTGTTGACATCAGATCTGTAGTCGAATGTGGGAATTGAATGCTTTCATTATCCCGGATAGATATCCATTGCCATGTCTATCCGATTTTACTTTTTCTCACTTCGGATGTTCTATCTTCTCTCACCTCGATCTAGTTCAGATAGATATCTGTTTATCTAGAAGACGTTACAAAGACTACCGCCGTCAGTCTATTCGGCTCTTTCGAGATGCTTCGAATGTATTATGGTCTTCGTAACAGTGGTCAGACCTTGTAACAATTTATGTATTAGAATCTGAGAGGGTTTTCGTTCGTGTTTTGCTACATCGACGACCTCCTGATAGCGTCTTCATGACTCGAGGGCATCTTTCTCACCTTTGTCAGGTCTTCTCTCGTTTGGAAGGGTATGTTGTCCTACTCAACATACATAAATGTCTGTTCGGTTTCTCGCAACCTTCTTTCCTCTTTCATCATGTTTCTCCTAACAGAATTCCTCGTTTTTAGGATAATGTAGCCGCGATACGAGAGTTCCCTTAACCTTCCTCGCTAAAGCAACTCTTTTCTACTATTGATAACTAAGAATTCTATTTTTCTACTTCTTGACTGATGCATGCTAAACCTGAAACCTATCTATTTAATGGATATATTTGCACTTGGGGGTACTATTTTGAGCAACTTCTTGGCTACGCTAACTTTTCAATGGTGACCTTAATTAACACTTAACTTTAGGTTTCTGATAACTTTGCCTAATCTTCTTTGAAACGTTTCTACAGTTATGCTCGACATTATTTCTTCCGTCAGTTAATGCCACACTTTAACTATTTTATATGAAAAAAAATTCCGCAAAGGGTTGTTCTAAATTGTTTGGGAATAAGGTTCATGCCATTTTACGAGTATAAATTATATTTAGTTTGAACCGGATATTGTAGTCGACATTTTTGATTCCTCTCAAAATTTTATATATTTCGATTAATTGACCTCTAATACGTCTGGTTTCTAGGCTAAATAGGTTTAACTTTTCCAGTCGCTATTTGTAATTGTATTTTTTTAAAAATTTGAAATTAATTTTGTCACTCTGGCTTGGACCCTCTCCAATCTCTCAATGTCTTTTTTTAAATATGGCGACAAAACCTGCGCACAGTACTCCAGTTGGGGTATCACGAAAGCTTTATACGAATTAAAGATTTTTGTTTCATTTTTTGAGCTAAACTGTCTTTTAATATAATCGAGTATCTTTAAGGTTTTCTTTTCCACCTCTACACACTGCTGAGAAAATTTGAGATCACTGGTTACGTAAATGCCTAGGTCTTTTTCTTTTTCTGTGCATGTCATTGTTCTATCAATACTTTGTATTTCTCTCTCTCTCTCTCTAATATATATATATATATATATATATATATATATATATATATATATATATATATATGAAATGAAAAACTCACAAAATATCACGTGAGGGTAGCAAATGAATGCAATGTCCCGCAGGAAAAAATTAAATGGTGTTTCCAAGTACTTTCGAACTTTATTAAGTTCCTTATCAAGGATAACTACAAGAAATAATATTATATTAGAGGTATATATACAAAAGAAAAGTATAAAAGACTGACTCAAAAACAAGAATTCACCAATGAGGAAGACGGAACGGGTAACAGATTAAAAGAAATGGAGATAGCCTAACGAGGAAGATTATAAGACACGAGGAGCGAAAAGTAGGGAAAATACAATGTACATAACAGAGCAGTGACAATTAAAAAATTGGGGCCACATAACTAAAGATTGTATATAAAAAACTAAAGACAAAAGTCAGAAATAATTTCTTTAAGTATTAGTCTTTTAATTATAGCATCTATTTTATATAAGCCAGGGGAAAGGTTAAAATTATCACATTGGCTTATAAAAGCACATTCAATGATATTCCTTTTTATAGGTTCATTGGAACGATAAATAAATTTTGCCGAGTTCCAGTAAATTAGATGGTCCTTATCTGACATGTGGACAAAGAAAGCACTGTTATCTTCCCCTCTTCGGAAATTATATTTATGCGAACAGAAAGTTGTTTTCCTGTTTGTCCATATTATTTACTTAGGCAACCAGAACACTCAACTGAATAAACTTCCCCCACAAACACTACAATTATTACGTACTAATAAATTCTTAATGGTCGTCTCATATTTAAAAACAACAGAAATGTTAAAGTTATTCAAAAGACGGGAAAGATCACTAAAACAAAGAGAAAAAGGTAGAACTAAAATGTTATTACTATTAAAAGGAAGAGTAGGGACAGTTTGATAAAATGTCTTTTTAGCAGAAGAAAGACAATTTTGAAGAAACGGATAAGGGTAACAAAGTTTATGGCCAATTTCAAAGATATTGGAAAATTCCAAATCCATATATTCCGGGCTCACAACTCGTAATACCCGTAGAAACATAGAAGAATAAACAGAAGGTTGAACTTTAGGGCTGTGAGAAGAGTAAAAATGAATATAGAATTTGAATTAGTAGGTTTACAAAAGATAGAGTATTTAAAACCTGTATGAGTTCTATGAATAAGAAGATCAAGAAAGGGAAGGGTTCTATTATTTTCCATCTCGTGGGTAAATTTAATTGAAGGGACGAGAGAATTGAATCTGGTAAAAAAACATCAACATCTTTGGGATTAGGGCACAAGCAAATGACATCATCAATATACCTGTACCAAACGATCGGGGCGTCAAGGATAGTAGGGAGAAGTTTTGTTTAAAAAAACTCCATATATAAGTTAGAAAGGACAGGTGAATCCATGGTTAATCCGAATTTTTGGAGGAAATATTTGCTTTCGAACGAAAACTTAGTCATAATTTTACAAATGATCATCAAGGAAATTGAAAAGATCTTCAACGGGTACTTTGGTAAATAATGAACAAACATCATTAGAATAAAATCATTAGAATAATGAATAGCATTAAGTTTAGAAATAAGGTCGTAACTATTAGTGACATGAGAATGAGAAATGGAACCAACTAGTGCAGTAAGAAATGAAGTAAGCCATTTAGACAGGGAATATGAAACAGACCCAACAGAACTTATAATAGGGCGAAATGGGAAATTTGGTTTGTGAGTTTTTACTAAGCCGTACAAATAAGGGAGGGTAGCGTTAGTAGACTTAAATTTTGAAATTAAATCAGGAAAGTTTTTAAGTAATCGCCGTACATTTTTATGGAAGTCACTGTTAACTTGAAGAGTGGGGTCTTTTAATACAGGTAGGTAAGTATCTTGGTCATTAAGCATTACATTCATTTTGTTAAGATAGGAATTTTTATCCCTGATTACGATATTACCAGATTTATCGGCCTTAGTGATATGGAGGGAATAATTTTTTCGAAGAGTCGATAAAGCACGACGAAAACGAAGGGGATAATTGAGGTGGACAGGCTTAGCCAAGCATTGATAAACACAACCTTTTACAATAGAAATTAAATCACTAGGTACATCACTGAATTTTTCTAAATTGGCAAAACTTTTAGCAATGGAAACACTTGAAGGGGGGGATGGGATAGATAAATTTAAACCATATCCTAATTCCGTTTTTTTCTTCTATATCCGCTTGCTTGGCAGTGAGCGTTAAGGTCACCACAAAATAGTACTGGGATTCCGTTATTGAATATGTTGATAAAGTTATTAATAGGCAATTAGTCTCTCCTTGGCGGTTTATATTCTGTTGTGATTATGATGTTCGTCAATTCCATCCTTACTTCAATTGCAATGCAAGACTCGTCTAGTTCATCACGAGTTCTGAAGTCGATGCCTTTCTTAATTGCTATAGCAGCTCCGCCGTGTGCTTGTTCCATCGGGTTTACCGCTATGACGTAATAATTCCATATTTTTATTTCGTCATTTTGTAGGTTGACTCCCTGCGCCGAAATTAAAATTATGTCTGGATCTCAATTTTATAAAAATGATTCCGTAAATTTGTCTTTTATTTCTCCATCCGTTTACGTTCAACTGTACTATGCCTAGGTCCGCCTTGTCAATTGTGAGTTGAAGATTCCTAAATCGTTTCCTGTCTATTTGATCGATTAATCTGTCCGGAGAAATAAGTAGAACTTATTTTCGTTTTCTTGTTTGTTTCCGAGTCTCTCTGGATTTTGTGGAGTGTCCTATATTATTGGAAGATGGGCTTGGTGATGTCCTTCTTGAGGGTTGGCTTGGGCTTCTATTTGGCTTAGATTTTTTCTCTTTTGGGTTTTCCTAGTTACCCTCCTAGTCTCCTCTTCCGCTGACTCGGAGCTTATTTCGTCTGTTTTGCTCTCATCCGATTTCGTGGCCCTCTCTTCTACCTGAGCGTTCCCTTTATTATGTATTTCTGCCGCTTGAATATTCAAAATAGCTGATGAGTTAATTTCATGTGGAACGTTCATCGGTTCCAATCCGTTGTCCTTCAGCAATGCATTCAATGTCTTCTCATATGTTTCTGGTTGCATAGCGTTTTGTACGTGTGTGTGGATCACACATGTATAAATCTTTCTAAACATATCTCCCGAAATGTTTGGCAGTGTCGTCGCTGTTCTTCCTTGCGCCTTAGCTGCTGCAGCGTAAGGGGTGTTGTTTCCCATGGTTTTCTTCTCTAGCAGTTCCTTCTTTTTTCGAATCATCTCTTTTCTTTTCGGGCATTGCATGGTCATAGTGCGGTGGTTTCCTCCGCAGTTTACACACTTCTTTGTCGTATTGTTACATTTTCTGAAGTCATGACCCTCCGAAGCGCACTAGGAGCACATGACTACTCCTTTTTGGGAGCAAGTGGCCGAAGTATGGTCTTCCATGACATAGCAATTGAAGCACATCTGTATATTTACAAATGTGTCCTTGTGTATGTTATCCGGGGGGATCATCATGCTAAAGGCCAAGAGTCCCTTCTCTTGGGCTTTAGCTGCCATTTCAGTGGTTTCGCAAATAACTTTAAAGACATGGGTAAGATCTTTAAATTTGATCACCTCCTGAATCTTTATCCATCTTTGTTTGTCCATTAGTTCCTCTCTGATTTCATCGCACGAGTGGGCGCCAACCCATGATTCTACTTTCGGCATACAAAACTCCTATTAGCTGTAATTTGTGGCGTGTCCTGGCTTCGAGGTCAAGTTTCTTTAGGGTTATGCTACCAGCTGTCGATATTAGCTGTTCAACATCCTTCCCTTTACGACAAATGACGATAAATCCATTTTGAACTTCAATACATTTGATCAGCGGGATCGAGAGGTCTGCGAAGATAGTTTTCACAACTTGCTGAGGGGTCCCTTTTCTGCCGTTCGGAACGAGTCTTAAGGGCAATCTCTTCATTTCCTGGGGTTTGTCCATCCTTTCAACTACTGTACGCAGCTAATGTGGGGCTCTAAGTAAGGGAAAAATTATTTTGCTCCTCAGGTGGGAAAGCCCTCTATCTATCCTAATACTATTTCACCTACCTCCCAAGTTTCGCGCTCTCCTTTGTCACCCTACCTAGCTGCGCCTAGCCCTATCAGCAGTTCACAGTTGGGTTCGGGTTCGTGGTCGAGAAACGATCCCCTTTTCTCGCCCCCTAACGGGGTCCCTTGCAGGGGTTCACTATACCCTACTACCAACTGCGTCTCAGACTTTGCCGGCGACCAAGTTATGTAGCGCTAGGTAGAAGTAAGTGGAAGTTAGTTAAAAAAGGTCCCCACGTTAGAGGAAAAGCAGCCCCTTCAGGGGAAACTACCTCGCTCAGAAGGAACAGGAGGAACCTCCAATCAGCCTTGTGAGTGCATATATTTCTTCAAATAAACCTCCTTACGTGCTTTAAGAGAGTATTCTTCAGTAAAAAAAAGCAAGAATACGTGAAAAAGGTTTTACGATTTTCCAAAACTCAGTTTTCCTTGCCTCCTTTGCCGAAAAATTTTACCACTGCGCAAGCGCCGAAAGTATGCAGAGACTCTGAGACTTCGATCCCTAAATTAGAAGAAGAATAGAAGAAAAGGTGTGAGAGAGTGTAAAAGGCTAGTGCGTTCGGAGCTATCCCGCCCCATCTCCTCTCTCCTGGCCCACTGTCGGGACCAGAAGTGAGGAGAAGGAGCGATTGAGCCCGGACTCCTCCTATTCCCCCTCTCCCCACTCCCTGTGCCTTGCGGCACCGGTGAGAAGGTAATAGGGGAAAGAGAAGGAGGACAGAGAGAGGAAGAGGAAAGGGAGCGATAGTATAGCAAAAAACTAGTAGAAGATCAAACAGATGAACTAGGTGGTTTTGACCACATCTAATACGTGGTGCTAATACCACGATGTATATCACCCACCCACGTATATTTGTAGAGCCCGTTAAGAAAGACAGTAATCAAGAGTTAGTGAGAAACGGCAGGAAGTTAGAGGCGTGCAGTGAGCCTCAAAATGCTTGGAAGTCAAGATAATATCTCTCCATTTTAATTAGTCAGAAGCTGGGATTATAATTATAGAGGAAGTACCTGAGATCCAGGTGTCTGTGCTTTCCGTTTTTGTTACCTAGTACTTATAGTTGTCGTTCAAACCGTTATTAGCGTGTTTGTTTTTAAGTAGAATTTGTTTTTCTCGCATGTTATGTTGTATTCTAACTGTCTATTCTTGCAGGTATGTTTTCCCTTTTATCTTTTCGTTTTCACACTTTCTGTTCTTCAAGGGTTTTTGTTACCCTTTCCTTCGTCGCTTTGCCGTATCTCTTTATCTGTTTTCACATTCGGTGATGTATCCTTGCCGCTACGTGTAGATGTCTTCTTCTTCTTCGTCCTCATTTCCGATCCTCGCCCTGCTTGGGAAGAGTCGGTGAGGCCTCCAGTCTATTCCTAGTTCTATTTGCGTTGAAAGTTCGTCTCCAATTTCGTCATGTATCCTCTTGATGACTCATTTTGCTCTCTTCATGATTATCCTCTTTAAGGGCTCGACGTTGGCTTCTCTGAGTAGTTCTTCTATCCTTCCAATCTCTGCCCTTCTTGTATTTGTCACTAGGTACATTGCTTTGTTCTGGGCTCTTTGCTGGATAAATCAGTGTTGGTTGGATAATCGCATTGTAAATCTTATTTTTATTCTCTTGACTTAGATTTATTAATTTATACAGGAGTCCTAGTCCTCTCTTTGCTTTCTGTATTCTCTCGGCTACGTGTTTCGTGTAACCGGATTTCGTTATTGTCAAACCTAGTACTTTACAGTCGTTACTGTATCCATATCTTACATTGTCCACGTTGATGTCTGCTACTTTTCTTCTGTATATGGGAACTATTTTAATTTTTTCTATGTTCGCATTGATCTTCCATCTGCGTTCGTATTCGTTAATTCTTCGAATTTCTTCTGCCGTCACTCTTGCTTGAAATTGAGCGTGCCTGTATGGAGACACCACAATTTGGGTGATATCAATCGCAAATTGTGTGTTCATACATCCCTCCATCATTGGAGGGGGGATGTCCGCTGTATATACAGCGTATAATAACGGACTTAGGCAACCACCCTGGGGAACTCCAACTTAAAGGGTTCCCCTTGGTGATTACCCATGTCTATATACGCGTATCTATCAGTTACATAGTTGCATAACAACCTAATCCGAGCCGAAGTATCATATATTGTATGCCTTTCTCCTAGGGTACTTACTTTCCTTGTTACTTTGTCGAACGCTTTGGACACGTCTCTACGTACTATGTCCGCACTCCTCTTTTCGCCTTTGACCTTGGCTATTTTCTCCATAATTAAACAGAGCGCCATATCCGTGCTCCTGTTGTTCCAGAATCCGAATTGGGACTCGTTGTACAGGCCGTTCTCTACCAGATGTTGATCGAGTTTCTTCTTTAAAATCTTTTCATATACTTTCCCGATGAAGTCAAGTAGAGATATTGGTCTATAGTTTTCAACCATGTGTGGAGATTTTCCTGGCTTTGGGATAAAAATAATTTTTGCTACTTTTAGATCTTTAGGGTAGTAACCTGTATTAAGGCAGGCATTGAATAGGTTCTTTCAATCCCTCCAAAATGTTATTGGTCGCTTCTGTGTAGTTTTTCTGTGTGAGTCCTGAGACTCTAGCGCCTTTTGTTTGAAGCTGACTGACAAAATTGTAATTAATTAAAATTAAACGAACAAATACCGTCAAAGTAAATTTAGATATCTCCTAATATTACATAATTTAAACGCCAGTTAAATACTTCAAATGTTTCTTATTCTACTTACGAAAAAAAATGTTACTTGTTTAAGAGTGCTGATATCGGAGAAGTTGTGACATTTGGAAACATACAAGAGATTGAAATGAATTAATTAAATATTATATGTTTTTAAGATGAGATACTGATAAAATAGAAACAATTTTACTATAAAAATGCAATGGATTTCTCTTGCTTTTGTAATGGGTATATACCTGTGATTAAATCAAAACAATGTACTGTAAATTAATCTTCCAAAACTTCTATTTTTATATTTTAAACGCTCTAAAATTTAGCCCAATCCTATCGAAAACGGACCTGCTACTCTGATTTTCGGACGCAATTCTACGATTTGGCATAGTTCTCACTGGTAAAGGAGGAAACCGGCCGGGAATTTTCTTAAAAACGTGAATTTTTTCCCGCCAATTTGAGCTAAACGCCTGTTTACCACTCAACGCTATAACAGCCATCGGACGACTACCACAGGAAAAAATATATGCGTTCACAGGGCTGATTGGAAATTTCTCCTGTTTCTTGTGGGCGAGGTAGCTTCCCCCAAAGGGGCTACTTTTTCCTCTGACTATTGGCACTTTTTTCACATTTTTTTACTTCAACTTGTTTCTTAACTAGTGCTACATACCTTGGTCACCGGCAAGGTCTTAGATACATTTGGTAGTAGGGTATAGTGAAACCCTGCAGGAGACCCCGTTAAAGAGCCAGAAAAGGGGGTCGATTCTCGACCACGAGCCCGAAACCTTCTGTGAACCACTTATAGGGCTAGGTTTAAATAGGTAAGGTGACCAAGGAGAACACGTAAGTCGGGAGGTAAGAGAGGTTGAATTAGGTCCCATCTGAGGACCATAACGTTTACTTACAGATTTCGCCACTAGGAGCCCCACACTAGTGGGGCAGACTAGAACCAGGATGGGCAACCAGGATGTAAAAAGACTGCCTCTTTGTTGGAATCAGAAATGTATCTACGGAACAAAATGTACCCCGCAGTAAGTCGTGGAGACCATCTTCAAGGACCTCTTCATACCCTTGATAAAATGCATTGAAGTCCTCTCCGGATTTATCGCAATGTGTCAAAAAGGAAATGATGTTGAAAAACTGCTATCTCCGGGTGGATCGGTAACCCTCGGAAAACTCGAACTGGAAGCGAAGACACCGCCGCAGATCACCGCAAACCGGAGCTTCGTATGCCAGAAAGTAAAAGCATGGGTGGGATCTCACTCATGCGGAGAAATCAAAAGGGAAATCCTGGAACACCAGAACTGGATCAAAATACAGGAGATCGTAAAATTTAAAAACTATACTCATGTCTTTAAAGTAATATGCGAGACAACAGAAATGACGGCCAAAGCCCAAGAAAAGGGATTATTGGCCTTTAACATGTGTATTCCCCCACAGAATATACAAAGAGACACATTTGTCAACATCCAGATGTGTTTTAATTGCTATGTCATGGAAAATCATACCTCAGCCAACTGCCCCATGAGAGGAACAGTCACATGCTCTGAATGTGCCGAAGAGGGACATGACTACCGAAACTGCAGAAACACGTACAAAAAATGTTTAAACTGCGGCGGTAGCCATCGTACCATGGCTATGTCATGTCAATTTAGAAAGGACATCATCAAGAAGAAGTAGAGAGACCTACAGTCAAAGAAATATGCAGAGAACACCACATCTTACGCTAACGTAGCCAAAAGCCAATGCTCAAACACCCCAGCGCTGCCAAACATCACAAAGGGAATGTTTGGCAAGATCTACACTTGTGTGATTCATGCACATGTCCAGAATTCAGTTAACCTTGGAACATATGCAAAAACACTCAACTCCATATTGAAGGCCAATGGCCTAGAACCCGTTGTCGTGCCACAAGAGGTTAATTCAGAGGCCATTCTCAAAATAGATTGCGCTGAGACTGAAAACCAAGGAGACACTCAGGAAGTCAACAGCGAAATGGAATCCGACACAGAAGACACCAGCTCCAAATCGGAAGAAGAAGAGACTAGAAGAGTAACAAGGAAAACCCAGAAGAAAAGAAAATCAAAGACAGGAAAGAGCCTTGCTCCACAAACTAGTCATAACTCGCCAAGCCCACACCCAACAAACTCGGGTCACCACTCGAGAGCTAAGGAGTGCCGTAAACCAGCAGGTAGACGGAAATAAGTTTTTTTACTTAGACGAGATCAAAATCTGGAATTACTACGTTATAGCGGCCAACCCGACGGGGCAGCTATAGTAGTCAGAAAGGATATGGAATATAGAACTTGCAACGAATTGGACAAAGCCTACATTGCAGTGGAGATTAAAATGGAATTGACCAACATCATTATAGCAACGGGATACCAACCGCCAAGGAGAAACCAACTGCTCATTCAGAACTTCATCAGAATCCTTAATAATAGTTTACCAGTGTTATTTTGGGGTGACCTGAACGCACTCTGTCAAGAGAGCGGATATAGACGAAGAAACGGGATAGGTAGAGACCTCGGAACTCTATTCGATAGAGGCATCTGTCAAAGAATTGGACCAGACTACCCCACCTATGTGAGGGTAAATGCAGCCACTAAACCAGACATTTGCTTGGGCAACAACTATCTTCCATATAATTACTATATGAAGCCAGAAGATATCCCATGTAAGGACCACACAGCGACTCTGCTCACCCTTAACCAAAGACCAATCCAGATACCAGGGAAGGTAACAAAAGCCTTTCATAGAGCAAACTGGGAGACATACGAGGGGCAGTCAATAAGTTTTGCAATTCGGATATAAGGAAAGGAAATATGAGAAAAAGTGTTTTATTATTTTTTATTATAACTACCCTCGACTTCAATGCACTTGTGCAACTTGTCCCTGAGGCTTCGAATTCCCGACAACCAGAAATCTCCCGACTGCTGTTCAATCCACTCCTGGATGGCGAGCTGGACATCTTCATCGTCCCTAAACCGGCGTCCACGCAGTGCAGCCTTGAGCTGGCGGAATAAAAAGTAGTCGCTAGGGGCCAGATCTGGACTGTAGGGGGAATGGTTGAGATCCTGGAATCCGCACTCGCGCAGGGCAGCTTGTGCAACTCTGGCCTTGTGGACTTTGACGACGTTGAAGTCGATCATGGAGCATGAGGTTTCTAGGGACCCAACTGGCAGAGACCTTAGTCATTGCCAAATTGTCGTGGATGATGTTGCTAACACTTCCATATGATATTCCATGTTCTCGCTCGATTTCTTCGACCTTCACTCGTCGATTTTCGAGGATCCTCCTCTCCACACGGGCCACATTGTCCTCGTTGGTCCCGTCTGACGGGCGTCCTGGACGAGGGTCATTTTCAAGGAACTCACGACCATGGCAAAACTCCCTATTCCAGCGAGCAATGGTTGTATAGGAATGGGTGGTGTCGGTGTACACTGCAACCATGCCTTCATGGATCTCTTTTGTATTCTTGCCTTCCTTGGTCAAAAATTTGATCACTGCGCGATGCTCAACCTTCTCCATTGTTGAAAAATTTGTGACTGACGATCTGCAATCAGCTACTGCTTCTTAAATAGACGAGGCAGGAGCGTGCGGCTGCATGTCCTGACTTGTCATAACTTGTCCTAACACCCCCACAAATAGCCATCCCCCTTCCTCTGTTTTGCCCTACCGATTCGCAAAACTTATTGACCGCCCATCGTACAAGAGAGAATTAAGCACATCTTAGCCGAAAGAACTAGACGGTGTATCGCAAGAAGAGATAGACTAGGAACTAGAAACTATTAAGAATTTGATAAAAAAAAGCCGGATAGAAAAGCCCCCCCGAGAAACAGCTACTCGACGATTAAGACCTTTACCTGGTCTCCAGAGATGATAAGGAACCATCGACGACTAAAGGAAATTTAAGACAACATAAGGAGAAATGGACCAACGAGGGAGCCGCTCAACGCAATGAAGGCGATAAAAAGGAATCTTAGTACGGAAATAATAGAAAAACAAAATCAACAATGAAATGAAACAATCCATAAGATTGACGAAGACACACCCCCAAGAGAATTTTTGAAAACAATAAAACAAATGAATGGAAAATCAGGGGACAAGAAGATGACCCTGAAGGATAATCAAGGCAATAAGATAGAAGATATTGACGCAATAGAAGAATTTTTTAAAGAACATTTTTAATATTAGTGAAGAGGAAAATCAAGACTTCGATAGGGACTTCGAACGAAACATCACAAGACAACTCGAACTAGAAGCGGACAGGATAATCCCTTACAGAAATGTAGATGCAGTAAGAGACACCTTGGACGGTAACGATGCAAGAATTATCGTCCAAGAATTGAAAAACACAATGGCATAGTTTAAGCAGAAGGCACCAGGTAGATGAGAGCTCACTAAGAGGCAATACGAGCAAGCGACGGAAAAAATATTGCAGGGAATTACCTTAGTATTTAATGCCAGCCTTAACACCGGCTACTTCCCGAAAGAACTTGAGGTAGCTAAAATGATTTTCATACCCAAAGCTGGCAAGCCTACTACACGAGTGGAGAATTACAGGCCTATATCTCTACTTGACTTCATCGGGAAGGTGTTCGAGAAAATTATGAACACTCGCCTAAATGAGCACCTGGAAGCTAATAACCTTCTAAATAAGTTTCAATTCTGCTTCAGAAAGAAAAGAAGCACGGAGATGGCCCTCGCAGGCATAACACAAAAAATAGCACAGGCAAAAAGAGAAAAGTCTAGCGTTGATATAGTCTGCAGGGATGTGTCCAAAGCTTTTGACAAAGTATGGACGAAAGGAATGCAATATAAGATATTACAGTTACGCCTAGAGAGCAAGACGGAGAGACTACTTTTCAACTACATAATCGAACGTAACGCTTTTATCAAAATGGGAAACTACCATGGAGATAAATTCACGATGGAGGCTGGTCTTCCGCAAGAAGGATGTCTGAGTCCAACATTATACTCTGTATATACCTCGGACATTACTCCACCAGCTACATACGGGTGCCTAAATATACAGTTCACAGATGACATCACACAGATTGCGTCTTCCCTTATAGGAACCCTGATATGCAAGCAAGACTGACATCAGAAGAAATACGACGGATCAACGCTTATGAAAAACAGTAGAAGATCAGCACCAACAGGAATAAATTTAAAATCGTACCAATACACAGGAGGAAACTCAGCAACATTGTGATCGAAGGAAACAGATACGAATACACAAACGAAGCTACAGTGCTAGGATTGACGATTACGAAAAGAGGATACACCAAGCATGCGAGAGAAAAAGTAGAAAAAGGTAGAAAGAGACTCGGGCTACTATTTAGACTCAGACCACTTAAAAGAAAAAACAAGAAGAAAATTTATCAAGCCTTAATCCAATCAACAATGTTATACCCAGTGATACCATTGTATACAATCTCAAAAAGTAATGTTATCGCGCTACCACAACGAATACAGAACAATGCAGTTTTGTCAATTACGAACAAAACAAGAAGACAGCAAGATTTGCATCGCGAAGTAAGAATTCAGCCAATCAACAAGATTATAGAGAAAAGGGCCAAATAACTCGTCCAAACCACGCAACGCGAGATAGGAGAGAAAGTAATGGCCATGATCACTCAGAGACAAGAAAGGGGATCACGTAGAGATTTCCTCACCTATACTTTAAAGATCAACAAAGGAGAGGACGAAGTGTTCCAGTGATGAGAACAAACAGACGGAGTAAGTAAACAGAGTTAGAAAAAGCTAGAAATAATAAAAGAAACATAAAAGGATGAACAAGAAACAGTTATAATAAAATAGAAAGGAGAAAACTTTTACCAGTGAAGGAAAACAACTAAAACAACGGTTTGAACGCCACATCACAGCAACAATAACAGATTTAAAAACTGACATATAACGAACATAAAGGATAAACCTGATACTCAGGCAACTATTACTATTCATTTGAATTCTAAACTATAATATTTCTAAATGCTAGAGATTAGCATGACCTCCACGTATACTTTGCATTCAACTGCACATCTTCTACTTCCTTCTTTTCCATCTACATTTTCTTCTATCCTTCACACTGGGCTCAACACAGCATACGTGGGAAAAGGGCAATAGAGATTGAATGAATAGACAGGATATACATAGTACACACCGTGGTTCGGATTCCACGTAAAGCTGTAGGTCTGCCGACAACCTTGGTCTCTTTTAATCTTCCAAAATACTTCAAACTTTGCGTCCCACTTTGCCTTTCATCTTCCTCTCCCTGTCTCCCTCTCTTCTATCCAGAAATCCAAAAGGACTCTGGAGAGAGAGGGAAGACTGGGAGGGCCTGGTGCCCTCCCCCCTCTGGTCATCTTAGGATGACAGGGGAAGGAGGAGGGGCTTGGTGATCTATTCTATCTCACCTTCCACACCTTTTCTACTTACTTACTTACTTAATCCTATCGAAGAAATGTAGGATCTTGATCTTGATTCACAGGCGGGAGACTACCAAGCGGCAATCCCCCTGTCCTTTGTATCGGCACTACCTGTGAGTACAGGGAAACAGTTAGTATTGTCCTAATGTTACCTGTCTACAAACACATTCTGACCTTCCATATGCTCTCCAGGAAATCTTTCACTGCTACAATCATTCGTCCATTTGTCTGGTTACAGAGCCCCATTAGAATAAGCAGCCATTCCCTTCCACTCTTTTATATCACCTTATTCATTTCACATCCCATTTCATTCAGGATAACCTGCATCATTTCCATTCTCTCACTAACATACTTGTCGCTTTCCAACATGACATGCTCTACTGTTTCATCCTCACTCATGTCACACATCTCAAACATTTTACTGCCAGACTCTGACCATCTGTAACTTCTCGCATTCACATCCATACATTGTGTCCTAGCACGGAAGGAAGGTTACTACCCAAGCTTTCATCATACCAACTTTCATACCTTGGCGCCTTTTTCTCCTTATATTGCTCTAGTGTCCTCTTTCTCTCCATCTCATCAATCCACTTTCTTTAAGCCACATCTTTCACCACTTTTTCTATTTCATTTTTCTACTTCCTCCCATCCCAGTTGCGTCCCTCCCCATTCACATTCAACATTGCCCACTTATACAAACTAAAGTTTGTTACTAATCCACACACATTTGTCATCCTCAAGCACCTCTTATTCCAACTGCTACTGTTCTCATTCCACAAATAAACCTTCCGTGCCAATCTTGTATCCTCCATTCGTTCCAGTCTAATCTTATACCTCAAAGACGCTTTCATACACCTTTCTCTAAAAGTACTCCATCCCATGTCGCCTCTCACACCTTCAATCGCTGCATACTTAGGTGCATTAAGGGCTATTCTTCCTAGCCTATTTTGCCCAGTCTCTATTTTGTCAATTTCCTTATCCTTCCAAGCTATTACATCCATACCATACATAATACTTGGCACCGCCACACTCTTCCATACTTCTCTCACCACATCATACTTACTAGCCCTAATTCTAGCTACACTACCCAATCTACCTACCCACTGGTTAGTCATACTAATCTTCTCATTCTTCATTTTCTAACTGCCTTTTGAGCTTATCCACACCCCTAAGTACTTATATTTTTCAGTCTGCTTTAGTACATTTTATCTGATTTTCCATGTGGCATACCCGTCATTCTCCGACCTATTTACTGTCAGCACCTGGCTTTTCTCCTTGCTACAACTAACTCAAAAATCTATGCCATACTCATTTACAACATCTAACAACCTTTGCAACTCTTCTGCTGTCTCACTCATCACAATCACATCATCTGCGTACATCAACAGGCATATCTTTTCATTCCCAACGCTTACTCCCACATTCAACCTTCTTACCCTAGCAGCTAACTCCTCAGTGTACATGCTAAACAGTGTGGAGGAGAGGATACACCCTTGCCTAACGCCTCTCACACTCCTCATCCATCCTGTTTCTATATCTCCTAGTCTATACTTTGCTCTAGTATCTATATACATGCTCTTTACAATGTTAACTATCTTCTGACTAAGTCCTACCTTCTCCAACACTCTACACAAAACCTCCATGTTTACTCTATCATATGCCTTCTCTATCTCTAGGAAACCTAGATACAGCTTACTCCCATCTTTCACCTTCCTTTCAACCATTTCATTCACCACGAACATTTTGTCTTGAGCTCTTCTGTTAAACCTAAAACCATTCTGCTCTTCACCTAGCACCCGAACCATTTCAATCCATTTATTCAGTCTTTCAATCAAAACTGCACTGAAAACTTTCCCTACTGTATTTAACAAGGCTATTGGTCTATAATTCTTCAGTTCACTCTTACTTTTACACCCGCCCTTGTGCAGCAGGGTCACTCTGCATTCATTCCATTCCCTCGGTACGCTTTCTTAATCCCACACCTTGTTAAATAATTCTGTCATTCTGTCAATCACAACCTCGCCTACATTCTTATACATTTCATACGGTATTTCATCCGGCTCAGCTGCCTTTCCATTCTTCTGCTTTTTCAAACAATCTCTCAACTTCCTCTCTCCTAATTCTTTCATTTAGCTCACTTGCATCTTTACTCTCCAGTGTCACACATCCTTCGTTCACCTCTGCCGTCTCTCCTACCCCACCTATAGTTTCACAAAACTCTTTTATACAATCAATCATTTTCTCCCTATCTGTTACACATTCATAGTTCACTCTCAAGCTTTCCACCCTCTCCTTTTCATTCACACTTTCACCTATCATGAACCTATACCATTCCTTTCTCTTTCGTTGCCTGAACCACATTTCTCTCACACTTCACTTTTGCATTCATAATCTTTCGCTTGGTTTGTCGCTGTTGTTTCACATACTCTGCCCATGCCCTATGGTATTCCTCCTCGGCTGCTTCACTTTCATGCTTCTTCTTTCTCAGTCTTCTGCATCTCTTATTACGCTTTTTTCTTTCACTTTTAGCATTTCTAATATCATCATTCCCCCATGGTTTACACAGATATCCTATGTGTCTCACTGCTGTTCTTCTAACGTCCTCCACTAACCTTTCATTCACATCATGCAGCCTAATTCCTTCCACAGTTCTTCCATTCAAATCTACCTGGAAATTCTCCCAGTTAGCATCCCTCAGTTTACACTTTCTCTTTCTATCCTTCTCCTTAGCTTCCTTTCCTCCATACAACCGGCATTCCACTATCATCATATTATAGTCCGATACAATATCGACCATGCCCTCCTCATCAATCCACATACTAATCACAGATTCACGCATCCTTCCATTCACCAGTATGTAGTCGATAGCTGACTCTTGCCCCCTTGTATTCCATGTTACACTCCATTCTGCCAAGGTTTCATTCAAATTTTCCAGATTCATTTCGTCTATAAATTTCGTAAGCATCTCACCATTCCTATTTATTCTTTCCCCTAGCATACCTAGATGGGCATTCATATCTTCCATAAGCATCACTTTTTCTCCATCGTTCACTCTCACAAATTCTTTCAAGATGCTACACTTGGTCCTGTTCTTATTCCTAGTTCGTTCACTCTCAACAGTCATGTATACCACAGCCACCACAAGTCTCTCAGTGTCACCCCGGCACCCGCACACTCAATTTTTACTGCAAGTATATCTTTACTCATGGCACAGTTACCTACATTCAACCTCTCTACTCTCAAGTTCCTATATATAATAGCTACCCCTCCTCCCTTTCCAGTCTGTTTGTTCCGACCCTTAACAATCATTACATACTCGCTGCCTTCCACCCGAACCCCATCTCTTAGCTGAGTTTCAGTTAAGCCTACTATATCAAGCTGCCATTCATTTAACTCTTTACTCACATCCTCGCACTTGCCAACTCCCCACCCTCTAACATTTATACACCCAACTTTCAAACACTTGCTAGCTTGGTGTAATTTTCCTCTTCCTCTTTCCTGCCTTCATTCGTCATCTTGTCTCACATTCCTTATCTCACCTACCGTTCGTCCTCTCCGCAGTGCTATCTCAGTGGCTTTCACCCACTCCCATATCCTGGCGCCTAGTCTTCTTTCTCCTTCCTGTCCCAGGTGCACCCCATCTCTTCCAAAGGTCCCCTCTTTTAACTTTGCATCCGTATCTAGGAAGCTAACCCCAATATCTCCTTCCTTCAGCATGTTCACCTTCATTCTATTCAATTCCATATTTATCATTCTATTCACCTCCCTTTTCTCCTCTCGTACTAAACATCCTCACAAGGCCTTCTCATCACTCCCACTACCGCAATCCTTATATTCTTCTTTCCCCTCTTTAATTATGCCAGTCCCTGTGTGATTTCTTTCACTCTGTCCTCTATACTCTCTCTCATCAGTCCATTTCCTCTTCCTTGAATGATGAGAAGTCCTTCCTCCACTTCTTCCGCTACACTCCTTGCTCTCTCTAGCACCCTCCACATGTTGCTCCATGGCAGACATACATTCTAACTTCCCCTTTCCTCCATCCGTATATGTCTCCCCATATACTTGATCATACTGTCTCCCACTATGAGTCTGGGCGTTCTTGGCTCTCTCGCCATGGGACGTCCACTCACGCCAATACTACTCTTCCGATGTTCTCCCTCCCTCATTCGCTCCTTTCTCTCCTGGTCACTCTCATTCACTACCATCACTTCCTCTTCACACTTCTGCAACCCACTGAACCTGTTGCTACATGCAACAGGTTCACTCCTCCTCTCCCTGCCCAGGCCTACCCTTCTCCTCTTTACTTGCTGCTATTCCGGTTTGTCAGTCTCCTCTCTCTCTTGGCTTCTATCCCTCTCACTTTCATGTTTATTGTCTTTATGTTGACTCGCCTCTATCACTAGCTTAGTCCCGGCAACCTTAGGCTTTACACTACTTCCCTTTCTTAATTCGTTAATGTGCCCTCTATTTTTCTTGGCTGGTTCTCTGACCCTACCCAATTCCTCATATACCTCCCTAACCTCCAACGTGAGCGCAAGGATCCTATCCTTTAGGGAGCATATTAGGCAGTTACTCATATCTGCCACCCTTCTTTCGTATCTGCAATGCTCACACTGCGTATACAGTCCCAGACTTTCCGTCACTGCCCCACTCAATACACTATCAACTTCTTTCATCTCTACTGCTCTTTCCATATCGTGTTGTTACTATAATTTATTATCGAGATACTTTTTTTAATATACTTATCACGTTCTCTGACGACCGCGTGGATGAGTTTTCCAATTCGTCAGAGAGCTCGCCGAGAAATTTATTGTATGTTTAGATTGCTTATGATCCAACAATTGAAAGATTGAATTAATATGTAAAAACCTTGTAAAAGCATTGAATTAAATAAAGTAAGAAGATGTGTTAGTATGTTTAATTAATATTTAATATATTAAGCGTTCCAATATGAACTCTGTTTATTTGATTTTAATGAAATTGTTGTATTAATTTCTTGTATTATTATATAGCAATTTTAAGACTTGATAGTTATGTAGGAATTGATAAAATATGTTAATGTAAGGGTAATACTTCAGATTCGGGGCGCACGGTAGGTGGCGCTATTAGTAGGCTACAATTTTGGGCTACAATATATCTCTTATGACGTCAGACGGTAGCTTCAGATGTGACCAATCACGGCGTTATATTTTTTTGTTGTTTCGGGGATTTGAAACTTTTAGTCTGTATTATTTACTAAATATCTGCGCCTCTGCTCGTTTATAGTTTTTTCTAAGTTAGGTAGGGTTTCTTGATGTCTTTTATTGTTTTTTGTTTTGTTTTCGTATTTTTTGTTTGCTGCGAACGATAACAGCTTCTTATTAGCAACGTCGTAGCTTATAAATAGGACCCGTTTCGCAAATGTTTTTGTTTCGTTATGGCGTTTTCATGCTCTCCATGTGCTTCTTCGTTATTCGAATTTGGCTTTATTTTGTATAATCGCGAAAAACTTTTAGATTATCTAGAGGAACATAAACTAATCAAGAAACCTATAAAAGTAAGTATTGTTTGTTATTAGGTTAGGTTTTTCTGCCAGTAAAAAGCTGTTGGAGAAAAAAACCCAGTAAATTCAAGGAGACTGCGCTTGGGAGACATATCACTGCGGGGGGACCACCCTACGATGATCCTGAGTTTCAATCAATTGGGGGGTCTGGGGGGCGCAGCCTCCAGTATATATTCATATACAAAAAAATATAACGCCATAATTGTTCACATCTGACGCTACCGTCTGACGTCATAAGACATATATTATAGCCCCAAATTGTAGCCTATAAACAGCGACACCTACCATGCGCCCCGAAACTGAAGTGTTACCAATGTAAGTTGTATGAACAAATTTAATGTTATGGGAACTGATTAAAAATATAAATTTATTATAAATGATTCTTAAAAGACCGCATTCATGTATGCGGGCTACTGATGTAAAGAGGGAGGTTTTACTGCGTTTAAAGATGAATTCTTTTATCAATAAAAGACATTTGAAGACGATTCCAAAGTTCCCGCCGAATAAAAAATGTTGAATCCAGCTCCAAGGTTCCTTTTATCTGTGAGGAAATCTCCGATCACCATTTACCCAACCTACCAAGCAAGAAGAGAGCTCTCTACTTTTGGAATCACAGCCTTGTGAATACAAGTCATTCACAGAGAAGGCAGCCGCCTATCCGAATTAAAAAACCTATTTGGCTGCCCCAAGAGTGGTACCAAAATTTAGGGACAAATCACCCTTGGTAATCACATCACTCTCGAAGAGACTTACCTCTGTCCACCACTTATAAATAAATATATTAAGTCTTTCAACACCATGATATAAACTTTTCGTTTTGGTCTTGATCCACTCTCCCCTAGGTTATGGTTCTTAAGTCATCATATTCAACCCAGTTATCATTAGACTTTAAAAAAGCTACATAGTGGCCTGAGTTTAATTGAGCACTAATATGCTCAATTGTTGCAATAATAATAATAATAATAATAATAAATTTATTATAATGCGCTCTTCAAGGCCAGAGGTCTTCACATAGCGTACGTTCGACTGTGGGCTAAGATCAGGTGGGTGAATAGGCAACCCTAAACAGATGCGTTTTCAGGAGTCGCTTGAAAGTGGTAAGTGAGGCAGCAGATCTAATTTTAGCTGGAAGAGCATTCCAAAGCTTCGGGGCACAGACTGAGAAGGAGCGGTCGCCCATTGAGCAGAGGGACGAGCGAGGAGTATTCAGGAGAGGAGCATGAGATAACCGAAGGGCCCGAGGGTCGAGACGTTCGAAAGCGCAGAGGAAAGATAGGTTGGGGCCTTTTGGTGAATGACCTTGAAAGTGAAGAGAAGAATCTTGAAATGAGAATGATATCTGACAGATAACCAGTCAGGGGCTTAGAAGGGGGTAAGCGAGAGCGACGGAGTAGTAGTCGGGCAGGGTAGTTCTGGACTAGCTGAAGGGGACGTAGAGAGGAAGATGGATTATTTACAAGAAGAGTTACAGTAATCAAGGCGGGAGATAATGAAGGCGTGGACAGCAGTCTCGAGACTTTGGCAATCGAAGTGAGAGCGAATGCGGGAGAAGTTACGGATGAAACAAAGGGAAAATTTACTAATATTGTGGATGTGGGGCTTAAAGGAGAGATGCTCATCAAATACAACGCCCAGATTTCTAACAGATTCAGAGAAAGCAACAGAGTTTCCACCCAGAGGGAGGGAAGGAAAGAGGGATTTAACTTTGTATACTAGAGCAAGGGTACCAACCAGAAGAACTTCAGTTTTGGAGTGGTTAAGTTTGAGGAAGTTAAGCGATAGCCAGTCCGAGATAGAAGAATAGGCAGATAGGAGGTCACAGATTGAGTGGGCAATGGTCAAGGGGGAAGAGGAAATAAAGATTTGAGTGTCATCGGCATAGAGGTGGAAGGATAGGCCGAGATTACGTAGGATGGAGTTAAGAGGGAATAAATAGATACGAAAGAGGATAGGGACGATGACAGAGCATTGAAGAACACCAAAGCGAATGGAGGTTGGGTCAGAGGAGACATCGTTAATCACTACAGATTAGGTGCGAGACGAAAGGTAAGAGCGGAACCAGTTGAGAGCAGCGCCAGAAATGCCAAGGAAAGAGAGGAGGCGATAAAGCAAGACGGAATGGTCAATAGTATCAAAGGTAGCGAAGAGGTCAAGTAGAATGAGAATGGAGGCACAACCCCGATCAGCAGCTCTATGTAAGCAATCAGTAACATTGAGTAGAGCGGTTTCGGTAGATAGCCCCATCACTAAAAACCTGATTGGTAAGTCTCATCAATATTACAAGCAACGATGTGGGAGTTAATGCGCGAAACAATTACTCTCTCAAGGACCTTAGAGAGGAAGGGAAGTTGCGAGATCGGGTGATAGCTAGCTGGGTCGGAAGGGTTAAGCTTCGGCTTTTTAAGAATCGGACGGATTTGGGCACATTTGAAGGAAGAAGGGACAACACCAGTAGCAAGGGAGGTATTGGACAGGTAGAGGAGCATTGGGAGTACGACAGGCAATATTTTGATTAATAGCTTGGGGATGGGGGGACGAGTCACAAGGGAAGCCAGATTTTTTAGAACGTGAGAGTAAGGCAGACAACTCAGAAGCGGTCACGGCAGGAAATACGTTGAGCGGCCGGCGGGGGGGGGACCAGGAAAAATGTGAAAGGCCTGGTCAGGCAGTCGTGGGAGGAAGGCATGAAGGTTGATGACCTTATCAGCAAAGAATTTCGAAAGGATAGTGGGGCTGATGGGGGTGGGGACTTGGTGTGAGGAGGTAAGAGAAAAGAGTAGGCGGCAGCACGGGGGTCATTCTTATTATCGGCTAGCAATTTACGCGAATGGGCTTAACGAGCAGATTTCAGTTTAGCCAAGTAGAGAGATGTCGCAAGACGGTAAGTGAGCGAAAGAGCAGTTTTATCTTGCCCGTGGGAGCGAGCTTTACGAAGAGCTCTTTCATGGGCACGTAAAGACTGTCTCGAGCGTAGGAGTTCCAGCGAGTACCATGGGGCGCGGTGACGGTGAGAGGACGAGGGAGTAATAATGGGGGAGTGGGCATTAAGGCAAGTTAGGAGGGATTGCTCCAAGGATGAGAGGATTTGGTCAGGGAAGGCGAGAGCGTCGGGAGGGGGTAAATTAGAGGTAACATCATTAAGGAGGGATGGGATGTCAATGGAGGCTAGCCGTCGATAAGGTTTTGGAATGAGAGGAGGCCAAGAGGGCAAGGAAGTGGGGGTTGAGACGTTGAAGTTAATAAGGTAATGGGCAGAAATAGCATTAGACAGGATAGGAGTGGTCAAGTTGGATATTTAACAGTCGGAAATTACAAAGTCTAAAATGTTACCATGGGAGTGTGTTGGGGAAGAAACGTGTTGAGTAAGGGAGAAGAGGTCAAGGATCTCAAGGAAGGCAGGTAGATTAGGGTTAGTGACTGGGAGGTTGAAGTCTCCCATGATGAGAAGATGCCCCGATGGGGAGAAACTAACGAGAAGGTTACTAAATTCGTCAAGAAAAATATCGAGGGAGGAGTTGGGGGGGGGGGGGTAGAGCACAATAATTGTTAGAGGGGAAACAGAATTAGAGACAGAGATAAGGGCCTCAGAAGAAAGAAGAGGGGGAGATCGAAGGGTATTCAGAGAGAGAGAGAGAGAGAGGCACTATGAATGAGAGCAACCCCTCCGCCACGTTTGTTCCGGAAGTTATGGGAGTAGACGTAGCCATCAGGGGTCGCTAGTGACAAGCAGCTATCACTCTGATCAAGCCAAGTTTCACTGAGACCAAAGACGGAGATACGCAAATTAGTCAGGAGATCGTGAATTAACTCCATATGTTTGCATGCCTTCTCCAGTCCTTATTTGTATGTCAAAATAAGGTGTTGATTCTGCATCAATCTTTGTGGAAACCATTCTTCGTCCCAAATTCCGGAATTCAAACCTTTTAAACAGAATGATGAGGAAATTCGGGGAACCAATAAAGTTGTGAGTTTGGAGCATGAAATGGATTGGCAGGCATCACGATTTCTATCAATGCCATTTTCAGTAGAATTGATGTCCTTTTGTATAGAACTTGTATTGAACTTAGTATTTCCCTCTCCGTCTCCTTTTCTGTTTGTAATTTGAATTGGAGCGAGAGACATTGGGGTGATCGTAGTGAGTCTCCCTTAAGAGTCTGCTCATGAGATTTGCTCCTCAATTTGATGCCATGAAAAGAATAATGATTGAATGATTTGGAAAAGACTAGCCATGCATTGTGTTGCACCGTGGTACCTTTTCAGTTCAATGGGTGATGTTATTACCAGTACTCTTAGCATAAGGTGTTTTAAAGGCATCTTCTTGTTAAGATTTGACTCTGGATCTGTAAGCAGATGGCCCACATCTCATGTTGTAGGTGTTGCATATGTTGTAATGTTATTAAACAGCAGAGCTGATATGCGTTGATCATGAGGTTGCACATCCACCAACCTTGATATTTTTTTCAATTTCATCCCTCAACTTGGCCTAAATTTTATATTTGAGGGTTTAATTTAAAAGCGGTTGATTTACCCAGGTTTAAAAGAAAGCGGCAAAAATTCACCCTAACCGATTCTATTCTTGAGATCAATTCGGTGGATGGGAGTTTTATTTGGTGGGCAAAGGTCAGAAATGCAGCCATATACTCGAATCAATCTACCTAGTGAATCTTAATTATGGATTTCGTTAATCTATCGTTTATTTATCAATTTTCATCATGTGTACGATTAATAAATGGCCTAACCATAATTTGTTTTAAATAAAAAAGATGTATTTGTGTCTCCTCTTCTTAGTGATATAAGAGTGAAGGTGCTAAGAATAATATTTAATTTTTAATTAATTTTTATTTAAAGTGAATAAATGAAAAATTGATTATTCTCTTCGATTTCTGAGCTTTTTTTAGGGGGGGGGGGGTATATGGGATTCTGAACCGTACTTTTGCGTTCTTTTGAATTAAAAAAAAGATATAAAAAAATCCTCACGGCTAAACTATTTAAGCTAAAGCCTTGTGATTGGTCTCATTAGCTAGCAAATTATCTAAAAAAAAATGCTAGTATTCCCGTAGATAGGATCATTAGAATCCCATGATTTCCTCAAGATTTCCCAAGCTCCTCAAGGAAAAAAGTAACACCTAATTTATTCACTGAGACAAAAATCGTCATAAGAAAGAAGGCCGAACATTCGACTGACACGTATCTCCTGAGCTATTTCAGATACAAACTTTACTTTGCTTAGTAAAGGACTGAGAGCCAGGCTGTCCAGAAAAAGAGCATAACTGGAAGTCTTTGGGTGAATTTTTATTCACACTTAAGAAAGAGAGCTAAATAATATTTTTTTTCTAATCGGAATAATTGTAATCAAATAGGGGCTTAAAAACCTCATTGCTCCTGTCCATCTACTGTCGTGGGAACCTGCCTCGGATGTCTGCCATTTATTAATTTCTTCTTAAATATGTACTTGAACCGACATAATTAAGTGCTGATGTGGAAACTGGTTTGAGGACTAGCCCACAGCGGAAGCATAACTCAGAAATTTTTCTGAAACTGAGACTTAACTGCAGCCTTCGGGTAAAGGAGTAATCCTCACACCCGAGGGTCGGCTACAATCATAGAGGAAAGTATTGCCCGTCTCTATGTATGCTAGAAGCAGTTATGGCGCAAGTACCAGTGGTGGCAAAAAAGGTAGCGACAGTTGATTCAGCCGCTACTTCTTTCAAAAATCCACCGTAATTCACCCACTTTTAAGTGCCCAATTGAGACCCATCGCATCCATCCATCATCTCGGCAGCATCTGAGCGGGAGACCAACTGGAAAATGGGTGGGAGCGTTCATTCCAAATTTTCTCTCCACACCGATCGAAACCAATACCGCCATCCTCACTTCACCTCAGTCCTAAAACACAAATACATAATAATTACACTTTGTTTCCAGAAAAGAAGATACGTAAATCAAGAGGATATAGAAAAAGGATAAGGAAGACCGTGGAGACCCTCACTAAGAGGTTTCCCCTTCGGACCATCCAAGGAATTAAGGACCCAGAGAAGAATATGCTTTGCGAGACGCTATTAGAAGGACTAAGGGTAGCTCTCGTTAAGCATATCAAAGTCTCCTTTGGTTTCATTGCAATCTGCGCTGAAACAAGGGATGTGGATCGGCTCCTTTCCGAAGAGGAAGCTCATGTTTTAAAGTTCATCGGCCTCGATGAACTTAAGTGGCATCCAACCGTAGCGTAATCTACGGCAAAGGGAAAGTTGGGTTGGCGAGCACTCAGCCCAAAAATTAAAATATGAGATCGAGGAAGCAGCACACATGGGCGAAGGTCAGGGAGATAATCAAATTCCGTGACCACACACATGTATTCAAAATTACTTTTCAATCAACTGAAATGGCACACAAGGCAATGACAGAAGGACTCCTTATATTCAACATGAAGATCCCCGGATGCAACGTCAAACAAGAAAAGTTCCACAGCATCTAAATGTGCTTCGTGTGTTACAAACTCGAAAGCCACACCTCGACGAACTGTCCACAAAAGGAAAACTGTGGTGCAGCGAATGCATCACGGAAGGTCACCGTTTCGACACATGTAAAAGCACGGAAAAGAAATGCGTGAACTGCAGTGCGGAAATAGGACTATGACCCTAACCTGCCCTAAACGAAAAGAAATAATAAAGAAGATGGAGGAAGAGAGCAAGAAGAATAAAATAAAACACCGTGAGAAAAAGTGATGGGATGCCACCAATGAAGGCATCCCCGACAGAAATAAATTTGGCAAATGACCTAAGCGCTAAAATTCTAATTTTCATCACGCATGAAAATGTGCCTAACGCAGTGAAGCCTGGCTGCTACGACCAGGTTCCAAATGCATTACTGAAGGGCTTCAGTCATTATGCCCGCGGAACCCTAATGCTCCAAGGCATTCAAGGAGTCTGTCATCAGAACAACTCTTACGTTAAATCTGAACTTGAGGTAGTGATCAAAGCGTTCTCATCAGGGGAATCCGAGGAGGAAGAAGAAGAAGAAAAGGAACAAGACGTGAAGAAGAATACACCTCTTCAGATAGTGGCGAGGGTACCTGCACTCCTACCCGAGCGAGGAAGAGTAAATCCAAGACTCAGAGTCCTTTCCTGAAGAGCAAAAAGCCTAGGCACACTAAAGTAGTCCCACAGACCAAAAATAAGAGGAAGAATTGATCAAAACATCTCATCATGCAACGGAACGCACTACAGATTTTGGAAATTAATACCAACTGCTGGACGACGAAAATATAACTCTTTATGGAAACCTATTTAGGGATATTGATGCAGATTTAATTTTAATTTCGGAACACGGGATCGATACACGTAATTCGGAAATCAAGACCTGGAATTACGAAGTGTTGGTCACAAATTACTCGCAAGAGGGGTATGACGGTGCCGCTATCGCGTTTAAAAAAGAGATCAAATACAAACAAATCAGAAATCTTGAAGAATCCTATCTCGCGATTGAGATCGAACTCGACAACGGAAAGCAGGTAATAGCCGCCGGATACCAGCCGCAAAGGAGATATTTTTTGCCAATCGAATCTCTCAATAGCCTATTTGGCAGAAGAACCCCCACTATATTAATGGAGGATCTGAAAGCCAGTTGTCCGGCGTCTGGCTAAAGGGCCTACAATTGAATTGGAAGAAGCCTAGACATTCTACGGGACAGAAATATTGTCCAACGAATAGGCCTCAAGTTCGCCACCTTTTTCAGAGGAAGAAGTGCAACGAAACCAGACATATGTCTGGCCAATCGTCAGCTGCCGTTTAATTACTACATGGAACCAGTCCAGGTACCATGTAGTGATCATATAGTGAGTCTACTCACCATTAACAGGAACCCTATATAAGTCTCAGCTATAGTTAGAAAAATCTACATACAAGCAGACTAGGCACGGTGTGGACGTCTCCTCGAGGCTTACCATCCGCAAAACCTGGATGAGGTAATTCTTGAGGAGATCGACGAGGCAGTCGATGACCTCAACAACCATCTTATCATCGCAGATAGAGCTTGTATCCCTCAATCTGAGTACAAGTCCATCTCAACCTACAAGTGGACCGAATACATGAGGGATTTATACTGCAAACTGAAAATTCTATATGAATTAACATCAGAAACACCTCAATTGACTCAATAAAACGAAGAAAAGAGATCAAAGAAATGTTCAACTAGTTGATCCTCGAACAACATATGACGTTGGGACGATGCAATCGAAATCCTCGATCAAGCTGCATCTCCCAAAGATTTTCGGAATAAAATCAGGCGTCTTAAAGGATCGACTGGGAAAAAGAAGAAAATAGAAATATTAAAAGAAGACGGAACATTAGAAACAGAAGAAAGAAACATCGAGAAAATTTTCCGACGTTATTGGGAAAGAATCTTCAGTATAACTGAAGATGAAAACGAAGATTACGCTATTGAGTTCGAAAGCAACATCATAGAGGAGCTCAACGAACAAATACATAGGACGCACCCTCACCACCAGGTGGATAGACAGCGTGACAGAGATGCCTAGATTATCGAAGAGGAACTGCTCGGTGCGCTCTGCTCATTCCTTCAAAAAGCCTCAGGACAAAAGGGGCTTAGAAAGTTAAACTTTGTAAAGGCACCAACCAACGTCATCGAAGTAATGAGAAGGACTTTTAACACTTGCCTGAATACCGGATACTTTCCAGACGCTTATAAAACGGCACAAGGAGTTTCTTGCCGAAACATGGAAAGGATACGACGTTGAGAGAGATACCGGCCAATTTTACTACGGAAATTTGGCGGGAAGCTCTTCAAGAAGGTCCCCAACCAAAGACTGGTGTCTCACCTACAGGAAGACTCCCTCTACAACCCGTACCAGTTTGGGTTTAGAAAAAGAGCGAAGTACGGAAATAGCGATAAATGTCATCACGGAAAAGCTTGTCCAAGCCAAACGGGAAAGGAGTTACGTGGACATTGTTTTTCGGGATGTATCAAAGGCGTTTGATAAAGTGTGGCATCGGGAAATGCAATACAAGATACTACGGCTGGGCCTAAGAGAAAACTTATAAAGAACGTTTTGTGACTACGTCATGGAGAGAGCGGTGCATGTCACTTTAGGGTGCATGTACGGACTGAAGTTTCCGCTCAATGCGGGCCTCCCGCAGGGTGGGAGGTCAGTCCCCCACTCTCTATTCGATTTACACCGCAGATGTCCCGGCCCCTGCGAACTTTATTTGCCTCAGCATTCAATACGCCGATGATTTCAGCCAGACAATCACTTGTCCTTGGAGGAAAGAGCCTATGTAAGCTCGTATGACAGCGGCAGAAATCGAAAGATTAAATATCTAAGAGGCCAACTGGAAGATAAGAACCAACAAGGAGAAATTCAAGGTAGTCCCCATCGAGAGGAGACTACTTTCTGATGTCAGGGTGGGAGTGTTATAATTTAATTTTGGTGAGGTTCATAACTAACCTGTGTTTCTTTCCTTATTAGGTTCAAATATTAAATAAAAAGTATAAAATAGATAATGTATGAAATGTACGATAATGTATGAAGATGAAGATCTTGCAGTTCCTCTACTAACTTGACTCCTAGGTTTGTAAAACAACATTATGCCACTTATACATATTGATTCTTTGTTTGTGAAACTTACAAAGGGCCTATATTTGTGTGTGCATATATATGAGTGTATTCATTATATGTATTATTTTCTTTGCATACTTACATATGTTCTGCAATTGTTGTTTTTTTCAGTGAAATAAAGCCAACGTTTGGAACCTTCTTTTCCCTTTGGGTTACTTCAATTTATTTCACCAAGAAGAATGAAACGTGGCCTTCGTCCCGATCATTCGGATGTTCTTTTAACTGCACCAGAAGCTACACGTGTATTTAAACACTGGTTGTTTGTCTTCTCGAGGTACAAAGCGTCAATCGAAGATACAGGCGATTAGTATTTAGGGCTCCCAGAAAAATCAGTTACTCCTGAAAATTTCGAGATAATTTCCGAATGTACTACTTTAGACGATGCTCTTGCTGTTCTCAAAAGCACCTCCATTGAACCTGCGCATGAGGTCGTGGCACAACACAAGCTTGCGACTCGTAAACAATCAGATAATGAAACGATTCATGATATAGAAACGAGTATATTCGAGATGCCTTTATTACTGGGCTTTCATCATAAAAAAATCCAAAGGAGACTACTAGAAAACAAAACTCTTACATTATCTTCAGCTGTTGATCAAGGGAGAGCGTTAGAAATTGCCACAAGGGATTTTGAGGCCTACGCATCATTCAGTTCTGGACTCTGGTCCTGTCGCTTCAGTAGAATCGCATGAGCTGGACGCCGAAGTGGACTGTTCTATTCTTAATCATGAGGGTTCGAATTGCGTTGCAGCTCCTTCGCTTCGAAAACAAAAAATGTTATTATTGTGGAAATTCCTGCACCAGAACCGTGCTCGCTGTTCGGCAAATGACGTTACTTGCTTTAAATGCAAGAAGAGAGGACAATTTTCGGAGGTATAGAGTCATCTAAAAATGAAGTCTCAGCATTAACCTCTAAGCCCGTTCTCGCTAGTTGCCATCAATTTTGAAAAGGTCATCTCTAGAAGTGGAGGTGAATGGCTGTGTTCTCGCAGCTCTTTTAGATACTGGCAGTTCAGAGAACTTCATTTCAAGAGGTGTTGCGAACCCCATGAATTTACTTCTTAAACCTTGTGGTGAAAGTTGCTGTGTTATGTTTCCAGTTATAATGTTATGTTTTGTGCGAGAATGGAATTTCTGTTTAGGATGAAAGTTATCATATTACAATATGTAACAGCATTATTTCTCCTTGTTCCAGTTTGATGCTATGTGGAAGTTCAGCTGTTTAGAATAAATATCCTGTTACCAGAAGTTGTTTACGATCACCACAGTTTAAACAGCTGAACAGTTCAAGCGGTCAACCTCCCAACTTCACAAGCTATCAACGATAGGTAAGTTCTTGCGTCCTGGTACCCTAAACATTGACCCAGAGTCATCGACAGCAGCAGACTAGTGGGACATATGGCTCATACTTCAAGGCATTCGTCGAATCAATAGATCCCTCTCTAAATCCCGACAAACTGAAGCTGCTTCGAGCATATGTGTCGAGCTGCATCTTCAGGCTCATCCGGAATTTGGCTACATACCAAAATACTGAAGGCCCGCTTTGTCAAGCCTAAGAGTGGGGTTTGTGCAAAACACTGCTTGGCCACTTGCAAACAACAGACGGGCGAGATGCTGGACCAGTTTTGTGAGAAACTAAAGAGATTGGCCTAAGACTGCGACTTCAGAGCCGCCACTTCCGAACAAGTTGAAAAGTTAACCATCAAAGATGCCTTCATAACTGTCATAGCATCAAGTGCCATTCGACAGAGACTTCTATAAAACCTTGAACTAGTCCTCGATAGTGCTGTGAAACGAGCACGCTCACTTGAAATGGCCCAGCTGCACTTGGAAGCATACCTCACAGAGTCATCATTGACGGCAGCTACTGAATCGGAAACAGCTATAGATGTGAAGCCAACAGAAGAACATATAGAACAACATGAATGAATAACCTTGAACGCGACCTATTCGAGTACTAGAAGATGTTTATTTTGTGGAAGGCCTTTTCACCTTAGGAAATTCTGCAATTTTCCAAGTGAGGAAAAATGGGGCACTTTGCCCGAGTACGTCAGTCATCAGCAAGGTCTGTTCAACCAAGAAGCAAGTCAAAGATGTCTGCAGCTATCATTGCGTCAAATGCAAGCCTGAATAGTATCGCCCGAGCAGTTACAAGTATTCTTATAGATGAGAAGATATCAGTGGAGGCTCTGATCAATACTGGGAGTTCGCGAGGTTTCATTCGACCAGAAGTTGTGAAGTCTGCTGAGCTGAAGATGCTGCAAGCGACGGGAACAGTCTTTCTGGCATCTGCTCAACAAACTACCGAGATTCGTGGACGTTGTCGGGTCAGTTTAACCATCAATGACAACAATTTCGAAAATGTTCAACTGTATATCATGGAAGATTTGTGTTCTCCTGTCTTGCCAGGTCAGGACTTTTTAAGGCAACATAAATCGGTTTCCGTTGAGTTTAGGGGGATGCCAACCTCCCTTGGAGCTGTGCAGTTTAGCAATTGCTACCATGGAGGCCACGAACTATGTTTGGGAGCCTGACCCTGGAATGTCCCCTTGTACAAATCAGATCTCGTCGCTACGGTGAAAAGGAAAGTAAGTTCATCAAAGACGAGGCAGATCACTTACTTCAGGAAGGGGTTATTGTACCTAGTCGAAGCCAATGGCGAGCGCAAGTTGTGGTTCTGAAGAATGGAAGCAAAACGAAAATGACAGTAGATTACTCTCAACCAATCAACCGTTTAACGAATCTTAATGCATACTCAGTGCCATCAATCTCTGGCAGTCAATAAGTTTTGCAATTCGAATATAAGGAAACGAGATATGAGGAAAAGTGTTTCATTATTTTTCAATATAACTACCCTCGACTTCAACGCATTTGCGCCAATTGTCCCTGAGGCTTTGAATTCAAGACAACCATAAATCACCCTACTGCTGTTCAATCTACTCCTTGACGGCGAGCTGGACATCTTCATCGTCCCCAAACCGGCGTCCACGCAGCGCAACCTTAAGCTGGCAGAATAAAAAGTAGTCGCTAGTGGCAGATCTGGACTGTAGGGAGATGGTTGAGCTCCTCGAATCCGCACTCGCGCAGGGCAGCTTGTACAACTCTGGCCTTGTAGACTTTGACGACGTTGAAGTCGATTATGGGGCGTGAGGTTTCGTGAGGTTTCTAGGGACCCAACGGGCCGAGACTTTGGTCATGGCCAAATTGCCGTGGATGATGTTGATAACACTTACATGTGATATTCCAAGTTCTCGCTCGATTTCTTCGACCTTCACCCGTCGATTTTCAAGGATCCTCCTCTCCACACGGGCCACATTGTCCTCGTTGGTCACGTCTGGCGGGCGTCATCTTCAAGTGACTCACGACCATGGCGGAACTCCCTATTCCAGCGAGCAACGGTTACATATGAAGGGGTAGTGTCGGGGTACACTGCAACCATGCGTTCATGAATCTCTTTTGCATTCTTGCCTTCCTTGGTCAAAAATTTGATCGCAGCGCGGTGCTCAACCTTCTCCGTTGTTGAAAAATTTGTGACTGACGATCTGCGATCAGCTACTACTTTTTAAATATACGAGGCATGGGCGTGCGGCTGCAGGTCCTGACTTGTCATAACTTGTCCTAACACGCCCACAAACAGCCATCCCCCTTCCTCTGTTTTTCCTTACCGATTCGGAAAACTTATTGACCGCCCTTCGTAACAGTATTATCTCTCCTTGTTTGAGTTTGATGCTATGTACATAGAAATGGTTTACAATCACCACAAACTTTATGAAGGCACTATATCTATGGCATCTACAAATTTAACATTTCATATCAAGGAATGTTGTGAGGTTAGCATAAAAGTCGGAAGCCGTGAGTACTAGACAGTACCTCTGCTCGTTTTATTTAAATGTTACGCTGACATTATTTTAGAAATCCGCTTTCTAAGTAAACATTTCTCCTTTAAGCTAACCTTTGGAGGTCCTCAACTTGACCTCGAAGCGTGCTCTCTAGCTTCTATGATTACGGATCCCCTAAGAGTTTTCACCAACTTATCATCTGATTGCAGACAGTCATTACGGAGTCACGCAAATTTAAAACGTCTGACTTTGAATTTATTAGTTCTAAAGTAAAAGGCATGATCAAGGAAGACTTCATCGAACCAGGCACCTCTCCCTGGCGAGTTCAAGTTCATGTTGTGTAAAATCAATCAAAGAAAAGGTTAGTGATTAAATATTCTCAGATGATTAAAATTTACTTACTTGAATGCGTATCCATTACCCAATGTTGAAGAATTGGTTAATAAGATATCGACCTATAAGATATTTAGCACCATCGACCTAAGTAGTGTTTATCATTGTGTTCCTCTTCACCCTGAGAATAAAATTTACACTGCTTAGGAGGCGGATGGGCGGCGTTTTCATTTGAAACGCTTAAGTTTTGGTCTAGTTAAGAATGTTTCCTGCTTGCAGAGAATTATGGCAACTTTCAATCGTAAAAATAATCTTGAGGACACATATGATACCTAGATGGTGTTACTATTTGCGGCTGCACGCAAGCGGAACATGATAAAAACATAACTTTCTTGAAGCTGCTGAGAAACATAAAATGACCTTAAATAAAAACAATGGCGCTATTTGAGGCAGCAGTTTTCAGCATAAATGGTAAATTTTAATCTATTTATGCCCTAACACCGTTAATAATTGCTGATTTTAATTCCTCAATTGCATTTGTAGCTTCTTCAGAAAATGGAAGCTGGCAATTAATTAGGGGACGAATTAGTTGAGAGAATCTTGGAACCCATCGCGAGTAGTATGCAACCAATCCGACTAATCGAGATAATGATTCTTGGCTGGTTGGTACGGGCATATCCTTGAGAGCAGCAAGGCGTGAAGGATCTAGGCGAAATTCATTCTGGCATGGTTTTCGATCTGGAACGTCATGTCTTACTCAACTACTGAAATATTTTCAGGAACTGGAAGATGCCATTGAGGATAAGGATGATGTGGATGTGATCTATCTGGACTGCATGAAAGCTTTTGATACTGTTCTTCACAAGTGTCTCTTACATAAGTTAAAAGCTGTGGGTATAGAAGGTAAAATATTGAAATGGATCAAGGCCTTCCTTGGCAACAGGAAACAAAGGGTTTCTATCGGGGAGGGGGTCACTCTGGTTGGCTTGATGTATTGAGTGGTGTTCCTAAAGGTAGCGTGCTGGGCCCAGTTTTGTTCCTAATTTTCATAAATGACTTACTCAATGACATTCTGTCGAAAGGCAAGTTATTTGCCGATGATGCCAAAATTTATAGAAGAATTAAGAATACAGAAGATAGGACAGCTATTCAAGAAGATCTTTGGTACCTGCAGCAGCGGAGTGAATAATGGTTGTTAACTTTTAATATGGAGAAGCACATTGGGAAAACTAATGCTAAATACAATTACCACATGGATGGAAACTCATTGCAGTATACAGCAGAAGAGAAGGATCTAGGGGCATATGTGATACCAGACATTTCACCAACTGTGCACATATCCAAGGTTGCTGCAAAGGCCAACTTCATGGTGGGGAGGATAAAAATAACTTTCACATGCATGGATGACAAGATATTTCTTGCCCTATATTTGAAACTGGTAAGACCTCACATGGAGCATGTTGTACAGGCCTGGTCTCCTTACAAGAAGAAGGATATAAATATTTTGAAAAAAGTTCAAAGAAGAGCTACTAAACTCGTCCCTCAACTGTAAGACCTACCCTTCAATTAAAGAGTGGCTGCTCTATGAATAACCACTCTACAAGAGATAAGAACACAAGTAGACATGATCCAAGTGTTTAAAATACTGAATGGATACAAGGATATAGATAGCAGCCAATTCTTTCAAGTGAAACAAAAAGACTGATATGAGATTAGAGGAACAGCTGGAAATTGAAGAAACCAAAGTTTAGAACAACCAAGAGGAGCAACATTTTTGGTGCCAGAGTGGTAAACATCTGGAACAGTCTGTCAGAGAGTGTAGTGAACAGTTGTAGCGTTAACATGTTTAAGAATAAATACGACTGCCATAAGATAAAACTTAAGGGAAGAGGCTATTTTTATTAGCTATAGCTCCTTTGCCTCTTTGATTTCACTAAATTTTTTGTTTAAAATAATCTATTATCAAATGAACCTGTTTTGAATAATTTTGAGGCCTAAGCCACATTGTTGGCCATTGTCCTGACCAAGATACGGGGGCCTCCATGCCTTAGCATAAGTCCTGATCATCTAAATTTAAATTACATACTTACTTCAACTAACATCGAAACGACTTTTGAAGCCTTCTCCTGATATTCACCTATTGGATGCAAAAGGACTCCCAATGTGGCGGTCATCGAGCTTACCGGTGATTGTAATTGGAAGGAAAAGGCTAAAAAAGGGCTACAGTAGTGATCATTAGTGGAAATTATTTGAAGTGACTTTGATAATAGTGTCTAGCAACGCGAGAAAGGACACACGGCAGGCGTACATGAGACACTGCTCGTTTACACCCAAACAAACCTCAGTGAAGCCTCAAGATCCACACCCTCAAAATCAGATAACAATCAGCAGGTATGCCCAGGAAGTTTAAACAATTCTTGTGGTCAAACTTTAGATGATGGAGATTGTATACAATTTGACAAAAGTGCTCAATTGTAGCATGCTGGTTGTCAGAACATGAGGAGAGATGAACTTCGATTTTTTGCCAAGGAAGGAAGAGTTTATATTTGCACTAACTGCTCAAATGTTGTACCCGATTTGTTCAAAGCAAAAGATTGTTTGACAGACTTGGATAAGAAGTTCCAAAGGCTAGAAAACGAAATGAGTGATGCCAAAGACAGGATAGATAGCTAAGAGGAGAAGACAGAATCCAAGGATGCACTGTGGGATCAATTGAAAATATATAAGGCAGAGGAGGAAGAAAAACGCTTCAGAAAATGTAATGTAATCATCAGAGAGCTGGAAGAACCATCAGGAAATGATCAAGAAAAAATTGATAAAGATGTGCAATTATTGGAAGATATATGTAAATCCATTGGAATATAGGAGTGGGTAAGAGTTAGTCATGTTGTGGGATTCAGAAAACAAAAGAGAGGCAACACCCGAACCAATCCCCGGGATAAACATGAACCCAGAATCCTCAAATTTCTTCTGGACAGAGAGGACACTAAGTGGAATATGATTCGGGCTAGTGGCAAACTGAATAAAAATTCTGGATACAACCAGACAAGGCTATAAATGAACGGAAGGCTGACATCGAGATGGCCAAACTAAGAGATTACAAAAACCAACATGAAGCAGTGCAGGTAAAAAAGTGGGTTATAAAAAAAGGAAGTCTTATCTTGGTAGACGGCGGACCTCCAGGAGCAGGGGAGAGGGATTAAGCCAATCCACTAGACTCAGACAGCTCAATTGCAAGAGTGTACATATTGCACATTGATTTAGTTACCTTAAGTGTTTATATACTAATATAGATGGGTTTAATGGTGTTAAAAGTAGCACATTAGACATTCAAATCGACTAAACAAACCCCCAAATAGTGATGATTACAGAAACAAAATTAGAAAATAGGGACTGTTTGAACACTGTCATAAATAGTGATAAATTCAATATTTACAGAAAGTATAAAAACAAACATGCTGGGGAAGTGCTCATTTTGATTGATAAGAAATTTGATTCTATTGAAGCGGAAGATAAATCGCTTGAAAATATAGAGGCAGTAAATTGCAATGTGAAAACAGGTAACAACCACCTCACAGTAGGTTGTTTCTACCAACCACCTGGATTAAGCCCAGATTACAATCGCAACATCAGAGACGTTCTATCAAGGTTGAGTGAACAAGGTGCAAGTCAAGTTCTCCTGTGTGGCAACTTCAATTATGGCGAGATAGACTGGACCAACCACTTGGTTAGAGGAGGACTAAGGAGCGAACAAATGGAATTCTACGACTCCTGCCAGGATGCCTTCCTACACCAACATGTAAACCAGTTCACGCGCGCCCGAAGTACTAATGACTCCTCCACCTTGGATCTGGTGTTCACAAGAAATAAGCTTGAAGTTGATGAAATAATATATAAAGCACTCATAGGATCTAGTGACCACGTAGTGTTATCATTTGATTTTGGGTTGGAGGGACAACCTCAAGAGAACAGTCCAACTACTGAAAATACTGTTACTACAGGGGAGACTACGAGCCTATGGACAGAGTCTCTCAAGAGACAAACTGGGGCTCATTAGTGGGAGAGAAACCTGTGGCAAACATGTGAAGAATTTTCATGGAGGTGTATAACAATGCCACAGCAACATGCATCCCAAAGCAGACTCAACTTACTCAGGCAGTGCACCATAAGCCTAAGCGAATGACCAATAGCATGATGAAAAAGATTGAAGACAAAGTGAAGGCTTGGTAAAGGTATAGGAAAAGGAAAACTAGACTCAGATATCAGGGCTACACCATAAAACGAAACTTGTTCACTTCAGCAGCAATAGTGGGATGAAAAAGATTGAAGACAAAGAGAAGGCTTGGCAAAGATATAGGAAAAGGAAAACTAGACTCAGATACCAGGGCTACACCATAAAACGAAACTTGTTCACTTCAGCAGCAATAGTGGGATGAAAGAGATTGAAGACAAAGAGAAGGCTTGGCAAAGATATAGGAAAAGGAAAACTAGACTGAGATACCAGGACTACACCATAAAACGAAACTTGTTCACTTCAGCAGCAATAGTGGGATGAAAAAGATTGAAGACAAAGAGAAGGCTTGGCAAAGATATAGGAAAACGAAAACTAGACTGAGATACCAGGACTACACCATAAAACGAAACTTGTTCACTTCAGCAGTACGCATGGCTAAATACATATTTGAGCAAAGACTAGCACAAGAAGCAAGAACCAACGCCAAAGCTTTCTATGCTTATTGCCGAAGTAAGACCACTATCAAAGAGAGGGTTACAAAGCTAATGAGACATGATGGAACAGTGACAAACACAAACTAAGAGGCCAGCGACGTGTTAAACGAAGAGTTCCAGAATGTATTGAGGAATGAAGATGACAGTAACACTCCACACATTCAAGACACTCATGGGGACAAATTTTAAGAAATGTCGACATTGCAGATAGGGATACGAGAGAAGTAATAAAAGAACTTAAGTGCTCCTCTTCACCGAGTACAAATGGAGTTCACCCTAAAGTCCTCAAGGAATGCAGAAGTCTCGTACATCCACTAACTATAATATTCCAACAATCCCTTAAAACAGGTCAACTACCAGACGATTGGAGGACAGCCATAATAACCCCGATTTTCAAGAAAAGTCAGGAAACCAATCCTCTAAACTAGAGGCCAGTGAGTTTAACATATGTCTCAAGCAAAGTACTCGAGAAATTAATTAGAAGGAATATTGTCGACTACCTTGAGAATAATCACCAGCTGAGTCAACAACAACAAGGGTTTAGGGAAAGAAGATGGTGCCTAACCCAACTGCTCGAATACCTTAAGGAACTACATACTGCTGTTGATAGGCAAGAGAACGTTTATGTAGTATACTTAGACTGCCAAAAAGCATTCGATACAGTACCACACAGAAGGCTGATAAAAAGACTAGAAGCTCTCGGGATTAAAGGGGAGGTATACAACTGGTTGAAGCATTTCTGAGAGATCGAAGACAGCAAGTCAGGGTGAAAGAAGCACTCTCCAGTTCGCGTGACGTATACAGTGGAGTATCACAAGGAAGCGTTCTTGGTCCAGTCCTTTTTCTGGTATACGTTAACGATATCTTCGACGAATTAAACTCTACTGTGAAGCTCTTTGTATACAACGCAAAGCTCTATAGAAAAATAGGATCACCTCAAGATACAATTACTCTCCAAGATGATCTGAATATGCTATAAGATTTGACTGGCAAATGGCTCCTTGACTTCAATCAGGAAAAGTGCAGTCATGCACATAGGACACAACAACCAGAACCACAGTACCAAATAGGAGACACAATATTAAGTTCATCAACAAAAGAGGAATATCTTGGGGTAGTGGTTGCAAATAATCTTAAACCAGGAGACCATGTAACTCAAGTGGCTTCGAGAGCAAATCAGATGCTTGGGAGACTGAGGTGAACCTACACCTTCATGAACAAATAGATGCTCCAGTCTCTCTGCCTGACCCTGATCTGTCTCTTATGGAGCACGCTGTACAAACCTGGTCTCCGCAAGGAGGTAACATTGACAAACTTGAAAAAGTCCAGAGGAGGGCCACTAAGATAGTTCCAAAACTGAGTGATCTACCCTATGAGGAAAGATTGTATGCATTGGGGCTACCTACTTTGGAGCAAGGAAGAACCAGAGGAGACATAGTAGAGATTTTTTTTAATTTTAAAGGGTTTTGAAAGTAACATCGGGACAAGGGAACATAACTTGAAACTAATAAAGCCACGTCACAGAACCACCAAGAAGAACAGATTTTTTGACAGTAGAGTAATTAAATAGTGGAATAAGTTACCGGCAAATGTAGTGAACAGTAAAACAGTAAATATATTCAAAAATAGGTATGATCACTACATGAAAAATAACCCGAGAATAGGAAAATATGAACTAGCTCTCTGCACCCTAGCCTCTTACAAATAACTAAGTTAAGCATTGGCGAACCTCACAGCAGCACATATACCAGTAAACAAAAGGTCAGTCATAAGAGATGTGTGAGTATCTTAAATAACAACAAATGTACCTTCTTAACTAATACTATATATATTCTAGGTTATCAGGTTCACCATAATCAACGTCGCTCTGATCTTTCAAGGATATGCCCGGACCAACTAGCCAAGAATCATTATCTCGATTAGTCGGATTGCTTGCATACTACTCGCGGTGGGTTCCAAGATTTTTTCAACGAATTTGTCCCCAAATTAATTGCTAGTTTCGATTTTCTGAAGAAGCTAAAAATGCAATCGAGGAATTAAAATCAGCTGTTATTAACGCTGTTAGGGCAAAAATAGATTAAAAGTTACCGTTTACAGTGGAAACTGATGCCTCAAATAGCGCCATTGAGGCCACTCTGAACCAGAATAGACGACCCATGAACTTAACATCCCCATCTGAGGATGCATAATTGCTTCACAGACCCACGGTTGAGAATTTGGACAGGAAGCCTTCGCTGGCTCTTGAAATGCCCCCACTCCCATGTGCCTAAACAATTTCTCAATATGGTTCTTAAAACTGTTCGTAGTTGTAGCCAAAACTGCCACTTCCGGCAGTTGTTCTACTCATCAACTACGCGTTGTGAGAAGAAATACTTCCTGATATTGAGCCTTGATGTTGAGTCTCAACATTGTTAGTCCAGTGTTGAGAGTAAAAAATTTATCAGCATTGAGTTCTTCCAGGCCATGCATTATTGTATGGACCTCGATTAAATCGCTCCTCAATCTTCTCATCTCTAAATCAATTAGTCCTGTCCTCTGAAGTCATCTTCATAGGAATAACTAGCAATGGCTTTTTTCTTCGATATCCTTAAATTCCGCCAAGAGAAATCACTACCATGTCGAAAGAGAGGCCTATGCTATTATTGAAGCGATCAAAAGGTGGCGTCAATTTCTTCTTTGTTGTAAGTTTACCTTAATTACAGATACAAAATATGTATCTTACATGTTTGATTCACGTCATAAAAGTAAAATGAAGAACCAAAAAATTGCTAGATGGCGTTTAGAATTAATGCCTTTTTGCTGCGAAGTTATACATCGTTCTGGTTCGCTCAACAGAGCTGCTGACGCCCTATCGCGCACTTTCTGCTCAAACATTACCCACAATAATCTTGTTGAGCTTCATAAAGCTCTCTGTCATCCAGGGATTACAAGATTTTACCATCCTATTCGAGTACGAAACTTGAGAATAGATGACGTTAAGGGGCAAGGTCCGTTTTTTAGTGTCGAAAATCTTTGGGGGTTTTATTTTCAGTTTTTGCCATAAATTAAAAATATAAGTCTTGTTTTGTGTGAAAAAGTATCTAAAGAATAAATTTAAATAAATACAACGTAGCGAAATTTTCGAGAATGCTGCATCAGAACTGGTCGTTTACTATTTTTTGCATGACTATTATATTTTTTCACATTTTTATTGTCACATCTGTATAGTACGTATTGCATTATAAGCATTTATTTTTGTACCTAACAACTCTAGAAGTTATTTAATTTATGGATCCAGAGTCGGAGTCGGGTGCTGAGTCGGATAATGGCTTTCCAAAGGACCATGAGGTAGCACTGTGCCCTCGCTTTTTCCCATTGTTCATTTCGCAAACTGCTTTGTGGGCGCTAGCATCTCCATCTCCACTAAAAGGTGCTTATCTAAAGCACTTATTTTCCGATCAGGACTATATCCTTCGAGCAGCTTCTAGCTCCATAGAACCCGATTTTCCATCAAAATTTGTTTACATATTTAGCATGTGTGGCTTGCAAAGCTTCATATTTTTCGACGGTAATCTTCTTAGAATCTAGCTTCTTTTTTTTCGCATACTACAGATTCTATAATAATTACACAATATTTCATAATCTACGCAGAGTCCCGTATGTAGTTCTACGACACATTATACTCTTATGTGGGATTGATGTCCTCCTGTCATCCACGACCCATCATAGGAGACATCGATATTCAGGCAGGATATTAATTTTTTAACTATAATAATAAAAAATCGAATTTTTAATATCTTTACACTCATCTACCTTTTTATCCACTAATGATTTAAATTTCTTTTTTAGTTTTTATAAATTTTCATTTACTCATTGGTTTCTATAGCCAAGATCTTTGGTAATGCAATAATAGGATGTCCTTAGTTCTTGTTCAGTATTTTTTTTTATCTACAAACTTTTTAACATAAGAGCAGGATTTACACTTCAATCAAATATCATCATCGCCGGATGCTTCAAATTCTATCGAAGAACTATCATTGCATTTGCAAGCGGGGCAATTGCGTTTTTTGTTTATAAGTTGTAATAAAGCGGACAGCCTATTTGAAAAAATTGTATCATTATTTGAATTTTTTTAATGTTTTCTGCAATATTTTATGCGCGTATTTTTGCACATATTTTTCTCTTTCTGCATACGATTTTTTTTTACTTATGCTTTAAGATTTTTAGCAGAGCCTGAAACCTCAAGTAGAACCTCTTGGAGGGGGTTTGAGACTCCCTAGAACCAGGAATGGGCTCGTGTTCTTCTATTTGTTCTACTATTTGCTCTACTTGAGTTTTTTTCCCTTCATTCTTTTTTTTTCTATGCCAGCTTTTCACATTTTTAAATTTTGTTCTGCATTTTACTTTGTTTGCCCATTTCTCCGAATCCAAATTTTCACCTATGCGCGCTACAAAAGGCGTAATAACTTCGCACGAAACAACTATTTTCGTACAACTAGCATCTTCAATGACTCGTAAGAGAATGAATAAAATAGCTATATGGCCAAAATTATAATTTTTTGTGTTGAACGGGTAGTGTCAAAGGCGGATCAAATTTCTATTGGACTAAAATTATGACCTCACAAGATGGCAGCCTGTAACTCCGCCCGTCCACGCATTTTGAAATGTCTCAATTTAGCAGAGGATTATAATGTTTTGGGAATAATTTCGTGCCGTCGGGACATTCGGGGGATTATTACCTGGGTCAGAATTAGGGATTAAAAAGTACTTATCCCAAATTTTAAATTATAGGAAGTAATAGACCTTGAAAGATGATTCTAAAGCCATAGGGAAGGCCTTAAAACACAGCTTAAGCACATATTTGTACCATCTTTCTATCTTAATTTTCTGAATTTTTGCGAATATTTTAGTGAAAAGCGGACTTTGCCCCTTAAGCAAGTGGTGTTAGGGTGCAAAACGTGTCAAAGGTTAAAACCTAGATATTATCGCCCAGAGAGGCAAGAGCTTATCTGTGCAATGCGCTCTTTTAATCGAATCAGCCTGGACTCTAAAGGGCCACTACAAGCTGTTAATATCTGGCGGAGTAATAATGGTGTGCAATTGTACGCTGTTCATTTGTTTATGGCTTGGCGTGACGTCCAAGCCATGTTGTCGGCGAGTGTGACGTCACAGCCGATGTTGTAATGGCGGCCGGGTGCTCGCTCCGCAGAAGTCGTTGTTCAGAGTTAAGCGTGTGCAGATGTGCTTAACATTGGTAGCAGAGCTCTTACGTCATGGCCTCTGTTATGAAAAGCGTTAATACCGGTGCCTGTTCATCGAAATGGCCGACTAAACTTGACAATGATGGGTGCTATGACAGTTGGAAAAAAGATATTGGTATTTGGTTTTAACTTACTGAATTGCCGAAAACTAAACGTGCATTAGCGATTCATCTTTCCTTGACTGGAAGGGATAGGGTAGCCTCTTCAGAAATCATTGTTGATGATTTAAAAAAGGATGACGGTGTCGAAATTTTGTTGGCGAAACTAGATGGACTGTTCTTACCTGAAAAGGGTTGTCGGCAATTTACAGCTTTTTGTAATTTGTACAATTTTCGTAGGTCGGAAAGCGTAAATATTAATCAGTTTGTGAGCGATTTTAAGCACATGTATTTCAACTTTTTGCAAGGAAATATGAATCTTCCTTATCCTGTGATGGCGTTTATGTTGTTGGCAACTTGTATACTATCTAAAAATGAAGTGAAGTTAGTCATGTCATCCATCAGTGAGGTTTCCTATGCTAATATGAAATCTACTCTGAAACGTGTTTTTGCTCATAGGATCGGTGCTTCGAGCACAACGACTATGATACCCCTTGTTAGTAACAAAAGTTAGTCAGTGTTTTGTGCTGACAAGCCTACTAGTGGTGAGGCATTGTTTACTCGTGGGCCGTGCGGTGATGGTGATCATAATAAAGTGTCAATACAGTCTGAAAATAAAAGAGAAACAATATAAGTAAACATACCCATTCTAATTAGGTAAACAGGCACAATTATAAGTAAACAAAATAATGTAGTGTAACCAATTAGGCAATTATACATATACGGTTACATGAAGCTTAGATCACCACATTCTTCCCTCCCTGGGGTGGAGGGCTCATCCCTACGTTGGAGATTAGTTGGAGCACCAGACCGTTCCCGCGTAGATTGGCGCAGTTGTTCCGGGCCAACAACCGCGCAAGTATGGAGGGTTCACCCCTACGTTGAAGATTAGCTGGAGCACCAGATACCCGGGCCGGAAGAGAATCCACCTTCATATCTCTTTCCTTGATGAACATATTCCGATCACCTGCAGCATTGGAAGGATTAAACTCAGATGAATCGACAGTAGGTACCGGAAGAATCTCCACCAAACCAGTCTCTGTAGAAATATCGACGATGAGATCCTCTTGCCTCTCATATAATGATACGTTACCAGTTGGAACCAAGTCATGCACTAATATCGTTGATTCGTATCCATCGGCAAATCTTACATGAGCGTATTGTGGGTTTGCCTCTAACAACTGAACCTCATCAACCAGGGGTTCATATTTCCTGGCGCGAACGTGACGTCGTAAGAAAACGAGTCCAGGAACAGATAACCAAGTTGGCAATGAATGGCCACTGGGAGATCGACGCGGGTACGAGAAGAGCCTCCTATGTGGCGTGGCATTGGTGGCTGTGCAGAGCAGAGATCTAAGAGAATGAAGGGCGTCAGGCAGCACTGTTTCCCATTGACATTATTAAAGGTTCTTGGATGCCAGAGCAAGGGTTATATGCTTTTAGATTATATCATTATACCTCTCACACTGCCCATTTCCTCGAGGATTATAATGTGTCGTTCGACTAGTGGCGATGCCTAAATTGTGCAAGAATTCACGTATATCCTTGGCCATAAACGAGAATCCGCGATC